>CM060929.1:171959026-173299862 GCA_030765085.1 Allium cepa
AATTTTCTATCCTACGGCTAAGTGATCAGTTATTTTAATTTCATTTTAGGGATCGATATATATCATTTTAATCCAAAATAAATGTCATAGGTATATATCATTTCAACCTATTTCTTAATTTGTTTGAAATAATTCAATTTATAGTTTTATATATTGTAAATAATTTACCAAGTGATAATATGATATATATATAAAAATAAATAAACAGCCAACCATCTAAATATCAATCAATTGACGACCATCACAATAAATCTACCAAACAGTCAAAATAATTCATAACTATTTCATAGTTTATTAATATCGGGTATTTTACTGGCAATTAAATTCCAATTTCGAACTTAACTGTTAATTTTAATTTTTAACTGTTTATTTGAATGACAATTTAGACAACAATTAAATTTATCAAACAATGATCAATAAATTTATACCACTTCACAATTTCAAATTTAACTAGCATAAAATTATTCTAGTATGTTGTGAGTGTTATAAAACACTCACCTTCGTGAATTAGCAAAATGGGAACGGTTATGACGATACGAATTTGGTTACGCATGCATGAACTAGAACGGGAATGTGACTGCAGCCTTTGGTGAACATTGTCGTGTACGGTTCGATGAAGTGGACAACGTACAGAGCAATGTTCAGGCGAGTGGGTGATGCAGGCTAGTCGTGTTCGGGTTAATGATGTAGATGCATGTCGTGGGCTTTGGCTGGAGCAGGCGGGGTTAGTAGGTGCGGTGTGGGTTGTTCTACTGGTTTGCGTTGCAGGGAGGATGGTGGTCGTGCACTGGTGGTTCAGCAAGGGTGGCAGTTCAGTGGTGGAGGCAGGACACGGGCAGAGCGGGTCCAGATGGTGTTCGGTTGGATGGTAATTAGGTAATGGAGGTTGCTGGACTAGTAGAGGAAGGGGTGAGGTCAGTAGTAGGTGGGAGGCTCGGGTGGTGGAGGATGGGTTGGTTGGGTGTTTCGGTGTAGGGTGGTGGAGGGGCCTTGGTTTACGGATGAGGAGGTTTGGTGGGTTGACTAGATGCGGGTTGGCGACAACAGGGGAGGGGATGCAGGCGGGGAGGCTGTTGGAGTTTGGAGAAGGGGACGAGGCAGGGTTTGGAGGAGGTAGTGTTGGCGAGCTCGAGAGGTGGCTATGATGTGGATGTTGACTGGGTGGACTTGGGGTCGATGGCAGGTGGGGTGCGGGCTGAAGTTGAATGGTGGGGTAAGGTGGTGGAGGAGGAGACTGGCTCGCGAGTGCTGGGCGAAGAGGTAGGTGGTAGCTGCAAAGGGGAGAAGGAAATGAAAGAGGGGTTTACGTGGATTTAGTTTAGGATATGTATACTTGAATTATATTCTCTCCAAAAGCAATGCAGAAAGAAAAGGAGGAGAAGCAGAGAGCATGGATGGGGTACACACATACAAATAGAAGGGAAGAATGCACAAAGGAATTAAATGTAGCATTTAACAACATTGGCTGTGCATGCAGTGAGCCTGCGAAAAGAAGTTTTTGTTGCGAAAGAATGTTAGCAATTATGAATCCAGTGCACGGTCACGGACCGCTATCTTGAGCATCTAGCATTTTGCCATGGAAGACAAAATACGATAACAAATATATCACGGAGATCAGCGCGACGAGATGAATCCAATGATTTAATCAAATCCGAGTTACGACGTTCGTAGCAAAATTTCATTTGTCGCTGCTGTTACCGCCGTGAAATTGAATGACAACGACAATTCTTGATAAATGGAGCTACAAAGGTCGGAACTAGACAGAATGAACTTTGGCGTTTTAATCAAAAAAATTCTAGATCATTTGTATGTAAAATTTTCGTACTTTAAAATTTTGTAATTCGTACTAAATAATGTGCTGATCGAATTTCGGATGAATTTTGCTTTAAAATAAATTTCGTTGGCCTCATTTAAATGGACGCATTTCAAATACTAGTTTTCATTGCCAAATATTTACTTTTAAAAATAAATTTTATTTCAAAATTTTCCTTAAAACCTTTGCTTTAAATCGTTGAAACATCCAGGTCATTATAATCTCCCCCACTCAAAAAATTTCATCCTTGAAAAGGAAAGAAGTAATTATTTAACATTTAGATATACTTTGTCAAAATATACGCTTATAAACATTGAAAATATTATTTATAAAATATCCACTACGTTTTCGCTTCACCACTCTAATATCGATTTAGTTATAAAAGTGAGTTATAGTACTTTAAAACCTCATAATTTTTCAAAATCACTTACTTACCTTCATTATATTAATTATTCAATGATTTATGTTCAATTCGTTTGTTTCTGTTGATTTAAATTCATTTCAAATTTATTATGTTCACATTTGCTTACTCCTATTCAATGAATACACATTCTATCAATTTACATTTCCCTAAACAAATTTATTTACATTTACTTGTTAACATTCATTATATTCACATTCATTTTACAACTTAAGTTCATTTCCATTTTAAGTCAATGTTATTTCATTCAACTTGTTTACCAATCCACTCATTAACTTATTTCATTTATTCATTTCGTTTTACTTTACTTGAGTTAGATTAACTTTCATATCTCATTTTGGATTTTCTTTTTCTATCATCCAATATAACAAATTTAAATTTTTTGTTTTACTTATATTCATCAAATCAATAAGTTGTATAAGTTGCAACACTTTTAACACTTATGTTTTCACAAAATACTTAAATTGTAATATTCATTATTTACATTAACATTATTAGTGAACATTTTCTTATATCATTACTTAAGTTCTTTATAACTTAATTCACATTTATTTCCACACTTTCATTTGATATCAATTTATTTTCTGAAACATCTCATTTATCATTTTCTTAAATTTATAATCATTTTATAATGGCTCATTTCCTTTTATTATGACTTATTCAAGTTCATAATTTTCTCCAAAAGCTACAATCTAATTTCAACCATTCTTTGCAAATTTATTTGTTATTTCCCTTATTTATTTTTAAACAGTTCGTAAGATATGTCTTTATAAACTAGTCTACTTCTTAAGTTCTTATTCATTTATCTAGATAGTATTCTCATTTTTATCTATTCAGTTTCATTACTAATCATTTCATAATAAATTAATTAAGCGTATAACATTTATTATAATGTTAACCCCGCCTCGGCCATGACTCGACGACTTAAGAAAGATACCGACCTAACTGCCTAAAACAGGAATGCCGACCTAAGACTTAAAGGATACCGACCTAAGATAGCTACCGACCTAACATGGGCACCGACCTAATGCCTTAAAGGTTGCCGACTTAACAAGGATGCCGACTTAAGATTTGAGGGGATACCGACATAAGGCTTAGGTAGGTTGCCGATCTAACATAGATGCTGGCCTAAGATAGATGCCGATCTAACCATCCAAGGAGGTTGCCGCCCTAACTGCTCAGGACAGGGACAAGATCACGAACTACACTTGAGTCGCGATCGACTTACGGCCTATGCTAGGTCGTTCACGACCCAGGCAAAGGAAGGTAAGTCCGATGCAGCTACTTAGCACGCGGCCTCTTAACACGTACACGGTCCATGACTTATGATATATCCAGAGTTCAGCAAGGATGCCTTTCCGAAGTCTCGACCCAGCATTTAGGTCGCAGCCGACCCACGACTTAGTTTAAGTCGTCCGCGACCCAACTTAGGCCGGTTACGATTTAGGACTTGGTAATGTTTCCTGCCCAAAATTCTCTATAAATATATTGCCATCTCCAACTTTCAAGGGACTTTTGGACAATCTCTTCAAGCGCCGATACTCTGCCAGTTTCTAAACCAACTCCATACTTGAATTTTCGAAGAACACTACAAGCTACTTTGAAAGACTTTCACATATCCGACATGGATTCAAAGACTTTCATCTACATCGAAGCTTAAGCTACTCCTTAAGCCGAACCACTATAAAATCGCTGTCTCTTACTGTATTTTCTGTTATCTTAGCTGATATTCTGTTCCCAAACCATCGGGTGGTGCTTTCACACTCACATTTCACACACCGGGGTGTTAGCGTTCGATTTTTAGCGTTAACATATAACAACTAAATTTCCATTTATAACATTTGTAAACACAACTTAATTTTAGAAACATTTTTATTGCTTAAGCTCTACTTGTATAATATTCTATCACATGTTCATGTTAACAATTTGACTTTTAAACTTTTTTTGTAAGTTTATATTTGTTTTAGAATGTAATTTAGTATTATAAAAATTTATCTTATTCATTTTAATTAACAACGAAGTTTCATAATTTACAAAAATCTCAAATTTCCATTATCTTCCAACCTAAGAGTTATGACTATGATTTATAATTTCACTTAAACACTTAGATTCCTCATTTCAAATTTTAGAAGTTTCCATTATTTTAAAATTTCACTTCATTTCAATTATTGAAAATCATTTATTAATGGATAACTAAATAATTTAAATACCGAGTTCATTTCAAATCATTTTGAAATAGTGTATACTCATATTTTTATATGTCAAATCATACTTAGTAAATTTTAAATCAAATTTTGTTTATCAAACCAAATGCATATCAAGGCTACTAAGTGGCCTTCCCACCTTGAGACTCGGAAATAAACGTCGATGATGCCGTGATCATCACCGAAATTATTTTCTAACGACAGAAGAGGGGAGTACTGAATTCATTCCTTTTAAAAGTTATTTGAAACAATTTATATATACTTTTAAACAATAATGATATTATTTTCCAAACCTTGAAAACTATTTTCAGAAACACCGAAAATGAAATTTCCCAAATTCTCAATTTTTTATTCATTTTACTTGCAAACTATAGTTTATAACTCAAAATTATATAGTTTCATTTTCTTATAATCATATAATAGCTAATAGTTTAAGAATATTAACTAATCAAACAATAAACGATGATGATCGATATTATCATTTTTAACAACCAATTCATTTAACTATCTAAATTTCAGAAAACCATTCTTTAATATATAAAATATAATACTAGGTAAAATTATTTCATTTATCCAATTTCGAAAACAATATTGTGTTGGTTTGCTTTGTTCAAGTGTTTTGGAATCCCTATCGATATAGTAGTGTCCCACATACCGATCAGAACCCAAAATTCAAACTTAACAAATCGAACAACACAATATAAATCATTTTATACAACACTAACAAGTACGCTCTCTCATATATATACACTCAAACAGACTCATTCTAGGGTATTACCACCCTATCTCTAATGAGTCAAACCCCCACAAAGCTAAGATTATTGCTAAAGCAAAGCTCTGATACCAGTTGGGACGACCCGGTCACAATTGTTAAAGTGGTTCCAATATTGACAGAGAGTATGCCAATAAGAGGCCCTGGTCTCATTAACAACCAAACATCGTTTTACACACCGAGTGGTACTTTTACATTTCGAAACAATTCGTATTAGATATTACAATATCATATTCGCTTCAAAATCAAATTCATTTCAAAATCATTATATTTGCTCAAAATATACTATTTCAATTCAAAATCATTTTCGCCTTAATACCTTGATTTCCGTTCCAAAAGCAAAATTGCTTTGAATTTCCAATTGGGTTATAACTTCAATTTAACCCAATTCATATTTAAATCCATGATTTAAATATAAATATCCCAACCTTAACCAGTTTGAATTTTTTAAGAAAATAATTTTTTGTAAATAGTTTGAAAATTTAAATTGTTTAAAAATATTTTGATATAAAATGATTTAAGTTTTTAAAATTTTTGATAAGGTAAAATAGTTTGGAAATCAAAATAATCTGAATATTCAAAAGATAAATTTTGAGTTGTTTATATTGAAATAATTTATTTGAAATAGTTCCAAAGTCAAACCAATTGAATTTCAATTCAACTAAATCCGATTTTGAATTAATTCACTCTCACTTTCAATTCCAATTGATTTCAATTTCAATTCCAACTTTAATATATTTCAATTTAGTTCTCAAATTTAAACCATTTAAATTATATAAATTCTAGTTCAATTTCAAAATATCGATTTAAATAGCTTAAATTAAATTTAACTTCAATACTCAATTTAAGATTCAAATCTTCCAAATAATTCAATTTCTAGCTCAATTATTGAAATATCGATTTAAATTACTTTTACTTAGCAATATTTCAAAGTCCAAATAAAAGTACAAACCTTTAAAATAACCCAATTTCTGAAATTCAAATCATATTTCAAATATAACTTCAAAGTCTCATCTTCGATTATTTAAACCATTTCTGTCAATATATTTAAATTTCAATATTTCAAGCTCACGTTCGAAAATATTTCAATTTTCTATAATTTGATTTTTATTTCTTTAAATCAAAATCATTTAAATAAATTTCAAATCATTATTTTAAAATCCCTTGATTTAACCAATTCGGTGTCCGTATATGATTTTCTATCCTATGGCTAAGTGAACAGTTATTTCAATTTAATTTCAGGGATGGATATATGCCATTTCAATCCAAAATAAATGTCATAGGTATATATCATTTCAACTTATTTGTATCATTTCAACCTATTTCTTAATTTATTCGAAATAATTCAATTTACAATTTCATATACAATAAATAACTTACCAAGTGATAATAAGATATATATAAAAATAAATGGACATCCAATCATCCAAATATCAATCAATTGAGGTTTATCACAATCAATCATCCAAAAAGCCAAAATAAGTCACAACAATTTCATAGTTTTTAATATCTGGTATTTTACTGGCAATTAAATTCCAATTTCAAACTTAACTGCCAATTTCAATTTTTAACTGTTAATTCGAATGTCAATTTAGACGACAATTAAAATTATCAAACAACGATCAATAAATTCATATCACTTCATAATTTCAAATTTAACTAGCATAAAAATATTCTAGTATGTTGTGAGCATTATAAAACACTCACCTTCGCAAAGTAGCAAATCAGGATGGTCACGACGATACGAATTCAGATACATGTTGAGATTTGGTTCTGATTCATGACACAAAGCTATCGCTACGACATACAGATTTGACGACTTCTACGACAAAAAGAGAATATATACTACATGGAGACAAGACATCAAAATCGGTGCATCAATTATATTATCTTGTTTTTGAGTCTTAGGTCAATTTTGTTAAGATCTCTTCTCGTTTAACGTATATATTAGCTTATATATAATCTTAATGATTTATACATATAAGCATGAATATATATATATATACACTATCAAAGTTTTTCTTTAATATACATATATATATATATTTAAAAACTGCCAAAAATGAGCAAATTGCACTGAAATCACCAGGTAGGTTAGTCGAATGATCTGTCAATTTCTATGCAACATGCACAGGTGCACATATAAATAAATAATACATTTGAATATTCAGTCGACTGACCCAGAGGTACAGTTGACTGTATTTCTACAACAGCTATTTTCTGAAAAGACACGCTATTTGTGAAGAGTTGCGAACCTCTACGAAAAGATTTGGACGCAACACTTTACCGGAACTCTTCGTCGACGGTCATAGTTTTTAACATCTATAAATACATACTCTAACTTGATTCCAAACTACCGAATTTTCTTATCTATCTTATCTAACTCTCTTGAATCTACTTGAAACTATACTTTCAAATATTCTACATTAAAGCAATATTATACCTTTCTATTCTTTATAAACTTCATATATATATATATATATTTGTACTCGAGAAGAAGATTACAGGAAAGATGTACTACAAGTGACAAATCCGTGTTATTAGGACATACATGGTCAAAACAATCTTTTGTATTTGTTGAAGTCCTGTTCTGCTGCTCAGGCGTGTGAAGTCCTCTTCGGCTGCTGAGGCGAAATCCTGTTCTGCTGCTCAGGTCCCTATTTGGCTGCTTAGGGATTGTATTGACCTATTCCTCCGGGTTAAGTGAGGGTTATTATTTTAGAGTCATTCTAGAAGGAGTCTAGGACTGGAAGTAGGATAGAGCTCCGAACCACTATAAAAATTCCTGGTGTCATTTTATTATACTACTTTTATATTCCGTACTATTTACTGTATAACTACCATCACTACACTCTGTATTATCATATATCCATATTACACGATCCATAACACACTTTCAATACACACGCACGAACTAGAACGGAAATGTGACTGCAGCCTTTGGTGAATGTTGTCACGTACGGTTCGACAAAGTGGATGACGTACGAAGCAAGGCTTCAGCCGAGTGGTTGATGCAGGCTAGGCAAGTTCGGGTTAGTGATGAGGATGCGGGTCATGGGCTTTGGCTTGAGCAGGTGGGGTCAGTGAGTGCGTTGTGGGTTTGGGTGGGTTGTTTTGCTAGTTCGCGTGGAGGGGAGGATGGTGGTCGGGCGTTGGTGGTTCGGTAAGGGTGGTAGGTCGATGGAGGAGGCGAGACGCGGGGCTGAGTAGGTCCGGGTGGTGTTCGGTTGGATGGTGACTGGGTGGTGGAGGTTGCTGGACTAGCAGAGGAAGTGGTGAGGTTGGTAGTAGGTGGGAGGCTCAGGTGGTGGAGGACGGGTTGGTTGCGGGTTTCGATGTAGGGTAGTGGAGGGGCTGGGTGTATGGGTGAGGAGGTTTGGTGGGGTGATTGGATACGGGTTGGCGACACCAGGGGAGGGGACGCAGGCAAGGGAGGCTATTGGAGTTCGACGAAGGGGACGGGGAAGGATTCGGAGGAGGCAGTGCTAGCGAGCTTCGTAGGTGGTTGCGATGTGGATGGTTACTGAGTGGACTTCGAGTTGGTGGCAGGTGGGGTGCGGGCTGAGGTGTACTGGTGGGTTGAGGTGGTGGAGCAAGGGACTAGCTTGCGAGTGCTGGGTGAAGTGGCGGTTGGTGGCTACAAAGGGGGAGAAGGAAATGAAAAAGGGGTTTACGTGGATTTAGTCTAGGATACATATACTTGAATTATATTCTCGCCGAAAGCAATGTAGAAAGAAAAGGAGGAGAAGCAGAGAGCATGGAAGGGCACATGCATATAAATAGAATTGAAGAAGGCATGGAGGCATTAAATGTAGCATATAATAACATTGGCTGCGCACGCAACAAGTCTGCAAAAAGAAGTTTTTGCTGTGAAAAAATGTAAGTAATTATGATTTCAGGGCATGGTCACCGTGCCATCAAGCGTTTTGCGATAGAAGCCAAAATACGAGAACAAATATACCATGGAAATCAGCGCGACAAGATGAATCCAACGATGTAATCAAATTTGAATTACCACTTCAAAATTGGACGATAATGGAAATTCTTGATAAACGGATTATCTTACTTTATTTTTATTTTTGTTAACTCAGATTGATGATTTAACTACAAATTACATCAGCCTATACAAAATGGTCAGACTTGGATGGAACAAACTTTGACGTTTTAATCAGAATATTTTCTGGATCATTTCTATGTAAAAATATTCATACTTTAAAATTTTATAATTCGTACTAAAAAACATGTTGACCGAGTTTCAGATGTATTTTTTCGTATAACAAATTTCATTGGTCTCATTTCAATGGACGCATTTCAAATATCTAGTTTTCGTTGCCAAATATTTATTTTTAAAAATAAATTCTATTTCAAAATCTTCATTTGAACCTTTGTTTTAAAATGTTGAAAAATCCAGGCCGTTACATGAACTGTCCAAAAAATATATATATTTCAAATCCTATTTGAAATATTTATACTTATGGATACTTCCTAGTATTGCCAGTTTTACTTTTCTCAAAAATCCTTTTGAAAACATTTCAAGCAATACCGGATTTAAAATTCTCATAAACCCTATTTACTTATAAAACATCCTTTATAAAAAATATAAGTCATTTTATATATACTATATTTATGTAAAATGTATTTTTAAAATCATCTTATATTATAATAACTTCCTTTATTATAATAAACTTTTCACAATCATTTACCTTCTAAACGTCTTATCTTCCTATTTAGATTATGTTAAACAATTTTATTAAAAGATGACTTTTTAACTTAGCATTTTCTCTGAACACCTCTCAGTCAAATTGTGAAATTTAATTCACAAGGAGTTCGTTTTAACACACTCATAATTATCAAAATAAGAAGTGCACATACACTGATCGAGCATAATTTAATAACCAATAAATGATAGGCAAATCTCCCAACTACTCAAGCATGATAAAACCAATGATGATATTAAAGAAATATTATCACTTCCTAACAAACAAGCACACTATGCATAACTGTGTAAATTTGAAATTATTCCTTTATATATGTAAAATATATAATCCTAGGTAAAATATTTCATTTACCAATTCTCAAAAATCAATATCGCACTCTTTTGCCTTGTTCAAGTGTTTAGAAATCCCTATAGACACCATGACATCCCGTGTCTCGACCATAATTCATAAACAACTCAATTGACCAATTAACACAATATATTTTTATAGAAATAACACATATGCTATCATATATATAATACTCTCAACTCAGTGTAGAGTGTCACTTACCCTATCTCTAATGAGTTTACCCCACCAAAGCCAAGGTTCTTGCTTAACCTTCAACACCGATACCGTTCTGTACTGACCCGCCTTTCTGATCCTTGAAAGTTGGCATATATCCACGGTATCAAAATGCCACGCATCCAAGTGCTAAAAAGGAAGATAATCAGAGTTAAAAGAAAAAGAAAAATAACATGGAATAGAATCTCACGGTGAAATGACAAAATATAATATAACAAAGATTGTAAAACCAGTCACTTTAAAATACATGGCATATCAGAATTAAAAACAACCTCATCAGCCTTGAGAGTTCTACCTTCCTAACCTTACAGTTGCTGATGGGTTTACATAATAATACAACAAAAAATAAAAATACTACGATAGGTGAACATCAAGCTCTACTGCATGAGCTCTATGTCCCGCCAATGGTAACCGAGAAAAATACTTGGCCTGACCCAAGCCTTATAACAAAATAACACCCGAATTAGTCCGAAAACCAACAAGAGAAAACTCAAGTAATATGATGAATATATAATAATTATGTGACACCATGCCGCCAAACACGAGAAGGGTTTTACCTCACAAGCACAACATCCATAAATGAAAGAATGGAAACATGCCAGAACCAAAATCCGATTTAAAAGAACGAAAACAAATAGTTAAACATTGAGAAGATCTCTACGCACTTCTCGGTACAATTAAGAAAATGATTTAAAGATATGAATCAACTAAGAAAATGGAAATTTCCAACAATGACAAGGAGGGTGCACCCGCTCTAGAAAATTTACATTTGAGAGTCATATACTCTCCGACTCCCTTGGAAACCTCCAAGTCGAATCCCACCAATCTTACTTCGTATCCGAGTATTTCACATCTCCATTCGCATAACACCGAAACCAACTCTAGAGAAGATGTGAAAATACCCTCCTACATAGCTTGTCCCCCACTTGCTCTTTTATTTTAGTCATTCTCAACAAAGGATATCAAATCTCAAGTGAGCAATAAATCGTTTTAAATTGACAAAACTCAAAGTAGATAACAGAATTGGTAGTTAATAATTCAACTATCGGGAATAAAAAATGGTTGTATATGAAAATTATATCTCTTAAACCATGACTCACACTTGTGCTTGATTACCACATCACAAATATTTGTGAAAAAAAGAAATATTGTTTGAAATATTCTTTTTAAAGAGCAAATTATATTTCTTAGTGTATTTAAAAGAAAAGTAAAAAACAAATGTCATTAAAACATCGTTTACTATAAAACTAAAACAATTTACACTTAGCTTTATTTTTAAACATTCCTTTTTAAAGATTTTATTATTTATAATTTATCATTTATAATTTTTAAAACAACATTTACTATCCCGGAAGATAATAAGTCTATTCAAAATACTTTTATCAATATAAAATAATGTTAATAATCTCGAAAAATAATTGATATAACTCTTTTATAAATTTAAACAACATTAATTATGCTGAAAAAAATTAATCAAATTTATACTCTTTTTATAAATTTAAAACAACATCAATTATCTCGAAAGCTAATTAATAATATTTGTAACCCTTTTATAAATTTAAAACAACATTAATTATCTTAATGATAATTAATCAAATTTCTAATCCTTTTACAAATTTAAAACAACATTTATTATCCTGAAAGATAATTAATCAAATTTATAATCTTTTTATAAATATTAAACAATACTTATTCTTTATTTTAGAATTCTCAAAAACACTTGGTAATATAGTTTAAACAACTTTCAAAGTGCAAAGCCGCTACTAAACATTTATTTTGTAAAAATACGAGCGCAAGTTCAACAGACATCGGTTTAAGGAGATGATATTTCATAAGTGAAGATACAACGATAATCGCTATAATGACACTTACAGAAGTCAAACAGCACGTCATAAATATTTTAACCAAACATCAATATGAGCAGAATAGAAATATGGTTAAAAAGCATACAACAATAAATTAATAATGGAAAAAAAAACCCTTAGGGTCTCTCTGCAAAAGTCACCTACAAAACAATGATAATCTATGCAATCCGCTTTTTCAGTGGGAACTGAAATCCAAACAAACAACCAAACAATAATACCAAACATATAATTATCAAAAATTAGCAATCAATAACTAATATGTTATTTATCAATTAATCCACATATTAATTAACTTTGAAAATAGTTGTTTTACTTTGCAATCAAAAAATAGTGATTTATTCTACATGATGAATATCCAAAATAATCTATTCAAATTAATTATAATAGAACGGTGTTTTATTGTGGTAAATAGACATCATAAATGAAGTATAACTAATTTAACTGCCCTAAACGTAATTAAATCAAATCAATATAATCTTATCATTAATTTATACTTCATTAAAACTAGCAACATGTAACGACCCAGAATTTTTAGTAATTTAAATTTGAGTATTTAATTAATTTTAAATGTTTATAAGTGAAAATTTTAAGTTAAATAAGTTATTTCTTGAATATTGGATTTAATTGGTCATTTAAATCGATTAATTAATAGTGAAATTCCGTAGATAATTAGATATTGGGTTAAATATGATTGAAAATGGTTTGGAAAATTTTGTTATATCATATTAAAGTTATAGAAATGTTTTAGAACTTGTAAAACTGAATTTGGAGTTAATTTGTAAAAATTGAATATTTTAATATTTAATTATCGACTGAAAAATAGCCAATTTTTGAACAGTCTCAGAATTGAACGAAACGAGTTCCATTGGATCCGTAATAGTTAGTTATTATCGGATTTCAAATTTCGTAGCAAACGGAGTTGTCGTTTGACCGTGGCAGCTCGAAACGCATCGATATCGTTTTAATTTTAATTCGGCGAGTAAAAATAGCCATTTTTCAAACGGTCTCGGATTTCGACGAAACCAGTTTCATCGGATCCGTAATGTGATATTATTGTAAGATTTCAAATTTCAAGTCGTTTGGATTTGCCGTTTGTCCGGTACAAGCCAAAACGCCTAGAAATCGTTTAAATCGGTTTTAATTTAAATTGAGCGTTTGTTGCCGTATCTCACACATACGATGGAATTAGCTTACGAAACCTGTTCCATTGCGTCCGGAATGCGGAAAAACCTTAGGATCGCCTGGCGGAATGCGTCGTTTGGAGTTCATTTGCAAAAGTGTCGAATTGGAGATTTTAATATTAAAATAATATTGATATATATACATTGTTTCTTTTCCCAAACCCTAATCTATTATTCACAGCCGCCACTTTAGCTTTAATGGCCGAAAAGCAACGATCTTCTTCCTCATTTATCTTCTAATCCGTGCAACGATTCGCGAAACCTTCAACTAGTAAATTGTAGAGCACTCTGAGATCTCGGAATCCAACGGTTATGATCGTTTAACTCGAAGCGGATTGGCGGCAAATCGAGCTGGAAGCACGAAAGTTGCGCACGAAATTCCATGCGCTGGGGACCACCGAGTTGGCCACGGCTCTGGCCGTGGGTAGGGCGTGGTGTGGCGCTTCGATGTATGGGGTGGTGATCGAGTTTCGGGGTCGTTTGGGAGGTGCGTGCATGAGGGTTTGCTCACGAATTTGGGTTCATTTGCGTTCGAATTTTTTGCCTGGGAACGTATGCACGGGTAGAAGGAAAGAGCGTGGGGGCCCGCGTGCGTGAGGAGGGTGAGATGTTGTTTCTTTTATTTTATTTTTTTTTGTTTAAATTCAAAATTCAAATCATGCAACTTTAAAACGTGATATCTTTTTGCTGCGAGGTCCAAATTGAACGAGATTTTTTGCGTTGGCTTCGTATCGCCGAGCTCTTCGCAATGCAGCTGGTTTGGAGTCGATTGGAGCTCGTTTGAATTTCGGGTAAAATTAAACGTTCGTTTAATTTTATTCGAAACGAACGCCGAAACCGGAAAATAAAATCAAGGTGAGAACTCCTCACTCAATCGAAAGGTTTTGTTTAAAATTTTAAATAGTTAATATTGATTGATAATTGTTGATTGATTGTGGCAGTAGATATAATAGGATATATACTATATATAGCGATATATATATATTGGCATATGTATATATCGGATTTGATTCCCCGCCTCGTATAGCGGATGAGACCCTATTGCGCCGCCTATTAAGCGGATATTTTATAAAATCCCATATACCGCGATATTCCACCTTGAAGTGGAATTGGTATTGTGCTAACGTCTGTGGATGCAGGGTAACAGGTTGGAGGGATCCAACTGGATTCCTCACATATTTATTTGTTTATGAATATTATGTTGATTGTTGATAATCACATTGATATATGATGTTATTCCCGTGATTGACCATTCGATGTCGTTGCATCATCGGATTCTAATTTTTAAATTAAAAATAACGGTTTTGAATTTAAAAGGGGTTTTAAATCGATTTTTCAAAGAATATGGTTTATTTAAAATTTTGAATTGATTAAATTTTAAAATAAATAGATGGATAAAATTTTTATGTTTTAAAAATTTATATTTTTATAAAATATAACTTAAAAGAAATTTTTAACAATAATAGGTTTTTATAAAATAGTTAAATTTGGTTTTTGGGAAGTTATTATTATTAATGGTTTATATAAAGGATTTTATAAATGGATGTTTTTAAATTAAAATTATTGAAGTTATAGAATAAATTTATAAAGTGTTAAGTTGATGTATAACATGAATTCCACTAGGATTTATAGATTAATAAATGTGAAATTTATAAAACGAATGGTTATTGGAAAATTTTAAGTTTATAAGTTATTCACTTATAAAAATGAATTTGGGGCATAAAAAGGGGGTTTGTTGAAATTGTTAATAAATGAAGATTTCATTAGTTGAAATTATTATAAACCATAAAGAAATCTTGTAAGTGATAAGATTTTAAATCGGTGAAGTTCAAAGGAACGATTTGGTAAATAAATAATATTATAAGTATTTAACTTACAATATGGCTTTTGGGTATGAAATTGGGTTATGTAAATTGCATCGGATTAATAAAGGAATTTATAAAATTGGGGTTTATAATAGAAATGGAATTTATAAACTATGTTTATAAATTTGAAATTCATCGAATTTGATAAATTGAAATATGGGAATTTGTTAAGTGGGCTATATTCACTATTTTGAATATTGAATAAATTATTAAATAAAATGGGTTTGTTTTTGGGAAAGGAATGTTTTAAATGGAATTTAAAACGAATTAAAGGTGTTTTAAAATGTATTGAGTATTGAAAACATAGATTTCAACATTGATTGTTGAAATAGACGTTTTCGAGAAACAGAAGGGGATAATTTGTATAGTATTGGATTTATATATCTATTTTTAATTTCAAATCCATATACTAGTGTTTTTGGGTTGTCGTAACGATGTTTTACGCAACATTCGTTTTTAACCCAAATAAATGTGAATAAAGGAATGTTTTCTTAAAGAGAATGGAATAAAATACTTAACGGTAACTTAAGTATGTGGAATATTTTCAAATCGTTGAAAATAAATAAATTTGTGAATTACTTATTTTTAAAATAAGCATGGGAATGGTTTTCTAATATGAAATGGAACGGTTTTTGTGAATTCACCTTTAAGGTAATTGAAAGCAAATAACTTGAAATCGATTTGGGAATCGTATGCTAGTAGATGCTTGGAATTTAAATCCACCTTGGAATTTATATATATAAAGGGAAATTTGTTTAAAAAATAAATGTTGATTTATTTTTTTAAATATGAAAATATAATTTACGAATTTGGAACGTAAGTTAAAATAAATCAGTAAAGATTTATTTGGTGGTTTGAAATTTGTTTCAAAAGGTATATATGGTTAAGGTGATTTGAAATTAGTTTTCAAATGGTTAAGGTGATTTGAAATTGGTTTGCAAATGGTTAATGTAATTTGAAAATTGGTTTTCAAATGGTAAAGGTAAATTGAAAATTGGTTTTTCAATTGGTTAAGTGTGGAAAATTTTATCGTGAAGTGGTTTTGGTAAAGCAAATAAATTGGGCAATTATTTGGAAATTGTGTATATATATCTTGTAAAAATATTTTGGGATTTAATAATTTTGGAAAAATTATTTGGAATCTGATGATGTGGCGCATCTTTATTGATAGTTAAATAACCGACTATCAATATTTACCCTTGGATGGTATTGATTGTGTTTGTTTGGAATTGAATGCACACTTTTTTTTTAAAATAAGCGCTCGCTATTCGGTTTAGCCGGGAGAGGACCTTTGTGTCATATATCCCATTCCGAATATGCGATACGACGTTTGGATTGCATTTGAAGACCGGTGTTGAAGACCGGGTATTTGTGAAAACGATAGGATGACCTATCGATTGTCTCCGCATCGTTAGCTACGATATGGAGATTTCCTTTGTGATGGGAAATTTTATCGGGATTGTGAATACCCGGATTGCAAGGGCTTCTTTGGAAGTGCCTTCGGTTCTGTTCGAACCCGGAACAGACTTGTATGGTTACGTGTCTGACATTACATTTTGAGAGATAGAGCAGATTTCTTTCAAATACATTTCTGTTGGTGGCGGAGAATTTATTCTCTTAGCTTAACACCCTTCTCTGAGACGTACGAGCTCAGAGGTTATGTAGTTGAAGGTTATCAGCGATATTTCCCAATCTGGTAATGTGGCATGCTGAGTGCTGCTGTGTGATGATCATTGGTTGGTCATTTGTGATATGATCATTTGTTTGATCATTTATCTTTGTGATTATTGCTTTGGTCATCTGTGGACCCGAAGCATGGCTTTGTTACACAAAGCGTAGCTTTGTGGACGAGACTTCGTCAGGACCTCACTCCCCGGAAATGGTCGAAACAGGAATATGCGGCAAGGTTATGAGGGTCGCTCCCTTTAGGGTATGTCATTTCCTTCTGGAAAAGGGTGGTATCATGGTATGGAGCCCAGATATTTACTCATGTTGATACACTATATCTATTTCTGTGTGGTGTTGTTGGTATCGAGCGCTCGGATAAAGGTCCCAAAGGACCGGGGGATGACATATTCGTGTAGTAGTTACCTAGTTACAGAGGTAACCCGGCCTTGTGTTGGCAGAGATCTAACCGTAACATTAGTTTCTCGGGACGTCCCGCCAGAGGCGATCCCATGTGGCAGTAGGAAGTTCCTTAGCCTGACCATTTGTTGGAAATCCAATCAAAACAATACGCGCCCTGTACGGTTTTAGTTGTATAACCTGCCATGGAATGTGGCGGTAACCTGCTATTGAACATGGTAGCTATAGTAGGCATACGACGAAATGTCGTATGCTGGCTAGGATTTATATTCTACTTTCGAAATTGTTTTCTACACTATGCACTAGTAATAATATCAAAAATGATTTGATTTTCGCGTAGTAAGCATCTTTGACTATCATAAGGAGAAATCTCCTCCAATTCTGCGTTTGCATTGTGTGTGTGGCGGGAGGCCTTATGGTAGTTTCATTTTCCAAAAAGCATTGCGGATTTCAAAATTTAAATTTTCTTGTTGCTTGTTTAAAGATAAACTGTTTTTGAGTTCTCACACCAGTCCCATGACTGACCTGGAGTTTATTGTTCCTTTCCTAAACTCTGGGTGCCCACTATTTTCCACACGGGCAGTCTAGAGTTAGGTTGTCAGGTTATTCTGGATTCGGGAGTTGCTGTGCAGATCTGGAGGCGAGCCAGATAGCGTAGTCTATTATCTATTGTATATATATCTTTTCTTTTTCCGCTGTTGTTGTTGTACACTCTGATTGATGTAATGTAATGTGATGTAATGTATAAAAATGTATAGTTCTTTTGTTTTAATGAATATTCATTTATCTATTATATGTTGTTCCGCTGCGACTGTGAGATTCTGATATTGTTCCTGTTCTGTTACTTGTTTTTGTTTTCTTCTCTCTTTTCTTTCTTCTATCTTTCTCTCTCTTCCCCTACTTTTTTCTTCTTCTTCTTAAACCCTAACGGTTCGATTTTTCGGCAACGAAAAATCCCGATCGTTACATTTGGTATCAGAGCATATGGTTAAGCGACAACCTGCTCTGTTGGGTGTTACTCATTAGAGATAGAGTCAGCAGTACTCTAGAATGAGTGTGAGTGTAATAATAGATATGAGTGCGTATTTGTTAGTGAGTATAAAATTGTTTTATATTGTGATGATTGGTTTGTTGAGTGGTATATGAACCTTCGTCGGCGCAGCCTCGAAAACTGAATCGAAGGGGTTCCTAAACACTTGAATAGAACAATTCGACACAATATTGTTTTAAATTGGGTAAATGAAATAATTTTACCTTGATTATATTTTGTATATAAAGAAAATAATTTTTCAAGAATTATTGAAGTGTGTATATAATTGATTGCTTGGTTGTTGTGAATGATATATATATATATATAAATAATTAAAAGTTGTTTGAATAAGCTGATAAAAGCAACTATTGTAAAAGAATAATGGTATAAACCAATGAATCATAAGATGAAATTATAATTGATAATGATTTACAATTGTAAGATAATCATGTATGTATATAAGAAGTAAAATTATATAAGTAAAAGGGTTATAAAAGTGATTTATGAATAGAAAGGAAATTTTTGAAAGAATATTTAGCATTGATTTCACTATTGTCACTGGGAAATAATAAGGGTGATGACTGCAGCATCATCAGTATCATTTTCGAGTTTCTATGTGATGGATTTGCTACAAAAATGAATTTAAAATTGAAGTTTTGTTGTAATAAATCAATTTGAAATTAAAATTCAACTTGAAGTTGATAAGTATAAGCGAAAAAAGGTTTTGAACTTATAATATAAGTTAGAAGTTGAATAATAAGTTTTATAACTTATAGAATGGGAAAATGTAAGTGAAACCAGTTGTTGAAGTGGTTAAACAATTAAGTTAAATAAAATGGAATATGAATTTGAATATTGATATGAATTTGACTTAAGTAAAAGTTAAATAGGATTTACTTTGGAATTTAAAATCCGAATTGAATTGATAAGTAAAACTTAAGTTTAATTAACAAATGATGTTTAAATGGAATAACTTAAGCAAAGTTGAATAAAAATTGATATTTGTATCAAAGTTAAATAATCAAGTGAATTAAATGAGGTAAATAAAGTTGAAATGGAATGCAAGTTAAGTAATGTTGAAAGAATTGATGTTAATATCAAAGTAAGTGAATAAAGTGAGTAAATGAAATTGTTAAAGATGTGAACTTAAATTATATAAGTGAAATTCAATTTTATTTGTAAAAAGAACTAGCAATTGAGTTAAAGTATGAATTGAATGTTATTCAATCGAATATAAATAAGTTGATTTGAAAGAAACTATGTAAGTGTAAATTCACTTGAAAATAATTGAATGAAAATCAACTAAGTGTCAAAACTAATTGGATGTAAGTAAAATAATAATTTGGCTCTATTGGATATTCATTGGATGTTGTTTGTTTGTTGATTGATTATATGTAAATTCATTGAGTGTTAATGGAAATAAACTAGCGCAATTGAAAGCTATGTAATTGAACTCAAATTGAATGTAAAGTAAATGAATTTGAATAGAATTGAATTTGATGTGGGCTGAATATAAACCAATGTGAATTTAATTAGTGAATGTAACTAATTGAAACGAATGAATTGAATATGCAACTTCAATAATAAACTAAAAAAATGTGTAAGAAGCATGCATTGGAAATTTTGAACTTGAATTGGCAAAATAGTTTGAATGTTGGAATTGAATACTATTACTAGCAGGATATACAGGTTATAAAGGAATTGGGATTTTGATTTCAAAGTTAAAAAATTGAATTGCTCGACAAAAAGGTACGTATTTCAGTTTTTATATGAGATTTGATGATTTCCTTCTCTAGCCACTTGGCTTTCTCTTTTCTTTTGATTCTGAGGGGCCGTAGAGCCATTTTGTAGTCGTACCGATCTAGCCGCGCAAAGGAGACTCTGGCGAAATTTTTCGAAAATTTAGGGAGTTAGTAAAATTTTGAGAAATTTTGAAAGTTTGAAATTTGAATTTAAATTTAAATTTGAATTGTTGAGTAAACAATGTTGTTTGAAACCTATAATTGAAGTTGGAAAGCTAATTGAAATGATAGTAAATCTTTAATAAAAAGATTGGTGTTAGAAGGTTGATAAAACTATTAGTTTTGGAAAAATAATAAACGGATTATGAATTATTCTCCTTAACTTGCAATTTCGAGGACGAAATTCTTTTAAGGGGGGAAGATTGTAACGACCCAGAATTTTTAGTAATTTAAATTTGAGTATTTAATTAATTTTAAATGTTTATAAGTGAAAATTTTAAGTTAAATAAGTTATTTCTTGAATATTGGATTTAATTGGTCATTTAAATCGATTAATTAATAGTGAAATTCCGTAGATAATTAGATATTGGGTTAAATATGATTGAAAATGGTTTGGAAAATTTTGTTATATCATATTAAAGTTATAGAAATGTTTTAGAACTTGTAAAACTGAATTTGGAGTTAATTTGTAAAAATTGAATATTTTAATATTTAATTATCGACTGAAAAATAGCCAATTTTTGAACAGTCTCAGAATTGAACGAAACGAGTTCCATTGGATCCGTAATAGTTAGTTATTATCGGATTTCAAATTTCGTAGCAAACGGAGTTGTCGTTTGACCGTGGCAGCTCGAAACGCATCGATATCGTTTTAATTTTAATTCGGCGAGTAAAAATAGCCATTTTTCAAACGGTCTCGGATTTCGACGAAACCAGTTTCATCGGATCCGTAATGTGATATTATTGTAAGATTTCAAATTTCAAGTCGTTTGGATTTGCCGTTTGTCCGGTACAAGCCAAAACGCCTAGAAATCGTTTGAATCGGTTTTAATTTAAATTGAGCGTTTGTTGCCGTATCTCACACATACGATGGAATTAGCTTACGAAACCTGTTCCATTGCGTCCGGAATGCGGAAAAACCTTAGGATCGCCTGGCGGAATGCGTCGTTTGGAGTTCATTTGCAAAAGTGTCGAATTGGAGATTTTAATATTAAAATAATATTGATATATATACATTGTTTCTTTTCCCAAACCCTAATCTATTATTCACAGCCGCCACTTTAGCTTTAATGGCCGAAAAGCAACGATCTTCTTCCTCATTTATCTTCTAATCCGTGCAACGATTCGCGAAACCTTCAACTAGTAAATTGTAGAGCACTCTGAGATCTCGGAATCCAACGGTTATGATCGTTTAACTCGAAGCGGATTGGCGGCAAATCGAGCTGGAAGCACGAAAGTTGCGCACGAAATTCCATGCGCTGGGGACCACCGAGTTGGCCACGGCTCTGGCCGTGGGTAGGGCGTGGTGTGGCGCTTCGATGTATGGGGTGGTGATCGAGTTTCGGGGTCGTTTGGGAGGTGCGTGCATTAGGGTTTGCTCACGAATTTGGGTTCATTTGCGTTCGAATTTTTTACCTGGGAACGTATGCACGGGTAGAAGGAAAGAGCGTGGGGGCCCGCGTGCGTGAGGAGGGTGAGATGTTGTTTCTTTTATTTTATTTTTTTTTGTTTAAATTCAAAATTCAAATCATGCAACTTTAAAACGTGATATCTTTTTGCTGCGAGGTCCAAATTGAACGAGATTTTTTGCGTTGGCTTCGTATCGCCGAGCTCTTCGCAATGCAGCTGGTTTGGAGTCGATTGGAGCTCGTTTGAATTTCGGGTAAAATTAAACGTTCGTTTAATTTTATTCGAAACGAACGCCGAAACCGGAAAATAAAATCAAGGTGAGAACTCCTCACTCAATCGAAAGGTTTTGTTTAAAATTTTAAATAGTTAATATTGATTGATAATTGTTGATTGATTGTGGCAGTAGATATAATAGGATATATACTATATATAGCGATATATATATATTGGCATATGTATATATCGGATTTGATTCCCCGCCTCGTATAGCGGATGAGACCCTATTGCGCCGCCTATTAAGCGGATATTTTATAAAATCCCATATACCGCGATATTCCACCTTGAAGTGGAATTGGTATTGTGCTAACGTCTGTGGATGCAGGGTAACAGGTTGGAGGGATCCAACTGGATTCCTCACATATTTATTTGTTTATGAATATTATGTTGATTGTTGATAATCACATTGATATATGATGTTATTCCCGTGATTGACCATTCGATGTCGTTGCATCATCGGATTCTAATTTTTAAATTAAAAATAACGGTTTTGAATTTAAAAGGGGTTTTAAATCGATTTTTCAAAGAATATGGTTTATTTAAAATTTTGAATTGATTAAATTTTAAAATAAATAGATGGATAAAATTTTTATGTTTTAAAAATTTATATTTTTATAAAATATAACTTAAAAGAAATTTTTAACAATAATAGGTTTTTATAAAATAGTTAAATTTGGTTTTTGGGAAGTTATTATTATTAATGGTTTATATAAAGGATTTTATAAATGGATGTTTTTAAATTAAAATTATTGAAGTTATAGAATAAATTTATAAAGTGTTAAGTTGATGTATAACATGAATTCCACTAGGATTTATAGATTAATAAATGTGAAATTTATAAAACGAATGGTTATTGGAAAATTTTAAGTTTATAAGTTATTCACTTATAAAAATGAATTTGGGGCATAAAAAGGGGGTTTGTTGAAATTGTTAATAAATGAAGATTTCATTAGTTGAAATTATTATAAACCATAAAGAAATCTTGTAAGTGATAAGATTTTAAATCGGTGAAGTTCAAAGGAACGATTTGGTAAATAAATAATATTATAAGTATTTAACTTACAATATGGCTTTTGGGTATGAAATTGGGTTATGTAAATTGCATCGGATTAATAAAGGAATTTATAAAATTGGGGTTTATAATAGAAATGGAATTTATAAACTATGTTTATAAATTTGAAATTCATCGAATTTGATAAATTGAAATATGGGAATTTGTTAAGTGGGCTATATTCACTATTTTGAATATTGAATAAATTATTAAATAAAATGGGTTTGTTTTTGGGAAAGGAATGTTTTAAATGGAATTTAAAACGAATTAAAGGTGTTTTAAAATGTATTGAGTATTGAAAACATAGATTTCAACATTGATTGTTGAAATAGACGTTTTCGAGAAACAGAAGGGGATAATTTGTATAGTATTGGATTTATATATCTATTTTTAATTTCAAATCCATATACTAGTGTTTTTGGGTTGTCGTAACGATGTTTTACGCAACATTCGTTTTTAACCCAAATAAATGTGAATAAAGGAATGTTTTCTTAAAGAGAATGGAATAAAATACTTAACGGTAACTTAAGTATGTGGAATATTTTCAAATCGTTGAAAATAAATAAATTTGTGAATTACTTATTTTTAAAATAAGCATGGGAATGGTTTTCTAATATGAAATGGAACGGTTTTTGTGAATTCACCTTTAAGGTAATTGAAAGCAAATAACTTGAAATCGATTTGGGAATCGTATGCTAGTAGATGCTTGGAATTTAAATCCACCTTGGAATTTATATATATAAAGGGAAATTTGTTTAAAAAATAAATGTTGATTTATTTTTTTAAATATGAAAATATAATTTACGAATTTGGAACGTAAGTTAAAATAAATCAGTAAAGATTTATTTGGTGGTTTGAAATTTGTTTCAAAAGGTATATATGGTTAAGGTGATTTGAAATTAGTTTTCAAATGGTTAAGGTGATTTGAAATTGGTTTGCAAATGGTTAATGTAATTTGAAAATTGGTTTTCAAATGGTAAAGGTAAATTGAAAATTGGTTTTTCAATTGGTTAAGTGTGGAAAATTTTATCGTGAAGTGGTTTTGGTAAAGCAAATAAATTGGGCAATTATTTGGAAATTGTGTATATATATCTTGTAAAAATATTTTGGGATTTAATAATTTTGGAAAAATTATTTGGAATCTGATGATGTGGCGCATCTTTATTGATAGTTAAATAACCGACTATCAATATTTACCCTTGGATGGTATTGATTGTGTTTGTTTGGAATTGAATGCACACTTTTTTTTTAAAATAAGCGCTCGCTATTCGGTTTAGCCGGGAGAGGACCTTTGTGTCATATATCCCATTCCGAATATGCGATACGACGTTTGGATTGCATTTGAAGACCGGTGTTGAAGACCGGGTATTTGTGAAAACGATAGGATGACCTATCGATTGTCTCCGCATCGTTAGCTACGATATGGAGATTTCCTTTGTGATGGGAAATTTTATCGGGATTGTGAATACCCGGATTGCAAGGGCTTCTTTGGAAGTGCCTTCGGTTCTGTTCGAACCCGGAACAGACTTGTATGGTTACGTGTCTGACATTACATTTTGAGAGATAGAGCAGATTTCTTTCAAATACATTTCTGTTGGTGGCGGAGAATTTATTCTCTTAGCTTAACACCCTTCTCTGAGACGTACGAGCTCAGAGGTTATGTAGTTGAAGGTTATCAGCGATATTTCCCAATCTGGTAATGTGGCATGCTGAGTGCTGCTGTGTGATGATCATTGGTTGGTCATTTGTGATATGATCATTTGTTTGATCATTTATCTTTGTGATTATTGCTTTGGTCATCTGTGGACCCGAAGCATGGCTTTGTTACACAAAGCGTAGCTTTGTGGACGAGACTTCGTCAGGACCTCACTCCCCGGAAATGGTCGAAACAGGAATATGCGGCAAGGTTATGAGGGTCGCTCCCTTTAGGGTATGTCATTTCCTTCTGGAAAAGGGTGGTATCATGGTATGGAGCCCAGATATTTACTCATGTTGATACACTATATCTATTTCTGTGTGGTGTTGTTGGTATCGAGCGCTCGGATAAAGGTCCCAAAGGACCGGGGGATGACATATTCGTGTAGTAGTTACCTAGTTACAGAGGTAACCCGGCCTTGTGTTGGCAGAGATCTAACCGTAACGTTAGTTTCTCGGGACGTCCCGCCAGAGGCGATCCCATGTGGCAGTAGGAAGTTCCTTAGCCTGACCATTTGTTGGAAATCCAATCAAAACAATACGCGCCCTGTACGGTTTTAGTTGTATAACCTGCCATGGAATGTGGCGGTAACCTGCTATTGAACATGGTAGCTATAGTAGGCATACGACGAAATGTCGTATGCTGGCTAGGATTTATATTCTACTTTCGAAATTGTTTTCTACACTATGCACTAGTAATAATATCAAAAATGATTTGATTTTCGCGTAGTAAGCATCTTTGACTATCATAAGGAGAAATCTCCTCCAATTCTGCGTTTGCATTGTGTGTGTGGCGGGAGGCCTTATGGTAGTTTCATTTTCCAAAAAGCATTGCGGATTTCAAAATTTAAATTTTCTTGTTGCTTGTTTAAAGATAAACTGTTTTTGAGTTCTCACACCAGTCCCATGACTGACCTGGAGTTTATTGTTCCTTTCCTAAAACTCTGGGTGCCCACTATTTTCCACACGGGCAGTCTAGAGTTAGGTTGTCAGGTTATTCTGGATTCGGGAGTTGCTGTGCAGATCTGGAGGCGAGCCAGATAGCGTAGTCTATTATCTATTGTATATATATCTTTTCTTTTTCCGCTGTTGTTGTTGTACACTCTGATTGATGTAATGTAATGTGATGTAATGTATAAAAATGTATAGTTCTTTTGTTTTAATGAATATTCATTTATCTATTATATGTTGTTCCGCTGCGACTGTGAGATTCTGATATTGTTCCTGTTCTGTTACTTGTTTTTGTTTTCTTCTCTCTTTTCTTTCTTCTATCTTTCTCTCTCTTCCCCTACTTTTTTCTTCTTCTTCTTAAACCCTAACGGTTCGATTTTTCGGCAACGAAAAATCCCGATCGTTACACAACAACTATTATCTAACCATTCAACAATAATCTATAGCAATACAGATATCATATAATTTATTTTGAGGTGAGCAAACTCACAAAAATTCCAATTGATGCTTTCCTATTCTGGTTTGATCTATAATCAAATGACGTTCGATTTTAGCATAAAATCCTACTAGCTCCAAAATCAGCGAATATGACTCCAACGCGCAGATAACATTAATATGAGTCCAATGTAAAAGATTGCATCCAAATCTGACCTCCTATGCAATATTTACTAAATTACAAGCAATTGAGATTAATATATAATTAATTTTCTTAATTAATAATCACCTCCCTACTTAAACCCTTTCTTTCCTAAACAATTCAAACTCTTACCTACAGCTGATATGTGTACGACCCATTACATACGATCGTCCTCCTACCCTAGCTCGAGCTACATACCATGGAGTAATGCACCGCCAACTCCAACTAACTTCCCTTCACGTGAGCAACACATCCATCCCTACAACCACAAGCTTGATCAACCTATGTCCATCATGACTCGAAGCCCTAGCGTGCAACTGATCATATCGTGATTTGGCATGGTCGATCGGACCATCCTAAAATTCGACCACCAACTCGTCTTCGTACCTTGATTCCATTTTCGCCCTCCAATTTGACCAACTCCTCTCCAATATATATATATATATATATATATATATATATATATATATATATATATATAAATTCGAGATGGAACTCTGGTCAGTGCCCTAATTCAGCTTTGACCAAACACTTGCCGCACACTAGAACGGGTACATAAATACGAAGATCTAGTGGAAAAAAACTCAAAGGTCCTTGTTTTGCATTTTTTCATTGAGTAAATAATTTCATTTTGATTTTTGAATGTAGTGGATTAAAATTTCTTTTACTGGAAGTTTTGAAAATGAATAGAGAAAGAGGAATGAGGAATAGTCAGAGAGTTGATTATTCTAAATGGAGTGATATGTTTATTCTGGAGTTTCCGACATCTCCCTACATAGCCTTTTGTTCGTGTAAAATCGAGAATGGAAAAACAAAAGTACGGTCACGCATAAAAATGTGGCGTGATCACAAAACAATAATAAAACACACCGGTTATCTTATTCTGTAAAATTTCAAAAATACCAATGTTTTTCGTAAAATACGTCAAAAGATGTAACAACCCGGGGTTTTGTAAATTAATTATCGTCAAATGACGATTAGATTGGTTAGCTAATGGCTGTTAAGAGTTTTGAATCAGGTCATAATTCTTTTATAAACTTGTTAAATGTTGTGTGGGCTTTACGATTGGCCCACGTTTCTTATTTTTGTTGTGATACTTATCAAAGCTGATGTCGTTCCCCTTTTATTCATTCGCGAACCCTAAAAAAAGAAAATAAATGGCGGCTTCCTTTATGCTCGTTCGTTCTCCATACCAAATTAGGGCTTGTGGGAAAATCGAAGGCGTCGATTTTGTTGATCGTATTTATTCGGATAGCTTTGTAACGAGTCGGATTTTGCCCACTCGAAAATCGACATCCATACTTCATATCGTATTCGAATGCCATAGATTCGATCGTTCAAATCCGAGTCGCCGGAGCTTATAACAACATTAAGTAAATAACACGGCGGAATAAAAGAATAATATATTGACATACAGCGTTGATACAATATCTGATACAATGAATATCAATATACATCAGAGATATGATACAAGAAATAGCAGCGGAAAGAAAATAGATAACACAGCAGCGGATAATCACCAAAAAAGTCTTCAAAAGAGAACTCCAAGGCACCAATCTAAATAGCTCGACTCCCAAAAGATAAGCAAGTGCAGTCCATATCCAAAGACTGAACAAGCTCCAGATAATCTACTGAACCTAAGTATCTGAAAAACCCAACTCTAGACTGCTCGTGTAGAAATTAGTGAGCACCTAGAGTTTAGAAAGGAAACAATAAACTCCGGATCAGTCGTGGGACTGGTGTGAGCAACAAAAAAACAGTCTATCTCTTAAAACAATCAACAGAAGATTTTAAAGTCAATTCGCAATGCTTTTTAGAAAATGAGACTATCATAAGGCCTCCCGCACACACGCACAATGCAAACGCAGAATCGGAGGAGATTTCTCCTTAGAATAAAAAACAAACATTTGGTATTATTACTAGTGCATAGTGTAGGAAAAATCATTTTGAAAGTAAAGCTATAAATCTTAGCCAACATACGACCATTATCGTATGCCTACTATAGCTACCATGTTCAATAGCAGGTTACCGCCACATTCCATGGTAGGTTATACAACTAAAAATGTACAAGGCTCGTATTGTTTCTTTGGATTTTCCAACAAATGGTCAGGCTAAGGAACTTCCTACTGCCACATGGGATCACCTCTGGCGGGACGTCCCGAGAACTTAACCAGCTCTCTGCCAACACAAGGCCGGGTTACCTTTGTCACTAGGTAACTACTACACGACTATGCCATCCCCCGGTCCCTTTGGACCTTTGTCCGAGCGCTCGATAACCAACATTACACAGTAATAAATATAGTGTGTCAACATGAGTAAGTATCTGGGCTCCATACCATGATACCACCCTTTCCAGAAGGAAATGACATACCCTAAAGGGCGCGACCCTCATAACCTTGCCGCATATTCCTGTTTTGACCATTTCCCGGGAGTGAGGTCTGACGAAGTCTCGTCCACAAAGCTTGGCACCAAGCCACGCTTTGATCAACAAATGATCAATATATAATCATCACACAACAACACTCAGCATGCAACACTCAGTATTTGAAAGAAATCTGCTTTATATCTCAAAATGTAATGTCAGGCACGTAACCATACAAGTCTGTTCCGGGTTCGAACAGAACCGAAGGCACTTCCAAAAAAGTCCTTGCAATCCGGGTATTCACAATTCCGATCGGACTTCCCATCACTTAGGGAATCTCTTTACCGGATCAACTCAGTGCAGAGACAATCGATAGGTCATCCTATCGTTCTCGCAAATACCTGGTCTTCACCACCGGTCTTCAAATGCTATCTATAACGTCGAATCACATATTCGAAATGGGTTGTATAACACTAAGGTCCTCCCCCGGCTAAACCGAATAGTGAGCGCAACATTTAAAACATATAGATACGGGATTTCAATTAAGTCACAACTTAATAATTAAAAACTTTCTTTCAAATGGTTTAAACCAATTACAAATTTAAAATCTTTTAAACAAAAAGATTTATTTCACAAAGTTCACCCAAATTCACAAAGATCCATTTACGGATTTCAAAACAATTTCCATTTCAATTGGATTAACTCGTTTAAAATCTTTAAATTAATGATTTAACTTATAGCTTTCAAATCGTTTCCATAACTTGGAAAATCATTTTTATTTTTAACTTGAAATCCTTTTTAACATAATTTGGAAGTTCACTTGCTATATGAAAGCTTTTAATATTTGAAAACAAATAGTTCCTTGTCAGAAAAATCAATTATATTTACACAAGTTAAAGCCTTTGAATTTAAATTCAAATTTCCAAATCAATACCTTTAAAATAGTTTAACCCATATAAACTCATTTATAAGTGGAATAACCTTTCTAAACCCTAGTTTCCAAATCATAGAATTCAATTTCAAATATTGAATTCAAATTTAAATCAAAATATTTAAATTTCAAAACTCAATCAAGTTATTCAAACAATATTTCATCTTTGAAATTGCAAAGCTTTTCACTTTAAATCCAATCCATTTCCAAAACATTTGAATTTAAATATTCAACTTTGAAAATCATTTTACAATCTATGACTTAATCGATTTCCTCGTGAAATTCATATTGGTGTGTGTGTAAGTGTGGTCCAAGGGTTTAACACAATAGTGCCACATCATCAATCAGCACAGATTCAAATACAGCAATATATTTGATAAGCGGTACAAACTATAACGCTTATATTTGATAAGCGGTATAAACTATATTGCTTATATTTCATTCACAGATCACAGCTATATATATGAATGAATTATATCACAGATAATTAATTTCATTCATCCCAGATAAATAAATTACAGATCACAACATAAATCAGACTATATCACTAAGCATCTCATCTCAGGGATATTAAACAATTCAACATCCAATATATCCAAACATCCATAAATAGGATCAATTTAATTATCTGATTAATTTAAATCATATTAATTCTTATGAATGAATTTGCTAGTTAGGGTCAAATAGTAATCGATTAATTACAAACATTTAATAAACTACCTTTTAATTAATCATTAATTAACCCTTAGTTAATAATTTATCCTTAATAAATTATTCTTAATTAATTTGCAACAACTAAGTAATTACTTATTAATTAATAATAAATCTTTAATCACTTTCATTAAATCAATTAACTTTTAATGAATTAAAAATTATCACATAAATTACCAAATTAATTTATCATATTATCCTTAAATTAACTATTGCTTAATCACTTGATTTAATCAGCTTTAATGATTAATTAATATCTAATTAACAATCCTTGGTTTACAAATTAATTATCGTTTATAAATTAATCTTTAAACCTAAATTAATGATTTTAAACCTTTAATTGCTTGTTTAATTAACCCAAATCAATAATTAATTTAAATCAATAAATTATTCATTTTAAATTGACATGTTGAAGTAATATTTGGTTATGAAAGAAAATTAAAAGAGTTTAAAATCAAATTCCTTTTAAGTTCACATAATTAAAAGAGTATCTTTAACATTTAAACTTATTTAAATATTTTATTTATAAGACTTTATTTAATTTCAAAATCTCGGCTTTAATTCCAGTTTTAAAATCAGATTTCTCTTTTGGTTTTACTTTGTTTAAATTCCTTTCTTTCATCCCATCTTCACTTTGAAATTCAAATTCTTTTAAATCCACTTATATGCTTAACCAACTTTAAATTTCAAAACTTAACATGCATTTATTTTTAGCTTTGATTAACTAATCCTTAATTTTACATTAATTAACTTTTTAATTAAAAATTAATTAGTTAATTATTATTGACAATATAAATTAACTTAACCTTTAAGTAAATAATTAAAAATATTTGATTACTCCTTAATTACATTGTTAAGTTTTATTTAAAATAAACTCTTTTAGAATATAAGTTCAAAACAATTTAAAATCTTTCATTTTTTTAACCTTAAAATTGATTTGAAAACTTGTTTAATTTTAAACAAGAAGCCATTGGGCCGAAGCCCATAACAAAAAGAAAACAACTCACACCTATTAAAACCTTAAATTTGATTCCTATTTACTCATAGGTTATCTTGGGTTAATATTTACAATCTGGTTTCACTAAATTTCAAAACGTGGTTATCACAACATGAACCGAGCCACAATTCAACCTGTAACATCTTCTTCTGTGTATTTCTTTCTTTTTTTTCTTTTTTTTCTTTTCCAGTTAGCTTAGGTTTAAGTTAAAACCAATGTATCAGGTAACCCAAACTTGCGTACGAACCCGAAATAACGAATCCATCTTCTCGAGTAATAACTCGGGTCGTTCACCACTTCGAACGTTACTGAAACCATTCATGGCCGTGCACATGCACGGCGCGTCGCCATCGCTTTGGCGACTCACACCTCCTCCAGCAAGTCACGAATCGTCCCTACACTCGATCGCAATATTCAACTCGAAGCGAAAAATTCCAAAATGAGATTTCGTCATTCGTTCGAAAACCTGAACAAAAACTCCGACCCAAAATTATCTCGCAACCACGTCGCCGTCCACTTGAAACTCTGAATTTCTGGCCATCACCTTGTTGACGTACCCCCTACCTCCCCTCAAGATCGCGTAACACTCGATCGCACAAAGAGGGTGAACGAATCGCAATTCCCTCCTTCGATAAAACTAGGTTTAGAATTTTCAGAAGTTCGCCGATGCCCCCTCGTTGAACTATCGCTTTTCCTATCATTTTTGCCGATCACATTGAACCTTCACCTAACTCTAGCAAAAATCCTGACTATCCCAATGCTCGTGGCTATCAAAATTTGCCCAGTATTCCAAAAACAGTGCAACCCCAATATTTACTTCATTTTGAATCTAAATTTTTTGATTTCGATCTTAAAAATCATGTTTTTGATTAGAGTTTCATTTTATATCCCTGAATTGCTAAATTAAAATGTTCGAATTTTTCACTTGTTCAAAGCTTTGCTCAGTAACTTGGTTTTCAGAGATGTCACCAAGCTGTTTCAACTTGAATAGAATTTTAAATTAAAGCTAATGACAAACAATCAAATTATATTTAAATCTTGAACCCAATTTCTGCTTAGATCGAAAGATTGGGGTTGATTTGCATACCTGGTCTAAAAGAAAAAAAAACAGTAACAAGATTCAGGCATATCAAAGTGACTTTTAGACAGTGAAAGTTACTCACCTGTAAAAAATTGTGAACAGAGAATAACTCTTGCCTTTGAAACTGATATCTGAACTTATTTCCAAACTCCTTGCTTTTGTTCAGATGAATGATGTTTAAGTTGTAAATTGATAATGCTTGCTTATAATTTTTTCTGGTTTGCTGGTTTACTATGTTTTGATAATCGAACTAAAATGAGAAGATGTACAAATATATAGAGAAAAGTTTACAAGCTATAATATGGTTGTGTACAAAAAAGTATGGCTGAAGATTACAGGGGAAGGTGAGGTCTGGGTATATGCTTATGCTGGTACTTCTTTTTTATTTATTTTTTATTAGAGATTTTGTTGGCTGAAATCTATTTTAAAACAATTCGAGTTGTCCTTTGTTAATGCTAGCATTATGGCTGAGATGTTTTGTTTGTACTTGCTTTTATGTACATAACATAATTTACTTGCCTTTTCATTATTTTCTAAGCTACAGCCTTATCCTTTTGTTTAACTTCATACTTATCCTTTCTTTTCTTTGTTTCATTCTTTTGCAATATTTTTTTCTTTTTTTTTCTTTGCCTACATCTGTTTCTATTTCTTATTTGAGTGTATTTCTTATTTTGTTTTATTACTTGTCATATGAATAAATTCCTATTGTCAATATGTTGTTTAAATTTTAACTAATTTGTTTAATGTGTATATTTTACATTTTATAGTTTACATAACCAATTTTATTTTCTGAAATGACTTTTTAACTTGCCTAATTCACATACAACACATTATTTAAAAAGACAATGTTTTGAAAGTAAATACATATTAAATGAATTACATAGATATATTTTATAAATCCTCATTTCATTTTAACTAATTTTCATAGTTAACAACTTTAAACCATTTACTTAAAATTTACATTCAATTGCTTTAACACATATTTTTCCTAAGTCATCAGATTAAATTTTAAATTCAAATACAAACTAAATATTCAAATTTCAAATTTATTTCAAAATTTATTCAAAATTTATATTAACAAAAAAAAATTAATTTCAAAATTGGGGTCGTTACAGATTCCCCTCCTTAAGAAATTTCATCCCCGAAATTTGCAGGCACGAAAACAACAAAGATAGATACACAAAGATAGAGAAACATTTTTTCAGATCAAACTAAATATTTATTCTACATTTGGCTTACCAAATCAGAATATCAACAATAGATAAAAACGAATCTATTTAACACTTCACATGATATTCATGTTATCCAGATCTATGAGATATGGGGAGGCATTGGTAAGTTCGAAGGATAACTAATCGTTCGTAGAATATATCTGGACCCAAAAATAAACCGATATATGGATTTAATCTTCCACAATTCTCAAACACTAGATATGGATTCCAAACTTGAATACCCCAAAGTATATATACTTGTCCCTTCTTGGACTTTGATATTCACAAGAAATTACAATAGAATTTCAAATTCAGTTTTAAACGAAAACGTTTTATCGATTCAGTTCAAATTTAGCTTCATATTCTAGTAATCAGTATAACTCAATTTAATGTTTCCACTTTATTTTAAATTTTCAATCACAACTTTCAAATTTATATTCGTTAAAGTTTAAATCGAAAAACTGATAAGAAATCGATGAAGATACGAAGTAAAAATTTCCTACAACGATTCGTAGGGCCACCATCACACCAAAATTTCTTTCTAGAGCTGTCACGAAGCAATCAAAAGAATTTAGAAACAAATCAAAGGAGATTGAGAAGAAAAATATTGTTTCCACTGTTATAGGGTATTGACCATTTATAGTGGTACTCTTCTGTCCCCTATCTCGTCCTCTTCTTGCACTCATACTTACTATCAGTGGATAGTAAGAGAATTTACTAAGGCATACGAACAGATATCTTAGGGATATACTCATTCTAGGGTATGCTTCACCCTATCTCTAATGAGCTACTTAACGTGTTATACTCCTGAGCTAAAGTTCAACCTTAGCTCTGATACCAAATGTAACGAGTTGGATTTTTCTCACTCGAAAATCGACATCCATACTTCATATCGTATTCGAATGCCATAGATTCGATCGTTCAAATCCGAGTCGCCGGAGCTTATAACAACACTAAGTAAATAACAAGGCGGAATAAAAGAATAATACATTGACATTCAGCGTTGATACAATATCTGACATAATGAATATCAATATACATCAGAGATATGATACAAGAAATAGCAGCGGAATGAAAATAGATAACACCAGCAGTGGATAATCTCTAAAACAGTCTTCAAAAGAGAACTCCAAGGCACCAATCCAAATAGCTCGACTCCCAAAAGATAAGCAAGTGCAGTCCATATACAAAGACTGAACAAGCTCCAGATAATCTACTGAACCTAAGTATCTGAAAAACCCAACTCTATACTGCTCGTGTAGAAATTAGTGAGCACCCAGAGTTTAGGAAGGAAACAATAAACTCCGGTTCAGTCGTGGGACTGGTGTGAGCAGCAAAAAAACAGTTTATCTCTTAAAACAATCAACAGAAGATTTTAAAGTCAATTCGCAATGCTTTTTAGAAAATGAGACTACCATAAGGCCTCCCGCACACACGCACAATGCAAACGCAGAATCGGAGGAGATTTCTCCTTATAATAGTAAAAGATGCTTGATACGCATTAAAAACAAACATTTGGTATTATTACTAGTGCATAGTGTAGGAAAAATCATTTCGAAAGTAAAGATATAATTCTTAGCCAACATACGACCATTATCGTATGCCTACTATAGCTACCATGTTCAATAGCAGGTTACAGCCACATTCCATGGTAGGTTATACAACTAAACCCGTACAAGGCTCGTATTGTTTCTTTGGATTTTCCAACAAATGGTCAGGCTAAGGAACTTCCTACTGCCACATGGGATCGCCTCTCGCGGGACGTCCCGAGAACTTAACCAGCTTTCTTCCAACACAAGGCCGGGTTACCTTTGTCACTAGGTAACTACTACACGACTATGCCATCCCCCGGTCCCTTTGGACCTTTATCCAAGCGCTCGATAACCAACATCACACAGTAATAAATATAGTGTGTCAACATGAGTAAGTATCTGGGCTCCATATCATGATACCACCCTTTCCAGAAGGAAATGGCATACCCTAAAGGGCGCGATCCTCATAACCTTGCCGCATATTCCTGTTTTGACCATTTCCGGGGAGTGAGGTCTGACGAAGTCTCGTCCACAAAACTAGGCACCAAGCCACGCTTTGATCAACAAATGATCAATAAATAATCATCACACAGCAACACTCAGCATGCAACACTCAGTATTTGAAAGAAATCTGCTTTATATCTCAAAATGTAATGTCAGACACGTAACCATACAAGTATGTTCCGGGTTCGAACAGAACCGAAGGCACTTCCAAAGAAGTCCTTGCAATCCGGGTATTCACAATCCCGATCGGACTTCCCATCACTTAGGGAATCTCTATACCGGATCAACTCAGTGCAGAGACAATCGATAGGTCATCCTATCGTTCTCGCAAATACCTGGTCTTCACCACCGGTCTTCAAATGCTATCCATAACTTCGAATCACATATTCGGAATGGGTTGTATGACACAAAGGTCCTCCCCCGGCTAAACCGAATAGTGAGCGCAACATTTAAAACATATGGACATGGGATTTCAATTAAGTCACAACTTAATAATTCAAAACTTTCTTTCAAATGGTTTAAACCAATTACCATTTCAAATCTTTTAAACAAAAAGATTTATTTCACAAAGTTTACCCAATTTCACAAAGATCCATTTACGGATTTCAAAACAATTTCCATTTCAATTGTATTAACTCGTTTAAAATCTTTAAATTAAAGATTTAACTTATAGCTTTCAAATCGTTTCCATAACTTGGAAAATCATTTTCATTTTTAACTTGAAATCTTTTTTAACATAATTTGGAAGTTCACTTCCTATATGAAAGCTTTTATTATTTGAAAACAAATAGTTCCATGCCAGAAAAATCAATTATATTTACACGAGTTAAAGCCTTTGAATTTAAATTCTAATTTCCAAATCAATACCTTTAAAATAGTTTAACCCATATAAACTCATTTATAAGTGGAATAAACTTTCTAAACCCTAGTTTCCAAATCATAGAATTCAATTTCAAATATTGAATTCAAATTTAAATCAAAATATTTAAATTTCAAAACTCAATCAAGTTATTGAATTGAAATTCCAAAGCTTTCACTTTAAATCCAATCCATTTTCAAAACATTTGAATTTAAATATTCAACTTTGAAAATCATTTTAAAATCAGTGACTTAATCGATTTCCTCGTGAAATTCATATTGGTGTGTGTGTAAGTGTGGTCCAGGGGTTTAACACAATAGTGCCACATCATCAATCAGCACAGATTCAAATACAGCAATATATTTGATAAGCGGTACAAACTATAACGCTTATATTCGATAAGCGGTATAAACTATATTGCTTATATTTCATTCACAGATCACAGCTATATATATGAATGAATTATATCACAGATAATTAATTTCATTCATCCCAGATAAATAAATTACAGACCACAACATAAATCAGACTATATCACTAAGCATCTCATCTCAGGGATATTAAACAATTCAACATCCAATATATCCAAACATCCATAAATAGGGTCAATTTAATTATTTGATTAATTTAAATCAGATTAATTCTTATGAATGAATTTGCTAGTTAGGGTCAAATAGTAATCAATTAATTACAAACATTTAATAAACTACCTTTTAATTAATCATTAATTAACCCTTAGTTAATAATTTATCCTTAATAAATTATTCTTAATCAATTTGCAATAACTAAGTAATTACTCCTTAATTAATAATAAATCTTTAATCACTTTCATTAAATCAATTAACTTTTAATGAATTAAAAATTCTCACATAAATTACCAAAATTAATTTATCATATTATACTTAAATTAACTATTGCTTAATCACTTGATTTAATCAGCTTTATTGATTAATTAATATCTAATTAATAATCCTTGGTTTACAAATTAATTATCCTTTATAAATTAAACTTTAAACCTAAATTAATGATTTTGAACCTTTAACTGCTTGTTTAATTAACCCAAATCAATTATTAATTTAAATCAATAAATTATTCATTTTAAATTCACATGTTGAAGTAATATTTGGTTTTGAAAGAAATTTAAAAGAGTTTAAAATCAAATAAGTTCACATAATTAAAAGAGTATCTTTAACATTTAAACTTATTTAAATATTTCATTTATAAGACTTTATTTAATTTCAAAATCTCAACTTTAATTCTAGTTTTAAAATCAGATTTCTCTTTTGGTTTTACTTTGTTTAAATTCCTTTCTTTCATCCCATCTTCACTTTGAAATTCAAATTCTTTTAAATCCACTTATATGCTTAACCAACTTTAAATTTCAAAACTGAACATGCATTTATTTTTAACTTTGATTAATTAATCCTTAATGTTAAATTAATTAACCTTTTAATTAAAAATTAATTTGTTAACTATTATTGACAATATAAATTAACTTAACCTTTAAGTTAATAATTAAAAATATTTGATTACTCCTTAATTACATTGTTAAGTTTTATTTAAAATAAACTTTTTTAAAATATAAGTTTAAAACAATTTAAACTTAACTAATTTTAAAATATTTCATTTTTTTAACCTTAAACTTGATTTGAAAACTTGTTTAATTTTAAACAAGGAGCCATTGGGCCGAAGCCCACAACAAAAAGCAAACAACTCGCACCTGTTAAAACCTTAAATTTCATTCCCATTTACTCATAGGTTATCTTGGGTTAATAATTTACAAACTGGTTTCACTAAATTTCAAAATGTGGTTATCACAACCTGACCCGAGCCACAATTCAAACTCCTGTAACATCTTCTTCTGTGTATTTCTTTCTTTTTTTTCTTCCCTTTTCTTTTCCAGTTAACTTAGGTTTAAGTTTAAACCAATGTATCAGGTAACCCAAACTTGCGTACGAACCCGAAGTAACGAATCCATCTTCTCGAGTAATAACCCGGGTCATTCACCACTTCGAACGTTACTGACACCATTCACGGCCGTGCACATGCACGGCGCGTCGCCGTCGTTCCGGCGACTCACACCTCCTCCAGCAAGTCACGAATCGTCCCTACACTCGATTGCAATATTCAACTCGAAGCCAAAAATTCCAGAACGAGATTTCGTCGTTCGTTCGAAAACCTGAACAAAAACTCCGACCCAAAATCATCTCGCAACCACGTCTCCGTCCACCTGAAACTCTGAATTTCTGGCCATCACCTTGTCGACGTACCCCCTACCTCCCCTCAAGATCGCGTAACACTCGATCGCACAGAGAGGGTGAACGAATCGAAATTCCCTCCTTCGATAAAACTAGGTTTAGAATTTTCAGAAGTTCGCCGATGCCACCTCGTTGAATTATCGCCCTTCCTGTCATTTTTGCCGATCACTTTGAACCTTCACCTAACTCCAGCAAAAAATCCTGACCATCCCAATGCTCGTGGCTATCAAAATTTTCCCAGTATTCCAAAAACAGTGCAACCCCAATATTTACTTCATTTTGAATCTAAAAATTTTGATTTCGATCTTAAAAATCATGTTTTAGATTAGAGTTTCATTTTATATCCCTGAATTTCTAAATTAAAATGTTCGAATTTTTCACTTGTTCAAAGCTTTGCTCAGTACACTACACCAAATATTGAGATTTGCAACTAACCATCTGCGCATTTGGCAACGGTTATTAACCGTTGCCATTTGGCAACGGTTAATCACCGTCTTGGTTCAGTTAGCAGCGGTTTTTTATCGTTGCTAATTGGGAACGGTTACTAACCGTAGCTTCTTTGGAGACAAATGATGGCTGTGAATTTCATCCTTTCGCGCCATAATTTTTGGCGCGCTTCGTTCCAATTTGCAATGGTTTTCAACCGTGGCTAATTAGCAACGGTTTGTAACCGTCGTAAATCTTTTAGGCAGGGCCGGCCCAGGGCCAAGCCCACCAAGCCCCTGGGATGAGGCAACCAACTGAGCCGGGCAACACCAAAAATCTGTTTTACTTCAAAGTTACAGCTCAATAGCAATCTCCATGTTGGCGATGCTCGAACCCAAAAAAACTAAGGTTTCAAAAATCAACGCTTTCTAAATAATCATCGCTGCATACTCGGCCATGCCATCAGCCATCGTCGGCTCATGCTTGCCTCCTACGCGATATTTTCTACTGCTGATTTGAAGTCCTGCTACAGTCTCTATACTGCCACTGCTAATTAAGTATGCGAATTTCTTGTTTTGAGTTGTCTAATTTTCTAAAATTGAGTCGCCCTTTTACTACTTTAGATTTCATTAACCTTGAAAACGCCTGAAGCTAATAACTTATTAGTATTTAGTTATAAACAACTAGTTTTCTGTAAATAATCGTTTAGGAATTGAAATTTTAAAGCTGAAGCTAAAAAACTAATAATTATTTAGGAACTGATACTTACATTGATTTACTATTTTTCCTACAGTGTGTGTATGTCTACCCGCAAACATTTAGGCAGAACCCAATATGATTTGCCTGTACACTTAACTAGATACACTAGTTTGTAAACTTGATACATTTCGTTAAAAATTAAATACACTGTTTTGTAAACTATTTGAGACTATAAGTACTGCAGCCCACTTAATGTGACAACTTTTGTTTAAAAAGTTGGTACTTTGTTATGTTATAGTTTTATGTGTGATTTTATGCTTATATATGAAAAAGAAAATAAAAAAAATTGACATGTTATATAGTAAGGGGCAAAAAAAATTCACATTGGGCTTGGTCAACCAATTCTTTGGGTTGCCCTTGCTTTTAGGATTGATGTTTCATTAAGTTTTTGGGGATTGATTAAAGTCAATATCTACTACTCTTTAACAGTTTGCCCAAGTAGAGATGCACCTTCTAATCTGAACCATCAGAATACATATTTGATGTTTTAAGTGTACAGTGTTAGAGAACAAAGAAACAATTGGTTATGCAAGGGATGATCTTTTTACATTGATATATGATTTGTTTTACAAATTGTAATGTACTGCACTGCACTGCATGCTAGTTAGACATAGCTGCTTATAGTGACTGCTAGGGTATAAGTTGATGCAATGAATTTTGTTTTACTAAATATGAGATCATATTTAGTAAGTGGATAAAATTGTTGTTAATGGCGCAAGCCAAGTATCAGGAGAGGGGTAATGCATAGACATTACTCTGGTGCTACAAAATGGCGCTGTTGTAATGGCAAATTTTTTGAAAACAGTTTGATGCTAATGTTAAATTTTAAGTGAAATCAGAAGAATATACATCTGTTTAGTTAATATCAGAGTTGAACTTGGTGGAAAGCCAATAGATATTGTTACCCATGATTTCTTATTAGCTCTTGTTATTTTCTTTCAGTATGTCTTTTTGTATAGACAAAAAATGGATGAATCAATCTAATCGAAGAAATACAGAATATGTGGAAGGTTTGAGAAATTTCGTTAAATTTGTTGCTGAAAACGGTGGCAATAAGGAAAAGTATTCGTGCCCTTGCACGCGGTGCAAAAATGAAGATACATTCAAATTAAATGACATTCATTTTCATTTGCTTAGATATGGTATTGTTCAATCATATACCGTGTGGTGTTTTCACGGGGAAAGAATACTGGAGAAGCCAAAACAACAACCGGTTAGTCATGCCACAAATGCTAATGAGTCCGAACATATTAGGATGGAGGATTTGATCAAAGATGCAGATAGATTCCATCATTTTCAACTACAAGTCAGTTGCATGATAATGCTAATATTGGTGAGCAGTTTACGGATAAATCATTTTTTGATAGTGCAACTGCAACAGAGCCATTGTATCCTTCTTGTCCAAAAGAGATTACAAATTTGTATGCTATTGTGAAACTGAATAGCTTGAAGACCCAATACGGCTTTTCAGACAATGGTGTGACTGCACTACTCGAATTCATAAAGGAGTTACTCCCCGAAGGTAACATGCTACCGTCAAAGTACCCCGACGTGAAGAAGATCATTAAGCAAGTTGGGATGAATTACATAACTTATGATGCATGCATTAATCACTGCATCTTGTACTGGAAAGATAATGCGAACAAAGCTTCATGTACAAATTGCAACGCACCAAGATATAAGACATCATTCGACGAAGAGAGAAAAGTTACCACAGTACCTCGAAAGACCTTAAGACATTTTCCTTTAATTTCTAGAATGAGAAGACTGTATACTGTACGATGGATAGCAGAAGCGATGACCTGGCATGGTCGTGCCAAGTCCGGTACAACTGTAATGCGTCATCCGCGTGATACTTCTCAATGGAAAACTACAGATTCTTTTGATTCTTCATTTGCTGCTGAACCATGAAATATCATGCTTGGAATAGCAACAGATGGTTTCTGTCCGAATGCTTCTTTAACTAACCCTTACAGCTGTTGGCCAGTAATTGTAGTACCATATAACCTTCCTCCGTCTTTGTGCATGAAAGAGAGTTCTCAATGTTAACACTGTTGATTTCTGGGCCAAAACAACCGAGGAAGGATATTGATGTTTATTTAGAACCTTTGATAGACGAGTTAAATCTGTTATGGGAAGGAGTCGTTACATTTGATTCATTTAAGAAATCTGAGTTCATAATGAGAGCTAGAGTGTTGTGAGCAATCCATTATCATCCCGCTCTTGGGACTTTATCGGGATGTACAACTCAGGGCTACTTTGCATGTCCTATTTGTGGAGAAGAAACTGCATCTATTTATCTCCCTGAAAGTAAGAAGATTTGTTACGTGGGACATCATAGATTTCTTCCGTCCGGACACAAGTTTCGATATGATAAGACAAATTTCAACAATGAGCAAGAACTTAAGCGTCCTCCAAAACAACTGACTGGTTATCAAGTTGAAAAAAAGGTAGCGAATATAAAAATGAAAGTTGGTAAAAACATACCGGAAATTGGTCGAAAATGGAAAAAGACAATCGATGAAGAAGTTCCTGCATGGTATAGGAGGTCGAAATTCTTTGATTTGCCATATTGGAAAACAAATTTGACCCGACATAATGTTGTTGTTATGCATACGGAGATGAATGTCACAAAACATTTGATCAACACAATTATGAACCATAAAGACATGTCAAAAGATGGGATCAATGCACGGAAGGATTTGAAAATCATGGGTATAAATCAAAAGTTGTGGGTGATAGAAGATCCTGAAACAAGTAAAGTAACCATACCAAATGCGACTTTCACTTTGAGCAAGGAAGAAAAGGTACGGTTTTGCACCGTTTTGAAAATTTTGAATGTGCCGAGCAAATTCTCTTCGAACTTCCATAACAATGTGAGCATTAACCCTCCTGAACTAAAAAATATGAAGTCACATGATTACAACGTCATAATGCAACATTTACTTCCGGTATTGCTTCAGCATTGTTTTCTGCAACATAAGGATCTACGGAATGTTATTCACCGCATTAGTCTTTTTATAACATTTTGTGCTCAAAGGTGATCAACAGGGAACATCTTCTAAAAGCAAAGGCTAGTTTGGTAGAAGCAATGTGTGTTATTGAAAAACATTTTCCGCCTGCATTTTTTGATATCAGTATTCACCTTATGGTTCATTTAGCCGATGAAGCATTGATTTCTGGTCCTGTTAGATATAGGTGGACGTACCCATTTGAACGGTAAATTACTAATTTTAGTTATGTACATAATTATTCGATTTAAATAGCTATTGATGTCTACATTTTACAATTATTCATCTTCATAGGTTGATGAAAACATATAAAGAATATGTGCGCAACAAAAGATATATTGAAGGGTGTATTGCAGAAGGATATATTGTACAAGAAGCTAGTCTTTACTGCATGGAGTATATGCCAAAAGGAGGTGCTGGCACTCATAAACATACCCGTGAAGCGTTTTTAGACGAGGATGATGAGTTTGCTGATGAAATAGCACTAGATAATGGTAAAGATATAACGTTAACTCAAGTGCAATTTCAACAAGTGCGTAAATGGGTCCTTGATAAGTACGACGGATTAGATGAATGGAAGAAGTAAATTCATGAATTTGTTCTGAATTCTTATTATTGTAAATCAATTCATATATATAGTATTTATTGTGTGTTTTTCGTAGGAGGTATAACTCCTATGTTCAATGCACCAAATCTTAAACTCGAGGCGGGGGTACATCTGGGGAAGCTATTAAATATTTCACTTTTTGGTTACGTGAGGAGGTATATGTATTAAATATTTAACGTATTTTCAAGTTGACCATACACCTCCTTGACAATGTTTTTTTTACTTATTGTGTTTGTTGTAGTTGTTGAAGACCGTCGATGTTGACTCAACTCTTTGGCGGTTAGTTAACGGGCCGATGTTTGATGCCCGTAGTCATATGAAGTACCAAGTGAATGGGTTTTTATTTTCTCCGAAGAGTTATGAAGAGCGAAAGCTAACACAGGATAGTGGTGTATGCATGAGAGCAATTACACAATTTAGAGCGAGTGGGAAGGATAAAATTTTTAAGGAAGCAGAAACAACTTATTACGGAGTCATTCAACAGATAATTGAGTTGGATTACATTGACTTCAAACAAACAGTTTTTTATTGTGATTGGGTAAAGGTCGAAGATAAGATCAATGTTTGTAAAATAGATTCTGTTTCAAGCTTGATCACAGTTAACCTGGGAAAATTCAAGAATAAAGATAGCGTGAATGATGAGCCATTTATTCTTGCATCGGAAGCGAGTCAAGTGTTCTACTCAAAAGATTTAAAAAATAACGGATGGTTTGTGGTTTTGCATACACCAAAACGGTTGACCATAAATGTGGATGACACTCATACAAAGCATAAAACATTATATTGACTTTGCATTTCAAAGTCTGAGCTAGAAAGATAATCAAACATTCACCAATTTTATTTTGATATTCGAAATAATAGAATAGAAATAGTTCAAAGTTGGATGATGAATTGCATTCAAGATTCAATGCATCTTCTATTAGTGGTAATTAATACTTATGTCACATGGACTGAGTCAGATTACATCCAGTGTCTATTCAAGACTGACCAAAAACAAGAGGGTTGATAATCTAATTTCTTTGTACAAATTTTCTTTTCTGCAAAATTTTGCATTTCCAATTTGCATTTACTGTTCACTGTTTCTGACTTTCTAACAACAAACAGTCTATTCACAGCTCCACATACCAAACTGCTTTGCTTTGCATTTAATCACCAAACAGCATCTCCAATTCAAAACTGCCACAATACAACAGCCTCCCCCTATACATTCCTCCTTGCTGACCACCAGTCACTACCCTTGCAATACCACTCCATCACCTCTACCATACAACATTCCTTCTCCACTGCTCACCCCACAAACTTCTCCCTTCATGAAATTCAACACAATGCACAACTGACACTGCGTCGACAATAATACAGCAATCTGCCTCGACAACATCCCTTCATAACATCATCTACACATATCCCCTGTTGCCACTGCATAGAGTAACGGCCTCCACATACTTCATCCACTCAGCCAAAATCATTTCTGCAGTCATCGACACAAAGCCTTCACTGATCGCCACCTCTGGCCTTTCACCGAACTTCTTCAAACCAAAACAAATTAAGCTCTGCTCCTCCCCCTTGCAAATTGCTTACAGTAATCAAATTGCTCATCCAAACCATTTCCAATTACAACTAACTCTACCGCTCACCATCATTTCTTACAATCACCATCAACTCACTCTATTGCTCACCCAAACCACTTCCCAATACTGTCCTACCCAATACACTTCTACAAACCACCATACCCTTTTCCTGTTTGGTAGATTCCATTTCCACCTGTAAATCATAACTACCATTGATGCAATTAATTTGTTCTGTTTATCTGCAAGTGCATAACGTTGACCAACTCTTTAGTATATTAATTATTAATATAATATATGCATAAGGTTACCCTTGAACTTAGTATAATATATGCATATGTTTGCTGCCACTTTTACTTGTGCATTATTATTGCTTACACAGGAATTCCGTTGCTCTATTAACTGAACTTGACCAAGCTAAAATTCACTGTATGCTTTGAGTTTAAAACAAGTTTTTACTTTTGCGCAGGAATTGGATAGAATACTGTATGCACCACAGCATGAGCCAAAGAAATATCAGGTTCGGCTAACCTGCTCAGCATCCTTTTAATGTGTTTATTATATGTAGACTTCACTGCTTGCAAAACAATGTAGTGTAATTAATGAAATCTTTGTACTGTAGTGTAACAAACAATGCAGTGTAATAAGTATGATATTCCGACACGGTAGCATTCTGTTTGCAAAACAATGAGTGTAATTATAAGTTTGATAATTTTATATGTATGGTATATGCGCGATATGTTTATAGTGCTTGTGTACCAATATTTTGATATTCTGGCATATTTTGATATATATTGATATTCTAGTATATATACTGAAATATGCGTGTAACACAGTAGTGAGTTACAGATGTGATTTTGTAGGAGCAGGAGCAAACAATATGTGCAACGGGTGTTAACCGTTGCTTTTTGTGTGACTTTGGGCATAAAGCAACGATTTTTAACCGTTTTTTACTGGACATAAAGCAACGGTTAGTAACCGTTGCCTTTTGTACATTAAGCAACGGTTTATACCCGTTGCCTATTGTCCATAAAGCAACGGTTTATACCCATTGCCTTTGGCCCAGTTTGCAATGGTTTATAACCGTTGCCTTTGGCCCAATTTGCAACGGTTAATACCCGTTGCCTTTGGCCCAATTTGCAACGGTTTATACTCGTTGCCTTTGTCCCAGTTTGCAACGGTTTATACCCGTTGCCTTTTGGACATAAAGCAACGGTTTTCTCCCGTCGCTAAATTCAACCACTCCTGTTTTGAAGACGGTTTTTACCCGTTGCTTTTGGACTTAACAACGGTTTTTACCCGTTGTTAATAGCTTATAATGGTGTAGTGGTAACTTGGTTTTCAGAGATGCCACCAAGCTGTTTCAACTTGAATAGATTTTTAAATTAAAGCTAATGATAAACAATCAAATTATATTTAAATCTTGAACCCTATTCCTGCTTAAATCGAAAGATTGGGGTTGATTTGCATACCTGGTCTAAAAGAAAACAAAAACAGTAACAAGATTCAGGCATACCAAAGTGACTTTTAGACAGTGAAAGTTACTCACCTGTAAAAAATTATGAACAGAGAATAACTCTTGCCTTTGAAACTGATATCTGAACTTATTTCCAAACTCCTTGCTTTTGTTCAGATGAATGATGTTTAAGTTGTAAAATGATGATGCTTGCTTATAATTTTTTCTGGCTTGCTGGTTTGCTATGTTTTGATAATCGAACTAAAACGAGAAGATGTACAAATATATAGAGAAAAGTTTACAGGCTATAATATGGTTTTGTGCAAAAAAGTATGGCTGAAGATTACAGGGGAAGGTGAGGTCTGGGTATATGCTTATGCTGGTACTTCTTTCTTTTTTTTTCTTTTTTTTATTAGAGATTTTGTTGGCTAAAATCTATTTTAAAACAATTCGAGTTGTCCTTTGTTAATGCTAGCATTACGGCTGAGATGTTTTGTTTGTACTTGCTTTTATGTACATAACATAATTTATTTGCCTTTGCTTTATTTTCTAAGCTACAGCCTTATCCTTTTGTTTACTTCATACTTATCCTTTCTTTGCTTCGTTTCATTCTTTTGCAATATTTTTTTCTTTTTTTTTTCTTTGCCTACATCTGTTTCTGTTTCTTATTTGAGTGTATTTCTTCTTTTGTTTTATTACTTGTCATATGAATAAATTCCTATTGTCAATATGTTGTTTAAATTTTAACTAATTTGTTTAATGTGTATATTTTACATTTTACAGTTTACATAACCAATTTTATTTTATGAAATGACTTTTTAACTTGGATAATTCACATACAACATATTATTTAAAAAGACAATGTTTTGAAAGTAAATACATATTAAATGAATTACATAGATATATTTTATAAATCCTCATTTCATTTTAATTAATTTTCATAGATAACAACTTTAAACCATTTACTTAAAATTTAAATTCAATTGATTTAACACATATTTTTCCTAAGTCATTAGATTAAATTTTAAATTCAAATACAAACTAAATATTCAAATTTCAAATTTATATTAACAAAAAAAATTAATTTCAAAATTGGGGTCGTTACAGCTTGGTCGATCGACTATCTCTTTGTGCTGCTCACGGATGCGTCTTTTTGGTCGAGTTCGAAGCAAGGTGAGTGATTTTGATTCACTCACATCTAATTCAATTAACAGTTTATATATGTTTCGAGTTCTTTGATTTTTTTTGGGTACAATTGTTTGTCTTCGTCAATGTTATGCCGACCATTCAACCTTCGTTTGGATGTTCGAGATGGTTACTGACTTTTTCCAGTTCATATACATATTTGTTTGGTTGATACGGTTTTGATTTCCTAGAAATTTTGGTTCTGTGAATTCTTAATGACCTCGGCTTTGAATTCTTTGGTATTTTGACTTCATCACTTTGAACTTCAGTTTGAGATCCAGTTGACTTTGATGTGAAACTGTTTGATTTCGTTCTTTGTTTACTTTGACTTTGGCCTTGATTTGAATGTTAACTTTACTGTAACATTTTCAATGCCCGGCCACCACGGTGTTGAATTGGTTTGACACTGCTTTATACTTGGTTTTGAAGTTTTCATTGGTGTTGCATTGTTGTTATTCTCTGATCACGTATGTTGACTTCTTTCATGTTGAGACTGCACTTGAGTATGCAGATATGCATGTCTGTGTTATAGTTTTTGTATTGGCCTTGAATTTCATTTTTCATTCAATTTGAATCTCATGTGTAGTGGCAGTACCATGTTACTAGGCTTGAGTTCTTTTCATGTAGTCTTCATTTGTTAGTGCACTTGTATTTCAAGGTTTTAGTTGCCACTCGTGTTTATGTGCATGCTGTTTCATTCTTGAAATATTGGTTGATGCTTCTTGGCACTGTTTAGGTCTGTAGTTCGGTTCATATATTGTTCCTGTGCATATTTGTGGTGAGTTGCACTTGTGTACTGTGCCTTGGTGCATTGAGCATTGCCTTTCATTTTAGATTGCCTGACCACTTGGATTGTCTTTGTGGTCTGGTTCCTTCATGTTGTTGTACTTGACTCACTACTGTTGTGAGCTGTGTTGCTATATTTTTGGTGCTTTCACCTTCATTATGTTGTATTCATGTGGTGGCTGCAGTTTCTTGTTTGTAGTTTTCCCTTGAATTCATGTACACTCTGGCCTTTGTGTCTTGTTGCTATTCCTTTATATGCTATGCAGTGTCACTGTATGGGTTTCATGAACATTTGGTTGTTCGGGTTGTGTGCACAATTCATGTGTTGCCAACCTGATCCATCGTATGTTGTTTGGTCTGATGCTTAGTTGCTTGTATCAGTCCATGTTTATGACTTCGACATTGCTTTGGACTGCAGTTGTCTTTGACTTGTATACTGCACTGTGCTTTACACTGGAATTAGTGGTTTGCTGTTGTACATTTATGTGCCTCTTTGTTATTCATTTGAGTTTGTCTTGTGTTTGTGCATTTAAGCCTGTTTAATTGCGGTCTACATGCCTGATATTGGACTTGCAGTTGAATCTCTGGCCTGTTGCACTATATGCTTGAAGTGTACATCTGATTTTGGCGAGGCAGTGCACGCGAGCGTGTACTGCAGCCAAATCAGGTTTCGTGTTAAGATTGATGATTTCATTTGCCAGAATTGTTTCGTGTTCAATTCAATATCTTGAAATTGCATTTTGATTTGGTTTAATTTGAACATTTTGTGGTTGTCTAATTATCTTTTTGATAATTAGATTATGAGTTTCTAATTATTTATTTAATAATTAGATTTTTTGTTAATTGCCGTTTAGGCAATTCTGTTATTTTCTAAATTATCGTCATTGATAATCCTTTCATTTATCTTCCTTGATAGTTTGAATTTGCTGATTTGTATAGTGGTGGGGCGTGACAAAAGACAAATTAAATATTTTCCAAATTAGAAAATATGGAACAATCATATAAATTCGATTAAATATACTACAATAAAAATCAAGTCATTTTATTAACATTTTATTTTCTTATTATTTGTTCGAACCTATATGGTCTGGTTCCTTCATGTGGTTGTACTTCACTCACTAATGTTATGAGCTATGTTGCTATATTTTTGGTGCTTTCACCTTCATTTTGTTGTATTCATGTGGCGGCTGCAGTTTCTTTTTTGCAGTTTGCCCTTGAATTCATGCACACTCTAGGCTTTGTGCCTTGTTGCTATTCCTTTATATGTTATGCAGTGTCACTGTATGGGTTTCATGAACATTTGGATGTTCAGGTTGCGTGCACAATTCATGTGTTGCCAACCTGTATCCATTGTATGTTGTTTGGTCTGATGCTCAGTTGCTTGTATTAGTCCATGTTTATGACTTCGGCATTGCTTTGGACTGCAGTTGCCTTTGACTTGTATACTGCACTGTGCTTTACACTGGAATCAGTGGTTTGTTGTTGTACATTTATGTGCCTCTTTGTTATTCATTTGAGTTTGTATTGTGTTTGTGCATTTGAGCCTGTTTAATTGCAGTCTACATGTCTAATAGTGGACTTGCACTTGGAATCTCTGGCCTGTTTCACTATATGCTTCAAGTGTACATCTGATTTTGGCGAGGCAGTGCATGCGAGCGTGTACTGCAGCCAAATCAGGTTTCGTGCTAAGATTGATGATTTCATTTGCCAGAATTGTTTCGTGTTCAATCAATACTTTGAAATTGCATTTTGATTTGGTTTAATTTGATCATTTTGTTGTTGTCTAATTATCTTTTGATAATTAGATTATGAGTTTCTAATTATTTATTTAATAATTAGACTTTGTTGTTAATTGCCGTTTAGGCAATTATGTTGTTTTCTAAATTATCTTCATTGAAAATCCTTTCATTATCTTCCTTGATAGTTTGAATTTGCTGGTTTGTTGTTTAACACTGTTACGTGTTATATTTACCGTTATCCGATTTCTTTATTAAAGGATTGGATAGGTGAGATTTTTGTGACTGTCGTCTATTTGATTATTTAAGTATTATTGCTTCTGTGCATTAATAACTGAGTTTGAATTAGACCGACCCGTGTATTATTTTCTTTTGAATTTAATACTCGGGTCAGATCGAGTTATTTACAGGTTGTTGATATCTTTCTTTGGGTTGCTGTTAGAGCTATGATGTCTCTTTATATCTTTTGGAGTAGTCGTTGTCCTAGTATAGGAAGATACGTATTCATGTATATTATTTACGATAATGTATTTGTAACTTCCAAAGTCGGCAGTTGTAGTTGTATTGTATTTACTGACTTCAGCTATATATATATGAGATTTGATATTATATGTGTTCCGCATTTAGCTTGTCTGTGTTATTGTTATATATCTTGTCCTAAACTATTATGAACCATCGTAGTTCGTTTTATACTGGAATTGAATATGTCGATGGGAGTAAACAAAAAGAGTTGAAAAATAGAAAATATATACCACTCCTATCGAGATAATCAATACTAGTGTAAGGCCTAACTACGGATGGCCGCTCCTATCCAGCCTTATTCTTCGTAATAACGGACAGCATTTCCTTTAATACTCTTTGTTATTGTGAGCATAGAGGTGGGGCGTCACAGTTGGTATCAGAGCAAGGGGTTTATGGACATAATATAAAACATAACTTAGATGGAACATGTGTTACAACTAATTGTTGATGTTTTTAGTTGTGCTATAAGTCAAAACTAAAGTTTTGAAATTATGATGAAATTTTTAAATAGCTCTATTTAAAAATAAAAGTAAAAAGTGTGTTTTGATGATTGAGTAATTTGTGTTTTGTTTATCAGAGTGCGCAGCGGAAACAGTGAGAATGCCTTCGCTGAGTACAGCTGATAATCTTTTTGATTTAAAAATCAAAATATTAAAATGAAAATAAATTGCATTGTGTTGTTACATAGATGTGTTTATTTTTGTTTTCTTTGAAAATTTCGAATCCGATTTGAGGATCCAAAGCGATTGCTTTTATGTGATTTTGTTGAGATTTTTGCGATTTTGAATTATCTTCATTGAAGATATATTCGAGTAATTTCTTTGTGCATCTTGTAGTGTGCGTGCAAATTTGAGCTGCATGTTGCTGCATTAATTTTACGTTGAACCGGTGTTTGGTTTTAAACGTATTTTGTTGTTGTTATTTTTATAACTGGATTTTTACACCGGTGTTGAATTTTTGAAGCACAGTGTTTTGTTGACATTTTTAATGAATGAAAATTCACTGGTATTATATTTTGATGCGAATTATTTTGATGAGATTTTGACGTATGAAATTACTGTCGCTTCGACTTCAGTAACCATCAAATCTAAAGTGAATTTTCAAGTGGTTATCCCGCAATGCTGATTTTGAAATATGTTTTTACGGTGTTTTGAGAAGTACAATTTCCTTATCGAGATTGCTATAGATGTTGCTGTTTTAATCACGTGTTTTAAAATTGTTTTAAAATAAAATTGTTTTTCAAAATTTCTACAGTTTGCGCTTTCAAAAGAATGAGGAAGCGATTTAAACGCTTCAGCAAAATTGAGGACTATGAATCCTCACTTTTACTGATTCGCTTAATTCCATACTTGTCCATTTGAGAAGGTAAAATGTTATTTATTTAAAATACACAATTTTGCACTTTTAAGGAAACGATGAAGAGAATTAAACGATTTAGTAAAACTCGTGGTATGGGACATGTGCGTTTGCTATTTTGGTTAATTCCGGACTCGTTAATTGAAATATTTGCTGTTTGATGATTTTGTGTGGTTTCGAGCCACTATGTTGGACCTTCGGGTCATATGATGGACCTTCGGGTCATTTGTTGGCTTACGGGCCATTCTGCTGGACCTTCGGGTCATCTGTTGGGCATTCGGGCCACTCTGCGGACCTTCGGGTCAAATATTAGTACTAGACCTTCGGGTCACTCTACGGACCTTCGGGTCATCTGATGGGCCCCAAAATTTATAGTACTTGGTAGGCTTCGGCCATCTGAGATGCATGTGCGGCGTGGTTAAAACTCACCATCTGATGGGATCGATCCAACCTTTTATGTTGATTTTCTAGTCATCTTAATAGATTTTTAGATATTTGTTGATTCTGATTATCGTTTGTGATAATTAGATATTTTTTGATTTGAGATTTTGGATTATCATTTGTGATAATTAGATATTTGTTGATTATGATTATCGTTTTTGATAATTAGATATTTGTTGATTTGAGATTTCTGATTATCGTTTGTGATAATTAGATATTTGTTGATTCAGATTATCGTTGTGATAATTAGATATTTGTTGATTTGAGATCTCTGATTATCATTTGTGATAATTAGATATTTGTTGATTCTGATTATCATTTTTGATAATTAGATTTTTGTTGATTCTCATTACTGTTTTGGATAATTAGATATTTGTTGATTTGAGATTTCTGATTATCGTTTGTGATAAGTAGATATTTGTTGATTTGAGATTTCTGATTATCGTTTTTGATAATTAGATATTTGTTGATTTGATATTTCTGATTATCGTTTTTGATAATTAGATATTTGTTGATTTGAGATTTCTGATTATCGTTTTTGATAGATATTTGTTGATTTGAGATTTTTGATTATCGTTTGTGATAATTAGATATTTGTTGATTTGAGATTTCTGATTATCGTTTTTGATAATTAGATATTTGTTGATTTGAGATTTCTGATTATCGTTTTTGATAATTAGATATTTGTTGATTTGAGATTTCTGATTATCGTTTTTGATAATTAGATATTTGTTGATTTGAGATTTCCGATTATCGTTTTTGATAATTAGATATTTGTTGATTTGAGATTTCCGATTATCGTTTGTGATAATTAGATATTTGTTGATTCTGATTATCATTTTTGATAATTAGATATTTGTTGATTTGAGATTTCTGATTATCGTTTTCAATAATTAGATATTGTTGTATCATGATTTCTGTATTCTAATTATCTAATTGGTAATTGAATATTGCTGATAATCACATTTATTCAGTTTTGTTGTTTTCTGATTATCTATTTGATAGTTAGATTTTGTTGAAAATTTGTGAATTTCTTTTATGAAATTAAAAGATTTCTTTGACGTGTGTGTTCTTGACCTTTATTTTTCTAACTTAACCAGTTTATGTTAGAAAAATAATTGTTATTGACGACCTTAATTATGAAAATTGCGGGGACGCAATTTTTATAAGGAGGGGAGTCTGTAACAACCTGGGGTTTTGTAAATTAATTACCATCAAATGACGATTAGATTGGTTAGCTAATGGCTGTTAAGAGTTTTGAATCGGGTCGTAATTCTTTTATAAACTTGTTAAATGTTGTGTGGGCTTTACTATTGGCCCACGTTTCTTATTTTTGTTGTGATACTTATCAAAGCCGATGTCGTTCCCCTTTTATTCATTCGCGAACCCTTAACAAAGTAAATGGCGGCTTCCTTTATGCTCGTTCGTTCCTCTTTACCAAATTAGTGCTTGTGGGAAAATCGAAGGCGCCGATTTTGTTGATCGTATTTATTCGTGATAGCTTGGTCGATCGACTATCTCTTTGTGCTGCTCACGGCTGCGTCTTTTTGGTCGAGTTCGAAGCAAGGTGAGTGATTTTGCTTCACTCACATCTAATTCAATTAACAGTTTATATATGTTTCGAGTTCTTTGATTTTTGTTTGGGTACAATTGTTTGGCTTCGTCAATGCTATGCCAGCCATTCGACCTTCGTTTGGATGTTCGAGATGGTTACTGACTTTTTCCAGTTCATATACATATTTGATTGGTTGATACGGTTTTGATTTCCTGGAAATTTTGGTTCTGTGAATTCTTGATGACCTCGGCTTTGAATTCTTTGGTATTTTGACTTCATCACTTTGAACTTCAGTTTGAGATCCAGTTGACTTTGGTGTGAAACTGTTTGATTTCGTTCTTTGTTTACTTTGACTTTGGCCTTGATTTGAATGTTAACTTTACTGTAACATTTTCAGTGCCCAGCCACCATGGTGTTGAATTGGTTTGACACTGCTTTGTACTTGGTTTTGAAGTTGTCATTGGTGTTGCATTGTTGTTATTCTCTGATCATGTATGTTGACTTCTTTCATGTTGAGACTGCACTTGAGTATGCAGATATGTATATCTGTGTTATAGTTTTTGTATTGGCCTTGAATTTCATTTTTTCTTCAATTTGAATCTCATGTGCAGTGGCAGTATCATGTTACCAGGCTTGAGTTCTTTTCATGCAGTCTTCATTTGTTAGTGTACTTGTATTTCATGGTTGTAGTTGCCACTCGTGTTTATGTGCCTGCTGTTTCATTCTTGAAATATTGGTTGATGCTTCTTGGCACTGTTTAGGTCTGTAGTTCGGTTCATATATTGTTCCTGTGCATATTTGTGGTGAGTTGCACTTGTGTACTGTGCCTTGGTGCATTGAGCATTGCCTTGCATTTTGGATTACCTGACCACTTGGATTGTCTTTGTGGTCTGGTTCCTTCATGTTGTTGTACTTGACTCACTACTGTTGTGAGCCGTGTTGCTATATTTTTGGTGCTTTCACCTTCATTGTGTTGTATTCATGTGGTGGCTGCAGTTTCTTGTTTGTAGTTTTCCCTTGAATTCATGTACACTCTGGCCTTTGTGTCTTGTTGCTATTCCTTTATATGCTATGCAGTGTCACTGTATGGGTTTCATGAACATTTGGTTGTTCGGGTTGCGTGCACAATTCATGTGTTGCCAACCTGATCCATTGTATGTTGTTTGGTCTGATGCTCAGTTGCTTGTATCAGTCCATGTTTATGACTTCGACATTGCTTTGGACTGCAGTTGTCTTTGACTTGTATACTACACTGTGCTTTACACTGGAATCAGTGGTTTGCTGTTGTACATTTATGTGCCTCTTTGTTATTCATTTGAGTTTGTCTTGTGTTTGTGCATTTAAGCCTGTTTAATTGCGGTCTACATGTCTGATAGTGGACTTGCAGTTGAATCCCTGGCCTGTTGCACTATATGCTTGAAGTGTACATCTGATTTTGGCGAGGCAGTGCACGCGAGCGTGTACTGCAGCCAAATCAGGTTTCGTGTTAAGATTGATGATTTCATTTGCCAGAATTGTTTCGTGTTCAATTCAATATCTTGAAATTACATTTTGATTTGGTTTAATTTGATCATTTTGTTGTTGTCTAATTATCTTTTTGATAATTAGATTATGAGTTTCTAATTATTTATTTAATAATTAGATTTTTTGTTAATTGCCGTTTAGGTAATTCTGTTGTTTTCTAAATTATCTTCATTGATAATCCTTTCATTTATCTTCCATGATAGTTTGAATTTGCTGATTTGTATAGAGATGGGGCGTCACAAAAGACAAATTAAATATTTTCCAAATTAGAAAATATGGAAAAATCCTATAAATTCAATTAAATATACTACAATAAAAATCAAGTCATTTTATTAACATTTTATTTTCTTATTATTTGTTCGAACCATTTATTATTGTAAATAAATTTACAAAATGAATTTACTATTATTATTTGTAAATAAAAAGTGTTAAATAATACCATTAAATCCATTTATTTAATATTTAATTCATAATTCAAGTATTCAAATAATCCTATATTTGCATATATGTTATTTAGATTTTTTTAAAACCAATTATTTAAATATCTAAAATTAATTAAATATTCAAAATTACAATGATAAAATTCCAGTGTGTTACAAGACTAGAAAACCATTCCGACGGTAATGATTTTAATAGAAGACCAGAAATCCCTTTTGACAATGGTAATATGAGTAGAAGATCAAAAAAACCTTTTGGTAATAATATCACTTGAATAAAGGACCAGAAAATTATCTAGTAATAATAATCTAAATAGAAGACCAGAAAAATCATCCGGTAATAATATTACTTGAATAGAAGATTGGAAAATTATTCGATAATAATAATCTGAATAAAAGGGCGGAAAAACATCCAGTAATAATATAACTTGAAAAGAAGACTAGAAACTTATCTAGCAATAATTATCTGAATAGAAGACAAGAGATTCTTCTAGCAAGAATATCTGAATAGAAGAACAGAGACTTCTCTGGCAATAATATCTGAATAGACAGTCAGAATCTTATCTGACAACTTATTATTCTATGTGTTCCTTTCAAGGTTACTTTACCTTTATCTTGATGCGAAATTAATTGTGTTAGAATGTTCTTCCTCTAGAAGCTTGCTTTGACCCATCTTTAGGGTAGATATGAACTTACGTGATTGGTTTCCTCAGCTCCTTACCACACTTTAGGTGGCGATTTAAGCTTTAATTCTCTTTGCCCCTCATCACTTTTTGGTGATGAATTAGGCTTTAATTCTCTTTTCCCCTTAATACACTTTTAGGCTTGAGCCCCTTATTGCTTATAGATACTGATTTAGGCTCCTAAGTGCGTTTGATTAGCCATCATAGACCAAACCAAAGTCCTACCCATCCTTCCTCTAGGAGGTGCTCTGGTCAGGCCTTATAGGCGGAACCGAAGGCTGGTTTGATGCTTTGACTATGCCATCTTAGGCAGGACCAAACGGTTACTTCATCATCCCTCTAGGAGGCGCTCCGGCCAGGCCATGTAGGCGGGACCGAAGGTTTGGTGTGCTTTTACCAGGCCATCTTAGGCAGGTCTAAAGGCTTACTCTGACCTCTCTCCAAGAGGTGCTTTGATCAGGCCCTTGTGGTGGGATCAAAGGCTTTTTTCCCCTTTACTACCATCTTAGGTAGTGATTTAGGCTTTTCTTTTAAGTTCTTTTCTTTCATGCGACTATCCATTCCGTTGATATTCTTACCTTAATCTTCTTTATTCCTCTATTTTAGGGAAGTAAGGACTTAAATGTTCAGTGTTCCAAGTTCTTTCTATTACACTGCTGTCAGTTCGACATAGTCAATAAGTTCCTCATGAATAACAAGAGGACCTTCCCAATTTGGTCCAAGTGGTACGTTTGATGAATTTTTGGTATTTGCTATTATTTTTCAGAGTACTAAATCTCTGTTTTGAAATGATCTTCCTTTAACTATGGAATTATAATACCTTGATACCTTTGTTTATATTCGGTCATTCCTATGGCAGCCTCATCCTATAACTCGTTAATAAAATCTAATGATTCTTTCCTCAATCCTTGATTACGATCAAATACATATGCAATTCTTCGATTAGATGAAATCTCAACCTCGATTGGAAGCATTGCTTCACATCCATATATTGCTTCACATCCATATATTAAAGAAAAAGGGGAATGCCCTATTGCAGTCTTAGTAGAAGTACTATAAGCCTAGAGCACTTTTACCCAATTTCCTTTGCTTTGTCCAGTTATTTCTTAAAAATATTTTTTATAGTTTTATTAGCAGCTTCAACGACTCCATTAGCCTTCGGATGAGCTATAGATGAAAAGCTTTTGATTATTCCATTTATATCGTAGAATTTGGTGAATGCTTCACTTTCAAACCGAGTTCCATTATCGGATATTATCTTATGTGGTAGTCCAAACCATGTAACTATGTTCTTTATCACATACTTTAACACTTTTCCCGATGTTATGTTCGATAATGGTTCTACTTCTACCCATTTAGTGAAATAACCAATGGCTACTTCTGCGAATTTAACTCCACCTTTGGATATAGGTAATGGTCCAATTAAATCGAGTCCACATTCATTAAAGGGCCATAGAATTGAAACTGGGGTCAATTCACTTTGGGGCATATATGGAATTATAGAACTTTTCTCCTGCTTCTTATTCCTCTTTACATGATTTACTACATCATTACTAATTTGAGGCCAACAAAAACCTTACCGCATGACCTTTTTCACTAATTTTATCCCATTAGAATGATCTCCATAAAATCCCTCATGACCTACAGGAACAATTTGAGTTTTCATTGCTTTTCGTGAGTTAGCGAGTTTCGTTAATGAATCGGCTTAAGAATTCTTCCTCCTAAGAACTTGGTAGTTGGAAAAATCCTCAAATTGAGCTAACATCTTTATTATCTTCTTGATATAAATGATTTATTTGGCTTCTTTTGTTTGATATGCCTAATTTAACAGAGTAACCATTAATTGAGAGTCAAGAAAACATCTATCCTTGGAATTTTTAACTATAGAGCTAGGGTAAGTCCTGCTACCATTGATTCATATTCAGCCACAATATTAGTGAGGGAAAATCCTAATTTCATAGTATAATGCAGTCGGTGTCCGTCGAGGGTAATGATTACGTATCCTGCACCGACCCTTTATTCATTTGATGCTCCATCAGTAAATAATTGCAACCTAGGCTTCAGATCTTCTTTTTTCTTTGAGTGTTCTTTGATGAATCCTATGCATTCATTTACGAAGTTCACTATAGCCCCTCCTTTAATTACCAATCAAGGTTGGAACTCAATATCATATTGGCTACCCTCTATTCTCTACTTTACTAACCTTTCTGACATCTCAGATTTATTGAAAACTTATTTAAGTGGAAAATTGGTTAAAATCTTAATCAGATGCGCTTGAAAATATGCTCTTAACTATCAAGCGATGAGCATTAAGAAGAATGCCAACTTTTCTATGGCCAGATACTAACATTTGCATCCTTGAGCCTTTTGCTAATATAATATATTGGTAGATAAGTCTTATTTTCTTTCCTTATTAGAACGGAGCTTACTGCATGCTTGAAAACAACCGTATAGAGATAAGGATTTTCCCTTCTACCAGGCTAGATAGAATTGGAGGCTTTTCGTGATGATCTTTTAGTTCTTTAAAGGCTATTTGGCAATCATTCCCCAACTCAAATGTTTTCTTTTTTTAATCAAATCAAAGAATGACATGCATCTATCAATGGCTTTAGAGATGAATCTGTTCAAGGTTGCCACTCCTCAATTTAAGCTCATCGCATCTTTGCTCGTTTCTGATTATGCTATGTCCTTAATCGCCTTAATTTGGTCTGGGTTGGCCTCAATTCCACTGGCGCTAATAATATACCCTAGGAACTTTCCAGATTGTATCTTTAAAGAGCATTTTTATGGATTCAATTTCATCTTATACTTTCTTAATACTTCAAACATTTCTTCAAGATATTTCAAGTGATTGGCTTCTTCTTAAGATTTGACTAGCACATCATCTACGTATACTTCCATGTTTCGACCAATTTTCTCTTTAAATATTCTATTTACCTATCTTTGATATGTAGCCTCTGCATTATTCTGGCCGAAAGCCATAACATTGTAACACTATATTCCCTTGTCCATAATGAAACTTGTGTGTTCTTCATTCGGCCTGAACACTGGAATTTGATTATACCCCAAGTTTGCATCCATAAAAGAAAATAGTTTATATCCACTTATTACATCAACTAATTGGTCTATTCGCGACAAGGGATAACTATCCTTGGGACACACTTTATTCAAATCAGTGTAATCAATATAGGTTCTCTGTTTTTCGTTAGGCTTTTCAACTCGTATGGGATTGGTTAACCATTTTAGTTCGAAAACTACTCTAATGAATCCATTTTCAAGCTGGCTTTTTAGTTACTCTTTCAATGCATTGGCTCGAACCTTATTGAATTGCCTTTTCTTTTGTCAAATTAAAGTGATATTTGGATTATGTTCAGGGCATTTCTCATGGTTGTTGGGTGTATTCCATTCATATCTGAGTGTGTTCAAGTAAAAGCATTCTAGTTGAACTAAAGGAATATGAGAAGTTCCCTTTTGAGCTCATCGTTGTAAAGGCTCGCATCTCCGTACCTTTCGAATCGACAATAAATCAGACGTGTCCAACTCAAACTGAACAGAAATACGAATCATGAAGGGTAAAGAAGAAGAGATAGAAGAAAACAGAATCAACACATAGTTACTCACAATCGCAACGGAATAAAATATAATATATATAAATAGATCTTTACATATAAGAAACAATAACTGTTAATATACATATCATTATCAGAGTACAATAATCAACAAATTAATCTGGACAGTTATAATAACTTGTCCTCTCCACTGCTGACTATACAGCCTACACAGAATAGAATATAATCAAGTATGTGGAATACGCCTGAGCCTCCTCCAGCTCGTCTCTTGAGCTCCAAAAAAGCCTAACCTGAATCTGTAATGCTCGGTCTGGCCCGAGCATTTTAATAAATAACACCCGAGCCATTCTAGAAAACCAGCGTGAGCAAACACACTCAATTTGAATTTAATTATTTTCGAAAATCCTTTTGAAAACAAAGATATCTCGTAAGACCACGCCACACATAAATATGATAGGTTTTTGCCTTACGATAACCAAAACATTTTATATCAAAATCATCTGGTATTATAATAGTGTTTATAGAAAGTAAACTAGAAAATAGCTAAGATGCAATATCAACCATCACTCATCAAAATCCAATATAGTATGTCAATATGTAGTTTTTTAAACAGGAAATCGTTCATTTTTCATTTTTCTGTTTTAAAAAAAATCCAAAGTATTCACTCTCATTTAAAAGTCCTCACGTTATGCATGAGTGAATTACTTGGAATTTTGATTATGTGCTTCCATGCTCATTTAAAAGTCCTCACGGTTATGCATGTATGGAACACATATCAAAATTGATTTGTTAAGTAGACAAGTTGATTCTAAGCCTATTTAAAAGTCCTCACGGTTATGCGTAGTTAGAAGATACTTGAATTCGTTCTTTATAAAAAATTGGAATACTACTAATCTTATTTAAAAATCCTAACGGTTATGCATGGTTAGTAGTTATTCAAATTCCTGATATAAATATACCCCAAATAGACACAATTATATAGTTTGATATAATGATATCATCTCTATCATTCTAAAGTGGAATACGCGCCTATAAGAGTATTTATGATTTTTGTTTGATTTTTTATTGAAATTTAATATTTATATTCGATTGAGTTTTGAATGTTGTTTAATGTCTATCATTTTATATCTATTTTTCTAACACTATTACTCTTTTGCTGATTGCTGATAAGAAAAGAGGGAGGGAAAAGTTAAGATTTTGACAAATAAAGGTAATATATTTTCTATTTCCATCTAGGCTCATTTTCATATTTTTATTTACATGCATATATGAAGGGGGAATTTTGTGTAGAGAGATAGCATTCAAATAGGGGCAAATTGAATGATCAAATACATTTAATATATTTAAAATCTTAAATATATGTTTGTTATCATCAAAATGGAGGATTGTTGAATATGCGAGTATATGATTTTCGTTTGATGATAATAAAAATATATATATTCATTTAAATCTATTTGTTAATGTACTATTTTATTTTTCACAGATTAAATCAATATTTGCTGAATAATATAAATAACACAGAATTTAAATTAAAACAGATATTTTATTCAAACAAATATTTATTACAATTATGAATAGTACAAATTCAAGCTCTCACTATATATACACAATTTCAATCACAACACAATTTCAATCGCATCACGATTATCATTTACATATGCACCTCACTACATAACACTCGTTTACTCAAAATTGATTTTTAACTTCATTCCAATTTGAATCCAGCATCCAAGCAATATGCAAAAATATACAATGACGTAGTAAAATTGAAAATGAAATATTTTTGGAGTGTAAAATAAAATGTTTTTTGAAAATATTATTTGCCTCAGTTATTTGGGTTGTTCGTCATCATTTCATTTTAAATTCATCATACACGAATAACTTGTGACATGCACAGTGTATCACTGTACATGCCAAAAGGCCATGCACACAGATATATATATATATATATATATATATATATATATATATTTGATAAAATTACAGGGACATGTGAGCACAGGTCAAACCCAAATGAAATGTCGGGTTCAACTCAAGTGCAATACAAATAAAGTCACAAAATGAGCTCAAGGTCAAACCCAAGCTTTACGTCAGATTTAACTCGGGTACAAATTAAAAATGTACAAGTTCAAGAAAATGGTCAAGAGAACCGAAACAAGCCTCGACCAAAACATATGCACCAGTGAAATGTCAAAGACCAGACAACACAATATACAGTGACAATGTAGTTGCAGTGAAGACTACAAGTACAAAGCATGCACCAGTTCATATGCACTGGCTCGAAGTTACAACACAATGCAAACCATAAATGAGTACAGCTATGCAAAACACAAGCCAATGAAACAGCATAAACAAGCCTGGCATTCAAATACAACATGTAGTGATATACAGTGACATATGATCAAAAACAATGCAACAGCCAATATCAAGGCATGAACGCGACAACAACTCACAAGCTCCACACTCGAAGCAGCTTCCACATGTGACAAAAATACATGACTCAAGACTGTAATACTTACATAATGCATAGCATCATCAATGCAACCAGACTTCGAGTCGAGCAGTTGACAATGCACACAAATGCACATGTATCAAAACTAGGTACAAATTCAAGTGAAAACAAAATGGTATAAGTGCAAGCTCAATTGAATCTATATGTGCAGACTGCATAGTGAAGACATGTACACAAGGAACTCAAGTCTGGACCAAATGCCATCAAATGAACATGACCAAACCCAACATAATGCAATAAAAGCTCCAAGAAGACTCAACTAGTATATCAGAGATGTGTGGATACAAGAAACCATTGAATAGTGAAGTACAACTTGAGTTAATATCAAATTGCAGACAACAGGGTTTAGTTCAATATGCAATGAAGATCACAAGGCTAAAGTCTACAAAGTGAACATGAACACACATATATCATGAAACGACAATTATAAAAAGGTAAAAGTGGAGTATGCTACAAACATGAACATATACATGCAGTCAAGCTACATGAAGATTAACATTAGCAGTTGGAACCAAAGACAAATTCGTGGCCGAGTCAAAGGAAAAGAATCGAATAATGTCAAGTTCAAATGCAGAAACTCAAAGTCGTGATATTCACGATGACGAAGTCAGAAATCAAACCATGAAAATTAAGCAAATATCAAAACCGTGATAGCCAAGAAAACAAGCTGCGATAACTAGTCAAAAACATACGATTTTGAACAAGTCAGAAATCATCACAAGCATCTATTCAATATCGAATGGCCGAGAAGGATTATGGACGAATTCAAATAAATGTATACGAATGAAAATCAAGGGTTTCGAGCCCTATATAAACCACAACATCATCGGCATAATAAATCATTCGAGTTGAAAAACAACAGAGAATAATCAATTTAGTAACTCGAATCAAAGGTCGAGCAGAATCATACCGAAAAGGGGAAAAAATCGCATACCATTTTTGACAATCGAACTCGACCCAATTGAAGAAGCCGCGAACATATAATCAACCAAGGAAAGGATTCAGAGCATCATCGCAATCAATTTGACAAAGCGGCAACTTAATCCACAATCCTTAATTTCGCAGAGAGGAACGAATGACAAAGGAAAAGGAAACAAAGCCGGGCCGAAGGAATAAAGGGAAAAGGGACGATCTATTTTATCACTTAAACGTTTTGGGTTGGCCGTGTTTTTATTCGAGCCTTAATATTTTAAATTAGGGTTTTTGTTATTTAAATTGTTTTAAATTGGTATTTTATCTTTTAAAATTGTGTAAATTCTAGTCGTGTGACTAGGGGATGAACTACGGTGGTGTAGTTCGAGAATTCACAACTCAGTGGCTGAGTTGTGGTAGGGTTTTGAGCGTAGAGTTAAAGCTAGTCGATAGCGGGTGTCGCGAGTTTACATATGTAAGCATCTAACTGCTTAATTTCTAGTAGAAACCTTGGGGGCAACACGTAAGCATGGTTTTGTCGAAGCCGGGTAAATTCTATGTTGTTCTATTTCTGCATTTATTATTCTTCTATTATCTGTGCTGCTATTTTGATACATCTGTGTTGAAAATATTTTATAAACTTCCGCAATAAATTTTTATAATTTATAGTATCACCCTATTTATCCCCTGCTAGGGTGAAATCGATACTATAGCAGTAACCACATAGGTCAAATATTTGGGCTCCATACCATGATACCACCCTTTTTAAGAAGGAAATGGACATGCATTGAGGGCGGTACCCCCAAATTGTCTTGCTACATCCTTTCTATTTTGACCATTTCCGGGTTGCGAGGTCTGACGAGGTCTCGTCCACAAAGCTATGCTTTTCACAAAAGTCATGCTTCGATCAATAAATGATCAGCAGCACTTCGCATGCCACATTACTAAATTGAGAATGTATCTCTAGTAACCATCAACTAGCTCGTACGTCTCATAGAAAGGTGTTAAGATAAGAGAATAAATTCTCCGCCACCAACAGAAATGTATTTGATAGAAACCAACTTTACATCTCAAAGTGTAACGTCAGACACACATCCATATAAGTCCGTTCCGGGTCCGAACGGAACCGAAGGCACTTCAAAGAAGCCCTTGCAAATCCGGATATTCACTAAACACGTCCGGACTCCCCATCACAAAGGGTGATAAAATATCTATACCGGAGCAACTCAGTGCAAAGACATTCGACAGTAATCCTTTCACTTTCGAAAATACCCGATCTTCAACAATGTCTTCAAATGCAATCCCATTTCATCGTATCATTAATAGGAATGGGTTTATGACACAAAGTCCTCTTCCGGCTAATCCGAATAACGAGTGCTTATTTTAAAAATAAGTGTTACATTCAAATTTCAAATAAATCACAACAGTTTCCACTTTGATATTTTAAAAGATCCATCACAAAGATTTGATGTGGTTTTCGAATATCAATTTGGAATCCGACCCCGGTCGCATTGAAATTCAAATGCCATTTAAACGCTAATATTGATAGTCGGTAATTTAACTATCAATCAATATTCACAACAATCCCCAGATTTTAAATAATTTTCCCCCAAACTATTTTTGTTCAAAATATCTTTGCAAGATATATTTTTACACTTCAACCATTTGAAAACAAATTTCAAATCACTTTCCTTACGTGGAATAAACTTTCAAATATTTGTTCATTTCCGCTGAAAATTTGCCGAGTACAAATATTTTAAAATATTTTAAATTACTTATCCAAACATATATAATTGGAAATATTTAAAATAAAACTTCTTTAAAACACTTTATTTTAAAACATTAATTATAAAATTTTATACCCATATCTCATATAAAACTTCAATTCCAAACTAATTTTAAAATAAAATTAGTATATAGGGTATAACAATTTAAGTAACCATTTTCTAAAACAAATATCAATTAACTCTTTAAATAATCACTTTTATAATTAATTAAAATGAATCTTTACTTTAAAGATCCTCAAAATAACCTAAGTAAATAATTTCTCCAAAACATTCTTTCCTTAAAACCATCTTTAAAACTTCAATTTATATTTATAAACTATATTGAAAACATACTCGGCTTTCCAAGGAAAGTACACCTTCCATTATAAAATGGTTCATTCGAATCAATTAATAAATCTTTCTTGATTTTTTTTTAATTTACATTCCAAATTTGTAAATTTCTTTGCATACATTTTAAAAATAACCCAATGTTTATTTTTTAAACAAATTTCCTTTTCTTTTATTTCCCATTGTGAATTTAAATTTTCATATATCCACCGACGTACGATTTTCAAATTGATTTTCAAATATTCGCTTTCAAACACCAAATCAAATTCCACATTGATTTCCAAATTTATTTCAAAATACCAAATCAAATTCCAAATTGATTTTACAAATTTATTTCAAAACACCAAATCAAATTCCAAATTTATTTTCCAAATTTATTTCGAAACACCAAATCAATTATCATAACGATTTCCCAAAGATTATTTTCAAATACCAAATCAATTTTCAAATTGATTCTCAAATTTATTTCAAACACCACATTGATTTCTTTTTAAAATAAATTCCTTTATTTCTTCCAAACTATTTAAAATCCAAATTTTAAATAAATTCTTCAACTTTTTGAATAATATTACTCAAACCCATTTATTAAAATCTTTCTCATATTTTTGGAATTTATTCAATAGGATTTCAAAGATAAACTTTATCCTTTTTGAAATTCCTTCTTTTAAATTTATCCAATTCTCAAAAATAATTTTTTACTATAAACTTTCTACTTAATTTCAAAAATCCAATTTATTTATTTCTGGTACCCTACGATACCAAAAATATATTCGGCTAAACTATAGCCTTCAACGATTTCAATCACAAATATAATCATGCACAGATTATAAATAAATCAACACACAACATATGAAACAAATTCAAATATTTGAGGAATCCAGTTGGATCCTTCCAACCTGTTTCCTTGCATCCATAGATGTTAGCACAACAACTAAATACCAATTCCACTTCGAGGTGGAATATCGCATTGTATGGGATTTTATAATATCATCCGCTATTATGCGGCGCATAGGGTCTCATTCGCTATATAATGCAGAAAATCAATCACTCCAAATGTACATATATATACACACACTACTATTACTATATATACTATCACAATCAGGCAATCAACCAATAGCTGAACTTTCAATTATTTAAATTTGAGTGAGAAGATCTTACCTTTTATTTGCAACCCATTCCAACTTATTTCCATTTCGGCTTGTTTCTATGGATAAACAATTATATGATTCATTACTATTTGAATTTACCAAACAATTAATCAATAAATTTTAATTTAAAACTAATGATTTTATTTTAAACCAATCTTCTTTTAATAAAATATTTTTATTAACTAAAATAATTAGATGAACCCGTTAAAAAATTTAATTACCACAATGCATTGTTTTAAAATAATTAGTAAATTAAAAATGTATATATGTACATCTGTTATACTTTTGAAATTACATATATATACATATATATATTTAATACACTTATAAAATAATCTATTTAGATCTTATAAAACTTTGTTATTGTTTTCAGACAAAAATCAATTTTAATTCATTCCCTAATTCAAAATAAATTGTCAAACTGCATTATTCAAAAAATCCAGATTACTTAACAGACTAGCTCGAACCCACCCCGACTACTGCTCGACATTGCCACCTACCTACTGCCCTAGCCGCCATCGCAACCCTTGCCAACCCACCTCGCTCGAGAATATCGCGATAACCCATTGCCGACTCGCCTGCACTGTCGCCGCACACGCACGCTACCATCGCACGCACACCAACCACTTACACGAACGAAACCTTTGCTTCGCGTGTGTAATCCTTCGCTTCGGCCTCGATTAGTTTGCCACCTTACCGTCGCCCTGGTTTACAAATGAAATCGATTCGATTTCATTCTTACTTGAGAGAAAAATGATTTGAGAAAGCTGTATTTTTTTTCTGATTCATTTAATTATGGATTAAAAACTGAAGTTGAAGGCTTTCTTGATTACGAATGATAAAAAAAAACAAAGAGGAATTCCATTTCTTTTGTCTGATGAATTTGGCCAGTTGATTTCAAATTAAAGGAGACGCGTGTATTTCCAAAAGAGGCGTGCAAACAAAGATGAACACGTGGTTTAAAGATGGAGATGTGTAATTTTCCATGCGAGATAATATTATATGAAATACACATATATACAATATTTTTAAATCCAAGTTTAAATTGGAATTGTTATAATTATGCAGCTAGTAATCTTGATCTACAATCGAAGCGTGCCGCTAGGCATCCTTAAGGTTAAACCCCTATTCCGAACACAATGGAAAAGGTTCCGAGTCCAAATTCGATCATATGAAGAAGATAGCTTTTTAGAACCCAGTTATTAATTAAATTTTCGATATAGATTTCAACGCGTTTATCGTACGGTCACATGACAACTCCGAATGCTATGAAAATTGAAACTCGATAATAATACATTATTACGGATCTAATGGAACTAGTTACGTAGAATTCCAAGACCGTGCCTCAGAAGGCTATTTTTAAATATCGATTTAAATGATATAAATTTCAAAACAAAACAAAACATTTTCAAATCCAATTCTGAAGCTTCCATTATTTTCAGTATTCTCAATACAAATTTTCTAAGCCTTTGAAATATTTTTAACCAGCTTAAAACATAGGATTTAAATTTTTACCCAACTTCAATAAACTGAATTCAACAATTTAATTGCAAAATTCATAGCAATATTTGAAATTCAAATTAAAATAACTTCCAAATATTTAAAATCAATTAAATATTTCAATTTCAAAATTCTGGGTCATTACAATTGGCTTAGGAAGCATTCACACATATATACATACATATAAGTATACACATTGAACAAGGTAGAGCATACATTTCAGAACTTATTAGAAAACTAAAAAAATTTAGTTGGAAACAAAATCAGTCACAAACAAAACCAGTCAAACTTAACTTTCGAAAACAAGGCAACATTTATATGATTCTCATCACTAAACAAACAAGAAAATGTCAACCAGTATTTAGAGTCAAGGAAATCAACCAACACAGCAAACCGAAGTTAACACCGAAGTCAGGGAAATCAACCAGAGTTAAATATTAGGAATAGAAGGATGAACAAGTCAAATTCCTATAAATATCCATTATCATCATCGGCAATAATTTGTCAAGTTCAAGAAGGCAAAAATAAAAATCCAAATAAAAAAACATACCAATTCTTAGATCTAAAGAACTTGACCAATTGAAACTCTAATTCAAGAAGATCGATCGACAATGCAAGATTAGAGTTCTCCCGATAGAAAGCAGCGGATTGATCGACAAGGTGAGATTAGGGTTCTCCCGATTGAATCCCTAATTCCAGAAGATTTGGTTTGGTTTTGAGATGGAGAGAGCATGGGGAGAAGTAAAAGGGATGAGGGATTTAATTTTTTATTTGACTTCAAAGAGGGAAAAATGGAATGAGTGAAATAAATGAGGGAAATAATTAAAAGAAACAGCAGGCACGAAATAATTAAAAGGGAAACCAAAATATAGATGGAGCCAAAACTAAATTTTTTTTATGACTTCAATCAGACAGCAAATAAAATGTTGTTTGTATGGCAAGCATGAACGTTGAGATTTCATGGGCTATGTCAAGCAACATATTATTTTTCCTTATGTTGTGTGAAATAGTGGTAAATATTGGGATAATAGAAAATCTACCTTATGTTGTCTGATCACTATTATTTGATTCAATTTGTAGCATGGTGTATAAAGAAATCCTTAGGGTAAGCCACTTGAATAATAAGTCCCAATAGCTCTAAACTCTAGGCGTGAGTTTAGGTTAACTACTTAAAATCATAGTCCGCACATCCTCATCCAAGATGTTAGCATTAGATCACGCCTAACTCTGGGCATTGACTGAAGGCTTACAAATTAGCTCCTGTTTTACTCTAAGAGTAGACCCTTGGTTTTGCCTACTTTGTACAAGATGTTAAGGATCAGATGACTTGTCATTCCTGTTTTCTGTTTGTACTTCTGCCTTTAGTCCGGGGATGAGATTTGAGTGAGTGATCAGTCGTATTATGCTCTTTTTGATATATACTATTATACTGGCCTACGGACGGTTGTGTCATGTTCGATTCTAAGTATGTGCTCTTGTCCCTAATTCGAAGGCAAAAGTTGGTTTTGAGGATGGACATGTTTCATCATGCTTATGTTTATACTCCGGCTCCCACTCCAGGAATGAGAGTTAGGGTACAAAGGATCGAATCACATTCAATTTGCATTTATACTGTGGCCCTCAATCCAAAGGCAAGAGTTGGGATATAGACAGTCAAATCATGTCCAGGTTATGTTTTACTCCCGTTCCTACGATGGGAATGAGTGTAGGGATGTGGATGGTTATGTCACATTCGGCTTATGTTTATACTCCTACCCCAATCCAAAGGCAAGAGTTAATTGATGTCAATCTCCGAACATCAAAAAGAGACATCATGAGCTCAATCACAGGCCATAGAAGTTTGATCATATGTAGATTCATTTGAGTTGATCAAGTCACAACTCTTAAGAAACGGAGAGACATAATGCTGGCATAAAAGGCTTTTTTATTTAATTAAAGAGGGAAAGTGACAAAATTCTTTCTTATTGTGACGACCCTAAATTTTGGACATTTGAAATTGCAAATATTTGATTGATTTTAAATATTCGAAGGATAGTTTAACTTGAATTTCAAATGTAAATATGAATTTGGCAATTTAATTATTGAATTTAAATTATTAAAATTGAATAAAAATTTGAACCTTCAGTTTTAAGCCCATTAAAAATACTTCAAAGGCTTGTAAAATTCATATTGATAATATTGAAAATAATAGAAGCTTCAGAATTGAACTTGGGAAAAATTTATTCAGTTTGAAAATTTTGTTGTTTAAATCGATATTTCAAAATAACCTTCGAAGGCACAGTCTTGGAATTCGACGAAACCAGTTCCATTAGATCCGTAATATTGTATAGTTATCGGATTCCAAATTTCGTAGCTTCCGGAGCTATCGTGATCGTACGAGATAAAAATATCTAGGAGATGATTATCGATTTAAAAAAATTAAATATATCACGTCACTAGTCAAATTCTTTCCCATCAGCCACCCTAGCTTCTGATTTGCGTCGACCTACTCCCTACAAAGTCACGTAATCTTGTCCCCTCCTTTTCTATAACTTCACGAAACCGAATTCATTACCAAATGAAAACTATTTTCGTTTAAAATCGAGAAAATGGCGGACGACTTAATCAAGTTCCCCTTTGATTCAAAGCCTAAATCAAATTTCATTTATTCAATACGTATCACTTTTCAAGTCGCTGGAGCCAATTGAGTTCATGGATGGCGGCCGCGAGATAGGGCTTTGGTGGCGGCGACATTCGCGACGCTGTGGGTTTCGCGATGGGATCTCGAACGGAGATGTATTGGTGGCTTGTCGCATTCGAACATGGGGATTGCGCTGATGTTAGGGCGGCGATTGGCAGCCATTGTCGACGACAACAACTAGGGCTTGGGTGAGATCGCAGTGGTTAGAACTAGGGCGTGGAGGCTTGTGCTAGGATGCGACTACATCGGCAAGCAAACTGGAGGGCCGTGAGGTATCTATGTATACAATTCATTTATTAAATTATTTAATTGAATATATACATTTTACGAAAGAAAGAAAAATTAAATAATGTAGTTGTACTGTATATAGTTATATACAGTAAAAGTATGTATGAATTTTTTTAATTTATATATATACATGAAGAGGAATAAGGAGTATAGGATGTATATAAAAATAAAATTATCTATATAAAGATATATTTATTCATATTGAATCTACTTATTATTTCAATGATGTATTATGGATATGGGTTGATTAATAAATTTGTTCAATTATTTTAGATTGCAAAAAAAATTAAAAAAATAAAATAATTTGTAAAAGAAAATTTGTTAGAAATTCAATTTAGTAGGTGAAATAATTTATTAAAGACAATTTAGTTTTTAAATTTAATTTTTAGATAAGTAAATTTGTTAAAAGGGATTTCTTTAGAAATTAAAAGTATCGGTTTAAACTTAATCTATTTAATTACCTTAAGATACTAAAAAGGGAAATTTTGGTTTAAAATTTAATTAACAAAATCATTGGCTAATTAAATTTACCCAGTAGGAATTTAAATTGTTTGATTTGTTCGAATATTTATAAAATCATATAATTGTTATGCAAGGTCTTAAATCGAGAAAATCGAGTTTGGAATGGAAATGGATTGCAAAAAAAAGCTAAGGTGAGATCTTCTCACTCAAAAGGGTTTTGTTTAAATTTTAAATAATTAGATTTAAAATTGTTGATTGTGTTGATTGTATGCTTGAATGATGATTGCTATCTATTGTATTGAAATAGACCCTATACGTCGCATATTAAACGGAGGTTATTTATTAAACCCATATACCGCGATATTCCACCTTGAAGTGGAATTGGTATTATATATGTACTTGGAGTTGATTTCCCGCATTATATAGAGGATGAGACCCTATTGCGCCGCATAATAGCGGATAATATTTTATAAATCCCATATACCGCGATATTCCGTCTTGAAGCGGAATTGGTATTGTGCTAACATCTGTGGACGCAGGGAAACATGTTGGAGGGATCCAACTGGATTCCTTAAATGATTGAATTGGTTTCAATGTTGTGTGTTGATCTATTTATAATCTACGTGATTATCTTTGTGATTGAAATCGTTAAAGGCTAAATTTTAGCCGAATATATTTTTGGTATCGTTAGATGTCGAAAATAAATAAAAAATTTGATTTTTGAAAATTTAAGTTGAGAATTCATAATAAAATTTAATTTTGAAACTGATTCATTTTAAATAAATAAACGTTGAAATTTCTATGTTATAAAATATTATGACTTTTGTGAAATATTACCGAAATGTGATTTTTGAAATAAGTAGTTGATTAATTTATAAAATGGTTTAAATTGGAATTTTTGAATTATTATAAATGATTCATATAAAAGATTTATAAAATTGATATTTATAAACTAAAATATTGGAAGTATAAAATGAGTTTTTATAAGTGTTAAAATGAAGTATAAATGGATTTCATAAGTGGATGAAATCGATAGATTTATAAATTGTGAAGTTATAAAATGAATGGATTTTTGTAAAATAAAAGATTTATAAGTAATTAACTTATAAACTGGATTTTGGCGTGTAAATGGGTATGGGTAGAATTTGTTAATAAAGTGATTTTATAAGTTGAAGTTGTTATAAGGTATGAATAGAATTTATAAACGTTGTTTTATAAATCCGAAATCGACTTATTTTGATAAGTTTAATTTTTGTAGCTTATTAAAGGAGATATATCCACGATTTTGGACAATGAATAATCCTTTAAATAAAATATGTAGAAATTGAATTTGGTTAATGAAGTATATTCACGATTTTGGACAATGAATAATATATTAAAGAAATATTTTGGGAAAGTGATATTTTAAATAGAATTAAACGATTCAATTTTTTTTTAAAATGTATTAAGTATCGAAACCATAGATTTCAACATTCGTTGCTGAAATAGACGTTTTCGATAAATAGAAGGAAATGGTGGACTATAACACTGTTGTTATAGTAAATGATTTCTGAAAGGAAAAGTTTTGTATAGTATTGGTGCTTATATATCTATCTTAATTTCGAATCCCTATACTAGTGATTTTGGTTTGTCGTAACGATGTTTTACGCAACATTCGTTTTGACCCAAATAAATGCGTTTAAGAGAATGTTTTCCTTAAAGAATAAAATATATACTTAATTGTGACTTAAGTATATTAAATATTTTCCAAATATTGAAAATAAATAGATTGGTGAATCACTTATTATTAAATAAGTATGGAAATGTTTTCCAATATGAAGTGAATGTTTCGAGATTATATCTTTCAAAGATAAATTGAAAGTGAACAACTGAAATCGATTTGAAAAATCGTATAAAAGGTGAATATTTGGAAATGTAAATTCACAATGGAATTTATAAGGGAAATTTGTTTTAAAAATAAACACTGATTTATTTTTAAAAGTGCGGAAATAATTTTACGGATTTGGAACGTGAATTTAATAAATCGGTAAGGATTTATTTGATTGGTTTAAATGAACCATTTTGAAATGAAAGTTGTAAAGGTGAAAAGTGATTTGAAATTTGTTTTCAAATGGTTGAAGTGTGGAAAATATATCTTATAAAGATATTTTGGATATAAATAATTTGGGAAATTATTTTAAATCGGGTTATGTTGTGAACATTGATTGATAGTTAAATAACCAACTGTCAATATTGACCCTTAAATGGCTATTTGTTGTGAATTGGTTGAAATTGAATGCTACACTTATTTTTAAATTATTGTGCTCGTTATTCAGATTACCCATTACGAATAGTGATACGACGTAATGGATAGCATTGAAGACCGACAGTGAAGACCGGGTATTTGTGAAAACGATAGGATGACCTATCGATTGTCTCTGCATCGTTAGCTACGGTATGGAGATTTCCTTTGTGACAGGAAATTTGATCGGGATTGTGAATACCCGGATTACAAGGGCTTCTTTTGAAGTGCCTTCGATTCTGTTCGAACCCGTAAAAGACTTGTATGGTTACGAGTCTGACATTACATTTTGAGATATAAAGCAGATTTCTTTCAAATACATTTCTGTTGGTGGCGGAGAATTTATTCTCTTAGCTTAACACCCTTCTCTGAGACGTAAGAGCTCAGAGGTTATGTAGTTGAAGGTTATCAGCGATATATTCCTAAATTGGTAATGTGGCATGCTGAGTGTTGCTGTGTGATGATTATTTATTGATCATTTGTTGATCAAAGCGTGGCTTTGTGAAAAAGCGTTGCTTTGTAGACGAGACTTCGCAAGACCTCACACCCCGGAAATGGTCGAAACAGGAATTGCGGCAAGGTTATGAGGGTCGCTCCCTTTAGGGTACGTCATTTCCTTCTTGTAACGTCCTGCATTTTCGCACACTTTAAACCGACACACGTGCCAATTCAAACCATACGGAAGGGCGGATTGTTATGGTGTAAATAAGAAAAAAACAGGGAAAGAAAAACAAAATAGAATCTCACAGCGGAAGGATAACATATAATAATAAATGTACAGTTCATAAACTGTTTACAAACATTTGATTCTTCTTTATACAATAAATATCAGAGTTCACATACCAATCATAATCAATGCAGCTAAATAAATAGTGTAGTGGAATATAGTTAATAATAATAGTAGAAATCTCCATCTTCGTCCTCCAGATCTAAAGTCTTCGATCCTGAAAGCTCGAACTGACCCGAGCGAATTGAAAAGACAAAACATTCGAGTTAGAACTAAAAGATCTTATATAAGTTAAATCAGCAGAAATAAATATGAGTGCAGTAACTTAAAAGATACTCGGGATTTACATCTCTTAAGATCCGTTTAACTATTTACTATGTAGTATATTTCGCTATTATAATAATGTCTATTTGTAAAATAAACTTACTTTTAAATAGCGTTAAGGCTTTACATTTTCCACCTTAACACGTAATAGTCCTAGTAGTCCATCCAATATCATAGTCCCTCCTGATCGGGAAGCCACCAGAGGAAACCACACGGGCTACGGGAGAAATCCAAACTCGTACAAGGCGCGATAGGGTAGGTGACACGGCACAACTAGGCAATGCCAGGGTAGATATACCAATTACGCTTCCGGGTCGGTGGTAACGCGTTGCGCGCAGCTACCGCCCACCACGAGCCACACCCCCAAATAAAATCAAAAGTGGCCACCGAATCAATCCAAAAGTCCAAGTATAATATCGAAGGGATGTGTCCGATTAAAGGTGCTACCTTATTATCCCGTCAATCGCTCCTGTTTTAGCAACCTTATGCCAACTCACGGGAGTTGGGTCCATGTATTTACCTTACAGGAAACGTCGCCACCAACCTACTTCATTCTGCAATCTCCACCGCATACACGGTTGTTAAAGTGGTTTTCGGAGTTGGCAGAGAGTATGACAACTTCTGATCCCGGTCTCTTCAACAACCAAACGTTATTATAACACCGCGGTCATTTAAAAATTAATTATACTTTCAGAAACTAGAATATAATTATCCATTTCAAATCCCATAAATACGATATCATTTCCTTTCCAAAACAAACTCATTTGTTATTATTTCTATAGAAACCCAAATTTATATAATATCATTTTATTTCAAATATATATTTCTTTTCCAAAATCATATTGTTTTCAAACTTATATTAATCGAAAAACAAACATTGAATTATAACTTTCAAACTATAATACTTCGAAAATTCATAGCTTTAAACCATAATTTCTAAAACTTAAATGGTTTGGATATTCAAACAGTATATAGCATCAATAGTTTGGATTCAAAATTTCTTTATAAAATAAAAAAATTTCCGCGACTTACAATTTATTTCATTTAAGATTAAGTCAAAATCCATAAATTAAAAATCGCTTTCAGTTTAAATAAACCACTTCAGTTTCAATATGTTTCAAACTTTGAATATTAAACAATTGGAACTAAGGTTGGAAATTTCTATTTCACCAATTTAAAGTCCTATTATTTAGTTTGAAATAATAATTGCATAATAAACCAGTAAAACTCAAATTACTTATAAAAGAAAATTTCCGTCAATTTTTATACTAGAAATATTCATTTAATTCACCTTGAATAGAATTCAGTTATAAATATCATACCTTTTTTTAAAATTTCAAGTTAATAAATTTTACATCAACTTATGAAGTTAACTTCTTAATTAAGCTCAATTCCAAATAAATTTTCCAATTTAACTCCCAATCTTAATTAATTTAAATCCTTTAAAATTATATGTAATTTCTTTATCTTAACATGTACTTAACCATAATAGATAAAATAATCAGACTCCGTCATTCAACTTATTTATTTTATTTAACAAATCCATACATAGCTTATCTTCGATACTTTAACTATATATATATAAAAAATAAGATTTTATATAATATCAAAATCTATATTTATTAACCGTATCCTATCCAAACCATAGAAAAATCATTTCAAAAATAATTTTTATATATACATACCGCAGTGCCTGTATATAATTTTCTATCCTATGGTCAAGTGATACGGATATTTATCATTTCAATCCGCAATTTAAAAAAAATAAAAATGCAGTTGTATGTCATTTCAAACCTTAATCCCAAATGAAATGAAAATGCATGATAACTTGTAGTTTATATAAGATAGAACACATCATCCATTCACCCAATATCAATCATCAACCAATTTATTTCAATCATCATCAATTTAAACAAACATCAATATATAGCATATAAAATATAACAGGTAATAAATAACAGTTATTAACTAACAGTTTATATTCAAAAATAATTTTTTTAACTTTTTAACTATCAGTTTATACGCAAATAAATAAATTTTAACTGTCAATTTATATGCAATAATAAAACTAATTACAGCTATATTAAATAAATGCGATTTAACAGAGATAAGTGAATAAAATATGCCAAACAGTCATAAATAAATTTCTACTCATATCTAAAATCAATTTAACAACCATAAGAAGTTTTAGAAGTTGTGAGTGGGTTAAAACACTCACATTTTGAATTTAAATTGGATTTAAATCCAATTTAATTTCAAAAATTCGACGGTCTCAGAATCCATCCAAACCAGCATCATCAAGTCCGGAATTTAATTACGATCATAACAAAAAAAATCTCGCGTGAAATGGATATCGTATGAAGAAGTTATTGAGTTAAACGTTTGAAATCAAAATTAAATAAACAAAACACAAATAACAAATAAAATATTCTTACACGTCCACTACAGTAAGCTTCCTCCAGAACCCTAATTCACGCGAACCTACTCGAACCAGACCCCGTCAAACTGGGTTGAAGCTGCCGCCACAATTCGCCTTCAACCGCCTGCACTGACATTACTACCCCGATTAGAGGCCATGGCCTCACTATCCATCACCTGCCGACCATAATAGCCCCACGCGCATGCCCAAACGGCCCCCCCAGTGAACCGCCGCCGCCCATGCTCGTCCTAAATTCTGGCCAATCCCCTCCGTTTCGAGGCGAACGAACCGTATGGATCGACTCCATACGTCGTACTCCACGCTCCAGTACCCTCTGATCATCACCGAGTCGAAGATCTACCGTTGATCAAACATATGGCCTACGAACGGCCGAGGCTAAACGCCAAATTTCGAATAAAACCACAACCTGAAATGAAAAACAAATTACACCATTGAATTATGCTCGTCGAGTGCAGTAACATATATTTTTTTTGAATTTTTCCGAGGTGTTTGAATTTTTGACTTTCGATTTGATTTTTGAAATTTGACTTTAGATTTAGGGTTTGTAGCCATTGGAAAGAGGAGGGGCTGAAGAAATGAACGCACAAACAAATGAGCATAGATGGAGGCTAGGGTTTATAACTGGGCTTATATAGATAGTTTGGAAATTTGAATAGATGGATCGGATAAACAAACGTGTTAACGCTAACACGGCCCAAAAAGCCCGTTTCGACTCCGAAACGAAATTGGGTCAACCCATATGTCGCAATAGGTATTTTAAAATATTATGAACGCGATGGAAAAAGTTTCACGTCCAAATTCGATCTTATGAAGAAGTTATGCTGAAATCAATATTTTCAAATTGATTTCAATTAAATCGATTTCAGGGCGTTTCGAGTCCGTACGATCAAACGACAAGTCCGATCGCTACGAAACTTTAAACCCTACAATAATTCACTATTATGGATCCGATGGAACTGGTTTCGTCAAAATCCGAGTCCGTGACCAAAATGGCTATTTTTATATTAATTAAATAAATTCAAAATAAATAAATAAAATCAAATTTTATATTTAGATTCTAAAATTGACTCATTTTATCGCTTAAAAAAAATCTTAATCATTTACTAAAGTCCAACAAGTTTAGATGTCAAATTTAAAGAAGGTAAATTTATAAATTTCAATATAAATCCTTAATTTCATTAAATACCCAAACTATTAATAATATCCTAAAATTTCGTTTAGCTAAATAAATAAATTATTATTCCATTCAAAATTTCAACTAGAAGGGTTTACCATTGGATTTAATATTATCGCATAAATATTTCCCGTTTTCAACTTAATTTCCAATTAACGTGAAATTTTATTATTAAATTTTAAATTAATTGCAATAAACCCAAATAAATACATAAAGCTTGATTCCTATTTAAACATTTAACTCATTTGATTGCAATTAACCTCTTTATAGTAAATTAAATTCCGATATATTAATGAAACTTTATTTCCATTCTTTATTCACAAACCATCATATTTATGAAGAACATTTACGTTATTCTCCATTTATTACCTTAATTTATTTAACGTAACATTTAATTTATATTTATTGCAATGATTTCCAAATCAATTGAATGAATTGAATATAAATGTATCACTCATAATAACTTGTGGTCACAACTCTTGATCACCTTTAATAAGTTTATTATTTACAATCCAATAATCGCCGTTTACTATATATATATATATACGAATCAATTAATTCAATATTTCCATTTCGTTTTCCTATACTAAATTTATTACTAAGTGTATTTACTCCATTCCAACAAGTTGGAATTACATTCTTACTATAACAATCATTTCCCTATTCACTTTTATTAATAACCCACCATCATTGCATTTATTGTCTTTTATTGATTTAATCAAATTACCCCATATTCCTTTAAACTCATACTAACGAGATATTCAATTACTATTCAATGCATATTTACTCATCAATCAATTCAGTGTTTACTTTTCTTCCCATCTATTTGATGATAAATAACCTAGTATACATTTACATATATTCATTTCATTCCAATCATTTATGGGTATTGCATTGAAATTTAATTTATTAGCTAATACCAACATTATTACCATTAATTACAATTGGATTCCCAATTTTATTCAATACCCTGAATAAATAACATATATATTAATCAAATCCTTACATTTTTTTCTCTCATATTCCATTTAAAATCAAACCATAACATTTAAATGATTTTATTGAATTGGAATTTCATTCAAGTCATAAATTATTAACTTGCATTAACATGATTTCTTAGTTTATTCCAATTACCGTTTACACTCTTTTATTGCAGTAAATCAATTTAATATTTTCATTAATTTCTCATATTAAATTTTGTATCCAAGTAAGAATCCCATTTTTCTTCTTAATTCATTTGGATTTTATTCAAATTTTTATAAATAGGTTTTAAGTCACCATTTACATAATTTATTTTAGCCTTCATTTTAACATTTGTTTATCCCCTTTATTGTTTCTACTAAAATAAATTACAAAAATCCTATTAATTAAACAAATTAAATTGTCGAAATTTACGGATCGTTACACTCTCCCCCACTCAAAACTTTTCGTCCGCGAAAAGGAAAAGAAGGGAAAAGAAGAAATAAGAAAACAATATATATTTCTTAATTAAATTTATAACAAATAGGTTTACAAAATAAAATAATTTGACATAAAATATACCAATTTATACCTATTTAAATCTTTTATACACAAATTGTTAAAGTTTGTAAACATTTTCAAAATTTTCTAAGTCCAAAATTTACAGAAATTTTTGGCAAAGTCTCATTTGTACGGAGAGGCTCGGAAAAAATATAATATACATATAACAATATACACAAATATTTTCCAAAATAATATGTATCCCTACACGGGAAAATATATAAAATAGCGATATAAACCAAAATCCGAAAACGTACCTATTTGTTGGGCAACTTACGCTAAATTTATGGAACCAAAAGCAGTAGCAATTGCTTCTATAACCTACATTTCACTTATAAACACTTATAAAAATCTAAAGGGTTAACAATTTATATAAAGTGAAATATTTAAGTGGTTTCAATTTCTAACAACAAATCAGTACAACAACCATCAATTCGACAAATAGCATACACACCAAATTCAAAGCAACCATTCAACCAAACAAACAAATAGTTGTTCGGGTTCAAAACTTTTAAAATTATACGAAATGAAGAATAAACTACTAGCGCATCGTTTACTCAACAGCCTTAGATAAAACTAAATAGATTATTCTTTCATCCAATCCCAATTTTAAAGTATCTTACCCAAACAACCATAACCAAACAACAACAATCCCAACCAACAAATCAAATTAACTTATTATTAATTTTATTTCATACGTTAGTTGTTTAATTTTCTTTCTTTCATTCATTTCAGTGATTTTTTTAATGGTTATCTTTTTATTTATTATTGCATGACCATATTTATTATTTACACTTTAATTACTTAAGTTTATAATTATCTATTTGTCATACTTACCTTTAATTATATTTACTTGGTAAAATTTCAATTATAACTTAAGTTTATAACATTTAATTCTCATTTAATATAGCAAATTCATTGAGTACTTCATTGCCTATTTTTACTTGTATAATTTTCATTACATTTCCTGTCGAACATTTCAACTTTTTATATATTTGGTAAGTTATATATGTTTTTAAAGAATGTACTTGAAAGTTATACAAGTTTTCTCATTACCTATGATTAATTTAACGTTCAATAATAATATTCTTTATTTCATAGGTTATAATTTCAACTTTCCTTTTTATTTCCTTTATAACTTAGCATTTAAGTCTCTTATTTAATTTAGGGTTCCAATTATTAGTTAAATTCTGGTTCACTACAATAATTGAAACAATTAATTAATGGAAATTTAAGAATTTGATACCGGGTTAAATTTTCAATTTATTTTAAAACAATAGATAAATATATTCTTACAACTTATATATCTCTAATTATATTTAAAACAATTCAAAATTTATATATATATCAAAAATGAATCTGCTGTAGAACTACTACAGTGGCCTTTCCCCTTCGAAACTCGAAAATGAAAGTCGATGATGCGGCCGCCATCACCGAAATTATTTTCCAGCGACGGAAAGGAAATTACAAAACTTATTTTCTCAAAAATCCTTTTTAAAACAATTCTTCCGAATTAAATTGAAATATTTATATCAGAAAGTCCTTATAACAATATTATTATATTCCAAATTTATTCGAAAGAAATTTCAAAACCCCGGATCTTAAGTTCTAAATATCCAAATTTTATTTATTTATTTATTTATATCTCATTTCAACTACTATTATAAACTTTTATTACCTAACAACCAATCTATTTCAGCCAAATATAGATATCATTTGAATTTTTTTATTTTATATATAGAAAATATAATAGGTAAAATTATTTCATTCGCCTATATAAAACAAATATTATGTCGGTCTGTCCTATTAAGTGTATAGAAATCCCTATTGATGTCATAGCGTCCCATGCACCAACCAGAATTTATAAATACAAAACGGAACAGATTAACACAATATTAAAACCTTTTTATAACACTAACAAATATGCTCTCTCATATATACTCTCAGCGACTTCCATAGGGTATTACTACCCTATTAATAAAGAGTCAGACCCCACAAAGCTAAGGTTTATTGTTGAATATGCGCTTATATGATTTTTGTTTGATGATAATAAACATATATACATTCGTTTAAATGTATTTGTTAATGTACTATTTTATTTTTCATAGATTAAATAAATATTTAACGAATAAAATTAAATGACACAGAATTTGAATTCAAACAGAAATTTTATTCAAACAAATATTTATTACAATTTTGAATAGTACAAATTCAAGCTCTCACTATACATATACAATTTTGATTACAAATACATCACAATTTCATATTTACATTAAACCTCACCACACATCACTCATTCACTCAATTCATATTTCATCTTCAACTTCATTCCAGTTAGAATCCAACATCTGAGCAATCTGCAAAAATATTCACTAACGCAGTAAAATTGAACAAGAAATATTTTTGCAATATAAAATAAAATATGGTTTTTGAAAATATTATTTTCCTCAGTTGTTTGGGTTGTTCGTCATGATTTATATTTGAATTCATCACACACGAACAATGTGACATGCACAATGTATCACTGTACATGCCACAAGGCCGTGCACACCGATATACACTTGATAATGTTACAGGGACATGTGAGCACAAGGTCAAACCCAAATAAAAAGACGGGTTCAACTCAGGTGCAACATAAATAAAATATCGACTTCAGCACAAGGTCAAACCCGAGTTGTGAAAGTGGATTCAACACAGGTGCAAATGGCGAAAACTCAAGAATCAAGTGTCGACTAGTCCAATATAAACAAGACAAGTATAATCACAAATGAACAAAACTATTTGCAAGCTGAATCAGACTAAAATACCAGACCAAACTGCATCAAGAAACCAAAACCAGAAATGTACAGCAAACCAACTACAGACCAAATGCCAGGTCAAACAAATATAAACATCAACTACAAGCCCAAGTGAAACCAGGCAACGACTTCAAGCATGATTCAGGTATGACCAGAGAATAAGACAACATGAAGTATGCAAGCTTGACTAACAGGTTCGACCTCTTCATCAAGCAAACCACTGACAATCAATACAAAATGAAGCTGCATGTACAACAAGTATGGTGACACAAGTGATACAAGGCAAGATGCAGTGAAGCATGTACATAGGCCACCAGTGAATAACATGGAAAAGTCAAGGGCACATGAAGATCAACACAGCAACAATGGCCAGGCAATATGCATCATGCACAGGTCAGGGAAGCAACAAAGTGACTCAAGCTACAACCATCAAGTACATATGAACCCAAATGACTACAACAAAAACAGAATCGAGCAACAATGCATGAATGACACAAGCAAGAGAAGTATAACCATCATGACCAGAAAGAGAGGCCGAATAAAGTGAAAATTGGATCGAGCAAGTGCAGACACAAGTGGTGGTACAGCAGTAAAGAAAATGCCGTGATATGCAGCAGTATAAACACCACATTAAATTCAAGTGACTCGGAAATGCTTGAAGACTACAGCAAACATAGAGTCAACACAAATGCAATGCAAACAACATGGCAGTAAAGATATAATGGCTGTGAACAACAAGTAAAATCGAGCAAGTGTGCAGCCCAATGGACAGAGACAATAACAAATATACAGAGGCGATAACCACTTCACCAAAGTCAAAACATATTCAAGTTGAAGCCGTGCAAGTCCAGGATGACACAAATATAGGCAGTTAAGAATATCAAGTCTGTCACGACCCAACTTTCAAATACCAGGAAGTCGCATCGTTAAGAAGAAAGAAAGGGATAGAAAACAGAAAGAAAGAAGAGAAAGAAGAAACAACACAAGAATCTCAACAGCGGAACGAATAAATTATATTAATAACATAAGTATTACATTGTATACATCAAATATCAGAGTTACACAGACATATACAACACATACTAGACAGTTATAAACACCTGTCCAGTTATTACAACTCAATCACAATACAGAAACCCTAAGAGATACCAACACGGCGGAACTATATATCTATACATAGAAGCCTCCTGCTCCATTACTCCTCCATAATTCGTCAAAGCAACCTGAATCCTAACCTGAACTCTCTTGACTACTCATAAAAATTGGAGTACCCAAGAGTTAAAGAAAACAGAAATAACTCCGGGTCAGACATGGGTCTGGTGTGAGTAACAAGTTAAAGTTGCTTAACTTTAAAAAACCTTTTGAAAAAGAAAGGTATCACGTAAGACTTCCCACACATAAACAGGGAAAAGTTTTTACCTTATGCTAACCAAAACATTTGATAGGAAATCCGATCATATTATAATAGTGTCTAGGGTTTTCAAATAAATAAAAAATAGCCGAAATTGTTACATTATTAAATTCCACCTACTAGCCACAAAAGTGGGTAATACAATCAAAACCGTTGGCGCTTATTGGATTTTGGATTCCATACAATGGCAGGGCTACTGGGGTACCGCCCGTCACAGTACATAGCCTAGATCACCGTACCGAGGATTACTCCCAATCCCCTGCAACACAAAGCAGGACCCGTTCCTTACTGAACAGTTTCGGATAAGACAACCCCGACGGTTGTCATGATTAACCGTCCACACAGCCTAAATATAAAGGGACCTCTAGACAGGGGTAAATCTTACTCTCCAGTGGGTGCGACCCACGAAGCTTTGCTGCACCTCCCCTGTTTTAGCCATTCCCGGTTGATGAGGCTTGAGGCTACGATTACCTTTATAGGACTTATCACTTAGAATGCTAATCGTCCACCTGACGATGTTCTGAAACCATTCAATCCATACAAGTTCGTTCCGGGTTCGAACGAAACCGAAGGCATTATCTCGTTACACTCGTATTGGAATCACCCTCAGAGTTAACGACAATAACCCTTGCACTCTGAATCACCATCTCGAATCTATAAGTACTATTCCGTCAAACTCATTACGGAATCACCCACAGAGTTATACTGACGTATATACCTTACACCTCGAGTCATCACTCGCTCCACTTGTATTAACGACCTAACGTTTAATTGGAATCGATGTGGTTTTCGGATGTCCAAATATGGAAACCCGATCCCGGTCTCATCGAAATCCAAAACGTGTCTTTTAGGTCCAAGTTGTTTTAAGTTTAAAACAATTCAATTCATTATCTAAATATACACAGATAGATAATTCACAACATAATAGACAATCAACCTTATCATTATCAACAGATAATTTATATCAAAATCAGATAATCCATATTATCATCCAAAAGCAACCAATGCATCCATATCACATACACTACTCATCTCATAATTGAGATTACAAACCATACCAAGCAACCAATACCATTCATTAAACATAAGCAATGACCTAATGATCACACTTCCTATAATTAATTTAAAGTGAATTAAATTAATTACTCAATCACTAATTAATTTAAAATGAATTAAATTAATTACTTCATCATTAAAATTCTGCTTAACTTATCCATCCATTGATTTCAAATTAATTTATAAATCACCATCTCAATATTCATTTTAATTAATCATTACTGATTAACTATCCCTAATTACAATAAGTAATTAGTTTATAAATTAATCACACAAGTTAATTACTTAAACCCAATTGCAAATAATTAACTTGTAATTACTAAATTAATTGATCAATTATTCATTATTAATTATACCTTGATTAATCAATTCCAAATTACTTCATTAATTAATTAATGATTACATTTAATCAATTTCTAAAATAAATTAATTACATAAGTAATTAATCTTCAATTTAAATCATATATATTAATCACCCATGATTAATAACCATTCAGTAATTAACTACTTTAATTACTCATCCCATAAACTAATTACCCTTAATTTATTTCAAAGTAATTTAAATTTAAATTACTTCTATAATAAATATCTTAATTACATTCAGTAATTATTATTTAATTACTTCCTTAAGTAATTACAAATTCATAAATTACATAAAGTAATTATCAAACAATCAACAAATGTTTAAATTAATTAACTAAATTAATCTAAACTAATCACATTAATTAAATTAATTACACCAAGTAATTAATTCATTGATTACTTTCATTAAGTAATAAACGATTGATTATTATTAACTAATTAATCTAATTAATTATCAAGATTAAGCACATTAATTAATTGTTAAATAATCTTAAGTTAATGACCCTCATTAACATTTCTTAATTACTTGATTAAGAATTAACTTAAATTAATCATTATTAATTATCAATTAAATAATATTTAATTATCATTTAATTAATCTTTAATTATTAATTAATTAAGTGTTAATTAAAATCTAAATTATTTCTAATCACTTGATTAAATAAATCTTAATCACAAATTAAAATTTAGTCATCCTTAATTATAAATTAATTAACCTTAAATAATTAATCTCAAATCTGATTAATTAACTTAAAAATCATTAATTACTTAATTAAACATCCATATAATTAATTAATTAAATAATTAGTTTTCATCTTATTCCCTTAATAATTAAATGAACCCAATCATTTCATTTTATTTACCCTTTAGATAAACATTTTTTATTTGATCAAGCCTAAAAAAACAAAATGTTTTTAAATTTACTTTAAATTCTATTTAACTTCATTTTAAACTTAAGACTCAAATTCATCTTAAATAAGATTTTAAAACAATTCAAAACTTTTTATCATATATGTTAAAACATCTACCTTATTAATAAGTTAAAACAATTTAAATTACAAATTCAATTTAAATTCAAAGTAATTTAAAATTTTCTTCAAAATTGAAATACAACTTCCAAACTCATTTTAGTTTTAACTTTTTAAAATTCTTCCTACAATCTACACCCTTAATTCAAATGCAAATCATTTTAATCATTCAAAAGCAATTTGAATTTAAACCTTTATTTTAAAAATCTAAAGTTTGAATTTTATTCCAGATTTAAAAACTCAGTTTTGAATTCACTTCGAATTTCTAATTTAAATATTTAATCTTTCAATTCAAATGCAAATCACATATGAATTTACACTTGTGAGTTTGAAAATCAAAATTTAGAATTTAAAAACATAAATGAATTTAAATCTCTGATAAACAAATTTGAATTCATATCAAAATTCAAATTTTAAAAACTCAGAAAAATTTCCACCTGAAACTTTAAACCTTACCCATACATTTAAAACAGAAAACAGTTTCTATTTTCATTTAAAAACCAAACTTTAAAATTTTCCGAATTTAAATTATTTCAAAGAAACCAGAATTCAAACTTATTTGGATTCATATTTATATTCTGTTTTAAAATCCTAAGTTAAAACTTTAGTTTGCATTTATTTCAAATCTTATAAAACTGGAAATAGGTTTCCTGTTTCCCCCTTTTTTATTTTATTTTAAACCAAACTTAAATTTCTTAATTCAAATTATTGCAAAATCAGAGTTCAAACTATTTGAATTCATCTTGGATTCAGGTTTAAATCTTAAGCTAAACTTTTAGTTTATTATTTAAACTTAACTTTTTAAAATTCTTAAAACAGACCAGGTTCTGTTTTGTTAAAACCTGAAACATAAATACACTCAAACCCCCTCTATTTGACTTCGAGTCGATACCCTACTTACTTCGAGTTTCCCCTCAAAAATCCCGAGACCATCCCGAGACAAAAACCTGCAACTAAAAAAAAACACCACAACCTGCACATCTCCTTCCTGTGCATTCTTAAACCATCTCCGGCCACCTTTGACCATCACCTCTGGCCATCCCCCATCGACCACAATCCCCACATCACACTTCAACACTCCAAAATCCAGAATTCAACTTGAATTTAAATTCAAGTTTTAAAACCCAAAAACCTGGAAACACTTTCCCACCTCAGTGTCTAACCTGTCAACATCCAATTCTCCTCTTCCCGACCATCATCAACTTCCATACTCCGGTGACTACTCCATCAACCCATCATCTATCAATACCCAAATTATCTCTGAACTCGATTCATTCAAGAAGCAACAACACCCAATTTTTCCTAAACCCAGTAAACTAGGGTTCTACACTTTAAATCCCAAATACAAACCCAAATTTGAATTTTAATCCACTTTGTAATTTTCCTACAAATCTTGGATAGTTACACCATCTTCAGAAGCAAATTCAATCTAAACAAATGCCAATATCCACAGTGTTTGTCAAATATGTATAATACTGTAATTTAAAACTGTTCTTTGTTTACAGTATTATAAATAGTAATTTTTGATTTGAAATTCATGCATTCACTTGATGTTTTGAGTTCTACTCCTAAAACATTGATTTGCAATGTTTTATATTATTACTTATAAAATTTCCTATGCTCTGTTACTTATTCCAGTAAGTTAAATTTAAATTTTTACCTTAATAAAATCCTAAAATCTAAACTATAAAACTAGCCTACCATCTTATTTAAATTCTCAAATTTAACACAGACAAATTTAAGATATAAGAATTTAATTAGTAACTTGAACTATGAAACAAAACAGGACATAGCAATTTAAGCATGCATATATCAGACAGTAAGTATTGAACACATGAACATTTATTTATTTTAGCATGCAATAAACTATAACCTTAAGTTTTTTTTTTAAAAAGTTACTCACCTATATTTGCAAAATGCAGAGCACTGTCCAGATTTTTAAATGAAATGTTGATGCTAGCTTGATGATTGCAGATGCAAGTTCCCCAGGTTCTACATGCAGGTAGCCTATTTCCAGGCGTCAACTTGATGTAATTTGCATGTTCCAGAATTTTGAAAAATGAATTAATGCAGGTCTTTTCTTGCTTTCATGGTTGCAGATTTGTATTTTGAGTTTGAGGAGTTCCAGGGAATGATTTTTAAGAAGAGCGAATAATGCAAATTTACTTGAGTTTTGAAGAATTACATATTTGATTATGGATGTGGAAAAATGAAATTTGGTGTATGCAGATTTTTGATTATGGAAAATGAAATTTGTTCTTTCTTTTAATTAAGGAATGTAAAAAAAAATATGAATGAAGAAGTCAGTTTATATAAAGGAAATTTCAGATTTAATGAATTAAAAGAAAAATCAAAATAAGATTTACACTTGTACAAATGTTAGACACTTGTAAATTTACACACATAAATATTTAACACATGTTTAACTATGCTTTGATAAACTTACACATGTCTTTGTACATGTTTTGTTATCTTAATTAATTGTTAAAGAAAAATTAAGCTTAATGAATGCTTAGACTTAGTTAATTATTTAGTTCTTAGACTTAGATATGTATTTAAATAAATTTCTAAAGAATAATCAAAGTATTAAAATAAATAAAACAACCTACAAATTAATCTTTTGAAAAAGAAACTTTTAAACAATTAAAATAAATTTACACAAGAGTTTGTAACTTAATGAATACATGCTTCATATATTAGATTATATTTTAAACTTCATATTAATTTTACAAATCAAAATTATCAATTAATAATTTAAAAAGAATAACACAAATATTTTGTCACATATTTTAATATTCAAACTTGAATAAAATAAATGAATTTTAAACTAATTAAAGCATTTATCTCATATTTAAAATCATATAATATTTTGTTAAATATTTTTGAAAAACTTAAATTAAAAACAAATCAAAATTTCCATTTTTAAAACATTAAAATTATGCTCTACTAATTTAATTAAGAACAACTTATCTGTTTAAAATATATAAAAATACATATATATTATTAAAATAGAAAATAGATTTATTACCTCGTTAAAAATAATTTTACAAATTAAATATTTAAATAAAGAAGATTATAGAATCAAATCCAATTTATTAACAAAAATTATCAATTCAATATAAATTTAAACACAGATTATCAAATTTATATTGTCCAAAATTCCGGGATATTACAATCCTTCCCCCTTAAAAGAATTTCGTCCCCGAAATTTAAAACAAAGGTAATTTAATAATGTATTTACAGATTTTATTTTAAAACACAGCATATGCTAATCATATGCCAATAACCAAGGCAACCAATTCACACAATCAGAACAAATCTAATTATCCAAAAGAATTTTGGATAAAACTTTACGAGTTTCCCCGGTATATATGTATATCGGGATACTCGCTCTATAAAATCCAATCAATCAATACTACTAAGCTATAGAGCTCCTAACAACAATTCTATACAGAATATCAGACTACAAACGAGTCTGACTCAACAATCAAACCATCCTAATCTACTGGTTCTACAACCAGAAATATCAAACACGTACTCCCTCAGAGATACGTCAAACACACTGAATTCTAGTTATTCAAACTGGAATTCAACTCTAGAAATCCAAACACTGATCTTACCCAACACAGAAGAAACCAAGACACTCCGGAGCTAGCTTCCCAAACTTATAGCTCTCCGGATCAGAGAAAAACTTAACCAAAATCCAATCTCCGATTCCAGAATCCAAATTTCTCTGTGTCTTATCCATAAAAAATCTTCGGACAATCCTGGGCTACCAACATCAATCCTAATTAGCTCAACTCTTGCTGATTCCAAAAGAAACAGACTGAGTCAAAAACAATCCAATGATATCCTCAAGATCATTCAAAAACCAAGAACACACCCTGCTTCTCAACAACAGAAGACAGAACAAATTTCTCCTTATCCGGAAAAGAAAACAGAAACACCCCAAACAGCTTCAGCTGCACCACTCTGATCCGAAACAGAAGAAAATGCTGATGAAGAACTCAAGCACAGAGTAGACAACCCAGCACAGAAATATGGTTCCACAGATCCATAAGAAAACTCAGATGTTCCTCCTAAACCTGAGTTACTTCACCAACTTCTATCTCGAGGAACCATCCATCTACTAACTGAACCACCAATACCAATCCTGAAAAGAAAACTCGATCTCCAGATGCAGACAAACTCTGACTTCCTGGAAGAAATCCGGACAATCTCCAACAAACACAAGAGAACATACTAACGCAAATCACTTTTGCGATCAACTCAGCCTAAATCCAAAGAAAACCGCTTTCTCTTTAGCAAACAGAATAGCTTATGCTGGCCTAGCCAACTTTCCAGAGAAACGGATCCACTCTGCTGCTTCTGAACTCCACTTCAGAAAAACTATCCAGCCAGAAGACTCCCTATCGACTCAGAATACTCAGCTAAACTTAGCCACATCACCGGGCAGACTCACTTCTTACTCTTGTTCCAAAGAAACATCTTCGGAAATATCCATAGTCACTGCATCTCATCATGCAGCTACTAATTCTTGAGATATCAAGACACCTTTACTTGTTCGCTTCTGTCCAACCGACAGATCCCAACTAAATTCTGCACTTCAAAGATGAACTCCGAACCTTTACAGGTTTCCTTTAGAGATCGATGAAGTCTTTAAACCAAGAAAAACTTACTCGAGACGGTATTAGGTCTACAGTCTCGACAAATACACTTCCAACCTCATCCATCAAACTCCAACCAATGGTAGTCGTGTTACACACACTTCTACCTCATCTACCTTTATAATTTATATTGGAAAAACCTGAACGGGTAATCCAACAAATAGGTAAAACCAAATATATATATATATATATATATATATATATATTAAAAATACAAATACGCTCTCTCAAGATAGACACCACTACAGAGCCTAGGTATTCACTCAACCTAACGCTCTGATACCAACTGTCACGACCCGACTTCCAAATACCAGGAAGTCGCATCGTTAAGAAGAAAGAAAGGGATAGAAAAGAGAAAGAAGAAACAACACAAGAATCTCAACAGCGGAACGAATAAATTATATTAATAACATTAGTATTACATTGTATACATCAAATATCAGAGTTACACAGACATATACAACACATACTAGACAGTTATAAACACCTGTCTAGTTATTACAACTCAATCACAATACAGAAACCCTAAGAGATACCAACACAGCGGAACTATATATCTATACACAGAAGCCTCTTGCTCCATTACTCCTCCACAATTCGTCAAAGCTAACCTGAATCCTAACCTGTATTCTCTTGACTACTCATAAAAATTTGAGTACCCAAGAGTTAAAGAAAACAGAAATAACTCCGGGTCAGACATGGGTCTGGTGTGAGTAACAGGTTAAAGTTGCTTAACTTTTAAAAACCTTTTGAAAAGAAAGGTATCACGTAAGACTTCCCACACATAAACATGGAAAAGTTTTTACCTTAAGCTAACCAAAACATTTGATAGGAAATCCGATGATATTATAATAGTGTCTAGGGTTTTCAAATAAATAAGAAATAGCCAAAATTGTTACATTATTAAATTCCAGCTACTAGCCACAAAAGTGGGTAATACAATCAAAACCGTTGGCGCTTATTGGATTTTGGATTCCATACAATGGCAGGGCTACTGGGGTACCGCCCGTCACAGTACGTGGCCTAGATCACCGTACCGAGGATTACTCCCAATCCCTTGCAACACAAAGCCGGAACCGTTCCTTACTGAACAGTTCCGAATAAGACAACCCCGACGGTTGTCATGATCAACCGTCCACACAGCCTAAATATAAAGGGACCTCTAGACAGGGGTAAATATTACTCCCCAGTGGGTGCAACCCACGAAGCTTTGCTGCACCTCCCCTGATTTAGCCATTCCCGGTTGATGAGGCTTGAGGCTACGATTACCTTTATAGGATATATCACTTAGAATGCTCATCATCCACCTAACGATGTTCTGAAAGCATTCAATCCATACAAGTTCGTTCCGGGTTCGAACGAAACCGAAGGCATTATCTCGTTACACTCGTATTGAAATCACCCTTAGAGTTAACAACAATAACCCTTGCACTCTGAATCACCATCTCGAATCTATAAGTACAATTCCGTTAAACTCATTACAGAATCACCCACAGAGTTATACAGACGTATAGACCTTACAGCTCGAGTCTTCACTCGCTCCACTTGTATTAACGACCTAACGTTTAATTGGAATCGATGTGGTTTTCGAATGTCCAAATATGGAAACCCGATCCCGATCTCATCGAAATCCAAAACATGTCTTTTAGGTCCAAGTTGTTTTAAGTTTAAAACAATTCAATTCATTATCTAAATATACACAGATAGATAATTCACAACATAATAGACAATCAACCTTATCATTATCAACAGATAATTTATATCAAAATCAGATAATCCATATTATCATCCAAAAGCAACCAATGCATCCATATCACATACACTACTCATCTCATAATTGAGCTTACAAACCATACCAAGCAACCAATACCATTCATCAAACATAAGCAATGACCTAATGATCACACTTCCTATAATTAATTTAAAGTGAATTAAATTAATTACTCAATCACTAATTAATTTAAAATGAATTAAATTAATTACTTCATCATTAAAATTCTGCTTAACTTATCCATCCATTGATTTCAAATCAATTTATAAATCACCATCTCAATATTCATTTTAATTAATCATTACTGATTAACTATCCCTAATTACAATAAGTAATTAGTTTATAAATTAATCACACAAGTTAATTACTTAAACCCCTTTGCAAATAATTAACTTGTAATTACTAAATTAATTGATCAATTATTCATTATTAATTATACCTTGATTAATCAATTCCAAATTACTTCATTAATTAATTAATGATTACATTTAATCAATTTCTAAAATAAATTAATTACATAAGTAATTAATCTTCAATTTAAACCATATATATTAATCACCCATGATTAATAACCATTCAGTAATTAACTACTTTAATTACTCATCCCATAAATTAATTACCCTTAATTAATTTCAAAGTAATTTAAATTTAAATTACTTCTATAATAAATATCTTAATTACATTCAGTAATTATTATTTAATTACTTCCTTAAGTAATTACAAATTCATAAACTACATAAAGTAATTATCAAACAATCAACAAATGTTTAAATTAATTAACTAAATAATCTAAACTAATCATATTAATTAAATTAATTACACCAAGTAATTAATTCATTGATTACTTTCATTAAGTAATAAACAATTGATTATTATTAACTAATTAATCTAATTAATTATCAAGATCAAGCACATTAATTAATTGTTAAATAATCTTAAGTTAATGACCCTCATTAACATTTCTTAATTACTTAATTAAGAATTAACTTAAATTAATCATTATTAATTATCAATTAAATAATATTTAATTATCATTTAATTAATCTTTAATTATTAACTAATTAAGTGTTAATTAAAATCTAAATTATCTCTAATCACTTGATTAAATAAATCTAAATCATAAATTAAAATTTATTCATCCTTAATTATAGATTAATTAACCTTAATTAATTAATCTCAAATCTGATTAATTAACTTAAAAATCATTAATTACTTAATTAAACATCCACATAATTAATTAATTAAATAATTAATTTTCATCTTATTCCCTTAATAATTAAATGAACCCAATCATTTCATTTTGTTTACCCTTTAGATAAACTTTTTTTATCTGATCAAGCCTAAAAAAACAAATGTTTTTAAATTTACTTTAAATTTTATTTAACTTCATTTTAAACTTAAGACTCAAATTCAGCTTAAATAAGGTTTTAAAACAATTCAAAACTTTTTATCATATATGTTAAAACATCTACCTTATTAATAAGTTAAAACAATTTAAACTACAAATTCAATTTAAATTCAAATCAATTTAAAATTTTCTTCAAAATTGAAATACAACTTCCAAACTCATTTTAGTTTTAACTTTTTAAAATTCTTGCTACAATCTACACCCTTAATTCAAATGCAAATAATTTTAATCATTCAAAAGCAATTTGAATTTAAACCTTTGTTTTAAAAATCTGAAGTTTGAATTTTATTCCAGATTTAAAAACTCAGTTTTGAATTCACTTTGAATTTCTAATTTAAATATTTAATCTCTCAATTCAAATGCAAATCACATATGCATTTACACTTGTGAGTTTGAAAATCAAAATTTAAAATTTAGAAACATAAATGAATTTAAATCTCTGATAAAAAATTTGAATTCATATCCAAATTCAAATTTTAAAAACTCAGAATAAATTTCCACCTGAAACTTTAAACCTTACCTTTACATTTAAAACATAAAACAGTTTCTATTTTTATTTAAAAAACAAACTTTAAAATTTTCTGAATTTAAATTATTTCAAAGAAACCAGAATTCAAACTTATTTGGATTCATATTTAAATTCAGTTTTAAAATCCTAAGTTAAAACTTTAGTTTGCATTTATTTCAAATCTTATAAAACTGGAAACAGGTTTCCTGTTTCCCCCTTTTTTTTATTTTATTTTAAAGCAAACTTAAATTTCTTAATTCAAACTATTGCAAAATCAGAATTCAAACTATTTGAATTCATCTTTAGATTCAGGTTTAAATCTTAAGCTAAACTTTTAGTTTATTATTTAAACTTAACTTTTTAAAATTCTTAAAACAAAACAGGTTCTGTTTTGTTAAAACCTGAAACATAAATACACTCAAACCCCCTCTATTTGATTTCGAGTCGATACCCTACTTACTTCGAGTTTCCCCTCAAAAATCCTGAGACCATCCCGAGACGAAAACCTGCAACTAAAAAAAAACACCACAACCTGCACATCTCCTTCCTGTGCATTCTTAAACCATCTACGGCCACCTCTGACCATCACCTCTGGCCATCCCCCATCGACCACAATCCCCACATCACACTTCAACACTCCAAAATCCAGAATTCAACTTGAATTTAAATTCAAGTTTTAAAACCCAAAAACCTGGAAACACTTTACCACCTCAATGTCTAACCTGTCAACATCCAATTCTCCTCTTCCCGACCATCATCAACTTCCATACTCCGGTGACTACTCCATCAACCCATCATCTATCAATACCCAAAGCATCTTTGAACTCGATTCATTCAAGAAGCAACAGCACCCAATTTTCCTAAACCCAGTAAACTAGGGTTCTACACTTTAAATCCCAAATACAAACCCAAATTTGAATTTTAATCCACTTTGTAATTTTCCTACAAATCTTGGATAGTTACACCATCTTCAGAAGAAAATTCAATCCAAACAAATGCCAATATCCACAATGTTTGAAAAATATGTATAATACTGTAATTTAAAACTGTTCTTTGTTTACAGTATTATAAATAGTAATTTTTGATTTAAAATTCATGCATTCACTTGATGTTTTGAGTTCTACTCCTAAAACATTGATTTGCAATGTTTTATATTATTACTTATAAAATTTCCTATGCTCTATTACTTATTCCAGTAAGTTAAATTTAAAATTTTACCTTAATAAAATACTAAAATCTAAACTATAAAACTAGCCTACCATCTTATTTGAATTCTCAAATTTAACACAGACAAATTTAAGATATAAGAATTTAATTTGTAACTTGAACTAGGAAACAAAACAGGACATAGCAATTTAAGCATGCATATATCAGACAGTATGTATTGAACGCATGAACATTTATTTATTTTAGCACGCAATAAACTATAACCTTAAGTTTTTTTAAAAAAAAAAGTTACTCACCTATATTTGCAAAATGCAGAGCACTGTCCAGATTTTTAAATGAAATGTTGATGCTTGCTTGATGATTGCAGATGCAAGTTCCCTAGGTTCTACATGCAGGTAGCCTATTTCCAGGCTTCAACTTGATGTAATTTGCATGGTCCACAATTTTGAAAAATGAATTAACGCAGGTTTTTTCTTGCTTTCATGGTTGCAGATTTGTATTTTGAGTTTGAGGAGTTGCAAGGAATGATTTTTAAGAAGAGTGAATAATGCAAATATACTTGAGTTTTAAAGAATTGCAGATTTGATTATTGATGTGGAAAAATGAAATTTGGTGTATGCAGATTTTTGATTATGGAAAATGAAATTTGGTCTTTCTTTTGATTAAGGAATGTAAAAAAAATATGAATGAAGAAGTCAGCTTATATAAAGGAAATTTCAGATTTAATAAATTAAAAGAAAAATCAAAATAAGATTTACACTTGTACAAATGTTAGACGCTTGTAAATTTACACATAAATATTTAACACATGTTTAACTATGTTTTGATAAACTTACACATGTCTTTGTACATGTTTTGTTATCTTAGTTAATTGTTAAAGAAAAATTAAGCTTAATGAATGTTTAAACTTAGTAATTATTTAGTTCTTAGACTTAGATATGTATTTAAATAAATTTCTAAAGAATAATCAAAGTATTAAAATAAATAAAACAACCTACAAATTAATCTTTTGAAAAAGAAACTTTTAAACAATTAAAATAAATTTACACAAGAGTTTGTAACTTAATGAATACATGCTTCATATATTAGATTATATTTTAAACTTCATATTAATTTTACAAATCAAAATTATCAATTAATAATTTAAAAAGAATAACACAAATATTTTGTAACATATTTTAATATTCAAACTTGAATAAAATAAATGAATTTTAAACTAATTAAAGCATTTATCTCATATTTAAAATCATATAATTTTTATTAAATATTTTTGAAAAACTTAAATTAAAAACAAATCAAAATTTCCATTTTTAAAACATTAAAATATGCTATACTAATTTAATTAAGAACAAATTATCTATTTAAAATATATACAAATACATATACATTATTAAAATAGAAAATAGATTTATTAACTCATTAAAAATAATTTTACAAATTAAATATTTAAATAAAGAAGATTATAGAATCAAATCCAATTTATTAACAAAAATTATCAATTCAATATAAATTTAAACACAGATTATCAAATTTATATTGTCCAAAATTCCGGGATATTACAAAGTCAATGCTACAAAGTTAAACCAAAATCATGGAATCGCAAAAACAAAGTCAAGTGACCAAGAAGAGTTCGTCACAGCGAAGTCAAAGCATCAGAATTCAAAGCCGTGGATATGATGAACAAGTCAAAATTGACCAAGTTAAAAATCAACACCGTGGTCATCACGAAATAAATCAAAGCCGTAACCATCAAGCAACCAAAATATACGATAACGAATTAGTCAAGGAAAAATCGCAAGCATCCAAGCATAAACGATCGGCCGAGATAAATTCAAATATATATTGTACGAACGAAAATTAAGGGTTATAAACCCTATATAAGTAAAACATCATCGGCAATTTCATATCATCTGAGTTCGAATACGAAAATCGAAAGGTAACAAAGCATAAATTCTTACCAGAAGGAAGAATCGAACTCATCGAAGTAGCCAAAGAGAGCAACGAGAAATCGATCGAGCAAGGCAACTCTCGTACAATCACGGTTCGATCGATGTAATAACGGCACTTCGAAAAGCCATAATATTCCAGATCTGAGAAAAATCGAATTGAAGCCGCTATATTTTCTTCTCACAAAAATTAAAGAGGGCCGAGCTAATAGAAGAGGATCGGGACACATAAAACAAAGAAAAGGGGCCGGCTTGGATTATATTAATAAAGGCTTTTGTTTTATATTTTTAAATTAAGGGCTATTTGTTTTTATATTTGTTTTTAATTTTAAAATTCTCTTTTAACCGTTGTGTTTTTCTAGTCGTGTGGCTAGGGGACAAGCTACGTGGCGTAGCTTGAGAATTCGCAACTCAGTGGCTGAGTTGTGGTAGGGTTTTGAGCGTAGAGTTAGATTTAGTCAATAGCGGGTGTCGCGAGTTTACGTGTGTAAGCGAGGGACTATCTAATTTCTTGTAGAAACCTTGGGGGCTGCACGTAGGCAGGGTTTTGCCGAAGCTGGGTAAATTCTGTGTCGTTCTATTTCTGCATTTATTAATATGCTATTATCTGTGCTACTATTGTTCTGTGATCTGTGTTGAAATTATTTTATAAGCTTCCGCAATTAATTTTATAATTTATACCATCACCCTATTCACCCTCCCTCTAGGGTGAAATCGATCCTACATTTATCGCTAAACCAAAGCTCTGATACCAACTGTAACGTCCCGCCTTTTCGTACACTTTAAACCGACACACGTGCCAATTCAAACCATACGGAAGGGCGGATTGTTATGGGGTAAATAAGAAAAAAACAGGGAAAGAAAAATAAAATAGAATCTCACAGTGGAAGGATAAAATATAATAATAAATGTACAGTTCATAAACTGTTTACAAACATTTGATTCTTCTTTATACAATAAATATCAGAGTTCACATACCAGTCATAATCAATGCAACGGAGTTAAATAGTGTAGTGGAATATAGTTAATAATAATAGTAGAAATCTCCATCTTCGTCCTCCAGATCTAATGTAACAACCCGCATATTTATCGATTTTTTATATTTAAATATTTTATTTAAATATTTTATCGATACTCGAAATTTAGTCCGAAAAGTTACTTTTTGCATTCGGTCGAATTAAAACTCGGGACCACTTCCATTGAGTTTAAAATTCCATTTGCGACCTTTTTGAGTATAAGCTTCGATATGTTTGGAGTAAGTTGATTTTTGCTACGTTTTCACTTTGGGTTTGGGTTTGGGTTCAGCCCTATGTTTAACTTATACTCAAATCTGAGCCACTCCTCCCCATTCACCCTCACTTTCTCCTCTTTTCAGTTCTAACGCATCAATGGTGGGAGAGATGGGAAATTAAAACTCCAAAACCCTAGTTTTCTTTCGCAAATCAAGCTCTAGCTCCAAACTAATAGAAGAACCCATTGGTAAGCTTCTCTTCTTCTTCTCCAACTCATTCTCTTATCAATTTCAGAAATTCCTAAACCTAACTTTGGGAATGTTCTTCTTTTAAAGCCTAGAATCAAGCTTCTTGAGTTGAATTTGAAGAGTGGTTGATTCTCCTTTGCTTTCAAGCTTCTTCTTCAATCGTTTGGGTTCAAAGGTGAGATTTTTATCTCACATCTATGCTTATAATTATCTTCGAATGTTAGATATGAATTCCTAACACTTATTCGTGTGCATTAGCTTTTGGTTTGGATTGATTTTGTGAATATTCTAATTTTTGGTGTTTTGGGTTCAATTCTTTAAAAATCATGGCTTTGATGTACAAATGTGTTTTTGGTGATGCAACGAGGAGCTCATAGGGCCGGGTAGTCAATTGGCATAAATCCTTAGTGCCGATGCTCGAGTGGTTGCAAATTGGTCGTGATTGGCCATTGTATTCGGTGGGCTACGAAGGGACTGGGAACAGGTTCGACCGATCGAGCCCTGTGGCCGGTCGACCGACCTGCTTCTGGAGTGCATAAGCACTCCTCTGTCTCAGGTTCGGTCGGCCAACTACAGGGCTCGGTCGACCGACCGACCTGCTTCCCGAGAAAATTTCTGAAACAGGGTCCGGTCGACCGAGTCTGTAGCCGGCCGACCGACCTGATGCAATTTTGCCTATTTTGCCTAGTTGCTTGAATTTCCAACTTTAATCGATTCGTGTTGTTTCCTATTTGTTGTTATCATTTATTATGACTTTGATGACTCCTTCTTAGGGATTTTTGAATATCCATTTCGGTGGATTCTTTATCTGTTTCGTTGGATTTTTATTCACATCTTCGTATCTGAATTTTAGTGATTGATTGTTCCTACAATCTTCTTCGTGATTTATCCTTTTAATATATAAAGGTTTCTATACTAGTAGTAAATATCAAAACTCTTTCTTCACATGATTTCAACACTATTTTATTACAAAGCTCGTTTCTTAAACCGTTTTCCAATCTATTAGTATATACAAACCTTTACCTCACTCGTATGAGAAATCTAATCAAATGACTTAGTAAAACGAGTGGTATGAAACGCTTGCGTTTACTTCGTCGGTTAATTCTTGGACTTGCTCGATTGAATCTCTTGTGACAATTTTATAGTGGAGATCTACAATTTGTTCGTAAATATTTAAGTTAAGCTAGTGGTTATGGAACATGAAGCTAAACTCATATATTTACTTGCTTAGTGTAATTGACACTTCTCGTTGATCATGACGATCATCTTTGTGATTTAGACTAGCAATGTGCGATGTCTCTTTGTCTGCGAGGGAGACTAAACCCCGTTTTGTGGAGTTTCGACTCAAATTGGTGGGGTAGCAACCCATGGTCTTCGGGCCTTTTGTGGTGCTTCGACTCAATTTGTGATGGTTAGCAACCATGGAATTAGCGTTCCATTTTTGATACACGTGTTGGTGAGCTTTATGCTCCCGTTTGTGATAGGCCTCCCCCCTTTTTGTGATTTCTGGATTTCTTGAGATGATTTCTAGAATTTGTGTTTCACCAATTTTCATGATTTCCATTGATAAGTTTTATCAATATTTGTGCATTGGTGAATTTGTGTGTCATTGACTTTTGTGATTGACATTGATATAATCGTCAATATTTATGGTTTGGTGAACGAAATAAGGAGTATGACATTTCTTTGATTCTTGTGTAGATTTTGTGATATTGATTAATCTCTTGTTGATTTTCAATTACTTATATATATCACAGCTTGGCATTGTGATTATTACGTGTTTAGTCATATTTCTTACTCTATATCGTTTCATCTGATATTTATAGTTAGACTGATCCGTTTATTATTTTCTTATTAAATAATACTCGAGTCAGACCAAGATGTTACAGGTGCTTCTGCTTGACTTCTCACTTGGGATTGATTCCTATGACTTTTGGCTAACTTCTTAGATTAGTAGTTTTTTGTTGTATACACTTGAGATATAGACTCATAGTTGTATTCTTTTGTATAGCACCCGTTGCTATTCTTTTGTATTATTATGGATCTTTTGACCACTACTCTGATATACACTTTCATGTGTTAGTTATATATTCATATCTTCTTCCGCCTTTGTGATATGAATTATCTGTGACTGATTTATGTTATGCTTATTTCTATATTTGTTTCCGAAGGATTTATATAGCCACTGTGTAGTAGTTTTGAGTTTGTATCGGTATGTCGGATTTCCTCTTGAAATAAAATGCATGTTTTATTATTTGACATATTGGTGCTCGCACAAAGCAATTACATGGATGGTCGCTCCTCAACAGCCTTACTCTCCTTGCTAGTCGACAGCATTACTCTCCTTGCTAGTCGACAGCATTACTCCGTAGTGTTCTTGGCCAGCGTGGGTATAGAGGTGGGGCGTCACACCTTGGTATCAAAGCCAAACTTCGGAACAATATGGAAAATCATAACAAGGATCATCGTCCTAAGTCTTTCTTAGGAGTCGTGCCTTAGGATTTAATTCGAGTCTTCGTACCGATTCATCCTATTTTCCTTATGATTCCTTGTTTTATCTATCGAGATTGCTTGATATTCATTTTGTGAATAACCCTTTTCTTCTTCTTCTTTCTTTCCAAAGGAAGAGAAATGTCTAGACTAGGCCGCCCCAGAGCCGTACCTTCTAGCACTCCGCCCCTGGATGGAGTTTTTATGACTTCTCAACAGCTTCTTGATTTAGTGACAAATGCTCAAGCAGCTGGAGCTAACTCGGAACCTACACACCCAAAGTCGGGATTTGCACGCTTGTGCAGCGATTACACTTATTTGGGTAGGAAGCCATTCAAAGGTTCTGAAATTTTTATTGAAGTACAGGCTTGGCTAAGGTCATGCCATCGAATCTTTCCTCGCATTAATCTTATTGAACTTCACCGAGTTCAGGTGGCCTCTAGTATGCTCCAAGAAAGAGCATTGGACTGGTACGAACTTCTTATTTCTGAGATTAATGAAGCGGATCTCACTGGGAGAAATTCCGGGAACGCTTCGAGTTGAAATTCGTATCAGAAGCTGAGAAGGTGACTTTGGCTCCGTTTTATTGACCTTGTTCAAGGTGAAGCCTCCGTGACTGATTATGTTGCATCCTTCGAGTCACTTTCCAAATATGGGGTTGAATACATCAACACCCCTTTAAAGAAGAACCAAAGATTTGTCTATGGCTTAAACAAAAATCTCAAGAAGCCATTACTTCTAAAATTAGAAGTTTCTTTCGACCAACTCATTGATATCGCTCTTCGTATTGAAGAGGCGGATAGGGAGAATGATGTTGAAGTGGTGGGTTTCAAACCAAGCTTCAACAACAACAAGAAAAGGCCTAATAAATTCAAAGGTCCTTATCCCAATAAGAAAGGGAAGCAAGCATCTATGGTAGCAAAGATTCCTACCTTTAGTCGTGGGGAATGCTATAATTGTGGTTCGAAGGACCATTACACGAACAAGTGCCCAAAGTCTTTCTCTTGTCGCTACTGCAATGGTCCCGGTCATGTTATATCTTCATGCCCCAAGCTTCAGGGCAAGAAGGAGGGAAAGTTAAATGTTGCCCAAGCTCCTGGCAACACATCTCGTGGTCAAGGTATGCTTCATTCTATCCTTGATGGCATTATTGTGTTTCGTGATCATCCTATTCGAGTTCTTTTTGATACGGGTGCGTCCCATTCTTTTATATCAAAAGAACTTGTTGATGCTTTTTCTTTGGATGTTTTGTGTTTAATGACTTCTTTGAGAATTGCGAATCCGGTTGGTGGATCCGCAACAATCAGTTTATTGTGTAAAGATGTCGAGATTATTTTGTGTGATTTTCCTTTCCTAGCCGATTTGCATGTCATGCGTTATTTAGGCTTTGGAATGATTTTGGGAATGAATTGGCTTAACCGTTATGAAGCTCATATCCTATGTCCTGAGCGGACTATTCATCTTCGACATCCTCGATATGTTAATCAGGTTTCTGTTATTCTTAAAGATTCGGATTCTGCTTTGGTTGCATCTTTATATTCTTTAAACCCTCGTGATGACGACGATGATGATGAGGGTGATATTGTTTCTCTTATTCACGTCGTTCGTGAATTTTTCGACATATTCGAGCCCGTTTTAGGATTACCCCCTAAGCGAGCAATTGAGTTCAGAATTAATCTCATTCCTGGAGCTCAACCTATCACTCTCCCTCCTTATCGTATGTCCAATAAAGAAAACGAGGAGATGCGTAAACAATTATTCGAATTGGAGACGAAGCAATTTATTCGCTCTAGTTCCTCGCCTTGGGGAGCTTTAGCTATTTTTGTGAAGAAATCCGATGGAACACTTAGGCTTTGCGTTGACTACCGCAAGCTTAATGATCATACAATCAAAAATAAATATCCTTTACCTCGGATTAATGAACTATTTGATCAACTTAGTGGTGCTAGAGTCTTTTTAAAATTATACTTAGCTACTGGATTTCATCAGCTTCGTATTGCAGAGGATAGCATTCCTTTGACATCGTTCCATACTCGTTATGGATCTTATGAATGGCTTGTTATGCTATTTGGTCTAACGAATGCTCCGGCTTATTTCGTTGACCTTATGAATCGAGTTTTCAAAGATTTTCTCGACCGATTCGTTCTCATCTTTATTGATGATATTCTTGTGTATTCTAAAACCGAGGAGGAGCATGAAAAACATCTTCGGGTTCTGTTGGAAACTCTTAGGAGTAATCAATTAAAAGCAAAATTTTCTAAATGCCATTTTTGGCAATCTCGTGTGAAGTTTCTCGGTCATATTATTTCTGAATCCAGAATTTCCGTGGATCCTTCAAAGATTGAAGCGATTCAAGATTGGAAGAGACCAGAGAGTGTGACGGAGATTCGTAGTTTTCTTGGGTTGGCGGGTTATTACCGCCGTTTTATCAAAGACTTTTCTAAGATTGCCGTGCCTCTCACTAGCTTAACGAAGAAAGGTGTTAAATACATTTGGTCGGACAAATGTGAAACTTCTTTCCAGAAATTAAAAGAACTCCTTTCTGATGCTCCTATTCTTGTTATTCCCGAGGGGAATCAGGATTTCGTTGTTTATACCGATGCTAGTCGTGTTGGTTTGGGTGCTGCTCTTATGCAAAAGAACGTGTTATTGCTTATGCTTCTAGGCAATTAAAGCCTGCTGAGACTAGATATGCCACTCATGATTTAGAGCTCGCGGCTATTGTTTTTGCTCTTCGTATTTGGCGTCATTATCTTTTAGGAGAGAAATTTGTTCTTTATAACGATCATAAGTCCTTGAAATATTTATTTTCTCAAAAGGAACTTAATTTGCGTCAACAACGTTGGCTCGAGTTCCTTGCTCCTTATGATCTTGATATTCTTTATACCCCCGGTAAGGGTAATTGTGTCGCCGATGCTCTTAGCCGTAAACAACAAGCTGTTGTTTCTATGATGATATCCGAATGGAACGATCTCGAGATTTTATCCACTTGCGAAATTCGAGACCGTGTTTCCGATTTATGTTCATCTCTTGTTTTATGTAGCCTTGAGGCTCATCCTTCTCTTTTAGACCGCATTCTTGAAGCTCAAAGGCTAGATCCTAAATTGGCTCTTCTTGGCCAAAATATTAAGGATAAAATTGATGTTGAAGGTTTAAAAGAATTTGATATTGATTCTCGTGGCGGCATTCGGAAATTTGGTAGACTTATCGTGCCAAATATTAGTGATCTTCGTAAAGATATTTTAGAAGATTCTCATCATTCTAAATTTATCATTCATCCCGGTAGTAGTAAAATGTACGCAGATATGAAGCGACTTTATTATCGGGAGGGAATGAAACTTGACATCGCTAACTTCGTTAAGCGTTGCATGACTTGCCAACTCGTTAAGGCCGAGCATCAAAGGCCCGGTGGATTATTGCAACCTTTAGAGATTCCAATTTGGAAGTGGGATCAGATTTCCATGGATTTTATTGATGGCCTTCCTCGTTCTCATTCGGGTCATGATAGCTTATGGGTGATTGTTGATAGACTTACTAAATTTGCCCATTTTATTCCCGTTCGGTCTAACCGAACCGTTCCTCTTTTGGTCAAACTCTTTGTTAAAGAGATTGTTAAATTGCATGGAGTTCCTACTACTATTGTTAGCGACCGTGATCCATTGTTTACTAGTGGATTTTGGAAGAGTCTTCAAAAAGCTTTAGGAACGAAGCTTAATTTTAGCACCGCTTATCACCCCCGGTCCGATGGACAAACCGAGCGTGTGAATCAAACTCTTGAAGATCTTCTTCGTGCTTGTGTGCTCGATTTTGGTGGAAGTTGGGAAGATCATATTTCACTTGTTGAGTTTTCCTATAATAATAGCTTCCAGTCTAGTATTGGTATGGCACGTTTTGAGGCACTCTATGGAAGGCCATGTCGATCTCCTTCTTGTTGGCTTGAGGCCGGTGAGAAGCTGGTTTTAGGTCCAGATTTTATTCGTGATTCCACAGAGAAGATAGAACTTATTCGACATAGGATGAAAGAAGCCCAGAGTAGACAAAAATCCTATGCCGATAACCGGAGGAGGAAGTTAGAATTTTCTGTGGGAGATCTTGTGTTCATTCGTGTTTCACCTATAAAGGGTGTTGTACGTTTCAGTCGATTGGGGAAGTTAGCGCCTCGATATATTGGGCCATTTCCTATCACTGAACGTATTGGTTCCATGGCTTATCGCCTTGCATTATCGGCTCAATTTTCTGCTATCCATGATGTGTTTCACGTTTCTCAACTTCGGAAATGTCTTCGAGATTCTGATTCTATTCTTGAGCCCGGTGTTGTGGAAGAGATTGAAGTTTCGCCTAATTTAACTTATGAGCAACATCCTATTCGTATCATTGCTTCGGAAGTCAAACGACTTCGCAATAAAGATGTTCCGCTTGTGAAAGTTCAATGGTCTTCAAATCCTAAGGATTGTTCTTGAGAGTCTAGAGAGTTCATCGAGCGAACACATACGGACTTACTTTCTCGTGCTCTTTGAGGCGAACCTTTTATTTCAATTTTTTTGTGTGTTAGATATGCTTTTATGGTTTTTACTTTATATTTTCTTCTTAAATATTGCGAGGACACAATTTCTTTAAGGAGGGAAGTCTGTAACAACCCATATATTTATCGATTTTTTATATTTAAATATTTTATCGATACTCGGAATTTAGTCCGAAAAGTTACTTTTTGCATACGGTCGAATTAAGACTCGGGACCACTCCCATTGAGTTTAAAATGTCGTTTGCGACCTTTTTGAGTATAAGCTTCGATATGTTTGGAGTAAGTTGACTTTTGCTACTTTTCACTTTGGGTTTGGGTTTGGGTTCAGCCCTATGTTTAACTTATACTCAAATCTGAGCCACTCCTCCCCATTCACCCTCACTTTCTCCTCTTTTCAGTTCTAAAGCATCAATGGTGGGAGAGATGGGAAATAAAAAAATCCAAAACCCTAGTTTTCTTTTGAAAATCAAGCTCTAGCTCTAAACTAATAGAAGAACCCATTGGTAAGCTTCTCTTCTTCTTCTCCAACTCATTCTCTTATCAATTTCAGAAATTCCAAAACCTAACTTTGGGAATGTTCTTCTTTTAAAGCCTAGAATCAAGCTTCTTGAGTTGAATTTGAAGAGTGGTTGATTCTCCTTTGCTTTCAAGCATCTTCTTCAATCGTTTGGGTTCAAAGGTGAGATTTTTATCTCACATCTATGCTTATAATTATCTTCGAATGTTAGGTATGAATTCCTAACACTTATTCGTGTGCATTAGCTTTTGGTTTGGATTGATTTGGTGAATATTCTAATTTTTGGTGTTTTGGGTTCAATTCTTTAAAAATCATGGCTTTGATGTACAAATGTGTTTTTGGTGATGCAACGAGGAGCTCATAGGGCCGGGTAGTCGATTGGCATAAATCCTTAGTGCCGATGCTCGAGTGGTTGCAAATTGGTCATGATTGGCCATTGTATTCGGTGGGCTAGGAAGGGACTGGGAACAGGTTCGGCCGACCAAGCCCTGTGCCGGTCGATCGACCAGCTTCCAGAGTGCATAAGCACTCCTCTGTCTCAGGTTCGGTCGGCCAACTACAGGGCTCGGTCGACGGACCTGCTTCCCGAGAAAATTTCTGAAACAGGGTCCGGTCGACCGAGCTTTGTAGCCGGCCGACCGACCTGATGCAATTTTGCCTATTTCGCCTAGTTGCTTGAATTTCCAACTTTAATCGATTCGTGTTGTTTCCTATTTGTTGTTATCATTTATTATGACTTTGATGACTCCTTCTTAGGGATTTTTGAATATCCATTTCGATGGATTCTTTATCGGTTTCGTTGGATTTTTATTCACATCTTCGTATCTGAATTTTTGTGATTGATTGTTCCTACAATCTTCTTCGTGATTTGTCACATTAAAAATATAAAGGTTTCTATACTAGTAGTAAATATCAAAACTCTTTCTTCACATAATTTCAACACTATTTTATTACAAAGCTCGTTTCTTAAACCGTTTTCCAATCTATTAGTATATACAAACCTTTACCTCACTCGTATGAGAAATCTAATTAAACGACTTAGTAAAACGAGTGGTATGAAACGCTTGCGTTTACTTCGTCGGTTAATTCATGGACTTGTTCGATTGAATCTCTTGTGACAATTTTATAGTGGAGATCTACAATTTGTTCGTAAATATTCAAGTTAAGCTAGTGGTTATGGGACATGAAGCCAAACTCATATATTTACTAGCTTAGTGTAATTGACACTTCTCGTTGATGATGACGATCATCTTTGTGATTTAGACTAGCAATGTGCGATGTCTCTTTGTCTGCGAGGGAGACTAAACCCCGTTTTGTGGAGTTTCGACTCAAATTGGTAGGGCAGCAACCCATGGTCTTCGGGCCGTTTGTGGAGCTTTGGCTTAATTTGCGATGGTTAGCAACCATGGAATTAGCGTTCCGTTTGTGATACACGTGTTGGTGAGCTTTATGGTCCCGTTTGTGATAGGCCTCTCCCCCTTTTTGTGATTTCTGGATTTCTTGAGATGATTTCTAGAATTTGCGTTTCACCAATTTTCGTGATTTCCATTGATAAGTTTTATCAATATTTGTGCATTGGTGAATTTGTGTGTCATTGACTTTTGTGATTGACATTGATATAATCGTCAATATTTATGTTTTGGTGAACGAAATAAGGAGTATGACATTTCTTTGATTCTTGTGTAGATTTTGTGATATTGATTAATCTCTTGTTGAATTTCAATTACTTATATATATCATAACTTGGCATTGTGATTATTATGTGTTTAGTCATATCTCTTTCTCTATATCGTTTCATCTGATATTTATAGTTAGACTGATCCGTTTATTATTTTCTTATTATATAATACTCGGGTTAGACCGAGATGTTACAGGTGCTTCTGCTTGACTTCTCACTTGGGATTGATTCCTCTGACTTTTGGCTAACTTCTTAGATTAGTAGTTTTTTGTTGTATACACTTGGGATATATACTCATAGTTGTATTCTTTTGTATAGCACGTGTTGCTATTCTTTTGTATTATTGTGGATCTTTTTGACCAATACTCTGATATACACTTTCATGTGTTAGTTATATATTCATATCTTCTTCCGCCTTTGTGATATGAATTATCTGCGACTGATTTATGTTATGCTTATTTCTATATTTGTTTTGGAAGGATTTATATAGCCACTGTGTAGTAGTTTAGAGTTTGTATAAGTATGTCTGATTTCCTCTTGAAATAAAATGCATGTTTTATTATCTGACATATCGGTGCTCGCACAAAGCAATTACATGGATGGTCGCTCCTCAACAGCCTTATTCTCCATGCTAGTCGACAGCAATACTCTGTAGTGTTCTTGGCTAGCGTGGGTATAGAGGTGGGGCGTCATATCCAAAGTCTTCGATCCTGAAATGCTAGGACTGACTCGAGCGAATTGAAAAGACAAAACACTCGAGTCAGAACTAAAAGATCTTATGTAAGTTAAATCAACAGAAATAAATATGAGTGCAGTAACTTAAAAGATGCTCGGGATTTACATCTCTTAAGGATCGTTTAACTATTTACTATGTAGTATATTTTGCTATTATAATAGTGTCTATTTGTAAAATAAACTTACTTTTAAATAGCGTTAAGGCTTTACATTTTCCACCTTAACACGTAATAGTCCTAGTAGTCCATCCAATATCATAGTCCCTCCTGATCGGGAAGCCACCAGAGGATACCACACGGGCTACGGGAGAAATCCAAACTCGTATAAGGCGCGATAGGGTAGGTGACACGGCACAACTAGGCAATGCCAGGGTAGATATACCAATTACGCTTCCGGGTCGGTGGTAACGCGTAGCGCGCAGCTACCGCCCACCTCGAGCCACACCCTCAAATAAAATCAAAAGTGGCCACCGAATCAATCCAAAAGTCAAAGTATAACATCGAAGGGATGTGTCCGATCAAAGGTGCTACCTTATTAACCCGTCAATCGCCCCTGTTTTAGCCACCTTATACCAACTCACGGGAGTTGGGTCCATGTATTTGCCTTACAGGAAACGTCGCCACCAACCTACTTCATTCTGGAATCTCCACCGCGTACACGGTTGTTAAAGTGGTTTTCGGAGTTGGCAAGGAGTATGACAACTTCCGATCCCGGTCTCTTCAACAACCAAACATTATTATAACACCGCGGTCATTTAAAAATTAATTATACTTTCAAAAACCAGAATATAATTATCCATTTCAAAACCATAAATACGATATCATTTTCTTTCCAAAACAAACTCATTTGTTATTATTTTTATAAAAACCCAAATTAATATAATATCATTTTATTTCGAATATATATTTCTTTTCCAAAATCATATTGTTTTCAAACTTATAATAATCGGAAACCAAACATTGAATTATAACTTTCAAACTATAATACTTCGAAAATTCATAGCTTTAAACCATAATTTCTAAAACTTAAATGGTTTGGATATTCAAACAGTATATAGCATCAATAGTTTGGATTCAAAATTTCTTTATAAAATAAAAAGAATTTCCGTGACTTACAATTTATTTCATTTAAGTTTAAGTCAAAATCCATAAATTTAAAATCGCTTCAGTTTAAATAAACCACTTCAGTTTCAATATGTTTCAAACTTTGAATATTAAACAATTGGAATTAAGGTTGGAAATTTCTATTTCACCAATTTAAAGTCCTATTATTTAGTTTGAAATAATAATTGCATAATAAACCAGTAATCATTTAAGTAAAACTCAAAATACTTATAAAAGAAAATTTCCTTCAATTTTTATACTAGAAATATTCATTTAATTCACCTTGAATAGAAATCAGTTATAAATATCATACCTTTTTTTAAAATTTCAAGTTAATAAATTTTACATCAAATTAAGAAGTTAACTTCTTAATTAAGCTCAATTCCAAATAAATTTTCCAATTTAACTCCCAATCTTAATTAATTTAAATCCTTTAAAATTATATGTAATTTCAATATCTTAACATGTACTTAACCATAATAGATCAAATAATCAAACTCCGTCATTCAACTTATTTATTTTATTTAACAAATCCATACATAGCTTATCTTCAATACTTTAACTATAGATATATATATAAAATAATATTTTATATAATATCAAAATCTATATTTATTAACCATATCCTATCCAAACCATTGAAAAATCATTTCAAAAATAATTTATATATATATATATACCACGGTGCCTGTATATATTTTTCTATCCTATGGTCAAGTGATACGGATATTTATCATTTCAATCCGCAATTTAAAAAAATAAAAATGCGGTTGTATATCATTTCAAACCGCAATCCCGAATGAAATGAAAATGCATTATAACTTGCAGTTTATATAAGATAGAACACATCATCCATTCACCCAATATCAATCATCAACCAATTTATTTCAATCATCATCAATTTAAACAAACATCAATATATAGCATATAAAATATAACAGGTAACAAATAACAGTTATTAACTAACAGTTTATATTCAAAAATAAATTTTTTAACTGTTTAACTATCAGTTTATATGCAAATAAATCAATTTTAACTGTCAATTTATATGCAATAATAAAATTAATTAACAGTTATATTAAATAAATGCAATTTAACAGAGATAAAGATAAAACATGCCAAACAGTCATAAATAAATTTCTGTTCATATCTAAAATCAATTTAACAACCATAAGAAATTTTAGAAGTTGTGAGTGGGTTAAGACACTCACCTTTTGAATTTAAATTGGATTTAAATCCAATTTAATTCCAAGAATTCGACGGTCTCAGAATCCGTCCAAACGAGCGTCATCAAGTCCGGAATTTAATTAGGATTCTAACAAAAAAATCTCGCGTGAAACAGATATCGTATGAAGAAGTTATTGAGTTAAACGTTTAAAATCAAAATTAAATAAACAAAACACAAATAACAAATATAATATTCTTACACGTCCACTACAGTAAGCTTCCTCCAGAACCCTAATTTACGCGAACCTACTCGAACCAGACCTCGTTCGAACTGGGTTGAAGCCGCCGCCACAATTCGCCTTCAACCGCCTGCACTGACATTACTACCCCGATCAGAGGCCATGGCCTCACTATCCATCACCGGCCGACCACAACTGCCCCACGTGCACGCCCAAACGCCCCCCCAGTGAACCGCCACCGCCCATGCTCGTGCTAAATTTTGGCCAATCCCCTCCGTTTCGAGAAGAACGAACCGTATGGATCGACTCCATACGTCGTACTCCACGCTCCAGTACCCCCTGATCATCACCGAGTCGAAGATCTCCCGTTGATCAAACATATGGCCTACGAACGGCCGAGGCTAAACGCCAAATTTATGATCAAACCACAACCCGAAACGAAAAACAAATTACACCATTGAATTACGCTCGTCGAGTGCAGTAACATATATTTTTTTGGAATTTTTCTAAGGTGTTTGAATTTTTGACTTGCGATTTGATTTTTGAAATTTGACTTTAGATCTAATGTTTGTAGCAATTGGAAAGAGGAGTAGCTGAAGAAATGAACGCACAAACATATGAGCATAGATTGAGGCTAGGGTTTATAACTGAGTTTATATAGATAGGTTGGAAATTTGAATAGATGGATTGGATAAACAAACGTGCTAACGCTAACGCGACCCAAAAAGCCCGTTTCGACTCCGAAACGAAATTGGGTCAACCCATATGTCGCAATAGGTATTTTAAAATATTTCGAACGAGATGGAAAAAGTTTCACGTCCAAATTCAATCGTATGAAGAAGTTATGTTGAAATCATAATTTCGAATTGATTTCAATTAAATCGATTTCAGGGCGTTTCGAGTCCGTACGATCAAACGACAAGTCCGATCGCTACGAAACTTGAAACCCTACAATAATTCACTGTTACGGATCCGATGGAACTGGTTTCGTCGAAATCCGAGTCCGTGACCAAAATGGCTATTTTTATATTAATTAAATTCAAAATAAATAAATAAAATCAAATTTTATATTTAGATTCTAAAATTGACTCATTTTATCACTTAAAAAAATTCTTAATCATTTATAAAATTCCAACAAGTTTAGATGTCAAATTTAAAGAAGGTAAATTTATAAATTTCAATATAAATCCTTAATTTCATTAAATACCCAGATTATAAATAATATCCTAAAATTTCATTTAGCTAAATAAATTGATTATTATTCCATTCAAAATTTGAACTAGAAGGGTTTACCATTGGATTTAATATTATCGCATAAATATTTCCCGTTTTCAACTTAATTTCCAATTAACGTAAAATTTTATTATTAAATTTTAAATTAATTGCAATAAACCCAAATAAATACATAAAGCTTGATTCCTGTTTAAACATTTAACTCATTTGATTGCAATTAGTCTCTTTATGGTAAATTAAATTCTTATATATTAATGAAACTTTATTTCCATTCTTTATTCACAAATTATCATAATTATGAAGAACATTTACGTTATTCTCCATTTATTACCTTAATTTATTTAACGTAACATTTAATTTATATTTATTGCAATGATTTCCAAATCAATTGAATGAATTAAATATATATGTATCACTCATAATAACTTGTGGTCACAACTCTTGATCACCTTTAATAAGTTTATTATTTACAATCCAATAATCGCCATTTACTATATATATACGAATTAATTAATTCAATATTTCCATTTCGTTTTCCTATACTAAATTTATTACTAAGTGTATTTACTCCATTCCAACAAGTTGGAATTCCATTCTTACTATAACAATCATTTCCCTATTAACTTTTATTAATAACCCACCATCATTGCATTTATTGTCTTTTATTGATTTAATCAAATTACCCCATATTCCTTTAAATTCATACTAACGAAATATTCAATTACTATTCAATGCATATTTATTCATCAATCAATTCGGTATTAACTTTTCTTCCCTTCTATTTGATGATAAATAACCTAGTATACATTTACATATATTCATTTCATTCCATTTATTTATGGGAATTGCATTGAAATTTAATTTATTGGCTAATACCAACATTATTACCATTAATTACAATTGGATTCCCAATTTTATTCAATACCCTCAATAAATAACATATATATTAATCAAATCCTTACATTTTTTTTCTCATATTCCATTTAAAATCAAACCATAACATTTAAATGATTTTATTGAATTGGAATTTCATTCGAGTCATAAATTATTAACTTGCATTAACATGATTTCTTAAGTTATTCCAATTACCATTTACACTCTTTTATTGCATTAAATCAATTTAATATTTTCATTAGTTTCTCATATTAAATTTTATATCCAGGTAAGAATCCCTTTTTCTTCTTAATTCATTTGGATTTTATTCAAATTTCTGTAAATAGGTTTTAAGTCACCATTTACATAATTTATTTTAGCCTTCATTTTAACATTTATTTATCCCCTTTATTGTTTCTACAAAAATCCTATTAATTAAACAAATTAAATTGTTGAAATTTACGGGTCGTTACACTTTTGGAAAAGGGTGGTGTCAGGTATGGATCCCTGATGCTTAACCTATGTGGCTACTCCAATCTCATTTTCTGTGTGGTCGTTGCTTGGTGATAGAGGGCCCTCGGATAATGGTCCCAAAGGACTGGGGAGTGGCATACTCGAGAAGTAGTTACTTAGTTACAAAGGTTACCCGGCCTTGTGTTGGCAGAGATCCGATTAGGCTCTCGGGACGTCCCGCCAGAGGCGATCCCATTGGTTGTAGGAAACTCCTTAGCCTGACCATTTGTTGGAAAATCCAAAGAAACAATACGAGCCTTGTACAGTTTTAGTTGTAGAACCTGCCATTTAATATGGTAGCTATAGTAGGCATACTAGTAACTATGCTGGCTAAGATTAATATTCTATTTTCGAATGCTTTCATCACTATGCACTAATAATAATATGAAAAAAATGACTTGTTTTGTGTAGTAAGCATCTTTGACTATCATAAGGAGAAATCTCCTCCAATTCTGCGTTTGCATTGTGTGTGTGTGGGGAGGCCTTATGGTAGTTTCATTTTCCAAAAGCATTGCGGATATTTTTCACTTCCCTTGTTGTTGTTGTTGTTTTAAAAGATAAATAACTGTTTTGAGTTCTCACACCAGTCCCATGACTGACCTAGAGTTTATTGTTCTCTTCCTAAACTCTGGATGCCCATAATTGTCCACACAGGCAGTCTAGAGTTAGGTTATCAGGTCATTCTGGATTCAGAATTGCTATGGAGCTCAAGTGGCGAGCTGGATGGCGAGACGTATTACTTGTATATGATATTATCTTTCCGCTGTAAATTCACTTGTAAGAACGTGTTTGTATAACTGTCCATTATTTTGTTGTGTTGTATATTGTTGTTGTACACTCTAATGATAATGTAATGTAATAATTGAGATAGTTATTTGCTTTTAAAGATATACGTTTATCTATTATATGTTGTTCCGCTGCGACTGTGAGATTCTGATATTGTTTCTGTTGTTCTTCTTTCATTTTGATTTTCTTTTTCTTCTACCTCTTCTTTTTTAACCCTAACAATTCGGTTTTCCGACATCTGATTATGCGACATTTGATACAGTGGACGTAAGAATGCCGACCTTCGGATCCCGACAAAATCGCATACGTTACACTTATTATAAGGCTCTAGCCAGTTACTTACAAAAAAATTCTCTAAGTGAAATAGCATCGTAGATGCCCGCTATTCCATGCCCTTGGGAGTGAACTTTCGTTCATAATTGCCAACTTGAAAGTGCCATTTCCAAGCTTTTCCTCTATTACATACAGACCTTTCCAAATCGGGCCCAAGTTCTTAGAGCTAGTGAGGATTCGTTTGAGGACCAAGTCACCAGTTTAAAAGGTTTAACTCTTAAATTTAGCGTTGTAATATCATGCGATTTGGTATCTGTGCGCAGCTGCTCTCAATCAGCTTCGGTCCGCTTCTCATCAATCATATCAAGAGACTCCAGAAGGAGTTGCTCGTTTGTCCATGGATCATAGTGGGCGACCCAATGAGAAGGAACTTCCAGTTCGATCGCATGGCCTCCGATCTGTATGCCAAGGCGAACAAAGAATAGCAAGTCACTGTATTTTGGGTGGTTCGATGAGCCCAAAGTGTTAACGGGAGCTCATCGACCCACTTGACTTTGGCCTTCTCCAATTGCTTCTTCAGAATGGACTTGATAATCTTGTTCACATCTTTAACCTGTCTGTTCACCTAAGGATGTGCCCCGCTACAAATCTCTTTTATATGTAGTGTCGGCAGCAGAAATCTTTAATCTCCATACTATCGAATTGGGTCCCATTGTCAGTAATGACTGCTTATGGAATTCCCAAACAACAGATGATAATCCCAACAACAAAGTTGATTACTTACTTCGTGGTTATTATGGCCAACGGCTCCGTCTCACCCCATATATTAAAGCAGTCAACCGACACGATGGCATACTTCGCACCACCTTTAGATATCAGCAATGCACCGATGATATCAATATACCGAGATGCAAATGACCAACGACTAACTATTTGGTTATTTTCCATCGGTGGAGACCTTAATATTTTAACAAATCTCTGGCACTTGTCACATCTTCAGATGTACTCAGCTACGTCTCAATTGACAGTCGGTCAGAAATACCTATAACAAAGGATCTTCTTAGCCAGTCTCCAAGATCCAATCGACATCCATCTAGTCGATGCTTGGAGCTTAAAGTACTTACATTAGGACCAGGCCCATGAGCTGCGCATCTCTGAACTAGCCAACTTAACAAGTGAGTCAACTTTCTCATTTTCCTCTCTGGGAATATGGGTAATTGTATAATATTCAAAGTCGTCAAGCAGCTCAAGAACCAAGTTTAGATAGGGATCTAGCCTTACCCCTTTTTCCTGATACTCTTTCTGGACTTGGCATACCACCAGCTGGCAATCGCAAAAAATGTGCAAAGTCTTTATTCCCAACTCCTTTGCGATGTTGAGCCCTACGATCAAGGCCTCATATTCAGCTTCATTGTTTGTTGTCGAAAAATCGAGTTTCAAGGCATAACTGATCGGGTATTCTTCGGGAGTGACAAGCATGACTCTGGCACTAGAACATCGATTATTAGATGCACTATTCATGTACATCTTCTATCCAACTTCCTTTTCTCCACTACTCTTCGAATGATCATCTCGTGTAGTGAATTCATATATAAAATCCACCAAAGTCTGACCCTAGTGCTCTCCAAGGGTGATAGGTGATATCATACTAGCTCAATTTAATGTTCCATTTTAACTGCCTTCTCGAAGTTTCAGGTTGTTGGAAGGCTTATCGTAAAGGCTGGTCCATAAGGACGCTAATCTGATGACCCTGGAAATAGAAGCAGAGCTTTCTTGAAGCGACCATCAAACAGTATGTGAGTTTTTACAGTCTTGGGTAGTTTCTTTCTACTCCTATCAACCACTTGCTAATGTAATGGATCTGTTACTAGATGTGAGATTCCTCACGTACGAGTGCAGCGCTTAGAGCATGTATCAACACCGTTAGATATAAAAACAAATTCTTATCATCTACTGGACCTGAGAAAATGGGAGGTCTCCCCAAGTGATCTACTAGAGCCTGGAATGCATCTTTGTAGTCCTGATTCCACTTGAAATTTATGTTTCCCTTCTTGATCACCTCGAGAAAGGGATGCATTTGTCAGTTGCTCTAGAGATGAATCAGCTTAGGATGGCAACCATCCTGTGTAAGCTTTGGACCTCCATGATCATTTTTAGGCCTTCGATCTCTCATGAAGCCTTGATTTTTTTGGATTGGCTTCAATTCCACAAGAGTTGACGATGAAACCTAAAAATTACCCTAACGCAACACTGAAGAGCATTTCAAGGGATTGAGCTTCATTCCATATTGTCAAAGGACACCGATCATTTCTAGTAGATCATTAATGTGATTTCTCAAACGACGTGACTTTATAAGAACGTCTTTAACGTAAACCTCCACCGACCTTCCAATTTGGTCCTTAAACATTCGGTACATGAGCCTCTAGTAAGTCGCTCCTGCGTTCTTCAGTCCGAAAGACATGACCTGATAGCAATAAAGTCCAGGTTCGATGATTAAACTAGTGTGTTCTTGAATTGGGACGTGCATTGGAATTAGATTGTATCTGGAGTACGCTTCCATGAATGAAAGTTTTCTATAGGAAAGCTAATGAGTATTTACATTGGCAGGACGGGCGTAAATGTCCGTGGAGGACTCGCTGAAAGTTCAAATGAGCCGATTCAGAGTAATATTGCTGTAAAGTAATCTGGTGGATGCTATGGAAACGTTGATGTGAAAGTTGGCAATCAAAACAAAGGAGGAAACAAAATAATAATGGTAGCAAAAAAGGGAAAGTGAGATAAAAGGAATCGTTTCAGAGGTCCCACGTACGAAAATTATACTAAACTAAACAACTTGATAGAGAACATCTATAGGGCTACACAGAATACCGAGTCGTATAGCAAGTCGGCTCTTAGGGAGTCAACCGAGAAGGAGAGGAAGTTGGGTAAGTTTTGTAGATTCATTGAGACTCACAGTCATAATACTAATGAGTGCAGGCACTTGCACAACATGGTTAAAGAATTAATAAGGAAAAAGAAATTGCAGCAATATGCTAAAGCCTCGCACGATGGCGGGCAAGGAAATTCTAGCACCCATGGCCACCTTCCCAATAGGTGCAAGTTGAGCTTGGTGCTGATGCATTTAGGCGGCTAGAAAAATGATTAGTGATAAACACAATCATCGTTGGGCCTCATCCTATCGATTAGAGCTTTGTGGAAATGGATAGATATATTGGATCCCGGAAGCATGCTGATAGAGAAAGTTGCTATGCTATCGAGGAAGGAGCTCTGGAAAAATAGCCTCGAACTATGATAAACAACTTTGGTTTTCGAAATAGGGATGCTGACGGAGTCGAGGCTCCGACAATTGACCCTCTCGTGATCTAAGCCATTATTAGTCCTGCTATTATAATGAAGGGTGCATGTTGACTGTGGGAGTTCGGTCAATATTCTATTCAAAAATGCTTATGATCAAATGAAGTTGGAAGAGAAAGATTTGAAGATTTATAGATCTTGTATACAGTGGATCAAAGGAATGGCTACTGAAGCCATCAGATTTTGTCGAATTACCAGTGGAACATGGTAAGGGTAACTGCGGGCCCATGTGGGTCATGATGTTTTTAGAATCAGATATTTATTCTGCTTATAATGCATTGTTGGGCTAACGGGCCCTAGCTGAATTTAGAGTGGCCATCGCTCCTTAGCGTTTAATTATGAAATTTCCTACCGACAATGGAGTGGGGATCATGCACGAGATCAAGTGGCTGGCCGTGAATGCTATGTCGCCAAACTAAAGGAAGCAAGGCGTAAGGAGAAAGGAATGAATGCGGGGGGTGTCATTTTCCAAAAGGCTTTTAGTGCATAGCAACTACCTCCTGAACCCCAGCTCGGGTAAACTAGTCGGCTCTATGATGACACAGATTGACGAAAAGAGCCAAAGGGCGGACGAGCAGCTCCTGCTGAGTTGACAATCGCTATTCCAGTCAATAGGGATAACCTAAATAAAATGCCGAAGGTTGGATCTCATCTCCACACTATTACGATAAGGGAGTTGGTTGTTTTTCTCCAAGCAAACCAAGATGTGTTTGCCGGGACACACTCGGATATGTGCAGGAACTTGCTCGGAATAGCGAGCCATGCATTAAACATAAACCAAAATACGTTCATATGAAACAGAAATGCTGCAGCCTGGGTCCAGAAAGATCCGCTATGCTTGAAGAAGAAGTGGACAAGCTAAAGGATAACGGCTTCATCCAAGATGCCTTATACCCGGATTGGGTATCAAACCCTATATTTGTGAAAAAATCGAATGGGAAATGGAGAACATGCATCGATTATCCGACTTGAATAAAGCAAGCCCGAAGGACAACATTTCGCTTTTAAGAATAGATCATTTGGTGGACTCAACTGCTAGACACAAGTTATTTTCATTCATAGACGCGTACTCTAGATACAATCAAATTCCGATGCATATTCCAGATTAGGAACATGCCAGTTTCATTACCGATGGAATTCCACTTAAAGAATAAATTTGTAAATAACTGGCTAGAGCCGTGTAATAAGACAGAATTTTGTTAGTTTTTGTCTTTGATCAAATAAAACAGTCTTTCATGCTAGGAATTCTATCTCTCCCTTTCTTAAGAGTTGTGACTTGATTAAGTCAAATGAATCTATATATGACTAATGCAGGTGTGCATGCACCTGAAGATAGATATCAGCCAAACTTCTGTGGCCCATGATCGAGCCCGTGAAGTCCCTTTTTGATGTTAAGAGATTGACATCGGCAAACTCTTACCTTTGGATTGGGGCCAGGAGTATAAATATAAGCTAAACATGACATAACCATCTATATCCCAAGTTTCGCTCCCGGAATAGGAGTCGGAGTATAAACATAAGCTGGATATGAAGTGACAGTCCGCATCCTAACTCTTTCCTTCGGATTGAGGGCAGGAGTATAAATGCAAACCGAAAACCATATGGCCTTCATACCCAAACCTTATTCCCGAAGTAGTATTCGGAAAATAAACTTAAGCTGGATGAAATACGTTCATCTAAAAAAAGGGCTCTTGTCTTCGGATTGGGATAAGAGCAAAGTTTAGAACCGGACATGATACAACCATCCCTAGGCCAACTCTTAACATCGGATGGAGTGTAGGATTATTGATCAATAGGAATGTGATATGACTGATCGCTCACTCAACTCTCATCCCCAGACTAGGGATAGAAGTATAAACAGAAATGGGCATGACAAGTCCGTTTGATCCGTAATATCTTATGCGAAGCAGGCAAAATGAAGGGTCCATGCTCGGTGTGAAGCGGGATCCAATTTGCAATGCTTTGTTTAATGCCCTAAGCTAGGCATGACTGAATGCTAACATCCTGGATGAGAACGTGCGGACTACGATTTTAAGTAGTTACCTTAAATCTGTGCCAGGAGTTTAGCGCTTATAGGACTTATTATCCGGGAAAAGGGTATTCAATCCACTATTTTAAGTGGTTTACCCTAAGGATTGCTTTATATTCACTGGAACTATGCGAGTTGGCAAATTACAAAATGAATTACGGACCTGATCTAAAAATGATCACTAAAAGAGATAGATCGCAAGTACATTGAATGGAAAGCATATTTCTTAAGTACTTAGACAAATTTGATCAAACATTTCTACAAAATAAAATGTCGTTGTTATTGACGTCAAACCAGGAAAGCCAAATACAAGTGGTTCATGCCAAAAGCAAAAAAGTATAATGAGGGTCAAATCAGTACAAGGCCAGCCAACAAACAAAAGGAGTCCATATTCCAAAAGACAAATCAACAACTATTTGAGAGTCTTCGGAAGGAAGAAGAGAAATTGAAGGTTGACCTATAGTTAAAGAAATATAAAGAGAAGGATTAGTGATGTTAAACTGTGACACATTAACTCTTTGGAAAATAGGAGAAGTCAACGTGATACCTTCTTTAGCTTAAACTATCGTGTGAGCTGGAGTGCTGCCGGGAGTTCCCTTACAAATAAGGGACACACATTAATGGATTTCGAGAGCTGTGGTTTCTCTCGATTATAGCCAACATCAGTAGAGGAATCAATGGTGGACTAGGAGCAGCTCGAGTCCCGAGAGTTTGACTAGCTGTCGCATCATGAAGCGTAAAGTTGGAAGCCTCACTAACTTTTTTTGAGTGGTTGCATCAATTTCCGGATGGATAAGCTACTGGTTATCATAAAGGATTTCAAAATCATCAACCCTCAAAATCTCTTTTTCCAACCGCTCCATATCTATATTATCACTATTAAGAAATTCTTTCTCTTCCTCGATAACTCTTTCCTAGACATAGGCATGCAGCAAAGGGCAATCTTCCTTAAATTGCTTCAGATTCCAAAATTTGAGAAAATTATCATTATAATGAGTAGTTAGGGGCTCAAATTTTTTTCATCTTTTTCTCTTCTACGCACTCCTCGGCCTATTATATGGTAGCTTTAACTTCTCTCTTTACAAGAGAATCAACATCCTTGTCATTTTCGAGTACTTTAGCCCTCTCTATCCTGATGGCGACCAGCTCTTCGTAAGCATCCTAGGAAATTTTCTATGCTTCATCTTTGCCTTGGTCTCACGCTCAAGCTAAGTTTTCAATTCAGATGTGTTTCTCTTGGCGGCATCTCTTTCTATTACAAGCTCGTGGTTCTAATGATGCGCTTGATCGATTTTGTTCAAATGCCTGGATCTCTTTACTTCGAGTGCTTTAACGGCCTCTTTGGACTTCTTTTACGCTTCGTCTTGAGATTTTCTTGAATGCTCAAGCTCAACATAGAGAGTGGCTAATATTTTGTTATTCTTGGCCTCAATGAGTTTCTGCTTTTCTCTCTTACAGCTTATCTCCTAAGACTTTTCATATCTTTTCAGCCAGCTTCGCCCATTTATTGTATTGATTATAGACATCGATCGCGCAGTTGATGTTCCTTTATTGGACTTCGGCAAGAATTCTCCTTAAGTTTGACAAGAGCATAGCTCCATTAAAGCAATTGCTGGAGAATTCGTCCTTAAGCTCGGGCATCCACCCTGTAGTATCTACCTGATGCTCCTGTGTATGGCCGAAGCAACGATGCTTCCTTTGCCTGACCTCTGATGAAAATTATCGGAGCCACTCTTATAATGTTTGCGCTTCGAAGATCAACTAGAATGAAATAATCCACAGATAGTAAAGGGACAGAGGCAGTGGTGGAGGTCGAGATGAGTCACTGGGTGGAATATCATCGTGGCGGTCAGGCTGCTTATCCGGGCCTCTAGAAGGAGGTGCTCTGGATCTTGGTTGATGTAACATCTCGTATCTAGTGGTCAAAATCTATGCACTACAAATGCTGATGTTATCCATAGTATTAACTTCTGGTGAAAAAATACGGTAATGCTAATGGTATCCATAATATCAGAGACACTTTAATATGAACAAAATCACATATTTCCAAAAACAACATTTTACTAATTACATTTCAAAACAAATTCATATCTAAGTTACATAATCCCACATTGTTTCCTAGGTAAAGATTAATTATAATCATTAAAAAATACGCTAAGAGTGACATATGACGTTGCCCCCTTGGTTGATCAAAGCAATATAGTCATATCTGATTTAATATACAACAGAAATAACAAAACAATCCGTAACTCTTAATTAGCTGTCCCTCATCCGCCTACTCGTCCCCAGAAGCTTTATTCACAAAAGACTAAAACCTGAAAGCCTTAATCCTCATGCTACTCAAATCAATTTTGAGCACCCGAGAGTTTAAGGGGAAACATAAACTTCAAGTCATACATAAAGCCTGGTGTGAATAACACTATTACATCTCGGTTTACTGATATTAAGTGAGACCATGCCGTTTAGCGAAACGGGTATCCCCTTACTAATATCCTCTTTAAAACGTATATTTTGCAAATCCTTTCCTATAACAAAATTGGTTAATCAAACTGATATAATAATGATAATAATAACTAAGTCCATTAAGCTATAATCAGATAACTAATGAGCTATCTATCCACAAGTACTAAATGGACTTTCTATTTGAAAACTAGGCTGACTGCCCACAACTGGACTAATTGTCTGCAAGCTGGACAAACTATCCGAATCAAAATGGATTATCTGTCCAAATCATTTTCTTAGGGTTAATTAGCCATCATCTTTTTCCTTGAAAACCTTTTCAAAATGATTTAACCTTTTAAACCATACTTATACAAGGAAAATATATTTTTAGCTTTATTCTAAGCTATTTTTCTATGTTACACACACACACACACACACACACACACACACACACACACACACACACATATATATATATATATATTTCACTCAAAATAAAGTTGATGAATTCTAATGAGGATTAGCTATCCTTCAAAAACTAGTTAAAACCCGTTTTAAGTTGAAAACACTTTGGCTATATTACTTATGACACATTCGAAACCTTTGTTTAAAATGTTAAAAGAACCCTTTCGAAACCATTGAAGGTAACCCCTTCTAAACCATTGAAAGTGACCCTTTCGAAACCAATAAAATCCTTTCAAAAACATTGGAAAAACCTTTCCTTTATTTTTTCCAAAAGCTTCAAAACATTAGACATCCTCCTTTAAAACCTTTTAAATATTGTCTTTCGAAAACATAGGAAAAACCTTCCCTTTCAACGCTGTTGAAACCCTAGGGAGCCACCCCTTCTGAAACCATTCATTAAAACCTTTTGAAAGCATCGAAAATTCAACTCTTTCGAAAGCTCTTGGGTTCAATCTAAAACATGTGGAAACCTTTTGAAAACATTCAAAAAAATTACTCCGTCGAAACCTTTGAAAATCGTCCAGGTCAAAACCATTTGGATCATGCATTCAAATAAAGCAAAAGGATTAGAAACCCATTAAAGTCGAAAGCATCTGTTTCGAAACCATTTGAAACTGTCTCTTTCGAAATAGTTTGAGTTATACTTCAATAATAGAAAAAGGTCTTTAAAACATTTAAGTCAAAAACATTTATTTTGAAACAATTTCCTAAGTAAAGAAGAGATGGTGTCGGAACCATCAAAAGTATCGGAGAAGTGGTCATACTTTAGAAAACAAAGTACCCTTTTGAAACTATTTGAGTCGAAAGGTAAAAAGGCAGTAGAAAAAGGTTTCAACTTAGTCGAAAGCAGTTATTTAAAAACAAAGGTGCAACCTAATCAAAACCATTTCCTTTAAATCCATTTGACCTAGTTGAAAGCTAACTAAGTCGAAAGCTACTTAGTCAAAGTCCATTTAGCCGAAAGCTAGCAAGTGCATTTTTAATTTAAAAGCGAAGTAATGCCTAAACCCCTTCAGAACCCCTGGTTTTGACTACATACCTTCGCCTTCTATTCAATTCGCTACCTATCAATATGCTGATACCATGCACATTGGTTTCAATGGTGTTGAAGATTGAGGGACCTAGTCGAAAGCCAAACAAGGCGGAAGTAGGTGTCGAAAGCACAGAATAGTAAAAAGCATGTAGAAAATAGTTTTTTTTACCCTACCTGCTCTACATCTTAAATTTGAATTGGTTGCCTCTTCTTTACCACTAAAAAGTGCTGCAATTTTCAAAAGTAACTATTTGAATTATTTACAAAATGCCCTTCTCCTTTTATAAATATATAAAACATTTATGTCTCATACCTTAAATAATTTTATATATCCAATAGGACACTTAGAAAAATTCCATAAATATTCTAAAAAATCTCTTTTAATATTTTTTTCCAACATACAAAAATTTCAGATCAAATTTTTTTATTATTTAACTGTAAATAATTATAACCCAAAACAACATTTTCTTCACTGTAAAATTCATATAAATTCCACAAAAATTCTAAAAATTGAAATCCATCTCTAAAATATCATTTATGATCTTTATAAAAACTTCCAAGGAATTTGGATGTAATTTTGTAGAGTTTTCAACTTAAAACATATCATAAATTTCAATATGAACAACCATAATTCATGAACAAGTATATATAGTCATTCCATCATTCAAAAACATGGCAAATCAATGCAAAATGTTTGAAATTTATCTTAAAACTGAAAATAATAAAAATTAAAGACGTGAATATTATTCATCTTGGCTTTAGAGATTAAAGAGATTGAGATGTGAATGAATTTGATTTGCTTAAGCTTCTTCCTAGCATTTCTTTATCTTCTTCCTCTTTATCTTTTTAATGGTGGTCGGCCTTAGTTTAAAAAAATTTAAGATATAAAAATGAACATGTGTAGGAGTACATAGCCTAAGGGAATAGATATAAAAATGGCTTCTTTCCCATTTTGCCTCCCTTATTTCTTGTTAAACTCTTTTTTTACTTCATTAGCTAAATAGCACGACTACCCTTTGATTAAGTCAAATCTCAATCCCCAAATCAACGTATTATTTTATTTAATTTAAATAATTATATATCTTAAATAATGTTACCAAAAAATGGGGTGTTACAGTTGATACTTATAAGTGAAGTCATGAGAGGAATCGTCCCTATCGTAACTACCCCTATCTCGGTTGTATCTATTGCAGTTGGAGCGGTAGATTGAGTCATTGTCTCGACCCTTGATGGTGAACTCAACTGGGGGCGCTGAACATGGTATGCTTTCTCTTCTAGGGATCGAAAGGAATGCTTTTTCTTGTCCATCGAACTTGTAAAGAAAACATGGATGAGATAGATCAAATGGGTGAGGACACAAACCATGTGCAAGTTTCGTATAGTGCATGTGTGTGTGTCCTCCTGATGGACTATATACTCGAGCTTTACTCATGGGAGTAACCTCTCCCGCGCTAGTTGGAATGATTCCTTATAGCAGATCGGAGAATAGATGCCATCGTTGTTGATGATGTTAGAAACATCAAATGAGCCGAACTCCATAAACATAGGCCCTAGGCCGGAAAATGTGCCATTTGAAGGAATATACACTACAAGAAATTTTATTTTTTGTGGCGCTCAAAAAGCGCTACAAAAACTTTTTGTGGCGTTTTGATGAACGCCACGAGAAAACATGTGACTAAAAATGCATGATTTTTTGTTGCATTTATTTTAACGCCACTATAAATGCATTTTTGGCAGCGTTTTTCAAACGCCACCATAAATCTTTTTGTAGCGTTTAAAACACGCCACCAAAAGATTTTTTTGGCGCTACTAATAGAATTTCCAACTCTACCCCTGTTTTATGGTTGCATTGACTCAACGCCACTATATATATTTCGGTAGCGTTTTTGAAACACTACTAAAAGTTGTTTATTATTTTACACCATTTTTTCATGCTATTATTCCCTGTTAATGGTCTATTTTGATTCTATTATATCAATCAACAATCACTCACATAATCATCATATTCAAATAAGTTAAGAAACATATTAACCATATAATCAAATAAAATATCCATAACCATTCCAATACAATAGTTTTTCGACAAAATGGCATAACTCACATACAATAACCATTTGTATACAAATTTACACATCGGGTACTAATAAATGTTATATCTAACTAGTGCTAACAAAACGTTTGATTACCCATAATTCTTTGTTGCATACACAAGTGAAAGCTAGCATCATCAAGTCCAAATTTGCTCTCTTCAAAAGTATGATGCCTACACAAGTGAAAGCACAACAGACAGTCAAACAATTACGTTAAAGGACTTCAAATATGAGATCAAACATCTACAACATTATACAAGTATATCCTACTATAAATGATGTCATATAAATTATCAAAGTTATAAAACAAATGAAATAAAGTCCTTTCTTGAGCTTAAATAGCAGGAATCAATTTTACACACTTACGAACCCTCTTTTGATAGAATGGTGAATCCAACAACCTTAGCAAGAAAAAAATGACAATGTAAGCACATAAATTCATAATACATTTGTAAATTGTAATTTAATGCATAATATGTAAAGCAATTAGTTAACAGTAAAACAATTAGTTAACAGTTTAGTTAAAGGTACTAAAATTTAAGTTTTAAATTTAATTTAATTTAAAGTTCAAAGTTAATTTCAAATTAAAGTTAATTTAAAGTTTAAAATTAAAGTTAAGTTCAAATTAGAGTTAATTTAAAGTTAATTTAAAGTAAAATTAAAGTTAATTTAAAGTAAAATTAAAGTTAATTTAAAGTTTTAATTTTAAACTTTTAAAAGTTAATTTAATTTTGAATTTAATTTTTAAAAGTTAATTTATTTTATATGTTTTAAGTTTTAAATAAATTAAATTATAAGCTTTGATTTTTAAGTTTTAAAAGTTAATTTAAAAGTTTTAAAAGTTTTAAAAATTCTTTTCATTTCAAATTGCATTTACAGTTTTACAGTTGAATTTACATTATCATTTTTTGTTTACAAATTACAAAAAAAAAATCTACAATTGTTTATTCTGCCTCCCTCACCACTGTGCCCACAGTTCTGATATCCCCTTGATCACATATCATCACCTTGCTCAACCAACATCTTCCACTACCACCATACATACATCTTCCCTACTTCATCAACTACCACGGAAACTAGCACTGCTCAACTATATTGCACACACAAACACCTTCCACCCGCTATTGTTCCCTACATGTTCAGCAACATTGCCATAGTTTTCACTCCACAACAACTACTTCCCCCCCATTCAAATCACCTCTATAACCAACCACATTGACCATCAAACATATACAACCTCTCCATTTCATAAACTCCGCCGTTTTCAACATAAATTACAGCCATCATATACATAGTCGCCTTCTCACAAATAACATCCTTCACCACTCAAGCATCACTGCAGGAATCAAATTGCAGCACGCTGTTCTTGCCTCATACTTGAACAATATTGCTTCACTCCTACAAATCCCCCGCCACCTTAGTTACTTGCTTCAACATTGCAACCCTCTGTTTTACTCACAACAATACCCACATACGCCTGACTGTGCACCACAACTTCTCTGTTCACACCCACATCACATCACTACACTACAACCTGTAACCATAAACTTCATAACAGTCCCTAAACACTGCCATTGCTTCTTCCACTTCAGTCCCCTCTAACAAACAGTTGCAACCTAAAACTCTCCACAATTGTTCACCACTGCTCTACTACAGCCAGCCCATTCCAAACCACAGCATAAAACAGTTGCTCCCCGACCTCCTCCACCAGAAACTGTTCCATATTCATTACAACTACATTCACCACCGCTTTACAAAACTGCAATCAAACAACCCTTCAACTATATGCTGTCTCAAATTCCAGACAATCAGGCATCCCCCTACAACAACTGATCAACTTTCCTCAAAACAAGACTGCCATACCCAAAACTACACCATATCACTGTAGCTTCATTCACTCCACAACCCCAACACTCCTCCTTCAAACTGACCAACTACCACTGCTCCTTCCAACTACGACCGCGACCACACAAAATCCATAAGTCTCCCATCAAACCCCAAAATCGACCTCACAGAACAGCTGTGCATATTCCTCCTTCCTCCACCATGAACATAAGACAAAGACACCTTTTCCAAAATTAAGTTCACACACACATGAACATATATATACATATACATACTTACATACAGACGTGTGTACACACACACAACACATATACACAACTGTGAATTTGATTTATAGGGTTACCTCTGTTTTATTCAATAGACATGAGGGGAAACAATTGCTGACATGAACACCACAAAAGTGTTAGCAATTATTCAATAGAAACAAGTGTATACACACCAGAGCAACAGGACCGCACTCTTAAATACATATAAATGGATGTATGCATATGTTACCCACATACAAGTCCCAGTAAGAAAATGGATTAACAGACTATGTTATAACAAACTAGCTGAACCATGATATCCAAAATCAAAACAGTGCATTAAAATGAAAATAAGGGAGGAGTACTTGAATGCAACTCTCTCCACTATATATACCTAAGAAAAATATAAACTCTCATGTGTTTGGGACTGTGTGTGTAAGGGTGTAGATTTAGACATAGGCTGTGTTAGTGAGTGCATTGAAGCGTGGGTGTTCATATGTCTAGTCTGCACAGATATTTTCCAAATATTACCTTGCAATTAGGGTGTAGATTTGGATATATGCGCTATGTTGTCCTCTTAAAAAACATGTTATATACAAGCTATGTGCAAATATTTTCCAAATATTACCTTGCCAGTGTTGCCAACTACACAAATTTCTTGTTCATTTTTACTGCCTTCCGCAAACATGCACAGATCAAGCATTCCTCGTGAACCATTATCAAACTCAACAATCACGTATGCGTCGTCGATTATGTCAGGCACCTGATTCATACTTTCCATTAGTGAGAATCAAGTATTGCAAATTGCTTGAATGCAAGAGTAATGAATTTTAGCTTTCATATCATGAAATCTTTTAATTTTGCACAATGTTTCCACCAGAAGAGATGTTGCAAAATGTTTGATTTCAATAATCTATTTGACAAGTCGAAAAATGTAATTTTAACCTTTCCGTTGTAAATTTCATCCTTGTGATTAACATCAATTGCTCCAGAAGCCATCACGCGTACAGGATTTGCTGATAAAATTTTAACAGCATTAAAAATTGTTTACACCATCATCTAAGTCAATTTTGTATTAATGTTGGAGATGTGGCAAAAAACATTTGATAAAAATACTTATAGTTCTAGCAAGAGTATAAGCGTCAACAAGGGGAGGAGATGTAAGATAAGATACTCGTCAAAGAATGCACACGATCTACTATAAGACAATAAAGAACATCGGTATATGTAAGACAAATCAAGTAGCAAACTGGTCTACAACTTACTCTGTGTTACAGCGTTACGGACATAGTGAAACGTTAAGCATCAAATTATTAGTTCATGCACTGTATTAATAAAAACACTATCAAAATTAGATGATTAATAAAATCACTAGGCTTTTGTTATGCTAAGATTAGAGCTTACAATTAGCCAGCAATAATATGATAAAATATTTTATGTAAGGAGTGTTGCATTTTATTTTATTTTTTGAATATTTGAATTAATAAGTAACTGAATGTGTTCTTGAAAAAACATATACAGAAAACAAAGAAGATCTCTCTTAGTAAATTGTTGAGTATTCGAAAAATCAAGATGAAAAACTTGCATTTGATACAATGACAAATCCTTAATGGATTATTTGTGTGTTATCATTAAAAGAAGAGTATGCTTCTCATCAATGAAATGTGTACCGCAACTTATAATTGTTTCCTGGAGTTAGACAATAACAACATACCCATCCGTGTTTGGTAAATCCTTCAATAGGACAATCAAACTGAAGTATGCCAATAAAAGTTATAATTAATTCCAATCGTGTTTTTACAGACTAAAATCTAAAATCAAACATAAAACTTTATCTAACTGCAATCAGCTAGGTTGCAACAAATTAAGATTTCGTCAAACCCAAACAACAAACCAGTTTCATCAGTTGATAAACTAAATCAAAATGAAAATAAATAAAAAGTTCATCAATAAAACTACTAATTTTGTCAAAATTCGAATTACCTGCTGTGTAGCACGGAGAGATGGAGATATGAGAGAGATGTAAATGTCGGACTAATCCACATAAGCAATTTTTCTTTGATGAAATTTTGAATCCACCTAATTTGCAATGTACTGATAAAAATATTTGACACAATAAACTAAAAGCAAGAAAAAGGCAGACACACACCTGAAATTCGCAACTTCAGCTGTTCGAAATCTCAAACTCAAACTCGCCTTCGTCTCTTACAGCAGCGCCTCCTCGAATTGATCCACCACCGCACCACTTGAAATCACCTTCACCACTTCCGCATTCATTCCACAATCACCAAAATCCAGTTTGAAGTCTGCGTTGGGGGTTTTGATTTTGGTAATTAGGATTTTGATTCGGGAAACTTGGAATTCTGCTTTTAAAATCGCGTTTGCTTTATTTTAGTTCTGTTGCAGTTTTTGAATTAGGAAAATTAGGGCTTGTGGAGTAAATTGGAAGAGACGAATAATTTTTTTTAAGTGGAGTAGTTTGAGAAGAAGAAAAGTGTTAAAGGAAATTTGAGCGGCCATAAAAAAATTTAGCAAAAAATTCCACGAATTACTGGCAGGAGAATTAGCCGCGTTTCTTTTATTTTTATATTGTAAAATTACCAACAGTTGCACAAAATTTAAAATGACACCAATTAATGCAACTAAAAATAGTTTTTCTTATAGTGAGATGGAGTTTTCTCTGTACTTGTGACTGGTGGAGACTGAGTGGAAGTCTGTATCTTCAAAATTCCAACAATCAATTTCTTTTTAGAAGAAGACGTTGAGTCTTCTCTGTGTTGTATGGTCAGGGATCCGTGGCTTACTTCAATGTTACATTGGTCGGCCTCACCATCTTCTCAAATAATTTTTCCTTCCTTGGTCCCTTCATGCTCTATTTCCATGTTTCCTGTAGCTCTGGTCCTAGGACTTAGGACTGAGGCAACTCAAGATCTACTTCGGCTCCTACAGGCGAATTGTTAGCATCACCATCCTCGATGTCGAAACTAGAACTAAGCCAGCACTACGACCTTTATTTAACAAGCCATGAGCGAAAAGATTCTCGTCCATCAATAGAGTTCTTATATACCTATCCTTGATTGGAATTTCCACAAGAGTATTAATAGTATCCGAAAGTGATCCGCCACTAGGTCTTGTTGGAACATATGTACAATAGCGAATGGTAAATTAAGTATACAGACTATAAGGCAAATACTAGGATGGAATTTGAAACAAAAGTTGCAGTAGATATTATTTTACAAGCGAATCTATGTGTTCAGCGTAGATAGAACCACTCAGCCTAGAAATAACACAGCTTGTCCCAAATCCCGAAAAAGATTCTGCAATCCCTCATTAGCTCCAAGTAAATAAGAGACGAGCTTTCTTTGTGGCTTTTAAAGCTATAAATGTATTAGATTTCTTCATCACTAGGAATCGGTTCAAATGCTGAGAGAAAACTAGATAATTGCTCAGAAGAAAAGCTAGCTGTTATGATGCAGCTATATAAGACCCAGTCTCATAAAATTTAGGACACGACGACGAATTGATTAAATGGTGGGATGCAACCTACCAGGCACATGTATCTGTTGCAAGCCACATATCTTTCTGGATGATCTTGAGCTCTTTGGTTGTGAGACGGTGCCAGAACATCGTCAAATGGAATTCCATGCTTATTCCATATCCTCCAAAAAGATCCCCCATTGACCTTGGAAGGAATGAAATTGACCAGGTTATTTAGTATTACAACATCCTCGAGAGTATTAGGTACTAGGTATATTTGAGGCCCATCGACTGGTTCGATCGAATTTTTGGTAATTTGTTGCTTTACTTCGGAGTCCTGTAGGTTTTGTTAATCAACACGTGGAATTTATGGTCGCTTCCCTTGTTGAGTAGGAGTTTGCCGCACCAAAGAGGTTGTAGATGAGCTTGATTCTGCATCAGATTCGATATATTTCAAAGATGAAGTACCTGTAGTCTAAGCATCCATATGTTTGGAACATCTTTGGTTCATTTCTATAAAAAGCTTGATAGATAATCAACATTAGAAGATTAACTATAAACCATGCCCTCCATGCTAAGTGGATTCTAGTGCAATATGGTGCAATGTGATGTAGTTTGGATATCGGTTATTATTTAACTGTTTATTTTAGTAGTTCATTTTAAAGTTTGGATGTTGTTGAACCTGACAGTCATTGCTTACTGTCATGGCTAGCTTAATGTTATCACCCATGCTTCGAAAATGTTCGAGAGGAAAGAGGAATTCTATATGAAACTCGAAGGAAATGTTTAGTTGCAAGGCTTGGAGTAGGAAAAAAATTCCTAAGTATTGGGACCGGTACTGATCCTCGTAACTCCCATGATTAGGCGAATCCCAACTTCCTCCTTCATCCCTCCCGAACTCAAGAACCACGGCTGCAAGTTCATTCAATGTCCTGGGCCTAACTCCATATCTATTCACATGCGACCAGTCAAAATCCTACCTAATTTTGTTCGATGTGGATATAGGATTAGGGATCAATTTGAATGAAAGTGGAACCTCGAGCTGGGGGTTCGGGTTGGTGAAGGAGGATTCGATCGAGGCGGTGGATAAAGATGTGGGCAATGTCAAACAATGGCGAAGGTGGATCTCGGCAGTCCTTGGTTCAGATGAGAATGAAGGCTTGTATTGGATTTGAAGGTTATATGGAAGAGATCAAAAAATTGGTCAGGGAACTCAAAATCTTCAATGGCAAGCACGAGAACTCGAACTAAAGGCAGGAAAATAAAACAAGCAAGTGAGAGAGGAAGTGAAGAGGAACAAATTATATAAGGATCACAAGCCCCAATTCTCAAAGCCAAGAAACTTGAAAATTCTTTAAAGTGCAGAGTCAGTACCGACTCCCAAACCGGGGTCGGTATCAAGTCCTAATTTTTTTAATTTATATGTATATACATATGCATGAGCATACGCATGGTATATGCTTATATGTGTGAATTCCAATGCACATGTGGTGAGCAATGTGTGTATATACCTAATACTTGATGACTAAAGTTGAAGGAAAGTTAGACTTATACCTAGGGAACTCATGGACGGAATTAGTCCAAAACCATCAAACTTGGAACAGAAGATCAAGGGATGAAATTTTGAATTTACAGTCCCGGATTTTGGAAGAACATCACAACCGATTATTATGGATATGACAATTCACATAATTGATTCATGAAAGGATAGCGACCATTTGAAGTACAGAATAGGGTCCATCGTAGAAATTTGGACTTGTCTCGATTCAAAGCACATCATGTTGGAAACAAGTTGTAGTTTGGGGGGCAAGTGTTGTCCTGCCTTTTGACTAGGCATAATTCGGACAAACTGGATAGATAGAACTTGGAGTTATCCAGACGAAAAGGCCAGAGAGATAACCTAGGAGTCCAAAAACCAACTACAGATAAAACCATGAAGCAAAGCCAAAATTATCCAAGACAATAAGGTAATGGGATCCCCAAGTTGGGGAACTGTACCAACTCCTGCTGGGGATCAATACCGACTCCCAAATACAACTTGGGTGGACCACATCTTCTACCTACAAGCTTATCTGAATGCCGAAAGTCTATTTGCAAAGTTGATTCTTTGAATCAACGCAATTCTCTATTGATCTCCATGAAATCATGAATCTACAGCTTGTTCTCCCACCACTCAATCATTTGGACTTATAACATGCTAAGATTGGTGCCAAAAACTATGGATTCATGAAGCCTACCATAAGACGATCAAATAAGATGTTAAAGACTCAAGAATCATCAAACTTGGGGATTCGTACTGAGTCCCACTTTTGGATCGATACTAAATCTCGAATATTGTTGAGCCCGCACCTATCTTTTTGGGAGAACGACTCAATTTTGGGCACAACGGCTAAGAGATATTACATATCAGATTTTAGGCATCGTACCTATATAAATAGGAAGGTAGGGCTCATTTTTGCGGATCTTTTGGTTCTAGTTATATTATTTACCATATTCTTATGACCTTGAAATTCTAAGTGTTGGAGTTATACCGAACACCAACAACTTCTGCCTCCAAATTAGAAATAAGCAAAAAAAACTTTAAAGTGGACGTAGGTATTGCTTTGTCGAAACACTATAATTGACTATGTCTCTTTTATTTCCTCTTTTTCATTTTTATTTCTGCTATATTTCTTTACTTTTTTTCTCTACATAATCTTTGGGTGTTTGGTCAACTTTTAGTTCAAACAACAAGCACCTTTCATATAACATGAGGACCAATTGTGGTAGAGATCATAGGTCAATCATTCGAGCCTCTACTCCGTTAACATCCTTATTTTGGAAAAAAATACCGCCTGTCATATTTCGAGACCATTTTCCCGGATCTCCATCCCTAACAGCAAAGCAACTTTCATTGTCAACATGCTTCGGGGCTTCAATATATCTGTCCATTTGCACAAAGCTCTTATCGGCAGAATAAGGTGCATCGATGATTACGTTTATCACTAATCTTTTTTTGGCCGCCTGAATGCATCGGCGCTAGGCTCAACTTTCCCCCACTGGGAAGACGGCCCAGGGGCACTAGAATTTCCTTGCCCAAACCTGCAAGGCTTTCACATATTGCTATAATTTATTTTTCCTTATTAATTCTTCAATCATGTCGCGCAAGTGCCTGTGCTCGCTAGTGTTATGACCATGAGTCTCATGGAATCTGCAAAACTTGGCCGACTTCCTTTCCTTCTTGATTGACTCTATAGGAGCTGGCTTCGTATATAGTTCAGTATTCTGAGTGGCCAGATAGATGTTCTCTATTAAGTTGGTCAGTTTAGTGTAATTGTCATACTTGGGACCTTTGAGGCGACTCCATTTATTTGGCTTTCCCTTCTTTGTCCCATCATTATTTTTTTCCCTCCTTTGTTCGGATTTTTACATTCACACCAACATTTCCAAAGCTTCCTCCAGATTTCTTATAGCAATATTACTCTGAATCAGCTCATTTAAACTTCCAGCGTCGGTCCTCCTTGGACGTTTATGTACATTATCCCAACATAAATACTCACTAGCTTTCCTATAAAAAGCTTCTATTGTCGAAGTTTGCTTTCTTTATATCCAATCCCCAAAACCTAAGTTGAGATGAACTCCTCCACAAAGTGCTATCAACACCATATCTTCCTTCGGATCCGTTATTTCCGTTGTTATGTGGAACTAGTTCAAATAGTCCCCCAACGACTCTCCTTCAGCTTGATAAGTACTAGATAATGACATCTTGTGTTTCAGACGTAAGGTGTATAAACGGAATTTCTCCATGAATTTCCATGATAATTTAACAAAGATGATATGGACCTCGACGAAAGCCGAGTAAACCACATTGTAGCGACCTCTTCTAAGAAAATTGGGAAACAGCGGCATTTCACAGAAGCCCTGGCTGAATTCATGCGCCACTCATACCTCAATAAGTGCAGCCTAGGATCCATCGTTTCTTCGTACAATGGAATCATTGGCATACTGAATCTCCGAGGGTATCTTACGTGAAGGATGTCCTTTGTGAACGGCTTTATACTAGAATAAGTTCCCCAATCATCATTATTTTTAGATCTATTTTCACTAACCAACCACCTAATAATATCTTCAAGATAGTCTGTGTCGATAGGTTCGACTGAACGGTGGTAATTAGGTCATGCTCCTAGTATTTGGCCTGACGAATGCTCTTAGGAGGTGCTCGATTCCTAGGCTCCCCAAACTCTAGGAGTTCCATTCATCCAACAATCCCCTCTGTTTGATTCTCATATGCAGCATCATCAATAGTAGCATGGGTTTACAAGTTCTAACTCCAGTTACATGTCTAGGGACTGCATCTACACTCCCTCAAGGGAGATTGATTCTAGGCCTACTATGTCGAGAGTTGGTACCGAGTCCGTGATAGGGGCTGGTACCAAGTCTTGATGGGGATCGTCTTCCTTCTTGTTGAACTATCACAGTTGTGCATGGGCTTTCTTCTTCCTTCTGTCATGTTTTCTTCACTCGAACGAAGAAGTACTCTCTGACTCTGAGCTGGAATACCTTCTACTCCGTCTGTAGTGATTTTGAGTCAACTCATTGAGTAGCCTCAAGCTCTTTTTCATCGTTTCTTTCTTCTCCTGTTGGCTAGCTTGGAACTTGTTTTCCATCTGGTTTATCATCCTATCCATCTCCACTATGATCACAACGTTAGTTGGAGTCTAGACCTCAGGTTAAGTTGATTAAACAACTCCATCTCCTTGCTGAAGATTCTGATTCTGGATTTCAGTAGTAGCTTTGGAATTGGTAGAATGATATCTTCTTAATGGGGCTATGACAGAATGCTTTTTAGGAAGACATTTGCAAATCTGAGTTGCAGAATTAAAAGATAGAGAAATTGGATCTATCACCTGGATATAGGAAATGCAATAGTAGATGATGGATCCAAATAGCCTGAGAATATGTTTTTTAATCTCAGTGAGAACACTAAAATGTTTAAACCAAAAATGACACAAACACCGAGAAGTTTACGTAGTAGAGATTAAATGAAGAAAAGTAAATGAAAATGAGGAAATAAACAAGGTAGAATAGTTTATAGTGGTTCGACAAAGAAAAGCCTACGTCTACTTTGAAGTCTTATTGTTTATTTCTGATTTGGAGGTAGAAGTTCTTGGGGGCCGGTACACCTCTAACACTTAGAATTTCATAGTTACAAGAGTATGAGAAATAATGGAACTAGAGCCAAAAGATCCTCCAATAGAGCCCTATCTAGATATTTATAGAGGTAAGGGGCCTAAAATATTGCATGTATTATCTCTTAACCATTGTACCTAAAATTGACTCGTTCTCCTAAAAAGATAGGTGCCATCTAAACAAATATCTAGGACTCATTGCCGACCCCTAGGTGGGAGTCTATATTGATTCCCAAGTTTGATGATTTTAGAGTCTTCAACTTCTTAGCTTGGACTGTCTTGTGATAGGCATCATGAATCCATAGTTGTTTGCACCAATCTTAGCATGTTTCTGAGTCAAATATGGAGTTTGGGAGAACAAAGCTGCAGATTTAGGAGTTCATGGAGATCGATAGAGAATTGCACTGATTCAACAAACCATTTTTGGAAATAGACTTTCGGTATCGAGATAAGCTTGTAGGAAGAAGATGGGGCCCACCCAATTTGTATTTCGGAGTCGGTACCAATCCCTGGTGGGAGTCGGTACTAATTCCCAATGGAAGTCGGTACCGATTCCCAACTTATGGGAGCCCATCACCTTGTTATTATGGATAATTTTGGCTTTGACTTCATGGTTCTGTCTATGCTTGGCTTTTGGAAACCTGGGCTATCTCTTTAGGCTTTCCGCCTTGAGAACTCTATATATCTTGTTTGTCTGGATTCTGCCTAGCCAAAAGGAAGGATAACACTACTGTTTATTAATAAGTAAATTTGACTTTTTAATTTTTGAAAACCATTTTGGAAAGGGCAAGTTAATTTGCACATTATATCAAAAAAGTGCAAGCTGGTTTGCATTTTTCAATTTAGAAAAATAGAGACCTAATTTACATATTGAATACTATAAGCACTTTCTTATAACAACGTCAGAATTAGGGACTTGAAGTTCAAATCCCCATTTTATTTTTTAATCAATTAATAAATGGTTGTGATTTGATGGGCATATGAGGCATAGTTTTGGGATAGAGGAATTGAACTCGCCATGTATGGTGTTGAATCATGCAAAAAAGCTTATCGTTTTTAATGCTTATAAACGGTTCATTGATGGGCTTTAAATGTTTCAGTTCTACTTTACTGATTTGCTACAAAACATATTTGGATTTATTCTCTTACTTTTCATGCTTATAACTTCCTTAACTGACTCTAATCAAGTTGCTTTTAAAGTAGCATAGTATTCTTTACCACTTTTTTTGTTAATAATCATTTCCTTAAACAGATTGTATAGCAATAATAATCTCAAATTTTCCTATTTTTACTATTTTATCATCTTTAAAAAGTTTCACATTTCATTGCCGAAAATTTTATTTCTTTCTATAGATTTTGAATTTCAAGAAACTGATATTCATTGCTGTAACGACCTAGAATTTCATATCGTTAATTTTGAACATTTAATTCATTTTAAATGTTAAATGTGAATTTTAATTCGATTTCGAATAAAAAGATTTTAGTTAAATTAATAGAATTAGATAGATTTCAAATACGGGAATTTGATTGAAATTTGAATAATAATAATCTAATATTTGAGAATTGAAATAGTTTGTGAATCTGGAGGCAAATGGAACGGAAATGGTTTCTAAAATTAATTTTAAGTCTATTTGGATTTGAATTATAATATGGGACCGTTGGATGGAATTAAAAGTCGATAAGTCAAATTTGGAATTTTATATTAATTTAATAATAGAATTTAATAATATAATAATGAAAATATTCGAATTTTGGTTCAAAATGAATCAGAATGATTTCTAATGTGAATATAAATTTTGTAAATTTATAATATAGTTAATAAAATTTTAATGGTAAAATTTTAAGTTATTTTGACGTTTTTGGAAATCGCTCGAATTAATCGACGAGATAAAATAGCCTTCCGGGGCACAGTCTTGGAATTCGACGAAACCTGTTCCATTGGATCCGTAATAGTTAGTTATTGTCAGATTTCAATTTTCGTAGCAATCAGAGTTGTCGTTTGACCCTGGCAGCTCAAAACGCATAGTAACTATTTTAATTTAATTTAAAATTGATCATTTATTTCCGTAACTCGCGCATATGATCGAATTAGCCATCGAAACACGTTCCATTGTGTTCGGGACGTGGGCAAAACCTTAAAATCGCCTGTCGGCACGCGTCGCTTGGAGATCGTGTGAAAAGGTTGTTTTAAAATGGATTTAATATTAAATTAATATAAATAGACATTATATACTAAATCTTAGGGCCGAAACACTAGAAACAACTTAGCCCCCACGAGACGTTTTAAAGGCCGAAGCTTGCTTGCGTTTCCCTTTGATTTCCTCTCGATCTATCGATTTTTAGGGGAAACTCCCAACTGGAATGTTGTAGAGGGCGGAGAGATGCTCAGACCCAACGGTCAAGATCGTGTTTAGCATGATGGATTGTCGAATTTTCGACCTTGAAGACAGGCCATACGTGCGCATTTTTCCGTTCATTGGAGGGACCGGATTTCGCCATCTCGCAGCAGAAGGAGTAGGTGGGGCCGGCGCACGCGATGATGTGGTCTGATCGTCATCTTGACGGCGGCGGCGGCGGTTCGATGTTTGTCGCGTGCTTTGGGTTTGTACGAACCTGTATTACATGTGGGAAGAAGACTTGTGTGCGGCCACGATTTACTCCAGGGATGTGCGGCCGAGATGTTGTTTGATATGATAATAAAAGGGAATTGTTTTAAATTATAGTTTAAACGATAATAATTTATATCTAATGCATACGTTATCAGATTCAAACAAAACAGGAAGCGTCGGAATCACAGCAATGAGCAGGCCGCTATGGTGCAGATCCGGAAGCGTTTGGTGCTAGCGAGAATTTTAGGTTAAATCGAACGCGGTTCGATTTAATTTATAATTTGAACGCTCACCGAAAACCCAAGGTGAGTTAATTTCACTCACATCTGGATATCAGTAATTCAAAAGCTAATATTTAAATGTTTGATTGGCTGTTTAGCTGAATATGATAATTATTATCAAATTGAATCGATATTTACTTGTTGTGCTAATATCTGCGGATGCAGGGAAACAGGTTGGAGGGATCCAACTGGATTCCTAAATTTTAATTATATTCTGCGATATATCTCATTGATATCCTATGATAAATTGTTTTAAATCTTGTTATACCATGTTTCATTTATATACTGGGATAGACTAAATTGAAAATTAAATTGTGTTGTGCTATGATTGGGTGAATACAACCTGGGAATTTAGATATAAATAAAATAAATTGGGTTTAAAGGAAATAAAAGAAATTCTTAAGAAAATAATTTAAAAGGAATTAAATTCTTAATTAAAGAATTTAAAAGGGATTAAATTCAAGAAATGGGTTGAAAATTCGAAGTGTTTGAAATTGTTATTTATAAAGGAAATGTGAATTGTTTTAAATTAATAGCGAGAATTATATTTAAAGGATGGGATATGTATTCTTTGCTGGAAACTAAGCATGTTTTAAAGAAAGATTTTCGAAGTATAAACTGGAAAGTTTTTTAAAGTTGTTTTTAAAATATTTTAGAAAAATTATTATTATTTTTAATTTTTTTTAAGTGAAAGCAAATATTTGATTAAGTAATTATGGTATTTAATTATTTTTAAAAGTAAAGTGGTATTAAGTTTCAAAGGGAATTATAGTATAAATATTTGATTTAATAACTTTACTTTAAAAGTTAAATTTGACTTAAATTACTTAGGAAACCTCTATATATTTGCTTAAGTGTTATGTTCAATCAAATAATTTCTAGAAGCTTTATTTTAAATATTCTAAACATATGTTTTGAAAGTGATTTCCAGGAAATAGCAATGGGTTTAAAAATAAAGTGAGTTTATTTTTAAAGTATGGAAAGAAATTTACGGGGTGAACATAAAATCGAATTACGATAAATTGTGTAGGATTTATGAAAAGAATTCTTTGGGTTATCCTAAAATGGAAGTGTATTTTCCCTGAAAAGCCAAGTACGTTTTTAATGCAGGTTTTTGAAAGGTTAGAAGTTGTATTAAAGAGGTTTCAAGAAATTATTTAAGTAGTAAGAATTTAAAAGCGAACATTTATCAAATTAGTTAGAGAAGTAATTATTTTAAAGGGGTAAGCAGTATTATGTTTTAAAAGAATATTATTAATATTTATACTTTATAAAATGGTCTCATTTTAAAGATAATTAATTAAAGTTTTATTTGAAACTTGTACAGGATTTCATAGCTTTATTTTAAAATTTAGTATGACTTAACTTTATTTTGAAGAAGGTGGTTTATATTTTTTATAAAGCAGTTTTATTCAAAAAAAATTTAAAAGGTATATATATTTTAAATTAAGTATGTAGGACGCTTTAATATAAATGTTTTATTGTATTTTTCAAAAATAAAGAATTCAAATTTATTTAAATCTTAAGTATAGGTACTTGGATTTTTTCAAAAGAAGTAAAGATTTGGGAATTTACTCCATAAGAAGAGTCGGGTTTGAAAACTGTTTCAAAAAGACTGGAAAATGGAAATATATCTTGCAAAGATATTTTTGAGGAAAATAAATAATGTTGGAAATTATTTATTTGTTTGATGGATGTTGTGAATATTAATTGATAGTTAAATCACCGACTATCAATATTGGCCGATGCGTTTGTCGTTTCGAAGAGACCGGGATTGGGATTAATTTCTCAAAAACCACTTCAATCCGGTTTGTACGTTTTCGTGAGGAAAACGAGTTCGGAGTTGAAGATGGAGCAGTGAAGTGCAAGGGCTAGTCGTTACTAATCCTGAGGATATTTCCAAAATGGATGTAGTAGGAGTAGTACCTTCGGTTCCGTTCGAACCCAGGACGGACTTGTATGGATGAACGCTTTCGGAACATCGTTAGGTGGGCGATGGGCATTCTAAGTGAAACGTTCTAAAAGGTAACGCTTAGCCTCAAGCCTCATCAACCGAGAATGACTAAAAATCAGGGGTTATGCAGCAAGGCTAGGTGGGTAGCACCCATTTTAGGGTGAGATCATCCCTGTCTAGATGTCCCTTTTATTTCGGCTTAGTGGTGCAGTTACTGATCCCTACCGTGGGGTGATCTTACTCGGGATTATCCAGTAAGGGGTAGTCCCGGCCTTGTGTTGCAGGGGATCGGGGTGGTCCTCGGTACACTGATCTAGACCAGGTACTATGACAGGTGGTACCCCAGTGCCTAGTCATTAGTTGGAAATCCTTTCTCCCTATGCGCCTTTTACGAGTTTTGTTTGTATTACCCACGATTGTGGCTAGTAGCTGGAATTTAATAGATGTAACAATTTCGGCTATTTTATAAGTATTTGTAAATAGACCCTATTATAATATCAGAGGATTTTTATAATAAGTGTTTTAGCTATCGTAAAGTAAAAACCCGACATGTTTATTTGTGGCGTGGTCTTATGAGATGATTTTGTTTTCAAAAGGATTTTTGAAACTTTAATAATCAATTTGGGTGTAACTTTATCAGCTAGTATTCTAGACCGACTCGGGTGTTATTTCACTATAATGCTCGGGTCAGACCGAGTATTATATGTTCAGGATAAGATGCTATGGAGCAGGAGAGAAGCTGGAGTCCGAGACGTATTATCCATACTTGTATATATAACTGCTGCTATGATTGTTTGAGCTTGTCAAACTGGTAATTGTTGTTTGTTTGAGATACTCTGATGATATATTGTACAAAACAGATATAGTTTTCATTTTGTGTAAAGATCTGATGTTATATATTATATTTTATTCCGCTGCGATTGTGAGATTCTGTTATTGTTAAGTTCCTTCTTTCTTCTACTTTCTTTCTTTTTCCTCAACAATCTGTCTTTTCCGGCACTTGATCGTCGGCATATCATACTGTGGGGTATTTTGTGTCGATTTTCAAGGGTCGAGAAGGGCGGGTCGTCACACTTGGTATCAGATCTTAGGTTGGCGACAACCTAGGCTTTGGTGGGGAAATTACTCATTAAACGGAGTCAATAGTACTTTATAATGAGTTGAGTGTATAAATAGATATGAGCGCGTATTTGTTAGTGAGTATAAAAATTGTTTTTATACTGTGTTGACTTATCAGTTGAGTGTTTATGAATTCTGGTCGGTACGGGAAGTACAACCGTATAGATAGGGGTTCTAAACACTTAAACAAGATAAACCGATATAGTATTGTTTTAAAGAGGGTAAATGAAATAATTTTACCCAAAATTATATTTTGATATAAAAGACATAATTTTCTGAAATTATTATATATATTTGATTATTTGGATGCGGATATCTTAATCAAATAAAAATTTAAAATTTGATCTAAAATTTGATCTAAAATTTGAAATGGTTGTAACCAAATAAAATTCTATGAGTATAAATTATATGAAAGAAGAATTACTTAATTTGAATTAAACCAGTATTTAAATCCCGGAAATTTTGAAAAGTGTTTTAAATGTAATGAAAACAAAAGTTTGGAAATTTAAAATCCTAGGAATGTTTGAAATGTTTTTCCAAAGTGTTTGAAGGCAATAATGGAATATTATTTTGGGTATATGTTTGAATGGAAACGATTTTGGAATGAATTTGGGAAAGTAAGGAAGCACTGAACTCACTTCAGTCGTTGGAAAATAATCCTGGTGATGATGGCCACATCATTAGAATTCATTTTCGAGTTTCTAAAGTGATGGATTGCTTCCATAGTAACTGGGTATGATATCTGTTTAGATTTGTTTGATCTAGAAGTTGTTTTAGAAATTCGAAAATTGTTTTGGTATAAACAAGTTATTTGGAATCCGGAGATTTTATTTGATATACCAAGTAAGTATGAGTTGATTATTATTTCAAAATGGTTTTGAAATAAAACCGGGCAATTGAATTCTGGAAAATTCTATTTAAATAATGTGTAAAGTTAAAAGGAATCAACTATTGAATTTATTAAGTGAAGTTGATAATTAAAAAAAATGAAGATGAATGAAAATTTTATTCCTCGAATTAAAATTTAATTTGAGTATATGAAGGTGAATAGAAAATTTGAATTTAACTTGGGAAAAGTTAAATAAATTGAACTTAGAATCAAATTGATTCGGGTTAAATTGAAATGTAAAATGACTTTGTAATTGTGGGTCATTGTGTAATGAATTATACCCATTAGCTATTAATTGTTATACTTATAATCTGAAATTGTGGATTTAAAATTTGCAAAAAATTAAATTGAAAGAAAATTTGTATCCTTAAGAATTCAGTGATACATATATATATATATATATATATATATATATATATATATATATAAAATTTGGAATTGTTATTATAAGATGTAAATGGATTAAAATGAACAATATAAACTTTTAAGTAAATAAGTTGGTGAACATATAAATAGAAAATGGAATTATAATCACAAATGGGAAATGGTGGAATGGTATGGTGAATTCAAACTTAATCCTAAATGAAATGTAAAGTTAGATAAGGTAAAGTGAGATATAAAAGTTGTGAATGAGCTTAAGTTAGTAAATAAGTTTTGAACTTGTATATGGAGAATTAAAATTGGATTGAATTGGGTTTAACTTCGATTAAATGGAATTGAGTTGAATTTGGATTTAATTAAAATCAAGATTCAATTGTGTTATGAATAAAAATGAATGGAATTAAGTTATTATTTAGGATAGTAAAGGAAATGGTATGAATTCAAGTTGGCTAAATAAATTTAGTTGAACTTGAATTAGAATTGAAAAAAAATAGAATTAAATGGAATTTAAATTAAGTAAGAATGATAGTGAATGAAGTAAATTTTCACTCAACTAAATTCAAAAAGGATTGTTTAGAAATGAATTTAGTGTAAGCCGTATTAAATGGAAATTGTATTTGATTGAAAAAAAAATCAATTTAAAATGGATATGGTCCAAAATGCAAGTAAATTCAATTTGGGTATAAGATAATTGAAAATGGTCATATTATTAATAAAATTCAGAATGAATCGAGGAGTTGAATAAAATTTTAAAATGGATTGAATAAATAAACAAATTGAGTTAAAATTTGTAAATGAATTGGAATTTGATTGGATGAAATTCAAATTAAAATAAAATAAAATTGGCAGAAGAAGAAATGGAAATATTGTGAAATCGAAAGAACTTAAGCAAATTGGAAAATAATTATGGTCAAGTTTTATAAAGGGTCTTGAATGAAATTTGTTTAGATAATAAAATTTAAATGCAAGTGAAAGAATTTTAATTAATTATTGTGATGAGATAAGAATGTATGAGTTAAATAGTACAGAATGGAATGATATTAATATAGACTTAAGTTAGATGATGAACTTGAAGTGAGAATAAGGATTTGATTTAAAAATTTCAAGGAAGTAAGAATATTTGGGATTGTGAAAATTCCGAGTGAAATAAAATTAATATAAATCTAAGTCGGAAGTAATTTTAAATGGTTATATGCTTAAGTGATGGTTACTTGCTTGGATAACTTTAAATTTGCATAGAAATTGGTCGATTGTTGTAAACGGAAGTGGATTGATCTAAAGAAGTAAAATAAGTGTAATATAATTAAGTGGTTTTGCTTAAAAATGAAAATAGATCATAATGGAAATGCAAAGGTATCAAATTGAAAATAAGAATTTGATTGTGAATCAAATTGGAATTGGATTGGAATAAATTGATGTAAGTAAAGCATATGTTAATCATATTGAAGAGAGAGTGAATAGGTTGTAGTAAATCTGAATTGTAAAAAGTAAACTTGAATTTAAATCATTCGAGGAGGTTAAAAATGATGTTTGGATTTGTCAGGAAATTTAAAATGGTGATTGAAATCTTTGAATTGTTGATAAAATATGGTTAACATTGTTAAATTATGAAGTTTGCTTGTTTAAACTATGAAATTGATGTGTTTGGCTAGTTTAATGAGTAGAATGTTAATAAATTCTCATCTTTGTTGAAAACCGATGTTTTTGTTTAAGTAAGAACATGTACGGGAGGGGTAGTTAGAGTTGGAGCGCGTATATACAGTATTATTTAGCTGCTTGCTTTTAAAATGCTAATAATGGTACGTCTACGCATTAAAAATAGGAAATATGAACTGTTTTTTATTTTTCGACTGTGTGGGTCGATGTATATATATATTTATATCTATTGTGATATTGCAAAAGATCCAACGTACAAAAGGGACTCTGCCAAAATTTTCCGAAAATTTTTGGAGTTAGTATTTTTTTTTGAATTTTTTTGAAATATTTCGTTAACGACAAATTGATTTCAAATTAAAATTAAAATAAAAGGGTTTTGGAATAGGAATCGAAACTAACAGTTTTGATTTGAAACTAAAGAGTTTAGGCAAAATGAAATTGAGATTTTCACTAAGTGGGTTTTGCTATTGAGTTTGGAGCATTCTTCTACCTTAGCAAATTTCTGGGAAGAAATTTTTATAAGGGGGAGGAATATAACGACCCAGAATTTCTTTTCATTAATTTTGAACATTTAATTCATTTTAAATGTTAAATGTGAATTTTAATTCGATTTCAAATAAAAAGATTTTGGTTAAATTAATAGAATTAGATAGATTTCAAATGCGGGAATTTGATTGAAATTTGAACAATAATAAACAAATATTTGAGAATTGAAATAATTTGTGAATCTGGAGGCAAATGGAACAAAAATGGTTTCTAAAACTAATTTTAAGTCTATTTGGATTTGAATTATAATATTGGACGGTTGGATGGAATTAAAAGTCGATAAGTCAAATTTGGAATTTTATATTAATTTAATAATAGAATTTAATAATATAATAATGCAAATAATCAGATTTTGGTTTGAAATGAATCAGAATGATTTCTAATGTGAATATAAATTTTATAAAATTTATAATAGCGTTAATAAAATTTTGAAGGTTAAATTTTAAGTGATTTCGACGATTTTGGAAATCACTCGAATTAATCGACGAGTTAAAATAGACTTCCCGGACACAGCCTCGGAATTCGACGAAACCTGTTACATTAGATCCGTAATAGTTAGTTATTGTCGGATTTCAATATTCGTAGCAATCGGAGTTGTCGTTTGACCCTGGCAGCTCAAAACGCATAGTAACTATTTTAATCGATTTAATTTAAAATTGATCGTTTATTTCCGTAACTCGTGCATATGATCGAATTAGCCTCCGAAACATGTTCCATTGTGTTCGGGACGTTGGTAAAACCTCATAATCGCCTGTCGGCATGCATCGTTTGGAGATCCTGTGAAAAGGTTGTTTTAAAATGGATTTAATATTAAATTAATATAAATAAACGTTATATACTAAATTCTTAGGGCCGAAACCCTAGTAACAACGTAGCCGCCATGATACGTTTTAATGGCCGAAGCTTGCTTGCGTTTCCCTTTGATTTCCTCTCGATCTATCGAATTTTAGGGGAAACTCCCAACTGGAATGTTGTAGAGGGCGGTGAGATGCTCAGATCCAACGTTCAAGATCATGTTTAGCATGATGGATTGTCGAATTTTCGACCTTGAAGACAGGCCATTCGTACGCGTTTTCCCGTTCATTGGAGGGACTGGACTTCGCCGTCTCACAGCCGGAGGAGAAGATGGGGCCGGCGCACGCGGTGATGTGGTATGATCGTCATCTCGACGATGGCGGCGGTTGCGGCGGTTCAATGTTTATCGCGTGCTTTGGGTTTGTACGAACCTGTATTGCATGTGGGAAGAAGACTTGTGTGCGGCCACGATTTACTCCAGGGATGTGCGGCCGAGATGTTGTTTGGTATGATTATAAAAGGGAATTGTTTTAAATTACAGTTTAAACTATAATAATTTATATCTAATGCATACGTTATCAGATTCAAACGAAACAGGAAGCGTCGGAATCGCAGCAACGAGCAAGCCGCTGTGGTGCAGATCCGGAAGTGTTTGGAGCTAGCGAGAATTTTAGGTTAAATCGAACGTAGTTCGATTTAATTTAAAATTTGAATGCTCGCCGAAAACCCAAGGTGAGTTAATCTCACTCACATCTGGATACCAGTAATTTAAATAGCTAATATTTAAATGTTTGATTGGTTGTTTAGCTGAATATGATAATTATTATCAAATTGAATCGATATTTATTTGTTGTGCTAATATCTGTGGATGCAGGGAAATACGTTGGAGGGATCCAACTGGATTCCTCACAGAAAGAAATTTTATTTATATTGTATGATATATCTCATTGATATCCTATGATAAATTATTTTAGATCTTGTTATACTGTGTTTCATTTATATACTGGGATAGATTAAATTGAAAATTAAATTGTGTTGTGCTATGATTGGGTGAATAAAACCTGGGAACTTAAATATAAATAAAATAAATTGGGTTTAAAGGAAATAAAAGAAATTCTTAAGAAAAGAATTTAAAAGGAATTAAATTCTTAATTAAAGAATTTGAAAGGGATTAAATTCAAGAAATGGGTTGAAAATTTGAAGTGTTAGAAATTGTGATTTATAAAGGAAATGTGAATTGTTTTAAATTAATAGCGAGATTATATTTAAAGGATGGGATGTGTATGCTTTGTTAGAAACTAAGCATGTTTTAAAGAAAGATTTTCGAAGTATAAACTGCAAAATTTTGTAAAGTTGTTTTTAAAAATATTTTAGAAAAATTATTATTATTTTTAATTGTTTTTAAGTGAAAGCAAATAATTGATTAAGTAATTATGGTATTTAATTATTTTTAAAAGTAAAGTGGTATTAAGTTTCAAAGGGAATTATAGTATAAATATTTGATTTAATAACTTTACTTTAAAAGTTAAATTTGACTTAAATTACTTAGGAAACCTCTATATATTTCCTTTAGTATTATTTTCAATCAAATATTTTCTAGAAGCTTTATTTTAAATAATCTAAACATATGTTTTGAAAGTGATTTCCAGGAAATAGCAATGGGTTTAAAAACAAAGGGAATTTATTTTTAAAGTGTGGAAAGGAATTTACGGGATGAACGTAAAATTGAATTGGGATAAATTGTGTAGGATTTATAAAAAGAATTCTTTGGGTTATACTAAAATGGAAGTGTATTTTCCCTGAAAAGCCAAGTACGTTTTTAAAGCAGGTTTTTGAAAGGTTAGAAGTTGTATTAAAGAATGGTTTCAAGAAGTTATTTAAGTGGTAAGAATTCTAAAAGTGAACATTTATCAAATTAGTTATAGAAGTAATTATTTTAAAGGGGTGAGCAGTATTATGTTTTAAAACAATATTATTAATATTTATACTTTATAAAATGGTCTAATTTTAAAGATAATTAATTAAAGTTTTATTTGAAACTTGTATAGGATTTCATAGCTTTATTTTAAAATTTAGTATGACGTAACTTTATTTTGAAGAAGGTGGTTTATATTTTTATAAAGCAGTTTTATTCGAAATATTTTTAAAAGGTGTCTGTGTGTGTGTGTATATTAAATTAAGTATGTAGGAAGCTTTAATATAAATGTTTTATTGTATTTTCAAGAATAAAGAATTTAAATTTATTTAAATCTTAAGTATGGGTACTTGGATGTTTTCAGAGGAAGTAAAGATTTGGGAATTTACTCCATGAGAAGAGTTAGGTTTGAAAACTGTTTCAAAAAGATTGGAAAATGGAAATATATCTTGCAAAGATATTTTTGAGGAAAATAAATAATGAGGGAAATTATTTAATTGCTTGATGGATGTTGTGAATATTAATTGATAGTTAAATCACCGACTAACAATATTGGCCGATGCTTTGATCGTTAGGAGACCGAGATCGGGATTAATTTCTCGAAAACCACTTCAATCTGGTTTTACATTTTTGTGAGAAAACCGAGTTCAGAGTCGAAGATAGAGCAGTGAAGTGCAAGGGCTAGTTGCTACTAATCCTGGGGATATTTCCAAAATGGATGTAGTAGGAGTAGTACCTTCGGTTCCGTTCGAACCTGGGACGGACTTGTATGGATGAATGCTTTCGGAACATCGTTAGGTGGGCGATGGGCAATCTAAGTGAAATGTTCTAAAAGGTAACGCTTAGCCTCAAGCCTCATCAACGGAGAATGACTGAAAATCAGGGGTTATGCAGCAAGGCTAGGTGGGTAGCACCCATTTCAGGGTGAGGTCATCCCTGTCTAGATGTCCCTTTTATTTTGGCTTAGTGGTGCGGTTGTTGATCCCAACCGTGGGGTGATCTTACTCGGGATTATCCAGTAAGGGCTAGCCCCAGCCTTGTGTTGTAGGGGATCGGGAGTGGTCCTCGGTACACTGATCTAGACCAGGTACTGTGACAGGTGGTACCCCAGTTCTTAGTCATTAGTTGGAAATCCATTCTCCCTACACGCCTTTTACGAGTTTTGTTTGTATTACCCATGATTGTGGCTAGTAGCTGGAATTTAATAGATGTAACAATTTCGGCTATTTTATAAGTATTTGTAAATAGACCCTACTATAATATCATAGGATTTTTCTAAAAAGTGTTTTTGCTATCGTAAGGTAAAAACCCGTCATGTTTATTTGTGGCATGGTCTTACGAGACGCTTTTGTTTTCAAAAGGATTTTGAAACTTTAATAATCAATTTGGGTGTAACTTTATCAACTGGTATTCCAGACTGACTCGGGTGTTATTTCATTATAATGCTCGGGTCAGATCGAGTATTATATGTTCAGGATAGGATGCTATGGAGCAGGAGAGGAGCTGGAGTCCGAGACGTGTTATCCGTACTTGTATATATAGCCACTGTTGTGATTGTTTGAGATTGTCAGACTGGTAATTGTTGTTTGTTTGAGATACTCTGATGATATATTTTATAAAACAAATATAGTTTTTATTTTGTGTAAAGATCTGATATTACATATCATATTTTATTCCGCTGCGATTGTGAGATTCTGTTATTGTTTAGTTCCTTCGTTCTTCTACCTTCTTTCTTTTTCCTCAACAATCTATCTTTTCCGGCACTTGATCGTCGACATATCATACTGTGGGGTATTTTGTGTCGATTTTCGAGGGTCGAGAAGGGCGGGTCGTCACAATTGCTGAGATGAAAAAGTGCATTTGGTCAAATTTGGTGCATCAATTTAAAGGTATTCTAAGTTGTTAATGTCTTATCAGTAATCATTTTTTGTTTATGGTATTTGATTATCTATTTACTATTGAGATGCTTTTAATTAGTAAAACCGTTTTAATTTATTAATATATTTCGTTCACGATCATCAGACAGCTTAAATGACTCCTTTAAAAACAATAATAACATAAAATTTGTACTTGGAACTTGTGGAGAAGATAGATAAACATAAATATGATAGGATTTTGGTCACCTTATATATTCATTTCATCTTTAGACTACATAAAATCCATTTTAACCACTCTAAATAAGGATGATATTATTCATACACACTTAAAGTACTTCTCTATATATCCTCTCATTAGATCAAATATTTTATTTTGCCCACACTCGACTTTTATTTATTTATTTAATTTTTGCATAACCACAACACAACTTTTCATCTCTCCTTTCAAACAATGAAATCAAAACCATAAATTTCCATTTTTCCCCATAAATAGTGTTACCCTTGCTAATATTAACATAGTAAAGAATATTTGCAACTCAAATTAATGCTATTATAGACCATGGTGAAGAACCTTGGTTACTACTTCAATAAAAAATGTCCAATTAGTACTTTCGTTGTAATTTTAATATAAAATAAAAAAAGAATGACAAAACAAACTAAAAAGAAGCATGATACAATAAAATATATTTAATTATTATTATTATCCTTCCTATAACATTAACGCGGGCACAAAAATATTGATTTACATGCATCTTCTAAATTTAATTAAATTCCTTAACTCATCATCTCCTAATATGAAATTGATGAAATATTATTACTTACATTATACATCTTTTTTTTTCCATTGATGATTGAGAGGACTGAAAATATTTACATTTTAAGGTTATATTTTATTTATTTCTACGTTAATTTGTTGTGCATAACCAATCATGTTTACTTTTAGATTCTCTCTTATGTTTAAGTTAGGTTTTTGAAGTAACTTTAATGATTTAATTTGATTAAATCTTTAAGTGGAGTTATCAATATTTAAGTTGTTGTAAATAGTAACACCCATAAACAAAGTTCAATTTTTTTTATCATCATGTAGAAGGCTACATTACAAATATTCATATTATTGGTCAGCAAATTTTTTATTCTGTTGAATTGCTAAGTTGTTATTACTCTTATCATATGATATCACACATGGACCTATGCAACAAGCAAGATCGCTTTCACATTTGTTGATGTACTTAGGTTCACATTTCATGATGTGCATAATGTGACACTCGATGAGGTGTGCAATTGTTTTGCAACTAAATGGTCTTATATTTATTGTAGCACATTAAGTCGCATGTTTTAACTTGCTGAATAGTGGGGAAGAGTGATAAAGACGTCCATAATAGTATGGTTACACAACTGGGCAAGGCGGTTAACCTACGAGGGAGTCATGTTGTTAAACGACTTTTTTAGCTTCAAGTTGAATGAGATAGAGCATATGGCACATTTACCACTGAGAAGGTGACACAGATGTTTTGGTAGGTCACAAATTGTCGAGGTTGTATACTTGGCGTGTGCTCGGGCATTGTGATTTACGTTTAGTGTATGTGCATTTTTAAGCAGTTTACCATTGAGTATGTTAACTCGTGTATGGTTAGGCAGTTTATAATTGAGACTGTATACTTGGTATATTCCTAGGATTACATTGTTGTTAGACGTCCAATCTTCGAGTGGAAATTTCGTAGATTGTTATTCGATCTAGGCATATTAGGATAGTTACCATGTTGCATGTATATTGACAACTTCTTATACCTAGCACATGAATGCAAATGAACACCATAGGTTGTATAGATTATAACTGCAACTTTAATAAATTGCTAACACCATACCATTAGTGATATTTTTCACTCACTAAGTCTGACTCCTTCCATATCTTCATCTTCATATCTATTATAGGTGACATGGCAGTGGATGAAGTGATTTGGATAAAGTACATGGAGGAGGTCACTTAGTGCCTAGGGGATATATTTATTTATAGTTATCCACATGTGTACCTTATTTTATTTACAAGTCAAACTTTTATTGTATTATCATTTGGACTTGCTATTTCTCAGTTCTTATATGTACCATTGTTATCTTAAGACTATATAATTTTGGTAATTTTCAGAATTTATATTTTAGTCCCTTTTGCAGTGTAATCTTAAAGTGTATAAGGTGTTTATAAATTTATATTTTTCTATATCATGTAAGCTAGAAAAACCTAACTATTCGTACTTCTTGGTACAACTCAAGTTTAAATGCCACCTTGGGATTTGAATCAGTGTGTTTGGAGGTGCGGATTGTTACAACTGGTGCAACAACCTTACTTTCCACGCCGTAAATTAAATAAATCAAATAAATTTAATTAAAGTAAAAATATTCAAATTTGATTTTTGATAATTACGTTTTCAAAATAACTCTTATTTATTTGAAGTCTATTTTAACAAAAAAATTTATTTTAGTAAATTGAACTAAATTAATAAATTATTTTTAAATAATATATTGCAATTGAATAAATTATTTTAACTGAATATAAAATATATTTTAAACTATAAATATTTTATACGTGGTATAGTGAGAAATAAACAGATATTCAAATGAATGGAATTTGGTGTTATTGAAATAAAAATTGTAAAAAGAGGTGTAAATTAATTTAAATCAAATTGAAATTATTTATAAATAAATTAAAAGGAATGAAATGAAAATCAAATCTTGCTTGAATTTGAATTTAAGGGCCCAAACTAAATTAAAAGCCAAAGCCCTTGTTAACATACCCAAATCCATTTATCTTCACCCTTTTCCATTCTAGATTCTTCCCTTATCTCTCTTGAACCCTCTTTATCCCATTGTTCGCACTAACGCACCCACTTCATTTTTATTTTTCACCGAAGCACTAATTTGTCGCTCAAATTCGAACAGAAAGGAAAAAACAGAGATGAAAAAAAATGAAAAAAACAACATGCATGACATCAGTTGCATCAATGTCAAGAGGCATGGGACATCATGAGGAGGTGCGAAGAGTTGAGGATGATGACACCAATGGGGGGATTAGCATAGGGCTTGGCTGAGGTGTACGTGCAACCTGGGAATAAGCATGAATGTTAGCGATAGTTTATTGAGGTGGACTTTGGCCTGGGGCAGCAAAGCATAGAATGTAAGATGTCCAAGGCTAAGGTGGTGCTAGTTAGGGTTTGAGTAGTGATTTGGGGATTTCAGGTGTATGATTCGAAAGGAGAAAGGACTTTGAGGTAAGTTATCCTTATAACTTACCACTATAGTATAGAATCCATTTCTATAATTTTTCTTGTATTCTCGAGCATTGAATTTAGGCTAATATGTTATGAATTGATTGCAGTTATGTTGATAATCTTTCATTGTTCATTGTTTATGTTGTTTGTATGATAAATAGTGTTTGTAAATAGTCACAACGACTCATGAAATTGATCGAAACTAAGTAAAAGAACTGAAATGCGAAGCATTAAAAGAAATAAAAAGTATTTAAATATAAGTAGAAATTTTGAAATGATTTAATTTTATTTGATGTTGGAATTGTTATTATTAATGGAAAATATAAAAGTGAAATTAGTGTGAGAATTTAATGAGTATAATTTATTTGGAAATTAATGATTTCTGGGTGTGATTAAATAAGTGAAACTTTGAATAGGAATTTGCATTTATCTACGACTATAAATTGTTTGAATGATTTGATAAAAAGAGGATTCAAATTTTATAATTTGAAATGATATGTTAATTTTATTTGGAGTTTATAAATAAAAATTTATAAAATTATATTCTGCAATTATAATAAGATAAATGTGTTTTATTTATGGAAAGTTTATATGTGTGTGAGTGTGTGTTGTTTAAGAATAATTTTTGAAACCTTATTTGATTTGTTTTAACAAAAGAAAAAAATATTTAGATGCTTAGGAAATATATTTTGAAGTGTTTGAATTGAATTATAATGAAATGGGAAACGTTGAAATATTATCACAAATAATGTTAATATGTGAAATATTGTGTATAAAAGTACATTTGTTAGATAAGTATTTCCCTTGGAGTGGTTTAAAAGGGATTGGAGGTAAAAAAGGATTTTGGAATATTTTTTTGAAAATTGAATATTATGGTTTTGGAAAATATCTTAAATTTAAAATCCTTCTTAGGAGAAATATCAGTAACTATATTTGTTTATTAAAGGAAATTATTTAATTATTAAACTCCTTTGTTAGCATTATAAAATGTCAAAGAAGATTTTTGAATTGCGTAAGTTATTTTTCAAAATAAATTTTTCAGTTTGAAATTGGAAGAAGATTTTCAATGGGGATTGCTTTGATATAGTAACACCTTGTAAAATCAATCATAATTAAATCAATTGTATAAATTAATTTAAATAAGATAGGGTTAAAAACGAAAATTTTGTAAAAGTCAAAATTTGACTGCGAAAGTTACGCAATTGCATTCGTGGTGATTTTCTTATCAATTTCCATATATAATATGTTGAAAAGAGTTCTCAAATGAGAATGCTATGGACGTTTAATGTTTTAGATGTAAAGTAATTTAAATAGAATTCAAATTCAAATAACTAATTAATTCTAAGAGTTGAAATTTAAAAGTTAACAGTAATTATACTTGGAGGTTAAGTAAACACTAAAATTAACGTAATTATTAAATACAAATTAAGAAAGGAAATAAATTAAGAATGACAAAGATATTAACAATCCTAGAATAAGGACTAGTCGACCCCTTACCCATGGTCAGTCGACCTCAAGTGGTCGATCAGTAGGAAGCAGCGGTCGACTGGTGTTGTTAAGTGGAGGCCAGGGTTTTTTGCATTTTAACATACCAGATATCATTACTTTTTTTAACCGACCTTAATACGACGATTCTAGTGCATTCCAACCACTATAAATAAGAACCTAATCCATTCACTGTTACTCGCAAATCATTTTTGGAACCTAGCGAAGTTCTGTATGTTTATCTCTTCTATGATTCAAAAAAACTTTTTGAGGGTTTCAGATAAGAAGTCTTATATGTTTATTTTTGTTTCTTATTTATTTTCTAAACCTCTTCTCCTCCAAACCTCTATTCTTTTCAATCTAACATATATACAAATCGCTTGTTGTATATATCAAAAAGAAAAGATCTGAAAGGGAATATTGAAGGCATGTTAAATCTAAAAAAGGTAAAGCTAAGGACCTATAATGAGTGGAAATCTTAGTTTTCCTATTTTAGTATTGGATAGTGTAGTTTGGATTAGATATATGCTTTGGGAAGTTTTGGATTACGAAAACATCACATTAAAAATCCCCAAAATCCACCAAAAGAAAATTGTCAATTCTTAAGTTGGAATCTTAATTGTTTTCTATTGAAATAATCGACTTTGTGTGGATTTCGTAATTTAATTATTTTATCTTCTATTCCATTTCTCATTCTTTCTTTTTCTTTAGATCTAATTTAGGGATTTAATTAAGAAATGGTATGTAAGGTACGTATTCTTATTCACTATTTACATTTCTTATTTCTAAAAAGAATAGAATCGCTCCTGTTTGATTTCATGTAATGGAAGTTGAATAGAGCATAATAATTAATTAAATTTTAAGTTCCTATTTTTGATTTATTACATTATTTTAATATAAACTAAATTAGATTTGGATTCTATATACAATTCTATTGATCTGATTTTGAAATATTAGATTTATGGTATATATGCTATTGTGGAAATGAGATTTGTATAATTTTGGAAGACTTGACATTTGACCATTAGTTTAGGATGTCATCTCCATGCGTATAGAAATTAATGCGTGTGTATATACTAGCGTAAATAATATATAATTATAACGTATTAATTGTGTAGTTAATTATGGTAATAGTTATCATTAAATTCCCCCTTAGGAAAGTAATTAATCGTTAAGGAAAAATAAGAAGGAATTCTTATAAGGCCTAAATAATGAATACGATGGGATGTGTGATAATATATTTGAGGGTTTTATAAATTATGACTAAGATATATGGATACGAGGTCGGTCAAAAGCACACGGAAGTCTACCCAGCTAATCTGGCTACCAACAGTGTGAATTTGGGGTTGATGTGAGACATCGCTTATAGTAGGCAACTAAAAATGACATGAGGTTAATACCAATTCTATAGGGAAAATCTGCTCAGCTAGTCTAGCTACCAATATTTATAATAGTCAGACTAATATGAGACTCTCCATGGGTTACGGGTCGTAATACAAAAGAACCTTTTTCGAGGATTTAAGATATTAAGTGGTTGTATGAGGACCTGCCTCCTTCCCATGTGTGAAGTAATAAATAGTCAGGATTGGATCTAGGCACGGTTGAGGATATCTTGAAAAGGTTTCTATTTAATAGAAAGTTGTAAGTGTCCAAAGATATATCTATGAAATGTCAGCTAGATAGGCACATGTGAGAAGTCTGCCTTGGTAGTATGAATTAAATGATGGAGGCTTACCTCAGTTCCTATTTTCCATTAAAAGGGCATTAAGTAGCTTGGGTACTATCTCTCGCATTGGTAGACATTAATAACAATGGTTGTAGGTTATTGGTTATGGAATCGGATAAGCCTTAGGGCTTATAATTGGAAAGGCTTTGAATATAGCTTAAACGCATAAGATATATCCTTATTTAAATTATACTTCCCATGTACTAATATAGAAAGGCTCGAGATTTTTATTCATCATACATTGTTGTTCTGACACCCCCTCCTTACAACACAGGTTAGGAAAGGAGTTGATGATTCAGATGGTGATAACGATAAGAGGAGCTTGTTGTGGTAGGTTATTTGTTGTTGTGCCATTTAAAAATGATAATGTCTTTTTGAAAATGATGAATCAAGTTATGTAGTAATTATTACTAACATTGTGTTATGGTTTATTGACACTTGAGATTTTAAATAAAATGGGTATTGTTTATGTTATTATATTTTATCCTTCTACTGTGAGGTCTTAATGAGTGGATAAATAGCTCTGTATTGTTCTTTTTACCAACCAACGATCAGTTTTGGAATGGGATAAATTTCGATGTGCCTTTTTTGGTCAGAATTTAGGACTATTTTGAGGAGATTTGTTACATTTGGTATTAGAGCTTAGGTTACTCGATTAATGGGATAGGTATATGTATGAGAGGCGTACTGTTATTTTTTAAAGTAATTTTCAAAAAAAACCTACTATATGTACTTATTTGGATCAGACACCTAACTCTATAAATTCTGACTACAGAAGTAGTTGCGACCATATTCTGAAAGGATGGGAAAAACGACTATGAGTTGGAAAAATAAATAAGATTAAATTTATACTCCTACCCCAATTACCTATGGGGCAGAGGTCGTACCATAGGGAGTGGTCTAAGAAGAGCATGATCATGAAATATAAAAGCACCCAGGAAGCTGAATGGTACTTAGCTTCTTTGTTTTACCTAGACTTCCTTATAAGTATGGACTCTATAAGCATAATAAGTAATAATGACAGAAATTGTGAATGGAAAAGATTGTAACTCCAAGGCAATAAACATTAAATAAATAGAAAGTTACAAGAAATTAATAAGGATATAAATGGAATGATTAAAGAGGTTAATAAGATAATTATGGAAAGATAAGGAAGGAATAATGGGTTAAAAAATTAGTATGAATAAATAAATGTCTTTAGGAAATGTCCGTTAGGAGAATAATCATGTAGAAATTTATAGAGATAGCAAATAAATATATTAGGTAGTATTAAAATACTATAGGGAAAGATTTTTGTAAACATTCAGAAGTAAGATGTAAAAAATGAAAGGAATAATTTTTTATGAGAAGGTGTATATAAATCACCACAAGGAGCTAACTAGATTATTAAAAGTTAAGTAGGAAAGTTCAAAAGAAGGAACAATTAAAGTCAACTTCTAAACCCAACCATATGTGAAAGAATTTGATAAAAGATTTTTGGAAAATTCCTTGAAACGTTTGATTGGGTAAATATTTATTTTGAAAATAAAACAAGGAGATTTGAAAATTCATAATTTGAGAACTTGCCGAGTCAAAACTTTTTGGTAAAAAGGATTTTTTAGTTTTGAAATTCTTGATTAAAAAATTTGTTGAGTTAAAAAGTTTCAAATTTTTGGATTCTTCATTTTTTTAAATAAACGTAAAATAAGGCATGTTTTGGACTCAATGATTTTTCCTACCTTATTAATTTGGAAGTTCTTTTCATTAGAATTCTTTTCGAATGGGTGTATACATGGCAGTGACACTTGATTGAAATAGAAAAATAGGAAATAGAAGAGTAAGGATGTTCAATAAGAAAGGTAAAAGGAACATTCTCGTATAAGGAAATGTGGAGAATAACACCTGAAATTCAGATAGTAATAACATTGGGAATTTGTGTTGACCCTCCTTTTTTGTACATTTTAAGTTGACAATAAACCATACATGTCTAACTCAAATTTAATGAAAAGGAGGACTGATAAGGGTAAAAAGAAAGATAAAGGGAGAATAGAATATTACATGAATAGAATAGCATATATTATTTCAATATGTAATCTTTACAGTGGAAATTTTAAATTCATACATCAGAGTCTATCCTAAGCTCAACCTGGATAGTTATAAATACGCATCCTTAAAAATGCTGAAAAACGACAAACACAATGGAAAAGTAAACTATGTTCATATGTTGATGAAGGTCTCCAACTCTCCTTTAGAAAATCCAAGCGTCTTCAGTTGATCCTAAAACTACTCGGACCTGACCCGAGTATTAAAATTACTTAGATCACTTTGAAAAACTGGCATGAGAAACGCAAATCATAAATATGTATATGACAGTCTAGATAGCTAGAGCGGAACCCAAACACTAGTTGTCGAAGCTAGGGTTTAGAGACTATCTTTCTGTCACTCTTAAGGCGGTTAAGTTATTTGATCAACTTAAATCCTTTTACATGGTCTTTTAGAGATGATTTTGATTTACTAAACACAATTCCGAATATTGTTTAAAACAACTTTCCTTTAACCGTTTCTTCAAAATTCCCGTAAAATAATTATAAAACTTCCGAATAATCTTAAAAGTACTTGTTTATTCACTTGAAAATTTTGCTAAAAGGATTAAAAAAGAATAATTAAGTTAAAACCATAATTTGCAAAAGTTACCGAAACCGCTGCAAAAATTACTACGAAAAATGTTTTAAAGTTACTTTGTTCAAAACACTAATTCCATTTCGTATATGTCCATTTTTATAAATCAAATCCCTTTCAAAATATTTCATACTATTTATAAAATTTATTTCAAATTTTTAAAGATTTAAAAATATCAATTCTAAAGCATTTACAACTTTGGTTCCCAAAACTGCCAAACCATGATGTTTTAAAAACTTGATTCGGACATAACTCAAATTCTATTCACTGATCAATTTGAAAACTATAGTTATAAGAGCTCGAAACATTCTTCTTTCAAATATTGCCAAGCTATATTCCATTCTACACATTGATTTAACTTTTACGGTGCGAAATCGTGAACTGCCGCTACGCGACGCACTTATTTTGACTCCATTTTCAAATCTTTTCCAGAGTTTACCAAAATAAGTTTTAATGTTTATAAAACATATATAAACCATTTTAAACAATTTTATTCGTGTTTAATAAGGTTTAATTATTCTGTAACACTTTTATTATTCATTTTGGAAAGTGATTTCCTTTGTGCAAATTCGACGTGTATTTAACGTGAATTATTTCCACAACAAGCAAGCATATAATCAACCAATCATCATCTAAACATATTAAACAACAATATAAGCAATCATTTTAGCATATGATTAAGGATATAACATTAAGTAGTTAATGTTTATTATCATCACTAATAGCAAGTTATATTTAAGAGAATAATAATAAATATTAGTAAGTGTTTGTCAAGTGATTCAAAGTGAGATTAACTCACTTTTACCAAACCAAACTCTATCCTCTTCCTACCAACATTCAAGCACATATCACCACACTTCACAACATCACTTCCTTCTCTATCTTAAACTTCTCTAAAGCATTCTGTATCAGACCGGCACTATTCCGGCAGCACTTCCTTCTTTTTTCTTCACTCTAGAGCTTCTCAAATCTCCCTCTTTCCTCCTTGTAAGCATGACCAAGCTTTGGAATGTGGTGATGCTTAGCGTTGGGTAGGGAATAGGAGTGGCCATTGAGAGTAGAGGGGTTGTGGAGGTATTTGCACTTGTTTTGACCTTGAAATGATGTGGTGTTATATAAGTATAATTTTATTTCTCTTTTCTATATTTTTTCACATTATTTTCATAAGGAAGAGAAGTCATTAGACTAGCTGAGGAAGTAGAAGAAGAAGTAGAGAATGGTGTGAAGAAATTAGAAGGTAAGGCCTTGTATTTATAAGAAAAAACCTGAATCAAAATATCGTGATAATTCTTTGGCCACACATCACCATTGTATCACCTTCCCCCATCAGCCACATGCATCACCTTCCTCCATCACACACGCATCGCAACCCCATGCCCCACCATGTGCTTGTAAGGTAATGTGAGTGAATAGATAGTTGTTTTAGTAGATTTAAGGATGAAGAAAAAGGAAATATCTTAGATATTTTCTTTATTAAGTGCATATATACGTGTAACACACACACACACACACACACACACACATATATATGCATGTGTATGTTATATATGTATGTGTGTGCGTGTGTGTGTGTATTAGTGCATGTATGTGTATGTTATATATGTGCACAAGACATATAAATAATATTGCAATTACTTTGAAAAACTTCCACGCGTTAAACCGTTGAAAATTGGAAAACCGATTCCCAGTCACATTTTCACTTATTAACTAAATCAAATATAAATACAAAAAAAATTTGAAAACTAATTTTTTTCGTTTTAAATATATTAAAATGATCACATTCGAAATATAATATCGTATAAATCAATATTAAGCAAGTGTTTACAAAAAGTGCTATTATAACGATAAAGTGTTGTCAATTTTCTTATATCTTTCGAATCAAGTATACATTTTTATAAAATTTTTATAAATAATTTATTATCACTATATGATTAATTAAAATGAATTGTTATCATTTTAAAACAATTATTTGATTACTTAAATTAATTTAAAATTCCAAAAAATATATAAAACTGATGACATCCCTAACGATGTCATAAATATATTTTATTTCCAAACATAAAATAAATAATTTTTATTTCATATTCTTATTTAAATGGATAAATAAGTGTATGTATGCAGTTCGGTACATGCTAATATTGAGAAAATCTCAATAGTACCGAAATTGATTTTCGTCGTTTTTTGATGAAAATCTCAAATATCCTTATTTGTTAATATACCTTTAAAACAAGTTTACCATCATTATTTATGGTTAATTTGTGTTATAAAATCTAGTGTTTGAATATTTCAAATATAAATATGATTTATCAAAGCGATAAATTTGCGGGTCACTACAGAATTTTAATACTGTAATCATAATATAGGAGAGAAGTAATTGGAATAATATAGGAAATTAGTAATATAGAAGTTGTCCTTATCTAATTCATTTTCCATCATTTAAAGTTATAGAAGGTGAGTTTGGAAATTGAATGGAATTTAACGATAATTAATAAATGAGATAGGATGATTTTATATATAACGAAAAGCATTTATCTAAAGATGATAATTATATATATACATTTTTCTATTTGTATTTAGCACTTGTTTGAAAAATAATATTATTGAATTTAAAATGGTAATAAAAGAAAAATAATTTGGGATTCATAAGAAAAAGATTGCGAAAGATTATAAGTGTTTTAAAGCAGAGTTATAAAAGGTATCTAGTTAAGTGGTGGTACATTCTAAATAATAAAACAATAGATCTTGATATATATCTTAAAAATAATATAAGAACTTGAAATTAGAAATTTGTCATGCATGTGAAATATCTTTGAAATAATAACTGACTAATAGAGGAAAATTTGTTATTTTGGAATAATATTGAAGTTATAAGCTTTGTAATGGATTTAAAAATAGTTAACTTTGGAAAAGAAATAATAATTATATATCCTTAGAATGGTAGCAATGTACTTTTCATAAGTATAGGCCATGATATGGGGTAATAAATGTTGATTTTGCACTCAATGTAATAAGTTTATTTGTATGTAACCAATTTATTGAAAATTATTTCATGTTATAAAGAATAGTCAAAACAAAATTTTTATGGAGTAAATAAGGATCACTAATTAGTTAAGGCACGGTAAAAATTTTAGGATACGAAAAATTAGGAATAGCATGTACACCGAATCTAAAAATTTGAAATCATTCTCAAAACTTTATTTGTTGAAGTGGGTAAAGTTGTAAAAAATTACAGATCTACAATTGGGTTGTAAATAAGATTGCCTTAAATGTCTTGGAATGTAAATTATATGTTTAAATTTATTTGGAGAGGTTTTCCTGTAATTTCCATAAATTATCATATTCCAAAATATGTATAAAAGCACATTGTTTGAATTAACAAAGGATGTACCAAAAAAAGAAAGAGATGTATAAGATATGGAATTCCTTTTGCATAGTTTATACTATCTATCTCAATAAAAGAAAAGAAATAATTCTTTATAATTTCAAATGAAGCAAAAAAATTCGCTTACGGTTAATATATGAAAGATTATAACAGTAATCCTATTTAGAAGGATTGCTCTGATAAATTAAAAATATGGAAATAAGTGTTCTAGTTTAGAGATTATTATGCATGTATAACCGTACTTAGCGACTAAAAATAAAAATATATAAACAGCATAATTTACGACTTTCTATGTATTAATTAGTAATTAACGGGTTAGGATTTATGGACATTAGTTACAAATTAATGGACGGTAAATTTGAAATCAATGAGAGTAAAAATGAATTAAATGTAGGCTGATTAGGAAAATTTAACAAGGCATTTATGAAAGAACTAAATAAGAGAAATTTATAGATTTTGGAATTTGTAAAAGATTTAATTACATGAGAGTTGATTAGAGATGGTCCAGTTGTTACAATTACATTATGGGTATATTAACTAAAGTAATATAAGGACCACATTTATTTTAAAGTAAGAAGGAAATTAAAGAAGATGGATGATAGTGGAATGACATATTAGGAATGTCCATCTTAATTTAGTAAGCAGTGTTAGAACAACACCACTTACACCAGTTAATAGAAAAATGGCAGCTTCCAGCAAAATTTTCACTTTGAATTTTTGAATTGTAATCGCTAATTGTCTCCCTTACTTATTTGAAAAGCATAAGGTATGGTATAAGATATGTCCCTGTTTTATCACCATATTGATTTTATGAATGGGATTAAACCACTTAATAAATATAAATATGTTGAGAAAAATAAATAAAGACATTTTATTGTAACGCTTAACTAGAGATAAACCATAGGTAAAGTTGGAAGTTAATGAGGAAATTAGGTTAGAAACTAGAAGTAAGTAAATGCTTCAATCCCAAAAACTTTAGGATTTTAAGGAAAAATAAATTTTAGGTTTCAGAACATCACCATTTAATTAAATGTATAGGGATGTGATGAGGATTTTCTATTGAATAAGGATAAAGAAGAAGGTAGCAAAATTTGTCACTCTGTGTTTGACATAAAAAAATTCCCGTTAGAAGCAATCGACCGCAACATCTTTAGCACAGATTATCAAGGAGGTGGTTTATCTTCATAGAATTCCAAGTAGCATCTTTAGTGATAGAGAACCCTTATTAAGTAGAAAATTTTTGGAAAAATTTACAGCTTTAGGAACTTCGCTGAATCTTAGTACTGCTTACCACCCGCAAACTGGTGGACAAATTAAAGGAGTGAATAGGATACTGGAGAATTTGCTAAGAGCTTACATCGTGGACTTTTGAGGACAATAGGGGCGGCACTTACCTTTAGTTGAATTTGCAGTCGCCAATCGATGATTGGTATGACACTCTTTGAATTGCTTTAAGGGAGGCCATGCAAATTGCCAAATTGTTGGTGGGAAATCACCGACAAAATCCTACTTAGACTATATTTAATTAGCAAGACTTCAAAAAGACATATTTGGTTAGGCAACGAGCGAAGGTCGTAAGATTTGGAAAGAACGAAAAAAGTTGGTGCCAAGATTTATTGGGCGTTTCATAAATTTGGAAAAAATAGGAAAACTTGCATATCGTGTGGAGTTACCAGATAAACTGTTAGGAGACCATGATGTATTCAACGTTTTGCATTTGAGGAAATGCCTTCATGACACAACAATTGTGGTAGAGCCCGATCAGTTGAGGATATTAAGACGGAGCCAATAGCATCCTATGACACCACATGCATTGTGGAGCATGGAACTAGGAAGCTCTACAATAAAGAAATCAGGTTGGTACGAGTATGACGGGGAGAAATTCTGGCGGAAAGCACGAGGATTTCTCATCCTAAGCTTTTCTTTCGTAAAACTTTCTCTCCAAAATTAGAATTTGATTGCTTCATGGTTGCTAGATTAGATGGTAGGAGATGGATGTTATAATTTACGCTATCACTTTGCACTCATGTAGAAATTTTTGTGCATGTTTAGTGTGTTTTCATACATACTTATATGTCACGATCAAACACTCATGCTAGGATTGAACATACTTGTAGTACGTGTTCAGTACATAATCGTACTACACTTTTGGTTGAGTAGACGGTTGTCAAGTTAACTAGGTTGTATCATGGACATTTATTGCATGTTTCACTGTTCGCCCCTCGAAATTATTTCAGGGACGAAATCCTTTTAAGAGGGAGAAAATAGCACCCCATAAAATCAAACATAAATAAATAAATTGGATAAATTAATTTAAATAAGATAAGGTTAAAAATGGAAATTTTGTAAAATTCAAAATTTGACTACAAAAGTTACGTCATTGCATTCATGATGATTTTCTGATCAATCTTCATATATAATATGTTAAAAATACTGCTCGAACGAGAAAGTTATGCGCGTTTGAAGTTTTAGATTCAAATTAATTTAAATAGAATTCAAATTCAAATAATTAATTAATTCTAAGATTTGATATTCAAAAGTTAATAGTAATTATACCAGAGGGTTAAGTAAACCTTAAAGTTAACGTAAATGTTAAATACCAGTTAAGGAATAAATAAATTAACAATGGCGAAAATATTCAATTTCCCAGTATAGGGACTAGTTGACCCCTTGCCCATGACTGGTCGGCCGCTAGCGGTCGATCGGTGGGAAGAAGCGGTCGAGGAAGCAACGGTCGACCAGTGCTGTTAAGTGGTGAATAGTGTTTTGTGCATTTTAACATGCCATATTTTTTTAACCGGCCTTTATCTGACGGTTCTGGTGCGTTTCCACCACTATAAATAAAAATCTAGTCCCGTCACTGTTATCCACAAATTATTTTGGAAACCTAACGATGCTCTATCCGTTCATCTCTTCTAAGATTCAAAAACTTCTTTAGGGTTTCAAGTAAGAAATCCTATATGTTTATTTTTGTTTATTATTTATTTTCAAAACCTCTTCTCCTCCAAAACCTAATCTTCTGAATCTAGCATATATACAAATATCTTGTTGTACATATCAAAAAGGAGAGATCTAAAAGAAATTGTTGAAGGCGTCTCAAATTCAAATGGAGGAAAATACAAGGACCTAAGGTGAGTGGAAATCTTAGTTTTACTATTTTAGTAAATGAATAGTGTTGTTTTGATTTGATATATTCTTTGGAAAGTTTTGAATTACGAAAACATCATATTAAAACCCTCAAAATTCCTCTAAAGGGAAATGTCAATTCTTGGGTTGAAATCTTAATTTTTGTATTAAAATAATGGATTTTGTATGGATTTTGTAATTTATGTATTTTACCTTATATTCCACATCTTATTCTTTCTTTTTCTTTAGATCTAATTGAGGGATTTAATTGAGAAATGGTATGTAAGGTATGAATTATTGATCGCAGTTTAACCCCTTATTGCTACAAAGAAAAGAATTTCACTTGTCTAATTTCATGTAAAGGAAGTTGAATATGGTGCAAAATTAATTAAATTGTAAGTTTCTATTATTGATTTATTCTATTATTTTGACATAAAATAAGTTGGATTTGGATTATATATCCAAGTCTATTAATTCAGTTTTGGAATATTAGATTTATGGCATACATGTTATTGTGGAAATGAGAATTGGATAATTTTGGAAGATTTGACATTTGAACGTTAATTTAGGAAGTAATGTCCCAAGAAATAGAAATCAATAAGTGCATGTGTGTGTATAAACTAGCATAAATAACTACAATTATAATGTGTTAATTGCGTAGTTAAGTAGGGTAATATTTATCATTAAATCCCCTTGTAGGAAAGAAATTAACTATTAAGGCAAAATAAGAAGGAATTATTATAAGGCCGAAATAATGAATACAATGAGATGTATGATAATATGTTTTGAGAGTGTTATAAATTATGACAAAGTTATTGGGATGCAAGGTTAGTCAAAAGAACACAGAAGTCTACCCAGCTAATTTGGCTATCAGTAGTGTGAATTTGGGGCTAATGTGAGACATCGCTTATAATAAGTAACTACGGATGATGCGAGGTTAGTCCCAATTTATTAGGGTAAATTTTCCCATCTAATCAGGCTACCGGTACATAAAAATAATTAGACTAATGTGAGACATCTCCATGGGATATTTTTCGTAATACGAATGACCTGATTCGGGGATTAAAGGTATTAAGTGGTTGTTTGAGAGCCCACCTCCTTTCTATGTACAAAGTATTAAATGGTCAGGATTGCGTTAGGCATGGTTGAGGATATCTCGGAAAGGTCTACTTTAATAGGAAGTACTAAGTATCCGAATAGATTATCGTGCAATGTCAGCTGGATAGGCACCTGTGAGGAGTCCGCTTGGGGAGTAGGTATTAAATGATGAGGCCTTATCTTAGTTGTCTTAAATGGTCAAAATTTTCTATTTTCCATTACAAAGGTATTAAGTGGCTTGGGTACTATCTCTCGCATTAGTAGACATTAATAATGTTGGTTATGGGTTATTGATTATGGAATTGGGAATGCATAACACATAATCTTATTTAATGCCTAAGTACTAATATAGAAAGGCTTGAGATTTCTATTCACCAGACATTGTTGTTCTGACTCCCTCCTCGTTACAACACAGGTTAGGAAAGGAGACGACGATTCAGATGGAGATGACGATAAGAGGAGCTTGTTGCAGTAGCTTATTTATCTAATTATGATATTTTCTGATGTACTCATTTAAAGCTGGCAATGTTTTTCCGAACATCATGAATCTCAATTACGTAACCTTTATCACTAATAATGTGTTATCATTTATTGACACTTAAGATTTTAGATCAAATTGGTACTGTTTATGTTATTATATTTTATCCTTCAGCTGTGAGGTCTAAATGAGTGGATAAATAGCTCTGTATTGTTCTTTTAACCAATCAACGACCAGCTTTGGAATAGGTCTAAGTTTCAAAGGGCCTTTTTTAGGCCAACATTTAGGACTACTTCGAGGTAGGTAGTTACAGATATTAAATAAGAGGTTTTAGATAAAGTTTTAGAAAGAATAAGAATATTTATTATAATAATCTCTTTGGACCAATATTGATTTCTAGATTAAATTGAAAATTTTGGTAGAAATATGGATATTATTATCCAAACCTCTTTTATATTGAAAACATTTGAAACCGAATTAAAGATTTTGGAAATGAATATTTTATAATAAAACCCTATCGGAATCAACATATAATAAAATTGAATTTTTTGATTGATTTTATATTTCTATGTAACAAGGAAATAGAATAAACGGAGTTATAGTTCCATTTGCTATGGGACTTTCAGTAATATTTCTCATTATTCTTTGGACTTGTTAAATAGAATAACTGTGCGATAATGAGTGCAATTTACGAGCATTGAGTATACGGGCGAGTAATACCAGCTGGTGTGGGACTCCTGGGCTGAATTTGTTTGCTTACCTTTTGTAAGTAGATATCACTCTAACGGGGTTGTGTATACAGGGTGTTATATTTATAGTGATGCATGTTGAGAGTGTGCAGGCTGAGATCCATAAGTCTGTATATTTATTATATGTACTCCTATTATACATCAGGGAGCAAACCAGATTGGTAGTATCCATCCTAGAAGCCTGATTGTGGGGTCACCTCCTGAATCCGTAACACCTGTGGATATATATATGGCTGAGAGCCATGGCTAAGATCCACTACCCCTATGTCAGTTTGGCCAGCAGTATGTTACCATTAGGTGAACTTGTGGGTCTGCCCAACACATAACATAGTTTTGCACTTGATGGATACTAGGTTACAATGGCCGTCGAGGTAACTAAGACCGTAGGAGTGGCACTGAGAGCATGTAAGGAAGGCTTCTGGAGAAGGTTCAGAGCTTTTAGTCTCCCGTCTGGTTATTTTTGATGTGATAGCATGAGATGTTATAGACACCTACTTATTCACCTATATGAAAATGGTGTGTTTACGTTTGAGAGCGATCTAATCATTTGTCGAGACCGATACTGAAATAGCTATTTATGATGCTAATGGCATACAGGCTGGGAGTTCAGATGATTATCTATGGTACTAAGATTTAAGTGGACTAGTAGAGATTTAAGAGATCGTGTGCCTATTTCATTGGCTGAGGGCCAAGTATATTACTATGAGGTTGAAGGTCTAGATGATGGTTATGTGATTATAGATCTCTTGGATTATTACGAGATTAAGAGTCTTTGTAGTTTTGTAACCCCATACACATGAATTATACAGCTATAGAGGATAGATAGAGATGCTGAGAGAATGGAGATGGACCCTATATCTATCATTTATATGGTTATCTGAGAGATGACCCTGGTTACCGAGGGTATTCCATATTTATATTCCGTGTTGTCTGATTTGGGTGATATTTATGTGTTATATATAATTATCAAGTGACACAAACCCCGGGTGTGTCTACTTTATGATTATCTGAGAGATATCCAGTGCTACCGGAGCGATAGTAGTTTCTGGATCATGATCATACTTCCTAAGATGAGAAGAGATTAATGAACAAGACAGTGAGGTTGGTGAAAGTTCAGTGGAGTGACAACATGAGGGACTGTACTTAGGAGACAGAAGACAAGATTAGGGATACTTTTCCTAGGCTGTTTTAGATGGTAAGTTCTATATAAGGGTTATAAAGAATTTAGCTGGTAGGTTATACTAGCTTTTCTTGCATGGGATATATGCTTGTTGTTTTGTCCTTACTGAATTACGGGGATGAAATTCTTCAAGGAGGGAGTCTATAATGCCCCTGAATTTTAACTAACATTATTCGACATATTTAATTGGATGAATTAAATAGAATAATGTGAATAATTAGAGAGATGAGATTAATAAATCCAATGGTCGTGTCTTAATGAGTGAACTAAAATAAGACCTAACTAAATTTAGAAGGAGGAATTTCCTAAGGGTAAACTTAGGAATGGGGCTACATTTCTTAGTATAAATCTCTTCTTATAGTTTAATAAACTTTCATTTTGTCATTCATAACTCCTCACCAACTATTGGCCACCATTAAAAGCTAAAGGAAGAGCAATAAATTGAAGAAAAAGCTAAAGAATTAAAGCTAGGAAATTATCTCATTCTCCAATCAACTAATCAAGGTAAATAATCATGTTTATCATCTCATTTTTCTTTGTTTGGATCAGCTATGTATTATACCCGATTCATATTTGTGATTTGGTTAAAATATAACCATTTAAACCTTTGTTTGGATAAGACATAGGTGTTTGAAATGTTAATGGGCTAATTAATACGTTTTTATTTGGTTTTGGTTAAATTTTGAGTTGTTTTGATCTTCATATGCTTTGATATTTTAATATCTTGAAGATAACATATTAATTGATCTTTTGGAATTTTTCCAAATTTTTCCGTTGTGTTTTAATAGTTATGTAAAATTATTTAAGTAATGGGACTTAAATGTTTTGTATAATTATAAAGGAAAAAGGGGCTTTTTGCAAATAAGCAAAGTCAGTAGTAATTTTGAATACAAAATTCTAGCAACCAATCAGATTTAGACAAACAAGGTAGGTGGAGTACAAAAGAACTATTTTAAAGTACGAATTTCACTATTTCAACTCTTTCAGCAAGAACTTCCATCTTCGTTCCAAACCTTCTGACACAGTCGAAAGGTATCAAACCTTTTGCCTAGGATAAATACCAATGCACGTGGTATCAGGCAACTGGTACGTAGTAAATTAGAAGGGGTCGAAATGTTTAAGGTCGAAAGGTTATAGTTTTCGAAGGAGATGAACTTTGTTTTGGTTTAAAGAAAATAAGCCTGCTAGCTTTCGACAAAGAGCTTTCATAATTGTCAAATGGTTTAAAAGGAAAAGGTTTTGATTGGTTTGCTTTCTTGTTCTAAATGAAACCTTTCAAAAAAATCGAAAGGTATAGCTTTCAACAAGGTCGGAAGCATAATTGCTGCTTCCAAACCTTTCGACCCAGGTGGAATCCAAGGTTATCTTTTGTTTTTCTAAAAACTGGCGGCCTCCCTCCATTGTTTTTGAAGGTTTGGTTCAAACACTAACACTTCATTGTTTTTGAAGGGTTTTAGGTTTTGAATGGATTACCTTCAATGATTCAAAAGGTTTTGGTTTTGAAAGATTTTGGTTTTGAAAGGTTTTGTTTTTGAAAGGTTTTGGTTTTGAAGGGTTTTGTCTCCGAAAGGTTTTGATTTCAAAAGTTTTTTCTTCGAAAGGTTTTGATTTTGAAAGTTTTTGAAGGGGTTACCATCAATGATTGAGAAAGGTTTTGAGTTTCAACGATTTCGAAAGGTTTTGAGTTTCATTGCTTTCAAAAGGTTTTTAAATGATTTTATAAGGGGGATTCCCCTAGGATTTCGAAAAAGTCGAAAGGTTTCACATTCCGACTAGGTCGAAAAGAAACCTTTTGAAAATGTATGGTTTTGTGATGCTTTCAAAAGGAAGGCTTCTGTAGGTTCTAACTTTGAATGTTTATTTGCTTTGAAATGGGACTTCATTCGAACTGGTTTAAAGGGGCTGTTTTTAGCCATTTTTCATAGGTAAAGTTTTGCTAATTTGAAGGGGCTACTTTGAAGGGTTATATCATAAAATACTTTCTTTGAATATGTAAGAGGGATCCTTATATAAATAAATGTTATTAAACCTTGGGGACATCGGGTTGAGTTTAATGTTTTCGATACATAATTTGGGGCTACAAACGAAAATATGCTTTCGGAAATATACAGAGGGGCTATCAATGTGTTTTTATTTAATTTAACCTAATTGGGCTACCAATGGGAATAGGTTAAACGTGTGGTTTAGCCGGGGAAAATAAATAACTATGGGGATCATGAATTTTTATAAATAATCATGTGGATCATGATTTTTTAATTGGCCAAGTGTTGGGTCCTTGGTTAAACTAGGAAAATCTTGGAATGTGTAAAAGATATCCCACATCAAATTTCTAAAGTAAAGAAAGTTTTGCTAGAGGTGGTTAGCCTTAGGATTTGGCACCCAAGGGTTCATAGTCATCCTAGGAAAACTATGGAGTATGCGGTGGATAGCCCACACCAATTTTTATAAAACAATGTACGATGAATATTCTGCATTTATTTTAAATGGATTTGGCATGGATTGTCCAATTAAATTATGACGGATAGTCATTTTAAAGATTTTAGAGCGGAACCCTAATAAATTGATTTTGGATGGGAAATCTAATAAATTGCTTTTAGATGGGATATCTAAGTAATGGGTGGATGGGATATCAAGTGTGTGTGTGTGTGTGTGTATCTGTGTGATTTTAGGCTTTATTTCATATTATGTTAAGACTAATCATTTTGGGTGCAAGAGCATAGTAAATGATTCACATGTTTGTTTGGACACTAGTAAGGGGAAAACCCATTCCGCTAAGCGGCGTGGTCTCACTAGATATCTATTTGTGATAAGAGATGATAGGAGACTATTCATACTAGACTTATTGTCTGACTCGAAGTTTTTATTTCTCCACAAATTCTTAGGTACTCAAAATTAATTTGAGTAGTCTAAGAGTGGGAGACCTTTAGGTTTTTGAAAAAATAAGCTTCTGGAGACGTGCAGGAGGCAGTGTTAGCTATATAGGAGCAATTTTGTGTTTTCCACTACGATGTACTAAGAATTGTAAAGTTCATATTATTAGTTCTCTGATCATCATTAAGGGACATCTTCATATGTTGCTCTTATCGTATTTTATACATGCATATGTGATCTGAACGTGGTTAACGTCTGGGATTATGTAACTAAATATGAATATTATTCATAAGAAATGAGAAATTTTATTTTGTGGAAGTTTGAAAATTTTCACATTCTTGTGTTCCTGTGTATCATATTAACTATACCACATTCGGTCGCCAAGAAATAACAACTACAGATGATCACAACATCGGTAGCGGTTAGTTTTTTGGGCCTTAGAAGGCGGGATGTTACATAATCTAGGATATTGTTGAGCATGTCCTATATTGTTATTGAGTTTTATACTTGATGGTAGTTATATTATATTTATATAACCCACTTGATTATATGCCTGTTTGGTGCATTGAATGATTTTTATTAGTAATCGCTTATCTTTATTGTGTATAGTTTTTGAAATATGTTGACACTTGGGATATGCATGTTCTATTCGAGTTGCACCTGTTTATACCATACCAAATGTAAATTTATATTGAAATCTACATTTTAGACATAGTCTGACTTTTGTGTTATTTATATAATACTCAGGTCAGTCCGAGCCATTTCAGGTTCATGGATAGCTGACCAATATTTGGATACTGGGCATAAATGGAGACAACATATTTATATATTATTACGTATATTTGTGGCTACATGTTTTCATAAGTAATTGAGATGTATTTGACCATTTTTGTAAATCACTTTGGCTAGTGTATATTTAATTATTATATGTTATCACTGCATTGATGACTCTGTGTTCTCTGTGATTTATTTTATATTGTGTATTATTTTATCCTAGAGGCATATGTATTTATTGCTATATTCTGATACTGTGTATGTATATATGTGTTGGTTATGATTTTTTGAGATATGTACTAGTATTAGGCCAATGGCATATTCAAGTGAGCCCCTTATAGCCTTATTCTTCGTATTACAATATTACCCAGTAGTACCCTTGGATGGTATGAGTATGGAGGTGGGGTGCTACAGTTGGTATCAGTGCAGGTTTAGAATAATACAGAGTATGAGACATGATTCTGGCCTTATATAAGAACTAGAGTCCCTATCCCAATGGGTTTGTGGTAGATTATTGATTATACTCAAGTGATACTAGGAATATACAATGATTACTAGGGTAATCTTCAGGGACGTATTTATATTTTTCTTATTATGTAATAACAATATACATCTTCTGCCTATTTCTTAGTGTAGTCTCTATATGAGATATAAAGTAGCTGACTGTAAGGAATCGAAATTTTTAACATTTCGAATGGAAATATTTAATTTATTTTATATTCAAATTTGGTTCGAATTTAATAAATAGTGAGAAAATAAATTTTTAATACATCGACTCGATTTTTAATGATGTATTTTAATTTTATTTTATAGGATTTTTCTATAATTTTTATTGGAAAATATTTAAATTTTCATTTGATGTATTTTTCCACAAAGGATGGTTTTTTTGTGATTTTATAAAATAAGATAAATAGTGTATTTTATTATTGTTTTGAAACTCGCATTTTTGTGCAAGATGGTTATTTTGTTTTATCTTTTGCAGTGAGATGTGAATATAATTTTGTTGTGAGAGGTTGGAAATCATACTATAACTACTCAACACTTAGAAAAATCAACACACTTGACTTTTCTTTTTGTCTTTCACTTTTCTATTTATCATTTCCTGGAAACAAAAACAAAGTAATCACTACCTTCAAAAATTAACATCAAATCAATTACTCAACTATAAACTATAAAATAAGAATACTTGGGTTTGTCTTAGTGAGATCTTCGTTTTGTTATAGGTGTTGTAAGGTCGGCGTTGGTTTGGGTTGCTTGACAGTTTACGCATGTGTAGTGATGAACTTGGGATTTTGGAGCGATTAGAGAGAAATTAGGCTATGAAGTTAATGGATTTGGATTTCTCATGTGGAGGGGCATCATTAGTGGGAGTTTTGAAGTCTACGGCCACTTCTAGAGGATGAAACATGTTCTCAATTGTGGTCGACTTTAGTTCGAATCTCGCTCGGGAACATCGAGTGTGGAGTAGTGGGGATGGTCATGTAGTGCTCACAGAGTGGAAGTTGTTGGTAGAAGCATGGAGTGATTTCGTGGTTTACGGAAGGATATAAGAGGAGAGAGGAGGAGGCAATGCACGGGTGTGTTTCTGGGTATGTTCGTGCATGGATAGATTGAGGGATAAGAAGATGGATTAAGGGAGTTAAGCGATAATTAGTTTGTAATTAGTAAATTAACTGAATTATTTATATCAAAAACTTATAAATTCAGTAATTGTTTCATACAAGGTCAAATCGAGATGTGGTCCTTTGCATTGTACTCGCTGGAGTAATATCTACATTCTGGAACTAATTTTTTCGAGTTTGGAGCAGGTGGAATTTTTAGCTAAACTCGAATGTTCGATTTTAATTCAAACCGAAACACTTAAATGTCAGTTAGAATTTTGGTGACTTATCCTACATCTGTTTTAATACTATAATGATATAGAGTAGATAAGAATAATTGTATCATTGGTTTATTGGCTTGGTTTGGTTCATTTCCGCTTTAAAAAGTGAATGGCATTTAAAATGAAATATAGGAAAATTTGTAGAAAAATCCGGGTTTCTCACCATTTTGAATTTAAATTTAAGTTATATACCTGTTGATTTTAATTGCATTTATACCTGTGTTATATAAATTACAAATGTCAAACTTGCAGTTAGCTATAATGGATATAAAATCAGTATATGTTAAAAGTTGAACCCTTTTATTGATAAAGGTTTTATTAGTTATAGTAATTAATATAAGTTAAAAGTTGAACCATATATAGTAATTTGAAATATTATTAATTGTTGTTTTGATTTGGAAATGGTTTTGGTTCAGGAAATGATTTTTAAATCTGACTCTTTTGGAATTTCTATATATGGTATTTTATTTAAAATGGGTTTTTGGACTTCTCTATTTTACTTGGACTGCTTTAATTTTTTTTCCAATATATGTATATATGTAAAAGTTTTAGAATTATTTTGGAAAGTATTTATCTTTATAGAAAAGTTATTATAATAATGAATGTTTATTTCAAAGTAAATGAAAAGGGTTTATCTTTTTTTGAAGTTACTTTTGTTTTTAAAAGAAGATAGAAATATTTTGTAATAAATATTTGTGAAACGTATTACATAAAATGTCATATAAAAGGACAGATTTATAAATATTATTTTATAATTAAAAAGATAGTTTTATAAATGGTATTTTATAAATAAAAGAATGGATTTAAAAATGATATTTTGCAAAAGGCAAATTAATACCATTTTGATAAAAATTCCATTTGGTAATTTATAGTGATATATGAAGTGAACATTTTATGAAAGTATTTGGTCTTATTCTGAATGAAGATTTATGCTAAGTATAAAAGGAGTTTTATAATTATGTTTGGAAATCTAAAGAAGGTGTTTTATAATTATATTTGGAGATTTATAAAAGGACTTTTACAATTATATTCGGAGATCTAAGGGGATTTGTAACATCCCGCCTTTTCGCACACTTTAAACCGACACACGTGCCAATTCAAAGCATACGCAAGGGCGGATTGTTATGGGGTAAATAAGAAAACAGAGAAGAAATAAAAACAAAACTGATTCTCACAGCGGAAGGATAAAATATAATAATAAATATACAGTTCAAAACAGTTTACAAACACTTGATTTGCTTTATACAATAAATATCAGAGTTACACCTACCAATACAATCAATGCAGCGGAACAGTATGAGTGTGGTGCAATACTATAGATAATAATAATACGACTCCTTCGTCTTCGTCCTTTAAAGCTAAAGTCTTCGATCCTGAAACGCTCGGACTGACCCGAGCGAATTTGAAAAGACAAAAACACTCGAGTCAGACTAAAAAATCTTATGTGAGTTAAATTAACAGAAATAAATATGAGTACAGTAACTCAAGAGATGTTCGGGATTTACATCTCCTAAGGATCCGTTAAACTATTTACTATGTAGTATATTGCGCTATTATAATAGTGTCTATTTATAAAATAAACTTACTTTTAAATAGCGTTAAGGCTTTACATTTTCCACCTTAACACGTAAAATGCCAATAGTCTATACAGTACCGTAATACCTCCTGATCGGGAGGCTACCAGAGGATACTCCATAGGTACGACACAAATAGAAACTCGTAGTAAAGGCACGATAGGGTAGGTGACACGGCACAACTAGGCAATGCCAGGGTAGATATACCAATTGCGTACCCAGGCTGGTGGAAACGCGTAGCTGCAATTACCGCCCACCTCGAACAAACTCCCCAAAATCAAAATAAAAGTGGCCACTGAATCAATCCAAAGTCATAGTATAATATCGAAGAGGAGTGTCCGATCAGAGGTATGACCTCATTGGCCTGGGAATAGCTCCTGTTTTAGCCACCTTATGCCAACTCACGGGAGTCGGGTCCACGTATTTACCTTACAGGAAACGTCGCCACCATCTACTTCATTCTGGAATCTCCACCGCGTACACGGTTAGTCAAAGTGGTTTTCGGTATCGACAGAGAGTATGTCAGATATCCGATCCCGGTCTCTTTGTCAACCCATCGTTATTATAACACCGCGGTCATTTAAAAATAGGTTATACTTTAAAACCAGAATAAACATTTCCATTTTAAAATTATGAGTACGATATCATTTTAAAACCCAAAACAATATGATATCCTTTATCCCAAATATAAACCTTTTCAAAAATCCAAATGCTTTAAAATTTATAACGTCTGAAAGCCAAATATCCTTTGAAAGCATAATATTTCGAAATTCATAATTTAAAACCATAACTTTTAAAACTTGAATGGTTTGGATATTCAACGGTATATGAATTTAAAAGGTTTAACTTAAATGTTACTTTGTAAAGAAAATAGTTCTCATGGCTTTACAAATACATTTCTTTATTAAAGTCTAACCCAAAATTTGTATTATCTCTCTCAAGTTCCAAAACCACTTCAATTTATATATATATACGTATATCCATTTGGAGTATTAATATTTCAAACTAAAGTTGGATTTTATTCTTTCAACAAATCGAATGTTCTATTAATTAGTCTTGAATATTCACATAAAATCCATAAATAAATAAAAACTCCAATTTCTGGTAATAAAATATATATTTTTTCCAATTCAAATTATACAAGAATATTCATTTCAATTTATCTTGGGAAAAATCCAATTATAAATATCATATCTTAAAATTTCCAAACTTAACATTTAAACATATGATATAAATTATCAAACTCCATTTTCTTAAAAAAAAAATTCCATTTTTAATAAAGAGATTTATACACCTTTTAAATTTCAAAATTTTCAACTTCATATGAATATATATATGGAAGAAAAATATTTATACAATATAAAATTTAAGATTATTATAAACCGTATTCCATCCAAACCATAGAAATCACATTTAAATAGTTATACATATATACCGCGGTGCCTGTATATAATTTTCTATCCTATGGTCAAGTGATACGGATATTTATCATTTAATCCGCAATTTAAAAGATATAAAATTTTGCGGTCGTATATCATTTCAAACCACAATCCCGAATGAAATGAAATATGCATGATAATTTGCAATTTAATGATATACAATAAACATCCATTCATCAACATCATCCATCATCCAAATCGCAATCATCAATCAATAACAATATTATTTTTGGTACTACATAACAGGTAATACTGGCAATTTTATTCAAATTAAATTTAACAGCTATTAATCTACAGTCTATATTCAGTAATAAATTATATAACTGTTAACTAGCAGTTCATATACAAACAAATAAATTTTAACTGTAAATTTATACGCAATAAATTAATTAAATTAACAGTTAAATTTAATAAATGCAATTCAACAAATATGAGTGAAATAAACATGCCAAATACTCATAAATAACTTTCTATTCATTTCTAAAATTAACTTAACAAACATAAAAGCTTCTAGTAGTTGTGAGTGGGTTTAAACACTCACCTTTGAAATTTAAATCAAATTTAAACTCGATTTAAACCCAAAAATTCGCCCGTCTCAGAATTCGTCCAAACTAGCGTCATCAAGTCCGGAATTAAATTACGATCCTAACAAAAAAAATTTCGTTCGAATCCGAGGTCGTATGAGAAAGTTATGGCGAAAAATGGTGATTGAATTTCAAATTAAAAATAAATAAAAAGGGACACAATTCATCACTTACAACAAATGTGCCGCGTCACTTCTATTCCCAGAAACGCACGGCTTCATCCTCCCACGCAGCGCTCGCATCAGGAACGACACGAACCCAAACCCAAACGACGTTGACCCCATCTTTGACCACCCTGCACGACACCACCACGCCGCCGAATGCCTCGCCACCGCCCCCCTAGGTTCGCGCGCCTCTGCCGAACCTCCTCCAGGGGTCGCGCACCCCATCTGAACGCCGCCGCCGCCGGTGATTAAAACCCAAATCGAATTTTAGCGCAAGATCCAACCGTCGATTTGCACGAATAACCATATAGATGTGATCTCCTTCGTCCATACTACAATACCCAGAAACAGAATTTCAATCAGATGAAGTTTGTTACGGCGATGATGAACGGTTGGGACTGTTTTGAATTTATTCTGGTTAAACGATAACTCCATTTGAAAAACGAATCACACCATGAGATTACGTGTCTTGAGAACATTAACATATATTTTTGTGGAATTTTTCTGGAGATTTTAAATTTTCATTTTGTTTTTGAACTGACTGGATCTAGGGTTAGCCCCCATTGAAGAAGAAGAGAAGCTTGAAGAAAAATACGCGCAGATAAATGAAATTAGGCGGAGGCTAGGGCTGAATAGCTGGGTTTATATAGAGGGTTAGAGGTAGCGTAAATAGACCGTAGAATGAACGTGCGGAATAACTATGGCCCAAAAAGCCCGCTATGCCTCCGGAACCGAATTTATTAAATCTATATATCCAAATAGGTATTTTAAGATATTCTGAACGCGATGGAAAAAGTTTCACATCCAAATTTGATCGTATGAAGAAGTTATGCTGAAAACAAGATTTCCAAATTGATTTCAAATTGATTTTAATAAAATTGATTTTCAAGGCGTTTCGCGTCCGTACGATCAAACGACAGGTCCGATCGATACGAAACTTGAAACCCTACAATAATTCACCGATACGGATCCGATGAAACTAGTTTCGTCGAAATCCGAGTCCGTGGCCAAATGGCTATTTTTATATTCATTAAATAAATCAAAATTTAGTCAATTAAATCCAATTTCCCATTTCTCTTTGATAATTGATGATTCTTATTATTATAAAATTTTCAATCACCTATACTAATTTAAACAAAATTTAACTTGTCGAATTAAACTTAGAAATCCTTAAATTTCATTAATTTCACCAAAATATATATATATATATATATATATATATATATATATATATATATATATTAAATTTCCAAAATTTAATGAAATTTACTTTCCATTATTTATTGTCAATTAGATTGATTTCATTGGATTCATATTTCAATATGTAAATATCCCCAATTTCATCTGCACTTATATTTACATAGTTTCTAAATATCAAATTTCAAATATTACTTCATTTAACGTTACGTATTTATTATTTGTTCCTTGCTGCAGTTGATTATCAATTATACTTAATATACTAAATAGATGGTAAATTTTGAATACTTGTTATCATTAACGTTTTATTTCCACTTACAAAATAAATGAACTTATTACATAAACTCCCTTAATTAAGTCAACCATTATCTTATATTAGTTAACTGGTAATATATATATCCGATTGCCCTAATTGGTTTATAGTTATCAGCTAAATACATACTAACTTGTAAATAAATTCGTTTAATTGCAAATGGATCTGATCAAATTTAATAGATTGAATAGATGGGTAAGCAAATAATAAATTTTCCTTTTTGTCAAATTCAAACCCATTCCTACTTAATTATCAATTACAATTTATTACGAAACATTGATTTTATGCAGTTACCTTTTATTTGCGTAGTATTACATCAATTCCTATAACCTTGGATTCATTCCCAATTCACCAAATTCAATTAATTACACTTTACAAATGTGTTTCCAATATATAGGTATTGCACAAATTAAATTTTATTAGCTAACTCATATTAATAAACAAATGGCTTATATGAATGATTAAAATTTCCAATTATCTCACTTTACTCCTAAACTTCTGTTATTGTAAACCTTAAATAATTCCATCAAAATTTAATAAAAATCCCAAACTAAATCACCCATTGCAACATGCCACTGAAATAGGAATTTTATACTAATTGTTGTCATACCCATAATTACACGCTTATCACTAAGTCCCACATTTGCATAAATTTATTAAATTGGAATGTTTATTAAGGTTTATGCATTTCCAACTTGTACTGATTTTACACAATCGTCATTTTCCTTACATTTCATTTCTATTCAATATATATTCATTTTATTCCATTCATTTGGGTACTGCATTGAAATATATTTATTAACTAATACTAACGTTATTATCATTAATTATAATTGGGTTTCCCATTTTTATTCAATACCTTGAACAATTAACTTACATATTAATCAAATCCTTCTTCTACTTAATTCAAATTGGATTATATTCCAATTCCTATAACTAGGTCTTAAGTCACCATTTACATAATTAAATTTAGCGTTTATTTCAATCTTCGTTTATAATTTAAAGTTTCTACTAAATTAAATTACAAAACTTATGAACTTTAACAAATTTAATCCACCAAATAAATTTTTCTAATGTTTATATATTTGCAATTCAATTCAGTTATTATTTCATTAATACCATTTTAATCAACTAATTATGACTTATAACCACAAACACAAATTTTCGTTATTTCAATCTATGTCATATAAACATTTTAAATTATTTACCTTTAATTACAGTTACTAGCTAACCCCTACATTTACTCCATTAAAAATCCTAAGACTTCTATTTCAATTTAAATTAGATTAGAAAACATATCAAATTGACTCATTTAATATTATTGAATTTAACGGGTCGTTACACTCTCCCCCACTCAAAACTTTTCGTCCCCGAAAAGGAAAAAGAAGGGAGAAGGAAGAATTAAAACAGTACATCTATTTCGAATATTAACTTATAATCAATAATTTACTAAATTAATTACCTTAAATGAGCTATGCCCGTATTATAGTCATTATAGCCTTTATACTTAAATTATTAAAGTTGGAAAACATTTTCACAAAATTTTTAAGTCCAAAATTTACGGAAAATTTTGGCAGAGTCTCCTTTGTACGGAGAGACTCTGGAGAAAATATAATTCAAAATATAACAAATATATTAAAAATATTATCCAAATATTATATCCCAACACGGGAAATTATATAAAATAGCGCTTCAAAACGAAATCCGAAAACGTACCTATTTGTCGGGCAATATACGCTTATTATTATGGAACCAAAAGTAGTAGCAGTTGCTTCCATCACCTGTATTCACTTATATAATCTAAAAGGTTAAATATTTATATCAAAGTGAAAAGTTTAGGTGGTTTCAACCATTAATCAACCAAATCAATACAACAACCATCAATCTTACAAACAACATACATACACAAACGAAGCAACCATTTAATCCATCAAACAGATAGTTGTTTGGGTTCAAACTTGAAATTTGTATGAAATGAAATTAATTATCAAGTGCATCCTTTACTCAACAGTCTTAGATGGAACAAAGATAGATACTTATTCATTTAACCACTTCAAATTTCTTACCCAACAACATAAATCAAACAACACAATTCAAACCAACACCCAAATTTATTTATTATACATTTATCTCATGCTTCAATGGTTTGATTTTCTTTCTTTCATTTATGGAGTGATTTCTTTATTTCTTACAAATTTTCATTTTCCATTTATCACAAAATTCATTATATTTGTATTCCAGTTTATTGACTAAAGTTTGTATCATCTATTTATACTACTTACCTTTACTTATATAGTAAAATTTCCAATTTAACTTAACTTTATACAATTAATTTTCATTAATAACATTGCAATTTAATAGAATACCTTTATTACCTTACTCTTCACTTGTAAGATTTTCCCTTACATTTTCCTACTAACATTGCAACTTTTTATTATATAGTAAGTTGTGTATGTTTTAAGAATGTAAGTGAAAATTTACAAGTTTCTTCTCCATTCCTTTAATTAATATATATTTGTTTTATAAATTACAATTTCAACTTACCTTTAATCTCATTCATTTATTTAATGTTGAAGTTTCCATTATATTTAATTACAGTAACCCTCTACTTACACTTAATTTATTAACCTTATAACTTGCATTCCTATAAGTGAAAGATTTTACTCATTCATTAACTTTGGATTGCAGTCATTTATATTTTCCTACTTTCTATTATATTAGAATAGGGGGAATTAAAGCATACTTAAGTTAATAACCCTACAATCCAACTTTATAAATTAAGGAATTTCATTTTTACTTTCTTAAGGTTAAAATCACCTATTAATAATACAACCTTTAATTTTAGTAAAATTCCAATCATCACTTAAGTTAATACCATTATATTCTTATTTATAACAGTAATTTATTGAATACTTCATTTTTTTCCAAAATTCTACTTGTATAATATTCTATTCCACTCTTAATTTACATTTCAACTTTTTATACTTGGTAAGTTATTTATGTTAAAGAAAAAGCAAAAGAACTTATGCAAGTTTAATCTCAACTCTTTTAATTCATTGATTACTTCTTTTATTTCACTAACCTAAATTTTTACAGCTAATTAATGGAAATTCAAGAATTAATATCGCGTCAAATTCCAAAATTTCTTTAAAATAATAGATAATTAATTTCTTACAACTCCTATATCTCAATTATATTTTAAAACAATTAAAATTTTAGAAAATTTCAAAACAAATCTACAGTAGAATTTTCTACAGTGGCCTTTCCCCTTCGAAACTCGAAAATGAAAGTCGATGATGCGGCCGTCGTCACCGAAATTATTTTCCAGCGACAGAGAGGAAAGTACAAAATTTATTTTCTCCAAAAATCCTCTTTAAACCAATTCTTTCGAATTATACTAAATATTTATATAAGAATTTACTTATAAACTAAATCATTATATTTCATAAATCCTTTGAAAGCAGATTTCAAATCCCGGACTTAAGTTCAAAAATTTCCAATTTGATTTATTATAATTTCAGCTTAGCTTCACTTATTATAAATATTTTATTACCTAACACCCAATCTATAGCAACCAAATATATATATATCTTTATAAAAATATTTTTATATATAGAAAATATAATAGGCAAAATTATTTCATTCACCTATATTAAAAACAAATATTATGTCGGTCTGTCCTATTAAGTGTTTAGAAATTCCTATTGATGTCATAGCGTCCCATGCATCAACCAGAATTTATAAATACAAAGCGGAACAGATTAACACAATATCAAAATCCTTTATTAACACTAACAAATACGCTTTCTCATATATATACACTCAGCGACTCCCATAGGGTATTACCACCCTATTAACAAAGAGTCAAACCCCACAAAACCAAGGTTTATCGCTAAACCAAAGCTTTGATACCAACTGTAACATCCCGCCTTTTCGCACACTTTAAACCGACACACGTGCCAATTCAAAGCATACGCAAGGGCGGATTGTTATGGGGTAAATAAGAAAACAGAGAAGAAATAAAAACAAAACAGAATCTCACAGCGGAAGGATAAAATATAATAATAAATATACAGTTCAAAACAGTTTACAAACAGTTGATTTGCTTTATACAATAAATATCAGAGTTACACCTACCAATACAATCAATGCAGCGGAACAGTATGAGTGTGGTGCAATACTATAGATAATAATAATACGACTCCTTCGTCTTCGTCCTTCAAAGCTAAAGTCTTCGATCCTGAAACGCTCGGACTGACCCGAGCGAATTTGAAAAGACAAAAACACTCGAGTCAGACTAAAAGATCTTATGTGAGTTAAATTAACAGAAATAAATATGAGTACAGTAACTCAAGAGATGTTCGGGATTTACATCTCCTAAGGATCCGTTAAACTATTTACTATGTAGTATATTGCGCTATTATAATAGTGTCTATTTATAAAATAAACTTACTTTTAAATAGCGTTAAGGCTTTACATTTTCCACCTTAACACGTAAAATGCCAATAGTCTATACAGTACCGTAATACCTCCTGATCGGGAGGCTACCAGAGGATACTCCATAGGTACGACACAAATAGAAACTCGTAGTAAAGGCACGATAGGGTAGGTGACACGACACAACTAGGCAATGCCAGGGTAGATATACCAATTGCGTACCCAGGCTGGTGGAAACGCGTAGCCGCAGTTACCGCCCACCTCGAACAAACTCCCCAAAATCAAAATAAAAGTGGCCACTGAATCAATCCAAAGTCATAGTATAATATCGAAGAGGAGTGTCCGATCAGAGGTATGACCTCATTGGCCTGGGAATAGCTCCTGTTTTAGCCACCTTATGCCAACTCACGTGAGTCGGGTCCACGTATTTACCTTACAGGAAACGTCGCCACCACCTACTTCATTCTGGAATCTCCACCGCGTACACGGTTAGTCAAAGTGGTTTTCGGTATCGACAGAGAGTATGTCAGATATCCGATCCCGGTCTCTTTGCCAACCCATCGTTATTATAACACCGCGGTCATTTAAAAATAGGTTATACTTTAAAACCAGAATAAACATTTCCATTTTAAAATTATGAATACGATATCATTTTAAAACCCAAAACAATATGATAACCTTTATCCCAAATATAAACCTTTTCAAAAATCCAAATGCTTTAAAATTTATAACGTCTGAAAGCCAAATATCCTTTCAAAGCATAATATTTCGAAATTCATAATTTAAAACCATAACTTTTAAAACTTGAATGGTTTGGATATTCAACGGTATATGAATTTAAAAGGTTTAACTTAAATGTTACTTTGTAAAGAAAATAGTTCTCATGGCTTTACAAATACATTTCTTTATTAAAGTCTAACCCAAAATTTGTATTATCTCTCTCAAGTTCCAAAACCACTTCAATTTATATATATATATATACGTATATCCATTTGGAGTATTAATATTTCAAACTAAAGTTGGATTTTATTCTTTCAACAAATCGAATGTTCTATTAATTAGTCTTGAATATTCACATAAAATCCATAAATAAATAAAAACTCCAATTTCTAGTAATAAAATATATATTTTTTTCAATTCAAATTATACTAGAATATTCATTTCAATTTATCTTGGGAAAAATCCAATTATAAATATCATATCTTAAAATTTCCAAACTTAACATTTAAACATATGATATAGATTATCAAACTCCATTTTCTTAAAAAAAAATTCCATTTTTAATAAAGAGATTTATACACCTTTTAAATTTCAAAATTTTCAACTTCATATGTATATATATATGGAAGAAAAATATTTATACAATATAAAATTTAAGATTATTATAAACCGTATTCCATCCAAACCATAGAAATCACATTTAAATAGTTATATATATATACCGCGATGCCTGTATATAATTTTCTATCCTATGGTCAAGTGATACGGATATTTATCATTTCAATCCGCAATTTAAAAGATATAAAATTTTGCGGTCGTATATCATTTCAAACCACAATCCCGAATGAAATGAAATATGCATGATAATTTGCAATTTAATGATATACAATAAACATCCATTCATCAACATCATCCATCATCCAAATCGCAATCATCAATCAATAACAATATTATTTTTGGTACTACATAACAGGTAATACTGGCAATTTTATTCAAATTAAATTTAACAGCTATTAATCTACAGTCTATATTCAGTAATAAATTATATAACTGTTAACTAGCAGTTCATATACAAACAAATAAATTTTAACTGTAAATTTATACGCAATAAATTAATTAAATTAACAGTTAAATTTAATAAATGCAATTCAACAAATATGAGTGAAATAAACATGCCAAATACTCATAAATAACTTTCTATTCATTTCTAAAATTAACTTAACAAACATAAAAGCTTCTAGTAGTTGTGAGTGGGTTTAAACACTCACCTTTGAAATTTAAATCAAATTTAAACTCGATTTAAACCCAAAAATTCGCCCGTCTCAGAATTCGTCCAAACTAGCGTCATCAAGTCCGGAATTAAATTACGATCCTAACAAAAAAAATTTCGTTCGAATCCGAGGTCGTATGAGAAAGTTATGGCGAAAAATGGTGATTGAATTTCAAATTAAAATTAAATAAAAAGGGACACAATTCATCACTTACAACAAATGTGCCGCGTCACTTCTATTCCCAGAAACGCACGGCTTCATCCTCCCACGCAGCGCTCGCATCAGGAACGACACGAACCCAAACCCAAACGACGTTGACCCCATCTTTGACCACCCTGCACGACACCACCACGCCGCCGAATGCCTCGCCACCGCCCCCCTAGGTTCGCGCGCCTCTGCCGAACCTCCTCCAGGGGTCGCGCACCCCATCTGAACGCCGCCGCCGTCGGTGATTAAAACCCAAATCGAATTTTAGCGCAAGATCCAACCGTCGATTTGCACGAATAACCATATAGATGTGATCTCCTTCGTCCATACTACAATACCCAGAAACAGAATTTCAATCAGATGAAGTTTGTTACGGCGATGATGAACGGTTGGGACTGTTTTGAATTTATTCTGGTTAAACGATAACTCCATTTGAAAAACGAATCACACCATGAGATTACGTGTCTTGAGAACATTAACATATATTTTTGTGGAATTTTTCTGGAGATTTTAAATTTTCATTTTGTTTTTGAACTGACTGGATCTAGGGTTAGCCCCCATTGAAGAAGAAGAGAAGCTTGAAGAAAAATACGCGCAGATAAATGAAATTAGGCGGAGGCTAGGGCTGAATAGCTGGGTTTATATAGAGGGTTAGAGGTAGCGTAAATAGACCGTAGAATGAACGTGCGGAATAACTATGGCCCAAAAAGCCCGCTATGCCTCCGGAACCGAATTTATTAAATCTATATATCCAAATAGGTATTTTAAGATATTCTGAACGCGATGGAAAAAGTTTCACGTCCAAATTTGATCATATGAAGAAGTTATGGTGAAAACAAGATTTCCAAATTGATTTCAAATTGATTTTAATAAAATTGATTTTCAAAGCGTTTCGCGTCCATACGATCAAACGACAGGTCCGATCAATACGAAACTTGAAACCCTATAATAATTCACCGGTACGGATCCGATGAAACTAGTTTCGTCGAAATCCGAGTCCGTGGCCAAATGGCTATTTTTATATTCATTAAATAAATCAAAATTTAGTCAATTAAATCCAATTTCCCATTTCTCTTTGATAATTGATGATTCTTATCATTATAAAATTTTCAATCACCTATACTAATTTAAACAAAATTTAACTTGTCGAATTAAATTTAGAAATCCTCAAATTTCATTAATTTCACCAAAATATATATATATATATATATATATATATATATATTAAATTTCCAAAATTTAATTAAATTTACTTTCCATTATTTATTGTCAATTAGATTGATTTCATTGGATTCATATTTCAATATGTAAATATCCCCAATTTCATCTGCACTTATATTTACATAGTTTCTAAATATTAAATTTCAAATATTACTTCATTTAACGTTACGTATTTATTATTTATTCCTTGCTGCAGTTGATTATCAATTATACTTAATATACTAAATAGATGGTAAATTTTGAATACTTGTTATCATTAACGTTTTATTTCCACTTACAAAATAAATGAACTTATTACATAAACTCCCTTAATTAAGTCAACCATTATCTTATATAACTTAACTGGTAATATATATATCCGATTGCCCTAATTGGTTTATAGTTATCAGCTAAATACATACTAACTTGTAAATAAATTCGTTTAATTGCAAATGGATCTGATCAAATTTAATAGATTGAATAGATGGGTAAGCAAATAATAAATTTTCCTTTTTGTCAAATTCAAACCCATTCCTACTTAATTATCAATTACAATTTATTACGAAACATTGATTTTATGCAGTTACCTTTTATTTTCGTAGTATTACATCAATTCCTATAACCTTGGATTCATTCCCAATTCACCAAATTCAATTAATTACACTTTACAAATGTGTTTCCAATATATAGGTATTGCCCAAATTAAATTTTATTAGCTAACTCATATTAATAAACAAATGGCTTATATGAATGATTAAAATTTCCATTTATCTCACTTTACTCCTAAACTTCTGTTATTATAAACCTTAAATAATTCCATCAAAATTTAATAAAAATCCCAAACTAAATCACCCATTGCAACATGCCACTGAAATAGGAATTTTATACTAATTGTTATCATACCCATAATTACACGCTTATCACTAAGTCCCACATTTGCATAAATTTATTAAATTGGAATGTTTATTAAGGTTTATGCATTTCCAACTTGTACTGATTTTACACAATCGTCATTTTCCTTACATTTCATTTCTATTCAATATATATTCATTTTATTCCATTCATTTGGGTACTGCATTGAAATATATTTATTAACTAATACTAACGTTATTATCATTAATTATAATTGGGTTTCCCATTTTTATTCAATACCTTGAACAATTAACTTACATATTAATCAAATCCTTCTTCTACTTAATTCAAATTGGATTATATTCCAATTCCTATAACTAGGTCTTAAGTCACCATTTACATAATTAAATTTAGCGTTTATTTCAATCTTCGTTTATAATTTAAAGTTTCTACTAAATTAAATTACAAAACTTATGAACTTTAACAAATTTAATCCACCAAATAAATTTTTCTAATGTTTATATATTTGCAATTCAATTCAGTTATTATTTCATTAATACCATTTTAATCAACTAATTATGACTTATAACCACAAACATAAATTTTCGTTATTTCAATCTATGTCATATAAACATTTTAAATTATTTACCTTTAATTACAGTTACTAGCTAACCCCTACATTTACTCCATTAAAAATCCTAAGACTTCTATTTCAATTTAAATTAGATTAGAAAACATATCAAATTGACTCATTTAATATTATTGAATTTAACGGGTCGTTACAGGATTTATAAATGATATTTTATAATGGAATTGATAAACGATATTTTACAGAGGAAATTTATAAATGAAGTTGCATAAACAAATTTATAAAAGGAGTTATAAATACAAAAGAGATTTGTAAAAAAGAATTTATATTAAAAGAATAAGAGCTGATTTCCATAAATGATCATTTTAAATTATGGTGGTACGGAAAGTATTCTTTTCATACTTAACATCAAATTTCAAGGTATGGAAACTCCTCTCCATCTTGAGAATTAAAAAAGTATGTCGAGACAACGATAGTTTTCCAACCTGTTCAATCTTATTGTTAATCAAGGAATAATATTATTGTAAATTTGGAAACGATCGTAAGTATATTTAGGTTGACTTCCATACGATCTTTTACTTGCCAAAAGTGTTTTGGGCTTATTTTTATCCATGTTAAAGTTACATTTGATTTAGCTCAAATAAGTATGGTTTTGGAAAAGAAAGCTTTCTTAAGATTTGTTAATATACTTATATCGTTGAGAAATTATATGAGTACATTTTCTAAGTATTGGAAATATTGTGTTTTGTGAGTATACTTATACCATTGATATAAGTATATGGAAAAGTTTTCTAAGTATTGAAAGTGGAATGGTTTGTGAATATACTCATATCGTTGGGATAAATATATGAATAAGTATGGAAAATAGTAGAAAGGGTTCGTGAATATATTTTTGTAAAAAGTATTTTAATACAAATATTTGAAAAATGGTTTTAATTAATGAAAGGATTAATTAAAGAGGCTCAGTAGTTACTCATGCGCTTAACCATGCTTGGTTTCCATGTGAAATTAAATCTTTGATTTGATTGTTTGTTTATTTGATAGTTAAGTAATTAGCTATCAAATGTTGGCCTTTTCTTGAAACTATCATTGTCGGTTCGGAAATATCGAGATAAGTTATATTATTTGTAAACCACTTGAACTGGCATAAGCGTTCAAATTGGAAACATCTTGAAGATGAGGGAATCGAAGACGAAGGTCTTTGAAGTGCAAGGGAAACTTGCTACTAAACCTGAGGGTGATCCAAAAAGAATGTAATAGAAGTGGTGTCTTTGGTTAGTTCATATCCTGAACAATTTGTGTGGACGAATGCTGGCATTGCATTGTTGCCTGGAGGGTAGTGTTAGAATTCCAAGTGGGATTTGCTAAAAAGGTAAAACGTAACCTCGAGCCTCAAAATCGAGAATGACCAAAACAAGTGATACACTTTAGGGTTATGCAGGTCACACCCATTAGGGTATGGGCATCGACCTTATAGATTACTATTTATGGATTTTCTATGTGCATGAGAGCTTTTTGAAATAGCTACAAAGTAATCAGGGTGATGGCATATTTGGCAATATCCAGTAAGGGTTAGGCTGGTCCTTATTTTGAAAGGGTCCATGTGAGGCCCTCGATACATTTTTTAGAGGTATATTGTGGCAGACAGTACCCTAGTAGCCTTGTCATTGATGGAATCTGTTATCCAATAACTGCCTTACTGACTTAGTTGTGCCCAATTATGCTAGAACATGAGGCGCAAGGATTCTAGCTATCTTATATTATTATTTTAAAGCTTAGACATTATTATAATATCACTGAAATTTCTATTTGAAATGATTTTATTATCGTAACGTAAAAACTAGTCCATATTGATGTGCGGCATGGCCTTACAAGACACCTTTACTTTTGAAAAGTTTTATAATCTTAAAACCCATATGATGTGTGTTTCTCACGCTGGTTTACTAGACTGATTCGGGTATTATTTTTATTAAACTCGGGTCAAACAGAGCATGTTTTCAGATTTAGTTATGGATGCTTTGGAGCTTCAAGAGTTGAGCGAGATGCCTCCAAGAAGTATTCACATATATTTTATTTCCGCTGCATTGGTTGTTTATGTTTATCAGCATTTGTGAGGACATGTTGTTATAACTGTCCAGGTTGATGATTTGGTTAGTTACTCTGATTAATGTATGTATACAACAGTTTTCATTTGTAAACATCTGTTGTGAATTATATATTGCTCATCATTGCAAGATTCTATTCTATCTTTTCTTTTCTTTCACCCCAACAATCTCTCTTTCAGGCACTTGAATGTTCAGCAATTGAACACTATGGATGTATTAGTGTCGACTTTTAAGGGTCGAAAAGGCGGGTCGATACAAGTGGTATCATAGCTTAGGTTGAGTGAACACCTAGGCTTTGGTGGTATAGACTCATTAAAGATAAGGTAATGGACACCTTATATTAGCACCAAAATTGGTCATTAACATCCAAATCTAGATGAAAGCACCAAATCATAGTTACAGATCACAGATAGAATGTATGTAGAGAGCATAAATATGAAGAACAGTTAAAATTAAAATGAAAGTAGTAATAACAGAGGATTTATAGTGGTTCGGCCGACTCTGGCGCACGTCCACTCCATAAATTTCCTTTTTATTAATATCAAAATCAAGTACAATTACAATTCGAAGTTTTCAAAACAATAACGGTAGAGTAGCCTTAATGGAGAAGAGGAAGGGGAACAGAATGAAGATATCCTTTTGTAAAGCCCCATATGCTGTATTTATAGGCAAAATCCGAGTTATTGGGTTTCCTAAGTGGTCCGGGTCCACCAAGACCATGGCCGATCCAAACCCCAAACACCACAACCAACCCCAAGTTTATAATAGGCCGACCTGATATCCCCTAGGCATGACCCGAAGCAGGCCTATCTAAGACTTAAAGTAAACTAGGCTAGAACTTAGAGCAAAATGAAGTCAATCCTATCCTTAAACATGCCGATCCACAATTTTGTTTTCCACCTATTAAGGCCGAACCACTCGTGCCAAACCACCAATATCGAACCCTATCCGACCAACCCACCTTAACTTTTCTACCGCGACCGAACGGTACATGCCGACCTGGGGATACACGAATACCGACCACGAAGAAAATCAAAGATGTCGATCCCCTAGAATGCCGACCCAATTTCCAAAAGCCAACATGAGTAAAATGGAGAGCTAAACCGGAGCTACGAACGTGTCGACCTGAAGCACTCCTTGAATTCGACCCACCTTCTACCGATCCACTCCAACATGACCAACCCAGCTTCCTACCGATCCACTCCAACATGACCGACCCAGCTTCCTACCGATCCGTAGCCTTCACAGCACCGACCCAGGAGCCTGATGCCGACTCAATTAAATGTCCTTGCCAATCCACTATGACACGAAGTGGCTATCCAAATGACTCGAAGCAAACTTCTTCAAAATCTGAAGCCGACCCACAAACCACTCGAAGCAAACTCCAAACATCCCAGATCACTTCGACTTTTGTCGAAACTCATATTTCGAGTATTCTGTGATTTTTGTCCATCGCCTAAGCTGAACCTCGGCTTTATAATCACATTTATCATCCATGACTGACCGTTTATCCATCCAATCGAGTCAAACCTATAGTGTTCCATCCTCAAAAACCGTGCAGTCGATTGGGTTAAATCCACATGTACGCAATCTTGCCAAATAAAGGGTTAACACATTGCCCCCCAAAATATGCCTTGTGATTGGAAGGTGTGTTTTGAATAGCTTCAAGTCTAATATCCAAAATCCGTGACCATTCTGAGTCATTATCCACGATCTCTCCGGATTGTTTGGTTCAAGTCTGAGACCTGTCTGAGCCCTGTAATTCAAATCTGAGACCTCGCCATCTCCAAATCCAAAGCCGGGACCTCTCTGGGTCCTAATCCAAAATTGGGACCTCGTCGGGTCCATATCCAAGTTCGGGACCACTCTAGGTCCTTAGCCAAATCCTAATCTATTCGAAGCCACTATCCAAATCCTACGATCTCTCTGGATCATTGATGGCCTCTCTGGACCCTTGTTAAGCTCAATCCAAACTTAACGATTGGATAGGCAGATCCTGTCATGCTCCGACGAGGCAACCTATCCCTTACACTCCAGTTCAGCATCCCTGAACATTAAGCGATGCCCTAATCCTCCTGGACCGATATCGACCTCTCTGGGCTCTTACAGGATCCCATCCTGTCACTCTCGGGAGAATGGGGAAACAACGTTGAGTGAGCTGAAATTGTCGCTCTCCAACGAAGAAGCATTACTCTCTGCACTCCAGTTCGGTATCCCTGAACATTAAGTGATGTCATGGACTAGTCCTAGACTGATTAAAGTCTCTCCAGGCTCTTGTTGGATCCCATCCTGTCACTCTCTGGTGAAGGGGAAACAACGATGAGTGAGCCGATCCTGTCGCTCTCTAGCGAAGCGGCGTCGCTCCCTGCACTCTGATTCGGTGTCCCTAAACATAAAGCGATTAATTTCCAACAGACTTCCAATATCTGTCCCATAACTCTCTGGTTAGGGATTTGTTTCATAAAACCAAAATCCATTTATCAAATCCAAGGTCCAAATGTCCAATAAGAAAAATAGAAAAAGCTAAGAGCTGCCTCTCTGGGCAGAGCAGCCTATTACCATCTCAGAGCACGTCTCGCGATCACTCTGGTTCCCTTACATGTGTAAGTGGCATAGTTGTTGTTTATTTTTTTGAAAACAAAATCAAAAAAGATTATTTGATGACCAGAGTCCGAATTCTAAACTCGGTCCTTGTCATCACGATCAACTAATGACGAGTCGTGACCCTATTCCAGTCATTCCTGTTTGATCTAAACGATAGCTGCTCGTGTTCTACTACTTTTGTTTGATCCCTCACATACTGTGGCAATCTGCCACTTCTAACATGTTCCTCCACCACATCCTTCAAGTGGCGGCACTCATCCATGGCGTGCCATTCCAACTCATGGAATAAGAAATACTTCCCGCTCCTGCATTCCCATCCTGTGGGTTCCCTCCTAGGTGGTTTTCGATAGGGGAGCTGCCCCTGTGTGTACAAATAAATCCATTCCATATTATCTTTCAAGTCAGCGTACATTGCGAATTTGGGTTCCCAACCTCTCCTTCGCTTGTCGGAACCACCATACCCATCATACTGTTTGCGCTTTCCTTTATTTATCCCTCATCCTTCTCCAGACGTTCCTTCATCTTGCACATAATTTATTTATTGCCTTTCAGCGTGTGAATCCTGTAAATGAATAAATCTTTCTGCCTCATGATAGAAATCGCCAAGATCCTATGGTGGATCCCTTGCCAATGTATCTTTAAACTCAGGGCTTTCTGTAATTCCTACTACCGCTGCCATCAAAATCATTGCTAGATCCGGGCGATCTACTGAAGCTACAGCTACATTGAACCGCATTAGAAAACCTCTCACGGACTCTCCGGTCCTCTGCTTATTTGATGCCAACATCATCATGTTCTTGGATCGTGTCGCGTAGACCCTGATCTGTTTCATGAAGCGTTCCACTAGCTCGCCCTATGTCCTGATTGATCCATTTTCTAGCTGCCTAAATTAGAGTGCAGCCAAATCTGTCAAGTATAGAGGAAAACATCTTGCCATCACCTCCTCGGATGTCCCTAGCACTTCCATATGTCTTATGTATCTGGTTACATGCATAGTTGGATCTGATTTTCCATTATAGGCCTCCAGTGCTGGCAGATTGAACTTTGGATGGTTCCTTGCGTTTTTGATATTCAGAGTGAATGGACTCCGACTGACTTCCTCCAAGCCTCTACTTGGTAATCCTCCTCTCATACTCGTTCTTATTAATCCAACCATCCGCTCATCTCCATCTGGGGTTGGTCCCCTTTTTACATCTCCAACCTGCCCCCTATGTCCTGGAGGTTACTTTGGGGAGTTTTCTTCGTGTCGCTCATTTGCAGTTTTGTTGGCCCCTGCTCACTGAGCTTCATTCACAGCTCTTCCAGTAACTAATCCTGGGGGTCTACCCCCAGGCCTTTGCTGATTTCTTTCAACCTCTCCGTTATGGTCCTTGTTTCGTCCTCCAGAGACTTCTACCACTCCAGTTCCTTGTCCTGCATTGCCAGCGGCTGCGGTTGGCCCATTCCCTTGACTTTGTACTCTAACTTGTCCAATCTGCTGTAGTAGGTTATGTATCATGTCCTCCTGCCTTTTCAGCATTGTCTCCATCTCGTCTCTAGTAATATAGATTGAGGATTGGTTTACTCCAAAGGAAGTCTCCTGACTTCCTTCTTGCTGACTCCTTTCCGCCCTCTGTCTTATTGTCGTTTGCTTTGCCATAATCACCAGAATCAGAGTTTCTAAACCTTTGAATCCAAAATCCAAGCTTTCCAATCCCCGAGTGCTAGCTTTCTCAGTGGAAGCACCAAAATGTTAGCGCCAAAATTGGTCACTAATACCCAAATCCAGATGCAAGCACCAAATCGCAGTCACAGATAGAATGTATGTAGAGAGCATAAATATGAAGAACAGTTAAAATTAAAAAGAAAGCAGTAATAACAGAGGATTTATAGTGGTTCAGCTGACACTGGCCTACGTCCACTTCGAAAATTTCCTTTTTATTGATATCAAAATCAAGTACAATTATACTACGGAGTTTTCAAATCAATAATGGTATAGTAGCCTTAGTGGAGAAGATGAAGGGGGATAGAATGAAGATCCCTTTTTCTGAAGCCCCACATGTTGTATTTATAGACAAAATCTGAGATATTGGGCTTCCTGAGTGGTCCAGGCCCACCAAGACCTTGGCCGATCCAAACCCCTAACACCACGACCGACCTCGAGTTTATAATATGCCGACCGGATATCCCCTGGGCATGACCCGAAGCAGGCCTGTCCAAGACTCATAGTAAACTAGGCTACAACTCAGAGCGAAATGAAGCCGATCCTATCCTTCAACATGCCGATCCATAATTTTGTTGCTGACCTATTAAAGCCGAATCACACATGCCAAACCACCAATGTCGAACCATATCTGGCCGACCCACCTTAACTTTTCTACAACGACCGAACGATACATGCCGACCCGGGGATATATGAATACTGACGCCGAAGCAAATCAAAGATGTCGATCCCCTAGAATGCCGACCCAATTTCCAAATGCCAATTCGAGAAAAATGGAGTGCTGACCTGGAGCTAGAAACTTGTCGACCTGAAGCACTTATCGAAGCCGACCCTCCTTCTATTGATACACCCCAAGATGATCGACCCAACTTCCTACCGATCCACTCCAACATGACCAACCCAGCTTCCTACTGATCTAAAGCCTTCACAACACCCACCCAGGAGCTTGATGTCGACCCTAGTAAATGTCCTTGGCAATCCACTATGACTCGAAGTGGCTATCCAATCGAAGAAAATTGCCTTAAAACCCGAAGCCGACCCACAAGCAACTCGAAGCAAATTCCAAACATCCCGGATCACCTCGACTTTTGTCCGAACTCATATTTCGAGTATTCCACGACTTTTGTCCATTGACCATGTTGAACCTCGACTTCATAATCATATTTACCATCCATGACTAATGGTCTGTCCATCCAGTCGAGTCAAACTCATAGTACTCTATCCTTGATAGTCGTGCAGTCGATTAGGCTAAATCCGCTTGCCCGTTGTCTTGCCAAAAGGCGGGTTAACACCTTAGAATGGATTTGAGTGTATGATACGCATTCTCACACACACACACACACACACACAATAGGGTTTTCCAAACTCTTGAGCAATGCGAACCAACACGGTATAATTTTGAAATTAGGTAAATGTAATAATTTTTATTACATAACATTCATCTCCTCAAAAACAATAGCTGCCACTCTGGGCACCGATCGACCGCCTCATGTGCACCGTTCGACCGGCTGGGTCGCATGGTCGACCGCTTCCTTTATTTTGGAGCCTTTTTTTTCTTAATTAATTTTATTCCTTAATTATACTCAACGTTAGTGTTAACTTTTAAGTTTACTTAACCCCCAAGTCCAATCACAGTTAATTTCAAATTTCAAATTTGGGAATTAATTATTCATTTGAATTATATTATTTTAAACCTAAAAACTTCAAACGCTAATAACTTCTTCATTCGAACTCCATTTTCAGCGTACTATATATGAAAATTGATCATAATTCTACCATGAATGAAATGGCATAACTTTCGTTGTCAAATTCCAAGTTTTGGCAAAAATTTCATTTTTACCCCTGCCTTATCTAATCTAATTAATTCACTTTATTTACTTGTTTACTTATTCACTTATAGTGAATTTTACGCGGCTTTACATAAGCCAAATTATATTCATGAATCAGAAAACACTTTATAAACACTTTTATTTTCTTAATAAATCAAAGGAAAATTGCCTTTCTTCTCAACGGGATTAATAATCTTAACTTTTTTAAACTCTTTCAACTGCCTTTAAAGAGATCGTTAACAAGTTTTAAAACGTCCTTTAGTATCCTTGGATGCTTTAGCAGCCCAGTTTATGCTCTTAATTGGTATTCATATTATATGATGATAAATTATACTCCCTCTCACTTTCTAATGTAATTTGTGGTTTGGATGTATGTGACTACAGACTATTACTTTCCAATCGTTCATGTTTTCAAGTATATGTTCTTCGAATGTGAGATTATATTTAATTATGTTGACATTTGATTTTAATTTAAGTACATTTTGTTGTAAAATTTGCAAATATATAGTTTTAGGGATTTGGGTTTTAATTTAGAAGAGAAGAAGTAAAGAGGGAAGAACAAATCAATTAGTCCCACATGCTAGAAAATTATGCAATATATTTGTATAAATATAGCTTTCTCATGTGGATGTTGGGGCCTTGGGGCTCCCACATGTTTTCTTTGTTGTGAGAAGAGAAGTCATGCAACACCACACGTGCGCCGTCGCCGTCCGTCGGACCGAACCGGGCCGGGTCGGGTTTCGGGTTTGGATCCTGTAACAACCCGGTATTTTTAGCCATTCGCAGGCGCACATGTCGGACTTGAATTTCTCAAAATACCGCATTGTAAATAAGTTTGAAGCAAATGAAATACAAATCACAGAATCACAGACACAGAACAAACAGAATACCTCACAGCGGAATATAAAATACATAGTAGTTCATGAAGCTACTACGGCGGAGTCTGAAACCAAAAACATAATACAGTCTAAAAACAACATAATAGAAATCCCAAATATATAGAAGTTCACTAATACATGAGATAAACTAGAATAGCCGAAACAGAAAGTAGATATAAATGTAGATAAGCAGATACTCCAGCAAAGACCAGCTCCAGAAAGAGAGTCCAAAGCTGTGAATACATAGGCCGACTCGAGCGTAAAGTAAAACACAAAACACTCGAATTAGGACAATATATACTTATATAATGTAAATCAACTCAAGTGAACTGTAGTAGAAATGCACCATAACTTAAAGGATGCTTAGAATCGCCCTCCTTTAAAGATCAGTTAAACCAAAAATTAAATACATCCCGTGTTAAAATTTCAAAATAGTATTTTATACTTTGAAATTAAATATCATTTAAAAATTCAATATCATTCAAAATCCGTTTCAAAATATCAAAATATCATATCTTCTAAACCACATTCATTTTATTTAATTTAAATACCATTTCAAAACACATTTCAAAATAGTTTATATTTCGAAACAAATTGCTTCATTTAAATCATTAAAACGAAGATATTATATTTAATAATTAAATTATTAATTTTCCAAAATTTTGATGTTTCAAAGTTTATTCATTCACTTAAATTTATTAAAACAATGAAAATTCAACTTTCGTAGCATTTAGAAAATGCTACGGAAAGTCACACATAAAACAGTTCAATTTAACAAAAGACAACATTTAAAATGCTGTAATAAGGTTCCATTAGATTCAAATAAACTTAGTTAAATTCAACCATTATAACATTCACAAAAATGCTATAATAGCCTTTAATTAAATTGAGCCATTTGGTTCATTATTATCAACTACAACATTTACAAATGCTGTATTATCCTTTACATTAGAATTAATAGCATTTTAGACATGCTGTAAATTAACTTCAAATATTCAGTATAATCTCACAAACAATTATATTTTTATTTAAACCATTTTTAACTTATAAAATCATATAATTTCACTTTTAAAACAATCATTCAAATACCTTTATATTCATGATTTTATAAAGTTAAATCTCTATTCAAAAATCAAAATTTAGTAGTAATTCACTTATTAAATTCCAACATTAAATTTTAAATTCATTAAATTAATTTAACTTAACACTTAAGTTTAAATTTTCAAATATAACTTAATTTCATTTTTATTTACTTAACTTAAAATTCACTTTTAAGCCAAATTCACAAATTTCCAATTTTAGTTATATTTCAAAATTTCAACTTAAATATTCATTCATTTCACATTTTAACTTAATTCAAAAATCATTAATATATTCTAAAATTATTTTAAATTCATTTAATTAAAAATATCATAAATTTGTCATATTTTCATATTTAATTTAAATTCCATATATCGCCAAATTATAATTTTCAAAAAACTTACATTTCAGATTTTCTAACTTTACCATTAATTTATTTCACTTATAAATTTTCAGAGTGTCAATAATTCTTTACAAAAATCATTTTCAATCAAATTTAAATCAATATATTATAATATTTACATTTCTAAAATATTTTAAAATTTTAAGAAAAACATATTTTAACAACGGGTCTGTATTTCATTTTCTAGCCTAGGTAAAGTGATACAGGTAATATATCATTTTAACCCGCAATTTACAATGAAATCCCGGGTTTGATCATTTCAAACCCGCAATCCCAAGTAAATGAAAATAATTGAAAACCATTCAGGCCTATCATTTCATCCCATAACGATTTTCTCCTATTCTAAAGTCCGTTCGGGTATGTATCATTTCAACCCATAGTGATTCTAATCTAAAAGGAACTTGCAGTGTGATAAACTGATAAAAATAATAGAACAGTGTAATATAACAGTAACATATGATATAAAAGGTGTTTAAGCATGGATGAACATCATAAAATCATAACATAGCAGGTGTAACATGATAATGTATTTTACATATTCAAAGGGGTCAATTTACTAGTTATAAATGTACATATTGTCTGGTGAGAATAACTCACTGGTTTGTGCTGGAGACACAACGACGAATGCACGAATGAGATCCAAACAAGCATGATAAAACGATACAAATATGAGTGGAGGAGCCAAAGTATCAAACCCCTTGAATATAAGTCACACAAAACAATAATAATAACATAAGTTTCAAATGCAAATACGATAAACAATGATAGAATAGACTGAACAAATCAAAGCGGAATTGTTTTGCACTTGTCTCCAACACACATTGGATTCGGCCATGAGTGTATTACAGGTCTAAAGCAATGTTTTTGGTTCAGGTCTGGGTTGCTAAGGGTCGGCCTAACATGCTAGAAGGTGGTGCAAAGGTGGGAGGTGGTGGAACTACACTAACAAAGCAATATACAAGGGTTTAAGGCCATAGTTTGGCTCGGCCAAGGGCATAAAGGCCACGGCTATTTCAGGTGGGGTCAGTAGGTGGTCTGCGGAGCTGTCTCAGGTCTATAACAAGGCTGGTGGTGGTGGTGTTTGGTCGGCCATGGGTGGTGGAAGTGGTGGATGTGGATGATGTGTTCGGTCTAGGCAAGTTTTATGGAGTTTTGTTGGATTTTGGTGATGGATCAATCCACAAGGAGGCATGGCTTGGGGTTTGGTCAGAGAAGATGTGAAGACGGTGATGTTATCAGGTGGTGGTGGAGGTGGCAGGGGCTGGAGAGGAGGTGACCGAACCTATGACATAAAAGAACAAGTGCAAATCAAATTCAAACAATAAGAAATAAACAAAAGAAGAAGAGAAAAAGAATTCTTTTACCAAACTTTCTCCTCAAGCAAGGCCGAAATTTTTTGGTTTCAGAAGTGGAAAATGAGTTTATGTGAATGGAAATGAAAATATGTGGCTTAAAAATGTGTATAATAAAAGCTAATTGATGAATAGTTATGTTGAATGTGAAAGGGTGGAAGATAAAGGGCCATTTGAAAACCAAAAGTCAAAACCCTTCCAAATTTCTTTTAATTTATTTATATAAGATTAAATTACTGAAAATAATAATTATTTCAGTTAAACTTTCGAAAATTTAACAAAATATAAAAATATATAAAAATATTTATTAATTATATAAGGTTAAAATAAGAAAATAGCACAAAATTGCGAACTAGACTAGAAAATTTGAAAATGAACAGAATGAACTTTGGAAAATTTATATTGACTTGTAAAAATATTTATAACAAAGATAATAATATAAAATAAAAATGCATTCACAAAATAAATATATAAATTTTAATTAAATATAATTCAAATGAAGAAAGTAGAAAACAGCCTTTAAAAATAAGAAATAAATACAGTAAATTTTGGAAATTTTTTATTATCACCTTAAAAATATTAAAAGACAAAATATACATAAAATAACATATTAATACATATCAAAATAAAATATATCATAGAAAATATGATTTATATAATTTAAAGTAGACAAAATTTCAACATAAAACAAATTATACTCAAAATTGAAATGTACATAACTTTTACAAATTAAATCCGTTTTCAACGAAACAAAAATAGTATTCAAGTTATTAAATCTATTTTCATAAAAAAAGATAAAATTTAAGAATTTAAATATTTAAATTTGAAATTTAAAAGTCAAGGTTTCACCAGTTTGAACAGAAATTCATCTTTTAGTAAAATATCCAATTTATACCGGTTTGAAATTATAATTCACATAATGATCAACACCTACATTTAAAAATGAAATGTTTGAAATAAAATAAGTTTAAAATAATTTCAAAATAAAACAAAGTCCAATATTAAAATATATGAAAAATCTAGGGTTGTTACAATCTCCCCTAATCAAATCTTTTCGTCCTCGAAAAGGAAGGAAGCGGAGAAACAACAAGAAAGAACAATAGGTTGGAAGACATCCTAAAAGAAGGTAGGGAAAAAGTAGCTAGGAGGGAAAGCAGGTTGAAAGACATGGATGAACCATTATTTTTAAAAAAAAATATTTGACATGTTAAACATTTAATATGATAATTAGTTATTTGATTCAAATTTGATAGTTAGAAGTAAACAATATTTAAGACATTTCAAATCATGATTAGAATATCCTTTATACAATACTTTACCAAAATACTTTTATAACTCGATGTCTTAACAAGTTTACTTTCGTTCCTGTAGACTTTGGCTATGCGTTGATCGGGCGTAAAGCTAGAATTCTCCAAGTACTTAGTAGACCTGTTTCAACACCCAGTGAAAATACTAAAAAAAATAGGTATGAGAAGTTCCGCTCAAAATCCAATGTCAAATGATGATAATACGATAGCAGTGGCCCGCTGCTGATCCAGTATTTACGAAATGGACCAAACACTTTCCAGAAGATCCTTCTACCTTCCGGATTCCAAAAAAATATCGTAGTCAGTTCGTAAACAAGGGACCATCGACCCCTACTGCAGTGGTACGCTGCTGATTCAATGATTTACGTAATGGATGCACTTCCTTCCTAGAAGATCCATAAATAACAGATCCCAGGATCGAAAGCGCCTCCATTGGGTAAAATAAAGAACCACCTACCCTAAAAAAATCGAGGAACTCATGAGTTTAAGTCCGGACAACCATATCAGTTCGAATCCATTTCTGAATTCACCCAAGTCCATTAGGGTTTATCGGTCGAATCCATTCCTGGATTCCCCAAGTCCATCTAGGTCGAAGCATATCACTATACTTCTTCCGGAGGGTACTTCCCATACCTCTTACATCAAAATATAATATACCACATATAGTAGCCCTTCAAAATCATAGCTTCGAATATCGCACTTATATAAATTCCATTATATATAAGATTTCATTTTCAAATCGAATACTTTCCAAAATTAGTAGTATATCAAATCATACTTATATAAACTTCGATTATATAAGATTTTAATTTACAAATTGAGTACCTTTTCAATTCAACATTTTCAAATCAACTTCATACTTATACAAATCCATTTTATATAAGTTCGATAACTCCCAAATCAAGTATTTAGTAAAACAAGGTTCTCAATTTTAATTTGTTTCAATAACATTTCAGTTTCAAAATCATATATGATTTCGCCAAATCATTTCTTCTAAATTACATATACTCAGTTTCAAAGTTTCTTAAAACAATGGATTTAGAAAATAATCCAAATTTCCAAATCAACAAAAATTTAGGTCAAACAAATTCATTTCCACTTCAAACATATATTCACTTTTAAAAATCATAATACTTTCAAAGTTATAAATCTTTCGAAACCAAAATACTTGAAATCATTACATTTTGAAAATCATAATTTTTCTAAATCATACATTTGAAATCATAAAACATCCCTTTAATTCCTTACATTTCACAAATTTATTCAATTTAAACCCAAGTCTAAAAGTTCCAGCTTTAATTCAATTCAAACCATCAGTTTCAATTCAATTTAGTTTTCCAAGAAAACCATTTCAAATATTATCAAATTTCAAATAAAGATTTGATCCGCAAAATAAACTATTCAATCTTTAATATATTTTAGAGCTTAAATGTACCGTATTCCAAAACTAAATTTTATAATTTCATATATCTCAAATTTTACTTCATTATTACTTAGTTTTGACATATTCATTTCATAAATCCATCATTTTTAATTAAACTCAAATTACTAGTAAACCAAATATCCTTTCATATAAATATAAACTTTAAATTTCATTTATCAAAATCAATTACCATTCCTGATTCACATTCTTTATCAAAGAAAGATTATATCATTCAAAGCCTCATTATCAAATCATTATTTGAATTCAATTTCAAATATTTAAATTTAAATATCATTCAAAAAAAATCAAATATGTCATCAATTATTATTTCAAATATCATTACAAAATACATTTCAAAATTCCATTCAAAAATTCATTTATCTCATTACATTTCATTCCATTTAACACATAACCAAGTAAACCTTATTTAAATTCAAATTCAAATTCAATTTAAATTCCTTAAAATTCAAATTTAAATATTAAAATATATTCAAAACTCCTTAAATTTCACAAATAATCAATTCCAAAATTAAATCATCTAACTTTTTAAAACATAACTCAACAGTGTTAAAATCTATAACATTACGAAACATTGTCAAATTATAACAATGACAGCATTTAAAAGTGCTATCGTAACTTATAGTTTCCAAAATATTTTAGTTCAAGAATAACAGCATTTATAATATGCCATAACAGATATTTAGTTAATTCAACCAAAGTTAAATCTAAAAACAACAGCATTTTAAAGTGCTGCCATAAAACTATAGCATTTTAGAAATGCTATTAATAAAATTCCAGATTTTATTATAACTTTTAAAAAACAATACAACTTCAATTTTAGCAAATTTTAAACTTATAAATCATATTTCTAGACTTTAAAATTTCACATTTAAATAATTTTTAACATATGATTTATCACAACAAAATTTTAAATCAAATATTCAATTTAAAACCCACTTTCATTTGTTAAGTCAAAATTCACTATTTTTCTTAACTTATAAATTTAACAAAAACTCAACATTTTACTTCAAATATCTTTTCAAAACAATATTTCATACCAGTATAATTCAAAATAGTCTTATTTATTTCACTCCACAACAGTTTCAAACTTATATAAATCATATTACTTTATACATTAATCATACCAAACTAAACTTATACTTTATCAAATAACTTATACCATTCAAAATTTCTTAGCTTTGAAAAGTTAACCTTGATTTGGAAGTGCTCAAACCTTCAAAATAGTCGAAGAAATCATATTTTCAATCCAAGAGTTGGAAATCACCAACAAAATTGTAAATCGATTCCAATAGGTAAGGTTATACCAAAACAAATCTGAATCTCGAGGACTGAACACCGGCTTATTTTAGATCATTTCAATTACACACACACACACACACACACACACACACATCTTTCGAATATCAAACCATACTTCGAAATCAGAAATCAAAATTTGGTTTCATAAAATCACTCGCATAGTAAAGCTACTAGAGTGGCCTCTTCCCCACTCAGAAACTAAAAAATCAATGTCGATGATGCATGTATTCATCACCGAAATTATTATTCAGCGACATAAGTGGGTTCTGGACTTTTATTTCTTGAAACTTCTTTGAAATCCCTTTGACATCATTGGAATTCATTCGAATACATTTAAAACATTTCTTATTTGGAAAAATATCTTTAAATCATATTACTATTATATATTTTCCAAAATCTTAAAAACCCATTTCAAAACACCGGAGTTCGATTCCTCGAAATTCAAATTCAAATCCTTCATTTATAAATCATTTTTATATAAATAACATTTTCTTATAAATTTCCAAAATTTCAAATCCTTCCAAAGCTTCAAATTTTCGTTTTCCAAAGGTAAAAATCTTTATTGAAAACATTTCACTTTTATATACAAAATAGGGTCCTCCTTGTCAAAATAATAATTTCGATGTGTGCACAAATTCAAAATACAATCAAACACAAATTTCCAAAGAATAATTCAAGGTTAGATTTCAAGCAATACAGAGATTCGAATTTAGAGGAACTCTAATCAAATAGAATTCTGTTTCAAAGATAAGCTCGAACGAAGATAAGATAATTTTATTACCAAATTGAAGATGATAAGCCTATATAAATCGCGGGCGACCTTAACCGGTCAACCGTGACTTCAGTAATATAATCAATTCGGAAATCTAAGGCAAATCGACATTCGATCGCCAGATATAGAATCCGGGTAGAGTAGGAGATAGATAGCATCGAAAACCGAGGATACAGGAATCTCCGGTGAAACAATGCCAATTATAAAGGATTTTCTCTCCTTTACAAATCATTCAAAGATTTACGGAATCACCGATCTTTATAGAGGTCATTCCAAAGTGGAGTTATGAAATGCTCCAAAATCAAAATGGATAGAATAGGGAAGACAAGACTGGATTTCAGAACAAGTGGGAGCGTTCCAAAGTTCAAGGAATCCTAATCGATAAGAATCCTAACCAAGAGATTTCTAACAAGAAGGATACAGAAGGGATGAAGTTTTGAAAATCTTGGTTTCAAAATAAGAAAATTTTTATACCAAAATAATCTTTGAAAATCCTTTAAAAATCATTTAGAAATTATTTTATACTTCGAAAATACGTTCGCTCACAAGAAAGGATTCTGAGATTGATTTCACTCATTCTAGGGTATTTCTACCCTATCTCTAATGAGTTTTTGCTCCACAGGCTATGGTTTGCCTAAAACCAAAGTTCTGATACCAAATGTAACAACCCAGTATTTTTAGCCATTCGCAGCCGCACATGTCGGACTTGAATTGCTCAAAATACTGCGTTGTAAATAAATTTGAAGCAAATGAAATACAAATCACAGAATCACATACACAGAAAAAACAGAATACCTCGCAGCGCAATATAAAATACATAGTAGTTCATAAAGCAACTACGACAGAGTCTCAAACCAAAAACATAATACAGTCTGAAAACAACATAATAGAAATCCCAAATACATAAAAGTTCACTAATACATGAGATAAACTAGAATAGCTGAAGCAGAAAGTAGATATAGATGTAGATAAGCAGAAACTCCAGCAAAGACTAGCTGCAGAAAGAGAATCCAAAGCTGTGAGTACTCAGGCTGACCCGAGCGTAAAGTAAAACACAAAACACTCGAGTCAGGACAATATATACTTATATTATGTAAATCAACTCAAGTGAACTGTAGTAGAAATGCACCATAACTTAAAGGATGCTTGGGATCGCCCATCCTTTAAAGATTAGTTAAACCAAAAATTAAATACATCCCGTGGTTAAAATTTCAAAATAGTATTTTATACTTTGAAATCAAATATCATTTAAAAATTCAATATCATTCAAAATCCATTTCAAAATATCAAAATATCATATCTTCTAAACCACATTCATTTTATTTAATTTAAATACCATTTTAAAACACATTTCAAAATAGTTTATATTTCGAAACAAATTGCTTTATTTAAATCATTAAAATGAAGATATTATATTTAATAATTAAATTATTAAATTTTCGAAATTTTAATCTTTCAAAGTTCATTCATTCACTTAAATTTATTAGAATAATGAAAATTCAACTTTCGTAGCATTTAGAAAATGTTACGGAAAGTCACACTTAAACAGTTCAATTTAACAAAAGACAACATTTAAAATGCTGTAATAGGGTTCCATTAGTTTCAAATAAACTTAGTTAAATTCAACCATTATAACATTCACAAAAATGCTATAATAGCCTTTAATTAAATTGAGCCATTTGGTTCATTATTATCAACCACAGCATTTACAAATGTTGTATTATCCTTTACATTAGAATTAATAGCATTTTAGAAATGCAGTAAATTAACTTCAAATATTCAGTATAATTTCACAAACAATTATATTTTTATTTAAACTATTTTTAAGTTATAAAATCATATAATTTCACTTTTAAAACAACCATTCAAATACCCTTATATTCATGATTTTATAAAGTTAAATCTCTATTCAAAAATCAAAATTTAATAGTAATTCATTTATTAAATTCCAACATTAAATTTTAAATTCATTAAATTAAATTTAAATTAAACCTTAAGTTTAAATTTTCAAATATAACTTAATTTCATTTTTATTTACTTTACTTAAAATTCACTTTTAAGCCAAATTCACAAATTTCCAATTTTAGTTATATTTCAAAATTTCAACTTAAATATTCATTCATTTCACATTTTAACTTAATTCAAAAATCATTAATATATTATAAAATTATTTTAAATTCATTTAATTCAAAATATCATAAATTTATCATATTTTCGTATTTAATTTAAATTCCATTTATCACCAAATTGTAATTTCCAAAAAACATACATTTCAGATTTTCTAACATTACCATTAATTTATTTCACTTATAAATTTTCAGAGAGTCAATAATGCTTTAAAAAAATCATTTTTAATCAAATTTAAATCCAAATATTATAATATTTACATTTCTAAAATATTTTAAAATTCTAAGAAAAACATATTTTAACAACGGGTATGTATTTCATTTTCTAGCCTATGTAAAGTGATACAGGTATTATATCATTCCAACTCGTAAGTTACAAAGAAAATCCGGGTTTGATCATTTCAAACCCGCAATCCCAAATAAATGAAAATAATTGAAAATCATTCAGGTCTATCATTTCAGCCCATAACGGTTTTCTCCTATTCTAAAGTCTGTTCGGGTATGTATCATTTCAACCCATAGTGATTCTAATCTAAAAGGAACTTGCAGTGTGATAAACTGATAAAAATAATATAATAGTATAATATAACAGTAACATATGATATAACAGGTGTTTAAGCATGGGTGAACATCATAAAATCATAACATAGCAGGTGTAACATGATAATGTATTTTACATATTCAAAGGGGTCAATTTACTAGTTATAAATGTACATATTGTCTGGTGAGAATAACTCACTGGTTTGTGCTGGAGACACAACGACGAATGCACGAATGATGTAACAACCCGCATATTTATCGATTGAATATTTAAATATTTTATTTAAGTATTTCATCGTTCTTCGGATTTTAGTCTGAAAAGCTACTTGTTGCAAACAGCCGAATTAGGACTTGAGACCACTTCCATTGAGTTCAAAAGGCCGTTTGCGACCTTTTTGAGTATAAACTTCGATATGTTTGGAGATAGTAGAATTTTTCTACTTTTCACTTAGGGCTTTGGGTTTAGGTTTGGGTTCAGCCCACTAACCAACTTAATACCCAAATCTGAACCACTTCTCCCCATTCACTCTCACTTCCTCCTCTTTTCAGTTCTAAAGCAAAAATGGTGGAAGAGAATGGGAAATAGAAATCCAAAACCCTAGTTTCCATTTGCAAATCAATTTCTAGTTCCAAACTCAAGAGAACCCATTGGTAAGTATCTCCTTCTTCTTCTCCAACTCATTCTCTCTTTGATTTCAGAAAATTCCTAAACCTAATTTGGAATCCTGGGAATTCATCGTGCGAACCCGTTCGGACTTACTCTTTCGTGCTCTTTATAGTGAACTTCTTATTTCAAAATTCTTTTGTATTGATATGCTTTTATGGTTGTTACTATTTATTTTCTTCTTAAGTATTGCGAGGACGCAATTTCTTTAAGGATGGGAGTCTGTAACAACCTGCATATTTATCGATTGAATATTTAAATATTTTATTTAAGTATTTCATCGTTCGTCGGATTTTAGTCCGAAAAGCTACTTGTTGCAAATAGCCGAATTGGACTCGAGACCACTTCCATTGAGTTCAAAAGGCCATTTGCGGCCTTTTTGAGTATAAACTTCGATATGTTTGGAGATAGTAGAATTTTGCTACTTTTCACTTAGGGAATTGGGTTTGGGTTTGGGTTCGGGTTCAGCCCACTAGCCAACTTAATACCCAAATCCGAACCACTTCTCCCCATTCACTCTCACTTCCTCCTCTTTTCAGTTCTAAAGCAAAAATGGTGGAAGAGAATGGGAAATAGAAATCCAAAACCCTAGTTTCCATTTGCAAATAAATTTCTAGCTCCAAACTCAAGAGAACCCATTGGTAAGTATCTCCTTCTTCTTCTCCAACTCATTCTCTCTTTGGTATCAGAGCCAAACTTCGGAACAATGTAGAATAAATTAACAAGGATCATCGTCCTAAGTCCATTTTATGAGTCGTGCCTTAGGATTTAATTCGTGTCTTCGTACCGATTCATCCTATTTTCTTTATGATTCCTTGTTTTATCAATCAAGTTTGATTGAAATTTATTTTGAGAATAACTTTTTCCTCTTCTTTCTTTCTTTCTTTCTTTCTTTCTTAAAGAAGAGAAATGGTTAGACCTGGCCGTCCCAGCGCCGGTCAATCTACTGCTACTCCCCAGGATGGAGTATTTATGTCTGCCCAGCAGCTTCTAGATCTTGTGAAGAACGCTCAAGAAGCCAGTCCCATTCCAGAGCCTACTCATCCTAGATCCGGTTTTGCACGCTTGTGCAGAGACTATACCGATTTGGGTGGAAGTCCATTCATGGGATCCGAGAGTGTTATAGAAATTCAAGCTTGGCTCAAATCATGTGATCGCATCTTTTCTCGCATGAACCTTATTGATCTACATCGGTTCAAGTGGCTTCTAGCATGCTCCAAGAAAGAGCATTGGATTGGTATGAGCTTTTAATTTTTGAAATTGTTGAAGCGGATCTCACTTGGGAGCAATTCCGGGAATGATTCGAATTGAAATTTGTGCCGGAGGCTGAAAAAGTAACTTTAGCCCGGCGTTTTATTGAACTTGTTTAAGGTGAATCTTCTGTGACTGATTTATGTTATGTTTATTTCTATATTTGTTTCCGAAGATTATATATAGCCACTGTGTAGTAGCTTTGAGTTTGCGTCGGCATGCCGGATTTCCTCTTGAGATGAAATGCATGTTATATTTCATCTGGCATATCGGTGCTCGCACAAAGCAATTACACGGATGGTCGCTCCTCAACAGCCTTATTCTCCGCGCTAGTCGGCGGCATTACCCCATAGTGTCCTTGCCTAGCGTGGGCATAGAGGTGGGGCGTCACAAATGAGATCCAAACAAGCACGATAAAACGATACAAATATGAGTAGGGGAGTCAAAGTATCAAACCCCTTGAACACAAGTCACACAAAACAATAATAATAACATAAGTTTCAAATGCAAATACGATAAACAATGATAGAATAGACTGCACAAATCAAAGCGGAATTGTTTTGCACTTGTCTCCAACACACATTGGGTTCGGCTATGAGTGTATTACAGGTCTAAAGCAATGTTTTTGGTTCAGGTCTGGGTTGCTAAGGGTCGTCCTAACATGCTAGAAGGTGGTGCAAAGGTGGGTGGTGGTGGAACTACACTAACAAAGCAATATACAAGGGTTCAAGGCCATAGTTTAGCTCGGCCATGGGCATAAAGGTCACGGCTATTTCAGGTGGGGTTAGTAGGTGGTGTGCGGAGGTGTCTCAGGTCTGGAACAGGTTTGGTGGTGGTGGTGTTTGGTCGGCCATGGGTGGTGGAAGTGGTGGATGTGGATGATATGTTCGGTCTAGGCAAGTTTTATGGAGTTTTGTTGGATTTTGGTGATGGATCAATCCACAAGGAGGCATGGCTTGGGGTTTGTTCAGAGAAGAGGTGAAGCTGGTGATGTTCTCAGGTGGTGGTGGAGGTGGCAGGGGCTGGAGAGGAGGTGAACAAACCTATGACATAAAAGAACAAGTGCAAATCAAATTCAAAGAATAAGAAATAAACAAAAAAAAATAAGAGAAAAAGAATTCTTTTACCAAACTTTCTCCTCAAGCAAGGCCGAATTTTTTTTATTTCAGAAGTGGGAAATGAGTTTACATGAATGGAAATGAAAATATGAGGCTGAAAAATGTGTATAATAAAAGCTAATTGATGAATAGTTATGTTGAATGTGAAAGGGTGGAAGATAAAGGGCCATTTGAAAACCAAAAGTCAAAACCCTTTCAAATTTCTTTTAATTTATTTATATAAGATTAAATTACTAAAAATAATAATTATTTCAGTTAAAATTTCGAAAATTTAACAAAATATAAATATATATATATAAATATATATATTAATTAATTATATAAGGTTAAAATAAGAAAATAGCACAAAATTGCAAACTAGACTAGAAAATTTGAAAATGAACAGAATGAACTTTGGAAAATTTATATGGACTTGTAAAAATATTTATAACAAAGATAATAACATAAAATAAAAATGCATTCACAAAATAAATACATAAATTTTAATTAAATATAATTTAAATGAAGAAAATAGAAAACAGCCTCTAAAAATAGGAAATAAATACAGTAAATTTTGGAAAAATTTTATTATCACTTTAAAAATATTAAAAGACAAAATATACATAAAATAACATATTAACACATATTAAAATAAAATATAACATAGAAAATATGATTTATATAATTTAAAATAGACAAAATTTCAAAATAAAACAAATTATACTCAAAATTGAAATGTACATAACTTTCACAAATTAAATCCGTTTTCAACGAAACGAAAAGCAGTATTCAAGTTATTAAATCTATATTCATAATAAAAGATAAAATTTAAGAATTTAAATATTTAAATTTGAAATTTAAAAGTCAAGGTTTGACCAGTTTGAAAGAAATTCATCTTTTAGTAAAATATCCAATTTATACCGGTTTGAAATTATAATTCACATAATGATCAACACCTACATTTAAAAATGAAATGTTTGAAATAAAATAAGTTTAAAATAATTTCAAAATAAAACAAAGTCCAATATTAAAATATATGAAAAATCTAGAGTTGTTACAGATTCGAAAATATTTTTTGGATCGAATGTAAATAGTAACGAGTTAGATTTCATCCCGTTAACGACCCAGAACCAAAATTTCTAAATTTAAATAAAGAGCGGAAAATTTGTAACGTTTTCTAAACGTTGCAAAATGAATAGACGTGGCGTTTCAATTCAAACATATGTGACTGTTAGCAACGGTTTTGAAACGTTAGAAAGGGACGCAACCCTTCACGAATGGATACCTCTTCACATCTATATAGAAACGCCCAGACAGTGTTAGAATCAGTTCCTGTTCTTCTTCTTCTTTCTATGCAGATTTGCAACGCCCGAGAAGTGTTGCTAATCGCTGCACTTCCATTACTCTATATTTTATAACGCCTGCAAGGTGTTGCAAATGGTGAATCTTTGCAGATTTGTTTCTTTTTCTTCTTCATTCCTTTCTCTGCATATTGCATTGTCAGATATCAAATACTAAAGTGTTCTTGGTCGGATTAAAGGTGTACAAACTTTGAATCCGATTACGCTGTTGTAAAGCTTCATTGAATCCTGAAAATCGATAGTTCGATAACCCGTTTGTACCTGGTGAGTTGAACTATTGTCTGAAATTTGTTGGGGATTTTGCGGTTCGAGGCGAATTTTATGGCAATTGTGATGAAGATAATGTTGTACTTTCGAATTCAAGGATCAATGGAATAGGTTCTCAGCTACGAATCAACATCTAACTCGATTAAAGCATTTTGATGGTGACAATTTCACTCATTGGCAAGAGACAATGGAAATTTTTCTTGGTCACCATCAAGTAGTTCTTCATTTTAGAAGATGACTTGGAAGAAATCCTGGAGGAAACTGATAATGATGATGTTGCTCTAAAAGCTAAACGTGCAAAGCGCAAAGAGGACGATTATCTATGAAGAGGCCATATTCTGAATGCACTATCTACCTCAGTCTACAATGCTCATAGGACCTTGGAAACAACGAAGGCACTCTGGACTGCCTTGGAGAATAAGTACCGCATATCCGAGGCCGGTAATAAAAAATTTCTTATATCTAATTTTATGGATTTCAAAATGGTCACAAATAAGTCCATAAGTGGAAAAGTAAGCGAAATCTTACTATTAGTGAATTAACTTAAAGATGTTGGAATTGATCTCCCTAAATCTTTTATTTTTGGAGTTATAATTTCTAGACTTCCACATAGTTGGATTAATTATAATAAAAAAATGAAGCATGCGGAAATGGATTATAATTTTGACGGTTGAGCGTCATCTTCGTATTGAAGAAGACTCTCGCAAATGCGATCTAGATGATAATCTGCAAACTGAGTCCCATTCTAAGGCAAATAATATTGAAATTACTGATAAATTAAAGCCAAAGAATGAGACATAGTTTAAGAAGAAAAATCATTCCAAAACCAACAATAAAAAGAAAGGTGCTTGTTATTTTTGTAACAAGCTCGGCCACTATGCCCGAGACTACCGTCTGCGGAAGAAACAACAAAAAGTGAATGTGGTCGAAGACTCGCTTGTGGCTGTAGTGCAAGAGGCAAACTCCATTAGCAGCAATGATAATGATTGGTGGTTCGACACTGGAGCAACCACTCACCTTTGTAAAGACCGTAATCTGTTCAAGAGTTACGAAGAAAATAAAGGAGAAGCCGACGAAGTTACTGGAGCAAATAATGTTCCAAGCAAAGTTCTGGGAAAAGACACTATAGAACATTCTTTCACCTTTGGAAAAGTTTTTACATTAGTCAATGTATTTTATGTACCTGATATGTGTAAAATTTGGTCTCTGGATACATTCTTAATAAAGAAGGATTCAAGTTGGTGTATGAGTCTGGTAAGCTAGTGTTGTCTAAGAATGGTAGATTCATTGGACAAGGATACCCTTATAATGACATGATTAAGTTGAATCTAATAAAGAAATCTTCTTTTATATTGTTGATTCTATTAATTTATGGCATGGTAGATTAGGACATGTTAATTATAATATGAATAAATTAGGATTAATTTCTGGTTGTGATTTGGATACCATCTCTAAATGTGAAATATGTGTTCAGGCAAAAATATACCGAAAATCATTTAAATCCATAGAGAGGAAAACCGGTTTGCTTAATTTGGTATATAGTGACGTGGGTGACTTAAAAAGTCATATCACCTATGGTGGTAACCAATACAATATAACATTCATTAATGATTATACTAGATATGCATATGCATGTCTAATGGAAACTAAAGATGAGGCTTTTGATAAATTCAGAATTTACAAAGCAGAGGTCAAAACACAATTAGAAGTTAAAATTAAAATATTACATTCAGATTGTGGTGGTGAATATTTCTCAAATGAATTCACCTTGTTTTGTAAACAATAAGGTATAGTTCACCAATGTACTGTCTCATATACACTACAACAAAATGGTGTTGCTGAAAGGAAGAATAGAACTTTAGTAGAAATGGTTAATGTCATGCTCATAAGTTCTAATTTACCTTATAACCTATGGGGTGATGCTATGTTATCTGCATGTTATATTTTAAATAGAGTGCCACTTAAAAAGAATAATATTTTCTCTTATGAATTATGGTTTAATAGGAAACCTAACCTAACTAGACTTAAAGTTTGGGGTTGCTTAGCATATGTTAGAAAACCAGACCCTAAATGACCAAAGTTAGGAAATAGAGCATTTAAATGTGTTTTCATAGGATATTCACTTAATAGTATAACTTATAGATTCCTTATTCTTGACAACCTAGAAATTATAGAATCTGTAGATGTAGAATTTTTTGAAAATCAAACTATTGAGATCCCATTGAGATCATCTAATCCAGAACCTAGTATGGCTAATGATATCAATGATGATGATTATGCTCCTGCTTAAAACAGCAAGGAAGTATCAGTACCAGATAATAGTACTGAATAACGGAGAAGTAAAAGAGCGAGAATAGAGAAGGACTATGGTCCTGACTTCATTACATATCTTGTAGAAGGCAGTAAGGACAAAGTCCTCAATATGACTAAATATGTAATGAACGTCGACGATGATCCCAGAACTTATTCTAAGGCTATGAGTTCCGGAGATTCCAATTTCTGGAAAGAAACTATCAATGATGAAATGAATTCCATATTCTTAAACCAAACTTGGGTTTTAACTGATTTACCTCCTGGTGCTAAACCTATAGGATGTAAACGGATATTAAAGAAAAAGTTGAATACAAATGGATCCATTGATAAGTTTAAAGCCAGATTAGTTGTTAAGGGATATAAGCAAAGACATGGAGTAGATTACTTTGATACATATGCTCCAGTCGCTCGCATATCTTCTATCCGCTGTTTAATTGCACTTGCATCAATTCATAAATTAGTCATACATCAAAGGATGTAAAGAATGCTTTTCTAAATGGAGATTTAGAAGAAGAGATATATATGGAACATCCTGAAGGTTTCAAAACCCCAGGCCAAGAAAAGAAAGTTTGCAAATTAGTGAAATCTCTTTATGGCCTGAAGCAAGCTCCCATGCAGTGGCATGAGAAATTTGATGAAGTTGCACTGTCATATGGATTCATTGCAAATGATGCTGATAAATGTATTTATAGCAAATCGGATAACAACGGTAGTGTTATAATATGTTTATACGTTGATGGCATGCTAATATTTGGTTCCAATATATCATGTGTGAATGAAACTAAAAATTTTATGTCTTCTAAATTCGATATGAAAGATCTAGGATAGGCTAAAGTAATTATGGGAATTAAAATTATTAGGAAAGAGGGGGAGTTATTACTAACTCAATCTCATTAAATAGAGAAATTCCTACAAAAGTATGGTCATTATGATGACAAATCAGCACCAACTCCTTTAGATCCTAGTATTAAATTAGAAAAGAACACTGGACGTACTATCTCTCAACTAGAGTATTCCAGTGTTATTGGGAGTCTTATGTATGCTATGCATTGCACTAGACCAGACATCGCACATGCTATAAGTGTATTTTGTCGATTTACGAGTAATCCAGGTTTCGAACATTGGAAAACTATTTCCAGAGTTTTAGCTTATTTGAAAGGAACCATTGAATATGGTTTATCTTATAAAGGATATTCTACTATGATAGGAGGATATAGTGATGCAACCTGGAACAATGTAGAATACAAATCCAAGTCTACGACTGGATGGATCTTTATATTAGGAGGCGCTACTTTGTCTTTGACTTCTAAGAAGCAGACCTGTATTTTTGACTCAACAATGTTGTCAGAATTGATTGCATTAGTAGATGCATATAAAGAAGCGGAATGGCTTAGGAATTATTAATGAAAATCCCTATATGGAAGAAGCCATCTCCAATAGTCTTGATTAACTGTGACAATCAAGCAACGATATATAATGTGTCTAATAAGACATGTAATGGAAAGTCTAGACATGTGAGTCTAAGACATCAAACGGTGAGACAATTACTCAAAAGAGGAGTTATAACTGTTGCCTACATAGAAATGAAGAAAAACTTGGCTGACCCACTTACAAAGAGTCTTCCAAAGGCAATGGTTTCTATAAAGTCACAAGAAATGGGACTAAGGTCTGTGAATGAAGTTGATCATCCTAAACAGAAACCCAACTTATGTCTTGAAAAGGATAGAAAAAGTTCAATGGGTACCAACAAGTTAAGAGAATGATTATGGAACACTGAATCGATAATCCCAAATATTTACTGTTGGATTCTACAAGAACAAAGGATGGATATATATCCTCAATAAGTCTAGAAACCTTAAAAGATGTATCGCAGAAACACCTTAAGAGACTTACCTATATGAGTATGGAAATTAGGTCGTTTCCTAGAAAAGTAAGACTGCTTTCTAAGTAGACTCATGAACCAGGATTTAAGCACGTGGCCATTAACGTTCTGAGCAATACAGAACACTTTACCTAAGGAAATCAACATGTGTGATTGTTCCAGTTTTATCATTAGGGATACTTGGTTCAAGATTCGTTCACCATAGAATCTCGATAAGGCTTTGAATGGTTTACACTAAGTAAAGGTTCAAATCCAAAAGATACCTTTTATTTATGTGTTGGTTTTCACGAATGTTGCAAAACTTGATCTTAGAACTACATAGGCTTCATCCCACTTGGGTATGTAGGAAGTCACTCTAGTGATTTAGCCATCCTATTTATTTATTTTGAAAATTGGGGGAGATTGTTGTAAAATTTTCAAATATATAGTTTTGGAGCTTTGGGTTTTGATTTAGAAGAGAAGAAGTAAAGAGGGAAGAAGAAATCAATTAGTCCCACATGCTAGAAAATTATGCAATATATTTGTATTAATATAGCTTTCTCATGTGGATGTCAAGGCCTTGAGGCTCCCACATGTTTGCTTTGTTGTGAGGAGAGAAGTCGTGTAACACCACACGCACGCCGCCGCCGTCCGTCCGACCGAACCGAACCGGGCTATATGAGGCTGTGTTCGCTTGTTAGATGATTATTTGTTTGCTTGATATATGAGGCGGTGTTTGCTTTGTCAATGTAATTTGTTATGCTTTTTTTCCTTATAAATAAAAAAGTCTTTACAGTTCATATGGTAGTCTGGTGCTGTGCAAGGTGAATTTTCCAAGAAAAAAGATTAGTTTTGTAGCTCATACGGCAGTATGAAATAATTAATGTCCTTGAGTCATACGGCTTCAAAAAGCCGTACGGTTGTATGAAATCAGATAGTAAGTTTAAAATTTTCTTATTGGCTGGTTGGTTAATTCGGTAGTGTGAAATTGATAAAGTCTTCTATACATACGACTTTATATAACCGCACGATAGTATGGAGCCGTAGAGTTGGAGTATAAATTTTTTGTAGAATGGGTCTATTCGGATTCATATAGCTGTACATCGTTTCTACGCCGTATGAGTAATAGTCATTCACTTAATCTTTGGAAACTATCTTTGTAGAATGACCGGGAGGACCTTGTTCATGAGGTATGAATGTAAGACACCGGTATTTTGTAATATGGACCAAAACTGAATTAAACGCATTTGCGGTCATCTACCCCATTGTTGGCATTTCCATCCTATGATTACTGTCGCAATTGGCTTCAAAATAGTTTAATCGAACCTTCGTTTCATTCAACATTTCTTCATCTAAGCATGTATGATATAATGTCCAATTTTTATCGAGATCTAACAATACTTGCTTTTTAATGTCGGCAAAAGCAGCTTCAAATTCATCATAATGTTTGGCAATACATCTAAACCCACAATTACTGTCCATTAAAAGTAATCTCCAAAACAAATGGATGAAGAAATTCCGGAATTTTCGTCTGGCACAGAAAACTATTATCTTTCCTCTTTGGAGTTAACTTCTTCGTCCCAACACTAGACTGTGATTGTTGTTCATCCATTGACTTTGATTGACTTTGCATACTCAAAAGCAGATGGATTACATTTTGTGCCAATCAAACTTTTGGCTTCATTTGATTTGAATTTTTTTCCTTTTGCACCTTTTGGCCGACGTTTGGGTTTTACATATTTTGGTTCGACCAAACTTGTTGTGCTTGGTTGACCTAGGTCTTTCATCTTCATCAAGATAGCATTTTATTCATCCTCTATTGCATTATCAAACTACTGTTTAAGTGCTGCATATTCTAGAGTAAAAAAATTCATTTGACTTCTTCACATATATAATCATATCCAACTTTCGCCAATGTCCATCGATCATGCTTAGTGGTATAGGATGTTGTTCAATATGTAGTATATGTAATTCGTGTGAGCATGGCAGACCATAAATGGTTCTATTCAAATGATCACATTCGAAATTACACATACTATCGACCTCTTTTAACATACGATCCATAGCAAATAACGAAACCCGACAATAAAGGTATGTGAATAAAGGAATTTGATAGCTATGTTTTGTAGTCCCTAAACTTTTTTCAAATGTTGCTTGTATCTTCGAATGTTGCAGTAACAACAAATTATCCTTTTTTTCAGATTTCTGCAAATGCTACCATTGGCGTCCCTAAATATTTTTTAAATAGTGCATGAGAAACTTTGGCTCTATTAGACGTTGCATTATTACGATGCTTTACTTTATTCGTCCAAGGAAAACAAAAAATTTCCTTTAGAGGTAACCAATTCTTGATAAAATAATTTACTTGATCCAAAAATTCTTTCCAATCCTCTAAAAATATCTTCAAGAACTCATCGAATTCTTCTACGGAAGAAGAGCAAACAACATGCATCCAATCTGAAGCAAAAAAATCATACATTTCATTTATTTGGAATTTTGGTTTGCAATATGCTTTAACACTATTTCCATATGAAAAACACAAAGAAGTTGAGTTGTATTAGGAAAGACAATACTAAGTGCCGCAATCAATGAACTCTCCTTATCCGTAATCACAACATTGGGCAATATATTTGCATGGTACATTAACTTCAAGTTTCAAATACCCATCGATAGCTATCTTCCCGCTCTCGAGACAAAAAACAGTACGCTATAGTAATAAGTCTTATTCGTAGAAGTCATGCCAGCCATCTCCAACAAAGGCGTTCTATATCGATTTGTTTTATATGTACAATCAAGTAGTTAAACCAAAGGAACGTTTGCACAATGTAGTCGACTCGGGATGAACCCACATCAAATTAACAATCCTGTCATTCCTTTCATCTTTTCTCACGTAATATGCATAATGGCTTACCATTAGAAATTTCATTAATTGTTGAATGGCCGATTGACCTTCCATCTCTGCAATAATCATTTTCCCTTTGGCATTATATATGTTCATCAACGTCGAAATATTCAGGAAAAGTCTTCTTAATATTAACAAGAACATCTCTAGCTCTAACGCCCCCAAAACTCGTATCCACCATTACTTTTTTCTCCTCTTTTGTTAACCTTCAAGCATAAGCATGGCCAACTAACGAGTTAGACAATTGATGGTTAGAGTACCATTAGCTACTTCCACGTACCATATACCAAATCCTTGATATGAACCCTTGATGAGAAATGAACATTCAAATTTTTTGTGGCGCTACGTGGACATTTCTTTTGGTTTGTTGGATTTTCATCTTCCTTGGATTTATTCTTTCTATATTTTATAGCTCTCTCACAAGATAAATGAATTCTTGGTTTTCTGGGATCTCGAACTTTATCGGACTTGGCAACGACAAAAACAGTGTTGATAGACTTTGCCTTCGATTGACACCAAAGCACGAATGCATCTCAGGAAGAGAATAACTACATCACAGTCAACTTATAATTAAGGATAAATTTTCAAAGTAGGCTAATTTTTGAATCAATTTCGCGATCGGTGTTGGTTTTGAAACTTATTACCAAACATGGCTTGTTTTAGCCCAGTCAGTAGTCCAGTCGGCTTTTTGTAACTACCAGGAAAAAAGCGCAACTCGCAGTTGCGCCTATGGCATCCTAATTTATTTTTTACGATGTGCAACTCTTAGATGCACATAATTTTTTTATAACTCTGTGCAACTAAAAATTGCGCATAAGCATTATAATAAGCAGGCGCAACTCATAGTTGCGTCTGCTATAGTATCGTGTAGGCGCAACAAAGAGTTGCGCCTATACGAGTTGCTGTTGTTAAAATAGAGGCAGTTGCAACATTTTGCTCAAACCCCTTCAAAACATTTCCCAACCCCCTTCATCTTCTTCATGGCCGAACCCAACATACCCTAATCCATTTTTTAGCTAATTTGCATAAAATTATCACAAAGTTTATAAATTTCTTCTTCGTTTTTTGATTAAACCAAAGCTACGACAATCCCTTCATCTACACTCACATTACCGTTAATTTATATGAATAATTGGAAGATCCCAGATGAAGTACTGGTGAAATATGTTAAACGATGGAAGCTGAAAATGAATTTATTCCTGAAACTCAGTTTGAAACAATTCTTGAAGCTCAATTTGAGATAGTTCCGCCAGCTAATGGTGTTTCTGTTCAATCTGCTTTGGATAATCAAGTTTGCTTAGGCGAACCGAATCAAAGACCGGGGTAATAAATTAGCGGCGAAGGACGAGTGAGACAAGATACACATCCACTTTGCCGCTGTGGAGATGTTTGTGAGGTAGTTGTATGCAAGACTCAAACAAATGCTGTATGTCGGTTTTACGGATATGCCTATTACCTTGATCATATAACTAACACGAAAGGTGTTGAGTACAATAATTTCTTCAAATGGCTGGATCGTCCGTTGAACCCTAGGGGAGTAGAGTATGCACTAGAGATGCAAGATGAAGAAAGACGTTTGGAAAAAGAAAAAAGTCTTTCAAGACATCAAGTAGACTATTTGTAGTCCGTAAATCTAATTTGGAAAGGGTTCTAATAAAATGGTTAGTGCATCTGTAATGTAATGGATCTGTATCAGACTTGTTTAATTGAGTTATGTCTGCTTAAGTTTTAATAAAGGTTGTATTAGTTGGTTGTATTTTTACTTGGCTGTTGTAATGGATATGCAATACATGATGTATTATTGTCTGTCTATTATGTTTATTTGACGGTAGATGTAAAAGTGTGGAAAATTCATAATTTTGCTGCGTATAAATTAAATCAAACTAACATAACATAGAAAGTAATTTAAATGTTTGACATAAGATAACCTTTGATAACAAAGTTGCATACAGAATAAAAATATAAATTATACAGTTCACGAATGATAAAAGTTGTAGAAACAAGTTAAATATTCATTGCTTTCCACGTGCTCTTCTCTTATGACCAAGTTACCGCATTGTCCACATTTGTCCTGTCTTCTGTCCCCCATTTCTTCCATGACTCCCCTTATTCTTGTGGACCTCGGTCTTCCTGTATTCCTTCGCGTTGGTGGCCGGAGTATAGTAGGGCCATGATGTTCATCCTAATATCTACTATCAAGCACTGGATGAAAAACCGAAGATTAACTATGTCTATAAATGTCTGCCATAAAACAGGATGAAATAAGATCATGGTAAGCTCTGTTCGCTCCTTCTCTACTACGTGCTCATGCAGCTAAAATACATAACATGGAAAATAGGCTAGAATAGGAATATTGCATGCATAGCCGCTGTTATCATTGGCAATTTTTACTGTGTAGTTGCATGCATTTGTGTCTGTTACTTGCCACTCCATTATGTTGAACCTATCAATGCTCATATTGCATGCTTCTGCTGAATATTTTTCCATCGTTTTGTCATAATGTGGAGTGAGTGAAGATGCGTAATCCATTCCATCAGTACGCCTTCTGTAGAAGTAGACATTGAGACGCTGAAAGATACGTTCCACTAACACCTTAACCGGTAATGATCTTGCACCTTTAAGAACTCCATTGAAACTCTCCAAAGCATTGGTAATCATCATACAGAAATGTTCACTATATTTCTTGTAAAGAGCCCACTGTTCATCTTTATGTCGAAGACTTCTATCAATCCATCTGCCAGCAGCCGGACTCACATTTTTTAGTTGCCTCTGAGTTCCTTGTACGTTAACTAATCTCTTGCTTTAGCACAAGCATGAAATAAGTTTTGCAAAATCTTACTACCAAAACCACCTTTCTTAAAGTTTTCTTTCAAATGGCGAAAGCAGAAGCGATGATGATGTGGTCTTCTCCACTTATCTTGCAAGGCGGTTGGATTCTTTTCATTATATCAAAAATGAATGTAATGCATCTTGCATTTAAAGATGGAATTAAGTGTCCTATGCATGAAAAAAAACCAACTCCAAGTTTCCGTCGACTCCATCCGTACAATAGCAAATGCCAAAGAAAAAAGAGAATTGTTTGCATCAACTCATGTAGCCACAAGCAACGTGCCTTAATATTTACCATACAGATGTGTCCCGTCAATAGAAAGAACCTGATGACAATGCTAAAAACCTGCAATGCTCGGTCCAAATGCCCAGAAAGCCCCCCAAAATTGTACTCCTTCTGTATGTACATGATAAATAGCATTGGATTGCATTTCTGTATAGCACGAAGAAACTGAGGCAAGTCATTGTACGAAGATTCCCAATCGCCAAATATTTTAGACACAGCTTTGCTAAGTCGTTTCCAGGCTCTCATGTAGCTTATTTGAATTTTGTAAGTGTTTGCCATAAGCCCTTAGAAAGATTTTGCAGCGTAACTTGGGTTCGAACAAACATGTGGAAGGACTTTGGTGAAAATGAATTTGGCTATTGCTTGTTTGTGCTTCGAGTTGATGATTGGATTTGAGCAAGCGTGATCACCACCGTATTTTTTTATCACCCATCACCCAGCATGATCTCTTTTAGACACAATTGCATGAAGCCGCCATGAGCAGTTAGCATCAACATCACATATAATAGTGAACTCTCTAGCATATACAGGACTTTATGTTTTTTAAATGAAACTGAATACTTTATCGACCATTCACTTATATGTTCAATTAAAGATTCCTTCGATTTAAATACCAACTCAAGGCCTTTCTCCACACATTCCAGTCTGAACATTTCATCGGTAAAATGAAATTCTTGCATAACAGGTCTTTCCATAGTTGTATCATTGCATTGGTCATCTTCTAACGGTTTTTCTATCTCTATGTGCTCATAAGTGTCATCAACTTCCTCTGGAATATCATCTAAAGGAGAGACATTGTTAACATTCATAGCATCGATCCATGTTTCATCGTCGTCAAGTGACGTAGTGATTTCCATGCTATCCAAATGGGAAATTTCAATATCAACATTTCCACCCTTCATATTCTCGGTGTCAACATCTTCATCTTCAATTTCATGCAAGTAGTCATTTGAATTCGGTGTTGGAATTGACCGTGGAGGATACAATTGATATGGAAGGAAACCATACCCGGGTGATTGTGATGGATATGCTATGACACCGTATATGTACACAAACATTTGACTATTAAGTACAAAAAACATGAATAAAACATTCATACAGCACATAAAAGTATAACCAACTGCTTGTGCGTAAATGTTCGATGGCTGGTAGGAGTAGCGTGGGTAATACATTTGACTTCGCTTAGCAGTATTACTAGGTCCGGGTTGGCTTGCATAATCAAAGATTTGAGCTTCTATTCAGTTGTATGTACCACCTTCGTCTCCTTAACATACAGCTCAATTACTTTCATCCCCACACAAAACATAGAATCGACGTCGTCGTCGTCGTTTACCTCAATTCCAATTATTCCGTTATCCGTTACCCATTTACTAACCAATGAGATGTTGAACTCCATAGAAGCAATCTTTGTAGCTTTGTAAATTTTCGTTTTTAGCTCAAAAAAATTGCAACCACTCTGACTTTCGATCCCTTATGTTTTCTGTCAACATAGGTTGGCTTGCTATTTTCGTCGATGACTAAATCGCCGCCATAGTGACAAAATAATCGACATGATAGTCATTGATGTATCAAAATTACAGAAAGTTAAATGTCAACACTAGATCTATCAAAATTAGTGGAGTAGGGTTTCGATTCTTTACCTCAAGTGTAGGTGAACGTGCAATCTTTTGTTTATATTCGTAGAATTAAATGATTTTGAGTGGAATGTTGTATTGCTAGTAGTGAAAATAATGACAATGGAGGTTAGGGTTTTTGAAAGAAAATAGGTTTGAGCAATTGTGTTTTTTTTAAGGAGGAATTGTGATGTTTATATGCTGTTTTAGGGCTAAGGGATAGCCCAGGTTTGCAGGCGTAACTTTAAGTTGCGCCTAAACCAAAATACTTGGCGCAACTTAAAGTTGCGCACAATATATTCACGAGGACGCAACTAAAAGTCGCGCTTGCAACTTTCCAAAGAGCACATAATATTCTTGTGTGATTCTAAGTTGCGCCTGCAACTTTACAGACTTTCAAAGAGCAAATAACATATACAACTTTCATAAAACATCAACTTTCATATAATAACAACCTATAAGTACCACATTTCATTCAAATGGGTGAAATATTTCATACAAAACATCATATTTCATATAACAACATGTTTCAAGTCAATAATACAATATCGCAACACCTATAAACCAACAAGTTTCAAGCCAAATACAAATTCAAAACAAAGCAACCAAACGACAAACCAACGCAACCCTATCTTCTTACGTTTCTACGGTCGCGTAGTGTTCTTTGAGTTTGCATCGGAGGCGGTTGAGATGGTCCAGCTTCAACTATTTCCTATCCCGGTTGGCTACCTTGTGAAGGACCCCCGTGCCTCTAAAACGTCTTCTTTGGTAGTTACGACCAAAAGCCTAGGGGAGGACGAGGTTTTAAGGTGGCGGTCTTTCTAACTTATGCCTATCAAGAAGCGACTTGATAATTTCCTTGATGCTAAAGCACTTTCCTTTTACTCTATCCTCATCTGCAGGATCTGCTAGGACATCGTCAACTTCATTGGAAATCATATACAACCCTTGAACCTAAAACATAAGAATCAATGATGCAAGTACGTAAAGCTTGTTGAGGAAGTTAAAAGGTTAAAACTTATAAACACGTACCAAATCACGTTCCACTAGTCCTCGTGGAGTATATTTGGGCAGTCTACTTGACGATTCTTTAAGAACAAATTGACGTGTGATATGCCAGAAACAACTACAGTATTGTTCGATTGACATTCTTGGTGCACGTTCAAACTGAATGTGGTCCAACCTATGATCTCACCTTGCGACGTTCGTGTTGTACAAGTCTCTATTCCAACCGTATGGGAAAATCTCCTCGACTAGATCCAGTATATGCTGATGAAGGCCAAATTGCCTCATCACTCTGTCGGGGTAGTGCATGGCTACACTTTGCAAGAAAATAATCGGGGTCCTTGCATGCCAAGTCAACTCCCCATCCAAGCAAATACGCGGCAGATCCTGTACGATCTCAGCCGTGTATGGCATCCAGTCAATAGCATGTTCGTGCATAACATCGAGCTCATTGCAGTAGAATGTGGGATAACTGGCTGGATTATCTCTCCAACGTCTATCTTCGGTCCATCTACAGTCATAAAAAAATAGTGTATGAATATTGTTAGAAACAAAAAAAAATTTCAGTGTAAATTTCAAGTGGCTTTTACCTTGCCCTGTACGGTAATCACGGAGCGAAGTTGGCATGAACATTTGGCCATCTAACAGAAATATGCATCCAAGACCATACATGCATATTATCAGTGTTACGGTCTTTCAAAATATTTCATAAATTTGGTACACCAATAAGTCAAAACCAACATACCAGCAGAAGGGTTAGGTAACATGCTAACCTGTTCGTCTTTCTTAGTGCCACATTATCCAACTCCTTGTACAATACGCATAAAACTGTGCTACCCCATGAATAAATGGAAACGGTGGTAAAATTCTCTTACAAGTACAACCATTTAACGCTAACTCTACCCTTCGAATGTTTCGAAAATAGACGAGATGCTATAAGAAGCAATATGACAACCCGTGTGAACTGTTCAAGCTCCTCAATAGATGAATCGACTGAAATCTCCTTGCCGATTATAAGGTCATTTATCCATTTGACCTTCAACTCTCTTCCATTGACCATTGCTTCTAGGGGTGGAATTTCACCAAGCAAACATTGACAAACCTCATCGGCATCCAAGTTAATACCGTAGTTCAATACGGCGGCTTCGATGGAAAGGCCAAGCAAAATAGATATGTCTTGCAGTGTAATTGTCATTTCTCCAACGGAAAAATGAAAGTGCAAGTCTCAGGTCTCCATCTATCGCATAAAGATGTGAGTAAAGACCTGTCGAATCTGAAATATTTAATCTGCGTGAAATGCCAGAATCCCGCTTGATGTAGTAATTGTTGAACATGTTGATCTTCAATCATCTCCATCAAATCTTCGAAACTTTGCAAATGATCCAGATGATCCACCGGTTTTACACTCTACAAAACAAAGAATTATAGCTTATAGTTAATTCAAAATACGAAAAAGCTTGCAAAAATTTACTATAATTACAAAACAAATAATATTACCCTCTGTTAACGCTAAAATGTGAACGCTAACACCCCGGTGTGTGAAGTGTAGTTGTGAAAGCACCACCCGATAGATCGGGAAAGAATTACAAGCAAGTAATAGCAGAAAAGCAGTAAACAACAACAATTTTATAGTGGTTCGGCTTAAGGGTATAGCCTACGTCCACTCTAAGTACTTTTATTAATAATCCCGTTACAAGCTGATACAATTCTTCTCAAGTACAATATACTTCAAGTTACAAGTGATTTGGAACAAGTCTTAAGCTTCAATGTCGATTCAAAGTCCTTAAATCCATGTTGAAGATGTGTGGTTTCTTCGTGGAGTTCTTTGATGAATTCCTCTTATCTTGAAAGCTCTAAGTGTTGATGAAGTTCTCAATGCAGCAAGGTAACGGTGTATGAAGAGAATGTGCCAAAAGTCCTTTGAATGTTGGAGGTGGCTATGTATTTATAGGCAAGCTTGGACATGAATTCTGCGCATAAGTCCTGAGTCGTGACCGACTCAAGCTAAGTCGTCCCCGAGTCAGGCTAAGTCGTGGTTGACTTATAAAACCAACCTTTCCCCTCTTCATGGCTTATTCCTCTGCTGGATTTCATGACAAGTCTTGAGTCGTGTCCGAGTCAATTTTCCTAGGCATTGTGGCGATGGGTTACGACTCAACGATTTTGAGTCGTGGACGAGTCATGGTGAGTCGCCCCATGTTAACTCAAGGCCGAACTGCTGGCTTGTTCCCAAGAGATAAGTCGTTCCCGAGTCAACTCATCATAACTCCTCTCATATTAGCATGTGTCGTACTCGACTTATCATAAGTCGTAGGTGTCCATAGGTCATGACATTCCTTAGGTCGTTTCTTAGGATGAGTCGCGAACCTGTTGAGTCGTTGAACCATGAGTCGTTGAGTCATGAGTCGCTGAGTCATGAATCGCTGAGTCAGAAACTTCCACAAGTCGCACAACAGTTGAGTCGGAGACTAGCTGAGCCGGTCTTTGATGAGTCGGACCTAGATCATATGAGTCGGTGAGTTCCTTCTTCGGTCATTGAGTCGTACGCGAGTTAATTGTACTTGGCTTTCTGATTTGCACACTTGAACCGCTAACGACTCATGGTGAGTCGTAAATCTTCTGAGTCGCTTAATGCTTTATCTGATGAGTCGGCCCAAGCTTCAGTGGGGTTAACATTTGCCCCTCGAAGCACACGCCTAAGTCGTAGGTCGCGTGCTTCGACTTATCTTACCCCGCGTGTGCCGACTCATATCCTACTACCTTGGTATATAAATAGCATGAATCGTCATTCTTATCTTCTTCTTCTTTTACCGATCTCGTGAGTCGTTTTCCGCCATTAACACATCTCCAAGCTCCCAAAAGCAATTTCAACTAAAAATCTCCTCCGATCATCTCTGACATCACACCACGTAAGCAATTTCGCCTCCTTTCTGATTGTCGATCATCATTTCCCTGTGCGCACCGTCCTTATCTTCAATTTATCCCCTTGAGCTTTGCGAGTTAGGTTGCTCTAATCATTGATGGATTGAGGATTGTCTGATTCAATGATTTGCAACTCGAGGCGATCCACTGACGCGATAAAATTAGGGTTGTAGATTGAGAGTTTATTGTGTTAATGGGTTAGATGGTTGATTCGAATGCTGCTGTAGGTTTGACTCGGCTCCTTTCGTATGACCCAGTGACCCTCACGATTTAATCATGGCACGACTCATCATGCTCCTCAACTTGAGCTTTGAGTCGCGACCGAGACAGAACCCCTGAGTCGCGGCCGAGATAAAACTTAGAGATTTCCTTATTATTTTGAACCAGAGCTCCTTTAACATACTCCACGACCTAAGCCCTGAGTCGTTGCCGAGATAAGACTTAGCCTTGAGTCGTTGCCGAGATAAGACTTGGAGACAATCTCCTTATCTCCACGACTCATTACTTAGGGCACTGCCGACTCAGAACTTTTGAACCGTTGATGGGTTATGACTTGTGTAAATTCTGTTTGAACATTGGACCATTGCATTAACTTCGAACTGTTGAATTTTATTGCACTCATTCACAGGTTATTTTGACTTGCAGGCTAATAACCTGTTCAATACAACATTCACAGAAAACTGGGACGAATATACTTGTCATTGACTGCCCACATCGAATGACAGATTAGTTAACAATAGAAGATTAACTTGAATAAATTGTGTGTATGAAGTGCCTTTAACTTATCAATTTCAAACAAAATACCAAAGCAATGCTGAAATAGTCAATAGAAATCGACCCGCTTGCACTAATATTATGCTTGAGCTTTAGATTAACAAGTTCTGAAATGTTTACAATCGATCAAGCATCGATCAGTATAATTCCAGTTAAATATACTTGTCACTTTTTATTAGTCTTGCACAACACTTCACACTTTTTAGGAAACGCGCACCTTCGCATTTGATCATCCAGTTGCTTGTGTAGAATGACCTCTCATCAAGAAGAGCCGATGGGCCAGGCTGAAGATGTCTTCCCAGTAGCTATCCCTGTAGACAACCCTCCGGAGAGAACATCCACAACTTTGAATCAGCGGGTGTTTAACCAACTGCGCGTCCAGTTTGGCATTGATGATGCTGACGTCTTACTTCCGGGGCCAAATGACACCGCGGATAGGCCCCCTCTTGGCTTTGTTGCTGTTAATCGCCAAATGTGCTTGAACGGCGCTATTCCTCCTTTTAATGACTTTCTTCAACAGTTCCTGCTTCGGTTGTCTATCTCTCCATTCCAATTACACCCCAATGGCTACGCCATTCTGATGGGGTTATGTGTTCTATTTAGGAGAGTTTTGGATCGATTACCAAGCTTCGGGGAGATCTGCTATTTTTGCTCATTCACGAAAATGAAAGACCATCCCTCCATCGTGGTTATAAGAAGCGCTCGAAACCGCAAATTTATTACTGATCTCTCCGAAAGCGCTCACGGATTTTTGAATCAGTTTTTCTTTGTTCGCTGCCCTCCAGGGTTTTATGCCATCTGGAGAGTGGGAAGTAAGATTTCCTGTCTTTACTTTTTCCGTTTTGAAACTTTCTCGAGATCTGAACTCTCAGTTGCTAATTTCATTCTTTTCCTGTTTTAGCACTTCCACCCCCTGCTAGGGACCCAAGTCTTAAGCAAATTTTTGAAAGATTAAATGTCGTGCCGGTAGAAGAGAGGAGCATAAAGTTTCTGCTAAACGATGAATTTTTACATCAATACGGACTCCTCCATCCCTCTCGCTTTACTCAGCCTCATGAAGCTCCAACGGAGGTTCCTGATTCTCCGGTGAAAACTCCTGATCTTCCGATCTCCACTAAAGAGCACATGCGAGGAGAAATTTCTGCAGAAACCTTACTAGTAAAGTGCTCTACTCCAAGAGACGATGCGGGACCCTCCGAAAAGCCCGCACTTGCTCCCATAATTGAAGAAGAAGAGGAGCCCCTTTCCCAAACCAGGAAGAGTGCCGACAAAGGAGCTGATGGAGGGAATCAGGTTGGGCATGATGGTGATGACGTCTTTGGGGATTTAAGTGACATAATCGTCACTTCCCAAGAGCTCTTTAAAGATGACCCTGCCTGTGGTAAAACTGTACCCCCGATGATTGAAGCGACATCTGCCCTCCAACAGACTCCAACTCCTTTATCCCAAGAATTGTCACCGACAGTGGGATCTATTACTTCCCCCCAACTGAGGAGTGGTTCGTTAGTCCAACGCGAGTAGTTTGCACTTCACACACAACTAAGGATTTTCCAGCACATTTATGCACTTATCTTCTCATACTTTAAAGATTTCTAAAGCTTATCTTTTCTTATTTCAGATCCTTCAATGACACGCGGCGGATCATATTATCAGGATTTCCAACGCTACGGGGGGCGTGGTCAATACGATTATAGGCGTTACTTTCCCTCCTACAGAGAATCTGATGAAGAAAGGGCTGCTCGAAAGGCTCATGAAAGGAGGACTGAAGAAGAACGTCGTGAAAGAAGGGAGAGAGAAGAGCGCCATGATTCTTGGCAAAAAGGCGATGACTCCCACAAGAGAAAAACTCATGACGATCGAGGAAAAGGTCACATAGGTGAAGACTTAAGCAAACGAGCCCGTCACAGTGAAAAGCAGGCCTCTACTACTCCTGAGAAAGTTACTACTCCTGCCTCGCTCGACATTCCTTCTGACTCTCCCGCTCTTGGGAAATCAGACATTCAAACGATAATAAGCAGGCCCAAATTTCAAGTTGGACCGGGCCCAGCCACTTTACAAAGTCGTTTTCCACAGTGGTGCTTAAAGGGTGTGAGGTTCGACCTTGACCTGGTCCCTATTGACAAGCCTGCCATGCTACGAAATCTCGACGCCGTCAAACTTGATATCGAGAGGATGTCAAACTGGCAGAAGCTTGTTGATGAGCTTCAGAGAATTAATCGTGCCAACATAGAGGCCATGCTCACTATGGAAAATGACAAGGCTGAATGGCAAAAGGTCCTGGAGCAACATGATACCGAAATGAGGAGCATTGCTTCCTACAATGAGGAGCTCGAAGCAAAGGTTGAGAATTTGAAACATGAGCTTGCTGCTTCCTCTACTTCATATTCTCAAAAAGAAGAAGTGCTCCTGAAACAAGTGAGAGACGCTCACGCTAGCCAAAGGGATGCCGAAGACAGGCTCGAAGCACAAAAAAGAATCAGCGAAGGCTATGTCTCTGATATTGCTGAGCTTCGAAAGAAAAACAACTCCCAGGAGGCGGAGATACAAATGCTTAAGCTTCAGCTTGCCAAAACTGAAAGGGAGCGTGATGAGGCTGTCGCCGGCAAAATCGCAGCCGAAGAATCTCATGAGGTGACCAAAAACAGCTTCGGCTCAACATTATTCGACTTCTACTTGCATAGCGTCTTGGGGCGTGGAAGCCTCGCTTTTCTTGGTCCCAAGTATGAAATCACTTTAGCTGAAGTGTGGGAGGCCGCCCTTGAGATGCTTGGTGCTGAAGGTGCTGGTTATGACGAATCAGCCCTGGAAAGGCATTATTTTGATGATGACGCTCGCGCTGCCCTTGCCAAGGGAAAGGAACAACTTGCCAAATTAAGAACTGAAGTGACGGAAGGGGACCGGCTGGGAAAAACCACTTCAACTACTCTAGTCCAGCCACCTTCTTCGTCTGAAGTCGACATTATTGGTTCCAGTTCCCATCTTGCATCTCCCACCAAAGTTACCACTGAGATTACAAGCATACAAGGTGGAGACGAGGGTGATGAGAGCGCTGATGCGCAAGCTTATGAAGTCGATATCAGGAAACCAGCTTCTCCAGGTAATTTCACTGTTAATCTCGCTACTGTCAATTCTGCTCAAGCGGGTTACTCATTTATTTCGCATGAGTTTCATGAGCTCCTTGGCTATTTTCTCAACCTTGATGAGCCTTCATCTCCTCTCTTTACTGACTTCATTGGTGAACCTTCATCTCCTCTCTTTACTGACTTTAACCTCTTTTCTTCTGTAGAAAAAGTATCAAGCACTGCTCAAATCTCTACTTCTCCGGTAATCCCTCCTCCATCTCTTCAGGTGGCTCCTCCTTCTGCTTCGCAGCCTGGATCACAGGAGGAACAAATAGAGGCTCTCCATGGCCTGGATGATCCCATTGCTTCGCAAGAGCAGAAAGATGAGGGACTTGAGGGAGGCGACATATCTCCGGAGCGGACTCCTTCTGACGACATAACTCTATCTAAACTTGTCACTCGAGGAAGTGAGTCTTCCTCGAAGAGGAGAAGGAAGCAAGGAGCGTCAAAGAGGAGAGGGAAGATAATCACTGCCACTGAAGAGGAGCCAGAAGTTGGGCCAGCTGCGCCTACCTCTCCTTCCTCCCTTATACCCACTGGCCGACCTGAAAAGCTGGTCATTCGGCCGGGTAAATGGTCCAAAGGCAGTAAAAAGAAGTGAAGACTTTAGCTTTTTGTCTTTTGTATGAATTGGCCGAGAGTTGTGCGGGTACCGGCCCCCGCTTTTATTTTGAAACCTGTATCTGCATTATAGTTGAATAAAATGATTCTTCGTTTGTACAAACTTCTGTTTGAATTTGAGAATGCATTTACTATTTATTTTTTGCACAAGTTTATTTACACGATATTGCAGCGAGCTTATGGCATGTTACTTGAGCGTTACCTTTTGCTGGTTTGGCTATACCATATTGTGTGTAATTATACTATATTGCCCCCATTCCATAAGTTTGCTGCAATATTCTATACTTCGAGGGGACTTGCACTCATATTTGCTAAAGAATAATTATTTTATTCTTTAAAGAAAATTTTTGCAAAGTACAACCCTCTTTGTATAAGTTTCTGCGCTTCGACCTTTGAAGAAATCACTTCTTTCTTTTGCTTAAGTACATTTTTTACCAAGTGAATTCTTTTATGCGGTAAAGCGGACCTCTGAAGGGTACTTTAACTCCCTCTCTCTCTTTTTCTCTCTTCTTTTTTTTTCGAGGAAGATTATTCCCCAGAATAGGTAAATTACTCTTTCTTCGGAAGTTAAAGTATGCCCCTGATGAGGATTTTTTTTTTATATAGAAAGTTGTACCTCTGAGGAGGGATTTTTACGTTTCAACACTCGGAAGTTTTATTTCAATCTCGGTGAAACGTGTACCTCCAAAGAGTTTTGCCTTAGAAAGCCTTTTCACGTTTCAACACTTGGAAGTTTTATTTCAATCTCGGCGAAACGTGGGCTTCCGAAGAGGTCTTTCTTCTTGATTGTGCCTCCGAAGAGGTCTTTATTTTGTTCGTCTTTCAACTCTGGTGAAGTGAAATTCCGAAGAGCGGCCGTTACACTTCAACTCCTGGTGAAATATGCATCCGAAGAGGTCTTTATTTTGTTTACATTTCAACTCTGGTGAAGTGAAATCCGAAGAGCGGTCATAACACTTCAACTCCTGGTGAAATGGGCCTCCGAAGAGGGCTTTTATTTTGTTTGCATTTCAACTTTGGCGAAGTGAAACTCCGAAGAGTAACTACTCCGACTCCTGGTGAAATGTGCCTCCGAAGAGGTCTTTTTCTTTGTTTGCATTTCAACTCTGGTGAAGTGAAATTCCGAAGAGCGGCTATTTCACTTCAACTGCTGGTGAAATGTGCCTCAGAAAGGGTTTTCATTGCCTGGAAGTTACTCTCTCATGGTTGGAGGGTCATGACTCCTCCAATCTTTTTTGTTGAGTAGAGAACTTTCTTTTTTGTGGCATATGACCCATTAGAGGTCTTTTACCCTCCGAAGAGTTGTGCCTCTGAAGAGGACTTGTGCTGCCGATGATGGATTTTGGTTGTTTCCTTGTCTTCTTGCTTATGCCTTTTCACCGATCCTCTTTTTTTTTTTTTTTTTTTTTCAAGTTTTCATTCCCCTTTTCTTGCAAGTAGCTTGTTTAATCCAAGGAAGTGTACTTCATTGTCAGGCAAGTTCGTGAGAACGGGCACTAGCTTCCTAATTGGATGTTTGTTTGTTCAAACAATCTCAATTTATCAGCAAGGGCTCGTTTCTATCGAAATCATTAGCCGTTCAATTGAAGTATTTCCTATCTAGGATTCGAATTCGGGGTCTTCGTGACTTGAAATTTGTTTGTTGAATGATGGTGAGAATCGCTCGGTCTTATTATGCGCAAGTTTTATTTCCATTGTCTGCAAAAATTTAAATCGACATTTCAGCAATACATTTTATGTACTTTTATATCGAAAATAAAGCAAACATGTAATAAAAATAAGGAACACAAGATTTATAGTGGTTCGGCCAAGAATTTGGGCCTACATCCACTTTATATTCTTTCATTAATCACTTGCATCAGTTTTACAATTGCTTTCAATTACAAGAATCATGCATCCACAACTCTTTTATATTATTTCAACAAAATTTTCAAGTAAAATATGGACGCAAGTGATTGCTGTTCCATGCCCTTGGAATTTGAACTCCTTCAACAGTAGTGAGTTTGAATGTGCCGTCAAGAAGCTTCTGACCTATCACATATGGTCCTTCCCAATTGGGCCCAAACACACCTGTCGCGGTCATAATTCTTTTCAGGACTAGATCTCCAATTTCAAAGCTGCGTTGACGAACTTTGGAATTGAAATGTCTGGCTATCCTTTGCTGATGAGCTGCAACTCTGAGATTAGCTTCGTCTCTTTTTTCATCAAGGAGATCTAGCGCTTCAAGTTGTAGCTTTTCATTTTCTGCCTGATTGAAATGGGTTCTTCTGTGTGAAGGGACCTCTGCTTCAACTGGAATCATTGCTTCCGATCTGTATGCTAACGAAAAAGGAGTATGCCCAGTCGCAGTTTTGTGAGTAGTTCTGTATGCCCATAGTGCAAGCGGTAGTTTATCGACCCAACCACCTTTTGCTCTTTCGAGTTGCTTTTTGATGGTTGATTTGATGATCTTGTTCACTGCTTCCACTTGCCCGTTTGCCTGCGGATGAGCTACTGCCGAAAAGCTTTTCTGGATTTTGAATCGTTTGCAAAAATCCTGGAATTCCTCGCTTTCAAACTGAGTACCATTGTCTGTGATTATTTTCTGAGGCACCCCGTATCTGCAAATGATATTCTTGGTCACAAAGCTTATCATTTTCTTAGAAGTGATAGTAGCCAATGGTTCAGCTTCAGCCCATTTAGTAAAGTAATCAACTGCAACAATAGCATATTTAATCCCTGATTTGGCAGTTGGTAGCGGCCCAATGAGATCCATTCCCCAAATCGCAAACGGCCATGGACTGACCATCTGTGTGAGTTCGGTAGAAGGTGCTCTAGGAATTTTGGCAAATCTTTGGCATCTGTCACATCTTCGGGAGTAATCTGCAGCATCTCGATTAATTTCTGGCCAAAAATATCCGTATCGGAGAATTTTCTTTGCTAATGTTTGACCACCTGAATGATCACCACATTCTCCTCCATGCACCTCAGCTAGGATTACTTTGGACTCTTCCCGGGATACACATCGAAGCAATGGCATTGAGAATCCCCGTCTGTACAATCGGCCATCCTGAATTACATAGCGAGAGGCTTTCCTTAGTAGCTTTCGTCTTTCTATCGAATTTTCTGGCAGAGAACCTCTGAGTAGGTAATCTAATATTGGAGTCATCCACGACTCTTGTTCTTGAGATACATTCATAATCCAATCTATATCCATCTCGTCTATACTTGGTGTTGAGAGGACTTCTACGGGAACCAATCCCAATAGTTGGGCTTCACCAGAACTTGAATACTTTGCGAGGGAATCTGCCTTCGTATTCTCTTCCCGGGGAATATGGCTTATTGAATAATGATCGAGTTCACATAGGAGTTCCCAAGCCTTTGACAAGTAGGAAGGCAGGTTTCCACCTTTTGTTTGAAATTCCTTCTTGACTTGACATACAATAAGCTGAGAATCACTGAAGATTTGTAATGCTCGAATGTTTAGCTCTTTAGCGATTTTCAGACCTGCAATAAGAGCTTCATATTCTGCTTCATTGTTTGTTGAAGGAAATTCCAGTCTTAGTGCATAACATAATGATCGACCTTAAGGAGTTTCAAGTACCACTCCGGCTCCAGAACAGTAGTCATTTCTTGCGCCATCAACATACATCTTCCACTGGATTGGGGAATCATTGATCGCTTCTTCCTCACCATTATCTTTCTCTGTGAATTCTGCAATGAAATCAGCTAAAGCTTGTCCGTTGATTGCTTTTCGGGGATGATAAGTGATGTCATATTGACTGAGTTCAATGTTCCATTTTAGAAGGCGACCCGAAGTTTCAGGGCGAAATAGGACCTGCTTTAGAGGTTGATCAGTGAGTACTTTGATAGGATGAGCTTGGAAATATTGCCTCAGTTTCCTTGATGCAACTAGTAGGCAATAGGCGAGTTTTTCCAACTTGGAGTAATTCAGCTCTGCCCCAGTGAGTCTTTTGCTGATATAGTAAACCGGATGTTGAATCCTTTTGTCTTCCCGTATCAGCGCTGCACTTAGAGCATGAGATGATACTGCCAAGTATATAAGAAGATCCTCACCATTGCCTGGCCTAGAAAGTATTGGAGGCGTTTCCATATGACGGATCAACTCATCGAAGGCTTTTTGGCATTCGGAAGTCCATTCAAAATTCTTCTTTCCTTTCTTCAGGGCGTCAAAGAATGGGATGCATTTATCAGTGGCTTTGGAAATGAACCGACTCAGGGCGGCGACCTTTCCGTTGAGACTCTGCAATTCCTTCTTCTTTCTAGGAGCTTTAACTTCTTTCAAGGCAGTAATTTGAGCTGGACTAGCCTCAATGCCCCTAGCACTGACGATGAAACCTAAGAACTTTCCGGACTCGACCCCAAATGTACATTTCAGAGGGTTAAGTTTCATTCTATATTTCCGAAGGACTGCGAACATTTCTGCTAAGTGTTCAATGTGATCCGCTGCTTTCCTGGACTTCACTAACATGTCGTCGACGTAGACTTCCATAGTTTTGCCCAATTGCGGTTTGAACATAGTATTAACAAGTCTTTGGTAGGTTGCCCCTGCATTTTTCAATCCGAAGGGCATAACTCTGTAGCAATAAAGTCCAACATCTGTGATAAAGCTTGTATCCTCCTGATCCGGCTCGTGCATCATGATTTGGTTATAACCGGAGTAGGCATCCATGAAAGATAACAATTCATGTCCCGCAGTTCCGTCTACCAGTTGATCGATCCTGGGTAGCGGGAAGCAATCTTTGGGGCAAGCCTTGTTTAGATCAGAAAAATCGATGCACACTCTCCATTTTCCATTAGCCTTCCTAACCAGCACAGGATTTGAAACCCAATTCGGATATGTAGATTCTTTGATGAAGTTATTTTCCATGAGTCGATCAACTTCTTCTTTTAATGTTGCTGACCTTTCTGGACCTTGAGTTCTTCTTTTCTGTTTAACTGGCGTAAACTTTGGGTCAATATTCAGAGCGTGTACTGCAACTTCTGGAGATATCCCACACATATCGGCATGAGTCCAAGCAAAGACATCCAGATTTGCTTTCAGGAAAGATATCAAGATATTCTGAATTGACACATTAAGCTGTGAACCCACATTCAACACCTTATTTGGGTCCTTCGGGTCAACAGGTACCGGAACTGTCGTTTCCACCGGCACTACTCTATTCTCCCCTGCACTGGCCTTTCTAGGATCCATTTCTTTCCGTGCCCCGCTGTGCTCGCCAGTGCAGGGTCCGCCCCGTAATTGCTACAAGGCTGGTTCCTTGATGCGGACTGGGGTTGCCGCATCCTTTCCCATTTCTCTTTTTCTTGACTCTCGCAGCTCTGTCAAATAGCATTCTCGCGCAGCATTTTGATCCCCTTTTATAACTCCTACTCCATTGTCAGTAGGGAATTTAATAGTGAGGCACCACGGGGCTAGGATAGCTTTGAATGCTGCGAGTGTTGGACGGCCAAGAAAAGCATTATAAGCAGAAAACTCATCGACAATCACAAATGTTTGCTTGCGGACCACTTTCCTTTCTGCTTCCCCAAGTTCTACAAGCAGATCAATGGTCCCAATTGGTTGCTTTGGCTCCCCAGTGAAGCCAGCGATCTTCTGTGATGAGGCTTGTACATCGATCATAGGGATTTTCATCTGGTCAAATGTCTTCTTGAAGAGGATATTACATGATGCTCCGCAGTCAATGAGGACTCTTCTGACAATGGCCGGTCCAATACCAGCCGAGATGACCAAGGGATCTAGAGTAGGAGCTTCAATACCTGTGGAATCTCTGGCTCGGAAAATAATATCATCGCTGAAAGTTTTCTGTTGTTTCAGGGGCGTAGTGTCTTCTAAAACAAAGACATCTTCTTCGGCTGGGGCATATTTCAAAGCCCTGGAATATCTCTCCATCTCACCCCAGCTCTTGCCAGCTGGGTGAGGCCCTCCTGTAATGACATTGATAACGGGCCTTCTAGATTCATGTCCCGTAGCTTTCTCACCCGTCCTGGGCTGATGAACAGGAACCTGTTGCCCCTGACTTGACGATGCAGGATTGTTGCTATTCTTCTTCACAAATTGCTGCAGTTTGTTCTCTCTTAGCAACTCTTCAATCAGATTTTTCAACTGACGGCATTCATCAGTTTCATGACCGGGTTGATTGTGGAAGCGGCAGAATTTCCCACTCTGTATGGCTTTTTTCCCGGTCCTCAAAGGGATAGGTTTAGGGAAATCGACGGAATCTTTAGTGGCAAGGTAGATGTGCTCCGGCGTATGTGATAATGGAGTATATTCTGATGGCTTGAAGGATCGGGGCTTCTTCAGATTACCCTGTTTCTTCCCATTATTATTCTCCCTTTTTTGCCCCATCGATTCATTCTTGCGTGGAGCGACGGTGTTGTCTTCTGCTTTCTCCAACACTGTCTTTACTGGCAAAGGACGACTTTCCAAGCGAATGAATTCATCTGCTTTTTTGTAGAACTTTTCGAGGGAGGTTGGCTCTTTCATATTCAACCATTTCCCAAATTCGCTTGACTTATCAATAGCTCTCATCAGATAAGTCAATATCATTCGTGGTTCAGTATTGTCCACCTCGGCCAGCGCTATATTAAAGCGGTTCAAGAAAGATCTGATAGATTCACCAGGATTCTGCTCTAAACTTGACAGTGACATGATGTCCTTGGCCTTCGAAGCATATAGTCTAAACTGCTCCTTGAATTTTCTGGTCAAGTCTGAAAACTGATCAATAGATCGGACTGGCAACTTGGTGAACCATAGTAGAGCCACACCTTCCAGGTATACGGGGAAATATCGGCACTTTATTTCGTCCGAAGCTCTGGCACCTGTCATGTGCCAATCATATTTATACAAGAATTCATTCGGGTCACTTGTCCCTTTATAAGCTGGGATAGTCGGAGGTACAAACTTCCTTGGAAATTCTGCCTTTAAGATTCTTTCAGTAAACGGAGTTTTGCTTGGGGCGAAACCCCATTCCTTCTCATCTTCAACCCTTTGCATACTTTCTTTCATGATCTGCCGGACCATTCCAGAAAGATATTCCTCATCATGCCGAATTCTAGATCCACCGGCCTCAGGTACTGCCTGCTCAAAGGGACTAGTAGCCCTTTCAGGAGCATTCCTTTCATTAACATCATGAACGTTGCCAACATAGTTCCTTTCATTACCAGCCGGTTGATTGTTTGCCCCAAGTAAGTCGTTCAACTTATTCAGAATCAGAGCATTCTGGGCACTTTGAACCTCTAATTGTGCATTTTGGGCGTTTATCTGCTGGTTTAGCCCTAGAATCACAGCATCCAACTCCGCTTTCGTAACTCCAACAGACGGAGTGGGTTGATTAGGTACAGGGGAAGCGGAGGTTCCCTCTTGAATGTTTCCAGATCTGACAGATCTACTTTTCCTTCCAGGAGCCATAATCTCAGATAGACTTCTGGTTTTTAAGGAAATTCTTTCTTCAAATCTCTATGAAGCAATGATGACAGTTTTCCTAAGTTCAGTTCTCAGTGAAAGCACCAAAAATGTTAACGCTAAAATGTGAACGCTAACACCCCGGTGTGTGAAGTGTAGTTGTGAAAGCACCACCCGATAGATCGGGAAAGAATTACAAGCAAGTAATAGCAGAAAAGCAGTAAACAACAACAATTTTATAGTGGTTCGGCTTAAGGGTATAGCCTACGTCCACTCTAAGTACTTTTATTAATAATCCCGTTACAAGCTGATACAATTCTTCTCAAGTACAATATACTTCAAGTTACAAGTGATTTGGAACAAGTCTTAAGCTTCAATGTCGATTCAAAGTCCTTAAATCCATGTTGAAGATGTGTGGTTTCTTCGTGGAGTTCTTTGATGAATTCCTCTTATCTTGAAAGCTCTAAGTGTTGATGAAGTTCTCAATGCAGCAAGGTAACGGTGTATGAAGAGAATGTGCCAAAAGTCCTTTGAATGTTGGAGGTGGCTATGTATTTATAGGCAAGCTTGGACATGAATTCTGCGCATAAGTCCTGAGTCGTGACCGAATCAAGCTAAGTCGTCCCCGAGTCAGGCTAAGTCGTGGTTGACTTATAAAACCAACCTTTCCCCTCTTCATGGCTTATTCCTCTGCTGGATTTCATGACAAGTCTTGAGTCGTGTCCGAGTCAATTTTCCTAGGCATTGTGGCGATGGGTTACGACTCAACGATTTTGAGTCGTGGACGAGTCATGGTGAGTCGCCCCATGTTAACTCAAGGCCGAACTGCTGGCTTGTTCCCAAGAGATAAGTCGTTCCCGAGTCAACTCATCATAACTCCTCTCATATTAGCATGTGTCGTACTCGACTTATCATAAGTCGTAGGTGTCCATAGGTCATGACATTCCTTAGGTCGTTCCTTAGGATGAGTCGCGAACCTGTTGAGTCGTTGAACCATGAGTCGTTGAGTCATGAGTCGCTGAGTCATGAATCGCTGAGTCAGAAACTTCCACAAGTCGCACAACAGTTGAGTCGGAGACTAGCTGAGCCGGTCTTTGATGAGTCGGACCTAGATCATATGAGTCGGTGAGTTCCTTCTTCGGTCATTGAGTCGTACGCGAGTTAATTGTACTTGGCTTTCTGATTTGCACACTTGAACCGCTAACGACTCATGGTGAGTCGTAAATCTTCTGAGTCACTTAATGCTTTATCTGATGAGTCGGCCCAAGCTTCAGTGGGGTTAACACCCTCATTAACTCTTCAAAATTAGAGCGGTGATTATCCTGCATATAAAGCACGCTACCGTCTACCGTCCACTTTTCTCTTCTTCAAAGTTTATGCCAACAAACCAAATTTTACAAATCGTTTACAATCAATTAGTGATTCAACGCTTCAAATTGGATTATTAACATGTAAACAAGCAAATTAACGGTATTTCTAGCAAATACAACTAGATAATAAGCAAATTAGAACTTAATCAAAAGAACTAGAGTTTTGAAAATTATCAAATCTATTTGATTTGAAGAGGATCCCGCTTCCATTATTGTAGCTTTGATTTAGTTGAAGATTGAAGAAAAATTTCATTAATTCTTGATAATTTGGTGCAAAACGGCTAAAAATTGGGTTTGGAGCTGATGAGTTTGGACATGGAAGAAAGAGTTGAGGTTGGTAAATGTTTTTAAGTAATGAAGGGAAGAGTTGTTACTGCCTGTGTTGTAACAGCAGCAATCTGTGCAGGCGTAACTCTTAGTTGCGCTTGCACGATATTATAGCAGGCGTAACTATGAGTTGCGCCTGCTTATTACAATGCCTATGCGCAACTTTTAGTTGCGTACAGTTATAAAAAAATTATGCGCATCTAAGAGTTGCGCATCGTAAAAAATAAATTGGGATATCATAGGCACAACTAAGAGTTGTGTTTTTTTTCTGCCAGCTACAAAAAAGTTGACTAGGCAAAAACAAGCCTTGTTTGTAGTAAGTTTCAAAACCAATAACGATCGCGAAATTGATTCGAAAACTAGCCTACTTTGAATGTCATATGATTAATAATGTTTTACAGTGAAATGATGAACACATAAAATATCTAACAAACCTCATTCATTACAAATTTATCTGTCACGTCAAGAAATATTTTTTTCATCGTTATCTTTTTCGTGTACTTCATTTTCTACACCTTCTTCACCTCCAACACTTCGGTAGCATAGCGGTTAAACATCGACAACAGAATTCTTTGTTATGCATAACCAAATTAACATATAGCATATAAGTCAAGAATTTTAACGTAAATCGTTTTACCTCATTATCTTCTTCGTCTATTTCATTTTGTACATATTCTTCACCTCCAATACGTCGGTAACATAGCTGCTTAATATCGTTAACAAAAATCATATACAAAGTTTTGGAATAAAAAACAAATAGGGTATTTATAACCAATAGTGCAATAATCAAGAATGTAAGAAAACCAATGCAAGAAACAAAATAGACGGTATAAAATAAATAAAAAGTTATACCATATTTGAAATATTTTGTTCAGCCATGGAAAAGCAAAACCCTGATGAAGATTTAAAAGAAATTTGTCCATAAATCGTTCCCGGTTCGGATCGGCAGTAGAAGCTCAGGAACGAACGGTCTTCTACTGTCGATCGTTCATATTATTTAAAAAAAAATGATCGAACGGTTTCGCACTGTCGATCATTCGTATTATTTTTGAAAAGAAAACTCTCTCGAACGGTGTTGTACTGCCGATCAAACTGGGTAATATGAAAAAAAAATCTTTTCATTTTACCACCATGAACGGCGTCCTACTGCCGACCGTAAGCACTATTTAAAAAAAACTATGCTACTTCGAACGGTTTACTACTGACGTCTGGTATTGTACTGCTGTCCGCATTGGGTAAAATATAGCACCGTTTGTTTTTGTTTTTTTTTTTTCAATTTTTTTTGTAGAAATTAAGTCTACTTGCCATGCATTTAGAGCTGCTGTTTTTGTCTTTCAATATTACCCTCCTGTATTCTTCTCCCCCTTTTCGCCATCTTCTACTATTTTTACGAGCACTGCATTTCATTCGTGGTTCATCAATAAATTTTCAACTACTTTTCTTAATAATGTAATATAACGTCAAATCCTTTTACCGTAGATTCTTAATTGCCTCCAATTCTCAATTCACCCAAATTCCTTCCTTCTTGTTGAGTTCCTCAATAGCATGATGTCTCGGCTACTTCAAATCGCTTGCACACTGCTTAATCACTCCTTTCAGAATGTTCCTTCTCGATGAATTCCAGCTGTGGTCAATTGCTGGATTATGCGTCTTTTCATCGACAATACATCTCTACTCATCGGTATTTTAATATGTAAATAATACAGTACCAATTTTCAAAAAAAAAAAAAAAAAAAAAAAACTTCTATTAACATTTTTGGTTTCTTTGTATTTCGTTTTTAGTAAAGTGCATTTGATTGGGCACATTGATAATTCAAGCTGGTCAGATTGGATGATATATGTATCTTTTGCTGTCTAGATAGTTATAGTTTGTATATCCTTTATAAACTTGTAGATTAAACATGCTCACCAACATGCATTAAGCTGAGCTGAATTCTAAGGCATCATCATAAATTAATGATGTCGTTGTTCCATGACTATGTTGCATTCTTGCAATGTAGTTTTTCTTGAATTAAAGTTGCAAAGTTTTATGTATAGATAGCACTACTTTATGCAGTAAAATATTCCATATTGCATCAAGTTAGAGTCTAGCTTCAACTAAGTTGCTACAGATTGATAATACTTTAAATCTTGCTGCAAAAATTATAGCTTTAGAGAATGTTTAGTTTACAGCATCTTCATTTTTATTTTGGAATATGTTTAGGAGTTTCAAATGACTAATCCTATATTACATGAAAAATCACCGGTATCAACGAAGTATAAGTTAGTGTTTATGTGACTCATAATCATGGTGTTTCAATTAAACCGATAACTTGACGGTAGTTCTGGGATCGTCGAAGTTTTGTGCTTGAAGCTTCTACTGTTATCACAGACCACAGTCAATTTTAGTGGGATAATTTGAATCAATACATAGGACTAGCATATTGCTTTTTCAAGTTTGTTTGGTTGTGAACTATTTAATACCCATTATTCTACCTTTGATGTCTGAATTCATATTAAGTAATCCTTCAATTACACCAAGTAATCTTCATGTAACTACAAGCAGTGAATTTGAAGCCAAGTGATTTTAATCTAATGGCAATATATATATATATATATATATATATATATATATATATATATATATATATATATATATATATATATATATATATAAAACCTCTGTTGTAATTTTTACTAAGATGACAATGTTTAACTTAACTATTTTATATAGCATAACTATTGCTAAAGAAAATGGTGGCTTTATAGCCACTAATAATTACTACTTAGAACTGTTATATTATACATTTTCTACTTTTTACAAACCTAAAATAGTACGTAAAAATTGGTTCCACGATGTATCTTGTGCATTGACTTCCATTTAGTCTAGTTGCACAATGCATCTTCTAAGTGTGTAAACCTCCCTGTCGGCATATAATAAAACCATCAAATAGTGAAAAATATGTCTCAAAAATAAGAGCGTTGCAACTATTCTTAAAACATCTTCACAGTTTAACTCTTTTATTTCGAGTCTTTAAAATTATACTCCTTTGTTTTATGGTACCGGTATATACATTGTGTTACAGTACAGGTAAAATGTTAATGGTGACAATGTAAGTTCAAACCATTAATTCGTTTCCTTCTCTTCTCCCTAAATTCTCCATGATTGAAGCTTTATTTATAGTCCATATACAGGTAAAACTTATTTGGTTTAATCATAATAATAACTATGAAATCTCATTGTTTGAAATTGTTTCATAAAAGCTCCATTATCAATTTCTTTATGAACATTAGTTAAATGTCAGTAAATTACTTGTTCTTTCAACTTTTCTTAAGGTTAGTTGTGCCCAAAATAGTGCAAAAGGATTACCATCTCAGTGCACATGCATGAAGTTATGAGTACCACAAGACAAGTTAGCAAATAGGTTTAAAATTCACAACACAAGACGGTAAACAGGATTGTTAGGGAAATTTGGTCAAAATAAAAGAAAATGTGTAATGTTGAAGGCTATGTATCTAAACTGACTTAATTTCTTGAACAAATTTTATTGTCGGACTCTACTGATTCCTATAAACATCTACAAAATGTGACTAAATCAACTAAATAATTTGCAAAATATAGAGATACGACTCTATTGTACTCCTCAGATGCACAGATGCTGAATTGGAACTAAATATTTTATACACATACTTCAATAATTTTTTACATAAGTCGAATATAAAGCTTATCAGTATCTATGTACCGATGATATATTCTTTACTTTGTTATCCTTTAAAAGAGACCAACCATTGCGTTGACTACAGTAAAAAATAAAAATAAAAAACTAATGGAAGCAATAAAATCAGTCCAACTAGGAATCGTCACTATAAGTATAATTCTGTACGAACTTTTTATTTTACACAAGGAATGACTGTCAACTCTCCAGAATTGAAAGATGATGGAAGAAAAGTCTCTCTGGAAAAAGTTGTGAAAATTAGGTCCCTATTTTTAGTTTTTAACTAATTTATGCCATTTTTGTCTTTGATTTCAATGCTGGACCAATCTTTTGAAAAGGGGTAGTTTAGTAAAAAATAACAAAACAGAGACTTAATTAATATAAGTTTATTAGTAGGGACTTTTTGTGCGCGGCCTTTGAGAATAGGGACCTTTGGTCCAAAACCTCTACTTTATATGCTACAATTTTACGAGTACATTATTAATTGTCTTTAATTATGTGACTACTTTATACTTTAGGAGCAATATATAAGTTTATCATATAATGGTCTTTAGTTAGTTCTGTTGTAATCGAATCATTGTTCTCAATTAATACAGTAAAGAAGATGGAGCTTAAAGACTTACTTGCTTTTAATATCAACTCTTTACTTCTAAGTGCTAAGATTCCACGGTACTAAAGTAAAAACAAATCACAAACAAAAAACTTTATTTGTTACCATGTACATACATACATATACATATTTTATACACACACATTATATACACACACACGTTATACATATACATATATTATATATATGTATGTGTGTGTGTGTGTGTATATATATATATATATATATATATACATACATATATTTTATATTACATGTAGGCATTTGGACAACCTTCTCTTAAGGGGGAGTGAACATGTCTTTCATGAATCAAAAGGCAACAAAGACGATTCTAAAATTATTATTATTTTACTATATATTGTTGGATGTGATACCTGATTTCATCGTCGGCGAAGAAGAAGGAAGTCACGGAGGAGAAACTGACGAAGAAGAGCCTAGGCCGAAACCCTAGTTGGGATAATGGAAGAAGAAGCGACGAGTTGAGAAGTTGAAGATGTGATGATTTCGTTCGGTGAAGTGATGCTAGGGATATCGTTCGGGAATTCGGGCATGAAGTTTTGGAGCAGTGAAAAAAAATTGCCGAACGAAATAATTCGTTCAGTGATTTGGAGCATACCGGTCCAAAATTCTTTCGTTCGGATGTTGTAATGCTGCTCCAAATGAGTGTAAGTCCAAATTTATTAATCAACTGCCGAACCAAGCTTTAAACAGAATGCCGGACCAAGTGATGCCAAATCAAGTTAAGGCCGAACTAAATATTTGGTTCGGTATTGGACCTGTCAGTCCAGATCTTGAGTGCTATTTATCGAAATAGACGTGGCAAACCAAACCTCAGGACTGCTATATTGCAGCTACCTCTCCTAATTTCTTCACTATATAAATAGTGAAGCTTTTGGACAATAATGATAGTCATCCTAGAGAGCTGAAACTCTACAGAATTTTGTCTGTATTGTTAATTCTTCTTATATATAGCCTCTAAAAGTGAATCAATCTTGTAACTCTAATCTTTCAGTGATTAATCAAGTCTCCTCTCCCCAAGTAGACGTACACTGCCTAGCGACAATGGAACCACTATAAATACTGGTGTTATTTATTTTTCTACATTGCATTGATCTATGACTATTTGTTCCGCTATTTATCTTCGTTTGTTTCGTCTCACTACAATCACAATCCAGTTGTTTTCCGCTGCGTTGGGGTTTTTATTCCCTTAGACTGACCATCTGAAGGGATTTTCCGCAACAGTCTGGTATTAGAGCTGCAAGATTGATTGATGAGTGTTAGACGCTATGGAAAGAGATGAAACTACTTCAGTTGTTACAAGATCCTATACTAGAGGGATGTATATCGCATCAGGATCACAGTTGCCAATTGAGAAATGGAATGGGGATAAAGGCTTCAAGAAGTGGCAATGGAGGATGAAGGTCGTTCTTACGAGGAATGAAGTACATCCAGTAGTGTTTTCCTCTGAGGAGTTGATGACTGACATCTCATTTTCGGAAAGGAAGGAGATTGAAAAATGGATATTCACTACGTTACAACTAGCTATGAGGGAGCATGTCATTTTAGAGATTAGCAGTGAGACCACTGCTAGGGGCATTTGGACCAAGCTATGAAATCTCTACTTGAAAAAATTTCTGACTAACCGTCTGATATTGCTGAAGACATTTTTCACCACGCGGACGAGAGAGGGTACTTCAGTGAAGGAATATCTTGATTTCTTTGATGATCTCATGATGAAAACGAAGACTGTTGACCTGAAGATGGAAGAGGAGCAAATGACATTGATTCTTTTATGTTCTCTTTCAGAGCGATACACAGGTTTCGCCAACAGCCTTATCATCGTTAGAGACACATTGATGGTGGAAGATGTGAAGTCGGGCCTTCTATCTAAAGGCTTAAAAGATCAGATGACGGAGATAAGTGAAGGAAGTAAAGCTGGAAGTAGTAGTTACGGCCTGTTTGTTGAAAGAAGAAAAGATGATAAGAAGAATTGGCACTCTAGACCGCGTTCCAAGTCCAGGAAGCCTGATAATGGCAGGAGAGGAAAGTCTAAGGGGAAAGTGCTTTATCCGCAAGAAATCGGTCATTGAAAAAAGGATTGTCCAGATTTGAAGAAGAAGGAAGAAGACGGATCTTCATCATTTACGGTGGAAAAGTCCATATCCGACGATGTGTTGTCTACAGCAGTATCGGATGTCTCGGACCATTGCATGCTGGACTCAGTAGCATCATTCCATATGATGCCTAATAAGGATTACTTCACTTCTTTCATTGGACGAGAGGGAAGCTCTATTCTTATGGATAATGATGCTAGATGTAGTTCAATTGATGAAGGTATGGTGAGAATCAGGATGCTTGATGGAGTGATACGCACTTTGACAGGAGTCCGGTATGTACATGGTCTTCAAAAGTCCTTAGTTTCTTTAGGACAATTGGCATCTTTTGGATGCAAGGTAACTATTGATAAGAATAGTCTTGAAGGTTTTGAGAGGTGCACTATTTCTTATGAGAGGAGACGTGTTTCGAAATCTGTATTTGCTAAAAGAAACCATATTTCTTGAAGGGCGTGTGTTCGAGTGGGCAATTCTTGTGCATTGGATGCCACAAAGCTTTGACATCTTAGGTTGGGTCATATTTTAGAGAAGGGCTAATAGTTGCTTAGAAGGTGGAAGATAATCAACGGAGAAAGCTTCGACAAGATGGACTTTTGCCAGGAGTAGTGTGTGTTAGGTAAGCAAACTAAAGTATCTTTTGTAGTTGGACTCCATAGATTGAGGCGAGTGCTTGAGTACGTGCATACAAATGTTTAGGGACCAATTACTACTCCTCTTGGATGAGAAAAGTATTTTATCTCTTTCATTGATGACTTTTCTCGAAAAGTATAGGCATATGTGATAAAGGCCAAATCAGAGAGTTTTGAGAAGTTCGAAGACTGCAAAGCGCTAGTTGAGAACTAATCTGGTTCTAGGTTGAAGGTGCTGAGATCTGATAATGACGATTAATTTGTCTCCAGGGAGTTCCTCGATTTCTGTGGACAATACGGCATTCAAAGACATTTCACTACATCCAACGATCTGCAATCCAATGGGGTTGCAGAAATGATGAATATGACTCTACTAGAGAAGGCTCGTTGCTTGAGATTGACGGCAGGCTTGTCAAGAGGCTTTTGGGTTGAGGTATTATCAATTGCGGTGCATATCATAAATTGAATTCCGTGCTCAGCCATAGATGGGAAGATTCCTAAGGAGAAGTGGAGGGGTGAAGCAGTGCATATTGGTTACTTTCGAATTTTTGGTTGTCCTGTGTACATTCACCATAGAGGTGATGACAAGTTGAAGGGTAGAGCATACATGGGCGTACTAATGGGATACACTAATGGCGTCAAAGGGTATTGAATTTGAAACCCTGTTGATCGGAAGATTGTTCATTCCAGACATGTTAGTTTTGATGAGTCTGTTATGTTCAATCTAATGGAGAAGCTACCTACCACATCAAAAGATTTTGATAGGCCTAAAGAGATGGAAGAAGTTCACGTGTTTCAGCCAAATAGTAGAGTTGTCGTTGATGCTGTCGAGGAAAACCTAGTTGATGAAACATCACATGATAGTCCACATGTACCTACTAGTATGATGGTGATGTGCATGAATCTAGAGGAAGTTCAGTTCAAGGTGGAGCTGAAAGGAGTTTAGGTGAAGATGTACCTACCCGAGTCAGTCATAGGACTATTAGGCCGTCCGAAAGGTATGGCGAGTGGTAGTTTGCGAACCTTAGCCCTGGTGATCAGTTTGACTATGCCCCACATGTCGTTTATGAGGAGCTGCTTGACCTTGATGAAGCTTTGATGTCATATGACAGTTCGAAGTGGATGTGCGTCGTGGAAGAGGAGTTAGATTCGTTAAAGAAGAATAAGACTTGGGATTTGGTACCACATACTCAAGGAAGTCGAGCCATACGTTGCAAGTGGGTGTTCAAGGTAAAGGATGATGGGAGATACAAGGCTAGACTAGTTGCTAGGGGTTTTTTTTTACAAAGAAAAGGATTGGAGTATGATGAGATATTCTCTCCAGTAGCGAGGCATACATTCATCCGCATTTTGCTCGCTATCGTCACAGCTCATGACTTGGAACTGAAGCGACTGGACGTGAAAACCGCTTTCTTGTACGGAGACTTTGATGAGATCATCTACATGAAGCAGCTAGATGGATTTGTTGTAGATGGGAAAGAAAATTGGATTTTCAAATTGGAAATGTCATTGTGTGGACTTAAGCAGTCGCCTAGGCAATAATACAAGAGTTTAACTCTTTTATGCTTTCACTTGGTTTTGATCGTAGCATCAAAGACACTTGTGTGTACTTCAAGCATTTGAAGAATGGTAGATGGGTGTACCTACTCTTGTACGTGGATGATATGTTGATTGTTTTTAAGGATAAGGCTGAAATCGATAGTTCAAAGCTAAAGCTAAAAGCAAAATTCAAAATGAAAGACCTTGGAGAAGCAAAGAAAATTTTAGGTATGGAAATCCAATGGGAAAGAAAGCCAGGACTTTTGAGCCTCACTCAAAAGGAGTACATTCATAAGGTGCTTGCTCTGTTTAGCATAGAAGGGGCAAAGACAATCAGCACACCCATGCCTTTGCACATTCAGCTTTCTAGTAAAGGCTCTCCAATCCCGGAAAAGTACAAGGCTTATACGATGAAGGTCCCATATGCAAGTGTAGTTGGCAGCTTGATGTATGCCATGTTCTGCACTAGGCCTGACATTGCACAGGTGGTTGAATTGGTGAGTAGGTTCACTTCATGGTAAATCCAGGAAAAACACATTGGGAAGCAGTAGTGTGTACCTTTAGATACCTTAGAGGAACTCTAAATCATGGACTTGTCTTTGACGGTAGAGGAAGAGATTTCAGCTTGGTTGGATCTTGCGATTCTGACTATGCCGGTGATAGAGATAAAAGAAAGTCAACCTCTGGATATGTGTTCACCATTGGTGGAATAGAGATCATTTGGAAAGCGAGGTTGCAGATGATTGTAGCTTTGTCCGCTACAGAGGCAGAGCTCATAGCTATGGTTGAAGCAGCTAAGGAGGCGCTTTATTTAAGGCGATTGTTGTGTGGTTTGGGCTTCGTATATGTAGGGGGTGGATGTATACTATGACAGTCAGAGTGTAATTCACTTAGATGAAAATTTGGCATTCATCTCGAGGATGAAGCATATTGAGGTGAGAGAGTCGTTTCTTATCTCGATGAGGGAAGAGAAGTTAGTTCTTCTTTAAAAAGTTCACATAAAGGATAATGCAGCAGACATGTTTACCAAGTCGTTGCCAATTGCTAAGTTCGAGCGTTACTCGGACTTGATTCGCTTAATGAAGTGCTAGGTGCCTCAGGGTAGCACGGGGGGAGAGTTGAGATGGTTCAAGGAGATGCTTGTCTTCATGGTGGAGATTAATAGGTTTTACACAGACTGGATACTTCGAACACTTTGTTGACGGGCGGTGGCCCTACCGGAGTTCGTTGACAAAGTGTAATGGATGATGGCTTTGTCGAAGATCATTGAGTAAGTATCCATTGCTTCGAGCACGAAGGTGTATATGGAGTTAGATAGCTTGAATGGAATTTGGCATCAAGGTGGAGATTGTTGGCTGTGATACCTGATTCTATCGTCGACAAAGAAGAAGGAAGTCGCGGAGAAGAAGCCGATGAGGAAGAGCCTAGGCAGAAACCCTAGTTGCGGTTGAGGAAGAAGAAGCGACGAGTTGAGAAGTTGAAGATGTGCTGATTTCTTTCATTGAAGTGATGCTAGGGATATCGTTCAGGAATTAGAGCATGAAGTTTTGGAGCGGTGAAAAAAAAATTGCCAAACAAAACATTTCGTTCGGTGATTTGCCAAACGAAATATTTTGTTCAGTAATTTAGAGCATACCGGTCCAAATTCTTTTTTTTTGAATGTTGTAATGCTGCTCCAGATGAGTGTCAGCCCAGATTTATTAGTCAACTACCGAACCAAGCTTTGAATAGAATGCCGATCCAAGTGATGCTGAATCAAGTTAAGGCCGAACTAAATATTTGGTTTGGTATTGGACCATGCCGGTCCAGATCTTGAGTGCTGTTTTCCATACCAGATGCGCCAAACCCAATCTCAGGATGCCTATATAGCAGCTACCCCTCCTCATTTCATCACTCTATAAATACTAGAGCATCTGGACAATCATCCTAGAGAGCTGAAACTCTACAGAATTTTGTTTGTATTGTTAATTCTTCTTATGTATAGCCTCCATAAGTGAATCAATCTTGTAACTACAATCTTTCAGTGATTAAAAAAAATATACTCTCCCCAAATGGAGGTAGACTTCCTAGCGACTGTGGAACAACTATAAATACTGATGTTATTTTTTTTGCATTGCATTGATCTATGACCGTTTGTTCTGGCATTTATCTCTGTTTGTTTCGTCTCACTACATTCACGATCAAGTTGTTTTCTGCTGTGTTGGTTTTTTTTATTCCTTTAGACTAATCATCTGAAGGGATTTTCCCCAACATATATAATCTAAATCTTATTTGATACCGATACTGAATTATTTGTTTTCTCTTTTGACAAATGGATATATATGATGAACGTGAAAGCTAACAAATTTTATATTCTTATTGGAAGGTTTTTTTTACCAAATATAGTTTCTTAAAAAAAGAAACTTTATTTGTCCAATATGATCAACAAATAAGCTGCAATATAAAATATTTTCTATATTTATTAAAAAAAAGTGTAAGGGATTTAGGGTAGCTAATTGTTTCTGTATACAAAATTGCAAGTGAATTGTTTTTTAAAGTCATCTTGTTAAGCATTTGTAGATCATTGTCTCTGGATCATTGAGTTTGAACTTTCATTATTGTTCATCGGGAAATGATGATGGTGTGCTTTCACCATTTAACTCTTGCTAGGGAATGAAGGCTCATTTCCCATATATATTCAATGTTTGGAGGGCTTTTAGCATCTTGTCACATTCGTAATTTGCATATGGAAAGTGGGTTAATAGGTAGTAAAAATGATTTGGGTTATTTGTCTTTTATTGCTAATACAATGTCTTTTGTTTGGTGATTTGAATACGATCCAGCATATGAAACTCCAATAATCACTTGCACAAATGATTTTTTTTAATTTTAAGTTTTTATTTTTATTTTCCCAAGTTGGCATTGCTGTGATATTTTTTGCATGATTCTCAGTGCATGAGCTCCCAGTAGTTAGCTGTAACTAGGTTTACAAAGATTCAAGGATTTTGATGTTGTCCCTGAAGTGGAATTTGTTTTAATGTGTATTTGAATCTCCAACCATATCCTGCAAATAATGCTTTTTGATTTACACATTATGAGGTTATTAAATCTACATAATGCTTGGTTCGTTTCTGAATTAAGGAGGTTGACTGTGGAATATGGTGTAATAATTTGCTTACTTAAAAATTGACTTATGTAGTGTTGAGACAGAATAGTGATGGTTCATGTAAAAAGGTACTCACACTAGCTTAGGGATGTTATTCTTGGGTACATAAGTGGGTAAAGGGTTATGGTAGAGTTAGATGGGTAGCATATGAACTAAGTTAATTAATGAAGTTATTTTTTTTTCATGATTGATTAACTAATTTTTATTAAAAATAGATGAACAATTTTAGTATTGTGCAAAAAAAGTATATATCTTCTATTCTATTGTATATAAAATCGAATATATGGCTTTTCGCTATCTTCTCTCATATTCCTTCTCAAGATGTATATTGGATCCTTCTTTGTTTAAAGTTCATTTTTCATTTTTACACTTCAATTATTTATTTTTCTTTTCAAACATCATCCCTAGGTATTAACAGTGTCCTTCCAACTTACATTTTTCTTATCAGCTTGCTCAAATGTATTTATTTTTTATGCTGGGGCATCTTTCATTATCCGTCAACTCTCCAATTATGTGGTTGTACAATAATTCCATTGCAAATTGCTTGTCATCTCATTCCTAAGTTTAGTTTTAATAATTAGTCTAATTATCAACCGTTTTTTTTTACTAATATAGTATTTTAATCATTTTCATTTTTGCCAGCAATAATAAATTATTATGTTTATTTTTGATGTAATAAGATAATGGATCTTTTAGGAAATCAATAAAGTTCATCTTATTTTTTTTCTTTATGTTAATAGAATTTAACCTTCACTAATTGATTTAGCTTTCAGGATTTTTTATCCTTCCGATTGCATGTTTTTCACTTTTAGGTATAAGTTTAGGTATGATGGCTTTGTATGTCACTATGATGTAGCTTGATTCTAATTGGAATAGATGGTGTAAGTGAATAATACAAGGGCTTCAACTTATATTTATTGGAGTAATTGATATAGTGGTGAACTGTTAGTCTTTAATACTTTTTTGATTAAGCTTATATCTTAATTTGTACAAGACTTTATGTGATAACCTAGATTTTGGTCATCTGTTAATTGATAGTTAATTGGTTTTTATTTAGTTGAACATATAAAATTATGATAATAAAAGATATCTGGATGTATATAAATGGATTTAAAACTATAATAAATACCTTATAAATAAAATTGGATTTTTAACTTTATATTTCAAAGGAACAAACATTTATGATATTAAAACGAGTATTAATGAATTTGAAAAATATTTTTTTAACATGAGATAAGTATAAATTGTATATACATAAAAGTTAAACATATGTTAAGTTAAATAAAATAATAATATTAAAAATACACTTTCTTTCATTTTTGTTAGAATTAATATATATATATATAAGAAAATAATTGCTTTCACATTTGTAAATTAATAAATATATTAATAAATATGTTTTCTATTATAATATCTAATTACAAATTAATATAGATTTAGTTTAGTAATAAACCAATGTATGTGTATATATGTTTATTAGTGGATAGTTTAATTTTGAATCATTTTCTTTTAGTGTGTATAAATATAAATAATAGGAAATGTATGAGTAGAATATAAAAAGAAATATGGTTTATATATATAAGATATAACATAATACATAAATTAGTGTATATATATACATGAAAAAAACTAAACAGAAATAAGATATAATATTTTATAAAAATATTATAAAGATGCAAATTTACAAGTGTACATGCTAATAACAAGTGTATAACAAATAATAACAAGTGTAAGACAATTTTGTCATAAAACTTACAGGTGGCATAAGCTTTCTTTTAATTTGAAAATTTTAAAATGAAAAAAAGTAAAAAAGAAAAAGAAAAAAAAACTGATAATCAAACTTAAACGCAAACTTCAGCTCATAAACAATCAAGTTTTGATTACAATCTTTCAAACTACAAATCCAACCTGAAGCTATAATGAAGAGTCAACTCAGTTTATAATCAAATTCATATTCAGATCAAGTTCAACAATCAGGAATCAGCTTCAAATCAAAATCAGGTTTCAGCCAAGTTAAAAACATGTTCTCTGTCCACATTTTAACAAGTGAGTAAATTTTATTTTAAAAATAGTTTTAAATTTGAAATTATAATTCCTATCAGTGATAAATGTTGTTGTAATATAGATTAAAAGTGTTTATATGATGGATGATGTGAATGCATGTGTATATATTGCAATGTCAGTAAAAATGTCTGTATGAATATAAATTTATATCCCTTTGTCTTATTTACAGGGCTTTAGAAAATAAAATTTCATATCTCTTCCTGTGATCGAATTTAGGCTTCGATCTTTAAATAAAAGATGATTGGAAGACTATAACCTTATTCTTAAAAATAATTTCCAAAGGTTATATTAAGACATTATTTCAAATTTGAATTTTTACAGTAAATACAAATACATATGTCAAAAATAAATAATCATAATTTAGTAATTTGAATTCAAAAACAAATTAGTAATGGAAGATGATGATTTTAGGAAGCAAAATTAGGCTTTTTATTGTAGAAATTATTGGGATATGCTGTGATGATCAATATTGGGTTTATCATCGATCACAGTCGATCGGCGAAAAGTGAAGGGTCGAAACTTAGGGTGAAGGAGGATGGGAAGTGGGGATCGTAGGAATAATAGCTTGGGATTTTTTTGATGGCCATGGCATTCGATCGGAGATGATTTAGGGTTTTAACGACAATTTGAGTCGACGAGGTACTCGAGGTAAATTTGTCACCGTGGAGAGGCTGGAGCGGTTCGCGATTAGGGGAAATGGTTCATCGGAGAGTGAAGTCGCTTCGGGTAGTTCGGCATGCGATCCAGTGATCGGAGTCGTCGTCGTTGGGTGAATTTCGATCTAGTTAAGCTCCAGATTTCCCATCGAATGGCTGGCTTTTGATTCGCTCTTGGAATCGTTGATCAGGAACGTCAAGGAGGATGGCGAAGACGAGGTTGACTTGTTGGAGGCTAGGAAATTGGCCGGAGATCGCAAAGTTTTTCGTGCACGTGCACCGTGCACATTGTTGCATCTGGGTTTGTTTTCGAGTTTTGGGAAGAAGCTCGTGTTCGGGTATGAATCGAGATTATTTGAGTTTTTCTCGAAGTGATGGGGGTGTGACGACCCGGAATTTTGAGCAATATCAATTTAATAATCTATGATAATAATTAAATTGATTTGATCATTTTATATTATAAATTGACAAGTTAAATTTATTTTAAAGATTGATAATAATAATTTGTTAATATTTTTCTTTGCAATATAAATAGACAAGATTAAATTCTTTTGAAGTTTATAATAATTTGATTTGGAAATATTTATTTGGGTAAATAAGAAGTTTTAATGTAATAAAACTTTATATTCAAATTGTAATATATATATATATATATATATATATATATAAATGTATATATTGTGATTTGAATTTGTTTTAAAATTTAATTTGGAAATTAACAAATTTAATATTAGAGGGTTTTTCTATTTGAAATGTGTATATATATTTGTATATATATTTGAAATAGGAAAATTATTAATTTAAATTTAACAAGAGTTTTCAAACTTGAATATATTTAGTTTTGAATTTGAAATGATAATTTGATTTAATGTCTTTGAAATGATATTTGAAATTTAAATTTTAAATAATAAAGTTAATTTCTTATTTTATAAACATATATTTTAGCTTTTGTTTCTAATAAGATAAAATTGTTTTAAAAATTTATATTAGGAGTTAAATTAATTTTCTCAATTTATGAACAAATGATAAAATTAAATTGATTAAAATACAAGTTATTTAAAAAATGCCTATATGAATTTGTTTTTAAGATAATGAAAGCCTAAAGTTTATTTTTATAAGATGGAAGCATTTTATAACTATCTAACATTACATAAATTTATGTATGTAGCTTAAATAGATTATTAATAAGGAAATAACATTTAAAATATTAATTAAATATTAAAAACATTTGTTAAACATTAAGATAACACTTGTAAGTATATTTGGCTTATTAAAAGACATTTGTTAGAATATAAACATATAAGGGACAAGTGGCAATTCTATTGATAACTTAATTTAAAAATTTAAATTTGTAAAACAAGGAGAAGAGTTTATTTTCAGTGAAAACATATTTTTTCTTTATCTTCATCCCAAAAACAAGATGAATACAAATCTGAAAAAAATATACAAAACAAAGTTCAAATACTGGAATCTGTAAAGAAATCTGAATGAAGGAAGAAAGAAGCAAAATCTGGATATTCAAATCAAATGTAAGGTCATCTTCAAATTTATCAAGCAACTTAGTAATCAACTAGATTGATTTCATCATGCAAGCTGGAGATTTAAACACTTGGAACAAGATTTCAAATGTAATCAAACATTCAACATGAAGATGAATTTAAAAGCCTGGAAAGAAAAAAAAATGCAGTTCTGTCTTCTGCAAGATTCAAGGTGAGTAAATGAAACCTTTTAAAAACAGTTTAAACTTGATTATCAACTCTTACCGATGAATGAAGATCATGATGGTTTCTGAAATATTTAAATTAACTTGATGCATGCTATCTTCTTGTATGTTTATTGTCTGTATAGTTAAAAAACATGAGCACTGTGTGATACTGATAGTTTCCATTGTCACAAATAATTTAATAACTAAATTTTAAATTTGAATTTGCTTTTGGTTTGTGAAGGAAAGATGTTTGTTACCACATTAACTTGTTTCTAAAAATAATTACAAGTTGTAAAAATGGGAAATTGGTTCTGCATTTTCAGATTTACAGTAAAATATAAATTGGGTCAAAAATTTTATGAATTAAATTTGTAGTTTTGATCTTATAACTAGATTACATATTGGAAATCAAGATTTTTAATGTGCATATCATGATTTTTATAATAGTTTTTAGTGTGAATTTAGGATTTTTCTGATTTGGGGTTTTCGGTCAAATCACGACAAACTACGGCGAAGTGGACATCGCCGTTGAACTCGAAGGTGGAGGGAACTTAAGTGATTATGCGAAAAATGTTTCATGAATTTTTAGTAGACTGTGATGATTGTAATTTGAGGGGATAGGGTTTAACAACCTGTTTGTGACAGTGTTGTTCTGTTGGGCTTTGTGGCTTCGAGAAGTTATTGGAGCCGTTCGCATATGGTTCTAGGGTTGCGGGGAAGTGAGTTGAAGCTACGGAGGTGGTGGCATGGTCTCCGGTGAAGGGGTTGGTCGGCGGTGGTTGGAATTGAGGATGGGGTTTCTGAGCAGTTTTGGGATGGAGGGCTTTATTTCGATTTTCAATCGAAATTTTTTTTCTGGGTGTTGCATAAGGATGTGGTGGTCGAGTGCGACCTGGAGATGATCGGAGTGGTGATCGCTGTTGGTCAGTTGCGCCGTGCACGTTCATGTGCATGTTTATGGGTTATTGCAAAAAAATTCTGGGGAAAAGAAGGTGGGGACTCGAAGATTGCATCGGGTTTTTGGCATGCTGACTCGAAGCAGGTTTGGATGGGGGGAACTCGGAGTTAGCGTGTGTTTTTTCTCAGGGTAGGCACGGGTTTTAGCAGGGTTTACTCGAGTGTTTAGGTATTCAGGCTTTAGTACAGAAGTTTGATATGATTAATACAAAGAATATTTGTTTTTAGAAATAAAGTTTTTTAGAACAAAGGTTGAAAAAGTTTCAAAATTTAACTTGTTTCAAAGTTATGTTTTAAAACAAGTTTGTATATTTTAAAATATGGAAGTTTTAAAATAAAATTTGTATTAAACTTTAATAAATAAATTTGGAAAGGTTTAAAGATTTTTAAAAAAAAACTTAATTTAAATGTGTTTGTTTATAAATTGATTTCTAAAGATTATATTTTACTTTAAATAAAGTATAATGTTTAAGGATTTTATAATCAATTATAATGAGGATTTATATTATGTAAATTAGAATTTTATTTATCTAAAGATAAAAAAATTGTGATAATTCAATTATTATTCATAATTAAGTGTTATAGATTAATATGAATAATTTAATTAAGACAATGTTTTCTTAATTAAGAATCTTTATAATATAAGAAGTTAAGAATCATTTAATTAATTTAAAATGATTAAGTTAAATAGTTAATTAAATAATTAACTTGTGATTAATTAAAGATAATCACTTTGGAGTTGATTAAGTATAATTTCTTTTTGAAATAATTAAGTGGTTAATTACTAAAGGTAATTAAATAAAAGATAATTACTTTATGAAAAGTAATTAGGTAGATGTGATTAAGACTTAATCACTTTAGTTATAAATTAAAGAATTAATTAATAATTAGTTAAAGGTCTAAATTATTTGATTAATGATTAATTAATAAAAGGGATTAAGAGTAATTAATTAAGTGATTAATTACTTGTTAAAGTAATTAATTAAGAAAGAAATTTAGTTAATGAAGTAGTCATTAATTAATAGAAATAACTAATTAATTGTTAATTAATAATTTAAGAATAATTAATTTATAATTTAGTTTTAATTACTAAATGTAATTAAAGTAATTAATCAAAGGTGATTAATTAAAAAGAATTAATTAAATATGATTAATTAAAAGTAATTAATCAGTGTGATTAATTAAAGTGATTAATCAAGTATGATTAAAGGATAATTAAGGAATAATTATCAGAATAATTAAAGAATAGTTAATCAAGTATGATTAATTTTAGAAGGTAATTAAGGGGTAATTACTTAGTAAAATTTGGAAGTAATTAATCAGGATGATTAATTAATATGGTAATTAATAATTACTTAAAGTAATTAAGTGATAATTAATCAGGGAAGATTAATTGAAATGGAATTAAATAATTAATTAATTTGTAATTAATTAATGAATAGTAAAATGGATTGAAGATAATCCAAGTATTTAATTTAAGGATTAATTAAATTAATCAAGTTTGAATCAAACTTGTTTATGAATGATTAATGATCGGATGATATATATCATTAAATGAGTTAATGATATTGGTTGTTGTGGATGACATTGATTGATGGGTGATGATGTGGATATGCTGATTATGATATATATGCTGCTTTGTGATATGTATGGATGCATGTGATAATAGATGATTATCTATCTGTGTTGTGAATACATCCATTTATGTTAAGTGATATTTTCTGAAATATCTATTGTTTAAATCCCTTAAGTACAACTTGGACATTAAAATGGCGTTTGGTTTCGATGAGACCGGGATCGGGTTTCCATATTTGGATATCCGAAAACCATATCGATTCCAATTAAACGTAGGTCGTTAATCCAAGTGGAGCAAGTGAAGACTCGAGGTGTAAGGGCTATATGTCAGTATAACTCTGTGGGTGATTCCGTAATGAGTTTGACGGAATAGTGCTTATAGGTTCGAGATGGTGATTTAGAGTGCAAGGGCTATGGTCGTTGACTCTGAGGGTGATTCCAAAACGAGTGCAACGAGATAGTGCCTTCGTTTTCGTTCGAACGCGGAACGAACTTGTATGGATTGAATGCTTTCAGCACATCATGAGGCGGACGATGAGCATTCTAAGATAATTGGGCCTATAAAGGTAATCGTAGCCTCAAGCCTCATCAACCGGGAATGGCTAAAACAAGGAAGGTGCAGCAAGGCTTCGTGGGTCGCTCCCATTGGAGAGCGAGATACATCCCTGTCTAGATGTCCCTTTTTATTTCGGCTTTGTGGGTGGTTGGAGCTACAGCCAACTGCGGGGTGGTCTTGTTCGGGACTGTTCAGTAAGGAATGGTCCCGGCTTTGTGTTGCAGGGGAGTGGGAGTACTCCTCGGTACAGTGATCTAGGCCACGTACTGTGACGGGCGGTACCCCAGTAGCCCTGCCATTGATGGAAACCCATTTTCCCTACGAGACCCTACGGTTTTGTTTGTATTACCCACTTTTGTGGCTAGTAGCTGGAATTTAATGAATGTAACAATTTCGGCTATTTCATATTTACTTGAAAACCCTAGACACTATTATAATATCACTAGATTTCCTATCAAATGTTTTGGTTAGCGTAAGGTAAAAACTTTTCCATGTTTATGTGTGGGAAGTCTTACGTGATACCTTTTCTTTTCAAAGGATTTTCTAAAGTTAAGCAATCTTAAACCGTTTACTCACACCAGACCCCTGTCTGACCCGAGTGTTATTTTCTGTTTTATTAAACTCTTGGGTACTCATATTATATATGAGTAGTCAAGTGATTCAGGTTATCTCTTGACGAAATCTGGAGGAGCTTTGGAGCAGGAGGCTTCGGCGTGTAGATATATAGTTAGAATTTCCACTGTGTTGATATTCTGTATGATTGTCTTGTATTGTATATTAGACAGAAGTGTTATAACTGTCTAAATTGAGATGTTTAGTTGTGTACTCTATGTATATGATACTATGTATATGTTCTATATTATATTTAAATCGTCCCGCTGTGAGATTCTAATGTATTGTTTTCTCTTTCTTCTCTTTCTTTTCTTCTTCTATCCCTTTCTTTCTTAATTAGTGATGCGATTTTCCGGGAGTGGAAAGTCGGGTCGCTACAACTGGTATCAGAGCATTAGGTTGAGTGAATACCTAGGCTCTAGAGAGGTGTCTATCTTGAGAGAGCGTACTTGTAATTTTTATATATAAATATATATTTATATAACTACCTAATCTGTTGGGTTATCTGTTCGGATTTTCCAACATAGGTTATAAAGGTAGATAAGGTAGGAGTGTGTGGAACACGACTACCACTAATGGAAGAGGTTTATATGTTGTGGTTGGAGGTGTTTATCGAGATTGTAGACCTATTGCTGTCTCGAATAAGTTTTGTAGATTGGTAAGAGGATTTCTTTGTGTCCAGAGGAAGTCTTTTTCAAGGACTGGTGTATATTCTTGAAGTGTGAGGCTGATTTTCTCTCAAGTGAGCGGGATTTCCAAGAGTTGAGTTGTCCGAAGAGGAGAAGCAAGTGGTGGTATCTTGATAGCTTCAGAAGGGAATATCTGTGTGATGAGATGTAGTATCCGTAGATGGTTCTGAAGATGTTTCTTTTGAAGCCAGATTAAGATGGTATTGGAAGAGCATTGATGTCTACTGCAGGAAGATTCAGATGTTTAGAGATTTTCTGGATCTCAAGTAAGGGCGTCTTGTCTTTATTGAAGTAGGAGACTAAGGTCGATGAGTAACCTCATTTCGGACAAGGTCTCATTTGTTTCTTTAAGAGATAAGTAGTTGGTGTTTGATTTTGAGCCGAGTTTCTTGAGGAGATGTTTACTCATCTCAAGGATGTTTTAGAGGAATTGGATGTTAGTTTGGCGTTTCAAGAAGCTTCTGGCTAAGAATGATTTTGTGGCTTAGCAGTATCATTGAAGTGAAGTTTGGAAGTAGCAGCATAGATCTGTTTCTTCGATGATTCAGAAATCTTTGGGATTCTACTATCAGCAGACCAAGCAGATGGTGAAGGCTTATTCTTTTCTTTTGGGAGGCTCAGTAGAGCGAGATATCTGTTGGAAGCCATCTATCAGTTTCTGGTAGATAAGCCATTCTGGAAAGATTTGTCTTGATAGGAAAAAGCTGTTCTAGTTGGGGAGACAGTTCTTTGGAATCAGAACTGAGTGGGATCGCAAAAGTGAATTGCGATTAGTTTGGGAATCTTGGAGTATTCTTTGATTTGAGATTGAGGTATATCAAATAAAGGTGAAAGATATGGAAGTAGTCGGAGGTTCTCCAGATTGTTTTTTGAGGAATTCAGATGTTGACCTGAATCGGAGATTGAGTTTTCTTATCGACTTGGAATTCAGGAGTAATTTTGATGGTTCAACTATGTAGTGGAATGACTCTTAGAGTGAGAAGAATTTGGTGAGGCAGCTCAAGATTCTTTGAAGAAGGATTGATCATCTTATTCTAGTTGAGATGTTTTGACCAAGTGGAATGGTAACTAAGATTTTGCTTATGTTCTTCGATAACATTCTTATCTTCTCTAGATCAGAGTTGCGCAGCGAAAGCGTGGTGGGCCCATAACCCACAGGTCCCAGGATCTGGAGATTTGGTTTGAGTTGGATGATGATGTTTCTTGAAGAAATCAGCAAGGGTTAGGCTGATCAGGAATATTGGAGGTGACTCAGAAGCATCTGAAGAGTTGTGCAGTTAAGAATTGAGAAATTTTGAAATGTGCAGTTAGAGTTTGGATATTGTTTTAGTTTTATCCGCTCAAAAGAGATATAAGACTGGGTAAAACTGGAGAGCTAGCTCCAGAGGTATTTTGAGTTTTATCTGTGTTCTCTAGAGATTTGATTTTGGATCTACAGGATTGAATTGCCAGTTCGGATAGCTGGAATTCATTGTATTTCACATATCTCTGAGGAATATGTATATGATTCTTTGAGTGATAGAATCAGCAGTTCAGAAGGATCTGATAGTTGGGCTGGTTTTGAGTTTAGTCTGATATCTTGATTAGATTTGTAGGATCAGATGAGAGGAATTCTTGGTTTTAGTAATATAGTTACTTAAGATTCTGTAGAGCGAGTATTCCAGTGTAGGTATTTGGAAACCCTTGATAATATTAGGAAGTTCTATTCAGAATTTTCTGGAATAGATAAATTGTTTGTTTGTTTGAATTGGTTGCTAGGATTGATTGTTTGATTGCTGATAGGAATTTAAACTCTTTAGCTGGGTTATTAAATTATCTTTGATTTTAAATTTCGGGGACGAAATTCTTTTAAGGGGGGAGGAATGTGACGACCCGGAATTTTGAGCAATATCAATTTAATAATCTATGATAATAATTAAATTGATTTGATCATTTTATATTATAAATTGACAAGTTAAATTTATTTTAAAGATTGATAATAATAATTTGTCAATATTTTTCTTTGCAATATAAATAGACAAGATTAAATTCTTTTGAAGTTTATAATAATTTGATTTGGAAATATTTATTTTGGTAAATAAGAAGTTTTAATGTAATAAAACTTTATATTCAAATTGAAATATATATATATATATATATATATATATATATAAATGTACATATTGTGATTTGAATTTGTTTTAAAATTTGATTTGGAAATTAACAAATTTAATATTAGAATGTTTTCCTATTTGAAATGTGTATATATATTTGTATATATATTTGAAATAGGAAAATTATTTATTTAAATTTAACAAGAGTTTTCAAACTCGAATATATTTAATTTTGAATTTGAAATGATAATTTGATTTAATGTCTTTGAAATGATATTTGAAATTTAAATTTTAGATAATAAAGTTAATTTCTTATTTTATAAACATATATTTTAGCTTTGGTTTCTAATAAGATAAAATTGTTTTAAAAATTTATATAAGGAGTTAAATTAATTTTCTCAATTTATGAACAAATGATAAAATTAAATTGATTAAAATACAAGTTATTTAAAAAATGCCTATATGAATTTGTTTTTAAGATAATGAAAGCCTAAAGTTTATTTTTATAAGATGGAAGCATTTTATAACTATCTAACATTACATAAATTTATGTATGTAGCTTAAATAGATTATTAATAAGGAAATAACATTTAAAATATTAATTAAATATTAAAAACATTTGTTAAACATTAAGATAACACTTGTAAGTATATTTGGCTTATTAAATGACATTTGTTAGAATATAAACATATAAGGGACAAGTGGCAATTCTATTGATAACTTAATTTAAAAATTTAAATTTGTAAAACAAGGAGAAGAGTTTATTTTCAATTAAAAAATATTTTTTCTTTATCTTCATCCCAAAAAACAAGATGAATACAAATCTGAAAAAAATATACAAAACAAAGTTCAAATACTGGAATCTGTAAAGAAATCTGAATGAAGGAAGAAAGAAGCAAAATCTGGATATTCAAATCAAATGTAAGGTCATCTTCAAATTTATCAAGCAACTTATTAATCAACTAGATTGATTTCATCATGCAAGCTGGAGATTTAAACACCTGGAAAAAGATTTCAAATGCAATCAAACATTCAACATGAAGATGAATTTAAAAGCCTGGAAAGAAGAAGAAAAATGCAGTTCTGTCTTCTGCAAGATTCAAGGTGAGTAAATGAAACCTTTTAAAAACAGTTTTAAACTTGATTATCAACTCTTACCGATGAATGAAGATCATGATGGTTTCTGAAATATTTAAATTAACTTGATGCATGCTATCTTCTTGTATGTTTATTGTCTGTATAGTTAAAAAACTTGGGCACCGTGTGATACTGACAGTTTCCATTGTCACAAATAATTTAATAACTAAATTTTAAATTTGAATTTGCTTTTGGTTTGTGAAGGAAAGATGTTTGTTACCACATTAACTTGTTTCTAAAAATAATTACAAGTTGTAAAAATGGGAAATTGGTTCTGCATTTTCAGATATACGGTAAAATATAAATTGGGTCAAAAATTTTATGAATTAAATTTGTAGTTTTGATCTTATAACTAGATTACATATTGGAAATCATGATTTTTAATGTGCATATCATGATTTTTAGAATAGTTTTTAGTGTGAATTTAGGATTTTTCTGATTTGGGGTTTTCGGTCAAATCACGGCAAACTACGGCGAAGTGGGCATCGCCGTTGAACTCGAAGGTGGAGGGAACTTGAGTGATCATGCGAAAAATGTTTCATGAATTTTTAGTAGATTGTGATGATTGTAATTTGAGGGGATAGGGTTTAACAACCTGTTTGTGACAGTGTTGTTCTGTTGGGCTTTGTGGCTTCGAGAAGTTATTGGAGCCGTTCGCATATGGTTCTGGGGTTGCGGGGAAGTGAGTTGAAGCTACGGAGGTGGTGGCATGGTCTCTGGTGAAGGGGATGGCCGGCGGTGGTTGGAATTGAGGATGGGGTTTCTGAGCAGTTTTGGGATGGAAGGCTTTATTTCGATTTTCAATCGAAATTTTTTTTCTGGGTGTTGCATAAGGATGTGGTGGTCGAGTGCGACCTGGGGATGATCGGAGTGGTGATCGCCGTTGGTCAGTTTCGCCGTGCACGTTCATGTGCATGTTTATGGGTTATTGCAAAAAAATTCTGGGGAGAAGAAGGTGGGGACTCGAAGATTGCATCGGATTTTTGGTGTGCTGACTCGAAGCAGGTTTGGATGGGGGGGAACTCGGAGTTAGCATGTGTTTTTTCTCGGGGTAGGCACGGGTTTTAGCAGGGTTTACTCGAGTATTTAGGTATTCAGGCTTTAGTACAGAAGTTTGATATGACTAATACAAAGAATATTTGTTTTTAGAAATAAAGTTTTTTAGAAAAAAGGTTGAACAAATTTCAAAATTTAATTTGTTTCAAAGTTATGTTTTAAAACAAGTTTGTATATTTTAAAATATGGAAGTTTTAAAATAAAATTTGTATTAAACTTTAATAAATAAATTTGGAAAGGTTTAAAGATTTTTTAAAAAAACTTAATTTAAATGTGTTTGTTTATAAATTGATTTCTAAAGATTATATTTTACTTTAAATAAAGTATAATGTTTAAGGATTTTATAATCAATTATAATGAGGGTTTATATTATGTAAATTAGAATTTTATTCGTCTAAAGATAAAAAAATTGTGATAATTCAATTATTATTCATAATTAAGTGTTATAGATTAATATGAATAATTTAATTAAGACAATGTTTTCTTAATTAAGAATCTTTATAATATAAGAAGTTAAGAATCATTTAATTAATTTAAAATGATTAAGTTAAATAGTTAATTAAATAATTAACTTGTGATTAATTAAAGATAATCACTTTGGAGTTGATTAAGTATAATTTCTTGGTGAAATAATTAAGTGGTTAATTACTAAAGGTAATTAAATAAAAGATAATTACTTTGTGAAAAGTAATTAGGTAGATGTGATTAAGAGTTAATCACTTTAGTTATAAATTAAAGAATTAATTAATAATTAGTTAGAGGTCTAAATTATTTGATTAATGATTAATTAATAAAAGGGATTAAGAGTAATTAATTAAGTGATTAATTACTTGTTAAAGTAATTAATTAAGAAAGAAATTTAGTTAATGAAGTAGTCATTAATTAATAGAAATAATTAATTAATTGTTAATTAATAATTTAAGAATAATTAATTTATAATTTAGTTTTAATTACTAAATGTAATTAAAGTAATTAATCAAAGGTGATTAATTAAAAGGAATTAATTAAATACGATTAATTAAAAGTAATTAATCAGTGTGATTAATTAAAGTGATTAATCAAGTATGATTAAAGGATAATTAAGGAATAATTATTAGAATAATTAAAGAATAGTTAATCAAGTATGATTAATTTTAGAAGGTAATTAAGGGTTAATTACTTAGTAAAATTTAGAAGTAATTAATCAGGATGATTAATTAATATGGTAATTAATAATTACTTAAAGTAATTAAGTGATAATTAATCAGGGAAGATTAATTGAAATGGAATTAAGTAATTAATTAATTTGTAATCAATTAATGAATAGTAAAATGGATTGAAGATAATCCAAGTATTTAATTTAAGGATTAATTAAATTAATCAAGTTTGAATCAAACTTGTTTATGAATGATTAATGATTGGATGATATATATCATTAAATGAGTTAATGATATTGGTTATTGTGGATGACATTGATTGATGGGTGATGATGTGGATATGCTGATTATGATATATATGCTGCTTTGTGATATGTATGGATGCATGTGATAATAGATGATTATCTATCTGTGTTGTGAATACATCCATTTATGTTAAGTGATATTTTCTGAAATATCTATTGTTTAAATCCCTTAAGTACAACTTGGACATTAAAATGGCGTTTGGTTTCGATGAGACCGGGATCGGGTTTTCATATTTGGATATTCGAAAACCACATCGATTCCAATTAAACGTAAGTCGTTAATCCAAGTGGAGAAAGTGAAGACTCGAGGTGTAAGGGCTATACGTCAGTATAACTCTATGGGTGATTCCGTAATGAGTTTGACGGAATAGTGCTTATAGGTTCGAGATGGTGATTTAGAGTGCAAGGGCTATGGTCATTGACTCTGAGGGTGATTCCAAAATGAGTGCAACGAGATAGTGCCTTCGGTTTCGTTCGAACCCGGAACGAACTTGTATGGATTGAATGCTTTCAGCACATCGTCAGGCGGACGATGAGCATTCTAAGATAATTGGGCCTATAAAGGTAATCGCAGCCTCAAGCCTCATCAACCAGGAATTGCTAAAACAAGGGAGGTGTAGCAAGGCTTCGTGGGTTGCTCCCACTGGAGAGCGAGATACATCCCTGTCTAGATGTCCCTTTTTATTTCGGCTTTGTGGCGGTTGGAACTGCAGCCAACTGTGGGGTGGTCTTGTTCGGGACTGTTCAGTAAGGAATGGTCCCGGCTTTGTGTTGCAGGGGAGTGGGAGTACTCCTCGGTACGGTGATCTAGGCCACGTACTGTGACGAGCGGTACCCCAGTAGCCCTGCCATTGATGGAAACCCATTTTCCCTACGAGACCCTACGGTTTTGTTTGTATTACCCACTTTTGTGGCTAGTAGCTGGAATTTAATGAATGTAACAATTTCGGCTATTTCATATTTACTTGAAAACCCTAGACACTATTATAATATCACTAGATTTCCTATCAAATGTTTTGGTTAGCGTAAGGTAAAAACTTTTCCATGTTTATGTGTGGAAAGTCTTACGTGATACCTTATCTTTTCAAAGGATTTTCTAAAGTTAAGCAATCTTAAACCGTTTACTCACACCATTCCCCTGTCTGACCCGAGTGTTTATTTTCTGTTTTATTAAACTCTTTGGTACTCATATTATATATGAGTAGTCAAGTGATTCAGGTTATCTCTTGACGAAATCTGGAGGAGCTTTGGAGCAGGAGGCTTCAGCGTGTAGAAATATAGTTAGAATTTCCGCTGTGTTAATATTCTGTATGATTGTCTTATATTGTATATTAGACAGAAGTGTTATAACTGTCTAAATTGAGATGTTTAGTTGTTTACTCTATGTATATGATACTATGTATATGTTCTATATTATATTTAAATCGTCCCACTGTGATATTCCGATGTGTTGTTTTCTCTTTCTTCTCTTTCTTTTCTTCTTCTATCCCTTTCTTTCTTAATTAGTGATGCGATTTTCCGGGAGTGGAAAGTCGGGTCGCTACAGGGGGTTTGCGAGTGGAACGAGGTTGGCTCGGGTTTTCATTAGTTTAGACCCGGGTTGTTTTTTTTAAGTTGCAATTGTCTTTTTTTAACTTTGTAAAAATTTGCTTCCAGGTTTTTAAAATAATATGAACAGTTTGTTTCCAAAGCAAAGGAAATCAAGTTTAAATGGTAAAGAAATGTTCAACAATTTTCCAAGTTAAAATATTATTCAAGGTTCCAAAGTAAAGTATTTAAATCAAGTTTTTAAGTTAATAAAATAATTTGATTTCAAAGAAATGTAATTAAGTTATGTGATTTGTTTAACTTAAACTTGTTAAGTTAAATTCTGTAGTTATTTTAAAAACTTAATTTAGAAATGTAATTAAGTGTTGATTAAAGAATAAAATGTTTTAAATTATATGTTAATGATAATTTAGTAGTTAATAAGATAAATGTTTTATCTTAAAATTTATTAGGGAATAATTAATTAAATAGTTAAAGATTAATTAGCAAATAATTAAGGATTAATTAGTTTGTACTTAGGAGTTGTTAATTAGATAATTAGAGATTAATCAATTAATTAAAAAATTAAGTGGTAATCAAGTATTAATTAATTAAGTTATTAGAGATTTATCAATTGTTAATTGAGGATCAATTAACTAATAACTAAGAATTAATTAATTGTAATTAAGTTTTGTTAATTAATAATTAAGATTTATTAATTAATGATTAAGGAATAATTAATTACTGAATGAGATTAATTAAGGTTAATTAATGAATGTGATTAATTTAAAAATTACTTGTTGAATGTAATTAATTAATTAAAAGAATAATTAATTACTAGAAGTGATTAAGGATCATTAGTGAATGTCATTAATTAATTAAAGATAAATTAATTTGAATTGTTAAGGATAATTAATCTATGTGACTAATTAAAAGTTAATTACTTGATGTAATTAAAGAATAACTAATCAAGGAGGATTAATTAAGACCGATGACTAAAGAATGATTAATTAATTGAGTTGTAATTAATTAGTGTTAAGTAAGCAGGATTAAGGCAATCCAAGTGATTAAGTTGGTAATTAATTTAGTTGGAGATTAATTAATTTAATTAAGAATTATATATCTTATAAACCTTGCTTATGGTTGGTTGAATGATATTGGATGACTTGAATGGGTTGATATCTCTGATATGTGATGCTTTGAGATATGAGATATTTTGGTTGAACTGTGATATTATGGTTTATCTATTTGAGATAAATTGTTGTGTGAATATGAAATCCTGAATATAAATTGTATTGTTTAACTTACACACTTGGTTTAATGAATAAATTTGGATTCGAAGAGGCAGGGGTCAGGTACAGCAAATACCCGAAGCCACTTCGATTCTTTATAAATTTGAGTGTAGAAGTAAACAGGTTGGAATGAAATAAGTTAAGAATTATGGATATCTAAACTGAGTAGTGATTCTTAGATATTGTTTAAAATAAGTGATTGACTCAAATAAGTTAAGAACTCATAGAAAGGTACGATTTACCCCGGGTTTTCATTTATGATATAAGACTTAGTATTTCAAATTTTATAGGTTTACTCACGCTAGTTTCCAGCCTGACCCGGGTGTTACTTTAATATAATGCTCGGGTCAGACCGAGTATTACAGATTTTCAGGTTAGGACTTTCTAGAGCTCAAGAGGCGAGCTGGATGGCAGGAACGTATGGAGTGTAACCCGTTGAGTATTATTGATGTGTATCTGGAACATGTTGCTTTAACTGTCCAGTGTTTGTGAAATTGTTGTAACTCTGATTATAAAAATCTAAATTGACTGATACAGTTTTCCTTTATATAACTGCTATTTTATTTGATATTATGTTTTGATCCGCTCCAAATGTGAGAATCTGTGTTTTAGGTGTTTCCGTTCTTCTTCTTCTACCTCTATTCTTCTTTTTCTAACAATCTGGGGTTTTCTGGATCGAAAAAAATCCGGGTCGTTACACTTTAGATTTCAAATAATGAAAGATTTGAAAGGTCCTTCATTAATGATAGTAATGTCATTCCATGATCTACTTATTATATTATACATTCGTGCCGTGTAATTCATGTTCATGTAGAGTACGTATCATTTTTAACTTGATGACTTACTTTTTTGTATTTCATAATTCTAAGTTCTTTCCTTTTCAATAACAACAATAAAGGTAGCAGTTTAGCTCTTAATTTATATTTACATCAACCTTGGATTTATGATTCCTTATTTCCTATTAGCTTAATTATGATTAGGCATATGTAATAATTAAGCTTAGTGTACATTTTGCAAGCTTGTAAAAATCGCTAGACGGACAATAGGCGGTTAGTACGAATAGGGATAAATCATGGATTAATTATAGCTAGTAATTTTTGATAATTTGTTTATTTTAGATAAAATTTTAACGTTTTGTTTAGAGTCGATTGATATAAATTAGAATTTTGGGACTTTAATATGCTTGGAGAAGCCAAAGAGCCAAAACTATCAAAAGCTAGCACATTAATGCTTATACGTGACACTAAATCTTAATGCCTAAATGGTCCTTATATACATGTATTGATTCATATATGAGGCGGTAAAACTCGTCTAGGTGGGTTTTGGCAAATAAATAGGCGGAAAGCCTAGTCTAGCGCTTAGGCGGGGCCTGGGCTAAAGTCAAGAAGAATTTTTACGAAAATGATATTTTGATGAGAATGATATAGTTCATTCTGTTTACCTCCTTATTTTTTTAAATTTAGTAGTTAGGTGGTAGCATGCAGTAATATTATGAGTCTTAAGTAGTATATAACATATTACACGTCAATGCATGCATTTTTAGTACTGGCTTCATTTGGTTTCTTTATTTTAATCAATATATTTTGTTCGGTTGTCATAATTATGTTTACTATGCATTTTACTGTAGTGTGGAAAGTATTTGGTCTAATTTGATATTATTTTTTATTGAGAAATTTCATTACGATTTAATCAATGTGTAGGAAATAGTTTCTTTGTAATTGTTAGATGGAGCAGTTGACTTTTATAGTAAATTGTATTTTGGAAGTTATGTTAAGGTATCAAACTAGTTGAATTTCAATATTGTTTTTTTTATTATTGTTACTTTTATACCAACATATTATCAACTCTTATAATTAATTTATGTTAACCTTTGGGTAAAATTTTCATTTTAGTGCTTCCATTTGTGTTTCTATTTCTTTTAGTAAACTCTACAAATTAAGCCGTAAATAACACATGTTGTTTATTTATTTCTCTTTTCTTGATATATTTTGTTTATTCTATCATATAAATTGTTTAACATATACATTTTCATCCCCTCCTTACTCATTTAATGTCAACACAAATACTGAATTTTCCTTAGTTTAAGTCAATATTTTATAGTGCACTTGTATTTTGATTAAGAAATTTAATAGTTATTAATTTTATAATTTTATCAATATATAGCTAGTAGTTCTTCTTATAACTGTTGAAGGAGACTTCAGCTTTTATATAAAATTGTATTTTATAATCTATGTTGATAGTAGTACTCCCCTTAGCAATAAAATGGAGGGTCCGGCTATTGCCACCCCGTCATTTTCTCTTCACCCCCCGACTAAAATTTTAAACTTTTAATTCCAATTATACCCTTTAACAATTAATTACAAATGTAATTCAATTCTTAGAACAACACCAAATCATTCGTAGAACAACACCAAATCGAATTTCAAACAATTGATTCAGGATTTGGTTAGGTTGCGGTTGTTTTGGGATTCGCGATTTCAGGTGAGGTTTGGAGAAGTTGTGATTGGTGATTCGTTAGTGATTGGTGATGTCGAGTTTGGGTTGTGATTTGAATGTGGTCTCAGGCGTGTGGTGAATTGATGCAGAAGCGATTGGCGAGTGTTGCTGTGACTGAGCTCGAAGAATTTGAGGTGATTTGCGATGGAACTTGGAAGGGACGTGATTGGCGGGTGTTGCTATGACCGGCTAAGGTTTTTTTTTTTGAAAGAGATAGCAGCTGCAAAAAAGAAACGTGACAAAAAATGCAGAAGCACATTTTTGCAATAAATGGGGTGGAAAGAGAAAAATATAGGGTGTGTATTTTATTTTCTAATTAATGGGGAGTGAAGAGCAAATAACGGGGTGGCAATAGACGGACCCTAAAATGGAAACCATTTTAAAACGTTTACCTGATCCAGTCATAGAGGCCTCGAGAAGCGACTGACAAGGCAAACTTTTAAGGGATTCGAAGAATCCCTTCTTCATCAATTCACTCAAAGTTAAAGAAGGGAAGAGTAAAAGAGAGTGACATGTGTTGAGGAGTGAGGCGGAAGACGAGAGTGACGGGAGAATATTGGATTGGGACAAGGGGAGTTGTGGCTGAGCAAAGATTTCTCGATCTAGTAATAAAACAGTTTAATATGGCAATGGTACGCTCCCTAAGAGTTTTTATAAAAATGAAAAAAGATGCACTCCCCCTCCATCCAGCTTTGGAGTTCCTTTAACTATGCCCTAAATAAAACATGTGATTTATTTATCCCTTTTTACTTAATCTATTCCACTTGTTCATCTTATATAATGCTGAATATATACCTTTTCATCTCCTCACTTTCCATTTAATTTCAGCCAAATACCAAATATTTACATTTTCTCTTCGATATTTACATCTCAATTAATCACTAATTTATTCATTCTACGGAACATTAAAAGACAACACATTATCCTTTCTCATTCCTACTCTATCATAAATTCTCACTCTTTTCATTCCTCAGTTATCAATATTTTAATATATGTACATTTTCATCTCCTTTCTTCTTATTTAATTTCAATCTAAATATTGAAATCTCCTTAATTTAGGCAAATATTTCATATTTTGCACTCTGTATTTGCATATATTCATCCTATACCACATTAAAAACATAAACTGTTATCTTTTCACATTGTCATTCAACCTAAAATTCTAGTTTTCTCTTTTTATGTCACTTAGCAAAACTTAAAATTCAACATGCTACAGTGTGATCGAAATAAGAGCGTGGAAAATCAATGTTCATACCATGTTTCTATTACTTGGAGTGTGTAAATCAAACCAAATTCAAATTTCCTTGTCCGATGGCATTGTTTTTTTGCATATATTTTTAAATTTATCTTTTGATTAATTTGAATATCTATTTTTTATTATATTCAAAATTGCAAAAAAGGTGTGGATGGAATGTAGTTGACATATAATAATCATTTTATAGCTTAGAAGATGGATAATGATAAATTCAAAAGGATATAAAACGTTCTAGTGAAAGGTATACTTTAGACCTTGGAATTGAAAGTCTTATTTTCATGTCGTATTCATTGTTGATATTTGTTTTCATCTACTAATTTATTTGTTATGTTCATGTTGTCCCAATTTATTTCTAATTTAAAGTCTTATTTTCATGTTGTATTCATTATTGATATCTTTAGCTTTAGTTAATAACTTAATCGTTAAATTAGTATATTTACTATGTATTTTCCAAAGACATGGAAAGTATTTTATTTAGGTTGATATCAATTTTGATTGAGTAATTTTATAGTTATATTTTTATGATTTATCAATCTATATATAATGGGGATGCCCTCATTCAAAGCTTTTGAAATTACCAAAGTAGCCATGTTAGTGGTCAATGAAAATCGTGGGCATTTTCGTTTAACGTTACTTTCTCCAAATGTACGCCTACAATCCAACCATTGAACGATGCTAATTTTAACATTAATGTTTTTCTTCTTACGGTGCTCAGAACTATTACCAAATTAGAATTTTAAGATTAGCAATGCCTGGGAGGAATTGTTGGCTCTTTAACAATGAAGTGAAGCCTTGGTTCCCCAGTTCTCTTTGCCACAAACTATATGAATCACAACTGCAATCAAATCATGTACAATAGCTGCTGCTTTTGTTATACACCCTTTACAATGGATCTTTTTGTTCTTACCAATTCACCTAAAGATACTCTTCTTCTCATATAATTTATTGGATATAAACTTTGTTTCCTCTTCATTTCTTAACATTAATAACTATTTCTTCTTCTTATGTATTTATATTTATAATAACATACAGGATGTTGAGGAAGAGGTATATATTTTCGCTTTTTAATAAGGGAGCAAGTCAAATGATACAACGTTTATAACTATCATTATGAGTAAGATACTACAAATTGTATAAGATCCATACATTACAACTTCAAAACTACATATTAAAGTACCTTATGTAAGGCTTCGCTTGCCAGTAATTTGATAAAATTTCAAGTTGCACCCAACATATGTTAAAGTTAAAAGGATTGAATATGAATGAAATATCCTTTAGTCCCACATTGCCAAAAATCAAAATAGAAATGAAGTATACCAATAGCCTTCTCATGAGGAGGCTAGGGCTTAGGGGCACCCAAATGTATACTTCGTTGTGAGGAGGGAGGCCATGCTTCACCATCACACGCGCGCGCGCCGCCGTCTATCCGACCGACCGAACCAGGCCGGGCTCGGGTACGGGTCTAAAATGACCATTCTTTTTGCTAGGTCGTTGTTTAACGGTTTTGGGCTTCAGCTGAAACTGCGCTGGGCCTGGAATTTGAAAAGAAGCAGGCGGGTGAAGACGGACGCGGGTTTTGGACTGAGGAGGCGCGACTTCTGAAGCGGACACAAAAACGAACAGGTGCGACCTGTTTATGAAGCAGCATTTTTTTCTGAAAGGATGCGACCAGCGGGCACAGTTTAATTTTTGGCGAACGGATGCGGCTTGCTCAAAATGAAGAGGCGTAACCGATAAATAGCAGCAGCAAGGCAGAAACGTGCGGCCGTTTACATGGAAACGGGCGCGACCGTTCGGACAAATGGGTGCAGACACGGCCGTTCGAAGGGATACGAACCAACTATAAATAAAGAGGAACACTGATCACTTTCCTCACTGAATTTCCAATCCGAATATCTCTTCTTTTCTGATAACTGCTGTTTTTATATTCAAATCACAGAATGATATACTCATTACAATTTCGAGCAGAATTCGTCTGTTGTATCTTAGGAGAATTTTGAAATAAAATTCTTAAAGAAATCGTTACGACGAGCCTCAGACATAATCCGGTTAGAATTCTAGTTTATTTGTATATTTATATACATTATTCCATATTCTATCCGTTATTCTGGTTATACTATTTATTCAAAATAGTATAACGCTGTTGTTGTAACTTATTTATACCATTCATATTGTTATAATAATTAATACAGAATTCCAGTGTAGTGGAAATCTGAGTTATAAACTTATGCGACGGGTTTATAATTGATTATTCTCTGTTTGATATACTAGACATTTAACATCTTAAGAATTTTACTGTTTTCTTACTAAAACAGAGATGGCAACAGTAGAATTTTCAAAGAATACTACTCACAAAAGACCTGAACCATTCAAGGGAGATAGTGATGATTTCTTAGCATGGCAAAATCAGATGTTGTTTTATCTCACCACACTCGGTCTGCAAAAGTACCTCGAGGAGGAGGAACCGATTCCTGCACCAGGCAAGGAAGAAGAGGTGAATACGTGGAAGCATTCCGATTTTTTATGCAGAAACTATATTCTGAATTGTCTCGACAAGGTGCTATACAAAGTATATCAGCCTTTAAAGACAATAAAAGCACTCTGGAATGCACTTACCACAAAGTACAAGACACAGAATATCAGTCTTAAGAAATTCATTGTAGACAAATTCATGGACTACAAGATGGTTGACTCCAAACCGGTGACTCCTCAACTGCATGAACTGCAAATCATTATTCATGAACTCGAGGCGGAAGGTCATAAGGTTGGAGAATCGTTTTTGGTTGAAGCCATCACGGGAAAACTGCCACCGTCATGGAGAGATTACCGCAATTATCTAAAGCATAAAAAGAAGGAAATCTCTTTACATGATCTCATAGTCCGATTGAAAATTGAGGAGATAACCATGGAATAACAAAACAAAGCGAGAAGGCATTTGTGGCTGAAGGGTCAAAGACCAAAAACAAAAAGAAGAATTTCCAGAAGAAAAGGAAAGCTCAAGACAACAAACCAAAAGACAACAAACGAACCAAGAAGTTTAATGGCAAATGTTGGGTTTGTGGAAAAGTTGGACATGGCGCTAAAGATTGCAGACACAAGAAGGAATGCAATAAAGAGGCAAATATAGTGGATAACATGGAAGTAGACGAGTCCAACTTCTCGACGGTGGTATCTGAATGCAGTCTGGTTCAGAATTCTAACCAATGGTGGGTAGATACAGGCGCTACTCGTCATGCTTGTTCTACAAATCCATGTTTTCTACATATCATAAATTCGATCATGAAGAAAAACTCTATATGGGTAATTCTGCAGTTTCCATGATCGAAGGCAGTGACACAATAATCCTCAAGTTTACTTCTGGAAAAATTGTCAATTTGAATAACGTGCTCCACATTTCATACATAAGCAAGAATCTAATCTATGGTGCAGTATTATCAAAGAAAGGATTCAGAATGGTGTTCGAGCCAGACAAGATGGTTCTGTCCAAATCTGGAATGTATATCGGAAGGGGTTATTTATGTGATGGCCTATTTAAGGCAAATGTAGCCGTTGTCGGCAACAAAAATATGTATTCTGATTGTGCTATTAATAAAATTGAAGTTTCTTATTTGCTTGAGCATGAAATTTTACTTTGGCATGATAGATTGGGACACATGAATTTCTGCAAAATGAAAACATTATCAAACTTGGGATTAATTCCAAAATTCCAAGTAGATAAGAACTACAAATGTGAGACATGTGTAGAAGCAAAAATGGTCAAACAACCATTTAAATCTGTTGACAGAAGCACCGAGCCATTAGGTTTGGTACATATTAATTTGTTTGATTTTAAATCACTACCTACAAGAGGTGGGAAAAAGTATTTCATTACTTTTATTGACGATTATAAGCGATATTGCTATGTATATCTTTTAAATAGTAAAGATGAAGCAATAACAACGTTTATAAAATACAAGGCTGAGGTGGAAAATCAGTTAAATAAAAAGATCAAGATACTAAGATCTGATCGAGGTGGAGAATATGAATCACCATTTGAACAATTCTGTGAAGAAAATGGAATAATTCATCAAACAACAGCTCCATATTCACCACAAGAAAATGGTGTGGCCGAGAGGAAGAATAGAACGTTAAAAGATACAATTAATACAATGCTTTTAACTTCTGGTCTACCGATGAACTTGTGGGGGGAAGCCCTAAATATGTCTAATCATATATTAAATAAGGTTCCTCACAATAAAACAGGAAAAATTCCATACGAGATATGGAAAGGACACGAACCAAGCTTTAGATACCTCAAAGTGTGGGGGTGCTTGGCAAAAGTTCCAGTTCCGCCTCCAAGAGAGTCAAACTTGGACCAAAAACAGTAGATTGTTACTATCTTGGGCCAGCCCAAAATAGCAGTGCCTACAGATTTTTGGTATTCAAGCCTGATATAACGGATATTCATGTAAATACAATCATGGAATCAAGAGATGTCTCATTCTTTGAAGATGTGTTTCCGCACAAAAGGAATGAAGGAAATAATGTCCCAAAAAGGATAAGGTAAGAATCAAACGATTCACATGAAGATGAAACTCATCATGAAATTGAGGATGCTGAACCAAGAAGAAGCGTAAGGGCTAGAACTTCCAAAACATTTGGTTCAGACTTTTTTACATATGTACTAGAGCACGAACCTCAAATGTACAAGGAAGCAATGTCATCTTCAGAATCCTCATGTTGGAAAGAAGCAACCCAAAGTGAGATTGATTCAATTCTAAGTAATAAAACTTGGGAAATTGTTGATATTCCACTAGGAATAAAACCAATTTGCTGCAATTGGATTTTCAAGAAGAAAATGAAAGCAGATGGCTCTATCGACAAGTAAAAAGCCATATTTGTAGCCAAAGGATATCGTCAAAAAGAAGGAGTAGACTTTTTTGATACATATTCTTCGGTAACACGAATAACCTCTATAAGAATGTTAATAGCAATTGCATCCATCTATAATCTAGAGATTCATCAAATGGATGTAAAAACAATATTCTTAAATGGAAATCTCGATGAGGAAATTTACATGGAGCAACATGAGGGATTTATTTCCAAAGGAAATGAAAATAAAGTCTATAGATTAGTCAAATCATTATACGGACTAAAACAAGCTCCAAAGCAATGGCTCGCAAAATTTGATAGTTTCATGATGAGAAATGGTTTTCGTATAAATGAATGTGACAAATGTGTTTATTATAAACAACTTGGACAATCATATGTGATGATCTGTCTATATGTGGACGATATGCTAATATTCGGTCCAAATACTCAGGTAATTGAGACCATAAAGAAAATGTTGATCAACAATTTCGACATGAAAGACTTGGGTGTTGCAGGTGTTATTTTGGGAACAAAAATAATAAGAACACCTAATGGAATTGAGTTATCTCAATCACATTATGTAGAAAAAGTGATTGAAAGATTTCAAAATTTTGGAATCAAAGGAGTAAATACACCTTTTAATCCATTAGAAGTACTTCATAAAAACATTAATGAGAGTGTAATGCAACTGGAATATTCTCGTGTAATAGGATGTCTCATGTATCTCATGAATTGCACAAGACCAGATATAGCTTAGGCAGTAAGTCGATTGAGCCGGTATACGAGTAATCCAGGGAAGGAACACTGGAAAGCACTAATGAGAGTGCTTGGGTATTTAAAAAATACCACTACCTATTCCTTACATTATGGAAAATATCCTGCCGTCTTAGAAGGATATAGTGATGCAAACTGGATTGCAGATTCAAAGGAATCAAAATCAACAAGTGGTTATGTCTTTACCCTAGCAGAGGCAACAGTGGCATGGAAATCTACTAAACAAACATGCATAGCTCGATCCACTATGGAATAAGAGTTCATTGCATTAGATAAAGTAGGCGAAGAAGCAGAATGACTTCGTCATTTTTTAGAAGATATTCCATTCTGGCCTAAACCTGTACCGGCCATATGCATACACTGAGATAACCAAGCAGCGATAAGCAGAGTGCAAAACTTTGTGTATAATGGAAAGTCACGACACATTCGTCGACGCCATAACACAGTTAGGCAGTTACTCTCAAATGGAACTATTTCCATAGATTATGTAAGAACAAATGATAACCTAGCGGATCTATTTACTAAAGGTTTATCAAGAGAAAAGATTAACTGCACATAATTTAATAAGAGTTATCTTATACGGAAACCTATTCTAGCGACTGAAGATCCCATGGACTAGGATCAATAGGGAAACCAGTTCTGAATAACTCAAGACGTAATGCATTTGTTTGGACATAGTCCTATTCCATTCCTATGGTGCAAAATATAAATGCATGCCTACAGAAGTATTAATAGGTTAAAACTATGTTTTTTAATGATGACCATAGCTTGGAAATAAAAAGTGGGGTATTTGTAGGATACTATTAATGGTTGCGATCTCCTATGTAAGTGTGAGCCGGGTCGGCTCTATGAGAATTTTTCAAGGCTTTAAATTCTCTATAACACTCGCAGAACCAAGTAGTGTTTAGGACCAAAATGAACACAGCCAAGAAATTGAATGAGAAGGGAATCAATGCTTCTTAAAGCTTATTGTCTGCATATACAATAAAGGCTGACTGTTCAAGATGAAATATTTCACCGATTAGCTAAGTAAATCCGATAAGTTTTAACTAGGGAAAGTTCAAAGTGAAATATCTACTTATCCACGATAAAGCATTAATTACATATATACTCTGTGATATTCCACTTTGTGTGGGGGAAAGAATATTATCATTCATATGGGGGATTGCTAAAGTTAAAAGGATTGAATATGAATGAAATATCCTTTAATCCCACATTGCCAAAAATCAAAATAGAAATGAAGTATACCAATAGCCTTCTCATGAAGAGGTTGCGGCCTAGGGGCACCCAAATGTATACTTCGTTGTGAGGAGGGAGGCCATGCTTCACCATCACATGCGCGCGCCGCCGCCACCTCCGACCGACCGAACTGAACCGGGCCAGGCTCGGGTACGGGTCTAAAATGACCATTCTTTTTGCTAGGCCATTGTTTAACGGTTTTGGGCTTCGGCTGAAACTGGGCTGGGCCTGGAATTTGAAAAGAAGCAAGCGGGTGAAGACGGACGCGGGTTTTGGACTGAGGAGGCGCGACTTCTGAAGCGGGCGCAAAACGAACAGGTGCGACCTGTTTATGAAGCAGCATTTTTTTCTGAAAGGATGCGACCAGCGGGCGCAGTTTAATTTTGAGCGAACGGATGCGGCCTGTTCAAAATGAAGGGGCGCAACCGGTAAACAGCAACAACAAGGCAGATACGTGCGGCCTTTTACACGGAAACGGGCACGACCGTTTGGACAAACGGGTGCAGACGCGACCGTTCGAAGGGATACGAACCAACTATAAATAAAGAGGAAGACTGATCACTTTCCTCACTGAATTTCCAATCCGAATATCTCTTCTCTTCCGATAACTGCTGTTCTTATATTCAAATCACAGAGTGATATACTCATTACAATTTCAAGCAGATTCGTCTGTTGTATCTTGGGAGACTTTTGAAATAAAATTCTTAAGGAAATCATTACGACGAGCCTCAGACATAATCCGGTTAGAATTCTAGTTTGTTTGTATTTATATACATTATTCCATATTCTATCCATTATTCTGGTTATACTATTTATTAAAAATAGTATAACGCTGTTGTTGTAACTTATTTACAACACTCATATTGTTATAATAATTAATACAGAATTCCAGTGTAGTGGAAATCTGAGTTATAAACTTGTACGACGGGTTTATAATTGATTATTCTCTGTTTTGGTATACTAGACCTATAACAACATAATCCTAAAATTCTAGAGGTTTTATAAACAAAAGCACGCCATGGTTTTATAAATACAATTACTCATGTATATATGTAGTGATTGTGTGGCTAAATTGAAATTCAATTGAGTTGGCTACTCTATTTATTTATTTCAGAACTTTAACCATGATGCACTATTGCAATTATTTTTAGGCTACATGAAGGCATAGCTTTAATGTGTACTCATCAACAAAATATACATTAACATTCTGCATAAAACTACAGGTAGATAACCCAAACTACAAATTAGGACTATGTACAAATTTAAGAAGGATCCAATCAAAGGAAGTATATAATGACTTGCAGCCATAAGTCTCTAAACACATGCATGCAACACGCCTTAGCCTTTTTTTTTTTACTTTACAAAGGTAGATATAAAAAGCAATTTTTGGTAGTACGAAATATGCAAATCACATACACGCAAAAGATGCAATTAAAAATATATAAAATATAAATATGATGCACCAAAATGATAAAATATTTATTTTACACGATGTGAAGCTTTTAGAATCATAAAAATGCCCTTTTTGTGTTTCAAAGGAAATCAAGTTAGTGAAGTACCCTTACCGCATTCTATGGTAGCCAGATGGTGTTTTGCCGATCCTCATGTGTACATTCTCATAACTTCCATTGTTCTATACTGCTTCCATATATGCAAGAAAACTCAAATTTCTATTCCTATTGCAATTTTTCTAACCTACTGTACTTATCCTTGAGATTAAACAGCCTTGATATTTATGCAAAAAATTTATTTTGGTAATCTATTTCAGTTATTTTCATTAAATGAATTGGTTTATTATCGCTTTTGTAATTAGTTTATTTTCAAGTCGGATTTAGGGATTGGCGGCTGATGCATTTCACTTAGTTAAGTATCTTGGACAACTACCTTTGGTGCTTAGAATTCATTTGGCCAATCAAAGGTCATGTTAAATATATTTATGTGGTAACCTTATTGAACTGTTATTGAATCATTAGTACGCACTGTCTATTTCTTTGCTTCATGGTGTACAATTCGGTCAACGTTATAATTTAGGATTTGGACAATATTTTATTTAGGCCAAATCTCGAACTAATTAAAAAAACAGGCTAAGTTCAAAACTAATTATAAAAGTAGACCACTTTCTGCTACATAAGCGTCCACTTGTACTAGCAACATTTGAAATGCCGCTAGTATATTTTAGAAATAATAAGCGTACTGGTGGCATTTCAAATGCCACCAGTACACGTGGATGCTTATATGGTGGATAGTGGTCTACTTTTGTATAGTTTTGAACTTAGCCTATTTTTGTAATTAGTTCGAGAATTTGTCCTAAATAAAAAATTAACCTATAATTTATATATGTCCAACAACTTTACATTGAATCAAGTTTCTTATTTGTTTGGTTTATTCAGCAATATGTGACCAAAAGAATTGTCTTTAATTGAATAAAGTTCAGTATAGGAGTATAATTTTACACCTCTTAGTACAATGAGAATATCAAAGTGGCGAAGGCTTTTAGTCATTTCCCAATCAATTCAGGATTAAAGTTATGTTATATATTAAGCAATATAATGCAATCAGTCAAATAAATAATGTAAATAGAAAGTATCCAACATGCACATACCCACAAAACTAGATTGCATTATAGAAACCAATCATACACATTACCCACAAAGTTGCATATCCTCTTACTTCTTCTTGCCATAACCTCCTATCTTCTCTTCTTTATTAAATACATAAATATGCAAATTAAACTACTAACAACATTTTGTAGTCTTTTAAGTTTTTATACTTCATCTGAACTCATGACATAATAGTTGTAAAATTAATAATTTAGAAGTTGTAAACCAATGTAGAAAACTATTTAACCATGATTCATCTCCTCAAGATAATAAATTCAAGTTAATTCATTCATATGCATGTTTTCATGCCAATTTCAAATTTACTGGATAATTACTATATTGAATTACAATACTTTCTTTTGCAGTGAAGCCATTTTAGTACAGAATTGTTTATTTAGGAGCTCTAACATGATTAATACTTCAAAGAATATAGCTGTAAAAGATATAAATGATGTAGAAGTAAGTCCTAAAGGAACCCAAATTCTGGGTTCTTAGTTTATTTGGCTTTGTTAATCCATTTTGCTTCATTAGATAAGTTGTCTTCCAAATCATTTTTCCACACATCTGCAATTGATAAACTAACTTTTATGTTGTCAAGCTATGGAGGCAAATAAGATAGTTTTAGACAAAAAGGTATTCTTTATATTGCAGGTAATAATGAGATTATGAACTTCTAAACTGTAAATATGTATATATCCTATATGTATAGTGGTATCATAACTATGCGTATTATATATTTAATGGATTATCTTTGATAAATAGTCGAGTGATGCATGGTATCCTTTGGGGATTTTCTATATATTATGTGCACATTCATGTTTACACATTTCTATAATATGTAAATTTTGACTTTTAGAAAAAATATGAACAAAGATATAATATTTAAGAAGGATGTGGATATAAAAAAAGAGTTTCTCCATTTGTATTCTCAATACTTTGAAGTAAATAGGTTGTTAACTTACATTTTACTTTTCCACTTATACTTCTATGTTAGTTGTAACATCCCGCCTTTTCGCATGCTTTAAATCGACACACGTGCCAATTCAATCCATTCGGAAAGGCGGATTGTTATGGGGTAAATAAGAAAAACAAGAAAGAAATAAAACAAGATAGAATCTCATAGCGGAAGGATAAAATATAATAATCAAATATACAGTTTATAAAGTTGTTTTAAATTATTCGATTATACTTATACAACACATATCAGAGTTACACATACTATATAACCATGCAGCAGAACAATATGAGTGTAGTGGAATATAATAAATTATAATAATAGAAATCTCCGTCTTCGTCCTCCAGAGCTAAAGTCTTCGATCCTGAAATGCTCGGACTGACCCGAGAGAATTTGAAAAGACAAAAACACTCGAGTCAGAACTAAAAGATCTTATATAAGTTAAATCAACATAAATAAATATGAGCGCAGTAACTCAAGAGATGCTGGGGATTTACATCTCCTGAGGATCCGCTAAACTATTTACTATGTAGTATATTTCGCTATTATAATAGAGTCTATAGTGAAATAAACATACTTTTAAATAGCGTTAAGGCTTTACATTTTCCACCTTAACACGTAATAGTCCCAGTAGTCCATCCAATATCATAGTCGCTCCTTATTGGGAAGCCACCAGAGGATACCACACGAGCTACGGGAGAAATCCAAACTCGCACAAAGCGTGATAGGGTAGGTGACACGGCACAACTAGGCAATGCCAGGGTAGATATACCAATTACGCTTCCGGGTCGGTGGTAACGCGTAGCGCATAGCTACCGCCCACCTTGGACAAACTCCCCAATTCAAAGAAATCAAAAGTGAAGGAGGCCACCGAATCAATCCAAAGTCAGAGTATAGTATCGAAGGGAAGTGTCCGATCAGAGGTGCTACCTCATTAACCCGTCGATCGCTCCTATTTTAGCCACCTTATGCCAACTCACGGGAGTTGGGTCCACGTATTTACCTTACAGGAAACGCCACCACCAACCTACTTCATTCTAGAATCTCCACCGCATACACGGTTGTTAAAGTGGTTTTCGGGATTGGCAGAGAGTATGACAACTTCCGATCCCGGTCTCTTCAACAACCAAACGTTATTATAACACCGCGGTTGTGACGACCCAAACTCGATGTCCAATAAATGACATCAAATTCGCATCGTCGGAGCTTATAACAACAATCAGATGAATATAAAACAGCGGAACAGAATCAATGTCATAAATAATATCACTGTTACAACATCAACTTAATATCCATACTATAACAGAGTACATAGTACATACACCACAATCTCCAAATACAACATCATGATAATACAACAATGATCATACATCCAAAAATCCTCAAATGAAAGAGATGATTACGAACTCCCAAAAGCTAAACACCTGTAATCTCCAATAGCTCCTAAGATATATCCAAGATAAGAGCTCCAAAATACTGCTACTCCAAAATATAGAAACCTGCTACTAGGCTGCCCGTGTGAAAATAATGGGCACCCAGAGTTTAGGAAAGAAAACAATAAACTCCGGATCAGTCATGGGACTGGTATGAGTAAACAAAACAGTTGTATTTAAATAACAAGATTTATAAAAGAATTTTCGGAATGCTTTTAAAAATGGAACTACCATAAGACCTCCCGCCACACACACAATGCAAACGCAGAATTGGAGGAGATTTCTTCTTATGACAGTTAGATATGCTTGATACGAGGAAAGAATTCTTTGATATTATTACTAGTGCATAGTGAAGTAAATCATTTCGAAAGTAGAATATTAATCTTAGCCAGCATAGACATTTCGAACTATGCTTACTATAGCTACCATCTAAACAGTGGTGACCACCATAAGTAAATGGCAGGTTCTACAACTAAAACCGTACAGGGTTTCGTATTTGGAATTGGATTTCCAACAAATGGTCAGGCCAAGGAACTTCCCATTGCCACATGAGAACGCCTCTGGAAGGACGTCCCCGAGAACCAAACCGGATCTCTGCCAACACAAGGCCGGGTTACCCCTAACTGGGTAACTACTGACACGAGTATGCCATCTCCCGGTCATAACCAACCTTTAACCGGGGCCCCAGCAACAAATCACAAAATCATATATATATATATATATATATATATATATATATATATATATCTGCGATATCCACATAAGTTAAGTATCTGGGCTCCATACCATGATACCACTTCTATCCAGAAGGAAATGCACATACCCTAAGGGGTGCTACCCCCAATAACCTTGCCGCATCTTTCCTGTTTCGACCATTTCGGGGTGTGAGGTCCGACGAAGTCACGTCCATAAAAACACACTTTATACAAAAGCCGTGCTTTGGGTCAACAAATGATCAACACAATGATCACTAAGATAGACGATCAAATAAACGATCCTATCACAATAATCAACACAATGATCATTCCAGCAACACTCAGCATGTCACATTACCAAATTGGGAATATATCGCTGATAACTTCAACTATATAACCTCTGAGCTCGTACGTCTCAGAGAAGGGTGTTATGCTAAAAGAATAAATTCTCCGCCACCAACAGAAATATATTTGAAAGAAATCAGCTTTATATCTCAATTTGTAATGTCAGACAGGCTATCCATACAAGTCTGTTCCGGGCTCGAACAGAACCGAAGGCACTTTCAAAGAAGTCCTTGCAATCCGGATATTCACAATCCTGATCGGATTCACCATCACATATGGAGAACTCTATACCGGAGCAACTCGGTGCAGAGTCAATCGACAGGTCGTCCTATCGCTCTCGCAAATACCCGGTCTTCAACACCGGTCTTCGATTGCTATCCATAACGTCGAATCACATATTCGAAATGGGTTATACGACCCAAAGGTCCTTTCCCGGCTAATTCGAATAGTGAGTGTCAAATTTTAAAACATGTGGATGTCATTCACAAATATTCACAGGTTCGATGTGGGTTTCGGATAACCAATTGAAATCCGATACCCTGTCGCATCGAAGTTTAAATGCCGTTTTACGGACAACAGGGTTTTCACATCAATACAGAACAAATCATAATCACAGTGTAATAACATGGCAATTACATCATACAGAATTACAAACAGAACAGAGATATCAATGTAAGTTAACAACAATAGTTAATTACTTTCCAATGTGATTTAAATAAATTTACCACTAAATTAATTTAATTTAATGATGAGAATTTGGATAAATAAACTAAATTTTGATTACTCAATTTATTGTTTCAAAATTTACAAATTCTTACTTACAAATTCATTTAAACACTTAATTGTTTATAAATCAATTTAATTACCTTAATTATCATTTTAAACTACATTATTTACTTATTAAACAATTTTGTAAAATGATGTATCTGGATTTAATAAATTAACCATATAAATATTATTATTATTATTTTTCTTGATTACTTTAAAACGATGATTTATTATTTATAATTACAATTGAATTAAATCTCAATTGACTATATTAATTTATTATTCCTTAATAAATTATCTTAATGTAACTATCAATTTTGAATCAATCATTTTAAATTATCAACTTAATGATTTTTAAATTTACAACTTTAATTTAATTGCTTTTATTTATTTATTATTATTAATAAAAGAGTAATTTTAAATCATAAATTATTTTATCATTAATTTATTAACTTCACATTCCATTTACAAACTTTCTTCATTTTATAAACAATGCTTATAAACATTGTTTAAACTTAAGTTTTCGACAAACCTCAACTGAACTTGCTGTTTCAGGTGGCCAACCCGAGTCTCCCCCGAGTCACGCTCGAGTTCGAACGCTGCCTGCTTCGAGTTTCTGCCCCATTCTACCCGAGTAAATAAAAATTTTCAAAATTGGTTTAAGTCCAATTTCATCCCGATACAACCCTGAAACCACTCGATTCCTCCTTCGAGTTTCTGCCCTAATTCCCCGACCTTTACTTCGAGTCACCCACACGAGTACAAACTGGAATGCTTCAGGCTATAACCTTCCTGATCATCAACTCGTGCACATATACGTGCACAACTGGAATCGCCTCCTCCGGTCGAACTTCTGGTCGTCCACACGTCATCGACGATGTGCTCGTGCCTCTCAAACCCTCACAAGTTCGAGCAAATCATAATTTCAAAATCTCGTCCTCAAACCCAAAAGCTTGAACGAACAACCCTTAAACAATTGCCTCGCCCCAACGCCTGACGCCGCCAGAAACCCAACAACTTCGTCCATAGTTGCCCCAATGACCCCTGACCTTTACCCCCCCTGACCGATCATCTCAGACCCCTCGACGAAGAAGCGGTTTGCTCAAAACCGCGGGCAACCCAAACCTGCCCACAAACCCTATATCCTCCTCGTATAGCTTCTCTGATGATTTAAAAATGTTTTTGCCATTTTTCTGGTGACCATCAGCGTTCAAGCTATCCCTGACACCAAGCTCGAGATCATACGATCTCGAGGTCACCGGAATTTGCCACCAGTTGAATTTCCGTTCAACTCGAAATGCCGCTCGATCAATCAAGTTAAAAATCTAGATTTTTGTTTTAAAAATCATGGTTTTTGAAGAGAAATTTTATCGTGCCATTGAATCAAGATTTCCAAACATTCGAATTTTATAAAATTTCGAGTTTTACTGTATATTTTTCTTCCTCAGTAAGATATATACATTTTTCTCTTCCAATCTCCACTAGAAATATATTTAAAGCTTGGATCTCATTTTAACAAACCTGTCATATTGATGTCTGAAAGTATTCCAAAGATTTGGGGGAAAGTTTTAAGTTTTAAAACAAATTATGAAACCTGTTAACACATAACCTATCACTGTGTATCAGACTTACTATCAATTTCATACTAATATGTACATACATAAAACAACATGCAGGCATATTAACCATCATTCAAGAGCATCATCAAAACAATATCACTAAGTACAGGAAAATAAAAGTGGGTTTGCTCACTTTGAAATATGAAACAGAGAGGCTTCTGCTTTGAAAAAGAAACAGTTTGTATCTTTTCTTGTTTGTTTTCATGCTTTGCTAAAATTTGTTTAAAAGAATATAAAGCAACTATGCATGAGTATTTATAAAGGAATGTATACTGTGTTTTAATCCTGAAGCTAATCAGGGAATTACTTTCTCGTGTAAGCATACACAGGACAACATCAATTCATTTATTCAAATTTTTTTTTTCCTGCAACCTAATGATTAATCCTACTATATTATCCAAGACTTTACTCAGCAATAAGATTGTGAAAGAATCAAAAGTTTACTCACTTTGAAATATGAAACAGAAAGCACTTTGGTCTTTTGGAAGACTGCAGTTTAATTTTTTTTTTTCTGATTTCCTTTTTTTTCTTTCTTCCTTCAGCAACTAGTTTTGAACTTGTATATATATATATTTTTTTTAGGTTTATTTTCTATCCTTTGTTAGGGTTTTTTTTTTCTTTGAACAAATAGAACTACGGTCATGTATATATGGAGGTGTGCAGGCTTTACTTGAGTGCTGTTGAGGCAAGACTCCTCTTTTTATTTTTTTTATTTTATTCATTTTTTTTTTTGTACTTATGTATGGCTGAATATGAAAGCATTTAATGAAGCATTAAATGTTACATGCTTCCTATCCTTGCATGTTTACAGATCATGCTGGAAGTTAAAGCATTGCATGTAGGTATGTTGCTTTGTAGATGCTTGCATTTAATGTAAGCATGTTTTGAGATGCTTTTATACTGTGTACTTGTAGAATGTGCTGTTTGATTTATATAAATATTATTTTGTTTGAATATTTTACTCTCTTGCATCTTCTTTTATATGTACAGTTCATATGTTTTTTTTTTTTATAAGTGTTATCTTGTTTGATTTGTTTATATGTTTATATTACTTAAATGTTAGATTATTTGTTTATTTGTTTATTTGTTTAATTGTTTACTTGTTTAATTATTCATAGGTTTATTTGTTTATTTGTTTAATTGTTTACTTGTTAGATTATTTGTTTAATTGTTAGATTATTATGATGCGATTTAAATTTTAAAATTTTATCATAACTTACATTAACAATTTTTTTTTATTTCTTTTAAAAGTTTTAACTAAAAATACTAAACTTTGTTCATATTTTATTCCTTTATAACTTTTCAATTTTTATTTCAAAAAGTTAAAATATATTACTAAATTTTAAATTCAAAATTTTCGGGATGTTACAATATCCCCTCCTTAAGAAAATTTCGTCCTCGAAATTGAAAGAGAGAGAAACTTAAACAATAATATACGAATTCAAAAACAAGGAAATGACTTACAGTTTTAAGTCGAGATGTCAATTCTGCATTTGGGATATGATTTCTTCATATTCTCTTCAGTCTCCCAAGTACAGTCCTTTGGATCGCCACTCCATTTAACTTTGACCAATTTCACAATTTTGTTCCTCAATCGCTTCTCATCACGATCAATAATTTTCATCGGTTCCCTTCTAACTGCCAAATTGGGAGTGATTTCAAGATCCTGCTGAGCAGCTTCTTCAATAATATCATCTGGATCGTGCACATATTTCCGAAGATTAGAAATATGGAACACATCATGTACGCCAGACAACCAGCTGGGTAACTGCACTCTATATGCTAGAGAACCAATCCTTTCCAGAATAGGAAAAGGACCAATATAACGCGGTGCCAACTTTCCAGTTTTCCCGAATCTCAATACACCCCGCATCGGAGATACTTTCAGAAATACAGAATCTCCAACTTGAAATTCCAAATTTCTCCTTCGACGGTCATAATAGCTCTTCTGACGGCTTTGGGCAGTTAATAACTTCTTTCGAATAAAATTTACCTTCTCAGTGGCTTCTTTTATCATATCCGGTCCAAGAACAAGTCTGTCACCTGATTCGATCCAGCATGTAGGTGATCGACACGGATGACCATATAAAGCTTCGAAAGGAGCCATTTCTAAACTGGCCTGATAACTGTTATTGTAAGAGAATTCAACCAGATGCAAATGGTCCTCCCAAGAACCACCAAAATCATGAACACAAGCACGCAGTAGGTCTTCTAAAATTCAATTAACTCTCTCAGTCTGTCCATCAGATTGCGGATGATAAGCAGTACTGAAATTTAATTTCGTTCCCAATGCATCCTGAAATGCTTCCCAAAATCTACTAGTGAAGATCGGGTCACGATCACTCACTATACTACTAGGAATACCATGGAGGCGAACAATTTCCTTTATATAAATACCTGCCAAGCTTGCTGCAGTCCGAGTAGATTTAACTGGAATGAAATGAGCATTTTTGGTTAGACGATCCACAATAACCCAAATCGCTTCATTGCCTTTCTTGGTACGAGGCAATCCATCAATGAAATCCATCGATACCTGATCCCACTTCCATTTCGGTACTTCCAAAGGTTGAAGTAAACCGGCCACTTTCCTTTGGTCGCTCTTGATCTGCTGACAAGTAGCACAACGACTCACATAAATAGATATGTCTCTCTTCATCGTTTTCCACCAGAATGTTCTTTTAACATCTCGATACATTTTGTTGACTCCCGGATGGATGCTGAATTTGGACTTGTGGCATTCGTCCAATACTTCTCGTTTCAATTCTGGAATGTCAGGGACACAAATCCTGCCTTTTAATCTTATTACTCCTCTATTATCCATCTCAAAACTAGTGCCTTCACCCTGGCATATTCTTTTATGGATTCCTCGAAGAAACTCATCTTCTTTCTGCCGTCTTGCAATCCTTTTGAGAAGAGTAGGAGTGATAACAAGATAAGCAAGAACAACATAACTTCTGCTCAAAGCGTCTGCAACTACATTGGCCTTTCCGGGCGTATACAGAATATCTAAGTCATAAGATGCTAGAAATTCCAACCAACGTTGTTATCGCAGATTTAGATCCTTCTGGGTGAAAAGATATTTCAAGTTTTTATGATCGGTGAATAATTCGAATTTTTCACCCAGAAGATAGTGTCGCCATATTTTCAAAGCGAAAACAACTGCCAAAAGTTCCAAATCGTGCGTTGGGTAGTTCTTCTCATGCGGACGTAATTGTCTACCTGCGTAGGCAACCACCTTTCCATTTTGCATCAATACTGCACCTACCCCTTCACCACATGCATCAGTATAGACAGATAAGCCTTGGTTCCCGTTAACAATAGTGAGAACAGGAGCAGTGGTCAATCTCTTTTTCAACTCTTGAAAAACTTCTTCACATTTTGAAGTCCAAATGACTTTGCATTTTTCATTGTTAACTTAGTCAGCGGACTAGCTAACTTAGAAAAATCTTGAACGAATTTCCGGTAATAGCCTGCTAAACCCAAAAAGCTTCGAACTTCTCTTGGAGTAGTGGGTTGTTTCCAATCAAGAATAGCGGAAATTTTGCTAGGATCTACTGAAATTCCTTCTTCATTAACAATATGGCCAAGGAATTTGACTTCATTGACCCAGAAGTGGCATTTGGAAAATTTTGCATATAGAACATTTCTCCTCAAAATTTCTAAGACAATTCTAAGATGCTCGGCATGCTCATCTTCAGTTTTGGAGAAAATTAAGATGTCATCAATGAATACAAGCACAAATTTATTCAGAACTTCCCGAAACACACGAGTCATGAGATCTACGAAGTATGCTGGAGCATTGGTTAGCCCGAAAGGCATAACCAACCATTCATAGAACATATTAGGACCTCTGAAAGCGGTCAGATGTACACAATCTTCGGCGATTCGTAATTGATGGAATCCCTGGGCTAGATCCATTTTTGAAAAGAAACGAGCGCCGTGCAACTGATCAAATAAATCATCAATCCTGGGCAGTGGAAATTTATTCTTGAGAGTTTGTTTATTTAGATCGCGGTAATCTACACACAATCTCAAAGATCCGTCTGATTTGGCAACAAATACGACGGCTGAACCCCATTCAGAAACACTGGGTCGAATTAATCCTTTTTCTAGTAGCTCATTAGTTTGATGAACCAATTCAATCTTTTCCCTAGGTGCCATTCTGCGACTTGCATGAACAACAGGACGAGTATTAGGTACAAGATCAATTCGGAATTCTATTTCTCGATGAGGAGGTAAAGATTTCACTTCTTCGAATACGTCGGAAAAATCCCGAACAACAGGTATAGACTGCAAAGTGGGTTCAAGATTTCCTAAAGTATATATCAATCTGTCGTTCCTTGGACTAGGATTTTCACAAGAGATTTCAATAAAATTTCCAAAACTTGTTTTGATTAAAACTGTCCGATTACTACACTCCAATCTAGCATCGTATCTCGTTAACCAGTTCATACCGAGTAAGATTTCAAATTCGTCAAATTCGAGGACATACAGGTTGATAGGAAATTTATAGCTAGCATATGAAATAGGAACTCTCTTACAATATGAACTAAGATTTGCGGGACCTCCAACCGGATTTTTCACGCAAATAAGATCGTCAGCAAATTTAGTTTCAAGTCCTAATTCATTTACGGTTTGTTGGGAAATAAAGCTATGTGAAGCTCCTGTATCAAATAAAACTCTAACAGTTCTATTATTAATAGTAAGGTTACCTTCCAAAACACTTTTCCCTTTGTCAGCTTTTGAAGATGAGGGGTCCTCCTTTATCGTGTAAACTTTTGCCACCTGCGCTGGCTTCATCACTGGGCAATCTTTAACTAAATGTCCCGGTTTATGACAATTGTAACATTCTCTAGCTGGTTTCTTCGGTTTTGGGCAGTCATTTGAATAATGGCCTTTCTCTTTGCAGTTGTAACAAGTGACATTTTCTGTTGCTCTTTCTTGAGTGTTCCTCTTCTTCTCATTGCCTTGCCAAGGTTTCTTGCCTCCGAATTTACGCTTTTTATAATTCTGACTACCTGAATTACCTTTCTCCACAGTTGCTTCTTGTATATCAAGAGTAGCGTACCTGTACCCCATATCTACCAAATCCGAAAAAGATTCTTTAACATGACCTGTCATTCTTCCATGATATTTCTGGTTCATTCCTCGGATAAACCTTTCGTTCTTCTTCAGAGGTGTATTTAGCAATTCCGGGCCAAACCGAGATAGTTCACTAAATTTATTCAAGTATTCTTCAAACGACAAACTTCCTTGTTTCAAATCCAGAAATTCCTGATACATTCTAGAAACTCCCGCCGATGGCATGTAACGTTTCTCAAATACTTCTTTAAAACGATCCCAAGTAAATTCTTCCTCGGGTTCATCTATAATGATGGTTTCCCACCAAGCTGAAGCTTCTCCTTGGAGTTGCCAAGAAGCTATAAGTCTTTTCTGCTCATCCTGCAATTTTAGCCCTTTAAAAATCTTTTCACACGATCTTACCCAAGCTTGAGCGTCAATAATCGACTCCTTGCCAATAAATGGTTTGCCACCAAGCTTTTCAAACTTCTTATATAATTCAGCCAAGTCCGGCTGCTGCTGAATTTCTATTACTGCTTCTGCGGCTGCGGGAATTTGATTTGGTGCTGCAGCATTGCCTTGACCCCTAGTTCTTCCTCTGCGTCCACTCATTTTCACTATCTGAGATTAGTAAGAAAATTGATTTAGATATACAGGCGAAATATCTTAAGGAATGTCAGCAGTAAAAAGAAATAGACTAAGAAATTTCAAAGTTTCAATTTTGATTATACTCATTCTAGGGTATACTTCACCCTATCTCTAATGAGCCATCTAATGTGTTATACTCCGTAGCTAAAGTTCTTACTCAACCTACAGCTCTGATACCAATTTGTGACGACCCAAACTCGATGTCCAATAAATGACATCAAATTCGCATCGTCGGAGCTTATAACAACAATCAGATGAATATAAAACAGCGGAACAGAATCAATGTCATAAATAATATCACTGTTACAACATCAACTTAATATCCATACTATAACAGAGTACATAGTACATACACCACAATCTCCAAATACAACATCATGATAATACAACAATGATCATATATCCAAAAATCCTCAAATGAAAGAGATGATTACGAACTCCCAAAAGCTAAACACCTGTAATCTCCAATAGCTCCTAAGATATATCCAAGATAAGAGCTCCAAAATACTGCTACTCCAAAATATAGAAACCTGCTACTAGGCTGCCCGTGTGAAAATAATGGGCACCCAGAGTTTAGGAAAGAAAACAATAAACTCCGGATCAGTCATGGGACTGGTATGAGTAAACAAAACAGTTGTATTTAAATAACAAGATTTATAAAAGAATTTTCGGAATGCTTTTAAAAATGGAACTACCATAAGACCTCCCGCCACACACACAATGCAAACGCAGAATTGGAGGAGATTTCTTCTTATGACAGTTAGATATGCTTGATACGAGGAAAGAATTCTTTGATATTATTACTAGTGCATAGTGAAGTAAATCATTTCGAAAGTAGAATATTAATCTTAGCCAGCATAGACATTTCGAACTATGCTTACTATAGCTACCATCTAAACAGTGGTGACCACCATAAGTAAATGGCAGGTTCTACAACTAAAACCGTACAGGGTTTCGTATTTGGAATTGGATTTCCAACAAATGGTCAGGCCAAGGAACTTCCCATTGCCACATGAGAACGCCTCTGGAAGGACGTCCCCGAGAACCAAACCGGATCTCTGCCAACACAAGGCCGGGTTACCCCTAACTGGGTAACTACTGACACGAGTATGCCATCTCCCGGTCGTAACCAACCTTTAACCGGGGCCCCAGCAACAAATCACAAAATCATATATATATATCTGCGATATCCACATAAGTTAAGTATCGGGGCTCCATACCATGATACCACTTCTATCCAGAAGGAAATGCACATACCCTAAGGGGTGCTACCCCCAATAACCTTGCCGCATCTTTCCTGTTTCGACCATTTCGGGGTGTGAGGTCCGACGAAGTCACGTCCACAAAAACACACTTTATACAAAAGCCGTGCTTTGGGTCAACAAATGATCAACACAATGATCACTAAGATAGACGATCAAATAAACGATCCTATCACAATAATCAACACAATGATCATTCCAGCAACACTCAGCATGTCACATTACCAAATTGGGAATATATCGCTGATAACTTCAACTATATAACCTCTGAGCTCGTACGTCTCAGAGAAGGGTGTTATGCTAAAAGAATAAATTCTCCGCCACCAACAGAAATATATTTGAAAGAAATCAGCTTTATATCTCAATTTGTAATGTCAGACAGGCTATCCATACAAGTCTGTTCCGGGCTCGAACAGAACCGAAGGCACTTTCAAAGAAGTCCTTGCAATCCGGATATTCACAATCCTGATCGGATTCACCATCACATATGGAGAACTCTATACCGGAGCAACTCGGTGCAGAGTCAATCGACAGGTCGTCCTATCGCTCTCGCAAATACCCGGTCTTCAACACCGGTCTTCGATTGCTATCCATAACGTCGAATCACATATTCGAAATGGGTTATACGACCCAAAGGTCCTTTCCCGGCTAATTCGAATAGTGAGTGTCAAATTTTAAAACATGTGGATGTCATTCACAAATATTCACAGGTTCGATGTGGGTTTCGGATAACCAATTGAAATCCGATACCCTGTCGCATCGAAGTTTAAATGCCGTTTTACGGACAACAGGGTTTTCACATCAATACAGAACAAATCATAATCACAGTGTAATAACATGGCAATTACATCATACAGAATTACAAACAGAACAGAGATATCAATGTAAGTTAACAACAATAGTTAATTACTTTCCAATGTGATTTAAATAAATTTACCACTAAATTAATTTAATTTAATGATGAGAATTTGGATAAATAAACTAAATTTTAATTACTCAATTTATTGTTTCAAAATTTACAAATTCTTACTTACAAATTCATTTAAACACTTAATTGTTTATAAATCAATTTAATTACCTTAATTATCATTTTAAACTACATTATTTACTTATTAAACAATTTTGTAAAATGATGTATCTGGATTTAATAAATTAACCATATAAATATTATTATTATTATTTTTCTTGATTACTTTAAAACGATGATTTATTATTTATAATTACAATTGAATTAAATCTCAATTGACTATATTAATTTATTATTCCTTAATAAATTATCTTAATGTAACTATCAATTTTGAATCAATCATTTTAAATTATCAACTTAATGATTTTTAAATTTACAACTTTAATTTAATTGCTTTTATTTATTTATTATTATTAATAAAAGAGTAATTTTAAATCATAAATTATTTTATCATTAATTTATTAACTTCACATTCCATTTACAAACTTTCTTCATTTTATAAACAATGCTTATAAACATTGTTTAAACTTAAGTTTTCGACAAACCTCAACTGAACTTGCTGTTTCAGGTGGCCAACCCGAGTCTCCCCCGAGTCACGCTCGAGTTCGAACGCTGCCTGCTTCGAGTTTCTGCCCCATTCTACCCGAGTAAATAAAAATTTTCAAAATTGGTTTAAGTCCAATTTCATCCCGATACAACCCTGAAACCACTCGATTCCTCCTTCGAGTTTCTGCCCTAATTCCCCGACCTTTACTTCGAGTCACCCACACGAGTACAAACTGGAATGCTTCAGGCTATAACCTTCCTGATCATCAACTCGTGCACATATACGTGCACAACTGGAATCGCCTCCTCCGGTCGAACTTTTGGTCGTCCACACGTCATCGACGACGTGCTCGTGCCTCTCAAACCCCCACAAGTTCGAGCAAATCATAATTTCAAAATCTCGTCCTCAAACCCAAAAGCTTGAACGAACAACCCTTAAACAATTGCCTCGCCCCAACGCCTGACGCCGCCAGAAACCCAACAACTTCGTCTATAGTTGCCCCAATGACCCCTGACCTTTACCCCCCCGACCGATCATCTCAGACCCCTCGACGAAGAAGCGGTTTGCTCAAAACCGCGGGCAACCCAAACCTGCCCACAAACCCTATATCCTCCTCGTATAGCTTCTCTGATGATTTAAAAATGTTTTTGCCATTTTTCTGGTGACCATCAGCGTTCAAGCTATCCCTGACACCAAGCTCGAGATCATACGATCTCGAGGTCACCGGAATTTGCAACCAGTTGAATTTCCGTTCAACTCGAAATGCCGCTCGATCAATCAAGTTAAAAATCTAGATTTTTGTTTTAAAAATCATGGTTTTTGAAGAGAAATTTTATCGTGCCATTGAATCAAGATTGCCAAACATTCGAATTTTATAAAATTTCGAGTTTTATTGTATATTTTTCTTCCTCAGTAAGATATATACATTTTTCTCTTCCAATATCCACTAGAAATATATTTAAAGCTTGGATCTCATTTTAACAAACCTGTCATATTGATGTCTGAAAGTATTCCAAAGATTTGGGGGAAAGTTTTAAGTTTTAAAACAAATTATGAAACCTGTTAACACATAACCTATCACTGTGTATCAGACTTACTATCAATTTCATACTAATATGTACATACATAAAACAACATGCAGGCATATTAACCATCATTTAAGAGCATCATCAAAACAATATCACTAAGTACGGGCAAATAAAAGTGGGTTTGCTCACTTTGAAATATGAAACAGAGAGGCTTCTGCTTTGAAAAAGAAACAGTTTGTATCTTTTCTTGTTTGTTTTCATGCTTTGCTAAAATTTGTTTAAAAGAATATAAAGCAACTATGCATGAGTATTTATAAAGGAATGTATACTGTGTTTTAATCCTGAAGCTAATCAGGGAATTACTTTCTCGTGCAAGCATACACAGGACAACATCAATTCATTTATTCAATTTTTTTTTTCCTGCAACCTAATGATTAATCCTACTATATTATCCAAGACTTTACTCAGCAATAAGATTGTGAAAGAATCAAAAGTTTACTCACTTTGAAATATGAAACAGAAAGCACTTTGGTCTTTTGGAAGACTGCAGTTTAATTTTTTTTTTCTGATTTCCTTTTTTTTCTTTCTTCCTTCAGCAACTAGTTTTGAACTTGTATATATATATATTTTTTTAGGTTTATTTTCTATCCTTTGTTAGGGTTTTTTTTTTCTTTGAACAAATAGAACTACGGTCATGTATATATGGAGGTGTGCAGGCTTTACTTGAGTGCTGTTGAGGCAAGACTCCTCTTTTTATTTTTTTTATTTTATTCATTTTTTTTTTTGTACTTATGTATGGCTGAATATGAAAGCATTTAATGAAGCATTAAATGTTACATGCTTCCTATCCTTGCATGTTTACAGATCATGCTGGAAGTTAAAGCATTGCATGTAGGTATGTTGCTTTGTAGATGCTTGCATTTAATGTAAGCATGTTTTGAGATGCTTTTATACTGTGTACTTGTAGAATGTGCTGTTTGATTTATATAAATATTATTTTGTTTGAATATTTTACTCTCTTGCATCTTCTTTTATATGTACAGTTCATATGTTTTTATATTTTTTTTTATAAGTGTTATCTTGTTTGATTTGTTTATATGTTTATATTACTTAAATGTTAGATTATTTGTTTATTTGTTTATCTGTTTAATTGTTTACTTGTTTAATTATTCATAGGTTTATTTGTTTATTTGTTTAATTGTTTACTTGTTAGATTATTTGTTTAATTGTTAGATTATTATGATGCGATTTAAATTTTAAAATTTTATCATAACTTACATTAACAATTTTTTTTTATTTCTTTTAAAAGTTTTAACTAAAAATACTAAACTTTGTTCATATTTTATTCCTTTATAACTTTTCAATTTTTATTTCAAAAAGTTAAAATATATTACTAAATTTTAAATTCAAAATTTTCGGGATGTTACAGCGGTCTTAAAATAGTCTATACTTTAAAACCAGAATATAATTATCCATTTAAAAACCTATAAATACGATATCAATTCCATTTCCAAAACAACTCATTTTGATATTATTTTTATAAAACCCAAATCAATAATATCATTTTTATTTCAAATATATTTCTTTTCCAAAATCATACTGCTTTAAAATTTACAATATCTGGAAACCAAACATTAGAATTATAACTTTCAAAGCATAACACTTCAAAATCCATAGCTTTAAAACCATAACGTCTAAAACTTGAATGGTTTGGACATTCAACAGTATATAGAATAAAATAGTTTGAATTTAAAATTACTTTAAAAAATAATTTCCGCAGCTTCACAATTTTATTCATTTAAAATTTTAGGTCTAAACCCCATAAATTTAGATTCACTTTGAGTATTAATAAAACACTTCGATTTCAATATATTCAAACTTTGAATATTTAACAATTTCAAAACTAAGGTTGGAAATTCTATTCATCAATTTATTGTCCTATTATTTTGTTTGAAATATTCACAAAATAAATCCATAAAATAAAAATCGAATTTTTAACAACTAAATATTTCCTTCAATTCATTTATACTAGAAATATTCATTTAATTTATCTTGAATAAAAATCCAGTTATAAATATCATACCTTTAAAATTTTCAATTTTAATAAGTTTACATCACTTATGGAGTTAAATTTTTAAATAAGCTCAATTCCAAATAAATTTCCAATTTATCTTCCAATCTTAATTGGTTTAAATCATTAAAACTCTATATATATACACCATATCTTTAACCTATACTTGACCATATACTATAAATTATCAAACTCCATTATTTAACTTATATATTTTATTTAATAGATTTATACATAGCTTAAATTCAAAAATTTAACTATATATGTATATATATAAAATAATATTTATATAATATCGAAATTTAATATTTATTAAACCGTATCCTATACAAACCATAGAAACCATTTTCAAAATAATTATATATAGACCGATGGTACCTGTATAAAATTTTCCATCCTATGGTCAAGTATTATCATTTCAATCCACAATTTAAAAATAAAAATGCGATTGTATATCATTTCAAACCGCAATCCCGAATGAAATGAAAATGTATAATAACTTGCAGTTTATAATATATAGAACACATCATCCATTCACCCAATATCAATCATCAACCAATTTATTGCAATCATCATCAATTTAAGCAAACATAAATAGAGCATATAAAATATAACAGGTATCAACCAACAGTTTATATTCAAAATAAATAGATAACTGTTTTACTAGCAGTTTATAAGTAAAATAAATAAATTTTAACTGTCAATTTATATGCAATAATAGAATTAACTAATAGCTAAATTAAATAAATGCGATTTAACTGAGATGATGAATAAAATATGCAAAACAGTCATAAATAAATTTCTACTCATATCTTAAATCAATTTAACAAACATAAGAAAACTTAGAAGTTGTGAGTGGGTTAAAACACTCACCTTTTGAATTTAAATTGAATTTAAACCCAAAATTTTGACATTCTCCAAATCCGTCCAAACCAGTGCCAAAATGTTCGAAACTCCAATACGAACCTAGCGGTGAAAACCACATGTGAAATCGAATTCGTATGAGAAAGTTATCAACATAAGAACGTTTAAGTTTGAATTTTAAAAAAATAAAATAAAATAAAAAGGCCACCACTCACTCACGACACGTCATCACCCTCCCATCTTCCACCACGCGCAAAACTACCTCCAGGAAAGCATTTGAACGGGCCGCCCCTTTTACTACCGTTGACCACGATCTATAGGCCGCCACGACCACCATTTGCCATGCCGATGACGATCATCCACTTGCCCAAGATGAGCCGCCTCTCCCTTAGCCTCGACCCCCCTTCGGGTGCCGGCCGCCGCCATCCCCAGCTTAGGGTTTGCCGAACCCTAAAAGTAAAATTCCCGGCTACTTAGATCGAAATAGCACAAGCGACCACCACCGTCTCGAAGCCGATGACGAGATCTACAATACCCATATTTTGATTTTCCAATTTCTTTCCGAATCAAAAGCGCCCAATTAGCCCTAGGGTTTCGAAATTCATGAATTTTGACCGAGATTTGCCGTTGATTCGAGCACCAATTTCAAAAATAGAAGCTACGGGTAGATTCGTATCGATGAGATCTTCGATTCTATAATTTTTTCGAATTTTTTCGAAAAGTTTGAATTTTCATTTGATTTTTGAATTTTGAAATTGGATCTAGGGTTTGCATCTATTGGGGAAGAGGAGGAGTTGATGAAGTTTTACGCACAGACAAATGAGAATAGGCGGAGACTAGGGTTTAGCAGGGTATTTATAGAAAAAGTTGGAATAGACAGATGGATCCAAATTATAACGCACAAAACGATAATTGGCCCAAAAAGCCCGTTCTGACCCCGAAACGAAATTGGGTAAACCCATATATCAAAACAGGTGTTTTAAAATATTTTAAATGCGATGGAAAATGTTTCACATCCAAATTCCATCGTATGAAAAAGTTATGCTGAAATCAATATTTTCAAATCGATTTCAAATTGATTTCAATTTCGTTTATTTCAAGGCGTTTCGAGTCCGTACGATCAAACGACAAGTCCGATCGTTACGAAACTTGAAATCCTATAATAATTCACCGTTACGGATCCGATAAAACTTGTTTCGTCAAAATCCGAGTCAGTATCCATAATGGCTATTTTTATATTAATTAAATAAATTTAAAATAAATTAATTAAATCAAATTTCAAAATTTAAATTCTAAAATTTGCAATCTTTATCACTTTATGATTCTCAAACATTTACAATGATTTAACAATTTTTAAATGTCAATTTATTAAAGATTAATCAATATAAATCTTCAATTTCATAAAATTCAAAATTATAGATAAATTTCCAAAATTTCCATTAAATTGAATTAACCCATAATTATTCCCATTCATAATTTCAAATAGAAGGGTTTACCATTGGATTTAAATTTATTACATAAATATTTCCAAATTTCAACTTAATTTTTAAATTAACGTAATAGTTAAATATTTGATTTCATTCATTTGCAATAAATCTAATTATTATAAATTAAATGAATTAACTCACTATTTAAAATTCAAATTATATAATTCATATATTTTATCATCTTAAATTACTTATTAATTTAATATTCTTTAAACAAATTCCCATTTCAATTCCAAATAGCGTAGTAATTAATCACATTCACAATAAACTCAATAAATAAAATTTATCCAAATAAATTAACTTGATTTACTTAAATTCTTTTTATCTAACCAATTATTATTCGATAAATTTCTTCCTATGCTATAATTATATTTGATTCATAACTAATACCCTTAATTTTTCCCAAATTTATGTTAATGTAACATTTCCTTTAGATTTGTTGCAATGATTTCCAATTCAATTGAATGATTCTCCTGAGGATCCGTTAAACTATTTAATATGTAGTATATTTCGCTATTATAATAGTGTCTATAGTAAAATAAACATACATTTAAATAGCGTTAAGGCTTTACATTTTCCACCTTAACACGTAATAGTCCCAGTAGTCCATCCAATATCATAGTCGCTCCTGATCGGGAAGCCACCAGAGGATACCACACGGGCTACGGGAGAAATCCAAACTCGCACAAGGCACGATAGGGTAGGTGACACGGCACAACAAGGCAATGCCAGGGTAGATATACCAATTACACTTCCGGGTTGGTGGTAACGCGTAGCGCGTAGCTACTGCCCACCTCAGACAAACTCCCCCAAATCAAAGAAATCAAAAGTGAAGGTGGCCACCGAATCAATCCAAAGTCAGAGTATAGTATCAAAGGGAAGTGTCCGATCAGAGGTGCTGCCTCATTAACCGGTCGATCGCTTCTATTTTAGCCACCTTATGCCAACTCACGGGAGTTGGGTCCACGTCTTTACCTTACAGGACACGCCACCACCAACCTACTTCATTCTGGAATCTCCACCGCGTACACGGTTGTTAAAGTGGTTTTCGGAGTTGGCAGAGAGTATGACAACTTCCAATTCCGGTCTCTTCAGCAACCAAACGTTATTATAACACCGCGGTCTTAAAATAGTTTATACTTTAAAACCAGAATATAATTATCCATTTCAAAACCCATAAATACGATATCAATTCCATTTCCAAAACAACTCATTTTGATATTATTTTTATAAAACCCAAATCAATAATATCATTTTTATTTCAAATATATTTCTTTTCCAAAATCATACTGCTTTAAAATTTACAATATCTGGAAACCAAACATTTGAATTATAACTTTCAAAACATAATACTTCGAAATTCATAGCATTAAAACCATAACTTCTAAAAATTGAATGGTTTGGATATTCAACAGTATATAAAATAAAATAGTTTGAATTTAAAATTACTATATAAAATAATTTCCGCGACTTCACAATTTTATTCATATAAAATTTTAGGTCTAAAACCCATAAATTTAGATTCACTTTGAGTTTCAATAAAACACTTCGATTTCAATATATTCAAACTTTGAGTATTTAACAATTTCAAAACTAAGGTTGGAAATTCTATTCAACAATTTATTGTCCTATTATTTAGTTTGAAATATTCACAAAATAAATCCATAAAATGAAACTCAAATTTTTAACAATTAAATATTTCTTTCAATTCATTTATACTAGAAATATTCATTTAATTTATCTTGAATAAAAATCCAGTTATAAATATCATACCTTTAAAATTTCCAATTTTAATAAGTTTACATCGCTCATGGAGTTCAATTTTTAAATAAGCTCAATTCCAAATAAATTTCCAATTTATCTTCCAATCTTAATTGGTTTAAATCATTAAAACTCTATATATATACACCATATATTAAACCTATACTTGACCATATACTATAAATTATCAAACTCCATTATTCAACTTATATATTTTATTTAATAGATTTATACATAGCTTAAATTCAAAAATGCAACTATATATGTGTATATATATATATATATATATATATATATATATATATATATATATATATAAAATAATATTTATATAATATCGAAATTTAATATTTATTAAATAGTATCCTATCCAAACCATAGAAATCATTTTCAAAATAATTATATATAGGCTGATGGTGTCTGTATAAAATTTTCTATCCTATGGTAAAGTGATATGGATATTTATCATTTCAATCCGCAATTTAAAAATAAAAATGCGGTTGTATATCATTTCAAACCACAATCCCGAATGAAATGAAAATGCATAATAACTTGCAGTTTATAATATATAGAACACATCATCCATTCACCTAGTATCAATCATCAACCAATTTATTGCAATCATCATCAATTTAAACAAACATAAATAGAGCATATAAAATATAACAGGAATCAACCAACAGTTTATATTCAAAATAAATAACTGTTTAACTAGTAGTTTATATGAAAAATAAATAAATTTTAACTGTCAATTTATATGCAATAATAAAATTAATTAATAGTTAAATTAAATAAATGCGACTTAACTGAGATGATGAATAAAATATGCAAAACAGTCATAAGTAAATTTCTACTCATATCTTAAATCAATTTAACAAACATAAGAAAACTTAGAAGTTGTGAGTGGGTTAAAACACTCACCTTTTGAATTTAAATTGAATTTAAACCCAAAATTTTGACATTCTCCAAATCAGTCCAAACCAGTGCCAAAATGTTCGAAACTCCAATACGAACCTAGCGGAGAAAACCGCGTGTGAAATCGAATTCGTATGAGAAAGTTATCAACATAAGAACATTTAAGTTTGAATTTAAAAAAAATAAAAAGGCCACCACTCACTCACGAAACGCCATCACCCTCCCATCTTCCATCACGCGCAAAACTACCTCCAGGAAAGCATTTGGACGGGCCGCCCCTTTTACTACCGTTGACCACGATCTATAGGCTGCCACGACGTTTGCCATGCCGATGACGATCATCCACTTGCCCAAGATAAGCCGCCTCTCCCCAAGCCTCGACCCATCTTCCGGTGCCGGCCGCCGCCATCCCCAGCTTAGGGTTTGCCGAACCCTAAAAACAAAATTCTGGGCTCCTTAGATCGAAATAGAACAAGAGACCACCACCGTCTCGAAGCCCATGACGAGATCTACAATACCTATATTTTGATTTTTCCAATTTCTTTCCGAATCAAAAACGCCCAATTAGCCCTAGGGTTTCGAAATTCATGAACTTTGACCGAGATTTGCCGTTGATTTGAGCACCAATTTCAAAAACAGAAGCTACGCGTAGATTCGTATCGATGAGATATTCGATTCTATAGTTTTTCGAATTTTTTCGAAGAGTTTGAATTTTCATTTATTTTTGAATTTTGAAATTGGATCTAGGGTTTGCATCTATTGGGGAAGAGGAGGAGTTGATGAAGTTTTACGCGCATAAAATGAGAATAGGCGGAGGCTAGGGTTTAGGAGGGTATTTATAGAAAAAGTTGGAATAGAAAGATGGATCCAAATTATAACGTGCTAAATGATAATTGGCCCAAAAAGCCCGTTCTGACCCCGGAACGAAATTGGGTAAACCCATATATCAAAATAGGTGTTTTAAAATATTCTAAACGTGATGGAAAAGGTTTCACGTCCAAATTCCATCGTATGAAGAAGTTATGCTGAAATCAATATTTTCAAATCGATTTCAAATCGATTTCAGTTTCGTTTATTTCAAGGCGTCTCGAGTCCGTACGATCAAATGACAAGTTCGATCGTTACGAAACTTGAAACCTATAATAATTCACCATTATGGATCCGATGAAACTTGCTTCGTCGAAATCCGAGTCAGTGGCCAAAATGGCTATTTTTATATTAATTAAATAAATTTAAAATAAATTAATTAAATCAAATTTCAAAATTTAAATTCTAAAATTTGCAATCTTTATCACTTTATAGTTCTCAAACATTTACAATGATTTAACAATTTTTAAATGTCAATTTATTAAAGATTAATCAATATAATTCTTCAATTTCATAAAGTTCAAAATTATAGATAAATTTCCAAAATTTCCATTAAATTGAATTAACCCATAATTATTCCATTCATAATTTAAAATAGAAGAGTTTACCATTGGATTTAAAATTATTACATAAATATTTCCAAATTTCAACTTAATTTTTAAATTAACGTAATAGTTAAATATTTGATTTCATTCATTTGCAATAAATCCAATTATTATAAATTAAATGAATTAACTCACTATTTAAAATTCAAATTATATAATTCATACATTTTATCATCTTGTATTACTTATTAATTTAAAATTCTTTAAACCAATTCCCATTTCAATTCCAAATAGCGTAGTAATTAATCACATTCACAATAAACTCAATAAATAATATTTATCCAAATAAATTAACTTGATTTACTTAAATTCTTTTTATCTAACCAATTATTATTCGATAAATTTCTTCCTATGGTATAATTATATATGATTCATAATTATTACCCTTAATTTTTACCAAATTTATGTTAATGTAACATTTCCTTTAGATTTGTTGCAATGATTTCCAATTCAATTAAATGAATTAAATATATATGTATCACTCATAATAATTTGTGGTCATACCCTTAATCACCTTTTATAAGTTTATTATTTCCCAATCCAATAATCACCATTTATAGTATTTATTTCAATTCCTTAAAATAACCCTGTTATTATAAATTGAATCCAATTTATTTTAATAAGTTTCCAATTAATGGGATTAGATTCAAATTCAACCTTTAACTTACACTTAAGTTTAGGTTATATTCAATTTATAACGTATTACTTCTTAGTTATTACTTTACATACTTCTCGTATTAATTTCTCAATTAATCATAATTATTAAAGTAACGCTTATTATCAATAACGACACTATAATTACTCAACATTTAAATGAACGTTATTTCCAATAAATTCGTTGACCAATTAATTAGGTAATTTATAATAGTCGCTATTCTACCCCTAAATTTATTTCCCAATAACATACTACCTAATTACCTAATTTTATGATCAAATACCGTTACAATGGTTATTGCATTAATCAATTTAATCCTTTCCTTTATTTATATTCAATTTACACAAAGGTATAATCTTTTCACTATTTCATTCGTTAGAATTTTATTCAAATTACTAATAAATAAGTTTTAATTACCCTTGCTATATTTTAATTTAGCGTTCATTCCTATATTAATTTATAACCTTTATTATTTCTACCAAAAATTTAATTACAAAATTCTATTTAATTAACAAAATTAATTGTCAAAATTTACGGGTCGTTACATTTGTTGATTAGTTGTTCGTGATTCTTATGGATGTTTTGTTTAGTATTTCAATTAATGAATTTTGTGCACAATAATACTTTTTTCCATCGCTATTCACACAATAATTAAACTTAAGAACATAATGAATAGGTTGAGTTCTGTACTCATTTGAACATGTTAATTTTCATTTTCTTTGCGCACATCCAACAAACGTGCCTAACATTCTATTTTACAATAAAATAAATTAACTCACATACTTATGCATGTCAAGTAGAATCTATGCATATGACCTATTTGTTAGTCCTTGAGATGATGGTTTTGATGACAACAACCTTAAAATAAGATTATAAAATATAAATACAAACATTATAGTTTAGATATATATGTATATGCAGGATTTAACCATGCAAGTACCAAGAATGAAGACTGTGCAGTATAGAGATTCAAGATATCAAGATTGAAGACTCATAAGTATCAAGATTATTAAGAGTTCAAGATTTCAATAATAAGTAATTTGATTAGGAATTTTCGTAAAACTCCTAGAAAAGCACTGGCATCTTAAAATCTAATTTATTCGTGGAATGGAATCCACTTCGAGCCTGTTAAAGGGATGGAACCCTAAGTAGGATGGAACCTACGAAAAATCTAGTGGAACATTGTTTTGTATCCAATAACTTTTATTCAAATGTTATCTACAAAATTATATCTTGTTTTCAAAATGATTTCAAAATCTTCCTGTTAAAAGAATCAAAAACATCTATCCTGGTTTTAATATTTTTAGCATTAAAATAATATTTATTTTCAAAATCAAAATATCCTTGGTTTTAAACTATCATAATAGTAATAACATATTTAGCTTTTAATATTCGTACTTATACTTAAATATAAAATTATAGTAAAATTTTATGTATATCAAAATATTATTCTCTATATTTATTTATGTATTTTAACTATAGGTAAGTATATTTATAAAGTTTAAAAATAGTTTTAATATAAGATAGAAGTTATTTTCAAAGAAAAACAAATTACAAAAATTTCTTTAGGCTTGTCGACAACCCCTAGGACCCCTTGTTGACAAGGTGGCAGTTGATTTCAAAAATTTGAATTTTAAAAGAAGTATCTATTCATCATATCCTTTCACGAATGGACATGACTGTTGTTCTACTATAAACAGGGGCAGTTTTAAACGAATTTTCATTCATATTTTCTCTGATTTCACTCCTCTTCTTCTTTCACATTTCTTTATATATTTTTTTACCGTTACTGTAGCGACCCGACTTTCCACTTCCGGAAAATTGCATCACTAATTAAGAAAGAAAGGGATAGAAGAAGAAAAGAAAGAGAAGAAAGAGAAAACAACACATCAGAATCTTACAGCGGAACGATTTGAATATAATATAGAACATATACATAGTATCAAATAACATCAGAGTACACATCTAAATATCTCAATTTAGACAGTTATATCATTTCTGTCTAATACAATACAAGATCATCATATAGAATGACAACACAACGGAAACTCTAACTATATATCTACACACTGAAGCCTCCTGCTCCAAAGCTCCTCCAGAATTCGTCAAGAGATAACCTGAATCACTTGACTACTCATACATAATATGAGTACCCAAGAGTTTAATAAAACAGAAAATAAACACTCGGGTCAGACAGGGGTCTGGTGTGAGTAAACGGTCTAAGATTTTCTTAACTTTAGAAAAACATTTGAAAGAAAAGGTATCACGTAAGACTTCCCACACATAAACATGGAAAGGTTTTTACCTTACGCTAACCGAAACATTTGATAGGAAATCCAGTGATATTATAATAGTGTCTAGGGTATTCAAGTAAATAAGAAAATAGCCGAAATTGTTACATGATTAAATTCCAGCTACTAGCCACAAAAGTGGGTAACACAAACAAAACCGTAGGGTCTCGTAGGGAAAATGGGTTTCCATCAATGGCAGGGCTACTGGGGTACCGCCCGTCACAGTACGTGGCCTAGATCACCGTACCGAGGAGCCACCCTAACTCCCCTGCAACACAAGGCTGGGACCATTCCTTACTGAACAGTCCCGAACAAGACCACCCCGCAGTTGGCTGCAGACCAACTGCCCACACAGCCGAAATATAAAGGGACTTCTAGACAGGGATGTATCTTGCTCTCCAGTGGGAGCAACCCACGAAGCCTTGCTGCACCTCCCCTGTTTTAGCCATTCTCGGTTGATAAGGCTTGAGGCTGCGATTACCTTTATAGGACCAATTATCTTAGAATGCTCATCGCCCGCCTTACGATGTGCTGAAAGCATTCAATCCATACAAGTTCGTTCCGGGTTCGAACGAAACCGAAGGCACTATCTCGTTGCACTCATTTTGGAATCACCCTCAGAGTCGACGACCATAGCCCTTGCACTCTAAGTCTCCATCTCGAATCTATAAGCACTATTCCGTCAAACTCATTACGGAATCACCCACAGAGTTATACTGACGTATAGCCCTTACACCTCGAGTCTTCACTCGCTCCACTTGGATTAACGACCTAACGTTTAATTGGAATCGGTGTGGTTTTCGGATATCCAAATAGGGAAACCCGATCCCGGTCTCACCGAATCCAAACGCCATTTTAATGTCCAAGTTATACTTAAGGGATTTAAACAATAGATATTCAGAAATATCACTTAACATAAATGGATGATTCTCATTACACAGATAGATAATCTATTATTATCGCATTCATCCATACATATCGCAAAACAGCATATATATCACATCTTAGATATATCACATTCATATCATTACATATTAACCAATGGCATCCAATATCATTAACTCATTCAATGATACTTATCAACCAATCATCCATCACTCATATCAAGTTTGATTCAAACTTAATTAATTTAATTCTTCCTTAATTAAATTAATTCTTACTTAATCATTTGGATTATCTTCAATCCAACTTACAATTCATTAATTAATTACAAATTAATTAACTAAACATCACTTAATTATCCATTTTAATTAATCAACCTTGATTAATTATTAATTAATTACTTTAAGTAATTATTCCTTAATTACAAATTTAATTAATCATCTTGATTAATTACTTCTAAATTAAACCAAGTAATTACCTCTGAATTACCTTTTTAAATTAATCAACCTTGATTAATTATTATTTAATTAACTTGATAATTATTTCTTAATTATCCTTTAATCATTCCTGATTAATTACTTTTAATTAATTACTTTTAATTAATCGCCTTTGATCAATTACTTTTAAATTAATCACTTTTGATTAATTTCTTTTAATTAATTATTTTTAATTAATTACTTTTAATTAATTACTTTAATTACATTTAGTAATTTAAAACTTAATTATAAATTAATTATTCTTAAATTATTAATTAACAATTAATCAATTATTTCCATTAATTAGATTTCTTTCTTAATCAATTACTTTAACCAATAATTAATCATATTAATTAATTATTCTTAACCTTTTCATTAGTTAACCATTAATTAAATAATTTAAACCTTTAATTAATTTTATTAATTAATACTTTAATTAATAACTCAAATGATTAATCCTTAATCACATTTACTTAATTACTTTTAATAAAGTAAATAACTTTTACTTAATTACTTTTAGTAATTAACCACTTAATTACTTAATTACTTCCTAAGTAATTATATTAGATCAACCCATAAATGATTATCTTAATTAATCACTTATTAATTATTTATTTAATTATTTAACTTAATCATTTAAATTAATTAAATGATTCTTTAACTTCTTATTTAAAATGATTCTTAAAAATAAACCATTATCTAATTTAAATTATTTATATTAACCAATAACCTTTAATGGTTAATAATTTAATTATCTTAATTACCTTTCCAAATTTAATTATCTTTAATTAAATCAAAATTCAAAATAACTAAAGATATTCTTTATTTTTATTGATCTCTAAATCTTTATTATTTAACTTATTAAAATAAAATACTTTAGAAATCAATTTTAACTAAAACAATTGAAACATTCAGAATTAAAAATGTTTGAACTTTCCAAAGTGATTAAATACAATATAATACTTATTATTAAAATCCACTTATTTCATTTTTACCTTTATGTTTCAGAATATAAAAATTTATTAAAACTTAACTTTGAAACCAAATTAGTTTATAAGAGAAAACTTATTTATATTTTTATAAACTTTAATTAAATCTAAAAATCAAATTCCTCTTGCTTTCAAAATCTTTAACATTGCTTTTATATTTTAAAATTCTGCAGCAAACCAAAACTACATAACAGACTCGAGTAAACTCCCCCTAAAACCCGAGTAACCCACACGAAAATATTGCGTCAACCCCGAGTTCTCCACCCATCTTCCTGCTTCAAGCTCTACCCACGACAAACACGAGAACGACATCGAGTTTCCTCCCCTCTTCTCCCAGAACCCAAAGCCAACATGTCACCGTGCACGTTAACGTGCACAGCGCCGGTGGACGCTGGCGATCTCCACGCCGAGCTCCTCCAAGTCGCTCATGTCCCCAACCTCTAAATTCGAAACCCAGAATCTCGTATAAAATCGAAAATCAAAATCTTGCACTCTGAACCAAACTGTCGAAACCTTCATCCCCACAAACCAGCCTTCCACGGCCATCTTAGCCCTCGAAACAACCCACATCCTCCACCGTAGCTACGCCACGTCCTCCAGAGTCTACGGCACAAGTGCAAGCAATTCCGGTTGCCGATTGACGCCGTAAATTCTAAATGAATAGCATCGACAAAAACAAGAAATAAAACCCTACTCACCAAATTCTCGGCCAATTCGATCGTTAATAAAATTCATGAGTATTTTTCGCATGACATCCATTGCCCCCTTCACCTTCATGCTCAATCCAGAAACCCAGTTCATCGCCGTTCACCAAGAATCGGCCAAAAACCCCAAAACTGATCAACCCAGATACCTCACAGATTACCAAATTAAAATTTGTAATAATCACACTAAAATTCATAATTTTCAATTGCTTTTTCAAACATGCAGTCAAAACTCGAAATTGATTTAATAAATTTTGACTCAACTTACCATTTACTGTAAATTTGAAAATTTTAAACAAGTTATCCAATTTTAAAACTTACAAGCATTTTTAGATGATAAGTTAGATGATTACAAACATCTTTTATATACAAATCAAAGTCAAATTCGAATCCATTATCAAGTTATTTATTTTATCATGAGGTTGAACTGTTTTATAAATACTATAATCTTTAAACTGTACAGGTATTTCAAACCATATACTCAAACATGCAATCAAACACTCACATACAAACATGCATTAAATTCAATTCAGGTTTCCAAGCAACAACACGATATTTATTTACAATAACAAAATGAAATCCATGCTTTAAGACTGTTTTTAAAATTCATTTACTCACCTTTTTAATTGCAGAAAACAGAACTGCATATATTGCTTCCCAGGCTTGCAATTTATTATCTCTTGATTCCTTCTGCATGTTAAATTTCCAGATTTGCATGTTGATAAATTTCCAGACTTCTTCATTTTGTTGCATATTTTGCTTCTTATCTTTAAATTCATTTGCATGCTCTTGGATTAGATCTAGCTGCTGCATTTTTTCCAGTTTTTCATGTTGATGTTTCTTCTGAATTTCTTGAATTGCTTGTTGATTCCGAATTCTTTGCATTGATTGAGTTTCCAGGTTTCAAATTTTACAGTTTCTTCATTTTTTTTCCAGAGTTTACAGATTTCTTTGTTTTGAACTTGCTTTTCAGATTTCTATTCATTTGAGTTGAGGATGGAGAAAAGGGTTTCGGCTGAAAAATAAAACTCATCTTTTATCTACAATTAAATTTTTAAATTTAATATACCAAGAAAATGACACTTGTCATTTAAGGCCCCTAGTTTGCTTACACATATGTGTTCAAAGTCTACAAATGTCTTCACATATCCAATAATGTTTACAAGTATTTAAAATGTTAAATTAATATTTACAAAAGTATTTTCTCAATGCTTATTAAATGTTTTAAAATGTTATTTTCTTTTAAATAAACTATTTGAGCTATATACAATGTATTTATGAAGTATTATACAATGTTTCTATCATATAAAATAAGCTTTAGACTTTAATAAATATCTTAAAAGTAAACTCATATAGGAATTTATAAATAATTATATTTTAAATCAATTTAATTTGACATATGGTTATAAATTTGAGGAATTGAGTTTAACTCTTTATATAAATATTTGTAAAACAATTTTATCTTATTTAAGATAGAAGCTAAAATATATGTTTATAAAATAAGAAATTAATTTTGTTATTTAAAATTTAAATTTCAAATATTATTTTCAAAAGCATTATATCAAATTAACATTTCAATTAACAAATAAAGTTTAAAAACGCTTATTAAATTCAAATTAATAAAATTCCTATTTAAAACATATATATACAAATATATATACACATTTCAAATAGAAAAATTCTAATATTAAATTTATTAATTTCCATATTAAATTTTAAAACAAATATCAAATCACAATATATACATTCATATATATTACAATTTGAATATAAAATTTTATTACATTAAAAACTTCATATTTACCAAATTAAATATTTCCAAATCAAATTATTATTAATTTTCAAAAAAATTAAATTTACCAATTCATATTGTTAAGAAAAATATTAATAGATATTAACAAATTGTTATCATTAATCTTTAAAATAAATTTTAACTTGTCAATTTATAATATAAAATGATCAAATCAATTTAATTATTATCAAAGATTATTAAATTGATATTGCTCAAAATTCCGGGTCGTTACATTCCTCCCCCCTTAAAAGAATTTCGTCCCCGAAATTTAAAAGCAAAGATAATTTTATAACCCAGCTAAAGAATTTAAATTCCTATCAGAAATCAAACAATCAATCATACACTACCAATCATAGCAACCAATTCAAACAAATAATTTTATCTATCCAGAAAAATTCTGAATAGAATTTCCTAATATTATCTAGAGTTTTTTTTCAGGCATCTGCTGGAATACTCGCTCTACAGAATCTTAAGTAACTATACTATTAAAACCAAGAACTCCCTCATCTGATCCTTCAAATCTGAACAAGATATCAGACTAAACTCAAAACCAGCCCAATTACCAAATCCTTCTTAACTGCTAATTCAATCACTTGATGAATCATACACCTATTCCTCAGAGATATGTGAAATACAATGAATTTTCAACTATCCGAACTGGCAATTCAATCTTGTAGATCAAAATCAAATCTCTAGAGAACACAGGAAATCTCAAAATACCTTCAAAGCTAACTTTTCAGTTTTACCCATTCTTATATCTCCTTTGATTGGATAAAACCAAATCAATATCCAAACTCTAACTGCACATTCCAAAATTTCTCAGTTCTTAACTGCACAACTCTTCAGATGTTCTGAGTTACTTCCAATATTCCTAATCAGCTTAACCTTTGCTGATTGCTTCATGAAACAACAGCACCAACTCAAACCAAATCTCCAGGTTCAACAAAGTGGCTTTTCCAAAGATAATTTGCTGAAATCCAAAATACAACTCTATTTCACAAGCATCAATGGACTTCAAACCTATATCTCAAATCTAAATTGCCAAACAGTTGTACTTGACAACCTTACCTACCAAATCCGGAAAATTCCTTCATACTTGAATTTCCTGTAGAAATCCCATACTGCAACATCCGGTTGCTCCCACTAGAATAATTCCCAACTCGCTTCCGCTGCACAACTCTGATCTAGAGCAGATAAGAATGCTATCGAAGAATTCAAGAACAATCTTTCTTCATACACTGTTCATCCGACTCATAAAAATCTTAGTGACCATTCCACTTGGTCAAAACATCTCAACAAAATATTAACTAGAATAAGATGATCAATCCTTCTCCAAATAATCTTGAGCTGCCTCACCAAACTCTTCTCGCTCCAAGGGTCATCCTACTGCATGGTTGAATCATCAATATTGCTCCTAGAAATCCAAGTCGATAAGAAATCTCAATCTCCGATTCAGGTCAACTTCTGAATTCCTCAAAAACATCTGGAGAACCTCCGACTACTTTCATAGCTTTCACCTCCACTTGAGATGCTTGAATTCCCAAGAATACTCAAAGATTCCCAACTAATCGCAAGTCACTTTTGCGATCCCACTCAGTTTAAATTCCAAAGAACTGTCTTCCCAACTAGAAAAACTTTCCTAATCAAGATAAATCTTTCCAGAATGGCTTATCTACCAGAAAAACTGATAGATCACTCCCAACAAATATCCTACTCTACTGAGCCTCCCAAAGAAAAGAATAAGCCTTCACCATCTACCTGGTCTGCCGATAGTAGAATCCCAAAGATTTCTGAATCATTGAGGAAACAGACCCATGCTGCTACTGCTTCCAAACTTCACTTCAATGATACTACTAAGCCAAAAGATCTTTCTTAACCAGAACTTCTGAAACGCAATACTATCATCTAATTCCACTAAAAATCCTTGAGATGAGTAGACATCTTCTTAAGAAACTCGGCTCCAAAACCAAACACCAACCACTTATCTTCTTAAGAAAACAAATGAGACCATGTCCGAAATGAGGTAACTCATCGACCTTAGTCTCCTACTTCAATAAAGATAGGACACCCTTACTTGAGATCCAGAAAATCTCCAAACATTCGAATCTTCATTGCAGTAGGCATCAATGCTCTTCCAAAACCATCTTAATCTGGCTCCAAAAGAAACATCTTCAGAACTATCTATGGAAACTGCACCTCATCACACAACTATTCCTTCTTGAAGTCACCAAGATACCACCACTGCTTCTGCTCAGCTGACAACTCAACTCTTGGAAATCCCTGCTCATTTGAGAGTAAATTAACCTCACACTTCAAGAATATACACCAGTTCTTGAAAATACTTCCTCTGGACTCAAAGAAATCCTTTCTACAATCTACACAACTTATTCGAGACCGTATTAGGTCTACAATCTCGATAAACACCTCCAATCATAACATATAAACCTCTTCCAATAGTGGTAGTCGTGTTCCACACACTTCTACCTTATCTACCTTTATAACATATGTTGGAAAATCTGAACAGATAACCCAACAGATTAGGTAGTTATATATATATATATATATATGTATATATATATATATAATTACAAGTACGCTCTCTCAAGATAGACACCACTCCAGAGCCTAGGTATTCACTCAACCTAAAGCTCTGATACCAGCTGTAGCGACCCGACTTTCCACTTCCGGAAAATTGCATCACTAATTAAGAAAGAAAGGGATATAAGAAGAAAAGAAAGAGAAGAAAGAGAAAACAACACATCAGAATCTCACAGCGGAACGATTTGAATATAATATAGAACATATACATAGTATCAAATAACATCAGAGTACACATCTAAATATCTCAATTTAGACAGTTATATCATTTCTGTCTAATACAATACAAGATCATCATACAGAATGACAACACAGCGGAAACTCTAACTATATATCTACACACTGAAGCCTCCTGCTCCAAAGCTCCTCCAGAATTCGTCAAGAGATAACCTGAATCACTTGACTACTCATACATAATATGAGTACCCAAGAGTTTAATAAAACAGAAAATAAACATTCGGGTCAGACAGGGGTCTGGTGTGAGTAAACGGTTTAAGATTTGCTTAACTTTAGAAAAACCTCTGAAAGAAAAGGTATCACGTAAGACTTCCCACACATAAACATGGAAAAGTTTTTACCTTACGCTAACCGAAACATTTGATAGGAAATCCAGTGATATTATAATAGTGTCTAGGGTTTTCAAGTAAATAAGAAAATAGCCGAAATTGTTACATGATTAAATTCCAGCTACTAGCCACAAAAGTGGGTAATACAAACAAAACCGTAGGGTCTCGTAGGGAAAATGGGTTTCCATCAATGGCAGGGCTACTGGGGTACCGCCCGTCACAGTACGTGGCCTAGATCACCATACCGAGGAGCCACCCTAACTCCCCTGCAACACAAGGCCGGGACCATTCCATACTGAACAGTCCCGAACAAGACCACCCCGCAGTTGGCTGCAGACCAACTGCCCACACAGCCGAAATATAAAGGGACTTCTAGACAGGGATGTATCTTGCTCTCCAGTGGGAGCGACCCACGAAGCCTTGCTGCACCTCCCCTGTTTTAGCCATTCCCGGTTGATAAGGCTTGAGGCTGCGATTACCTTTATAGGACCAATTATTTTAGAATGCTCATCGCCCGCCTTACGATGTGCTGAAAGCATTCAATCCATACAAGTTCGTTCCGGGTTCGAACGAAACCGAAGGCACTATCTCGTTGCACTCATTTTGGAATCACCCTCAGAGTCGACGACCATAGCCCTTGCACTCTAAGTCTCCATCTCGAATCTATGAGCACTATTCCGTCAAACTCATTACGGAATCACCCACAGAGTTATACTGACGTATAGCCCTTACACCTTGAGTCTTCACTCGCTCCACTTGGATTAACGACCTAACGTTTAATTGGAATCGGTGTGGTTTTCGGATATCCAAATATGGAAACCCGATCCCGGTCTCACCGAATCCAAACGCCATTTTAATGCCCAAGTTATACTTAAGGGATTTAAACAATAGATATTCAGAAATATCACTTAACATAAATGGATGATTCTCATTACACAGATAGATAATCTATTATTGTCGCATTCATCCATACATATCACAAAACAACATATATATCACATCTTAGATATATCACATTCATATCATTACATATCAACCAATGACATCCAATATCATTAACTCATTCAATGATACTTATCAACCAATCATCCATCACTCATATCAAGTTTGATTCAAACTTAATTAATTTAATTCTTCCTTAATTAAATTAATTCTTACTTAATCATTTGGATTATCTTCAATCCAAATTACAATTCATTAATTAATTACAAATTAATTAACTAAACATCACTTAATTATCCATTTTAATTAATCAACCTTGATTAATTATTAATTAATTACTTTAAGTAATTATTACTTAATTACAAATTTAATTAATCATCTTGATTAATTACTTCTAAATTAAACCAAGTAATTACCTCTAAATTACCTTTTTAAATTAATCAACCTTGATTAATTATTATTTAATTACCCTGATAATTATTTCTTAATTATCCTTTAATCATTCCTGATTAATTACTTTTAATTAATCATATTTAATTAATTACTTTTAATTAATCGCCTTTGATCAATTACTTTTAAATTAATCACTTTTAATTAATTTCTTTTAATTAATTATTTTTAATTAATTACCTTTAATTAATTACTTTAATTACATTTAGTAATTTAAAACTTAATTATAAATTAATTATTCTTAAATTATTAATTAACAATTAATCAATTATTTCCATTAATTAGATTTCTTTCTTAATCAATTACTTTAACCAATAATTAATCATATTAATTAATTATTCTTAACCTTTTCATTAATTAACCATTAATTAAATAATTTAAACCTTTAATTAATTTTATTAATTAATACTTTAATTAATAACTCAAATGATTAATCCTTAATAACATTTGCTTAATTACTTTTAATAAAGTAAATAACTTTTACTTAATTACTTTTAGTAATTAACCACTTAATTACTTAATTACTTCCTAAGTAATTATATTAGATCAACCCATAAATGATTATCTTAATTAATCACTAATTAATTATTTATTTAATTATTTAACTTAATCATTTAAATTAATTAAATGATTCTTTAACTTCTTATTTAAAAAGATTCTTAAAAATAAACCATTATCTAATTTAAATTATTTATATTAACCAATAACCTTTAATGGTTAATAATTTAATTATCTTAATTACCTTTCCAAATTTAATTATCTTTAATTAAATCAAAATTCAAAATAACTAAAGATAATCTTTATTTTTATTGATCTCTAAATCTTTATTATTTAACTTATTAAAATAAAATACTTTAGAAATCAATTTTAACTAAAACAATTGAAACATTCAGAATTAAAAATGTTTGAACTTTCCAAAGTGATTAAATACAATATAATACTTATTATTAAAATCCACTTATTTCATTTTTACCTTTATGTTTCAGAATATAAAAATTTATTAAAACTTAACTTTGAAACCAAATTAGTTTATAAGAGAAAACTTATTTATATTTTTATAAACTTTAATTAAATCTAAAAATCAAATTCCTCTTGCTTTCAAAATCTTTAACATTGCTTTTATATTTTAAAATTCTGCAGCAAACCAAAACTACATAACAGACTCGAGTAAACTCCCCCTAAAACCCGAGTAACCCACACGAAAATATCGCGTCAACCCCGAGTTCTCCACCCATCTTCCTGCTTCGAGCTCTACCCACGACAAACACGAGAACGACATCGAGTTTCCTCCCCTCTTCTCCCAGAACCGAAAGCCAACATGTCACCGTGCACGTTAACGTGCACAGCGCCGGTGGACGCTGGCGATCTCGACGCCGAGCTCCTCCAAGTCGCTCATGTCCCCAACCTCTAAATTCGAAACCCAGAATCTCGTATAAAATCGAAAATCAAAATCTTGCACTCTGAACCAAACTGTCGAAACCTTCATCCCCACAAACCAGCCTTCCACGGCCATCCTAGCCCTCGAAACAACCCACATCCTCCACCGTAGCTACGCCACGTCCTCCAGAGTCTATAGCACAAGAGCAAGCAATTCCGGTTGCCGATTGACGCCGCAAATTCTAAATGAATAGCATCGACAAAAACAAGAAATAAAACCCTACTCACCAAATTCTCGGCCAATTCGATCGTTAATAAAATTCATGAGTATTTTTCGCATGATATCCATTGCCCCCTTCACCTTCATGCTCAATCCAGAAACCCAGTTCATCGCCGTTCACCAAGAATCGGCCAAAAACCCCAAAACTGATCAACCCAGATACCTCACAGATTACCAAATTAAAAATTGTAATAATCACACTAAAATTCATAATTTTCAATTGCTTTTTCAAAGATGCAGTCAAAATTCGAAATTGATTTAATCAATTTTGACTCAACTTACCATTTACTGTAAATTTGAAAATTTTAAACAAGTTATCCAATTTTAAAACTTACAAGCATTTTTAGATGATAAGTTAGATGATTACAAACATCTTTTATATACAAATCAAAGTCAGATTCGAATCCATTATCAAGTTATTTATTTTATCATGAGGTTGAACTGTTTTATAAATACTGTAATCTTTAAACTGTACAGGTATTTCAAACCATATACTCAAACATGCAATCAAACACTCACATACAAACATGCATTAAATTCAATTCAGGTTTCCAAGCAACAACATGATATTTATTTACAATAACAAAATGAAATCCATGCTTTAAGACTGTTTTTAAAATTCATTTACTCACCTTTTTAATTGCAGAAAACAGAACTGCATATATTGCTTCCCAGGCTTGCAATTTATTAGCTCTTGATTCCTTCTGCATGTTAAATTTCCAGATTTGCATGTTGATAAATTTCCAGACTTCTTCATTTTGTTGCATATTTTGCTTCTTATCTTTAAATTCATTTGCATGCTCTTGAATTAGATCTAGCTGCTGCATTTTCAAGTTTTTCATGTTGATGTTTCTTTTGAATTTCTTGAATTGCTTGTTGATTCCGAATTCCTTGCATTGATTGAGTTTCCAGGTTTCAGATTTTACAGTTTCTTCATTTTTTTCCAAAGTTTACAGATTTCTTTGTTTTGAACTTGCTTTTCAGATTTCTATTCATTTTAGTTGAGGATGGAGAAAAGGGTTTCGGCTGAAAAATAAAACTCATCTTTTATCTACAATTAAATTTTTAAATTTAATATACCAAGAGAATGACACTTGTCATTTAAGGCCCCTAGTTTGCTTACACATATGTGTTCAAAGTCTACAAATGTCTTCACATATCCAATAATGTTTACAAGTATTTAAAATGTTAAATTAATATTTACAAAAGTATTTTCTCAATGCTTATTAAATGTTTTAAAATGTTATTTTCTTTTAAATAAACTATTTAAGCTATATACAATGTATTTATGAAGTATTATACAATGTTTCTATCATATAAAATAAGCTTTAGACTTTAATAAATATCTTAAAAGTAAACTCATATAGGAATTTATAAATAACTTATATTTTAAATCAATTTAATTTGACATATGGTAATAAATTTGAGGAATTGAGTTTAACTCTTTATATAAATATTTGTAAAACAATTTTATCTTATTTAAGATAGAAGCTAAAATATATGTTTATAAAATAAGAAATTAATTTTGTTATTTAAAATTTAAATTTCAAATATTATTTTCAAAAGCATTATATCAAATTAACATTTCAATTAACAAATAAAGTTTGAAAACACTTATTAAATTCAAATTAATAAAATTTCTATTTAAAACATATATATACGAATATATATACACATTTCAAATAGAAAAATTCTAATATTAAATTTATTAATTTCCATATTAAATTTTAAAACAAATATCAAATCACAATATATACATTCATATATATTTCAACTTGAATATAAAATTTTATTACATTAAAAACTTCTTATTTACCAAATTAAATATTTCCAAATCAAATTATTATTAATTTTCAAAAAAATTAAATTTGCCAATTCATATTGTTAAGAAAAATATTAATAGATATTAACAAATTGTTATCATTAATCATTAAAATAAATTTTAACTTGTCAATTTATAATATAAAATGATCAAATCAATTTAATTATTATCAAAGATTATTAAATTGATATTGCTCAAAATTCCGGGTCGTTACAATTAGACTGCCGAAATCAACATTGAATCTAACTAGATCATCTCTGGTTTGATTCTCTATCACTATCTCAACATGATCTCAATGCTATTCAGAGTTATTGGATTCTTTGTAATAAACTAAACGAGAAAAGGTGTGACTGTAGCTTGTGAAATCAATCAAGCGAGAAAAGGTGTGGTTGTAGCCTGTGAAATCAATTTGGTGAACTTGTTGCCTGTAAAATCAAGTATCTTTACCCAGAGGATTGTGAATCTAGAGTGGTATACCTCTTGGCCTTGAAATTGAGGGTGTAATTGCAAAATTAATTTTGAAAGGAAATCCGTACTTGTGTGTGGGACTGGATGTAGGGTAACTCCGAACCAGTATAAAATCCGGTGTGTTCTTTCCTTTATTGCTTTTACTTTATTTCTGCACCTATGTTTGATTCTGTGATCATATCTGTGTCTAAATATTGCATACATTCATATTCAAATTAACATAAACTCAAAAAGATCTAGTAATTCCTTAAAACACTATTCACCCCCCCTCCAGTGTTAATTCTAGCCTTAAGATCTGTAATCCGCATTTCTCACATTTGGTATTGGAGCAAGGTTTTCAAAGTTTCATAATATGATTTTTGAAATTTTTTTTAAAATGGCTACGGTTAAAAAACTTGTTAATACTAGTTTAGAAATATTCAGATCATCATTGTCTCTTGAGTCTGCATATAACAGTATTTAAATTCAAGTTGTCCACCAAAATTGTATGATGTGCAGGAAACATGCTTTATGGGTTTTGAGGAATCAATCCACAACGGACAAATTGTGCATATCAAAAAGAATAAATGGATACTCGATAGTGGATGCTCTAGACACATGACTGGCAATCTAGATATGCTGAATGATATAATATACAAAGACGAAGGACTGGTTAACTTTGGAGACAACTCAAAAGAATATGTGATTGGCATCGGCAAAGTCGGTAACTATGAAACTCCTATTATTACTAATGTTTTGCTTGTTAAGAATCTAAAACATAATCTGTTAAGTATCAGTCAACTTTGCGGTAAAGGATATAAAATTAAATTTGAAAAAGATAAGTGGCAGATTGAAGATAATAATTCAACCATAATATTTGAGGGAATTAGGAAAAAGAATATTTATATTCTTAGTATGAAAGTTTCAAATGATAACTTGTGTCTTTTGGAAAAACAAGTGACCCTTGTATTTGGCATAAGAGATTTGGACATTTGAATTTCAAACTCTTATCTAGACTGTTAAAACATGATCTAGTAGGAGGTCTCCCTAAAATGAATTTTAAAGTAAATAATCTATGTAATGCATGTCAATTAGAAAAACTAAGAAAAAGTTTCTTTAAATTAAAAGATATGATTTCAACCTCAAGACCTCTTGAATTACTTCATCTTGATTTATTTGATCCATCTCAAACTCTGTCAATAAATCATAGTAGATATGTTTTTGTAATTGTAGATGATTATTCTAGATTTACATGGACAATATTTTTGAAACATAAAAATGATACTTTTGAATGTTTTAAGAACTTTACAAAAAGGATTCAAAATTAACTTTCTCTAAAAATTATAACCATCCATAGTGATCACAGTGGTGAATTTAAAAATGAAAAGTTTGAGGAATTCTGCAATAAAAAGGGAATAACTCACAATTTTTCATTTCCAAGAACTCCACAACAAAACGGAGTAGTAGAACGTAAAAATAGGACGATTCAAGGGTGTGCGCGAACTATGCTTTCAGATAGTAAATTACCAAAGTATTTTTGGGCAGATGCAGTTGCTACTGCCTGTTATATTTTAAATAGAATTTTAATTAGACCTTTAACTGATAAGACATCTTATGAACTTCTTCACTCAAAGAAACCTAAGGTATCTTATTTTAGAATTTTCGGAAGTAAATGTTTTATTTTAATCTAGATAAATTTGACCCTAAATCCGACAAAGGTATCTTTATCGGATATTCTAATAGAAGTAAAGCGTACAGAGTGCTTAATTTAAGAACTAACACCATCGAAGAAACAAATGCATGTTCATTCAATGAAAATTTCTATAAATTTGAAGATACAAATGATGAAGAGGAGATTTATCAATCAAAATCAAGAGTCAATTGAAACTAATAATGAAATTAATCATCCTAATAAAAAGACTAAAGTTTTAAAAGATTATCGTATAGAAAATGTACTTGGAGATATGCAATCTGTTGTTAAAACTAGAAATCAACTATGTAAAATGAGCAGTGTAGCCTTTATATCGACTATCGAACCCAAAAATCCAAAAGAAGCATCAACTAATGATTCATGGATTTTGGCTATGCAAGAAGAACTAAATCAATTCACTAGAAATGATGTTTAGGAACTTGTTCCTAGAACTGAAAATAAAATTATAATTGGAACTAAATGGGTCTATAAAAATAAAATGAATGAACAATGAGAGGTTGTTAGAAATAAAGCCCGATTAGTCGCTCAAGGTTATTGTCAAGAAGAAGGAATAGATTTTGATGAAATCTTTGCTCCTGTAGCAAGATTAGAAGCCATTAGGATTCTACTTGCTTTCGCAAATCATAATAATTTCAAATTATATCAAATGGATGTTAAAAGTGCCTTTTTAAATAGATTTGTAAAAGAGGAAGTATATGTTGAACAACCACCACCTTTTGGAAATGAAAAATTACCAAATCATGTTTACAAATTTATGAAAGCTCCATTTGGTCTAAAACAAGCTCCTAGAGCCTGGTATGATAGACTAAGATCTTATTTATTACAATCAAATTTTGAAATTGGTAAAGTAGATAATACTCTTTTTATTAAAAGAAATAAAAATGATATTCAACAAGTACAAGTTTATGTAGATGATATCATTTTCGGATCAACTAATTTTGAAATGAATAAAGAATTTTCTGAAATAATGACAAAATAATTAGATGTGGGTTAATTAAACCTCTCCTTGTTCATTTATTTATTTTTGTAGACCCATTTAGTTCCAATTATGATATGGGTTAATTAAACTTCTTTCTAGGATTACAAATAAAATAATTAGACAATGGTATCTTTACTAGTCAAGAAAAATATGCTAAAGACCAAGTTAGTAAATTTGGTTTGACTACTGCAAGTGGAAAACCCACTCCCATGGCAACCAATGAGTACCTAAGTAAAGAAGATCTCTCGAAAGATGTAGATCAAAAATTATATATAGGAATGATTGGATCACTATTCTGCATCACTCCTAGTAGACCTGATATCATGCATAGTGTTTGTCTCTATGCAAGATATCAATCCCAACCTAAAGATACCCACTTAACAGCCGTATAACGTATCATAAGATATGTTAAACACACCCTTGATTATGACTTATTTATCCTAAAAATGATTCTTTTGACTTAATATCTTACTGTGATGCTGATTATGCTGGTTGTAAATCAGACCGAAAAAGTACAAGTGGAACTTGTCAATTTTTAGGGCATTCTTTGATTTCCTGGTTTAGTAAAAATCAAAACACAGTTTCTTTATCAACAACCGAAGCAGAGTATATTTCTGCTGCTTTGTCTTGTTCTCAAGTAATATATATGCAACAAACTTTAAAAGATCTTGGTTTAAATGTATCAAATTCACCAATTTATTATGATAATACTAGCGCAATAAATTTATCCAAAAATACTACTCATCCTGATCGAAGTAAACATATTGATATCAGACATCATTTTCTCAAAGATAATATAAGCAAGGAAGTAATTTCTCTCAATTATATCAACTCTGAGAACCAAATTGCTGATATATTAACAAAACCCTTAAATGAATCTATATTTACTAAATCAAGAAGAGAATTAGGCATTTGTTCAATAACTGAAATGTAAAATATAAATAACAAAGTATAATTAAAAATTAAATCAAAATAAATCAAATAGCAAAAATATCAAGCACCATGTCGATAACACCCTCCTACCCATGTCGACATGTAAAGATTTTTTTATTTCTGAAATTTTCCTACCAAAATTCAAATAAGTGGTTATATATTTTTCTTATTTCGAAATTTTGATCACTCTCTCTAGTCTTTCTCTGTTCTAACTTCTGAAAACATTTAAACAATGGCCTCCTCCTCCAAATCAAACAAAAATTCAACTTTTTCGTTCCATTCTCCTCCCTCTGGACCATTTCAATGAACTACACTTGCATGAGTGATGAAAATGGAAGATTCCTTGATGGATGCACTGCAACTAATGACTGAAATTCAAGTAGTGCAACTTAGAATGACCAAAGAATAAGAACGACAAAGCAAAATCCTTAGAAATTTGCAAAAGTTTCTAATGGACAATCATGCTAATCCGATCTTGATTGATGAAGAGTCATCAGGAGATCTAGTGCAAGAGGACAATGATAAAGAAGAAGAAGAAGCCTTCATGGAAGAAGAGCACCCTAAAGATGACGACAAAGTCGTTTGCGTTGGCGAAGTGTGCTTTGACAAGGATGGAAATCTGGTCGAACAACGTAGAAATTTCTGTTTCCACTGCCCAAATTATTCGATTCATAGATCTCCCATTTTCAAGGACACACATTAGTTTCTTTTCTGCCTTTCCTATTGTTGTATGTTCTTTCTTACGTTCGCTACGAAAATGTAAATATAACAATATATATAATTAATAAATAATTTGTGTTCTTATATTTGAATTCTCACAATTATCACTATTATAAGTATTATCATATATAGATTCTTAGTTAGGATAGTTAGTAATTTAGGACTAAGTTTTAGTTTTAGATTTATGTAATGATTATTTATGATAACACTATCATTATAATCACATGTCATATAGTATTAGATTAAGAGGAAGTTATATAGTTTGGAGTTAGTTTTTATTGACGACAAAGGGGGAAAAGTATAAAGTAGGATAGTTAGGCATAGATTAAGGGGGAGTTATTAGTTTTAGGGGGGTTATTGGGATAGAAGTAATATTTTATAAAAAAAGGTTGTCATCATCAAAAAGGGTGAGATTGTTAGTCCTTAAGATGATGGTTTTGATGACAACAACCTTAGAATAAGATTTTAAAATATAAATTCTAACATTATAGTTTAGATATATATGTATATGCGGGATTTAACCATGCAGGTACTAAGAATGAAGACCGTACAGTACAGAGATTCAAGATATCAAGATTGAAAACTCATAAGTATCAAGATTATCAAGAGTTCAAGATTTCAATAATAAGTAATTTAATTAGGAATTTTGTTAAAACTCCTAGAAAAGCACTGGCATCTTAAAATCCAATTTATTCGTGGAATGGAATCCACTTCGAGCATGTTAAAGGGATGGAACCCAACGTAGGATGGAACCTACGAACAATCTAGTGGAACATTGTTTTGTATCCACTAACTTTTATTCGAATGTTTCTTACAAAATTATATCTTGTTTTAAAAATGATTTCAAAATCTTCCTGTTAAAAGAATCAAAAACATCTATCCTGGTTTTAAATATTTTTAGCCTCAAAATAATCTTTATTTTCAAAATCAAATTATCCTTGGTTTTAAACTATCTTTTAATAATAATAATATATTTAACTTTTTAATATTTATACTTAGATTTAAATATAAAATTATAGTAAAATTTTATATATATCAAAATATTCTTCTCTATATTTATTTATGTGTTTTAACTATAGTGTAATGCATTTATAAAGTTTAAAAATAGTTTTAATACAAGATAGAAGTTATTTTCGAAGGAAAACAAATTACCAAAATTTCCTTAGGCTTGTCGACAACCCCTAGGACCGCTTGTCGACAAGCTGGCAGTTTATTTTAAAATTTTGAATTTCAAAAGAAGTATATGTTCATCATATCCTTTCACGAATGGACATGGCTGTTGTTCTACTATAAATAGGGGCAGTTTTAAACGAATTTTCATTCGTATTTTCTCTGATTTCACTCCTCTTCTTCTTCCATATTTCTTTATATATATTTTTACCATTACTCTACCGAAATCAACACTGAATCTAACCAGATCACCTTTGGTTTGATTCTCCATCACTATCTCAACAAGATCTCAGTGCTATTCAGAGTTATAGGCTTCTTTGTAATAAACTAAACGAGAAAACGTGTGTTTGTAGCCTATGAAATCAATCAAGCGAGAAAAGGTGTGATTGTATCCTGTGAAATAAATTGGGTGAACTTATTGCCCGTAAAATCAAGTATCTCTATCCAGAGGATTGTGAATCTGTAGTGGTGTACCTCATGGCCTTGAAATCAATGGTGTAATTGTACAATTAATTTTGAAAGGAAACCTGTACTTGTGTGCGAGACTGGATGTAGGGTAACTCCGAACCAGTATAAAATCCGGTGTGGTCTTTCCTTTATTGCTTTTACTTTATTTTTGCATATGTGTTTGATTCTGTGATCATATATGTGTCTGAATATTGCATACATTCGTGTTCAAATTAACATAAACTCAAAAAGATTTAGTAATTCCTTAAAACACTATTCACCCCCCCTCTAGTGTTAATTCTAGCCATAAGATCCGTAATCCGCATTTCTCACACTATTTTCCAGAATACATAAGCTTGCTCCCAGTTTCTTTGCACATGTCCAACGGACGTGCCAAACGTACTGGTATATAATAAATAGTTATTTTTATAATTATTTTATTTGGAGAAATTGACTTTTACAGTGAATTGTGTTAAGAAGCTATGTTGATGTATCAAGGTAGTTGAATTCAGCATTATCTCTATGATATTCGTTTTATTAACGAATCCTTTTTATTACCAATTTTTATACTTCATCTTAATCTTTAGGTACTTTTTCATTTAGGCGCTCCCATTTTATTATTCATCTGATACAGCAAATTTTATTAATTAATGCAATAAATAAGATATGTCTTTGCATCTTCAAATTCGACCCTATTTTTAATAAAGTTAGGGGTATGCCCTAGGGGCAGTAATGTAATTTGTTACAGATATCTAACTCGATAACCAATCTTGTTCGAAATAAAATGTGTTTTCTTTCTACTATATATATTTTATAATGTTATATTAATTAATTTAGTTAAATTTATATTTAATATAAAATACAGCAATGATATGTTTTACGATGGTAGTTACCAAGTGTTGTAACCGTGAGTAATTTATCAAATTGAAAACAAATCATCATTTAAATGTTCCTAGTCAAGATGCCTCGAGACTGAATACCGATGTATCTACTGAGACTAGAGTAAGTAACGCTCTTCGAATTTTTGACAGTGTATTACACATGACTTCTAGGAGCACCTAGGGATTATATGTTGATAGTTATTGGATAATTATGGAACAACTTACTCATTAATTTTATGTTGGTTAATATTACTATGGTAAAAAAGAAAATATCGGTATTGTTAGGGATGCGGATTAAGGATCTTAAGGCAGAAATAACACAGGAGGGGGGGTGAATAGTGTTTTAAAGAATATATGAACTATATGACTAAATTAAAACTTTCAACACAAATCCAAACAGAATTCTAACTCAGAATGATCACATAACATATAACAAATGCAAATAGTAAAGTAAAGCAAGTAAAAGGAAAGAACACACTGAATTTTATACTGGTTCGGAATCCTCCTACATCCAGTCCTGCACCAAGGCAATATCCTTGTAGAGATTTTTATAAGCCAATATCCAAATTAAAACCCTCAATTTCTAAGGCCTTGAGGAACCCTCCTATCTCCGAGTCTAGGGTAAACTCTCTTGATTTACGGGACACAAGATCACCCTAATACTTCTTATTAACAATCCTTTTGAATGGAGAGATTCTATGGACTTTTTGAATGCAAATTAATCCTATAACTCTGAATAGCACTTTGAACTTTTGTAGAATGATGGAGAATCAAATAGAGAGAGTATCTAAATGATTTCCTGTTGAGAATTTGGCAGAATGATGGCACAATCTTGAAAATATGAAGTTTTATGGATATGGAATGGTGGTGAAGAAAGAGTGAAGAAAATAAGAAAGTAGTTATTAAAAAAATTCGTTTTGGAAGCCTTTATATAGATGCACAACAGTCATAACCATTGGCGAAAGGTTTTTGAACGAATGGCCACTTCTTTTGAAATTTGAATTTTGAATCCAACTGTCACCATGTCGACATGGGGTATCCCCATATGTCGACATCCCTCAGTTCAAAATTGTAGAGATGTTGTTTTGTAAAAGAATTTGAATTTAAAACAAGTTGAAACTTCTCCGAAGCAAAATAAAGTGTTTAAACAATATTCTGAGATAGAGAATGAATATAAAACATTATTTTATATATATATATATATATATATATAATTGATATAGACCATCAATTATATAAGTAATATTTAAAATCAGAATAAGTTTTGGTGTTTTAAAAATAGAAGTTTTTTAAAATCAGAATGGAGGAATATTTCAAGGCTAAACAAAGTTTGAAAACATTTTTGAAAACATGATTTTGAAAGCTAAAACACTTTGAAAACAGATTTAAAAACATTTTGAAAAATCTATTCAAACTGAAATTGCAAGAACCTTCCTACAAAGCTCCTCCACAGGACTCGAGAACTTGTACAAAGTAGTTTAAATGATTTTGATTTTCGTGGGTTTGTAAGCCACTTGTAGTAGGTTTGTAAGCTACTTGTCGTGGGTTTGTAAGCCACTGGTTTCGATAGAAATTGGGTTCCATCCCAAAAGAAAATTGGAAGAAAGACGAGAGTGCTATTATGAAGTTTTAACAAAATACTAGACACTTATCTTGAGATCTTGAAATCTTGATTCTCTAGAGTCTTGAATCTTGAATCCCTAATCTTCATCTTGATGCTTGAGTCTTTATACTGATCAGTCTTCGATAATACCTGCATATACTTCCTATATATATATATATATATATATATATATGAAAATGTTAGTATATATTTTTTAAAGTAAAGTATAATAACTATATAAGGTTGTTGTCATCAAAACATCATCAACTCAAATCCAAATCAAACTTAAGTAAACAATTCAATCAAATCCTAATCAAATCTAAGTCAAATCAAATCAAACAAATCAAACAAACAAACAAACATACATAATGATCAGACATTCCTTGGGACTTCCACCCATCCATCTTCTCCAAAGATAGGATCAGTTTTGATAACATCCCAATTATCTTTGTCGAGAGTGACCGGTGGATTTGCTTTGGGTTCGTCTTTGCTAAGGCTTGAGATCATCCAACGAAGTGCGTCGAAGTATTTCTCTTGCTCTTTGATCATCTGCATTTGGCTTAATTCAAGTGCCTTTGATTTCTAAGTATAAAAGAAAGAATATTCTTGAAAGAAGTAAGAGTTTCTTCAAGATTTTCACTTAAATTCTTAATTGGAGAAGCCATAATTTAAGAAATAAGTTGAAGTATGAGAGGAGATGAATAGAAATGGAGGTTGAGAAGTTTTTCTGGAAAAATTAGGTATTTATAGGAGTTATTGGCCGTTCCAAATGAATTGTCACTTGGTAGTTACAAGAATTTGAAGTTAGAAATTGTAACTACTTTCTGACTGTTATATGCCGACATGGGGGGATGGGGCATGTCGACATGGTCTAGACAGAATGACCAAGTTGAGTTATTTTTTGATTTTTAAGTTTATTTTTATACTAGTGGACCTATATAAACTTAAAATAAATAACTATCAGAGATATATAAAGCTGGAAAACAGAGAATAAGATAGCATTACTTATATTAGTTAACATTACATAATCTTAACTAAAAAAGTAGAAAATACAAAGATAGATAAACGATAGCTAGAGAGATAATGGCTAGGATTAGTTTGATGAAGATGACGATGAAGACAAGCCAAGTTTCCTGCCTATCTTCCCAAAGAACTTGTCGATCTTGGTGGAGATTTTATCCATTTTCTTGCTAATAGATCTCTTAAGAACCTTTTGGTTTTGAGCAAGTATCTTTTGGTTCTTGAGTATGGTTTTGTTGGACGGATTGGCTGGTGTATGTGGATATTCTATACTTTCCAAAGAGGTATCTTCATCTTCCTCTTCTTCTTCTTCAATTTCCATTCCTTCCCCTTCTTCTTCCTCTTCTTCTCCCTTTTCTTCCATCTCTTCATGAGCAAGTCTCTCTTCCTTTTCGGCAAGTGTTTCATATGGTTGAAATATAAGTGGGATTTTCATAAGAGAAATGTTCCCAAGATTGAACACTTTCCTATTTACAAAATCTTCCTTTCTGATATCCACACCAAAATAATTGAAAATCCGAGTAAGGTAAATTCCATGATAAAGAGTGTTTTCTCCCATATTAAAATTTTTGGCTCATCAAAAAAAGTTTGTGCCCGATTAATATCATATTTTCCAAATATTGGAAAAAGAGCTTTACACACTTTTGAGGTGGGATTATTGTAGTTTCCCGACCTAGGAATAATTGTGTGTTGAATAAGAAGGTTGACAATTCTTGCTTTTGGGCGGAAAAAGCGATTCTTAAAATCCATGTGGTCATCGCTTTCAAAAATGTGATGAAAAGTCTCTCGATCGGTTTCATTGATTTGAAATTCCGAGAGATTCATACCGGTAGATTTGCAACCCAAAATAGTACCCAAAATATCGGAATCCAAAACAATAAGTGTTCCTTTAACACTACTCCAAATTTGATCTTCATTTCCATTATAAAATCCACGATATAGGTTTGCATAAAACATTTTGACAAGGTTTGGATAACAAACGAAATCATTTTGCTTGTTATCAATCAAGCTAAGAATGGAGTTTTCTTCAAAAAGTTGATCGATTTCATAAGAAGAAAAATCATCAAAAATGGAAAAATTTCCCGTATTGACTTTACCATAGTTTACATAGCTTATGTAAGCTTTGATAGCCTCCGGGTCATTAAAAAGATCATTTTTGATGGATTTGGGTAGCCTCATAGTTGATGGGTTACTTGAGGAAGCCATTGATGAGTATTTGAGATTAGTAGAAGATAATGAAGAAGATTTGAATTATGAGAATAAAGTGAAAAGAGACGATAAGAGAAGTATATTAAATAGATTCTCTAAAGTCATTTTCTCTGGTCAAGAGGTATCTTTTCAGAATTTTGAAGTAAGTGAAAAGGTGGAGGGAAATTCAAAAGTTTGAATTCAAATTTTGAAATCAAATTTCTGAGAGGCATGTCGACATGGGGTATCATGGCATGTCGACATGTGCCTGTTGAATTTGAAAGGAGGTGTCTATTTCTAAAATCTAATAAATTCCTAAAATCCTAAGAAAACTAATCTATATTCTATATCTATATTTAATTCTAGTAATAATATTAAATATAATAATATTAAAATATTTTAATATTTAAAATATTATTAAAATAATATTATTTTGAATTTAAAAATTCAAATTTCAAACGGTGATTTTGAATTTAAAAATTCAAGAAATTGCAAACAAAATCAAAGCAAGCAAGCATCCAATAAAATTAAAATAAATGTGTACCTATTTTTAGATCCAAACTCCAATCGTCTTCTGATTCGAGAATAGCCATGAAGCACAGATTTGAATTATCAGTTTTCTTCTCGTCATCACTGGATGAATCTGAATCGTCAAGAGTTGCTGCATATGCCTTCTTTCTTTTCTTTGGTTGCTCGTTGTTTGGTTGAAATGTCTGTTTGTCTGGATATGGACAATCCATCTTGTAGTGCCCTGTTTTGTTGTAGTTGTAGCATCTATCACCATTGTTGTTGTTGTAGTAGTAGTAGTAGTTGTTGTTCTCCGAAGTATTTCTGGAATTTCTTTGTTCATTTCTTTTAAAGTTATTCATCTTTCTATACTTCAGAAATTTCCTGAAATTTCTGGTCATGAAAGCAATTTCTTCATCACTCTCTTGTTATGAATCTCCAGTTGTTGCTTTGAATGCGATCGATTTCTTTTCCGTTGCCTTAGATTCTTTTCTCCCTTGTAGTTGAACTTCATAAGACACTAGATTACCGATTAACTCTTCGATCTTCATTTGACTAACATCATTTGCCTCTTCAATAGTAAGTGTCTTTTGATCCCATTCTGGAGTGAGTGAATTGAGTATTTTTCTGACTTGATCTTCTTCTGAGAAACCCTTTCCTAAAGCAATCAATGAATGTACAATGTCTTGAAATCGACAATACATGTCGGAAATGGACTCATTTTCATGCATTTTAAACAATTGAAACTGGTTAGTTAATATGGAAATTTTAGTCTATTTAACTTTGCTTGTTCCTTCATGAGTTACTTGCAAAGTTTTCCATATTTCAAATGCAGACTTACAAACAGAAACTCTATTAAACTTATTCCTATCTAGTGAACAAAATAGTATATTCATAGCCTTAGAATTGTTTTGTGCAACTGTCTTTTGCTCAGTAGTCCACTGGGCAAAATTAGTAGTTGGTTCAACATATTCAATTTGTGTTATATTCCAAGTATCTAAACTTATGGATTGTAAATAAATTTTCATCCTACATGCCCAATATGCATAATTACTGCCATTAAAAATTGGTGGTCTGACAGTAGACTGACCTTCTATAAATGAAATAGTGTTAGTACTTGTGTTGACAGACGTAGTTACGACAGGAGTGACATTATTAGCGTGTTGTGCCATTAAAACTTTTCAAAATTTCAGATTATGAAAACAATGAAAACCTGGCTCTGATACCAATTGTTAGGGATGCAGATTAAGGATCTTAAGGCAGAAATAACACTAGAGAGAGGGGGGTGAATAGTGTTTTAAAGAATATATGAACTATATGACTAAATTAAAACTTTCAACACAAATCTAAACAGAATTCTAACACAGAATGATCACAGAACATATAACAAATCCAAATAGTAAAGTAAAGCAAGTAAAAGGAAAGAACACACCGGATTTTATACTGGTTCGGAATCCTCCTACATCCAGTCCTGCACCAAGGCAATATCCTTGTACAGATTTTTATAAGCCAATATCCAAATTACAACCCTCAATTTCTAAGGCCTTAAGGAACCTTCCTAGCTCCGAGTCCGGGGTAAACTCTCTTGATTTACGGGACACAAGATCACCCTAATACTTCTTAATAACAATCCTTTCGAATGGAGAGACTCTATGGACTTTTTGAATACAAATTAATCCTATAACTCTGAATAGAACTTTGATCTTTAGTAGAATGATGGAGAATCAAATAGAGATAGTATCTAAATGATTTCCTATTGATAATTTGGCAGAATGATGGCACGATCTTGAAAATATGAAGTTTTTTGGATATGGAATGGTGGAGAAGAAAGAGTGAAGAAAATAAGAAAGTAGTTATTAAAAAAAATTCGTTTTGGAAGCCTTTATATAGATGCACAACAGTCATAACCATTGGCGAAAGGTTTTTGAACGAATGGACACTTCTTTTGAAATTTGAATTTTGAATCCAACTGTCACCATGTCGACATGGGGTATCCCCATATGTCGACATCCCTATGTTCAAAATTGTAGAGATGTTGTTTTGTAAAAGCATTTGAATTTAAAACAAGTTGACACTTCTCTGAAGCAAAATAAAGAGTTTAAACAATATTTTGAGATAGAGAATGAATATAAAACATTATTTTAAATATATATATATATATATATATATATATAAATGATATAGACCGTCAATTATATAAGTAATATTTAAAATCAGAATAAGTTTTGATGTTTTAAAAATAGAAGTTTTTTAAAATCAGAATGGAGGAATATTTCAAGACTAAAACAAAGTTTGAAAACATTTTTGAAAACATGATTTTGAAAGCTAAAACATTTTGAAAACAGATTTAAAAACATTTTGAAAAATCTATTCAAACTGAAATTGCAAGAACCTTCCTACAGAGCTCCTCCATAGGACACGAGAACTTGTACAAAGTAGTTTAAATGATTTTGATTTTCATGGGTTTGTAAGCCAATTGTCGTAGGTTTATAAGCTACTTGTCGTGGGTTTGTAAGCCACTGGTTTCGATAGAAATTGGTTCCATCCCAAAAGAAAATTGGAAGAAAGATGAGAGTGCTATTATGAAGTTTTAACAAAATACTAGACACTTATCTTGAGATCTTGAAATCTTGATTCTCTAGAGTCTTGAATCTTGAATCTCTAATCATCATCTTGATGCTTGAGTCTTTATACTGATCAGTCTGCGATAATAACTGCATATACTTCCTATACACACACACACACACATATATATATATCTGTCTATATGAAAATGTTAGTATATATTTGATAAAGTAAAGTATAATAACTATATAAGGTTGTTGTCATCAAAACATCATCAACTCAGTTCCTAACAGGTATGACTGATTTACACAGTTCTCTCAACTTGCATTGTTGATCTTCAATATGAAAGCTCCACTTTGTTTAGAGTCGATTCATGGATTGATGTTCATCGATTGACTATAGTTGGGTCGAGTGAAAGTAATGGAAGTGAAGCACTATTCAAAAGAGAATTCGTCTCTTTAGTTAGAAGAAGTTAGTTTCACTATAACCTTGATTCAATTCAAAGCCAAATTCCTTGGCCAGAGCAGTTCGGTTAATAGTAATTGTTATTATTGAACCAAGGATTTCGTGTCTTGACTGTAGAGTTGGATATGAACAATATTGGAATTTTAACCATTATCAAATTCCATAAGTTCAAGGCGATATAGTTTTGACAAAGATAATAGGTGCAAATAAAAGTCATAGACGGGTAAGGCTTAACAAAGTAAAATTGGATTTTACTGAAATAAAGTAAGCATAAATTGGGCTGAAATGTTATACCACCTGCTAAGTGATGTATGAACGTCAATATTCAGATAGTTCGTCATTAATCGCTATTTAAATTTACACCTTATAAGTACACAATTGAAACGATGAATTCTCCTTTGACCAAACAATTTAATCAATTTATAATTATTATAAGTTTATTAAATTAAACAATATTTTTGAAATATTAATTATAAAATTTAATTATGAGTTTTTGAATATATATTATTAAATACATTTATAATAGTCATAAATATATGAATCGATATCGATAAACAATAAAATTGGATTTAACTGCATAATATTTAGCTTGGGCTTAAATAAATTCTAAGCCCATCATGGGGCTAATAATTTCGATAGCAATAAGGGGCACATGCGGGTAAAAATTGGTGTTAAAAGGGCTAGATGATCGACGGCTCGGATTGAAGGAGAATAAATAAGAGATGAGATATATATTTTCTCCTTTCCCTCCACTATATAAGCATCTCTAACCCCACATGCTGTTGAGCTTTCTTTTTGAAGCCACCACCCAAGTCTTTGTTGGCCGAAAATCTTACTCCCCTTTCCGTCATTCATCAAGCTCAAATCAAGTCAATTCAAACTTTATCCAATAGCCGGTGGTCGATTGTTCAAGGACTAGCTCTCTTTTGAATCAAAAATAGTTTAAGGGGGAGATACCATCATTTCAAGGTGTACTTCAAAGCATTAGAAGTGAGATATTTTTCTAATCATACTACAACTATTTATGCTCAATTATAGTGTTTCGTTATGTGTGTGTGTGTGTGTATATTTTAAATTGTCGGTCAGGTCACAACTCCGATATGCATAGATATTGTCATAATTTTGTTCGTTATTTGTATGTATAAATTAAGAAAAAGTATTAAATATGTCTTAGGTCAATACGGCTCTGTATTAAAAAACCCATTTTTTATTCTACCAAATTAATGTGTATATATATAGTTCATAATTAATTACAATATCACATTTTAATCAAATGAGATCATATAATTTTATTTGCAAAGTATTAGGCTACGATAGTTTTTGGCAATGATAAAATATTTTTTATGCATTTTATTATTATTTAAAAGATCATTTAAATCAATTTATTACATAAATTGACTATATAAATTAAAATATTTATGAAAATTATATTTTATATCTTATACAAAGTAAAGAAATTCCAAGTAAATATAAAAATAATTTTTTAATTTACATTTAAATTAATTTTCAAATTGCGGTTGAAAATAGAAAAATTAATTAAAATTATTTTTAAAACATAAAATTATGTGAAACAATTTTAAACCATAAAATATCTTTTAAAAATTGTCAGGGAAAATAAAAAGAAAAGAACAAAGAACAGAGGGAAAACAGAATCTCATAGTGGAATTGACAATATATATAACAAGAACAATAGAAATTGTCACTCCAAGAATGAGAGTATATCGGAGTTAAAAACAAAAATTATCAGTTGGACAGTTATAAAATCTTAACCTTATAAATGCCGATAGGGATATTATATAATACAATGGAAAGTAAAACACAACGATAATTGAATCTCCATCTTCCCTAGGCTCTCCATAACTCCAAAGAGTATACTGGGAATATTCTCGGTCTAACTCGAGCATTATAATAAAATACCATCCGGATCAGTCTGGAAATACCAACGTGAGATAACTTAAATAATGTGGAGCATATAAAATTTCTGTGAGACCAGCCGCTAACAGAGAATGAGTTTTAACCTACAAGAATAACATCCATGCAATAAGAGTAGAAATAAATATTAGGAAACAAATCCAAATAAGAATGGGCATAATTAATATTAAAACCAGACTTGAAAGAATGGGAATAACTTGAGTAAAATCCAAACTAAAAAGAATGGATAAAAACAAGGAAACATTTCAAATTTGATTGAATGGACTAAATAAGGTGACAGTCCAAACTTGATAGAATGGACAAAATAAGGTAACAGTCCAACATTGATAGAATGGATTAAATCAACACTTAAACACCGTGAAGACTGGTAGAGTCTTTTCAAGGAAATTTGAAGATAAATAGATTCAAGGTTTTCGAATCAAAATAGAAAAGGAAATTTTCCAACAAATGACTTGGAAAGTGCATCCCCCTTGAAGTATACCTCTAGTAATATACTCCTGAGAAGCTCATATACTCCATGACAATTCTCAAAAATATACCAGCTGACCCTCTCAAACCGTAACGAGTATCTTAATATTTCCGCATCTAAGTGCAGAACTGAATACAACCTAGATGAAATGAGAAATACCCTAACGGGGCAACCCCACACAATGGATGTCCTTTCACGCTTTTGGTTTGGTTATTTTTAATAAAGGATAACAAAGCACAAAAAGTAGCATATAATTTTAAGGTGGTGATTCCCCATGGAGAAAGCTGAATCCAATAATTATAAATCAACTATCGGGGATAATTAAAACAATCGTATATAGAAATTAAATACCATACATTTACCACTACTCATTGATTCCAAATAAGTGCTATCCCAATGAAGCCAGACAAGTTGAGATAGTGTTACCGTTAGGCATCGCCTTGACGACATTTTTAACCTTCAAGATAGAAATGAGTCCAAGCTCCAACGTTTAGCGTTAAAAGTATTGCTAGATCATTTCCATATAAGCGATATCGATTATGGAACTATTTTTCCATAACCGAAATCAAAATTTTACTTTTAAGAACTGAACTTGTGTTTGATTTCCATATTTTAGTATTAGTAAAGCCTTTTTAGAAATACTCTTTCAAAACATTCTTTTATAAGAAAAAATTTAAAATACTAAGTGTATTAAAACAAGGGTCAAAAACAAATGCCGTTAAAACACTGTTTACTATAAACCTAAAAATAATTTACACTTGGCTTTATTTATAAATAATTCCTTTTAAAGGATTTTCTCATTTATAAACCAGTATTTATAAGTTTAAATCAATGTTTATTGTCCCAAAAGATAAGAAAGCAATTTAAACATGTTTATTAATTTAAAACAATATTAGTTATCCCGAATGATAACTAATCGCATTTATAATCTCTTTTAAGTAAACAAAACCATTATCTTTTACAAAATATTTAATTATTTCCAAACACTTTAATATTATCAGTAAATTAACTTTAAAATATTTATTAAATCGGTTTATTAACTTTAAAACACTTTTACTGTTTAGTTAATTTACTTTAATCACTTTTATTAAATTACTTAACTTTAGATATCATTAATTATAAAGATTTATTCAATTCAAATAACCATTAGTTAAAATGAATAATTCATCTCAAATATCATTAATTAAAATGATAAATAAATTTAAATATCATTAATTAAAACAATTAATTAAATTTGAATAATCATAAATTAATTGGACTAATTTAATTCAATGTTCAACGGTTAGAATGATTAATTAAAACATCATTCGTTAAAATGATTTATTTAACTATCAACATCATTAGTTAAATTGATTTAACTAAATTCGAAATATCATTAGTTAAAACAATCAGTTAAATTTAAAACAATCATTAGTTCAAATGATTAGTAAAAGTTTAGAATCATTAATAAAAAAATAATTAACTCAAGTAATCATTAGTTAAATGATTAATTAAATTCTATCTCATTTAAATCAAAGATAAACTAATTTTAAACATGATTTATTAAATTGGTTCATTTATTTCAAAATCATTAGTTAAAATGGTTATCTATTTTAAATTATAAATAATCAAAATGATTAATGAATTTTAACATTCGATTTTGTGAAAACATAAGCTCAAATTTAAAAACACACGATAGGGTTTTGGGGAAGAAATACAATAAATGATGATATATCGAAATCGCTATAACGACAGTTAATAAGTTAAATGGAATATCAAGACTTATTTAATTTAGCCATTAATATAACAGCATATGGATGTAAATCAATAATAATGGGCGAGAAACCCTTTAAGGTTTCTCTATAGATTTTCCCTGCAAAACAATGGTTATGGATAGTATATATAATCATATGCGTCCATAACGGTCAAATTAATATGAGATCCAATTTCCAAACAGAAATTCAACCAAACAAGCACGTCAAACAATTTAACTAACATCTAAACAATCAATAAATGTTTATGACATAATTGATATGATATAATAAAACTTAATGTGAGTTAAACTCATAGTGATTTTCGTTTTTGCCGAAACGTACCGATTTTGGAGTAAAACTGAACGACTGCTCGATGTAGCCTAAATTTCAACAAGTTTCGAATCCAACCAAACCAGCTCTATTGCATAGATATCGACGACATGAGTTCAGCATAAAAAGGGCGTTGGAATCCAACCTCATACGTAAAAGTTATAGCTATTATAGTTTATCGAATCACTTAAACTAATTAATAACTTAATAAACTAATCACAAAATTATCTTTAATTACACAATTACCCATACTCCTTCTTCCCTAAAAGAAAGTGTACATGCAATCATAATGCACTAGGGCCATGCACATTTATCCATTGATACGGAGCTACGGAGCTCTATTTGGCAAATCGATTGCACTGATGGCTTTCTCTCCTCGAACCGCATATGCCCATCACCTCGATACCACTCCCCTCCCCTCAAAATCTAACCTGTAGGGTCCAATATCATCCGCAACATGACGAGCTCTACTACGGATGTTCGGACGCCACCAAATTTTTCCCGTATGTGCTATTTTCAAGCACAAAGGCGAATCCAAGGTCGCTTTGCTCCATTTCCTTCTAAAACTCAAGAATGCTTTAATCCTAGCTTGCCTACCCCTAAATCACTGTTGGCCAGTCATGTAGACTCGCTATATGAAAGGTATAAGATCGAATCCCTCAAGCATACGAGCTCATCGGATCCAACGACATGATTTTTAGTCGCTCTTAGGATTGGACATGGGAAGGTACGGTGGGGGGTATGGGCTGAGATCGATAGGTATGGTCTTGAATATCGACATATATTATTTTATTTTATATTAAAATATCTGACTGAACATACCTAAAAAATATCAAACTCCAATCGAGACGTGCCGCCGGGCGATCAATGTGTTATATTCTTATTCCAACCAAAATGGAACTAGTCTCAAGGCCTAATTCATTTGTATATAGAAGATAGCTTTTCAAACCAAATTATTATATTAAATTATGGAAATTAATTTCTACGCGTTTCGATCTCGCACGACCAAACGATTTATCTGATCGCCATGAAATCCGACGACACATTATAATTCACTATTACGGATCCAATGAAACTAGTTTCATCGACATCCAAAACAGTGCGCCGAAAGGCTAATTTTACAAATTTAAATATCATTTTATATTTAATTATCAATATTTATTCGATCTATTTATAATGGTAATTAAATTTCTCAATTGGAATTCACCTATACTATTTTTTGAATAAAATGAGCTTAATTATATTATTAAATCCATTTAATTATCATTAAAATTCATAATTAAAATATTTAATCATTCCTAATATTTGAATATAAGTTATTAAATCCTAAAATTCAATTATTTAAATATTTAAAAGTAATCAAACATTTAAAATCAAATGACAAGAATTTTTGGTTGTTTAATTCTCTTCCCCCTAAATGAATTTCATCCTCGAATTTCTTAAGGAAGAAAATACTTTCAAACTCTTCATTTTGAAATTATTAATTAAAATGAGTTATTAAACTTATTTTTGATACCAATTAGCTAAAATGATTCTAAAATTTCCAAGTCTTTTAGATTAACTTATATATACCAACTAATTCCATTCCATTCATTCATTCCAAGTTATAACTCAAAAATCAAATTTTAATTATCAAAAATTTTCCAAAATTCTCACAAAAAATTTCTAACTCTTAATTGTCAAGAAACTTCGCCAGTGTCTCCTTTGCACGGGTCGATTAGAACAATTACAAATTGCCTCTACAGGTTCTAAACCGATCAAAGAAAACAAATCCAAGTGGCATCCCATATCTAGGGCATATAATCATCAACCAATTTAAATTTTCTAAATTTATTACGTATCTTTCGCATATGATTTCTATCTTGGTATATAATTTATTGTCTCTATGCAAATGCCGACGCACAAGAAGTCAAGCGAAAATCACTTACTTCCATATACTTCCATAATCTAAAAGAAAATTAGGCTCACAAAAGCAATGTGATGTAACTCTATATGAAAAAACTAGTATGATATAAAACCTACATGCAACCAATAACCATATCTCAGTCAAGTGCAACAAAATACAAGGAATACTCTGTAATAGATGCTATCCTTCCATAAAATATAAAATATAAATTGAGATCCAAATACCCGGGTTTTTCTTAATTCACAAATTTTATTTTCAAATTTCTCAGACGAGAAAAATCAAAGATCGAAAATCAAAATGCCAAGGAGGGGATTCCTTCTGATAAAGTATGGTGAAACTCTAGAATCAAAACAACATGGAGCGTCCAGTGGTATTTCGGTTTCTCCAAAAAACATCACTGGAGTGAATAAATATTACTCCTTTCCCAAAATCTTCAAATAAATCTCTCTGATTTTTTCCATAATCACTGAAATTTAGGTCCTAATAACAACAATTCGAAATCCTTTGTCTATAAATTTGAACTTTATAAACATGGGTATATAAAATCACGCACCCAATCACTGCAGTTTAATCAAATCAATTCAATCGAATTCCATGAAGGAATAAACTAACACTAATAGTTAATCAAATTCCATAAGAGAAAACCTATCACTTAACATTGTTTCAAAATGTCAATTGACTAGTAAACTAATCTTAATTTTGGTTCAAAACTTTCTTGATTGTCCAAAAATATAGATAATTATCTAGGTGTACCGTTTTGCTCATTGGCCTGGGGTTATTGCTCAGAAGATTATCCGAACTTACTCGGACAAAATGGAAAGCTATACTCTGAATTTTACTACTTCAAAAAAATTCCTTTAAATCACTTATATTTTCACTAAGTATTTTATTCAATACTAAAATTATTTATGAATTATTTCGTAGATTCTCACCCAAGTTTTCATTTTTTCTAAAAAAAGGGAGTCAGCCTTCGACCTCTTAGCTTAGAGTGTTAAAGATATTTATGGGTTGACCCAATTAACAAGTATTGTAAACTACTAAGATATATTTAAACAATTATATGGTTTAAATAAAACAATGTTTATCAATACTTTCTTATCCAACTTAATCCATTTACCCGTGTTAAATTATCCTACATCTTATCTAAGGCAAAAATCTCATTTATCATAATAATCTCTGGCTAGAAATACCTTTTCATTTTGAAATTGATTCCCTTTAAGGGAACTTGAAAATTAAATACCCAGTTTTTAATTTCAAAACTTGTCTTTGAAAACATGCTACATATATTTTTATATGGAATAACTTTAAATGATTTATTTAATAAAACCCACCTTGAGTTTATTTAGATTTGAACTCATTTTGGTTGCGCAATGATGAAGAGAATAATTTACTAATTACTCCACAACGTTTACCTAAGCAAACATCTGATCATCACTTAGAAGATTATTTAGATTACCATGAAACTAATCAAAACGATTTCCTCTGAATTATCGTAAAGAAAATGCATTCCGTTTAAAATTCTACTTTCCAATATATTTTTAATTTCAATTTCTTCCTAAAGCACTACTATTTCATTTCACAAAATTCTTTCGAAATTGTTTTCAAAAATTTCAGGATTTAGATTCAAAAAACCTTTTTGAAATACATTTTATAAACTAAATTTATATAAAATTTCACTCGTATAAAAATCATTTCATATTATAACAATCCTCCTTCACTATAATATAATTATCACAAATATTTATTCTCTAAATATTTCATCCCACTATTTAGATTACATTAACAACTTTTCATTAAAGTTTAATCCCTAACCCACCATTATTAAAAGGTGAATTTTTAAGTTAACGTTTTCTTCGAACACCTTTGTAGCCAAATTGTGAAAATTAATCTACCAACGGTTTGTTTAAATCAATGCGATAAATGATCCTAAAGAAATTGAGCACAATTTAACAATTAACAAACAACAGTTAATGCTTCATATTTAAATTAAGCATAACTAAAAAAAAAATAGTGACAATAAATAAATATTATCACATTTAAACAAACACATTTGATGAAAATATAAAATTTTAAAAATTATTCCTTTATATATGCGTAAAAAATTATTTAATTTGCCAAGTTTTCAAAAATTTCAGTACCATATCTATTGGCCTTAGTCGAGTGTTTAGAAATCCTTACTGATACTATGACATCCTATGTATCGATTCATAAAAACTCTATAGACCAATTAACATAATACGTATTTATGTCATTAACAAATATGCTCTAGTATATATAATGTAACATCCCACCCTTTTGGACGATTTAAATCGACAATAAACCACACATGTCAACTAAAATCATTCAAAAGGTAAGACTGTTAATGGGGTAAATAAGAAAATAATAGAAAAGAAGGAAAGATAAAACACAGAATCTCACAGTGGAATGACAAAATATAAAAATCGAATAAATAGTTCATGAAGCTGTTTTACAAATAACATTTGATTATACCTTTACAATACAAATCAGAGTTATACATACAGTAGAAATAAATAAATAATGCAGTGGAACACATGATGTAGTGGAATAATTAATAATAAATAGTTGATTCGTCTCCGTCTTCATCCTCCAAAATATAATGGTCTTCAATACACTAAAAAAGCTCAGACTGACCCGAGCGTAATAAAAAGACAAAACACTCGAGTCAGGACTAAAAGATCTTATGTAAGTCAAATCAAAATAAGTAGAATAGAAATATTACTATAATGGATTCAGAGATGTATAACAGGAATTTCGTCTCCTATCAAGTGTACAATGTGGATTTAATTATTTAAAAGATTTCAAACGACTCAAAAATACCAATCTTAATCATTTTAATAAAAATAGATCTGAATTTTAAATTTAAAACTTAAGTCTTTCAAATAATTCAATTCTAATAAATAATCCAAATTAAAGAAATTACACGGTTATATGTCATTTCAACCAGTATCCAAATCAATGGAAACCGCTCGAGTTATCATTTCAATCCATAGTGGAGACAAAGATATATACATAAATAAACATCCAATCATCCAAAATGACAACCAACAACATCCATCACAATCCAACATCCAAATCAGCCAATAAATCACAACAATCAATTGATTATCATTATCAGGTGTATAACTTGCAATTTATATTCATTATTAAATAAATGGCAAATTCAATTCAATATAAATTCAAATTTAACTTAAATGACAATCTAATAATACCAAAATCAATTAATAAATTTCTAATCACATTATAAGTTTAATTTAACTAGCATAAGATAATCTAGTATTCGTGAGTGGGTCAAAACACTCACTTTTGATATTTAGAACGCAAAAATCCAAACAAAGATGCCTTTTCCAGTAGTCTCCAAACTCAGCCAAACCTATTTTATGTTATTAGGAATTCCAATACGAGTCCAAGGGAAGAAACTACGCTGGTATCAAAGCTCGTATGAGGAAGATATTCAGGTTATAAGGATATAAAATAAAATAAAAATACATACATATTTAATTGTTAAAATAAGAAACTTTAATAACTCACGTTTTCAAATTTGATGTACCCAAAACAAAGGCAAGAAGTGGAAAGCCAAAACCATTAAGGCTAATTCTCATTGTTCAATTTTTTTGAAGGCTTCTTGCAAAAGAAGGCAAGGCGATGAGGAAAGGTACGGATGTGGTTAAGGAAGAAATGGATGCTCACACTTTTTTATTCTTTTCTTTTTCTAAACATAGCTTCAGTAAAATGAATTGGCGGCAATTAAGTAAAGGTATAAAGCTATGTTGATATTGAGACTTTGAGGGAAACAAATAGAGGTCTGATGTTTGAAAAATAAGAAATTTCTAGGGGAAAGAATGATATATGATATAAAACAAAAGAAGAAAGGGAAGTGACAAATGAAATATGTACGGAAGGGACAAATAAAACAAAACTGTATGATCTAAGTAGATGCTTTGGGAAATAAATAAACAAAACGGAAGAATAAGAAAGGATATAAATTCACGTTTCAGTTACATCAAAGAATTGCAATAAAACCAAATGTGGAAATGGTGGCAGGTGTATTGAATAATAAGGAAATGAAGGGACCGCTTAGGATCTAGTTAATTGCATGATCCACTCAATTAAAATATTATCACTGAATATTCCCTTTTCCACACTCGTTTACACATAATTAACATATAGTAAATAAATTTGAATACAATAACCAGTGTAACGTTACAAAAAAATAAAAGATGATCTAGAACTCAAATTCAAGTTTTTTTTTCTTTCAAAATAATGTTTTTCTCATAGGGGAATTGCACAACCTAAAAAGTCAATTAAATTTAAACTTCAAGATTAGTGTTAAAATCACTTATATACAGCCTCAAATGTATACTTAATGACTGTAAAATATTGTTTTAAAATTCATTTTTTTTTCTTTATATAGAATTATTTTTACCTTAAAAATGAAAATGTTCGTTTTATTTTCATTAAAATGTTCTTTTTATTTTTGTACAATAATGTATGTTTCCTTTGTTAAATCCAAAAATTAACATTAATGTTTCTTTTTTTTAAATTGAAAGATCCCAAATCGACATAATTGTAATTAATTTCAAAATTACACTTATAACAGATTATAACAAACGTACATTTCTTTCATTAAACGCCATTAATTTCAAATAAACTCTCTTTCCCTTTTATTAAAAGATTCCAAGTCAAATTAACGGCAATAAATTCTTTAATTAATTTAGATTCCAACATATACTTATTTTGTTTTTTTAATCTTATTATTCAATCAATTATCATATTATATATATACTTAACGTTGGTTTACCATTTCATTACCTCAATCTTCTGTATTTATCACTTTAGTTCATATTAACTGTAGTAGGTAATTAGATTAACTGCAATTGATTTTCAACTTAATTTCAATGGATTAAATAAATAGGTGATGAATGACAAATGTTACCTTTTAATTACTTAATCGCATTTACAAGATTATTATTAACAACAAATGTTATGACTACTTACACAATCCTGATTATACTCAATTTTCCATTAATTTCATATAATTTCTCCTTTTATATAACATTTAATTCATTTCCTTATTTCAACTTATCATCAAATAACGTTACAATTATTTTAATCACTAACATACAATTCCAACATTAAACCCAACATTCAATTGCCTTAATTCAATTAATTACCCATTCAATATTAAAAAGATAAATTAATGAGAAAATAGTTAATACAATCGTATATAATAATAATTCATACCCCTTATCTTATTCTTTACAACCAAGGGTTATAATTTGGTTACCCAAAAAGGTTTTATATTCAATATTAACCTATTTCAATTAACTACATACAAGTTCACCATCTACATCATTTAATTTATTTCATTATTTACAATCATAACCAAGTCAACTTACAATGTATTTCAATTAGTTTGAAATTACTTTAAATATTTATCAGTAGCATTCAGAGAACACCACTGATTTCATATTCAATATTAGCCAATTCTAATTGATTATATATAATTTCAACGTTCAATGTATTTCCTTATTTTTAGTTATAACTAATTATAACCTTAAAGTTACTTCAATTAATCGGAAATTAGATTAAAATAGTTAGCAATTACCTTATATTAACATTACTAACATTACATTCTAGTTATTCTTCTCCTTATAACATCAATTTTTTTTAGTTTTATTTCAATATAAAATTATAAAATATTATTTAATTAATATTTTAATAATCGAAAATTATGGGTCGTTACACTCTCCCATACTCAAAACTTTTCGTCCTCGAAAAGGGAAAAGGAGAAAATAAGGAATCATTATATTTTATTCAAAGTATTCAATTTATAAACAATTAATTTTCATAACTAATTAATTTAAATAGAATATACAATTAATTACAAGTAATTCTTCATATTCAAGTCTACCAAAGTTTGAAAATATTTCATTTTTCACAAAATTCCTAAGTCTAAAATTTACGAAAAATTTCGGCAGAGCCTCCTTTGCACGGAGAGGTCGCGGAGAAATAATAATATCTATAATCATCATATCATATTAAAAAGATAAACATCCCAAACCATGGGAAACAATATAATATTGCTAGAAACCTGTAATCCAAAAATATACCTATTAGTCAGGAAAATAACGCTTAATTTATGAAACCAAAAGCAGTAGCTATTATTTCCATAAACTTGTACTTCACTTGTAAAATCCAAAGAAGTTAATAATACGTGAAAAGAGATATATTTAAGTTGCTTCAATTAATAACAAACAAATCAACACAATTTAATAATAGTCACATGCAAACAAACAACATGACCATCATATGTAACAAAGGAATCAATCATATGTCCATAGCAACCAAACTGATGATCTGTTCAGGTTCAGACATTTTTAGTCGTACAAGATGATAAATAGACTATTAAGTGTACCCTATGCTCAATAGCCTTAGATAAATACTTGATATATTATCTATACATCCTTATAGAGTTAGAAGTATCCTTTCCTATCATCTCAAAAGCCAAAATAACCAATAATTTCAACACAATATTTAAGTTTATTCAATTGGTTTTTTTTTACATCATTACTATTCTTTTTTTTCTCATATAACGTCCTTTTCTTTTTCTTACATGTACATATATAAATTATTTCACAATATTAACTTACATACATAACATTTCTTGTTCATCAAAATTCTTATTTAGAAATAATTTCATTGAACGCTTCCATTACTTAAGTTTTACCTGTATAATATTCTATTACATATTCTATTAACATTTCAACTTATTAAACATTTTTGGTAAATATATGTGGTTTAAGAATGTAATTGAGTGTTATACAAGTTTATTTTATTCATGTTAGTTAACAAAATATTCAATGATTACATATTCTAAATTTTTATATCATTTCATTTACAAGTTACAAATTTCTAATTTCTTATATATTTTATTCGTAAAATTCCATTCTTATTTATTTATTTAATTATTATTTATATAAAGGCCAATCACTTACATAATTTGTTTTCCATTAAAGATTTAAGCCATTAATGAATCATTTCACAAAATATTACTTAAGCTTCTACAGCCTTACTTAATTTTATACCTTAATTTAGTTATAGAATAAAATTTAAGTTTTTGGTGTTCGCCCTTGAAGAGAAAATAATTACTTCAATATATCTAAAAATTCAATTAAAACATTTAACCTCATTCACTTAGTAGGAATATAAGATAAATTTAAAACATCTTTATAGCATTATGCAAGGACTTTCCCAAAGTTTAAACAATGTTAGAAATTTGTATCAAAAATTTATATTAAAACATTATGATAAGATTTTAAAAATAAAGTTCCTTAAATCTGATAATTTATTAGACTCAATATTCCAAAATAAGTATAAACTCTAGATTATTAAAGTGAAACTAATAGCTACTCAAATCTTGCGCTAAATATCTAAATAAAAGTATAAATTTTCATAGATTCATGATTAATTTTAGACACTTGGTTTAAAATGAATATTCAAATCATGGGAAAAACATTTATCATGGTTTAATACAAAATTCAAATAGTAACTAAACCTATAAATTTACTACTAGTACTTCGAAATCAAGTAATTATTTAAAACCATACTTCCAAAATTGAGATTCTAATTTATTTTCCAAGTATATTTAAAACTTGACAAATCATTTTTTCCATTTATATAATATATCTTCAAATTATACATTCAAAGAAACTTATAAAAAAATTTACAAAAAAAAAAAAAATCATTTGCAAATCAATCATCTTAATGTTTTAATACTTTACAAAAAAATTCTATAAATTTTCTTGCTTCATTTATTAATACCATTTCAGTAATTTTAAATAACATCTTTTTAAATATATGTAAATTATTTGAAAACAATTACTTACATCATTACTTATATTTAAAAAGAAGCTATTGAAAACCTTAAATCCATTATGTTTAAATTTTATTAGTTTTAAATCTCAAAATACTTTTAAACATCATTAATAAATCAATAATCATTAACTTTAAAATGTTTTATTTAATTAATAACTTCTGAAAATATTTAGAACACTAATAATTTACTACTAAACCATGTTGTACATAAATAAACAGTATTTAAACATTTTAAAGTATTTAGAAAGGAAAAATGATCAAAATAACTTTTATATAATACTTTATCAAAATACTTTTATAACTCGATGTTTTAACAGGTTTATCCTTGATCTTGCAGACTCTGGCCATGCGTTGATCAGACGCATGGCTAGAATTCTCCAAGCACTTAGTAGACCTGTTTCAACACCCAATGAAAATACTTAAAATCATTGAAAATAGATATGGAAAGTACGTTCCCCCATGGATTGCAGTTACGCAATGGTTATGCCGCTATCCCATCGGAATCAATTGTAGCTGTAGGCATCTCACCCCTCGATTTACGCTATCCAATAATATCAAATGAATATAATAAGTGACCCGCCAAAGGGATCCGATAATGACCCACCAAAGGGATCCGATAATGACCCGCCAAAGGGATCAGGTAATGACCCACCAAAGGGATCCGATAATGACCCACCAAAGGGATCCGATAAATGACCCACCAAAGGGATCCAACAAATGACCCACCAAAGGGGTCCGATGGAAGGTACTTCCTATATCATTTATTTCAAAATATATCATACCATATATAGTCACCATTCAGAATCATAGCTTCAAATATCGCACTTATATAAATTCCATCATATATAAGATTTCATTTTCAGATAGAGTATTTTCCAAAATCAATAGTCTCAAATATATCAAATCATTCTTATATAACTTCCGTTATATATAAGATTTATCTCTTCAGATCAAAAACCTTCCAAAATCAACATTTTTAAAAATCGCCTTATACTTATATAAAGTCTGTCTTATGCAAGAATAAAAAAATTTGCAAATCAATTACGCTGCATGAAGATCCATATGGAATTGAACATTTTTGCTTTGCAAAAGGTTTTGAATTTAGAATAGTTCTTTTTTTTTATATACAATCATTTTGTGAAATAGTTTGGTATATAAAATGGTTGTGGAAAATAGCTTGTAAATAAAATAGTTTGTAAAACAGTTTGTAAAATAGTTTGAAAATAAAATAGTTTGTAAAATAGTTTGTATAAGAAAAATTAAAGAAAATGGTTTGTATAAGGAAAATAAAAGAAAGTAGTTTGAAAAATGGTTTTAAATTAATAGTAGTTTTTCACAAAAGAAAATCCCAATTTAAATTACAAAGATATCCAACCCAACAACTTTCAATTTCAATGCCAAAGCATATCAATAATATTAGAACATAAGATGTACACATATCATCATTTCACAACATTACATTCGATCGTTCGCTCGATCACACAAGTTCGCTTTCGAACTAGTATTGTCCATTCAACTTCCCTAATGCGGACTTCGATATGGTTTCTTGACTAGAAACCATCATTCTCCTTGCATAGCCATATACTATGATAGAGAACTCTAGAATCAAACCAAAAATCCATATCAATATTCACCATCAAGAATCGAATGAAAAATTCTAATGCAAAATGGTGTAATTCACCTCAAACTTACGTACTCAAATCCGGATCAAATTAATTATGCGAATAAAATAATATACGCACAACTTACGTATTTATTTCAATTCGATTCATCACAATTATACTTCAACTACATTCATTATTAATCTCATTGATTAATGAAAGTATCATTTCATACTTTAATATTTGTTTCACATAATTTCTCCATTTAACATATAACATTAATTTATTCATTCTCATAATATTGCTTATATTTCTCTTCAATTTAAATTACATTCATTCCACATGTAATATTTCTCATTTAATATAACATTTATTACCAAATCATTTCATCTTAAGTTTATAACCAAATTATAAAAACATAATTCCTTTTTATAAGACATTGTTCAGGTTTAACGTTATCACAACTTTATTAATAACTATTTATTATAACATCCATTTATTTCATAACAAACAAGTCATGGTTTTATTTATAATCAATTCACATTAAATTCATACTAATTCAGAAGGTTTTGATTATCCAAAATATCCAAATATTTTGTTTTTCAATAGTTGAACTACTGTCAAAAACAACAAAATTCACAACAACAATAATTAGTCAATGCTTTTAAACTGATAAAACGCAACTAATCAACAATAAATGATAATAACTAAATATTACCATTTCATAAATCAAACACATTACAAATAACTATATTAGTTATAAAAATTTAATCCTCTGCATATCTTATAATATTAGGAAAAAAATTCATTTCAAAACTTATATAAAACACTTTTATAAAACTAACAAATACACGCTCTCATATATACACTTAGACAACTCATTCTAGGGTATTACTACCCTATCTCTAATGAGTTAACCCCAACAGGCTAAGGTATGTCTAAACCTGGCTCTGATACCAACTGTAACATCCCACCCTTTTGGACGATTTAAATCGACAATAAACCACACATGTCAACTAAAATTATTCAAAAGGTAAGACTGTTAATGGGGTAAATAAGAAAATAATAGAAAAGAAGGAAAGGTAAAACACAGAATCTCACAGCGGAATGACAAAATATAAAAATCAAATAAACAGTTCATGAAGCTATTTTACAAATAACATTTGACTACACCTTTACAATACAAATCAGAGTTATACATACAGTAGAAATAAATAAATAATGCAGCGGAACACATGATGTAGTGGAATAATTAATAATAAATAGTAGACTCGTCTCCGTCTTCATCCTCCAAAATATAATGGTCTTCAATACACTAAAAAAGCTCAGACTGACCCGAGCGTAATAAAAAGACAAAACACTCGAGTCAGGACTAAAAGATCTTATGTAAGTCAAATCAAAATAAGTAGAATAGAAATATTACTATAATGGATTCAGAGATGTATAACAGGAATTTCATCTCCTATCAAGTGTACAATGTGGATTTAATTATTTAAAAGATTTCAAACGACTCAAAAATACCAATCTTAATCATTTTAATTAAAATAGATCCGAATTTTAAATTTAAATCTTAAATCATTTAAACAATTCAATTCTAATAAATAATCCAAATTAAAGAAATTACACGGTAATATGTCATTTCAACTAGTATCCAAATCAAAATTTCCAAATCAATGGAAACCGCTCGAGTTATCATTTCAATCCATAGTGGTAACAAAGATATATACATAAATAAACATCCAATCATCTAAAATGACAACCAATAACATCCATCACAATCCAACATCCAAATCAGCCAATAAATCACAACAATCAATTAATTATCATTATCAGGTGTATAACTTGCAATTTATATTCATTATTAAATAAATGGCAAATTCAATTCAATATAAATTCAAATTTAACTTAAATGACAATCTAATAATACCAAAAGCAATTAATAAATTTCTAATCACATTATAAATTTAATTTAACTAGCATAAGATAATCTAGTATTCGTGAGTGGGTCAAAACACTCACCTTTGATATTTAGAACGCAAAAATCCAAACAAAGATGCCTTTTCCAGTAGTCTCCAAACTCAGCCAAACCTATTTTATGTTATTAGGAATTCCAATACGAGTCCAAGGGAAGAAACTACGCTGGTATCAAAGCTCGTATGAGGAAGATATTCAGGTTATAAGGATATAAAATAAAATAAAATAAAAATACATACATATTTAATTGTTAAAATAAGAAACTTTAATAACTCACGTTTTCAAATTTGACGTACCCAAAACAAAGGCAAGAAGTGGAAAGCCAAAACCATTAAGGCTAATTCTCATTGTTCAATTTTTTTGAAGGCTTCTTGCAAAACAAGGCAAGGCGATGAGGAAAGGTACGGATGTGGTTAAGGAAGAAATGGACGCTCACACTTTTTTATTCTTTTATTTTTCTAATCATAGCTTCAGTAAAATGAATTGGCAGCAGTTAAGTAGAGGTATAAAGCTATGTTGACATTGAGACTTTGAGGGAAAGAAATAGAGGTTTGATGTTTGAAAAATAAGAAATTTCTAGGGGAAAGAATGATATATGATATAAAACAAAAGAAGAAAGGGAAGTGACAAATGAAATATGTATGGAAGGGACAAATAAAACAAAGCTGTATGATCTAAGTAGATGCTTTGGGAAATAAATAAACAAAACGGAAGAATAAGAAAGGATATAAATTCACGTTTCAATTACATCAAAGAATTGCAATAAAACCAAATGTGGAAATGGTGGCAGGTGTATTGAATAATAAGGAAATGAAGGGACCACTTAGGATCTAGTTAATTGCATGATCCACTCAATTAAATATATTATCACTGAATATACCCTTTTCCATACTCGTTTACACATAATTAACATATAGTAAATAAATTTGAATACAATAACCAGTGTAACGTTACAAAAAAATAAAAGATGATCTAGAACTCAAATTCAAGTTTTTTTTTTCTTTCAAAATAATGTTTTTCTCATAGGGGGATTGCAAAACCTAAAAAGTCAATTAAATTTAAACTACAAGATTAGTGTTAAAATCACTTATATACAGCCTCAAATGTATACTTAATGACTGTAAAATATTGTTTTAAAATTCCTTTTTTTCTTCTTTATATAGAATTATTTTTACCTTAAAAATGAAAATGTTCGTTTTATTTTCATTAAAATGTTCTTTTTATTTTTTTACAACAATGTATGTTTCTTTCGTTAAATCCAAAAATTAATATTAATGTTTCTTTTTTTTAAAATTGAAAGATCCCAAATCGACATAGTTGTAATTAATTTCAAAATTACACTTATAACGGATTATAACAAACATACATTTCTTTCATTAAACGCCATTAATTTCAAATAAATTCTCTTTCCCTTTATTAGAAGATTCCAAGTCAAATTAACGACAATAAATTCATTAATTAATTTAAATTCCAACATATACTTATTTTGTTTTTTTTAATCTTATAATTCAATCAATTATCATATTATATATATACTTAACGTTGGTTTACCATTTCATTACCTCAATCTTCTATATTTATCACTTTAGTTCATATTAACTGTAGTAGGTAATTAGATTAACTGCAATTGATTTTCAATTTAATTTCAATGGATTAAATAAATAGGTGATGAATGACAAATGTTACCTTTTACTTGCTTAATCACATTTACAAGATTATTATTAATAACAAATGCTATGACTACTTACACAATCCTGATTATACTCAATTTTCCATTAATTTCATATAATTTCCACTTTTATATAACATTTAATTCATTTCCTTATTTCAACTTATCATCAAATAACATTACAATTATTTTAATCACTAACATACAATTGCAGCATTAAACCCAACATTCAATTGCCTTAATTCAATTAATTACCCATTCAATATTAAAACGATAAATTAATGAGAAAATAGTTAATACAATAGTTTATAATAATAATTCATACCCCTTATCTTATTCTTTACAACCAAGGGTTATAATTTGCTTACCCAAAAAGGTTTTATATTCAATATTAACCTATTTCAATTAACTACATACAAGTTCACCATCTACATCATTTAATTTATTTCATTATTTACAATCATAACCAAGTCAACCTACAATGTATTTCAATTAGTTTGAAATTACTTTAAATATTTATCAGTAGCGTTCAGACAACACCACTGATTTCATATTCAATATTAGCCGATTCTAATTGATTGCATATAATTTCAATGTTCAATGTATTTCCTTATTTTTAGTTATAACTAATTACAACCTTAAAGTCACTTCAATTAATTAGAAATTAGATTAAAATAGTTAGCAATTATCTTATATTAACATTACTAACATTACATTCTAGTTATTCTTCTCCTTGTAACATCAAATTTTTTTAGTTTTATTTCAATATAAAAGTATAAAATATTATTTAATTAATATTTTAATAATCTAAAATTATGGGTCGTTACATATAATACTCTCAAACTCATCTTATGGTGTCACTTGCTGTGATAACACGGATTTTTTTTTTGGCATTTGATAATTGGATAATTAACTGCTTTATTTCAGTGAACAAATAAAATTCTGGTAATAAAAGATATCAGGATGTATTTGAAACTATGGTAAATGTTGAAACATAAATATCTGGAAATGATATATCTTACAGTGAATTAATATATATATATATATATATATATATATATAAATAGTGATGTGCAAAACTTAATAATGTTGAAATTTTAAAGTATGTTCATATACAAGTATATAAGTGTATATATATGTTTTGTGAACTAGGAGCATTAACTTGAACTTAACATATAAAATTTTCTATATTTATAAACACTAAAGATAAATACATATTAAATTTAAATATGGTAGCTCAAGTTTAAAATAGGAGTTAATAAAGGATCATACTTTCTTTAATATATATATATATATGTTGTATACATATATAAAGGAATTAACATAAAAATATAAATAAATAAGTTTTCTTTGAGTTATATACATATGTATAATAAAAATAAAATAAGAAATAGGAAAGTGATAAATAAGGATATATGATATAAATAGATATTTAATACATGCATAAAAAATTATAAGTGAAGGATGACATGCATAATAACATGTGGCATATGTGCTTTTTTCCTTTCTTTAAAATTTTGAAATATAATTAGTGATAAAGAAAAAACAAGCTGGGCATATTCAAAGTTCCTCTTCCAATCTGAATTTTAAACTAAAAAGAAATCAAAACAATTTAAACAAAACAAAAAAAGGAAACAAAAATAAAATAACCATTTCAAACACTGATCAAGCAAAGCTGGGATCAAAGCTTCAAACAAAAAAATCCAATCAGTACGCAAATCAAAATTTCCAGATTTAGCATCAGCTTCAACATCAAAACATTTCCAGATTTTAAAACTCAATCCTGGTTCTCTGTTTTCTGGGAAGCAGGTTAGTAAATCAACCTTAAATCTGATCTTTAACCTGATGCATGTGAATAGGATATGAAGAATGTTTGTACGAATGTGTGAATAGATTTTATGTGTTTCAGTTCATAATTGTTGTATATATATTATATGCATGTCTATATTTTTAAACCTCTGTTTGATTGACAGACCCAAATAATCACACAAATATATTCCTCTTCACTCAAGCAATTATAGGTTATTATGTCAAAAGGAAATATGTTTGTGTTGATGAAATCTTATTTTTTAAAATAGTCTCAAGTGAAACTATTTAGTTGTTATCTGGAAAATAATGAATTTACTGTGAATTTTAAAACATATCAAAATTTTAACCAAAATAATTTGTGGTTTCAAGTATATAGACTTATCTGTTATAAAAAACTATGACTTCTAAAAATAAAATCATGATTTTTAGGCATTTAATTCTAGAGGAATTACATGTTGATCAAAAAATGGATTTCGAGCATTTTCTGACGATCGAGGAATTCAGGGGTCTTGGGGTCAGTGTCGTGGATAGCTTGGAGGTTGACAGTGTTGGCAAAAATAGTAGGTGAATTATTAACCCACGGTGGCGAACGGCTTGGCAACGTTTTAGGATTTAAAACCCGGTTTTGCTCGTCGATGATGTAGAGGCTTATTCGTCATTTAGGTTGAATCGGACTGCACGGGACTTGGAGGAATCGATGCGAGGGTAATCATCAAAGCTTTGGCCGAAGTTGAATGGCCTCGGATGGCCTGATGCGTCGAAGCTTGATATGTTTTGGCGATACTGTTAGTTTAGTCTGTTAGCACCAAAATTGGTCCAAAAAGAGTGATCTCTGTGTGCCGACCCATAGATGCCGAACGGCAAAATGCCGAACAAGGCATGAATGCCGAACGACATCCTCATGCCGAATGAAGTGATGCCGAATGATATCTTCATGCCGAACGAAGCGATGCCGAACACTCTGCAAGCCGAACGAAGTATTTGTGTTGAATGATATCTTTATGCCGACCGAAGTGATGCCGAACACTCTAAATGCGGAACGACGTATTTGTGCCGAACGACACTGGAAGCCGAACAGTGTGTTCTGCCGAACGACTCTGGAAGCCGATCAATCTCGAATGCCAAACGAGATTTATGCCGAACGATACTGGAAGCCGACCCAATGTGTTGTGCCAAACGACTCTGGATGCCGATCGATCCCGAATGCCAAACAAGATTTATGCCAAACGAAGTGATGTGCCGAACAAAGTTTGGATGCCGAGCAGTATAGAATGCCGAATGGCTTTGCCACACCGAACATCCATAGATGCCGAATGACATACAATACCGAACGGGTCTCAATGACGAACGCTCTTGTATGCCGACCGTCACATAGATGCCGACCGAACTTGAGTGCCGAACAAATCGTTTGTGCCGGACGACTCTGGAAGCCGAGCGCTTTCTAATGCCGAATGCTCCTAAATGCCAAGCGTTCCTGAATGCTGAGCGTTCTCTAATGCCGAACGATTTGGATGCCGAACGACTCATAAATGCCGAACAGTATGCAAATGCCGAGTACTTAGTTGCCTGGTCGAACCTTCAGGTAACACTTTCCCCCCAAAGTTCATCACGTGGTCGAACGTGATGTGCTTTGAACCATGAGTCCATTGTGCTTTTCTTCAAGCTGTAGCTTAGTTTCCTCGATGGTGACTTCCCTTGATTACTAGTTGAGGCGATGTGTGCCGAATGTCATGCAAATGCCGAACGGTATACCCGAAGCTGAACATTCCATGTATGCCGAACGAGGTCGTCTTGACCGGTTCTACCGGACATTGTCCCTTTGACTTACCCTCTTCTCCTATAAAGGTCAGCATTTTCCTTCTTATTCTCTTTTCACTTTTTACCTCCGTTATTTTCCAAGAAATCGTGACTTACCTTCCTTGAATTTCGTTCACTTCTTCGATCTTCCTTTCTTACCTAGAACCCATCATGCCTTCCCTAATTTAAGTTCTAACAACCTTCAATCCTAAACTCACAGACCCCCAACCTCCCGCCGTACTCTTCGGTAAGAACCTTTCGATCACTCTCTCAAATTAGGAGACATTAGATATTACTCGAACTTGTGAATCTTTCATAGATCGTAGAAAGTAGGGGCGTGTGAATAAGGGTGATGAATTGATGCTCGGATGCGTTCTGGGGTTGGAACTTAGTGTGCTCTTAGGTGATTTCAAGCTGGACGGATTGGAGAAATGAGAGGTGGAAGATGCATTGTAGTGTCTCGGCACGATCTTTCAATGCTGAGCGGTCCTATGGTAGCATGAGAATGGAGTTAGAGATCAGGCCTGTTGGTGTAGACTGATACGGCCATGGTTCGGCATGACCTCCCCATGCCGAACGAAATTGGAGTGGAAAAATTAAAAGGAAGCGGGGAATGGAAAGGATGCCGATCGATATTTTGGCCGAACGGCGCTTAGGCCGAACGACATGATTGTCGATCGATACTTAGGCCGACCAATATTTTGGCCGAACGATAATTAGGCCGAACAATATTCACTTTGCCTAATCATATGACAAAAAAAGGACAAGGACCCGAGTAAACTAGCATATCGAACTAATCCGGATTGATAACTTCTTAGTTTCAGTAATCATAAGTCTGAACTTAAATCGAAAAAACAGATAATTGCCTTTAACATACAGCGCCAATGTCTGAGACCGAAATTGAAAACATCATAGGGCAAGCTTTTGGAGACGGTCAGCGATGACGATCTTCGAAGGCGACAATTCAAAGCTTAATCTTATACCATCAACTCTGTGACTTTCAATTTCTCAGCACTTATATTTGAATCATCACACTAGTTCACACACCACACGGGGGAATACTTGTGTTGTTAAGTCTAATGTCGATTGTTTTTTCAAGTATAGTTAAAATAGGTGCTCTACTAGATTCAATTTCTATCAAAGATGTCCAGGAAATCTAGCTCCGCCACAATCTCAGATAGACCTGGGCCGTCTTCTAAACAAGGAGTCGCAGATACTTCAAACCCGTCAACTTTCCCTGCTTATAACTTAGCTCCCGACGCCCTAGAGGCATCAATTTTCTTGGACAACCTGGTCGATTCACAGGCCTCGAAGATTAATGATCACTCCGTCGGATATGCTATGTCCACGGAATCCCCTTCGACGACGTATTAGTTCCATCGAGGCACAATCTTCCACACTTGCCCCCAGTTGGATACACAGCTTGTAATAAGTTTATGTGCTGGGTCGGCAGCGTGCCACCGTTCAACTCATTTCTTCGGGACGTACTGCATTGCATCAACATTGCCCCGTCACAACTGCACCCGAACGGTCACGTCTTTATCTACGGTACCTACATCCTTTTCATGAATGTCCTCTCTAGGCCTCCAACCCTGGGTGACATCAGATATATATATATATATATATATATATATATATATATATATATATATATATATATATATATATATATATATATATGATCAAGAAGCGGAGAGACAGCCCCTCTTTCATGTTTCTTGAGCCGCACCACAAATGCCAGATCTTGACTGGAGCATGTAGCAGGTTTGCCCTGTACAAACAGGAATGGTTTTATGTGCGTTGCCCTCCTGGTTTTGTGAGGAGATGGGTGGAAGGAAGTAAGTCTTTTCTCTGGATCGATATTCATACTTGGTCAAAGCCATGCCTTTTCTAACTCTTTTTTCCATTCTTTTCGGATATCGATCCATGTCCTGACGGCCGCGGATATTCAAAAGCCGTCAAAGCTATTAGAGCCCTTCCTGCCGAAAAACGGGACATCCGAATTCTCATTTTGAATGAGTCACTTACAACGTTTGGACTGTTGGCAGAAGGCCGTCAGATAAGCCTTCCTCAGGGCATTACCATACCCAAGCCCGCCTTTGGAAAAGAGAAAAAACGAGCTAAGTCTTCAGCACATAACGCTCCTGGCGCACTAGAAGAAGGAGAAATCAAGGAAACGGAAACACCCGAAGCACAAGATGAGAACGTTGGTCCTACTCAGGACCCGATAGTCGAAGTTCACGACATCAAAACGTCATCTTCCCCTTCGAAGAGGAAAAAGAGACTGACGTACAAGATAAGGAGGGAAAAAGTTGGCGCAACCTCTAAAGTTACTCTTATTCCAACAGAGAAAGAGGCTTCCCCACAACGTTTAGAAAGTTCTTTAAAGGGTCTCTCGAACCTCTCCATACCTGACGATCTACTTAATTATGATATTGACGATCCAGAGGCACTTAAACTTCACTCGCCCATCAGAGGCGATGCACATTCAAGTCCAAACTCAAGGAGAAAAAACTCCCATTTGTAAAGAAATTGGTCCGTCGGGGGGAAACGCTAGGACACAAACACATGCACTCCACCTTGCACTTAAATTTCAGTCGTCACACTACTCTTTGCTAATTCATTGTTATTTAAATTCTTTGTAGGTGACATGGGGCATACACATGGAATTGATTGTCTCCACGGGTCGTCTATCTTCCATCATTCTAGACGGGACTCAGATTTCGAAAAACGTCGGGATATAGATGGTGATGGCGATAGGGATTATCATTCCTGGGATTCATCATCTTGGAAGAAAACATATTATCAGCCCAAATACCACCAACATCCCTCTTCTCACTCGGCTAAAGCAAAGATAAGCATGGCTATAAGGGGTCGCAATCCGATGTTCCCCGTGATCAACACTCCTATTCCTTTTCCACCCGACAGTCCCGGGATCCTCACAGGCGAGCTGAACTTTCGAAGCCGTCTCCTCCTGTTCCTGCAACAGATCCATCAATATCGGAGAGACTGGTTGAGCTTAAAGTTAAATTCCCAAAAATATGCTTTGATGGTCTGAAGTTTCTCCCGGCGATCCATCATATTCCCAGAGATGTCAAGCAGAACGCTATCGCCTGCACCAACGACGTCTATGTTTAGCATGACGCGTTCGTTCATCTTGCTGAGAAAGTGTCAGAAGTCTCCATAGAACGCCAACATGAGATTGATCACCTGAAGCTTGAGGCTATTCATGACAAAGACATTATCAAAGCTCAGGACGAAGAGATTGTGTCTTACAAATCTCAACCCGAGGCTGCCAAGCAGAGCGCCAAAGATATCGTCGAAGCCGTAACTCGTTTGGAATCATCTCATAAAAAAGAAATCGACGAGGTGGTACAACGCTGTGGGGCTTTTGCTTTGGAGAAAGACTCGGTGCAAAAAGAGAGGGATGCATTCCGCCTTCGAGTCAAAGAACTTGAGGAGCGACTCCGTAAAGAGAAAGAAGAGAAGATTGTTGCCCAAGAAGAGTCGCAATGGTATTGCGACGAGATCATTGCAACGCGACTCCTAAAGGAAAAACTTGAGGGCGAGCTTTCAAAAGTTAAGGCGCTGAAGGATGAAGCCCGTGAAGAGTGCAAAAAGATAGCATCTGCGGAGATCGACTCCCGTTTTGAGGCGGCCAAGGAAGAAGGTAGGGAAGAGGGCAAAAGCATGTTCGACCCGCGTTCTCGTGCACCGGGACTTAACTTTTCTAGGCGAGGGCTATCTCGAATCTTTGGCCGAGGCGTGGGAGACCTTAATTGAAATCAAGAAGGCCGAACACGGTATTGAGGAGGTTGATGTGGGGGCTTTGATAAAGAATTCCTTAAGGGAAACGAGCCTTCGGACCTGTCAGCGGCTAAAGCCCTTTATAGCAAAGGCCCCCCTCAACGAAAGGGAAAGAAGTTATCGTCGGTCCATCCAGGATCGAGTCTCCAGCTCGTGTGCCAACCCACCCGGTCAGTCGGTCGATACTCGATCCTTTTGAACAACACATTGGCTATGACCCGGAGGACCCCGGCCTTGGTGTTCATGTTTTGTCACCTATTCCAGAGGGTGAGACCCCCCTAACGGCTGAGAGCCAGCCGGAACCTGGTAAGCAACTCTTTTGCTTTAACATTCCAAGAGTTTTTTTTCATCAGAAGTTATTGCATTCTAATACTTGCTTTTCGTGATTTTGCGCAGGCCATTCTGATCTTGAGCCCACTCCGAGGAGCGATATCGCCAAGGAGGTGAGGGAAAAAACGAATGAAGCCACTCACACAGGAGAAGCTCTCGGTCTAGATGCTTAGGTGATCGAAGCGCTTGATGAGGACAAATCTGAGACTTCCTCTCCCATCGATGGGTGTTATGAAGTTGAAATTACAGGCGTCTCTGAGCACACATCCGAACTGAGCATGAAAGAGCAGCTTGAGAAAGAGAAGGAAATGACGGTCAAGATCAAGGTCGAACCTCAAGCTGTGGACCTGGACGATCCTTTGAACAAGCCGTTGAAGGTCATCCTACCAGGCGGGTCCAAACCCATGGATGTTCCTCGTACTTCTTCAGCTGTCACTCCCTCGTCAAAGAAAGCTATCAAGGGTAAACGTACCAGGGAGGAGTCATCTTGCAAAAAATCAAAGAAGTGAAAGAAGTAGTCTTCGCTCTCGTTCAACAAGAGCTAGTTTAAATTATGTAATTATTTTGGTTTTCGTAGTTCATGTAGATAAAATTATTTGTGATGAATAAAACTTAGTTCTTTTCCCTCTCAGATGACTGTTGTTGTTTGGTTTTTTGTACAACCGTGGTCAAAACCCGAGCTACTGCGAGTTACGTGAACTTCTCGATTCATCGTCAAACAAGTTGACAACTTTCTTGGTATTTGCACATTCTTTTATCCCACATTCTGGGGACTTAGAATATTTTCCTATCCGTACGCCAAGGGCTCGATGACTTCAAGTCATTTATATCCAGTCTGCCCTCAAGGGACTTGGACATTTAAATCGTTTATACTCTGGTCCGCACTTCGGGGACTCAAAGTACTCCAGTCCGCGCTCCGGGGACTTGGAGATTTTTAGTCGTTTGTACTCTGGTCCGCACTCCGGGGACTCTGGGTACTCCAGTCCGCACTCCGATGACTTGGAGATTTTTAGTCGTTTATACTCGAGTCCACACTCTGGGGACTTAGAGTACTCCAGTCCGCACTCCGGGGACTTGGAGATTTTGAGTCGTTTATATTCGCGTCCGCACTCTTGGGACCTAGGGTACTCCAGTCCGCACTCCGGGGACTTGGAGATTTTGAGTGGTTTATACTCGAGTCCGCACTTTGGGGACTTAGAGTACTCCAGTCCACACTCCGGGGACTTGGATATTTTGAGTCGTTTATACTCGAGTCCGCACTGTGGGGACTTAGAGTGCTCCAGTCCGCACTCTGGGGACTTGGATATTTTGAGTCGTTTATACTCGAGTCCGCACTTTGGGGACTTACAGTACTCCAGTCCGCACTCCGGGGACTTGGAGATTTTGAGTCGTTTATACTCGAGTCCGCACTCTGGGGACTTAGAGTACTTCAGTCCGCACTCCGGGGACTTAGAGTACTCCAGTCCGCACTACAAGGACTTGTAGATTTTGAGTTGTTTATACTCGAGTCCGCACTTTGGGGACTTAGAGTACTTCAGTCCTCACTCCGGGGATTTGGAGATTTTGAGTCGTTTATACTCGAGTCCGCACTCTAGGGACTTAGAGTACTCTAGTCCGCACTACGGGGACTTGGAGATTTTGAGTCGTTTATACTCGTTTGTACGTCAGACAGAGTAATGTATCTCTTAGTCATTTGTTACGGCGTTATCATACACAAGAACATCGAAAATTCATGGGAAAAGGAAATGGCTTCAAGCCTTTATTAATGCAAATAAGCTAAATTGTCTTTTTACATGCCGTAAACTAGGAATAAAAACATTTTGGAAATAAATGCAACCAAAATATGATAGAAATGAACTAAGTGTAATAATGCCATAAATGTTCACCATTCCATGCTCGGGGGAGTGTCGCACCATCGACGATCGCTAGCTTGAAAGTTCCTTCTCCAAGCTTCCGTTCAATGACGTATGGACCTTCCCATGAGGGGCTCATGTGTGATGGAACTGGGAAAAGTCGTTTCAAAACGAGATTACCCACGCCTAAGATTCTTGGTCGGACTTTTTCGTTATAATATCGAGCAACTCGGTGCCTGTATGCGGCCGCTCTTAAATTATCTTCTTCGCGTTTTTCATCAATGAAGTCCAACGATTCCAGCAAGAGATCTTGGTTTGACTCAGGGTCATAATAAGTTACCCGATGTGATGGGACTTCAAGTTCCATGGGTATGACAGCTTCCATGCCATATGCTAATGCGAATGGAGTGTGGCTAGTCGTGGACTTGTGGGTGGTTCTATATGCCCAAAGTGCCGTCGGAAGCTCATCCACCCACTTGCCTCTAGCCTTTTCCAAACGTTTTTTCAATACGGATTTGATTATCTTTTTACGGCCTCCACTTTTACTTTAGCTTTCGGATGAGCAACTCCTGCAAAATTTTTCTCAATACCATATTTTTGGCAAAATTCCCTGATCTCTTCGCTTTCAAACTGAGTTCCATTGTCTGTAATGATGGTTCGTGGCAGGCCAAAGCGGCATATGATATTTCGTACAACGAAATTAATGACTTTCTTGGTGGTGATAGTGGCCAAAGGCTCTACTTTTGCCCACTTGGTGAAGTAATTGACCGCAACAATCGCGTATTTTGCACCACCTTTGGATAGGGGTAAGGAACCGACTATATCGATCCCCCACATTGCAAATGGCCAAGGACTAACCATTTGTGTGAGTTCCGTCGGCGGAGCTCTTGGGATTTTCGCATACTTCTGGCATTTGTCACATCTTCTTACGTTATCTGAGGCATCCCGATTTACAGTTGGCCAATAGTATCCAGGGCGGAGGATTTTCTTTGCTAACATCTGCCTCCCAGTATGGTCGCCACATTCACCTTCATGGACTTCCGTCAAGACTCGTTTTATCTCACCATGGCAAATGCACCGGAGCAATGGGGTCAAGAATCCCCTCCGATAAATTATTCCATCCTGTATTACATAACGAGAAGCCTTACGAATGACTCGTCATCTTTCGGTCCTTCTTTTGAGCACGGCCCCATGTAACAAGTACTGCTTGAATGGGGTCATTCATGGCACCTTCTCGATTTCTGTTTCTAACATGAAATCTACCTCCATTATATTTATGCTCGGAACATGTAAGGATTCAACGGGAAATAATCCCATCTGCTGCGCGTCGCCAGTGCTTGCAAATTTTGCCAATGAATCAGCTGCTCTGTTTTGTTCACGCGGAACATGTGAAATATCATGATACTCGAGATTCGCTAGCAGCTCCTGAACTTGGTCCAAATACAGGGCAAGTCTCTGCCCCTTGCTTGGTAATCTCCATGCACTTGATACACCACCAGTTGCGAGTCGCAAAAGATTTCAACCGATATTATTCCCAGTTCTTTGACGAGTCTTAAGCCGGCAATCAATGCTTCATACTCGGCTTTGTTATTCGTTGCTGTGAATTCGAGCTTCAAAGCATATCAAACTGATCGGTTTTCAGGAGTTACAAGAACTATGCCAACCCCCGAACAACGGTCATTAGATGCCCCATCGGTGTACATCTTGCATCGAATGGGAGATATGACATTGCAGCCGTTTGATTCGTCTATCATGGTGAATTCAGCGATGAAATCTGCTAGCGCTTGTCCCTATATGGCCTTTCGCGGCAGGTAAGTAATATCAAACTGACTCAGTTTGATATTCCATTTTAACATTTTTCCAGAAGTTTCCGGTCGTTGGAGTACCTGACGCAAGGGTTGATCAGTGTAAACACTAATTGGGTGTGCCTAAAAATATGGGCGAAGCTTGCGTGATGCAATCACCAATCAATAAGCTAATTTCTCAATCTTGGGATAGTTTCTCTCTACCCCCGTCAAAAGTTTACAAACATAGTAAACTGGCTTTTGAACTTGGTCCTCTTCACGAACCAGAGCCGTACTAATAGCGTGCTAGGATACTGCCAAGTATACATACAACATTCCATGGTCAATCGGTTTTGATAGCACCAGGGGGCTTTCTAAGTGCCTTACCAGAGCTCGGAATGCTTCCTCACAGTCGGATGTCCACTCAAAATTTCTCTTTCCTTTCTTTATCACGTCGAAGAAAGGAACACACTTATTTGTAGCTCTGGATATGAATCGACTCAACGCAGCCACTTTTCCATTCAAGCTTTGCACCTGCTTTATGGTTCTAGGCTCTTGTATATCTCGGATAGCTTGAATTTTCTCCAGTTTAGCTTCGATTCCCCGCGCATTCACAATGAAACCCAGAAACTTTCTCGATGCTACGCCAAATGAACACTTCAAAGGATTGATCTTCATTCCGTAATGCCTGAGTATATCAAACATCTCCGATAAGTCTCGGATGTGGTCGCTTGACTGTCGTGACTTTAGAGTATGTCATCCACATAGACTTCCATCATTCTACCAATCTAGTCCTTAAACATTCGATTCACCAGATGTTGATAAGTCGCTCCCGTGTTTTTCAATCCAAAGGGCTTTACTACATTGCAATATAGCCCCATATTTGTGACAAAACTGGTGTGCTCTTGGTCTGGAATGTGCATCGGGATCTGATTGTATCTTGAATACGCATCCATAAATGACAATAATTCGTTTCCGGCAGTAGAGTCAACGAGATAGTCAATTCTAGGTAAAGGGAAACAATCCTTCGGGCATGCTTTATTCAGATTGAAGTAATCAACACAAGTTCTCCACTTTCCATTTGCCTTTTTCACTAGCACTAGGATAGATACCCATTCAGGGTAGAGGGCGTCGCGGACGAACCCATTGGCGTTGAGTTTGTCCACCTTCTCTTTGAGAGCCGCGGACCTCTCCGGGTCCATACCTCTCCTTTTTTGTTTTATGGGAACGTGTTTTGGGTCTATGTTCAACTTATGACTCGTAATTGTTGGAGAAATCCCGCACATATCAGAGTGTGTCCAAGTGAAAATGTCCAGCTTTGCCCGGAGGAAATCAGTAAGATACTCGACCACTGAAGGGTCGAGTTGCGATCCAATCTTGAGAACTCGTGATGGGTCATCCCGGCTGATTGGGATGTCGATCGTCTGCTCAACCGGTGTTGCACTCATTTCCCTGGGTTTCCCATCATCATCTCTCGGATCTATGCCTCTAAGGATCCGAGAATATTGCCCGAGCCAGGGCTCGGGCACTTCTTGTCAATCACCAGTCCTTAGGATGCGGACGGAGCTGTCCGCAACCTTTCCCTTCTCTCTCCGTTGAGCTTCTCTCAGTTTCGCCACATAACATGCGCGATTGGTCACCTGATCGCCATGTACAACACCGACTCCATTGTCTGTCGGAAATTTTAATGTCAAACACCATGGGGCCAAAGCAGCCCTAAATTCTGCCAAGGCTGGGGGACCCGAAAAGACATTGTATGGAGAGTCAACATCCATTACTATAAGCGGTAGGACTCGCACTCTCCTACGCTCACCTTCCCCCAGTTCAATTGGTAGCTCTATATACCCCATCGCGTTTGTTGCAGCACCGTTAAAGCCATGGATACGGGCTTCACATGGTTTCAAATATTTCATTTCCATCTTCATTTGGTCATAAGCCTTCTTGATGATTATGTTGACAGAGCTTCCACAATCAATCAAGATTCTTTTCACGTAAGCTGGCCCAATTGTTGCAGATATAACCATCGGGTCGATAGTGGGAGCCTACACCTTGTCCGCGTCTTGACTCCTAAACACTATATCGTTAGTCATCATGCGTTGTTGTTTTGCGGGGGTTCCATCTTCCACATTCGAACAACATTCATAATCTGCATGCCTTGAGGAGGTAGCATATCATTCCATCTCCTGCCAATTCTGGCCTGCAGGATGAGGTCCTCCGAAAATAGTGTTTATGATCAATCTACCCACATCCGAGCAGGTTGTTCTAGTTGGTGTGGAGCCGGCCTGTGTTCGGGGTTTGACGTTCCACGCCTTCCATCTTGTGGGTTGTTGACAAACTCCTGCGGTTGTTTCTGTCTGATCAACTTTTCTATGGCGTCATGGAGGTGTCTACATTCCTCAGTATTGTGCCCATGGGTCTCATTGAAGTGACAGTACTTCCCTGTCCGTTTCTGTTCTTCAGTGGACTCCTTTGGGCGTGGCTTTCTGTATTCATAGGTGGTATAGGTAGATAGATAAATGTTTCCAAGAGAAGTATTTAGCAGGGTGTATTCATTGTAGGTCGGAATCATTGGCCCCCATTTCCCTGCTCCTCTTTTCTTTCCGGGATTTCCACTTCCAGATCCTTTGGACTGCCCAGGCTTCTTCTGGACATTGACTTGAACTTTTCCCGAACTATTGTCGGACTGCTTTACTGCGATGTTACTTTTCACAGTCTCCTGAACAGGCCCTGGTGCCTTATCTCGTCTCGTCCATCGAGCCTCCTCCCTCCGTATGAACTGACGAGCTTTGGAATAGAATCGTTCCAATGTACCTGGGGGCTTTCCCGCCAACCAATCTCCATACTCCGAGTCTGGATCTACACATCGCATTACCGTCATCAAAATTGCGTGGTCGTTAAGATTGCTAACTTCAGTGGCGGCAACATGAAACCTTTGTATGTATGCTTTTAAAGACTCTCCCGGAGCTTGGATTACGCTTGATAATGACATTACGTCCTTTGGATGAGTAGCATGTATCCTAAATTGTTTAATAAATTTCATCGCTAACTCGTCGAAGCTGGATATAGATCACGGAGGAAGCCGAGTAAACCACCTAGTGGCAATTCCGGACAGAGAGATTGGGAAACACCTACACTTAGTCACGTCATTTGCCCTTGTCGAATCCATCATCCATTCGTACCTCATCATGTGTTGCCTAGGGTCAGTCTTCCCTTCATAGGCTGGGATAGTCAGCATATTGAATTTCTTGGGGGTACTCAGCCTGTTGGATAACATCTGTGAAGGGAGTATGACTTCTGGACACTTCCCAATCTACATTGGTCAGGCCTTGGTTCTCTCTCATCAACTGCCTGACCATGGTTGATAAATCAAGAATTTGTATGGAAGGTGGGAGGTTGGGTTCAGCTCCACGGGACCGTGCGGGTTGATGTCCCGCTTGCTGACGGTCGGTCAAACGTACGTCCTGAAGGCCAGCTTGATTTGGGTCTTGATGAGCCGGACGTCCGGTCTCTTCACGTGCCTCATCGCTGGTAGATCGATCGGCGACACCTGCCTGTGTAGCCACTGTCTTGCGGCATCTACGCCTAGGAGGTTCATCAGCCGAGGTCGAACTATCAAATGAAGAATAAGGAGCGGGACTACTTCCAGCATTCTGATACTGTTGTTGGGAAAGCTGAGTCATGAGATTAGTATTGGCTTGGATTTGCTCAGCAAGTTGCCTTCTACTTTCCCTAAGTTATTTTATCAAGTCGTTGAACTCTGTTTGAGAAACGACCTCTGCATGGTTCTGGGTGGAGGTTCCTGCACCTTGAATTGCTGATTGGTTGCTAGGTCCTATCTGTTGTACACTAGCAGTTTCATTGACATCTACGATGCGAGAGGCCGATCTAGTTCGTGTCTTCCCATGATAGAGTTGTCGGTTGTAACTCTGAGTAGAATCAATAGATGTCTTACGAATGATTTGGATCTCCTTCGGGGATTTTTCAATCTAGTAGCTACCAAATTAGATCCTATCGTCCTGAGTTCAACTCTCAGTGAAAGCACCAAAATGTAAGCACCAAAATCGGTCACTAATACCCTTAAGTAGAGTTATGTAAAGAAATTAATAAAGAAAGTAAAGTTAAACAGAGAACGATACGCAGATTTAATTGCAGAAAATATGAACACCATATTTATAGTGGTTCGGCGTAATTGCCAACGTCCACTTTGAGGTTAATCTTTATTGCTTTTATCGATAATCGATTACAGATACAATCCGTATACCAATTATATTGAATACAGTTTCTAAGAAAAAAAGATAAGTATTGAATGAGTCTTGAATGCGGCAGAGTCTCCCCGGTGTTCTCGAAAAAAGGTCCCTTTCACTGTGCCCCTGCCTCTCAATTTATAGGCGAAGATGGGTTGGACTTCCCTGGTGGGCCAGGTAGCTAAGCTTGGCCCAAAAAGAGTGATCTATGCATGCTGATCCATAGATGCCAAACGGAAAAATACCGAATAAGGCATGAATGCCGAACGAAATCCTCATGCCGAACGAAGTGATGCCGACCGATATCTTCATGCCGATTGAAGTGATGCCGAACACTCTGAACGCCAAATGAAGTATTTGTGCCGAACGATATCTTCATGCCGACTGCAGTGATGCCGAACACTCTGAATGCCGAACGAAGTATTTGTGCCGAACGACACTGGAAGACGAATAATGTGTTGTGCCGAACGACTCTGGTAGACAATCGATCCCGAATGCCGAACGAGATTTATGCCGAACGAGATTTATGCCGAACGAGATTTATGTCGAACGACACTGGAAGCCGACCCAGTGTGTTATGCCGAACGACTCTTGATGCCGATCGATCCCGAATGCCGAACGAGATTTATGCCGAACGAAGTGATGTGCCGAACAAGGTTTGGATGCCGAGAAGTATGGAATGCCGAATGGCTCTGCCATGCCAAACGGCCATAAATGCCGAACGATATACAATACCAAACGGCTCTCAATGTTGAACGCTCTTGTATGCCGACCATCCCATAGATGCCGACCGAACTTAAGTGCCGAACGAATCATTTGTGCTGGACGATTCTGGAAGCCGAGCTCTTTCTAATGCCGAACGCTCCTAAATGCAGAGCATTCCTGAATGCCGAGCGTTCTCTAATGCCGAACGATCTGGATGTCGAACGACTCATAAATGCCGAACAGTATGTAAATGTCGAGTGTATAGTTGCCTGGTCAAACCTTCAGGTAAAGTAGTCAATTGCTCGATTTTGTTATGGCAATTGATACGATGTTCTTGAGATCGATTTCGTAGGTATGGGTTGTGGTTGACGTGCCATAGGTGATAGCAAGGGTCAGAGACACTCCGACCATCCGTGCACGTGCACGTGTAATCATACGTGTCTGGGTTTGTGGATTATCGAGGAGGAAGTAGGAACACGGGTCGATCTTGTGATATTTGGGGGTTTGACTCGATGCAGAGCAAGTTCGTGAGTGCTTGGGAATTTGCTTGGGGATTTAGGGAAGTTGCTCGGGTCTGGTGATTAGGTGTAAAACAGATTTTGACTTTTTAAACAAAATTCTTTCAAGTGTTAAGATACACATAATCTTATTGTAAAATTATCGTAAATAAACTTAATAAAGTAATTAAGTGGTAATTAAGAAGATAAAGGGTTTAAAAGAATAATTACTTAATTTAAGGATTAAGTACGATTAATTAATTATTAATTTAAGGTTAATAACTTAATGAAAGGAACTAAGGATAATTAATTAATCATTAAAGGGTTGATTACTAATGTAATTAATCAAGGTAATTTTTTTTTATGGAAAGTTTATTTATGTTATCAATGGAAGTAATTAGAGAATAATTAATGTAAGAAATTAAGAATTAATTTTTAAGGGTTAATTAATTTAATTAGCAATTAAAGGTTAAATAAATAAATAATCAAAGTTGATTAATTGAGGATAATTAACCAATCGGATAATTACTTGATGAAAGTAATTAAAGGTAAATTACTTAAGGGAAGTAATTAAGAATCAATTACTTAGTGTAATTAATTAAAGGATTAATTAATTAAGGAATTTAATTAAGGGTTAGTTAATTAATGAGTGTGATTAATTAAAGGATAATTAATCAGTGTAAGAGATTATAGGTTAATTAATTTTGTGTAATTAATTAAAGGCTAATTATTTAATGTAACTGGAGAGGATAATTAAGGAATGATTAATTAATGGTTTATAATTAATGTTAAGTAAGCAGGATTAAAAGAGATTAAAGTAATTAGTTAAATTTAATTAGAAATGGTGTAACTCATTCATCTTGCTTATGAATGACTGGTTGATATTTATGATATGAAACGCTTTGTGATATGATATGTTTGGTTTGAACAGTGATAATGTGGTTATCTATCGATGATGAATTACCGTGTAAAAGTGACATCCTGTTTTTAAAATTGAATTGTTTCACTTGAATAACTTGGGTTAAGATGACATTGGGTTCGAAGAGACCGAGGTCGGGTATCAGTGAATACCCGAAATCACTTCAATTTAAAGTCTTCAAAAATTCTTTAAGGATTTGATATGTGCATCAAATAGGCTGGAATGGGATAAATTGAAATGACTGGACCATTTAAACTAAGTTAGGATACATAGGGATTGATTTGTGAAAATAAGAGGTTGACTATAACAAGTTGTGAACTTGAAGTGAAGTACGAATTACCCTCGATTTTAAATGAGCTATGCATTTGTATTTCATGTTAGATGGGTTTTACTCACGCTGGTTTCCAGCCTGACCCGGGTGTTACTTTGATGTAATGCTCGGGTAAGACCGAGTATTACAGATTTTTAGGTTAGGATGTTCTGGAGCTCAGAAGGTGAGCTGGATGGCAGGAACGTATGGAGTGTAACCGGTTGAGCATTATTGATTTGTATTTGGGACATGTTGTTTTACTGTCCAGTTTGTCCGTGATTGGTTGTAACTCTGATGTATTAATGTGAATTAACTGATATAGTTTTTCTTCGTATAACTGTTATTTTATTTGATATTATATTTTGATCCGCTGCGAATGCGAGATTCTGTATTTCATTTCTATTTCTTCTTCTACCTCTTTTCTTCTTTTTCGAACTATCTGGAATTTTCGGGATCAAATATTCCGAATTGTTAGACTTGCACTATCTCTAATGAGCCAAACCCTACCAAAGCCAAGGCACTCGCTTAATCTTATGCTCTGATACCATGTTGTAACGCCTGCCTTTTTGACCATCGAAAGTCAACACCGAACCTACCACTGTGTTCCAATGTCGTGCATCCAATCGAAAATGGGAATTTTGGTAAGGTACATAAAAAGAAAAGAACAAAGAGCAGAGGAAAAATAGAATCTCACAGCGGAATAGACAACATATAATATAACAGTGACAACAACTCCTAAAAATACAGAGTATATCAGAGTTAAAAACGACAATTATAAAATCCTGATCCTACAAATGCTGATAGGGATACTATATAATACAATGGAAAGTAAGACACTGTGATAGGTGAATCTTCAGCTCCCTTCCAGGCTCTCCATAACTCCAGAGGACGCCTTGGAAAAATACTCGGTCTGACTTGAGCATTATATTAAAGTATGCCCCGATCAGTCTGGCAATACCAACGTGAAATAACTGAAATAATGGGAAATATATAAAAGTTCTACAAGACCACGCCGCTAATGTAGAATAGGTTTTTACCTCATAATAATAACATCTATAAAGGCAAGATCAGAAATAAATTTTAGAAAACAACTCCAAATAAGAATAGGTATAACTAAAATTAAAAGCAGACCTGAAAAAATGGGAATAACCCGAGTAAAATCCAAACTGAACAGAATGTGTAAAATATGGAAACATTCCAAATTTGATTGAATGGACTAAATGAGGTAACATACCAAACTTGATAGAATAAAAAAATAAGATAACAGTCCAACATTGATAAAATGGACTAAATCAATACTTAAATGCTGCGAAGAGTGGTTAACTCTTCTTGTGGCAATTTAAAGATAAGCAAACTCAATGTTTCGAATCAAATAAGGAAAGGAAATTTTCTAACAAATGACCAGGAAGGTGTACCCACTCTAAGTATACCTCTAGTAATATACTCCCGAGAAGCTCATATACTCTGTAATACTTCTCAGAAATGTACCGGCTAGACCATGCCAGACCTTACCGAGTATCTAAATATTTCCACACCTAAGTACAAAACCAAATCCAATCTATATGAGATGTAAAAATACCCTAATAGGAGCAACCCCGCATAGCTGGATGTCCTTTCGCGCTTTTGGTTTAGTCATTTCTGACAAAGGATAACAAAGCGTAAAGTGCAGAAAATCATTTTTAAGGTGATATAACATGGAGAAAGGTGAATTAGATAATTAAAAAATCAACTATCGGGAGTAATCAAAATAATCATATTGGAAATTAAATATCATATATTTACCGCTACTCGTTGATTCCAAACAAGTGATATCCCTCATTTGAAAATAAAGCCAGGCATGTTGAGGTAGTATTACCTCTAGACATCACCTTGATGACATTTTTAACCTTTGAGATAGAAACAAATCCAAGCCTCAACATTTAGCGTTAAAAGTATGACTGGATCCTTTGCATATAAGCGATATCAATTATGGAACTATTTTTCCATAACCCAAATCGAACTTTAACTTTTAAAATTTAAATGATCTTGATTTTCATATTTTAGTATTAATAAAACCTTTTAGAAACACTCTTTCAAAAAATTCTTTTATAAGACAAAATTTATAATACTAAGTGTATTAAAACAAGGGTCAAAAAAATATCACTAAAACATTGTTTACTATAAACCGAAAAACAATTTACACTTTGCTTTATATATAAGTAATTCCTTTTAAAGGATTTTATCATTTATAAACCATTATTTATAAATTTAAAACAATATTTATTATCCCAAAAGATAAGAAAGCAATTTAAGTACCCTTGTAAATTTAAAACAATGTTAATTATCTTGAAAGATAACTAATTGCATTTATAACCTCTTTGAAGTAAACAAAACTATCATCTTTAATAAAATAGTTAATTATTTCCAAGCACTTTAATATTATCAGTAAATTAACTTTAAAACACTTTTTTCGTATTAGTTAATTTACTTTAATCACTTTTGTTAAATTACTTAACTTCTAATATCATTAATTAAAAAGATTTCTTCAATTCAAATAATCAGTAGTTAAAATAAATAATCCATCTCAAACATCATTAACTAAAATGATAAACAAATTTTAAATACCATTAATTAAATCAATTAGCTAAGTCCGAATAATCATAAATTAACTAGATTAATTAAATTCAAACTTCAATAGTTAAAATGATTTATTTAACTATCAACAACATTAGATAAAATGATTTAACTAAATTCCAAGTATCATTAGTTTAAACAATGAGTCAAAATTGAAACAATCATTAGTTAAAATGATTAATAAAAGTTCAGAATCATTAGTATAAAAAACTAACTAACACAAGCGATCTTTAGTTAAATGATTAATTAATTTCCATCCAATTTAAATAAAGATAAACTAATTTTGAACATCATTTATTAAATTGGTTAATTCATTTCAAAAACATTAGCTAAAATGATTAATTAATTTAAATTATCAATAATTAAAATGATTAATGAATTTTAACATTCTGTTTAGTGAAAACACAAGCTAAAGTTCAAAAACATACGACGTGGTTTTGGGGATGAAATTTAATAAATAATGATACAGCGAAATCGTTATAACAACAATTACCAAGTTAAATGGAATATCAGGATTTATTCTAGTTAGCCATTAATATAACAGCATATGTATGTAAATAAATAATAATGGGCGAGAATCCCCTTAGGTCTCTCTATAGATTTTCCCTACAAAACAATGGTTATGGATAATATATATATATATATATATATATATATATGTGTGTGTGTGTGTGTGTGTGTGTGTGTGTGTATGCATGCATGCATGTAAGTATATATAATCATATGGGTCCATAATGATCAAATTAATATGTCACCCAATTTCCAAATGGAAATTCAACCAAACAAGCAAATCATATAATTTAACTAATATCTAAGCAATCAATAATGCTTATAACATCGTTGATATGGTATAATAAAATTTAATGTGAGTTAAACTCGAATTGATTTTCGTTTTCGCCGAACTGCCCTGATTTTGGATTAAAACCGAACGGTTGTTCGACATTAGCCTAAATTCCACAGACACCAAATCCAACCAAACCTACTCCATTGCATATATCTTGACGACGTGGGTCGAATGTAAAAATTGGCTTTCAAATCCGACCCCATACACAAAGTTATAGCTTTTATAAGTTATCGAATCAATTTAACTAATTTAATAACTTAATAGACTAATCACAAAATTATCTTTAATTACACAATTACCTCAAACTTCTCCTTCCCCAAGTGTATGTGTATATGCAAGCACAACCCACCATGGTCATGCATAAATATGCACTGATACGGAGCTACGGACCTCCATTTGACGGACCGATTACACCGATGGTTTTCTCTCCTCGAACCGCACATGCCCTTCATCTTGAAGCCACATTTGCTCCCCTCCCTCAAGATATGACGTACAAGGTCCAGTAGCATCCCTAAAATGATGTGCTCTACCTCGAATGTCCGAATGCCACCAATATATTCCAGGAGGTGCTATTTTCCACCATGAACACGAATCGAAGGTCGCCTTGTTCCATTTCCTTCTAAAACTCAAGAATGCTTTTACCCTAGCAAGGTTACCCCATATTACTCTCAGCTAGTCATGGATGCATGCTATGTGAAGTTTATAGGATGGATGTCCTCAAGCATACGAGCTCACCGGATCCAACGACATGATTTTTAGTTGCTCCTAGGATTATATTTTAATTTCTAAATTTCAAATTGGAAGAAAAACCCCATTCTTGATTCACATGCACGGTTTTATAAGAGAAGGAAGGTATGGGCTTGGACATGGGAAGGTAAGGTGGGGGTATGAGCTGAGATCGATAGGCATGGTCTTGAATATGGACATATATTATTTTATTTTATATTAAAAATCCGGCCCAACATACCCAAAAATCTCGAACTCCAATCGAGATGTCCTGTATGGCATTTTATACGTTATACCCCTATTCCGAACATAATGAAACTAGTCTCGAGGCCTAATTCAATCGTATGCAGAAGATAGCATTTCAAACCCAATTATTATATTAAATTACCGAAATTAATTTCCACGCGTTTTGATCCTGCATGACAAAACGATTCGTCTGATCGCCATGAAATTCGACGGCATATTATAATTCATTATTATGGATTCAATAAAATTGGTTTCATCGAAATCAAAGACAGTGCCTCGAAAGGCTAATTTTACAAATTTAAATATCATTTTATATTTAATTATTGATATTTATCCGATCTACTTATATTTGCGAACAAATTTCCCAATTTGAATTCTCCAATATTATTTATTGACTAAAATGAGCCTAATAATATTTCTAAATCCATTTAGTTATGATTAAATTTCATAATTCAAATATTTAACCATTCCTTATATTTGAATTATAAGTTATCAAATCCTAAAATCCAATTATTTAAATATTTAAAATTAATTAAACATTTAAAACCAAATGACCGGAATTTTAGGTTGTTATAAAAAAATGATTGGCATTGCCTAAGAAATAAAAAATAATAAGAGCGTATATTTATATTTACATACATTTGGACAATATATTTGCATATTAGAGAAGCCAACAGTCCACTGTAATGTAAGTCCCAACATCTATAAACAGACATGTTATATCTTGCATGGATTGATAAAGCACACATGCGCGCGCACGCACACACACACACATGTATATCAGTGTGTGTGTATTATGTGTGTGTGTTATGATACACACACATACACACACGCATCCATATACATACACACACACAAATATGTATATCATAAATGAAAATAAAGCTATAAATTTAAATAAAATAAACGATTTTGTTTTAATAAAATTTATAGATGTTCTAAATAAGCTAAACTTTATAGGCATAATAAAGATGCAATAGGGTAAAAAAAAATTAAAATTCACCCATAACTTCTAATGCGGGCTGGCCCACTTTCAACATTTTCCCCTTTGTCTCTTTCATCTTTCAATGTTCATTTCTTAACAACTTTACTGATCTAAAAAGGTAAAACAAATGAAACTAACTTCAAAAATGTTCCTTTTTTAGTTTATATGAAATCAACAATAAATATAAAAGGATGTTCATTAAAACGACTGACCGTTCTGGCCCTTAATAGTTGACACTAATACATCTGCTATATTCATATGCCGAGCATCCTAATGCAACAAAGATAGATTGTGGGGTAAAAGAATGAAAAGATAGAATAGAATCTCATAACATGATGAGTAATCTATAATATACCAGTGATCTTTACAAAAGAAAACTGTAATATACATACATCAATCAGAGTAAACTAGCCTATCATCGTCCTAGATAGTTATAATAGCATGTCCTTACAAATGCTAATAAATACAAAATTATAAATGCCAAGGAAATAAAAATACGTGAATACGTCTTGGAGGCATCCAACACATTTCTCGAAGCACCAAAGCATCCATAATCAAATGTAGAAAATATGCTTAGGTTGACCCGAGCATTACGAGAAAATAACATCCGGATCAGTCTGGTAAATCGGCTTGAGAGACACAGATCAAATGAAATTTTAATATCACAAAAATCTTTAAAAAATAAAGGTATCTCGTAAGACCACGCCACATATAAACATGAATGGGTTTTAACCTTATGATAGCCAAACCATTTTATTAGAAAATCCAATGATATTATAATAATATCTAGGGTTTAAAATAAATATATATAACGTAGCTAGAATAGTTACCTATATTTACAATCAATAGTATAAGATTCTACAACTAAAACTGTAAGCCACGTATTAGAGATTGGATTCTTTACAATGACAAGACACTGGGTACCACCTGCCATAGTACACCTCTAGAAATGTGTTCCAAGGCCAACCTATGACCCCCTGCAAATCAGAGCCGGCCTACCTCTCAATCATGACAAGTCGGATTACATCACCCCCAAGTGCACCAAGGCTACAAATAGATGCACTAGGCACGAGCCCAATCTTTTTCATGTGCATGCATACCAAAATCCAAAAATATTGATTTTAGATCGAGAAATGATGCTCTTAATGGTAGCGAACCACATACCCTTAAAGCATATTCCCTATTTTAGTCATTACTCGATTGTGAGGCCTATGAGGTCACGATTAACTTTTTCCCCTTTTAGCAAATCCCACTTGGAATGCTAACACTGCCCTTTAGGTAACAATGCAATGCTAGCATTCATCCATAGAAGTTGTTCAGGATATGAACAAATCGAAGGCACTACTTCTACTACACCCTTAAGATTAGTAGTAAGTAGCCCTTACATTTCAAAGAACTCCATCTTTAATCATCTTCAAGATGTCTTCAATTCGAATGATTATGTTTATTCAAAGGGGTTTTCGGATAACTTATGTTTATTTGACCGCGACCTCTACGAACTAACAATCGATAGATTCTGATAAACTCAATTCTGGTTCTTTTGAAAATAAACATATAATACATAACAGTGCTGATCCCCTCCTAGCCATTTAAGTGGATGGATTTCCTTATCATTTATCCTAAAAGAACATAACGAGTTTATACATACAGTATATCATCTTCAAAGATAACCATACCATATAATTTCCATGTTTCTCCTAGATGTTTCCAAAGTTATATTTGGTCGATATTTGATATATAGTCGGTTATTTAACTATCAAATAAGCAAAACAATCAAATCAGAGGTTTAACTCAGAAGAAACCAAGTATGGTTAAACCATAAGCAACCTTAGGCCTCTTTAGTAAATCCTTTCATTATTTGAAACCACTTTGTAAATGCTTGTATCAAAATATTTTTACAGAGATATACATAAGTATACTACACATTCACCATTCATTTATACTCTTTCAATGCTTGGAAATATATCCATATACTTATCTCAACGGTATAAGTATTTTCACAAAACACTACACTTTCAATACTTGAAAATATAACCATATACTTACCTTAACATTACAAGTATATTCACAAAACACTACACTTTGAATACTTGAAAAATGTAAAAATATGCTTATCTCAAGGTTATAAGTATATTCACAAAACAATACACTTTCAATACTGGGGAAATGTAACCATATGCTTATCTCAAGGGTATAAGTATATTCATGAAACACTACAATTTCAAAACCAAACTTAATTTTGAGTTAAAGCAAATGTCATTCCAAAACATTGTTTATTATAAACCCAGACCACTTTCCTTTTTTATAAAATGCCTTTTTATTTATAAACATCTTTTATAGTTCTCTAAATTTATTTATAAAACCTCTTTTATTAATCTCTAAAATTATTTATAAAATTCCGTTTGTAAATCTCCAAATCAAATCTAATATACTTAGTATAAATCTTTGGTTTTAAAATAGAACCAAATATTTTTATAAAACAATCATATCATGTATCATTGTAAAATCACAAATGTGATTATTTAAAATTATCAAAATGATACCATTTCCCTTTTATAAAAACACTATTTAAAAATATATTCTTTCTATGCAACATTTTAAACAACGCTTTTCAAAATATTTCCATCTTCTTTGAAAATAACCATTTTATTATAAGAGATAAACTCCTTTTCTTTATAATAAACATTATATTAACTGTTGTATAATACAAATGCTTTCCAAAAATATTTTTGAAACATTTCCATAAACTTTAGAAATGACTAGCAAAAAGTATGAAGTAAAATATAGAAGTCCAAAAACCCATTTCTAAATAAAAGGTCACCAAAAATTCTAAAAATCACTTTTAAAATCATCCTTCAAATTAAAACCATTTTTTAATCGAAAACAACAAATAATGGTATTTCCAAATACTATAACGAGGCCTAGGCTACCTTAGCACTTAACAAATGCTTTCGTTATTTTCACTTCAAAAAGAATGCAACTTTTGTGACATATTAAAGTCAGATCAAATATGGCCAGGCTACCAAGCTTCTGATGCTCAACAATTAACAATCAATAGTTAACACATCATTTATCCTATATTAATTAATTAATTAATTAATTTCAAAAATAATCATTTTACTTTCCAAGCATAAAACGGGGATTTATTCTACTCAATAGATGTCCAAAATAATCTATTCAATATAATTATAACAGAACGGTATTTTATTTTGCCAAATAAATATCAAAAATGAAGTATAATCAATTTAATCATGTTATTATTTAAAATAAACGTAATTGAATTTAATCTCAATTAATTTACCAATATTTTATACTTCATTAAGACTATCAATAGGTTATACTATAGTGTTGTACCCATGAATATGAGTCTAACGAAAAAATCTACGGGCTAAAGGGATTTAAAATGGATGAGATATCACATTTTAAATTCACACACATTGTTTATAGAAACGAAAACAAATAAGTTAAATAATTATATCTCACCAAACATAAAGCCTGGCACATTATCCATTCAAACCCGAACCCGAATACGTTTCTCCTTCATATATCCCCTTTTTAAAAAGCATGCCTGGAACTAAAATTCGAACATACAAAAATCGAAGCTATCTCGATCATCACTCGACAACCGCCGCTACGTCAACCAATTTCCATCATTGTTAACACCATCGGCATACCAACCCAACTCCACGCCTCCAAGCCCCACCACGGCCAGCTCGGAGCTCCAATCCACGTTTAGCAACTCATTTCTAGCCCTAAAATAACTGAGTCCCAAGAACCTAGTTCAAGCTTGATGTAACGATCTCGAATTTCAATTTATTTTAAATTGATAATTTAATTTAATTTTGATTTAAATTAGTGAAATTTATTGATGAATTGATTTGAAATTTCAAAAGGAAGTCTTTAAAAATAAAATAAATACCTGAAACAAACAAGAAAACAAAATATGCATATATAACAAATATGTAAAAGCAAGATCAATGTAAAATAACAAACATATCATAACAGCCGAAGATAAAAAGTAAGAATATAATGTAAACTGTAAAGTAGAGACAGGCAAGTAAAAATAATAAAAATAATAATAATAACAAACAAACAAAGTAAAAATAACAAAACAAAAGATAATATATGTACATATATATATATATTTAAGCAAGTAAAATATGCTAAGTAAAACAAAAGAAAGAATTAAATATACAAGTTAAAATAAATGAATAAATAGATACAAATAGCTATATTCAAACAACATAACAACTATAAGATTTCAAGTATATGACTAAACCAGATACATTAACATATACACTTGCAAAAGAAATAAAAGTATTCAAAACAAATAAATAAACAAAGAAATAAATATAAAACAAAAACAAATAAATAAACAAAATAATCAAACTATAAAAATATAACAACAGGAGTACAAATAAAAGGGATAAATAAAGTAAGACATGTATGAAAATAATAATAATAAGTAAATTTAAAACTTACAAAGATAATCATAATAACTTTATACATATACATAATTGGAAGAAATTTTGGTTTGAAGTTTAAAATCAGATCTTTCAGAATTGTTTATAATAAAATAATCTTATTAATATTTAATATAAGTATAAATGGACATAATAAGCTAAGTAGCGTTTATGTAGCCTGCAAAATTAAGGTATAAAGTAAGTTTTAAATGCAAGAACAAAACCAAAACAAAGTACAAGCAAGTATTAAACTAGTAAACTAAAAACAAAAAAATGAAAGCAAATTAGACAAAATAAAGAATGTTGCCTGAAGGATAGTTATGCAAAGTAAGATAGTAAAACCAGGCAAGAACAAGTAAATATGCAGGCAAGTATATCAGTACAAGACTAATAAATGCCATACACCTCAACAATTAATGCAAGCATGTCCACTCATGCCTATTATACAAATAACATTACCTGTACAAACAACATCACTTTGTACTACCAACTACACCATTTTCTCTTCGTATATATCAACTTCTCCTCTTTTGAAATCTGAAAACCAAAGTAAAGTCAGTAAAAAAAAAAAAAAGAAGAAGACTTAAAAGCTTCAGCAAACCAGAGGAAGCTCAGCCTATGTCAACAAGAAGGCATCTCTGTCTTTCTTCTTCAAACTGTGAGCAAAGTTAACCATTTGAGCTAGAATTTGTAAATTGTTTTGATGTAATTGCTTGCTGTACATTGCGATGAATGCTTGCATGTTAAAAATGCTGGTGCATGTCTGGATACATGGATACAAATCCTGTTTCCAGTTTACAGGTCCTATGAACCTGTTTCAAAAAAATAAAATAAAATCAAAACATTGTCTCAAATCATATTTAAGCTCCAAGTTCTAAATAAAACGTGAGTAACACTTGCTTGGAATTTTAAAAATATGAATCTGTTGCTTGTATGATGTGTGAATATAAGTGAAATTTGCTTTGTATATACTGATGTTGGGTATGCATAATGTTTCATCAGAATCCTCTCTGTTTATAGCTTTCAATTGCTCTTGTTTTGATTAAAATTCAAAACCTTTTGTTTTAATCTTTGTATAAACTTAAGTTCCAAATAAAACTGGTTTCTTTCATCACAAATGATAGTTAAAATTTATACTTGAGTTAAGAAATTACTTAATTATCTCTGGCAAATCAAGAAAGCTAAGTACAACTTTAAATAAGTTTAAAACAAATTGCTTGATTTGAGAATTCAGTTATGTAAAGTGAATCTATATACGAAAACATGATTTTTAAAACAAAAATCATAATTTTTAGTAGAAGGATGAGAGAGAAATTTTGGTATGAACTGGAATGGGTCTTTTGGGGTTTTCTGGTGATCCAAGAGGTCGGGGAGGTCGTGGCTCTTTGGGGTGGTAGCGGAGCAAACGTAGATGCGAGGAAAAATATTGGGGTGGTCGGAAGGTCAACGTGGCGGCGGCGGCGAGTGGTTTCTTTCCAGAAACCTAGTTTTTACGCGTGCTAGTTTCTGGGTTTGTACGTTGTCGTTAATTGACCGAGCGCTACACGCCTTTGGGTAATGGAAGAGGGGACATTGGCGATCATGTGGCCGAAATTTCACGAACTCCGGTGATCGAGGTTTTGAGAACGACGATGGTTTCCAGGTTTAAGTGGTGATGCTTTCGCGTGTTCCAGGTTTCAAATATGGGGCTCGAATTCACTCGATTGTGATTTGGACAAATTTGTGTATATTGGGTTGTTCGAATTGATATGGGGAGTCGATGATGACGTTTAGGTGGCTGCGGTGTTGGCCGGAGGTGGCGAACGAAGGCGTGCAAGTGCACGGTGCATCTTCTTGTACATGGTGATGTTGTTGGGTAGAAGCAGTGTTCCAGTGGGTTTTTACCCGAAGTGGTACTCGAGTAATCGAGTAAGTGACTCGAAGAAAATCAAGTCTGGGCTCGGGTCAGATTTTTTTCCAGGTTTTCAACCTGAAGCTGTCTTGGTTTGGAAATTTTAAAACCAAATTTTAATTTTAAACCGAAGTAAAAAAAAAAAAAACTAAGTTCAAATGAAAATGTAAACATGAATTCAAGTTGAATTAGAATTTAGTTTGGACGTGAATAAACTTTAAATTCAATTCGTTTTAATGATGTAAAAGCAATTGATTGTATGAGAAGAAAATTTGAATTTAAAATGAATTAAAATTGTAAAGTTAAATTTGTAGCCATTTCAAATTCTTTTTAATTTGGAATGGAATTTAAAAGTGAATTTGAAACAAAATGTTTTCAAATGTGTTTAAGTATGATAATTAAATCATTACTAAAATGATGTTTATCTTAAAGATAATTTGAATCCTAATTCAGAAATCAAAGAAGTTTTAATAATTAAATTGAGTTTAATTACTTAAGAATAGTAATTAAATAATTATGAATAGTTAATAAGGATCATTTACCTGAAATTTATTTTGATAATAAATGTGAAAAGAATTATCCATAGAAATTTGATCTGATTTAAATTTATCAGATAATTGAATTAATCCTACCTATGAATTCTTGGATTATATTGGATGGTAAACTGTTTGATATCCCTGTTATATGATGCTTTATGATTATCCTGATTTATGTGGTGATCTGTAATTTACTATCTGTGACATATTTATCTGTGATCTGTATATAACCGATAAGCGTTACAGCTTATATCGCTTATTAATTATATTCCTGTATTCTGATCTGTAATAATTGTATGATGTTGCACTACTGTGTATAACCCCTGGACCACACCATACACACACAAATATGGATTTCACGAGGAAATCGATTAAGTCACAGATTTTGAAATGATTTATAAAAATTGAATATTTGAATTCAAATGTTTTGGAAATGGAATCGGAATAAATGTGAAAAGCTTTTGGAATGAAATTTCAAGTTAAAATTTATTTTAATTTACTTGATTAAGTTTTGAAATTAAATAATTCAATTTAAATTTGAATTCGATATTTGGAATTGAATTCGATGATTGGAAATTATGGTTAAAGATATTATAAACAGGTTTGTATGAATTTAAACCGTTTTAAAGTATTATTTTTGGGAATTTGAATTTAACTCAAGGATTTCAACTCGTATAAATGAATCAGATTTCCAAAATGAAAACTGTTGTTTTCAAATGATAAACACTTTTGGATAAGAACTGAGATTTCAGTTAATTAGGGGAATTTCAAGATTGAATAGAGAAATGATTTTCCAAGTTATGAATGAATTCTTTTTGAAAGCTATGAATTAAATCTGTTTATTTTTAACAGATTTAAATTGATGATTTGTTTAAATCAAATTGAAATGAAATTGTTTTGAAGGCTATAAGTTAAATCTTTGATTTAAAGATTTAACGAGTTAATCAAATTGAAATGAAAATTGATTTGGAAAGTCTGTGAATGAATCTTTTGTTTAAAAGATTAAAATGTGAAAATTGTTTAAACCGTTAAAGGTTGTGAAAATGAATCTTTTTGTTTAAAGATTGAAAATGGTAATTTGTTAAACCATTTGAAAGAAAGTTTGAATTATTAAGTTGTGACTTAATTGAAATCCCATATCCATATGTTTTGAAAATATTTTCGCTCACTATTCGGTTTAACCGGGAAAGGACCGTTGTGTCGTATAACCCATTCCGAATATGTGATACGTCGTTATGGACAGCATTTGAAGACCGGTGATGAAGACCGGGTATTTGCGAAAGCGATAGGATGACCTATCGATTGTTTCTGCACCGAGTCGCGCCGGTATAGAAACTCCCTAAGTGATGGGAAAATCCGATCAGGATTGTGAATATCCGGGTTGCAAGGACTTCTTTGTAAGTGCCTTCGGTTCTGTTCGAACCCAGAACAGACTCGTATGGATTGTATGTCTGACATTACAAATTGAGATATAAAGCCGATTTCTTTCAAATATATTTCTGTGGTGGCGGAGAATTTATTCTTTTAGCTTAACACCCTTCTCTGAGACGTACGAGCTCAGAGGTTATATAGTTGAAGTTATCAGCGATATATTCCTAATTTGGTAATGTGACATGCTGAGTGTTGCTGAAATGATCATTGTGTTGATTATTGTGATAGGATCGTTTATTTGATCGTCTATCTTAGTGATCATTGTGTTGATCATTTGTTGACCCAAAGCATGGCTTTTGTATAAAGTATGTTTTGTGGACGTGACTTCGTCGAGCCTCACACCCCGGAAATGGTCAAAACAGGAAAGATGCAGCAAGGTTATGAGGGGTAGCACCCTTTAGGGTATGTACATTTCCTTCTGGATAGAGGTGGTATCATGGTATGGAGCCCAGATATTTAACCTATGTGGTTACTACGAATTTATTACTTTGTGGTGGTTGGTTCTCGGGATCCCGTGAGAAAGGTCGTTTACGATCGGGGAATGGCGTGCTCGTGTCAGTAGTTACCCAGTTAGGGGTAACCCGGCCTTGTGTTGGCAGAGTTCCGGTTTGGTTCTCGGGGATGTCTTTCCAGAGGCATTCTCATGTGGCAATGGGAAGTTCCTTGGCCTGACCATTTGTTGGAAATCCAAAGAAACAATACGAAACTTGTACGGTTTTAGTTGTAGAACCTGCTTCCTCAGGAGGTAGCTATAGTAGGCATAATATAATGGTACCTATGCTGGCTAAGATTTATATTCTACTTTCGAAATGAATTTTCTACACTATGCACTAGTAATAATATCAAATGTTCTTTTTAAATGCGTATCAAGCATGTTTGACTATCATAAGGAGAAATCTTCTCCAAGTCTGCGTTTGCATTGTGTGTGTGGCAGGAGGTCTTATGGTAGTCTCATCTTTTAAAAGCATTGCGAATTGAATTTAGAAATATTTCTTTGAATGTTTTAAAAGATAAACTGTTTTTGTTGCTCACACCAGTCCCACGACTGATCCGGAGTTTATCGTTTCTTTCCTAAACTCTGGGTGCTCATTATTTTCTACACGAGCAGTCTAGAGTTGGGTTTTACAGATAGTTAGATATAGTGGATTATCTGGAGTTAGTTCAGTCTTTGGATCGCACCAGTCTTGCTTAGCTTGGTGCATCGTTATTGGGAGTTCGAGCTTCTGCTGGATTGATTCTTGGAAATGGAGTTACAATTCAGATTTGGAGTTCTTCGTTGAAGACTATCTTAGAGTTATTTGTTCCGCTGTTAAATGTCATCTATTTTCTTTTCTGCTGCTATTTTATTGTATCATATCTCTGATGTATATTGATATCTATTGGATTATCTGTTGTATCAGATATTGTATCAAAGCTGTATATCAATGTATTATTCTTTTATTCCGCTGTGTTGTTTACTTAATGATTGTTATAAGCTCCGGCGAATCGGATTTGAACGGTCGAATCTATGGCATTCGAATATGATTTGAAGTATGGATGTCGATTTTCGAGCGGGCAAAATCCGAGCCGTCACACTTGACCACGCCTCCGCGGACCACTGGACCTTCTCTGACCTGTCCCCATGCCTCCGCCTCAATCCAATCTTCATTGTAACATCCTTAGTCGAACTTTAGTACCACCAGATGACAATCGACGAGCTACTATGACTAATCCCTACCTCCTAAAATCTAACGACTAGCTCTAAAATCACCTTTTGCAGAGATGAATAAGACCATAACTTCCATTCTTCGATTTGTGTTCATCGAAAAACCACCATAAATTGATATCGATTATTGTCGACAAATATCCACGGCTGTTTTTAGAAAATACTAGGGTTCATAGAAAACAACTTTGATGTTGGAAGTTTTGGTTGAAAGTGAATAGATTTGGAGATAACGAATTTTGAAGTTTAAAAGTGGAGGTTTCTTCATTTTTAGGAAATAGAAAAGTAATAGAAAAAGAGACGAAGTGAAATGAAATGAGCCGAGTGACATGATTGAGATGAGCGAAATGAATGAAGTGAATTTGTGGTGAAATGAAGTGATATAGTGCACTAATCAAGACAACACAAAGCTTCCAAGCTAAGTAGCCATCATTTCAAAGTTTGGGTACTCCATTACACTAGTATCACATTCGCGTACAAACCCACGATCATAAAACAATAATAAAACACACTGGTTATTCTTTTTTTTTCAAAAACGCCAACATTTGCCATAAAATATTTAAAGCGATAATCTAATTGTTTTCCAAATTAAAAATTATTGAAAAATCCGATAAATTGATTTAAAAATAATAAATTAAAATCATGTTGTTTTTATAAAAATTTGATTTTCTTGTTATTTTGTCATATTTAATTCAAATTTGAATATTTAAATAGATTAAATATTTTATTAGAAATGTTAAAAATTTCAGGTTTTTACATTCTTCCTTCTTAAAAGAATTTTGCCCTCGAAATTTCATCACTGTCAAATCAAGAAAGAAATAAGCCCACCTATACACTTAACACTTTCCATAAGCCCATACGATGTACATAGATCATCCATATGCAATATCTGATTCGATAACTTAATTGAATACATAAACTTCTTTTCGGAACAAGTATTGCATACTGAACTATCCAAGTGTGGACTCTAATCAGGGTTCTTAATTAGATATCTTTGTTCTCCTTACATAGCTATTTGCTATGTGCTAATCCGAAAAATGGATCAGCACCCTGATTTGAGTGTGAAAGCACTAGCCATGTTTCTCAACGAAAGTAATATAGGAAATAAATGTAAAAAGAGCAGAAATAGTAAAGTGACAGGAGATTTTTACAATGGTTCGACTATTAATGAAGCCTACGTCCACTTTATGCTTTATTGATCAACTGCTATTATAAACGTGTTTGATTTGAAACATGATTCTTCCTTCCTAAGTTAGATCAAGCCGTTATTGTTAGAGACAACTGGAAGGAACTCAGTTGCCCTTAATGGCTGTTGTGTGGGAGAAAAAGAGTGAAGAAATGATGGCATAGTTATTGCCATTAGTTTAGTAGAGATCAGATCAGAGCAGATCCTTTTTTTATTGTAGATGGAATGGTATTTATAGGAGTTAGAGAGCATTTCAAGTAGAGCCGCTTTGTAGAAGCCTACACTCAGTGTAAAGAAGGAGCCCGGAAAGGTTGGAGGTCATCAGAGATAAGTATTTGGATCGGATCAATACTAATCCAAATAGTTAAGCATTTTTTATGCTTTGACCACTTAGATGTCCCTTTTGAGTCACTTTGATACTGTTTTTATAATTTCATAGCTTGTTGACTTGCTTTGATGATGGTTCTCCAATGGAATGGATTGAACTATATTCCAAATCGGACCTCCACTTCTTGAACTAGGCTTCCTAAACTTGTTGGATGAACTTAGTGGAGGCATAGGGTCATGATGCAAGAGAATTGGGGGACCAAAGAACAACTAACTCAGGTCGGTACCGATCCAATTGGATCGGCACAATTGGATTGGATCGGTGTCGATCTGAAAAGTTAGGCCATTTTCATCCCATACTTCTTGGAGAGTTCAACGATGCTCTTTTAGCCTTCCGATCAAGTTTCAAGTTGTTCTGGCTTAATTTGAATGTTCCAACTCCTTTTGAATTTAGTTGGGTTAAAAATATTGCTAACATTTACCCCCCAGAGTACGCTTTCATTGAATATAAGAAGTGCTATGGAATTGACTATCTCCATGTTTCTGGTTTAAGAAGTTTGTTGATCTTATATGGCTATCTAGAAAGCTATCTACGAAGTACTGGTTAACTATTTAGACCTTAGTGTAAATCTACATTATTTGTGATTATAGGGTGACGTTGACTTGATAATTTCCAGAATGAATAAGAACATCTAGTAGGTCATGTAGGGTAAATTTGGGACCATTTGGATGAGCAAATTTGGGTTAGTACCGGTCTAAGTACTTGAACTTTTTTTCCAAACTTTTAAATTTTTTATTTACTTTAGCTTTATACGAGCCGACCATTCACTTCACATCAGTTCATTTTCATTTGACCCAATCCCTCATTTCTCCAAATAATCCAACCTCTCCAAACCCTAGCTAGCCGATCTAAGCCTGCCAACCGTCGCTATCCAATTCATTCCGCTACCGTCACCAGCTTCTATTGTTCAGAGCTACTGTCGACATTCTGAGTGGGTCCCACCATTGAAACCGCCATCACCTTGAAGCACAGTCGATCCGATTGCTTTGAATCTGTAATTTTAGGGGCTTTGAACTATTGGTCGAGTTTATTTCTCTTCTCCTTGATTTTAAAGGTTGGTAATGTGGATTTGATGTTTTCATGGTTGACTAGTGGTTAATTGGAATTGGCAGTGGAGACAACGTTTATTGTGGATTTATTTTGACTTTTTTGGAAGAGTGATAATAGCTTGGCATAATGTCTTGTACATAGCTTATGCTATTATCCTCCTCAAGAAAAGTGAAGTCGACTAATGCTAAAGATTTTTATTTAGTTTAGACGTATGATTGGGAGCTTCTTGCACCAGAACAGTCTTGTTACTGCACATAAGGCGCTCATGGAATAAGTAGAGCTTTTGCTGAAAGTTTTTGTTTAGTTTGGACGTATTAGACAGATCCGTTACCGATTATTGATCGATAATGGGTAAGTATAGAAATAATAAATTCAACGAACGATACAGATCGTATTTCCCAACGAGAATGAGCTATCTACACGCGATGGATCGTTCGCAGTGTTCAGGATAGCGGACCCATTATCACTTAGGTTACACACTACATATGCCCGTAGCTAACTCCAGGAATCCGATTGGTTGGGACATGTCAATCGTCTTTTGGATTTCTAGTGTCGACTGCGTAAGAAATTATAGTTTATAAATTAGGCGTAACTGACCCTTTTGAACAGAAGCTTTCTTATGTAGAAGGGTGCGTAAATATTCATGGCATAAATAATTGAAGGAAACTCGCCTCATTTTGAAGTGGACTCATCAACGATCCTGACTGGGTCTACCGCTCCTTCAATTGTACGTCAATATGGCCATCTGATTCCAGTCGGGCCCATTATTGACCACATTCCTCTCAATTCAGACCCCTACTTGATCCTTCGAAAAAGATTTATTCAACTATTACACATAAAATGCTGCGAAGCATTTACTTACAATATGGAATTTTATAGGAAGATGTGCTTTTGCCCTCAAGAGAAGAGTTTTCCATAGACCACCTTTTGGGTATGTGACCTGCCATCGATATATGTGCGTGTAAAGGAGTGATGCCTCCATCCAATAACTTCTTGATAACCACCCTTGTGAACATAGGGTTAGCCCCCCTTTTGATTCTTCTAAATGGATATGTCGTGTTGTCATGCTTCTACATTCTATTTATATGGAATTTTAACCGTCCCCAAGCTTCGTCGAGCTGCTCTATCTCCTATTTTTCAAGAAGAAAGAGGCTAATCCATAACTTGTTATTATTGAAGCGCAGCGAAGTCGAAAGCTTATACCGGATCTTCCCAACAAAGTTCCTTCTTTGAGAATTAGTTCTTCTTTTCTATATGTCCATAAGGATTCATCCGTTTATGGACAACGAGGGGTAAGTCTCATTCATCGTGTTTGGAGTTACCTTAAACTACTATAAGTTCTCTAAATGATCATATATTCCATGCAGTTCTTTCAAGAATGAACAAGGACCCGACACTCACCACCATTCTCGGCAACTTGAAACCGATCGATGCTCAGGAGCACATGATTTGATTCTTGCTTATGGATGAGAACATTTGCCGTTATGTGCTTTTACACCTTGGGAGATCTATTGGATTTATTAGTGCTTCTTCCCGTTATTGAGCCCGAACCCATTCTATTTCCTCTTTCCTTGACTCTGGTGAGGAGGATGATGATGATGAAGAGGAAACTAGACTATCCGATGGGTCAGAGAGGAGGATGAAATTCAAATGGAGGTCGAAAGTCCACCTAAAATGCCCTCGATTCCAGAAGATAAAGAGGAAGAATTTATTCAACAAAAGGCAAAACTCCACTTACTGAAGAGAAGGAAGAAGGAGAAATCGACGAGGAGCATCTTTTAAATGAGGAAGAAATAGATTGGGGGCACCGATGAGGGTAACGTCAAATTAGGCGGAAAGGTCTCAGAATTAAGGCCCAGTCATGCATCCTCACCTTCTTTGAAAAGTCTGTCAAGGGAGCTTCTCCCAAGACTGAGCTTATGACAAGCTCTTTATCGGGAGATGCTGACGTTGATTTGGGAGATAAAATAATATTATTTGTGAATATGGATGAGTCGATGGACGACTTTACGTTGGAAGGGATTCCTTCCTTGTCTACTTAGATCACTCATGCAGAAGGCAATGTTCTGACATTAGTTGGTGGCCGATTTGGTTTGTGTATTCCGCTGGGGTCGTCAAATTGCAATGCACACTTCACTAGGATCATACACTTTATATTATTTTTCTTTTAGATAGTTTGGTCCATTTGATGCCTTTTCTTAAAGCCATTTTAACGCTTATTGTAGGAATAATGTCTCGTGGTCTTTATGATGATCTTGATCGAGTTTTGGAGTCTCGGCGTACGTAGAGACGTTCTTCAAGGTATTGTATAATTGCGCTCTCCAGGAATTTGGGTTCCATCAATGGTTGTTAGCTTAAACGTGCCATCCCCTAGCATCTGGCCAATTACATAGGGCCTTTCCCAGTTTGGTCCGAATGTTCCTAGTACAAGGTAGACACGTTTAAGGATAAGGTCTCCTACTTCAAAAGTATGATTATAGACCTTGTAGTTGAAACGTCGTGCAACCCTTTTCTGTTGAGGAGTGGTCCTCAGCTCAGCTTCTCATCGACCATATCGAGCGACTCGAGCAGTTGCTGCTCCTTCTTCCTTTGGTTGAAGTTTTGCCTTCGGTGAGAGAGGACTTCTTGTTAGATTAGGATCATTACTTTTGAACCTATGCCAGGGAGAACATAGATTGCCTGTTGCAGATTTGTGCATTGTTCTGTAAGCCCATAGTGCAAGCAGAAGTTCATTAACCTAATTTTCTTTTGCTTTAGTTAGCCGCTTTTTGATGGTGGACTTGATGATCTTGTTTATTACCTCCACTTGCTTGTTTTCCTACAGATGTGCAATAGAAGAAGAGCTTTTCTTAATTCGAAAGCGTTTGCAAAAGTCTTTGAATTCAACGCTTTGCAATTGAGTTATGTCATCTATGATGATCTTTATGGTCCTCTAAACCTATAAATAATGTTTTCAATGACAAAGTTAATAACTTTCCTTATAGTAATAGTGGCCAGCAGTTCCGCTTTGGCTCATTTGGTAAAGTAGTCAATGGAAATGATAGCATATTTGGCTCCTCTCGCTATTAGCAATACACAAATCAAATCGATTCCTTAGATTGTGAATGACCACGGGCTGACCATTTGTATTACCTCTATTGAAGTAGTTTTTTTTTTATCTTGCCGAATTTTTGGCATTGTTCGCCCCCTTCGGCATAATCTGCTGCATCACGGTTGACCATTAGCTAAAGATATCCATATCGAAGAACTTTCTTTGCAAGGGTCTGCCCTTCGGTGTGATCTTAGTTGGAACCACGTCTACGATGTTTCATACTTACAATATTTTGACTATGACAACTATATACGTTGATTTTATATACTAACTTGTTTTTGCAGGAATATCTTCAAGACCGGATTCAAATGAACTTCATACTACATATCTGTTGTATCGAGTCTTTGTCTAGAGTTAAAATGATGTTAAAATCTCTCCTTTGGATACATATATATGTCGACATGTGCACATACACACATGCATAGAGCATATTTGCCTTTCAGGTCAAATTCAGACGTCTGAATTGACCATTTCAGACGTCTAAATCTAGAATTAAAATTGATTTCACATAAAATATTCAGACATCTAAATTGGTATTTTCAAACATTTGAATCAGGTCAAAAATAACCTATTTGTTTTCCAGTTCGCACGTTAACGATTTCAGAAGTCTGAACTATATTTTTCAGACGTTTGAATTCCTACAACAACTATTTTTATTGAACAGACATATCTCTTCCACAAAGAGATACGACCTTTTATCAATAGATATATCCTTATTATTTCATGATAACTATTCATGAACAATTGCACCTTTTTATACTCTATTTAAACATGTTAGAATCATCAGTTTTATTCACCTAATCGATCTAACTCTTTCTATTCTTATACTACTTTGATTCTGACGCTCTAGTGCATTCAAGTTCATACAAAATCATTTATTTACTTCTATATTCTTCACACACACACACACATATATAACAAAAGGAGAAGATTATAGGAAAGTTGTACTATCAAGAGACAAATTCGTGTTATCAAGAACACATTGTGTCAAATACTCTCTGTATAAGTTAAAGTCCTATTTTGCTGTTAAGGCAAGTGAAGTCCTCTTCGGCTGTTGAGGCATCGAAATCCTATTCTATTGTTCAGGTGTAGTAAACCTGTTCCTCTGGATTAAGTGAGGATTGTTGTTAGCAAAATTCCTGAAAGGATCTGGGACTGGACGTAGAACGGGAAGTTTGAACCAGTATGAAAATCCCTGGTGTGTTTGTTTTATTTTTACTTATTTACATTACTATAGTATTTTAGTTTATTTCCGCACTAGTTTGGTATAATTCCATATAGCACGATCCGCACTAGTATGGTATTTTTCAATTGGTATCAGAGCAAGGTTTCTTATACCATTACACAGTGATCCGATATCCTGCTAATATAGAAAATAACACCAGCACTACCACTAACACTGTTACTAGTTTTATTGAAGGTCAATCTACAACCTCCTCTATTCAATGGCATGAATTACAACTGTTGGGTAACAGGAATGCATATTTATATGCAAGCCAATAGTTTTGATGCATGGAATGTTACACAAGCAGAATATAATCCACCTACTACTGAATATACTACAAGGACAGCTGCACAAAAACAAGATGCTTCTGCTAATGCTAAAGCAATGAATATGTTATTTTGTGCATTAGATAAAAATGAATTTAACCAAGTTAGCATATGTAACACTGCATATGAAATACGGAGAACACTAAAAGTCACTCATGAAGGTACTAACAAGGTTAAAAAAAGTAAAATATCTATGCTTAAGAATCAATTTCAAAATTTTAGGATGAAGCAAGATGAATCTATAAATGATATGTGCTTCAGATTTCAAGATATTCATCATTCTTTACTAGGAGTAGGAGAAATATTCTCCGATTTTGATATTGTTTCAAAAATCCTTAACTCTTTAACGGATGAATGGGAAAGAAAAGTATTAGCTATTGATGAAGCTAATGATCTTCCTACCATGAAACCAGAAGAGTTAATAGGTAATCTAATGTCCTACGAAGTAAATTTGCAGGCTCAAAGAGTAAAAGCACAAGACAAAAAGAATATGGCGTTTCATGCAGAAAAAGAAGAATCAGACTCGGATGAAGAAGACTTAGCATTCACTGCTAAAAATTTTAAAATTTTTTTGAATTACAGAAAAGGAAATCAAAAGAACGGGAAAAGAAACTTCAACAACAATACATATAAGTCATCTTCATCTATACTAGAATGCTTTAACTTCCACAAGAAGGGGCACATGCAGAAAGATTGTCCACAACAAAAGAAAACATGAACGAAAGGACAATTTTAAAAGAAAAGCATTTTCAGTAACATAGGATGACTTGGATTCTTCTTCTTCGGAAAGCAACAGTGTTAGTGAAAATGAACATGCAAATGTTTGTTTCATGGCTAAAGAGAATGAGGTAAATGATCTTACTTTTGATGATATGATTGAAATTAATTCAAAACTTCTTCATACTTTAAAAAGTATCAAAAGAAAACATAAAAAGGCTCTAGAAAATCAGAGAAAAGCAGAATTCGAGAGAGATACGCTTAATGATGAAAAATATATTCAAAGAAGAACTTGGAAAACTTCAAGATACCTTCTCTGATGATAACTCTCGACTTACTTTATTGAGTCAAGAAATTGAGACTCAAAAAGAAAAGAATGATTTTCTTGTCTCTAAAAATCATGAGCTGAAAACTAAGGTCAAAATGATAGAATTAGATAATACTTGCCTTCAAATCAAGTTAAATGATATTACTATAAGTGTTTCTAACTTTAATAAAGGTCAAGAAACTCTATCCAATATTCTTGAAAATTCTCAATCCACTTCTAATAAAAAGGGACTAGGATATTCTAAGAAATTAATGGCTCCATATAAAAAGGAAATTAGGATAAATATTTCTAATCCTATTACTCGTCCAAAAAGGAACAAAAACTCAAACACCATAAAAATATGGGTTCCTAAAACAAACAATAGTTTGATTAGGAACAAATATATAAATACTTTTTTGGAAGCTGTTCATAAAATAAAAATTATATTTTTAAGGGGGATACTGAACCGAATTGGGTTTTTTCCTAAGACCTAACTCTTAGAACCCTATCACAAAGTGGGTACCAATGTCATTATTATTTTTTGTAGGACCCACTTCAAAAGAGAGGAAAATGGATACTCGACAGCGGTTGCTCAAAACATATGACTGGAGACAAAAATGTGCTTTCAAATATTAATTACTCCGATGGAGGCTTTGTCACTTTTGGAGACAATTCCAAAGGATAAATTATCGGAAAAGGCGACGTCATCAATGTCGGTACATCTAATTTACCCCTTATTTCCAATGTTTTACTGGTCAAAAATTTAAAACACAATCTTTTAAATATCAGCCAGTTATGTGACAAAGGATTCAAAATCTCTTTTTCTGAAGATAAGTGTAGCATCTTTGGTAAAAATCAAAATCGTATATTTGAAGGAAATAGGGACAGAAATACCTATATTTTGAATATGAAAATCAACCACAATTCAGATATGTGTTTAATAGCCAATGAAAATGATCCTTGGCTATGGCACAAAAGATTCTTTCATATCAACTTCAAAACTATAAACAAGTTTTCTACAAATAATTTAGTCAGAGGTTTACCAAAATGAACTTCAAAGTCAATCATATTTGTGATGCATGTCAATTAGCAAAATTAACCAAATCATCTTTTAAATCTAAGAAAGTTATTTCTACATTACAACCAATTGAATTATTACACATGGATCTATTTGGACCAACCCAAGTTCAATCCTTAAACCACAATAGATATGTATTTGTAATAGTAGATGACTTTTCTAGATATACTTGGACCATTTTTATTTAAAATAAAAGTGATACGTTTGAGCATTTTAAAATTTTTGTCAAAGAATCTAAAATTTAAAAGGTTTAAAAATAAAGAACATAAGAAGTGATCATGGAGGAGAATTTGAAAACGAAGATTTTGGCCATTTTTGTACAAAGTAAGGAATTTTTCATAATTTTTCTTTTCCTAGAACTCCACAACAAAATGGAGTTATAGAACGTAAAAATAGAACTTTGCAAGAATGTGCAAGAACCTTATTAAATGGAAGCACTCTTCCAAAACATTTTTAGGCAGAAGCTGTTGCAACTGCCTGTTATGTTTTGAATCATGTGTCTATTCGACCTCTCATGAAAAACACTTCTTAATAACTTTTTACTGGAAGAAAACCAAAGATATCTTATTTCAAAGTTTTTGGTTCAAAATGTTTTATATTAAATACCAAAGATCAGCTTGGAAAATTCGATGCGAAATCCGATGAAGGAATCTTTCTAGGATATTCATATCGTAGCAAAGCTTATCGCGTATTTAATAAAAGATTAAATACCGTTGAAGAAACTTTACTTGTATCTTTCAATGAAAATTTTCAAAAAAAACCAACTATAAAAGATGATGAAGATTTTTCGGATAACATCACAAATACGAAAACTACAAATCTTGAAAACGATGAAAACATTATTTATAATGATAATGATGAATTAAGATCTCCACCAAAAATATTACGGGATCATCCCGTTAAAAATATTATCGGAGAAATTAATTCAAACGTACGAACTAGAAGTCAACTAAATCAAATGGGCCACGTAGCATTCCTTTCCTATATCGAGCCAAAGAATCCCAAAGAAGCTTCCACAGATGACTACTGGATAATTGCAATGCAAAAATAGCTAAATCAGTTTGAGCGCAATGAAGTTTGGGAATTAGTTCCTAGACCAAATGGTCAAACTATTATTGGAACGAAATGGGTCTACAAGAACAAAGCAGATGAACAAGGCAACATTATCAAAAATAAAGCAATATTAGTTGCATAAGGATACAATCAAGAAGAAGGAATTGACTACGAAGAAACGTTTGTTCTAGTCGCAAGACTAGAAGCAATACGGATCTTAATGGCCTATGCAAGTTTTCACAATTTCAAACTTTATCAAATAGACGTTAAAAGTGCCTTTCTGAATGGTTATATAAAAGAAAAAGTGTATGTTGAAAAACCTCCCTTATTTATTCATGATAAATTTCCTAATCATGTTTATAAACTTAAGAAAGCTCTATACGGTTTAAAACAAGCACCACGTGCTTGGTATGATCGACTAAAGACATATCTAATTTCTTCGAGATTTCAAATTGGGAAAGTTGATCAAACACTTTTCATTAAACATTCGAAAAGGGATATTTCAATTGTTCAAATTTATGTTGATGATATCATTTTTGGTTCTACCAATGACAAGTTGTGTCAGGACTTCTCCAAAATAATGACCATTTCAGACGTCTGAATCTGGATATAAAATTGGTTTCACATAAAATATTCAGAAGTCTGAATTGGTATTTTCGGACGTCTGAATCAGGTCAAAAATGACCTACTTGCTTTCTGGTTTACACTTTAACGATTTCAGAAGTCTGAACTCTATTTTTCAGACGTCTGAATTCCTATAACGACTATATTTTTTGAATAGACATTTCTCTTCCATATAGAGATACGACCTTTTGTCAATAGGTATGTCCATATATTTTCATGATAACTATTCATAGACAATTGCACCTTTTTATACTATATTTAAACATGTTAGAATCATCAGTTTTATTCACCTAATCAATCTAACTCTTTCTATTCTTATACTACTTCGATTCTAACACTCTAGTGCATTCAAGTTCATATAAAATCATTCATTTACTTCCATATTCTTCACATACATACACACAATATATATATATATATATATATATATATATGTATACATATCAAAAGGAGAAGATTATAGGAAGGTTGTACTATCAAGAGACAAATCCGTGTTATCAAGAACACACTGTGTCAAATACTCTCTGTATAAGTTGAAGTCTTGTTTTGCTGTTCAGGAAAGTGAATTCCTCTTCGGCTGTTGTGGCATCGGAATCCTATTATGTTGTTCAGGTGTTGTAAACCTGTTCCTCCAGCTTAAATGAGGATTGTTGTTAGTGAAATTCCAGAAAGGAGTCTGGGACTGGACATAGAACAGGAAGTTCGAACCAGTATAAAAATTCCTGGTGTGTTTGTTTTATTTTTACTTATTTACATTGCTATGGTATTTTAGTTTATTTCCGCACTAGTATAGTGTAATTCCATATAGCGCGATCCGCACGAGTATAGTATTTTTCAATCCCCGTAGTCGCCTTCGTGAACTTCCTTGAGGATTTTTTGATCTTCACCGTTGGTTACACACCTGAGCAAGGGGCAGAGAATCCTATTCGGTATAGTATTTCATCCTATGTTACAAACCGTAGTGCCTTTCAAAGTAGTTTTTCTGTTGATTCCTGTCTGCGATGACTGTTCCTCTAAGCAGATAGCCATTGATCATTGTCATTCATGTCTTTGGTTCTTCGTTTGTTTCGAAAATCCAGTTGATATCCATCTCGCCTATGCTTGGAGCAGTCGGAATTTCAACTAGGACCAGTCCCGTCGACTAAGCTTCTACAGAACTGGCAAGTTTAGCTAGATAGTCCGCCTTTGTGTTTCATTCCCTCAGGATATGAGTTATGGTGTAATGCATAAAGTCGTTCAGCAATTCCTGCATTTTGGATAGATACAGGGTGAGGTTTTCTCCTCGGGACTGATATTTGTGTCTCACTTAATAGACAACTAGCTGAGAGTCGCTATAGATATGTATGGGCTTATCCTGAGTTCCTTTAGAACTTTCAATCTGGCTATCAATGCTTCAGATTTCACTTCTTTGTTTGCTACAGGGAATTCCAAGTATAAGGCATATCCAACGGATCATCCATCGGGAGTTTCAAGCATGACTCCTGCCCTTGAGCAAACGTTGTTAGATGTATCATCGACGAAAAACCTCCAGCGCATCTCCACTTCTGGAGTAACTTCTTCTACACTATCTCATATTGTAAACTCAATAATAAAGACTTCCAATGCATGCCCGTTATTCCGCCTTCAAGGATGGTAAGTGATTTCATGTTGACTCAATTCAATGTTCCATTTAATAAGTCGTCCTGATGTCTTGGGGTGGCACAACACCTGCTTCAAGGGTTGGTCTGTTAGCACTTTGATCAGGTGTGCTTGGAAGTATGGTCGTAACTTTCTGGATGCAATCGGAAGGCAATAGGCTAGTTTTTCCAACTTCAAATAATTCTTCTCAGCTCCAGTGAACCATTTGCTGATGTAATATACAGGTTGATGGACCATAGCTTCTTCATGTACAAGCATGACACTTAATCCATGGTGCAAAACTGCTAAGTAGATAAACAAGTCTTCTCCATCTACCAACTTGGATAGGATTAGCAGAGTCTTCATATGTCGCAATAGTTCCTCAAAGGCAGTCTAATAAGCCTAATTCCATTCAAAGTTCTTCTTTCCCTTCTTTATTGCGTCAAAGAATGGTATACATTTGTCAGTTGGTTTTGAGATGAATAGGCTTAGCGCTGTAACTTTTCCATTCAAGCTTAGTAACTCTTTCTTGTTATTTGGGGTGTCGACTTCCCATAAAGCAGTAATTTGTTCGAGATTAGCTTCGATGCCTCTGGCACTAACAATGAATCCTAAGAACATTCAACAGGCTATCCCGAAGTGACATTTAAGTGGATTGAGTTTCATCCTATACTTTCGGAGTATTTCGAAGATTTTGGCGAGGTTGTCCAAGTGATTTGTGGCTATGTGCAATTTAATTAGCATATCGTCTACACAGACTTCCATAGTCTTCCGATTTGATAGTTGAACATGGCGTTCACTAGTCCCTGATAAGTTTCCCCAGCATTCTTTAAGCTAAATGACATTACTTTGTAGCATTATAATACAAGATCAATGATGAAACTAATGCTTTCCTGGTTAGGTTCGTGCATCATGATCTGGTTGTATCCCATGTAGGCATCTATGAATTTAAAAATTCATGTCCAGCTGCCCCATTCACATGCTGATCGATTGTAGGCAAAGGACTGTTATTCATTGGGCAAGCTTTGATTAGGTCTAAGTGCTCGATACAAGTTCATCATTTTGCATTGGATTTCTTAACAAGAACGAGTTGGATACCCATTCAGGATAGGTTGCATCATGGATAACATTATTCGCCATCAGCTTGTCCGCTTCTTCTCTTACCACTTTGGGCCGCTCAGGTCCTAGACTACACCTCTTATGCCTTACTATTGTATACTTGGGATTGACATTGAGCGTGTGGCATGCAATCTTCGGTGGTACCCCGCATATATTAAAATGAGTTCAAGCAAATACATCCAGATGGAATGAAGAAATTTTTTTAATTCCTTTGCATCTTGTTACCAAGATGTGGCCCAATTTTTAGGACCGAGTTGGGTCATCCATATCAAATGGGACACGCACAGTCGATTCTGCCGGTGCTACCCGATTGTCCCCTGAACTCTTCTTCCTAGGGTCCAAAGCCATTTCAAATCTGTTATAGTCCCCAAGTAAGGGTGGTTTGCGGTAGGTTCACAAATGTGGTGAGTTTTTCCTATGTTCTTTCCCTTTTATTTTCTTCAAGATTCATGCAACTCTGCGATGTAGCATTCCCTAGCGATACTTTGGTCTCCTTTGATCACTCCAACTCCATTCTCTGTTGGAAATTTCATGGTTATAGACCATCAGGCTAAAGCAATCCTGAAATCTGCCAAAGCAGGCCAACCTATTAAAGTATTATAGGTAGACATTTCATCTACGATCACAAAGGTCTAGATGAGGACAACTCTTCGGTTTCCTTTCCCAAGTTTCATAGGAAAATCAATTGTTCCAACAGGTTCATTTAGTTTATCGATGAATCCCTGGAACTTTGTTCGACAAGTGGATATGTCTTTCATACCGATCTTCATTTGATCGAACGTGTGTCTGAATAGGATATTAGTAGATTTGCCATTATCCACAATACTCATTGGATCATGGCTGGTTCGATTCCTACCGACATGACCATGAGGTTGGGGTCAAAGCTTATATTCCTTCAATATCCCGGTTATGAAATACTATATCATCATTCAGGGTTCTCTACTGCTTGGCAGGAGTTCCATCTTCAATCACAAAGCATGAATCTTTCGAAGCATGTTTCAACTAGCTTATATATCTCTCAATTCTTCCCAACTCTCCTGCGCGGGATGAGGTGCTCTAGATATTGTTCCGATGATGAGTATTTGGTCGGTTTGTTTGGATCCCTCTTTGCTGGTTCTAGCTTGATTTCCTATGGCATAAGGAACTTGGGGTGTAGCAAGCTGGTGAATATTTTATGGTTTTCTCACATATTGCTGAAGTTTGTTTTCCCAAATCAGCTGTTCAAATAGGTTCTTCAGGTGTCGGCACTCATTCATGTTGTGACCATGTGATCCATGGAAGCGACGGTACTTTTTGGAATGCTTTTGCTGCTCAGTTGCTTCCTTTTTAGGTGGCTTCTTGTACTCCATTCCCTGTGTCGCAAAGTAGATGTTTTCTGAAGTATCATTGAGCAGGGTGTAATTCTTGGGCCTGAAGGCTTTAAGTCCCTTGTCACCTCCGTTTTGCTTATTGGAATTCTGGTTCTTTCTTTTCTGGTTCCGATCCTTCCTCGCATTTTCTACAGTAGTTCCGTAGGTGTTTACGCTTTGATTAACTGCCATGCTATTCTGGCCAGCGTTTGTTAGCTGTGGGCTAGTAATTTTTTCCTTCTAGCTCCTCTGCCTCTTCAAATCTCAAGTACTAGATTGCTTTTCCATTGATGTCCTTCCTAGTGGTAGGTTGCATCATTTTGATCCATTTTCCAAATTCAGTGCCGGGGTGGATAGCGCGGACCAAGGCCATGAGACCATGTTTTCATTTGGGTTACTTACTTTAGTCACTGTGGTGTTGAACCAACTCATGATGGATTTAAAAGATTCATTTCGTCCTTAAAATAGGCCAAATAAGGACATCATATCTTTTGGTTGTGCCGTGTGAAGTCTAAACCAATCAAGGAATTTTGTTCCTAATTCATTGAAAGTGGAGATGGATTTTGGTGGGAGCCTGATGAACCACATAGAAACAATTCCCTCTTCGTCAACCATATTGTTCGATTCACCTTTAGTGACGACTTCATGCTGGGTAGTAGATCTCGGCACATGATCTCCTGTGTTAGCTCCAAAAGTCGCTCCAATTAGAAGATTATTGGCATTGTTGACTTCAACTTGCTTAGGATTGGTCTCCTCTCCAGCTATAACATATCTTATAAATTTTGCAGAAACAGTTCTCTTTCTCCCTACCATTGGTCTTCAACGACAAGATTCAAACTTCCTAGAGTAGATTTGATGGGTCTAGTTTTTAATCTATGCCTGTTACACTGATTTCTCAATGAAAGCACCATTTTAACCCAAAAATAGATCAACATCCTAATTTGAGTGGGAAAGTGTGGTGACCCCTTTCAATTTTCACATAGATTTTTTTTTTACAAAATGAAGGTGTAATTAAATCCCATAATGTTAAGTTTGAATATTTGGAAAATTCATAGATTCTTTTCCCAAGATCCTGGATGACCAATATAACTATATTAGTTCAGGTTTCACTTTAAAATAGCTCTACATATTTGATGATATGTCTGCTTCCTTTATTTTGCATGATATGAAATTTACAACAAGCCCATTGCATAAGTGATTGAGATACACTGTGCACCTTTATATATATATATATATATATATATATATATATATATATATATATCTATATATATATATATGTATGTATGTATGTATGTATATTTTTTTTCTTTGTCCTTAATTCACTACTTTTTCTACCTATATAAGTCTGTTATCACCTAAAGTAGTGTTAAGTGTTATTTGGATGAAGTTACTTTGGAGAAATGTAGTTACAAGCATGAACATTTTCAGATTGAACAAATTACAGTTTCACTACATTTTTCAGACAGGTTAGAAATGCATACTGGTATGCTTGGAGTTTATATTGCAAAAACTTGGTGTTTTTATGTCTTTTTCTTTGAACTGGAAGCACTTTCCCAATATGGATTATAGAGAAGTGATTCCAGGCATATAAGAATTTGATCATTTGGCATCTAGGCCGGCCATGATCCCATACTTTCCACTTTCAAAACTATATTTTTTTTAAGTAAACCAATTTTCACATGTATTTTATTTTATCACTAATTTGCTTCCACCATATCAAAGTTTTTTTTTTCTGAAATTTTACTTGCTCAGGCATTCAATACTAAACACCAAAATTTCCAAGTCCATTTCTTTTTTTAAAACCCTTTCCATTTTTTTTAAATCAAATGCATAAATATTGATCAGAGATATTTCTCAGAGTTTATGTATCAACCAATATCTGTTACTGGCCATACGTCATCCTATTTTTATTCAAAACTTGTAAGCTCATTTTTATTTTCTAGTAAATCAGTTCAATTGCCAATCTTAATTGCCATTATTAAAACACAAATCAGTTTCAAACAAAAGAACCAGGGACTGACATGCACACATATCATATTGATATGATATATCAGTTTTCTCAGTCCCCAAAAAAAGATAACCAAACATTTTATAAAAGCATCATCTAGTTACTTGCCATAAGAATTCATTCATCACAGTTTTAGTTAGATACATGTCATAATCCAAGCACCCAGAAAAATATCCTCACTATTAACTTTAATTACTAATAATAACCAGGTCTTTCACTACAAGCAATCTGCAAATACAAGCAATGTTTCTCTTATTTATACTAGCAGCTAATGCCTCCTTCATCCATCATGTCACTCTTACTTACCTGCATGCAAATCATTGAGCTGCCCCATTTATTTGAGACACCCAGATGTTTGCAAGGCAACCAAAAGGGTCAGTTTACACTGGTATGAACATTAATAGATTTTATACATATGTTTACAATTTTTATGAACTTAAAAATACTTGTTTAAATCTAGCAGATTGTAAACTTGCATAATAGTGAATATTGCCAGATATCTTCAAGGATACAAACATTCATTCAACAAATAATCAACAAGCAATGCATCAATTCAATCAGATGTTCAGCAAGTCATACATCATTCAATACATCATTTTTACATAAATGATCCCAAGTTATGTCCTCCCATATTTCTCCCAGTATTTCTAATCAGGGCACCATATATTAACCCTGATAAATTTAAATCCCTGTCCAGATGTTTATAACCCAGAGATTTATAGCCTACACCACATTTTATTTTATGGTCTAAATCCCCCGTCATATGAACACAAGTATGCATTGTGAAGGAATCACCCAATTTGTTTTATTTTTATTTTTTCTTCCAACACACAAAGGCCTCAGGGTGCACTTGCACCATGCATATACTTCCTCCCACCTGAAGCAAGCAGATCATTGACTAACACCAAATGACCTATTTAATTTTCTTTTATTTAATCATAGTGTTTATTAATTTAATAAACTCCCCCTCCAGTTTTCTGCTTAACTTATTAAGCCCCTGCTTATAGTTTAATCATAAAAACCTTCAACCCATTCATGTTTCAGAAAAACATAAATACTTTCTAGTACAATCCTTTGTTATCCATTTAACTTTTCTTACTGCAGAGATTTACGGTATGTGTGTGATCTTTCCAAAAATAACTTAAGCATCATGATCCTACTATTTTATTGAAGAAATATGGACAGAGGTGTTTGTTAATAAAATTCATCAAAAACTCAGAAAAGCCTCCTACCTTATTATTTAGAATATAAACATAAGCTAGATCTTCATCTTGCTGCCTATGTTCTAAATAATTTAGATCCATACTTAACAATAATAAAAACAGAATTAAAAATGCTCAAACCATCTTGGCTTGGAAAAACTATCATACAAAACTCCAAACAGAAATGCACAACAAACATCCATTTCATCCATATCAAACCATTTCAAAGATTTAAATAATTCTTATAATACTTTTAGGCTGCCTACCAGAGGACTTAATGCCATTGCATAAAATGAATTAATGCTCACCTAGTATTTTCCTTTACTATCTTGCTCCTCTACTCAGGAAATCCCTTCAGAACTGCATACCAATATTTCTTCTATTTTATTTTTGTTTTACCTTGATTCCGATAGAATGATGGGCATGATGGTGTACAAGTTTTATAAAGCTATTTTAGGGTTTTAAGGAAATGGGTAATCCCCTTGATGCCCCTAGGTGTTCATGCACAAATCATTACACTGTGTGGTCCTTATTTGGAATTTCTCTCATCTGGTTTCCTTTAGTGGTTATTTCGGGAATGCATCACTTTTATCACTGCATGCCATTTCCATGATCCTATTGTGTTCATGCCATATGCATGTGACTTTACTTATTTTATTCTCTGCCCTATTTTTATAAAAATTGTGAACTCATTTTAAGGAGGTATATTCTTTTTGCATTTTTTTTTCTACCTAGTCTCTATTTCTATTCAACCATGTACACTGTCTCATATATATATTTATGTGATGTGATAATTATTCATACTATATTGTTTTATTCCACCCCTTAAAACAGCAACTCTTTTATATATATCTATGTTATAAAAATTATACACACACACAAGTTTATTTATTCTCTCTTCTTTCAGCATGATTATATAAGTCATTTGAAACTTCATAAATTTCCATTGTATTTTGCTTCTTAAATTAAACAGAAAATTCCTTATATTTTAAATACATATACTCATATAATTCTTTAGACATGGAACTATATTTGTTTTAAGTCCCAATTTTCTTTATAACTTCAAAAATTCTTAAAGTAAATATAACTTTCATTTTATTTTAGTTTAGGGTCATTTCATACCCTCACCCTTAAAGGAATTATGTCCCCATAATTTCTCCTAATTTCTCCAAATAAAAATGCTAATCCATAGTCTGTTTTAATTCCATAACCCCATACTCACATTTTATGAAAGCAAGCAATGCATAAGAATATTCAGAAAATCATCATAAACTACTTAAACATACCTCTCCATTAGTAAACAAGTTGGGGTATTTAGCTCTTATTTTGTTCTCCACCTCCCATGTACAATCATTGGTGTTCAAGCTCCATTGAATTTTTATCAGTTTGATCACCTTGTTCCTCCACTTTTTCTCCTCCTTGGCAACTATCCCTACTGGTTCATTTGCATAGACCAAATTCTTTTGGACTTGAATTTGAGTAGGTGACTCCAGAATTGGTCCTTCATCATGCACCCATTTTCTCAATTGAGAAACATGAAACACTGGATGCATACCACTCAACTCCTCAGGTAACTTAAGTTTATAGGCCATAGCACCAATTCTTTGCATAATTTCATATGGCCCTACAAATCTTGGTGATAACTTACCAGATTTCCCAAACCTGAACACCTTTCTCATTGGTGATACCTTTAGAAAAACATACTCTCCTACCTTAAACTCCATTGGCTTTCTTCTTTTATCTGCATAAGACTTTTGTCTTGATTGTCCTGTCTTCATTCTCTGTCTGATTAACTCAATCATGTTGGAGGTTTCTTTAACATGATCTGGTCCTAGTAGTATACCCTCTCCCATATCCAACCAACAGGCAGGAGATATGCAGGGTCTCCCATACAAGGCTTCAAAGGGTGCCATTCCTATTGTTGACTGGTAGCTATTGTTATATGTAAACTCTTCCAAATGAATGTGATCCTCCCAATTACCCCCAAAGTCAAGCACACATGCTCTTAATAGATCCTCCAATATTTTATTTACTATTTCTGTCTGCCCATCACTTTGAGGATGGTAGGCAGTACTTAAGCATAGTTGAGTTCCCATTGCTTCTTGGAAGCTTTCCCAAAATCTTGAGGTGAACAAAGTGTCTCTATCACTTACAATGGTCTTGGGTATGCCATGTAGCCTTACCACTTCCTTAACAAACAATTGTGCAAGCTTAGATGCATTTCTATCTGACCTGACAGGGACAAAGTGAGCTGATTTGGTTATTCTATCAACAATTACCCATATACTATCATTGCCTTTCTTAGTTCTAGGCAAACCATCCACAAAGTCCATGGAAATACTTTCCCATTTCCACTGAGGTACCTCCAAAGGTTGCAACATGCCAGAGGGCTTTTGGTAGTCTGCTTTAATTTGCTGACAAGTGAAACACTTTGCCACATATCTTGCCACTACTTTATTCATTCCTGGCCACCGGTGGCTTCTTTTTAAATCATGATACATTTTAGTACCACCAGGGTGTATGGTGTACTTGGTTTTGAGATGCTCATTCATGATTTCTTCCTTCAACTCTGTAATGTCTGGTACACACCGCTTCTCATTCTTCCTCAAATACCCCTTGTGATCTATTTTAAATTTTTCCAACTCAATGTTGCTAAGTAACATTTCCTTCTTCTCCTTCAAATCCTTATCTTGGTCTTGCATGCTACCAATTTTCTCCACTAGATTAGATTTCACTGTAATCAATCCTAGTGTACCATATTCTACCATATCATCATGCTCACTAAAATTCTTTTCATTCTTGCTATATATATCTGCCTCCCCAAGCATTACTAGGTTTTTAAATTCATCAATCATTACACTTGATAACCTAACTTGATGCCTACTCAAGGCATCTGCCACCCTATTGGCTTTTCCAGGGGTGTACAAAATATCTAGATCATATGCAGCTAGAAATTCCATCCACCTTGCTTGTCTCATATTCAAATCTTTTTGAGAAAATAAATACTTCAATGCTTGATGGTCTGTGAATAATTCAAATTTTGCTCCAAGCAAATAATGCCTCCAAAGTTTTAATGCAAACACTATTGCAGCTAATTCTAGATGATGAGTTGCATATTTGGTTTCATTGGGTTTAAGCTGTCTTGATGCATATGCCACTACCTTGCCATGTTGCATAAGCACTACACCTAACCCAGACCCACTAGCATCAGTATATACAACCATTCCTTCATTTACTTCTGGGATTTGCAAAACAGGAGCTTCCACCAGTGCTTGCTTCAATTTCTCAAAAGCTTGTTCACACTGCTCAGTCCACACATATGGTTGGTTATTTTTTGTCAACTTGGTCATTGGTGTGGCTATTCTTGAAAAATCCTTGATGAACCTTCTATAGTACCCTGCCAATCCTAAGAATGATCTCACCTCAGTCACTGTTCTGGGTCTACTCCATGATTGAACTACAATCACTTTGCTTGGATCCACACTTACCCCTTGCTGTGACACTATGTGTCCTAAGAATTTTACTTCATGTTGCCAAAATGTACATTTTGAATACTTGGCTTTTAATTCATGTTCTCTAAGTCTGGATAATACTAGGTGTAGATGCATAGCATGATCATTTTCTGTCTTTGAGTAAATTAATATATCATCTATAAATACTAGAACAAATTTATCCAAAAAGTCTCTGAAAATTCTATTCATTAAATCTACAAAATAGGAGGGAGCATTGGTCAAGCCAAATGGCATTACTAAAAATTCATATAGGCCATACCTTGTGTTAAAGGCTGTGTACTCAATGCTTTCCTCTGCAACTTTCATTTGGTGAAATCCAGAGGCTAAATCTAATCTTGAAAATATTTTAGCTCCATGCAATTGATCAAATAGATCATCTATTCTAGGCAGTGGGTACTTATTTTTAATGGTTACCTTGTTTAAATCCCTATAAGCCACACATAACCTCATTGTTCCATCATGCTTCTTAACAAAGAGCACTGGGGAACCCCAACTAGAACTACTTGATCTTATGAATCCTTTCTCTTCTAATTCTTCTAGTTGATGTTTTAATTCTACCAGTTCTTTTGGACCCATCCTATAAGGCTTTTTAATGATTGGATTTGTTCCTAGCATTAACTTTATTTTAAATTCAACTGGTCTATTCTGAGGAATTCCTCTCACTTCTCCAAACACATCTATGTATTCATTAACTACTGGAATTTCCTCTATTTTTAATTCCTTTTGAATTTCATTTATACTCCAAATTTTATTAAAACATGTGTTCTTTGCTATCTCACTTAGAACTGTAGTTCTTTTGCCTTCATTTGTCTCCAAAGAAATAGTAAGATTTTCTAAATTTAAAATTGCTTTATTTTTCATTAACCAATCTACCCCTAATATAATCCCAATACCAGGATAATTTAAAGTATATAGATCTGAATCAAAGCCATAACCCCCTATAATTAATTTCAGACCCATACACTTCATTCTTAATATACAATGACTCCCTATGGGGCTGTGTACAGTTAAGGGTTGTTCAATAGAAACACAAACAAGTGCTAACTTCTTTACAATTTCCAAAGATATTAGTGAATGTGAGGCACCAGTGTCATATACTACTGATATTGGTTGGGTATTGATTAGAATTATACCTTCAAGTTGCCCAACATTTTCAGTGGTGTTTGTTGCCAAAGCTCCTACCCTTGTTGTTTTCGTATGAGTCTCTGGGCAGTCCTTCTTTAAATGTCCTATCTTCCCACAGTTATAGCAGCTTCCTTTAGGTATTTTAGGGTCAGGGCATTGGTTACTATAATGTCCAGCTTTTCCACAATTAAAACAATGAGTGAATTTCTTGCTTTCAGGTGCTATTGCTCCTTCCCCCTTCTTAACTCCTTTACTTGCATTTCTCTTGTCATAAGGTTGCACTTTATTCGGACCTCCCTTCTTCTTATTGAGCTTCATGTTCCTGAATTTCTCTCTTGTGGTGTCATGTTGCTCAAATGAGAGAGTTAGATCAATCACATGATCAAAGGTTTTATCTTTGTATGGCAACATTGCCCTGGATAGATTGGGGTTCAAGCCTTGAATGTACCTTGCATTCTTTGCTTCTGCATTCCCTATCAACACCATTCCATATTTGGACAATGCTTCAAACTTCTGAGTGTACTCATTCACACTCATGCCTCCTTGCCTTAACCTAATAAAGTCTTCAAGCAGTGTGGCTTTGGCAGATGCTGGGACAAATCTGGCCTCAAGCATGACCTTGAAATCATTCCAAGTGATGGTAGTCTCTTGCCTTCCTGCTATCACAACCTCCCACCAATCCAGTGCAACACCTTTCAATTTCCTTGAAGCTATTTGTCTCTTCCTTTGGTCATTGATTTGCATATCTGTGAAGACCCTCTCCATAGTCCTTACCCACATTTGAACACCCATAGCTCCTTCAGTGCCTTCAAAATCCTTTCCTCCCAAATTGGTACAGGTCTTAAGCAATTTGGAGAGCTCTTCATGAGGATTGTCTTGCCTTGGTGCCATTCCATCCCTCAAAGCCCTCACAAAATCTTCCATGCTTATCACAGGTGGCTCACGTGATGGTCCTGCACCTGTGTGATGTCTTGGTCCTACCATAATGCTATAGATATAAATTTTTTAAGTTAGTTTATTTACCCCTATTATTTTTAGTATCTTTACTTTGTTTATTTATTTTATTTGGGTGTACTCTGTACATGTATCACAAGCATACATTTCATTCAGTCATGTAAAAACATCCAATCCTCAAAAATTCAATCAATGCATTCAATTATCCATATACATACAATAATGTTTACTATGTTATTTTAAAACATAGCTCTGATACCAACTATGGTGACCCCTTTCAATTTTCACATAGATTTTTTTTTACAAAATGAAGGTGTAATTAAATCCCATAATGTTAAGTTTGAATATTTGGAAAATTCATAGATTCTTTTACCAAGATCCTGAATGACCAGTATAACTATATCAGTTCATGTTTCACTTTAAAATAGCTCTACATATTTAATGATATGTTTGCTTCTTTTATTTTGCATGATATGAAATTTACAACAAGCCCATTGCATAAGTGATTGAGATACACTGTGCACCTTTATATATATATATATATATATATATGTATGTATGTATGTATGTATGTATGTATGTATGTATGTATGTATGTATGTATGTATGTACATGTATATTTTTTTTCTTTGTCCTTAATTCACTACTTTTTCTACCCATATAAGTCTGTTATCACCTAAAGTAGTGTTAAGTGTTATTTGGATGAAGTTACTTTGGAGAAATGTAGTTACAAGCATGAACATTTTCAGATTAAACAAATTACAGTTTCACTACAATTTTTTAGACAGGTTAGAAATGCATACTGGTATGCTTGGAGTTTATATCGCAAAAACTTGGTGTTTTTATGTCTTTTTCTTTGAACTGGAAGCACTTACCAAATATGGATTATAGAGAAGTGATTCCAGGCATATAAGAATTTGATCATTTGGCATCTAGGCCGGCCATGATCCCATACTTTCCACTTTCAAAACTATATTTTTTTTAAGTAAACCAATTTTCACATGTATTTTATTTTATCACTAATTTGCTTCCACCATATCAAAGTTTTTTTTTCTGAAATTTTACTTGCTCAGGCATTCAATACTAAACACCAAAATTTCCAAGTCCATTTCTTTTTTTAAAACCCTTTCCATTTTTTTTTAAATCAAATGCATAAATATTGATCAGAGATATTTCTCAGAGTTTATGTATCAACCAATATCTGTTACTGGCCATACATCATCCTATTTTTATTCAAAACTTGTAAGCTCATTTTCATTTTCTAGTAAATCAGTTCACTTGCCAATCTTAATTGCCATTATTAAAACACAAATCAGTTTCAAACAAAAGAACCAGGGACTGACATGCACACATATCATATTGATATGATATATCAGTTTTCTCAGTCCCCAAAAAAAGATAACCAAACATTTTATAAAAGCATCATCTAGTTACTTGCCATAAGAATTCATTCATCACAGTTTTAGTTAGATACATGTCATAATCCAAGCACCCAGAAAAATATCCTCACTATTAACTTTGATTACTAATAATAACCAGGTCTTTCACTACAAGCAATCTGCAAATACAAGCAATGTTTCTCTTATTTATACTAGCAGCTAATGCCTCCTTCATCCATCATGTCACTCTTACTTACCTGCATGCAAATCATTGAGCTGCCCCATTTATTTGAGACACCCAGATGTTTGCAAGGCAACCAAAAGGGTCAGTTTACACTGGTATGAACATTAATAGATTTTATACATATGTTTACAATTTTTATGAACTTAAAAATACTTGTTTAAATCTAGCAGATTGTAAACTTGCATAATAGTGAATATTGCCAGATATCTTCAAGGATACAAACATTCATTCAACAAATAATCAACAAGCAATGCATCAATTCAATCAGATGTTCAGCAAGTCATACATCATTCAATACATCATTTTTACATAAATGATCCCAAGTTATGTCCTCCCACATTTCTCCCAGTATTTCTAATCAGGGCATCATATATTAACCCTGATAAATTTAAATCCCTGTCCAGATGTTTATAACCCAGAGATTTATAGCCTATACCCCATTTTATTTTATGGTCTAAATCCCCCTGTCATATGAACACAAGTATGCATTGTGAAGGAATCACCTAATTTGTTTTATTATTATTTTTTCTTCCGACACACAAAGGCCTTAGGGTGCACTTGCACCATGCATATACTTCCTCCCGCCTGAAGCAAGCAGATCATTGACTAACCCCAAATGACCTATTTAATTTTCTTTTATTTAATCATAGAGTTTATTAATTTAATAAACTCCCCCTCCAGTTTTCTGCTTAACTTATTAAGCCCATGCTTATAGTTTAATCATAAAAACCTTCAACCCATTCATGTTTCAGAAAAACATAAATACTTTCTAGTACAATCCTTTGTTATCCATTTAACTTTTCTTACTGCAGAGATTTACAGTATGTGTGTGATCTTTCCAAAAATAACTTAAGCATCATGATCCTACTATTTTATTGAAGAAATATGGACAGAGGTGTTTGTTAATTAAATTCATCAAAAACTTAGAAAATCCTCCTACCTTATTATTTAGAATATAAACATAAGCTAAATCTTCATTTTGCTGCCTATGTTCTAAATAATTTAGATCCATACTTAACAATAATAAAAATAGAATTAAAAATGCTCAAACCATCTTGGCTTGGAAAAACTATCATACAAAACTCCAAACAGAAATGCACAACAAACATCCATTTCATCCATATCGAACCATTTCAAAGATTTAAATAATTCTTATAATACTTTTAGGCTGCCTACCAGAGGACTTAATGCCATTGCATAAAATGAATTAATGCTCACCTAGTATTTTCCTTTACTATCTTGCTCCTCTACTCAGCAAATCCATTCAGAACTGCATACCTATATTTCTTCTATTTTATTTTTGTTTTACCTTGATTCTGAGAGAATGATGGGCATGATGGTGTATAGGTTTTATAAAGCTATTTTAGGGTTTTAAGGAAATGGGTAATCCCCTTGATGCCCCTATGTGTTCATGCACAAATCATTACACTGTGTGGTCCTTATTTGGAATTTCTCTCATCTGGTTTCCTTTAGTGGTTATTTCGGGAATGCATCACTTTTATCACTGCATGCCATTTCCATGATCCTATTGTGTTCATGCCATATGCATGTGACTTTTACTTATTTTATTCTCTGCTCTATTTTTATAAAAACTGTGAACTCATTTTAAGGAGGTTATATTCTTTTTGCATTTTTTTTCTACCTAGTCTCTATTTCTATTCAACCATGTACACTGTCTCATATATATATTTATGTGATGTGATAATTATTCATACTATATTGTTTTATTCCACCCCTTAAAACAGCAACTCCTTTATATATATCTATGTTATAAAAATTATACACACACAAGATTATTTATTCTCTCTTCTTTCAGCATGATTATATAAGTCATTTGAAACTTCATAAATTTCCATTGTATTTTGCTTCTTAAATTAAAAAGAAAATTCCCTATATTTTAAATACATATACTCATATAATTCTTTTGACATGGAACTATATTTGTTTTAAGTCCCAATTTTCTTTATAACTTCAGAAATTCTTAAAGTAAATATAACTTTCATTTTATTTTAGTTTAGGGTCATTACAGAAAGCACCAGCCCTATTTCTCAGATCAAATAATATAGAAAATAAATGTAAAAAGTGCAAAAATAGTGAAGAGACAAGATATTTTCATAGTGGTTCGGCAGTTAATGAAGCCTACGTCCAGTTTATAGCCTTTATTTATCAACAGTTTTCGGAAAGGAGTTTGGATTACAATATGATTCATACTTCCTAAGTTAGATCAAGCCACCATTGTTAGAGACAACTGGAACAATCCCAGTTGCCCCTAATGGCCGTTGTGTAGGAGAAGAGTAAAGAAAAGATGGTAGAGTTGTTGCCGTTAGTTCAATAGAGATCAAATCAGATCCTTTTTTTTGCTGCAGATGGGATGGTATATATAGCAGTTAGAGAGAATTTAGGCCAGAGCCGCTTTGTTAGAAGCTCGCACTCAGTGTAAAGAAGGAACTCACAAAGTTTGGAGGCCATCGGAGCTAAGTATTTAGATCAGTACTGATCCAAATAGTTAAGCATTTTTGACGCTTTAACCACTTGGATGTCTCCTTGACTTCGTTTTGATGCTCTCCATATAATTTTATAGTCTGTTGACTTGCTTTGAAGATGATTGCCCCATGGATTGGATTGCACAGTGTTCCAAATCGAATGAACCTCCACCTCTTAAACCAGGCTGCTTGGATTGCTACCAAACTTGTTGGATGAACTTAAGGGAGGCATAGGGTCATAATGCAAGACAATTGGAGACCAAAGTACAGTTAATTCAGACCGGTACTGATCTAACTGGATCTGATTGGTGTCGATCCGAAAAGTAAGCTATTTTCTGCCCATCTTCTTAGAGACTTCAACGATGCTCTTTTAGACCTGTCGGTCAAGTTTCGAGTCATTCTGGCTTAACATAAATGTTCTAACTCCTTTTGAATTCAGCTGGGTTAAAACCTGGTTAAAACTATAATAGAAAACATCGTTAACATATCAAGAACCTTCACTGAGTGTTCACCATCAAGAATATAGGGAAAATCCTTATTCAGGTCGGTGTACATCACCTCAAAGTCATATACTTAAACCTTGGATCAAGTTTCATGCAAAGAAATGATCTATGTACAACTTATATACTTATTCTTATTGGTTCTTAGATATGCGGATTTCCTTTTTCTTTAGAAATCATTTATGAAAATATTTCATAAAAACTTAAGTTTAAAACTTCTATAATATTCCATTATATCCTGTGAGACCATATATAATATTAGATTTGTTTTACTTAACCAAGATGTTTAACAAATATAAAACATGTTTTAACTTACTATCTTTCCATTCTAGAGTTATAAAACTCTACTTTAATATTTTCATAAACAATTAGCTTCAAGTTCTCAGCTAATTCAGAAGTTTTCAACAGTCCAAAATCATCAAAAATTCCATTTCATTTCAGCAAATGAAAATCACCAAACAACATATCATAATGAGATGCAAAAACCAAATTACATTGATGCATAAGATACCAGCGTCCATTAAATAACTCAGCAGAAAACTTAGGAACTAAAAAATGGGTTTTATTTCAAATAATTTTGAAATAATAATAATACATATATCTCCTTTGTATATCAAACCATACTTTTAGAATTAAAAAAATTGTTTTGCACAAGCAACTCTATGTCAAACTATTATGGTAGGAACCCTTACTTAGAAATTCGAAAATAACACCGATGATGGTGTAATCATTACGAGAATTATTTTCCAATGATAAAAGTGAGTTTGATGCTTTCCATCTCCTTTAAAATCCTCTTCAAAATATTTCTATTCATAAATACTTTCAAAATAATACTACTATTATTTTCTCCAAAACATCAAACCATAGTTTTCAAAATACCCGGATTTAAGTTCACAAATTCTCGATGTTAAATACCTTTTATTTATAAACGATATTTATAAACCATACTTATATAATTTCAATTTCTTATATAAAATTGTTTCATAAACATGCATCTTTGTTTAGATTAAAATAAACAACTTTTCTTAAAATTAAATTTTAACCCAACATTATCATCAGTGCCTTATAGTCAAACTATGAAACTAAATTCATAAGATGCTCATTTTAATGTTCCCACAATTACTATCTACCTCACGCACGTAATGAAAAGGTAAAACTACTCATAAACTGGTCGAGTACAGTCAATCAAATAATAAATAATTATAACTAAATATTATTCTGTCCTAACAAACAATGTATTATAAATCTAAATAAATCTTTGTAAATTATTCTTTTATATATAAAATAGAACTCTAGGTAAAGTTATTTTATTTACCAACTTTAAAACAATACTGTATTGGTTTTTCCTTGTTCAAGTGTTTAAAAACCCCTATCGATAACGTTGATCGGGCATATTATCCGAATTCATAAGCACTGAACAGACCAATCAACATAATGTAAAACATTTTTATAGTACTAACAAATATACGCTAGTATATATAATACAATCAAACTCATTATATGGTGTAACTTACCCTATCTCTAATGAGTTTAGCCTATCAAGCCTTAGGTATTCACTCAACCTATGCTTTAATACAATATGAAATGATCGGCCTTTTCGATCCTTAAAAGTCAACACTAATACATCCACTGTATTCGCATGCCAAGCATCCTAATCTCAAAAAGACATATTGTTGGGGTGAAAGAAAGAAAAATAGAACACAATCTCATAATGTTGTAAGTAATCTATAATATACCAATGATCCTAACAAAAGAAAACTATAATACACATACATCAATTAAAGTAAACTAAACTATCAACAGCCTAGATTGTTATAACGGCCCGCTCTCAAAGATGCTGGTAAATACAAAATAATAAATGCAGCACAAATAAAGATATGTTAGTATGCCTTGAAGGCAACGAGTTCATCTCCTTAAGCTCCAAAGCATCCATAACTAAGTGTAGAAAATATGATCGGGCAGACTCGAGCATGATAAGAAAATAACTCCCAAATCGGTCTAGTGTACCAACATAAGAAACACAAATCAAATGGATTTTTAATGCCACAAAAACCTTTCAAAAGTAGAGGTATGTTGTAAGGGAACACCACACATAAATACGGACGGCGATAACAAAAGATTTTTTTAGAAAATCCAGTGATATTGTAATAATTTATAGTGTTTAAAATAAATGTATAACATAACTAGAATGGTTACCCATAATTACATTCAATAGTATTAGGTTCTACAACTAAAATTATAATCCACATATGGGAGATTGGATTCCATGCAATGACAAGGCACCAGGTGCCGCCTACCGTAGCACACCTCTAGAAAAATATATCGTTGGCCAACCTACGACCTTACAAGTCAGAGCAGACCTGGCCGTCAAACATGACAGGTCGGATTACATCATCCCTTGGGCATCAAGGCTGCAAATAGATGCACCAGGCCATGGCCCTACCTTTTTCTACGTGCACAAATAACATAATCCATAAATATCGATTCTAGATCGAGGAATGGTGCTTCTAATGGCAACGAACCACATAGCCCTAAGGCATATCCTCTGTTTTAGTCATCACCAATTTGTAAGGCTTGTGAGGTTATGATTACCATTTTCCTCTTTTAGCAAATCCCACTTAAAATGCTAACACTACTCCGACAACCCATCTTTCTGGATGGTTTACATTAACAATAAACCATACATGTGTTACTCAACCCATTCAAAAGGGAGGATTGTCAATCTGATTTAATAAGAAAATAAGAGAAAAAAGGAAGCCAAACAACAAAATCTTACAGCGGAATGACAAAATATAATAATCAAATAAATAGTTCATGAATCGGTTTTGCAATATACATTTGATTACATAAATTTTTTTATGACATAATCAGAGTACAAACATTAGCATACCAATAATGATGCAGCAGAAAATACTTATAATATAATATACCAAACTTCGACTTCGTCCTCCAGAAATAATGTCTTTAAAAACTGAAATGCTCAGGCTGACCTGAGCGTAATGAAAAGACAAACACTCGAGTCGGAACTAAAGTTTTTATGTAAGTTAAATCAACACAACTAAATATGAGTGTAATAGCTTAATAAATGTTTATAGAATTTTACATCTCTTATCGAATGTATAACATGCGTGCGATATCATAAGAGATGTTATGGGACTTTCCACCTCCTAACCGTTAAACTATCTATGTGCAGTAAAATACACTACATATATAATGTCTATCAGTAATGCAAAGTGTTAAAATAGCTTAAGGCTTTACATTGATCCCCTTTAACACATTTTAAGCATTGTCCTATAGTTTGCCTTAGTAGCATCACAAGTAACGTCGGTAGCTAGGGAGGCACCGTGATAAGACAACACCAAAACAAAATCGTAGTGGTTGCAAATAAGGATAAAAAGTATAACAAGGAACGTGAGGCGATGCCCAAGATAGGATACTATCATTTTGCATTTTCTGACTGGGTGTTACCCCTAAAGTCCCACCGTTCCCAACACCCCCAAAGTCAAATCAAAGTGCACTGGTCAAGCCAACATCAACATAGTAATATGAAGAGGTGTGTCTGCTAAAGGTAGCAAGCCTATGTGGTCAGGTATGGCTCATATTTTAGTCATTTCAAATTGACACAAGTATCGGGGTCATCCATAATTGTTCCCTTTCTTCAAATCCAGCAACCACCTCCAATTTAACCTTTATATTCTAGATATCATCCACCACGTACACAGTTTTTAATGTGGTTCCAATATTGAGAGAGTATGCCAATAAGATGCCCTGGTCTCTTTAACAATAAAACGTCATTTTCACACCGGTTGGTTCTTTTACATTTCAAAACCTATTCATATTTGATATCAAAATATCATATTCAAATCAAAATATCCTTTATTTCAAACTTAAATATGTCATTTTCACCTGAAAATATCATTCCAAATTCCAACTAGGTTATAACTTCAATTAACCACATTCGCATTTAAATCAAAAATTTAAATATAAACATTCCAACTTTGCACAGTTTGAAAATTAAAATAATTTGAATAGCTATAAATAGTTTTAAATAGTTTATATAGTTCAGAGATTTAAAAAAGTTTAATATTAAATGGTTTGAGTATTGAAAATGTTTTATAGTGAAATAGGTTTGGAAAATCTAATTGATTTTAATATTAAAAATAATAGATTTTAAACAGTTTATATCAAAAATAATTTTTTTGAAAATAATATCAAATCAAACTATTTCTTTCCATTTTACAAATCTAGACCCATGTCCAATTTTAAATCAACAACTCAATTTCCAATCTTTCAATTCAATTGACTCAATTTCAGTTAAGCTTCAAATCAAATTGATTTCAGTTTCAATTCAAAATAACTTATATTTTTGAAACATTCATTTTTAACTTCAAAGTCGACTCAACAATCCAATTCAATGACTTAATTTCAATTCTTGTTTTAAACCATTTCAATTCATATCACTTTCAAGTCCAATTTCAATTTACTGATTTAAAACACTTAAATCAAATCAAACCTCATTGTTCAATTTTAAGATCCAAATCTTTAAAATAATGCAATTTCTAGAATTTAAGTCATATATCAATTACAACTTTACATTTCCAATTCAATTCTTCAAAACATTTTCCTTTTAACCAATTTTAGTTTCAAGATTTCAAAGCTCGAATTAGAAAATAATTCAATTCATATGAATCCAAAATTTATTTCCATTAAAAAATATTGTTTAATCGAAATCCAAATTCAAGATTTTAAAACCATTTAATTTAACCAATCTGGTGTCCATATATAATTTTCTACCCTATGGCCAAGTGATTAGTTATTTCAATTTTAATTATAGGGATGGATATATATCATTTCAGTCCAAATCAAAGTGTTATGGGTATATGTCATTTCAAACTACTTCTTAATTATCGAAATAATTTAAATAACAGTTTATGTGCTGTCACTTAATATACAAGTGTTAATAGAGATATATATAAATAGATAAACATCCAATCATCCAACATGTCAACAAATAGACATCCATCATAATCAACATCCAAAACAGCCAATAATTCACAATAATTAACTGATTATCAATATCTGGTATTTAACTAGAAACTCAATTTCAATATTTATTTAAATGTCAATTTAATTCAATATAAGTTCAAATTAAATTTAAATGAAAATTTAAATTACCAAACAATAGTCAATGAATTTCTTATCACTTCATAAATTTAATTCAACTACCATAAGAAGCTTTAGTTTTGCGTGAGAGGGTTAAACCACTAACCATAGATTTACAGTCGATCGAAAATCCTATTAAAGCCTAAAATTTGAACAGTCTCCAAATTCAACCAAACTAGTTTCATATTGTCCGAAATTTCAATATGAGTCCGATGAAAGAAACCTTGCGCCAATCGGAGCTCGTATGGAAAAGTTATGATAGTTAGAAGTTTGAATTTTTAAATTTAAATTAAAATAAAACAAGATGGCAATAACGCAGGTACCTCTCTTCCCAAAATCCTACCCAGTCATTCTCTAACCCTAGCAGCCAAACTTCATCGTCTATGCGCCGATGCTTCAGCCACCTTCTCGGCCATCAGACTCCACAGCCGCCTTGCCCAAGACAGGGTGACCTCCACCATGCCCACGCTCGCGACTCCGTTAGTCCCCCTTTCTCCGCCACCGCCATGCGTTCCTTGCTATTTTCTGGCGAACCACGATCGCTTCCTGATGACAAGCGACAATAAATCATGATTGCTCCTCCTGCTCTACATGCCTGTACCATCCGATCGTCGTATAGTCGACGATCCACAGTCGAATCGACAACCCTAGAACGAATGGCCACGACTATTTCACTAATTTCTGAATAAACCTAAACACGATTGTAAAATCTAACTATAGATGCAGATTATGTTCGTTGAGAGCTTCGTGATGATATATTATATGATAGGGCTTAAGCAGTTTGGATTTTTCGATTTGATTTGGAATTAAGAATTAGGGTTTTGAGGTGTCTGCCAATGAGAAGGAACAGAAAGATTGAAATTGAACGTACAGAAAATGAAATAAAAGATTGCTAGGGTTTACATCAGCCTATATGGAAGAGATGGATAAGAATACATGGAATAGATTGAATTGATCAAAGCGATAACAATGGCCCGAAAATCCCGTTTCGTTCACGAAACAAAAATAGGGCATCCAATATATCAAAATATAGGTTTTTAATATTTTTAAATTCAATGGAACTAATTACAAGCCCTAATTCGATTGTATACTGAAGTTAGCTTTTAAAATCAAACTATATTCATTTAAAATCTTTTGATTGATTTCTACGTGTTTCGAGTTCGCACAGACAAATGATAAGTCTGATCGCTACAAAAGTTGAAATCCTGCAACAATTCACCATTACGGATCTGATGAAATGGGTTTCGTCAAAATTTGAGATAGTGCCCAAATGGACTAATTTTACATATTAATTAAAATAATTTATTATTAATTTGATTTAACCACTTTTGAATTACCAATTAAATGTGTTTTATCATCATTCTTAGTCAAACAGAAATTAATAACCTTTTAAATTTTAATTTTCCATTTTAAAGTCAATATTTAAATATTACATTAATTTCAACGTTCAATTACAGCTATAATAAAACGCCGGTTTATTATATTTTAAATTCCAATAAATTCTTTTGTTTTGATTTTCACTCTTATTATTAAATCAACCGAAACCTTATGAATTTATTTAACATAAGTTTCCATCTTATTATACTCATTTTCTACGGTTAACGTTTTTCCTATATTAACTGTAATATTTCAATTATATTACATTTCATTGAGTTCTAACTAATTCCAACGGATTTAAATAATAAGATGACAATTAAAGCGATTGTTATACATTAGTAATTCAACACATTTGTAAATTTATTATTTGCAAACAAAAGCTAAGACTAAATAATTGATTTCATATTCTATATTAAAACCAATTCTAATTAAATAACATATAATTTCACCATTAAATACAACATTGAATTTATTCCTTACTTATAATTATAACCAAATTTACTTTTCAGTTATTTCAATTGATTGAAATTACATTGAAATAATTGTTAATAACATTCAAATAAGAATATTAAATTATATTCTAAATACTTTTTTCATTAATAAATCATAAATTTTAATTTCCGACAATATTAAGTTCCAAAGTATTAAAGGAGTGTCTTCGGTTTGTTCATATCCTTACAACTTCCCTCCAAGCAACAATGCAGTGCCAACATTCATTCAAACAAGTTGTTGAGGATATGAACAAACCGAAGACACTGCTTCTACTACATCCTCGGGATTAGTAGCAAGTAGCCCTTGCACTTCAAAGAATTCCACTTTCAACCATCTTCAAGGTATCTTCAATTCCAACACTTATGGAAGATATCATGCTCTAATCTCCATAACTGCTCGAAAACCTTGGATGGGTTCTGTTGATGGTTGAAGGTTAAAATTCAATAGAAACTCCAACTGTCTCCATTCATATATAGCACCTAGGGTAGCATGTCTCTGACTAAGAGCGTCGGCGACTACGTTCCCTTTCCTAGAGGCATATAGAATACTAAAGTCAAAGGATGCTACATACTCCATATATCTCTGTTGCCTAAGGTTCAAATATTTTTGAGAAAATAGGTATTTGAGTGATTTATGTTTGGTGAATTACTCAAACCTTTCCCTTAAGAGATCATATATCTACATCTATAACGCAAAAACAATGACTGTCAATTCTAAATCATGCACTGAATACCTCTTCTCATAGTCCTTTAATTTTCTACTAGAGGAAAATACCTTCCCTTCTCACATAAGAACTGCTCCTAATCCTATGCCACATGCATCCGTGAAAACCGTAAACGGCTTGGTTCCATCTAGGATAGTGAGCATAGGTGCACTAGTCAATACTCCTTAAGCTTTTCAAATGCCTTGATACATCTATCATCCCAAAAAAACTAGATTCTTCTTAGTCAATTGGGTGGAAGGGGTTGCTATTTTTGCAAAGTTTTTGATTAACTTCCTATAGTAGCACGCCAAGCCTAGAAACCTCCGAAACTCTGATGCATTAATAGAAGTCTTCCATCCATGGATAGCTTTCACTTTAGTAGGGTCAACAACCAATCCTTGTTCCGAAACAACATGCCCAAGCAACCTAACTTCATTTTTCCAAAATTGGCCTTTAGAAAATTTGGCTTTGAGTTGGTTTCTTCTCAAGGTCTCCAATACCTCCCTAAGGTAGTCCTCATGCTCCTTCATGTCATTGGAGAAAACTAAGATATCATCAACAAACACCATGATAAATTTATTAAGTTGCCCTCTAAATACTTTGCTCATCAAATTCACAAAGTATGCTAAGGCATTTGTCAGTCTAAAAAGCATTGCATCCCATTCATGCAGCCCATCTGGAGTATGGAATTGGGTCATCGGCTTGCTCTCCTCTATAACCCTCAACTGATGGAATCTCATTGCTAAGTCTAATTGGAAAAAGACTTTAACCCATACAAGTTGGTCAAACAAGTCGCCTATTCTAGGTAGAGGGTACCTATTCTTCCTTGTCAACTTGTTAAACTCCTTGTAATCGACACAAAGTCTCAAAGAAGCATCTGGCTTAGTAGCAAAAACAGTAAGGGCTTCCCACTCAGAAGTACTCCTATGGATGAATCCTTTCTTTAATACTCTGAGATTTGCTTATCTTATTCTCTTCTTTCTTTGGGGGCCATATGTCTCAAAGGAAGAGCAACGGGTCTTGTGTCCTTTATATCGTTTCGAAACTCAATTTGGCTATTGGGTGGGAGACCCAAGACCTCCTTGAAGACATCAAGAAATTCACAAACTATGGGTATAGATGATGGCTTTTCAACAACAGATATATTTAGTAAGTATAAATGGCTTAACTTAACTAAAGCTTTGGGTGTACAAAGAACTTCTAGGTCATGACCTCCACAACTCCTTAATCATACCACCCTCTTATCACAGTCAAGAATGGCTCCATAATATGGCAAATAATCCATACCCAAGATAATCCCATACCCCTTGAAATTTAAAAGGTATGCAGTACATAGGAAATCAACGTCGCATATATCTAACTCTAGGTCTATGCAAATAAGAGAAAGATGGGTCGAACCCCCAATGGGATTAAACATCTCTATTGGGTTGTTGACCATCTGGGTTTGAAGGTTTGAGGAATTTACTGCATCCTTAACTATAAAGGAATTTGATGTCCCAGAATCAAATAGGGTATGAATAGTAACCCTAAAAATAAGAGATATACTTACAGAGCTACTTATCCTTGGCCTCTTGGTGGCTTACTGGAAATAGGGATGGCTTCAATAATGCAGGTCTATCCTCTTGATCCTTCCTTAGCCATCTTGGGACACTGATTCTTTCGATGCCATTCCTCGTGGCAGTTAATTCACCTACCTTTAAAGGCTTCCTCCTTTGGACTTACCCTGCAATATTTAGCTTCATGAACCTTCATTTGGCATTTCTTACACAACTTCCTATACTTTTTTATCTTCCCCTTCGATTTCTTATTGGCCCAAAAGCTCCCCTTCTTAGACCTTCCTTGCTTTTGGATCAGACTTCTCCTTCTTCATTTCCTTATCTTCCACATTGGCTACGTGTAGCATTGCCATTTCTACCTACATCTCATACATGGCCTCAACTTAGTGAGGAATTTAAGCCCTTAACAAACTTTATGGCATTTTTCATGGGTGTGTCTATTAGGCTCATCCCGAATTTAGCCAATTCAGTAAACATAGTTATGTACTCCTTAGGGGTAGAATCTCCTTGTCGCAGCTGGATGAACTTTTCCAATTACAAGATAATCTATGCTCTATACATGAATCTCATCTCAAATCGGTCCTTGAATTCATCCAAATAGAATATCCTTTTAGGGTGCTCATCAGTCACAAATTTCTACCAATTCAAAGCCTCTTCCATGAGTTCCATGCTTCTATTCTTCTTCTTAGCTAATCATCCCAACCAAGCTCCCCAAATATCTACTCCCAGTTACTAATCCAAGCTTTAGCTTTCGAATATCCTTTAGTTCTATAGTATATCTTTCCTTCCATATTGACAAAGTCCTTGCACAACTTAGGAATGTCGGCAGGACGAGGTGCTGCATCGGTAGGCAGGGTAGTTGGTGCAACTGGAGGGATAGGAATCTACTTGATAGTTCTAAGATATTGTTTAGACCATTCCGGCAATCCACGAAAAGATGGTCCTCCACCGGTAGGGTTCCCTTGTTCAGAAGAAGATTGATCAACGACCATATCAACTATCTATAGATTAGACCTTACTAATGATTTCCTAAGATAATATTTACATGCTGAAATAAAACGGTTGCCTAGTGTATATGCGTATGTTCAAAAAAAATTCCCATTGATCGGGCAACCTATGCTCTAATACCAAATGTTCATAGTATGAGAACACCCTATCGCGTAAGCATAAACATGACAACTGAGTTGGTGAATAAAAACCTCGAGTCTTACCTTTTCAGTACTTAGGCTGTATATTTCAAAATAAGAATATGTCTATGAACACAAAACCATTAAAACCATTTAATACTTCTTCAGAAGGAAAAGGGATGGGTCAAACCACTTAATACCTTCCATCTAGAAGCAGGTTTCTTGATCTCATATTCTAATCATACGTCATGAATAGCTAATAATGTGAGAGATGGTACTCAAGTTACTTAATAACTTTTATTGGAAAATAGGAAGTTTGTGGTCATTTAATACCTTAATTAAGGAAGATTCCATTATTTAATACCTATTTCCAAGGCATGCTCCTCAATGGTACTATCTAGCTGACATTATATGGAATCTCTCGGGCCAATTAATACTTCTATGTGGAATATGGATAGACTCTGGTCATTTAATACCTTGACTAAGGCAGACCCTATCATTTAATATCTATTTCCAAAAGTAGACCCCATCATAGAGATACCATCTAACATCACCCCTTGGCTATTTAATACTTCATTTTGGGAAAAGAGGCGGGTCCAACCACTTAATACCTTAAGACCACGAAAGAGGCCCTTCGCCTTATGGCCCATACTTATAATAAAGGCCCACATTAGTCCGACTATCCATAGTAAATGGTAGTCAGATTTGCTAGGCAAATTCACCTATAGAATTTGGGACCAACTTCGTGTCATTACAAATATTTATCATAAGGATATCTTACATCAATCAAAATGTATTAACTGCTCATAGCTTCAAAGTGAAGGGCGGACTTTTGTCAAGTAACTCTATTGACCTTGCATCCCTTGATTTAGCCATAAATCAATTACTCTACACATACACACTCATCTCATCATTTCATAAATAAGGTCTTATAAGGAACCATCCTTATTATGCCTCAAAATAATAATTGGTCTATATAGGACTTTCATCTTAATTTTGCCTAACAATCAATTACCTTCCTAATGGGGGAAATAAATGAAAATAAATGCATAATTAACTATGCCATTATGCAATAATTATACATTAATTATGAAAATGGAGATAAATAAATATTCGCACCGAATAAGTTCTAAATGCATAGATTTTACACTCTAAACTAGTGGTAAATGTTAATTCCCTAACCAATTATTATTACAAGTCCTTTTTCTTCGAATTTCCTAGATTTGGTGGGATTCTAATATCCAAAGCAGGGAATAAATATTCATAACCAAAACTACAATAGCAGACATGTAAATTACCAATTCAGTGGAATATCTTAAACCACAAGAATTGAAATCTAAACCCTATATTCTATTCAACTTCTCTTCTACAAAGAAATAGATAAGAATAAGCGGTGTAAACTACAAATAGAATTCATAATCTAAACCCCTATTTTATTAAAGAATCACAATTTGATCCAAAGAAGAAGGAGAAGTGTAATAGACTATAAAATTATCAAAAATTGCATAAACCAAACAAATTCCATCAAATTAATGTACATAATTGGAAATCTCAACATATGATCAACATATTGAAATAAAAAAGAATTTCAAGAGATTTTATCTATCATATTTTCAAAATGAAAAAATCCTTAAGGCATGCTCAAATCCAAAAAGAAATACACTAAACAATTGCTGAAAAAACATACTAAGGTTTCCGCTCATAGATTAGCCTTAGCTTCGCCTAAATGTATTTGTAGCCTTTCAATCTCTTCCAGAATCTCCTCCTTTTGATACACACACACAATAGGGAAGAGGGGTGTGTGTGTGTGTGTGTATATATATTCATTAAATTTAGAATAATTGGAGAAGAATGAGATAAGAATGGATTGGAGGAAGAAGAAAAAAAATTGTATTTTTAATTAAATAATTAATTGCATTTCGACAACAAATTAACTCAAGAATTAATATATAAGTTATAAAAATCTGAAATTTTTTCTAAAGGTTCCAGATATACATTTAACACTTATGAAAAATTTCTAGAATTTTCTCAATTGAAATTATATTTTATTTTTAATTAAATAATCAATCGCAAGCCGAGAGTAAATTAATTTTTTGAAATTATAAATTAGGTTTAAATAATCTAAAAGATTTACCGCAATCTTATTGAATGTTGCAGCAAATATAAAAAATATAAAATTAAAAGTTTGAACCATGAATTATTTTATCCTTAATAAACAATTCAAAAAGCCATTAGCTAATACTAAAATATGTATATACATATTTAATGAAATATTTTTATATTTTATGATTCATAATAGGTACAATTCATCATAAGAAAATTTTAAGATTATATATATGATATATAAACATATATGCAATTATACATATTCATAATTTACAGATATGTTCACTTTTGATATATATATATATATATATTAATAAAAATAAAAATTAAAAACTTTTTTAATAAAATTAATCAATAAAAAGTCAGTAAAAAAATATATTATAACAAGCGTATAACCAATCTAATTGTAGCAAACACATCTACCCTAAAAATCTCACCTAATCTAAACAATAAATAGATCTGAACACAAAAAGAGAATTTGGATGTAAATCAACTTTTGTATGATAAACTTAATACCAAAACAATGATAATAAATAAAAGTGCACCTCCTAGTGATGCCTTTGAGTCCATGTTGAACAATGATTTCTCTTCTAAGAACAATTCACAATCCATCAAATTCCTAATCCGAGATTGGAGACCTTATACTACAAATTAGTATTTTTAATTTTGAATTGGATTTGAGAATTTTAGAAATGATTTTATAAAAATGTTGCTACTACTAAAATAAGGAAGAGGAAGAAGAAAGTGGCAGCTCAAAAATGAATTAGCTTGTAATTAGAGTTTTGAGATTGGCTTTTATATGGATAGGATAAGAGAGCAAACAATGATCTCAACCACACATCTCAAAACCTAGTCACACATGTTATATCCACCTTCTATCTTTCTCCAAATCAATGCTTATCCTCTCCAAATATTATAGGTGTGAGCCCATTTAACTCAAATAAAATATGTATAATTATATTTAACATATTTTGTTATTGGTATCTCATATTGACCGATATATTCATAACTTTTATAAATATTTGCTACAATTTTATTTTTCAAATCACATTCAAAATTCATAATTAATATTTCATAAGTATTAATTTATTTAATTAATTTATAACACTTATAAACTAACTAATTTTTTCGTCTAAAGAGAATTCATCGATTCGGTTGTACGACTCTTAGGTGTAAATTTGGTCAGCGATTAACGTCGAGCTACTAGAACATTAACTTTCACACTTCACTTAGCAGGTGGTGTGATATTATGACCAAATTTATTTCTTACTCGTTTTCAAATAAATCTCATTTAATTTAATTAGAGTTACCCATTTGTGATATTATTTACACCAATTCTCTTTGTCAAAACTATATCAGTTTGGACTTACTGAATTTGGTAATGGTCAAAATTCCAACATATCCACATTCAACTTATAATCCAACCAAAAAGTATTTGGTTCAATAATAACAACTATTATCAACCGAACTACTCTGATCAGAGATTTTGGCTTTGGGTTGACTTGATTCAACCGTGATATTAGCCCCATATATTGAGGAAACAAATCCTCTCTTGAATAGTGCTTCACTTCCAATACTTCCACTCAACTCAACTATAGTCACTTGATGGATGCTATACTATAATTTGACTATAATCAAATTAGATGTAACGATCCCGAATTTTAATTTATTTTAAATTGATAATTAAATTTATTTTTGGATAAAAATGGTGAAATTAATTCGTAAACTGATTTTAAGTTTTCCCAATTCAAATAACATATGTTAAAAAAGTCAATACATTAGTAAATTTAAATATTTGACAGTTAAGTTTTAAAATAAAAGTGAAAACAAAAAATAAGCACGTGTGTTAAAAATAGGAACTAAATACTTAAGCTAAAACAATTCATAGCAAAAATAATAACAACGTTATATCTATATATATGCATACAACAAGACAACCAAAAATATAGTTAAGTAAGAAACAAAAGCAAATGTAAATTTCTATAAAACTTGTAAAAGAAGATACTAGCATATATATATATCCAACTATGTATAAACAAATATATATATCTATAAAGCTTACTAAAGAAGATAATGAAACAAAAGAAAATATCCATAAAACAAATGACATAAGTTGTCAATAAAATAAGAAAACAAAAGTACTTACTAATATCTTCTCCACCAAAACAAAGCTGCAGCCACCAAATTTAATAAATGCAGCATCATTTCAATAAAAAGACTAAAACAAAACAAATATATATAAGTATATACACTTGAACCCAAAACTAGAAATATCTTCCATGTACACCGGAAATAAAAGACAGCAAATACATGCAAGGCAAGAACAGGGTTAAAGGAAGAAGACATATGAAAATTAGTGCCATATCTCTAGCCCATGACCAGAATCATACCAGCCGAAAAGAAAAAATATATATGATAAGCATAAGCTTATAAAATAAGACAATGGAAATTAATGTTAGCACACAACATCATCTTATCAGCCACTTAATTAATCAGGCTAGTCAACTAAGAACAGAGAAAATCTCTGAATGAAATTTGACAAAAAACAATTTTAGTACAAAATATGTCACCCTATGTACAAACAGAAATAATCACCTGCATATTTTCTTTCTATATATCTCTGTCTTCTCATTTCAGTTCGAGCTGAGAAAATATAAAGCAAACATCATTCTGAAAACTAAAATAAAAATCTCAGCTTAAACAACAATACAATCAAAGAGGATTAAAGAGAAAGCTGGCAAACTTCAAAGCCTGTTCTAACATTAAGTGCTCTGTTTCATTTCTCTGGAAAAACACCATGAGTAACTTTTGTTTTAAAACTTAAAAGTAAAACTGTTGAATACTTATCTGTGAATAACTGTTTGTATACATATGGTTTCTCTGAGTAAATTTGAATGATGGAAGTATTGGTGTGCAGGCTGATATTCATATATGTCCTCTGTTTTCAAATTCTAAACACAAGATTTTTATTTCAAAAATTCATTTCCACTTGTTTCACTCTTTATTTGGACTTAGAATATAAGCAAAAGTTGATTGTTTGATTATAAACTGAGTTTTAAAAATTTGTTCAAGTCAACACAATTTGAAAATATCCCTGGAAATCAAAGGAATGTGAGAAAAATTTAAATTAGTCAAATTTCAAATATTTTAATTCACGAATTCAGGTATGTAATCTGAATTCATACACTATAACATGAACTTTAAAGCTTTAGTCATGATATTTAGAGTTAGGATTCGAGAGTAATTTGAAATTGTCTAAATTTCATTTATTGGCGATTTATGATGATCTCATCGTTGGGGAAGGTCGAGGTTCATAGGGGTGGTAGCGGAGGGAACGGAGTGTCGAGGAAAAATCTAGGGATGGTGGATAGATCACGGTGGTGGCTGCGATGACTGGTTGAAGCTTCTAACCCTAGTTTTTGTGAGGTCGAGATTTTTGTTTCGTTCGTCACCATCGTTTGATCGAGTGACGTGTGATTGTGGGTGATGGTAGAGGGAGTGTGGACAAATGCTTGACCGGAGGTCCAGAATTTCTGGTGGTCGGATTGAGGAGGACGAGGGGATTCCCAGGTTTGGATGATGTTCTCTGTTGGTGTTTCCAGGTTCGACACTGAGCTCGAATTAAATTTCGAGATTATGGTGGGGATTAAGATGGTCGGAAAGAAGTTTCGGGGTGTACGTCGACTTGTTCGACGGTGAAGTGTCGACTGGAGGAGCTCGCCGGCACCGTGCACATGCACGGTGCACTTAAGCTCTGGAATCTGGAAATGTTGTTGAGCAGGGGATGAAAGCATTATTTGTTCGCGTGATTTTCTCGGGTAGTTACTCGAAGTCATCCAGTGATTGACCCGAAGAAATTAAAATTAGGCTCGGGTAGGTTTTTATATGGGTTTAAAACCTGTTTTGGCTTTGAAAATTTGTAAAATCAAATTTTACAGTTTAAACAAGGCTTAAACTAAGTATTAAATTTCTAGGTGTAAATATAAATTCAAGTAGTTGAAATTTAGTTTGTGAATAAATAAAGTTGTTGAGATTTAAACTTGTCTAAACGACTTTCAAGTATTTCAATGACAAAAGGGAATTTGAATTTAAAAATGGATTTTTTGTTAAATGTAAAAGAAGGAATTTAAACAAAGTTAAATCAAAGTTTGGAACTTGGACTTAAATCTGAAATTTGAATTTCTAGACCTTGAAATAAAATAAAGTTATAAAATTTAAATGTTTAAATAAGTTTAATATTAAAGCATATTCTAAATATATGAATTTTAAAGAAAACTTGATTTAAACTCTTTTCCATTTCTTTTATAATAAAGTATTATTACACATGTGAATTCACAGGTTTTAAAATTAGTTTTAAATTTTGTTAAAGATAAATAAGGGTTCATTTTAAATCTTGGATTTAAATGACATTTAAAAGATAAGTTTGAAAACGAAAGTTTCAAACATATTTGTAAATGATATTTAAACCATTACTGAGAATGAGTGTTAACTTGAGTGATGAAGATATAATGATGATTTGTAATTCATTAATTATTAAGTTAAATTAGAATGGATAATTAATGTGTTGTATCAATTTAATTAGTAATTGTAAGTTGACTTTATTAATTAAGGTTTAAGTTAATTGATTAAGTAAGGAACAATTAATTTGTAAATTAAGGATTATTAATCAACTAGTAATTAATAATTAAAGTTGATTAATCAAGTGATTAAGCAATAATTAATTTAAGGATAAGGTGATAAATTGATTAAGGATAATTAATTACGTAATTAAGGTCGATTAAGTATTGATTAAAAAGTAATTAATTTATTAGGAATAATCACTTATTGTAATTAATTAAGAATAATTCATTAAATGGTAAATAACTAAGGGTTGATTAATTTATTAATGAATTAATTAAGGAAAATTAATTAAGGATTAATTATTACTTAAGGGTTAATAAATGATTAATTAAAGGATAAATTATTAAATGTTTTGTAATTAATTGATTGTTAATTTACCATAACTAGAAAAATTTAATCATAGAAGTTAATCTGATTTAAATTAATCAGATTATTAAATTGATGCTACTTATGGATGTTTGTATTTTATTGAATGATTGAATTGTTTGATACCCATGACATATGATGCTTTATGATTATCCTGATTTGTGTTGTGATTTATGATCTGTGATATTGTTAGTATCTGTGATATATGTATCTGCGGATCTGTGTATGAAAGATAAGCGTTACAGTTTATATCGCTTATCAACTATATTTCTGTGTTTGATCTATGATGATTGAATGTTGTTGCGCTATTGTGTGTTAAACCCTTGGACCACACTTATACACACACAAATATGGATTTCACGAGGAAATCGATTAAGCCACAAATTTTTGAATAGTTTTCAATTTGAATTCAAATGTTTTGGAAATGAAATTGGGTTTAAAGTGAAAAGCTTTAGAAATGGAATTTTAGAGATGAAATTTATTTTGAATAACTTGATTTAATTTTGGAATTTAAATAATTTGATTTAAATTTGAATTCAATATTTGAAATTGAATTCTATGATTTGGAAACTATGGTTTAGAAAGGTTATTCAACTTGATTTTATATGGGTTAAACTATTTTAAAGGTATTGATTTGGAAATTTGAATTTAATTCAAAGGCTTTAACTTGGGTAAATAAAATTGGATCTTTCTGGAACGAAAACTAATTGTTTCCAAATGATAAAGGCTTTCACTTAAGTAATGAACGTCCAATTTGTGTTAAAAGGATATCAAGTTAAAAATGAAAATGAATTTCTAAGTTATGGAAAAGTTTTAAAGTTATAAGTTAAATATTTAATTTAAAGATTTTAAACGAGTTAATCCAAATGAAATGGAAATTGTTTTGAAATCCGTAAATGGATCATTGTGAAAATGGGTGAACTTAGTGAAATGAATCTTTTGTTTAAAGATCTGAAAATGGTAATTTGCTTAAACCATTTGAAGGAAAGTTTTGAACTATTAAGTTGTGACTTAATTGAAATCTCATATCCATATGTTTTAAATGTTGCGCTCACTCTTCGGTTTAGCCGGGGGAGGACCTTTGTGTCGGATAACCCATTCTGAATATGTTATTCGATGTTATGATAGCATTTGAAGACCGACGGTGAAGACCGGGTATTTATAAGAATGATAGGATAACCTATCGATTGTCTCTGCACTGGCTGATCCCCGGTATAGAGATTTCCTAAGTGATGGGAAGTTCGATCGGGATTGTGAATACCCGGATTGCAAGGGCTTCTTTGGAAGTGCCTTCGGTTCTGTTCGAACCCGGAACAGACTTGTATGGTTGTATGTCTGACACTACACTTTGAGATATAAAGCAGATTTCTTTCAAATACATATCTGTTGGTGGCGGAGAATTTATTCTCTTAACTTAACACCCTTCTCTGAGATGTACGAGCTCAGAGGTTATGTATTTGAAGGTTATCAGTGATACATTCCTAATTTGGTAGTGTGGCATGCTGAGTGCTGCTGTGTGTTGATGATCATTTGTTGATCATTTGTGATCAGAGCATGGCTTTTGTATAAAGCGTAGCTTTGTGGACGAGACTGCATTAGGACCTCACAGCCCGGAAATGGTCGAAAGAGGAAAGATGCGGCAAGGTCATGAGGGTCGCGCCCTTTAGGGTGTGTCATTCCCTTCTGGTAAAGGGTGGTATTAGGTATGGAGCCCTGATATTTAACTTATGTGGTTTCTCCAATCTCATTTACTGTGTGGTTGTTGCTTAGAGGGCCTCGGATAAAGGTCCCAAAGGACCGGGGAGTGGCATGCTCGACTAGTAGTTACCTAGTTATATAGGTAACCCGGCCTTGTGTTGGCAGACTTCCGGATAGGTTCTCGGGACGTCCCGCTAGAGGCGATCCCATGTGGCAGTAGGAAGTTCCTTAGCCTGACCATTTGTTGGAAATCCATTCATCCAATACGAAACCCTGTACGGTTTTAGTTATAGAACCTTCCATTCACTTATGGTGGTCACCACTGTTTGGATGGTAGCTACAGTAGGCATAGTTCGAAATGTCTATGCTCGCTAAGATTTATATTCTACTTTCAAATTGTTTTCTGCACTTTGCACTTATAATAATAATATCAAAGAAATTTTCTGCGTATTAAGCATGTTTGACTATCATAAGAAGAAATCTCCTCCAATTCTGCGTTTGCATTGTGTGTATGGCGGGAGGTCTTATGGTAGTTTCATTTTCTGAAAAGCATATCGGATTTTCTTTTATAAATCTTGTTCTAGTGAAAAGATAAACTGTTTTTGTTACTCACACCAGTCCCATGACTGATCCGGAGTTTATTGTTCCTTTCCTAAACTCTGGATGCTCACTATTTTCCACACGAGCAGTCTAGAGTTTGGTTTTTCAGATAGTTAGGTTTAGTGGATTATCTGGAACTAGTTTAGTCTTTGGATATGACTGACCTTGCTTAGCTTGGTGCATCGTTATTGGGGGTTCGAGCTATTTCTGGATTGGTTCTTGGAGATGGAGTTGCAGTTTTGGAGTTCTTCCTTGAAGACTATCTTGAGTTATTTGTTCCGCTGCTAGTGTTATCTATTTTCTTTCCGCTGCTATTTTATTATATCATATCTCTGATGTATATCGATATCTATTGTATCATCTGTTGTATCAGGATGTTGTATCAGATGTTGTATATTGATATTCATTATTTCTTCCGCTATGTTGTTTACTTAATTGTGTTATAAGCTCCGGCGAACCAGATTCGACGTTTGGATCTATGGCATTCGAATATAAGTGACATACTCGGTGCCGATTTTCGAAGGTCGAGTCAGGATCATTATAAGTGGTATCAGAGCTGAGGGTTAAACTTTAGCTCAAGATTATAACACATTAAGTAGCTCATTAGAGATAGGGTGAAGTAAACCCTAGAATGAGTAATCCTTAAGATATCCGTTCGAATGTCTCAGTAAATTCTCTTACTATCCACTGATAGCAAGTATGAGTGCAAGAAGAGAACGAGATAGGGGACAGGGAAGTACCACTATAAACGGTCAATACCCTGCAAAAGTGGAAACAATCTTTCTCTATCAATATTCTTTGATTCGTTCCCAAATTCTTTTGATTGCTTCGTAACAGCTCCAGAAAGAAGTTTCGTGCGATGATGGCCCTACGAATCGTTGTAGAAAATCCTTACCTCGTATCTTCATCGGTTTCTTATCAGTTTTTGATTTAAACTTTAATGAATATGAATTGGAAATTTGAAACTGAAATTTAAATAAATTGAAAATTTTAAATAAATTGAGTTAACTCAATTAATAAAATATGAAGCTAAATTTGAATTGTATCGATAAAACGATTTCGTTTAAAACGAAGTTTGAAATTCCGTTACAATTTCTAGGGCAGATCGAAGTTCGAAGAGGGACAAATTGGTATATATTTTGAGATATTCTGATTTAATTTTGGAATCCATATCTAATATTTGGAAGCTGTGGAAAATAAAAATCCCTTTATCTATTGTTTGGGGTCCGATATATTCTACGGATGGTAAGTTATCCATTCGAACTAATCAATGCCTTGCATATTTCGTATATTTGGTGACCCGAGTATCCTATGTAGTATTGAGTGAGTTCGTTCTCATATTGTTGATATTCTGATTTGGTGAGCCAAATATACGATAGATATCCATTTTGACCCGGAAAGCTATGTCTCTGTCTTTGTGTATGTATCTTTGTTGTTTTCGTGCCTGCAAATTTCGAGGATGAAATTCTTTTTAAGGGGGGAAGTCTGTAACGATCCCAAATTTTAATTTATTTTAAATTGATAATTAAATTTATTTTTAGATAAAAATGGTGATTTCGTAAACTGATTTGAAGTTTTCCCAATTCAAATAACATATGTTAAAAAAGTCAATACATTAGTAAATTTAAATATTTGATAGTTAAGTTTTAAAATAAAAGTGAAAACAAAAAATAAGCACGTGTGTTAAAAATAGGAACTAAATACTTAAGCTAAAAGTATTCATAGCAAAAATAATAACAACATTATTTCTATATATATGCATACAACAAGACAACCAAAAATATAGTTAAGTAAGAAACAAAAGCAAATGTAATTTTTTATAAAACTTGTAAAAGAAGATACTAGCATATATATATCCAACTAAGTATAAACAAATATATATCTATGAAGCTTACTAAAGAAGATAATGAAACAAAAGAAAATATCCATAAAACAAATGACATAAGTTGTAAATAAAACAAGAAAACAAAAGTACTTACTAATATCTTCTCCACCAAAACAAAGCTGCAGCCACCAAGTTTAATAAATGCAGCATCATTTCAATAGAAAGACTAAAACAAAACAAATATATATAAGTATGTACACTTGAAACCAAAACTATAAATATCTTCTATGTACACTGGAAATAAAAGACAGCAAATACATGCAAGGCAAGAACAGGGTTAAAGGAAGAAGACAAATGAAAATTAATGCCATATCTCTAGCCTATGACCAGAATCATACCAGCCGAAAAGAAAAAATATATATGATAAGCATAGGCTTATAAAATAAGACAATGGCAATTAATGTTAGCACACAACATCATCTTATCAGCCACTTAATTAATCAGGCTAGTCAACTAAGAACAGAGAAAATCTCTGAAAGAAATTTGACAAAAAACAATTTTAGTACAAAATATGTCACCCTGTGTACAAACAGAAATAATCACGTGCATATTTTATTTCTATGTATCTCTGTCTTCTCATTTCAGTTCGATCTGAGAAAATATAAAGCAAACATCATTCTAAAAACAAAAATAAAAATCTCAGCTTAATCAACAATACAATCAAAGAGGATTAAAGAGAAAGCTGGAAAATTTCAGAGCCTATTCTAACATGAAGTGCTCTGTTTCATTTCTCTGGAAAAACACTGTGAGTAACTTTTGTTTTAAAACTTAAAAGTAATACTTATCTGTGAATAACTGTTTGTATACATATGGTTTCTCTGAGTAAATTTGAATGATGGAAGTATCGGTGTGCAGGCTGATATTCATATATGTCTTCTGTTTTCAAATACTAAACACAAGATTTTTATTTCAAAAATTCATTTCCACTTGTTTCACTCATTGTTTGGACTTAGAATATAAGCAAAAGTTGATTGTTTGATTATAAACTGAGTTTTAAAAATTTATTCAAGTCAACATAATTTGTAAATATCCCTGGAAATCAAAGGAATCTGAGAAAAAATTAAATTAGTCAAATTTCAAATATTTTAATTCACGAATTCAGGTAAGTAATCTGAATTCATACACTATAACATGAATTTTAAAGCTTTAGTCATCATTTTTAGAGTTAGGATTCAAGAGTAGTTTGAAATTGTCTAAATTTCATTGCATTGGTGATTTCTGACGATCTCATCGTTGGGGAACGTCGAGGTTCATAGGGGTGGTAGCGGAGGGGATGAAAGTTTCTAACCCTAGTTTTTGTGAGGTCGAGATTTTTGTTTCATTCGTCACCATCGTTTGATCGAGTGACGTGTGATTGTGGGTGATGGTAGAGGGAGTGTGGACAAAGGCTTGACCGGAGGTCTAGAATTTCTGGTGGTCGGAATGAGGAGGACGAGGGGATTCCCAGGTTTGGATGATGTTCTCTGTTGGTGTTTCCAGGTTCGACACTGAGCTCGAACTAAATTTTGAGATTATGGTGGGGATTTTGATGGTCGGAGAGGAGTTTCGGGGTGTACGTCGACTTGTTCGACGGTGAAGTATCGACTGGAGAAGCTCGTCGGCACTGTGCACGTGCATGGTGCACTTAAGCTCTAGAATCTGGAAATGTTGTTGAGTAGGGGATGAAAGCATTATTTGTTCGCGTGATTTTCTCGGGTAGTTACTCGAAGTCATCCAGTGATTGACCCGAAGAAATTAAAATTAGGCTCGGGTAGGTTTTTATATGGGTTTAAAACCTGTTTTGGCTTTGAAAATTTGTAAAATCAAATTTTACAGTTTAAACAAGGCTTAAACTAAGTATTAAATTTCTAGGTGTAAATATAAATTCGAGTAGTTGAAATTTAGTTTGTGAATAAATAAAGTTGTTGTGATTTAAACTTGTCTAAACGACTTTCAAGTATTTCAATGACAAAAGGGAATTTGAATTTAAAAATGGATTTTTTGTTAAATGTAAAAGAAGGAATTTAAACAAAGTTAAATCGAAGTTTGGAACTTGGACTTAAATCTGAAATTTGAATTTCTAGACCTTGAAATAAAATAAAGTTATAAAATTTAAATGTTTAAATAAGTTTAATATTAAAGCATATTCTAAATATGTGAATTTTAAAGAAAACTTGATTTAAACTCTTTTCCATTTCTTTTATAATAAAGTATTATTACACATGTGAATTCACAGGTTTTAAAATTAGTTTTAAATTTTATTAAAGATAAATAAGGGTTCATTTTAAATCTTGGATTTACAATGACATTTAAAAGATAAGTTTGAAAACGAAAGTTTCAAACATATTTGTAAATGATATTTAAACCATTACTGAGAATGAGTGTTAACTTGAGTGATAAAGATATAATGATGATTTGTAATTCATTAATTATTAAGTTAAATTAGAATGGATAATTAATGTGTTGTATCAATTTAATTAGTAATTGTAAGTTGACTTTATTAATTAAGGTTTAAGTTAATTGATTAAGTAAGGAACAATTAATTTGTAAATTAAGGATTATTAATCAACTAGTAATTAATAATTAAAGTTGATTTATCAAGTGATTAAACAATAACTAATTTAAGGATAAGGTGATAAATTGATTAAGGATAATTAATTACGTAATTAAGGTCGATTAAGTATTGATTAAAAAGTAATTAATTTATTAGGAATAATCACTTATTGTAATTAATTAAGAATAATTCATTAAATGGTAAATGACTAAGGGTTGATTAATTTTTAATGAATTAATTAAGGAAAATTAATTAAGGATTAATTATTACTTAAGGGTTAATAAATGATTAATTAAAGGATAAATTATTAAATGTTTTGTAATTAATTGATTGTTAATTTACCTTAACTAGAAAAATTTATTCATAGAAGTTAATCTGATTTAAATTAATCAGATAATTAAATTGATCCTACTTATGGATGTTTGTATTTTATTGAATGATTGAATTGTTTGATACCACTGACATATGATGCTTTATGATTATCCTGATTTGTGTTGTGATTTATGATCTGTGATATAGTTAGTATCTGTGATATATGTATCTGCGAATCTGTGTATGAAAGATAAGCGTTACAGTTTATATCGCTTATCAACTATATTTCTGTGTTTGATCTGTGATGATTGAATGTTGTTGCGCTATTGTGTGTTAAACCCCTGGACCACACTTATACACACACAAATATGGATTTCACGAGGAAATCGATTAAGTCACAGATTTTTGAATAGTTTTGAATTTGAATATTTGAATTCAAATGTTTTGGAAATGAAATTGGGTTTAAAGTGAAAAGCTTTAGAAATGGAATTTCAGAGATGAAATTTATTTTGAATAACTTGATTTAATTTTGGAATTTAAATAATTTGATTTAAATTTGAATTCAATATTTGAAATTGAATTCTATGATTTGGAAACTATGGTTTAGAAAGGTTATTCAACTTGAGTTTATATGGGTTAAACTATTTTAAAGGTATTGATTTCAAAATTTGAATTTAATTCAAAGGCTTTAACTCGGGTAAATAAAATTGGATCTTTCTAGAACGAAAAATAATTATTTCCAAATGATAAAGGCTTTCACTTAAGTAATGAACGTCCAATTTGTGTTAAATGGATTTCAAGTTAAAAATGAAAATGATTTTCTAAGTTATGGAAACGGTTTTAAAGATATAAGTTAATTCTATAATTTAAAGATTTTAAACGAGTTAATCCAATTGAAATGGAAATTGTTTTGACATCCGTAAATGGATCTTTGTGAAAATGGGTGAACTTAGTGAAATGAATCTTTGTTTAAAGATCTGAAAATGGTAATTTGTTTAAACCATTTGAAGGAAAGTGTTCAACTATTAAGTTGTGACTTAATTGAAATCTCATATCCATATGTTTTAAATGTTGCGCTCACTATTCGGTTTAGCCGGAAGAGGACCTTTGTATCGTATAACCCATTATGAATATGTGATTCGACGTTATGGATAGCATTCGAAGACCGGCGGTGAAGACCGGGTATTTACAAGAATGATAGGATAACCTATCGATTGTCTCTGCACTGGCTGATATCCGGTATAGACATTTCCTAAGTAATGGGAAGTTCGATCGGGATTATGAATACCCAGATTGCAAGGGCTTCTTTGGAAGTGCCTTTGGTTCTGTTCGAACCCGGAACAGACTTGTATGGTTGTATGTCTGACACTACACTTTGAGATATAAAGCAGATTTCTTTCAAATACATATCTGTTGGTGGCGGAGAATTTATTCTCTTAACTTAACACCTTTCTCTGAGACGTACAAGCTCAGAGGTTATGTAGTTGAAGGTTATCAGTGATATATTCCCAATTTGATAGTGTGGCATGCTGAATGCTGCTGTGTGTTGATAATCATTTGTTGATCATTTGTGATCAGAGCATGGCTTTTGTATAAAGCGTAGCTTTATGGACGAGACTGCATCAGGACCTCACACCCCGGAAATGGTCGAAACAGGAAAGATGCGGCAAGGTCACGAGGGTCGCGCCCTTTAGGGTGTGTCATTCCCTTTTGGTAAAGGCGGTATTAGGTATGGAGCCCTGATATTTAACCTATGTGGTTGCTCCAATCTCATTTACTGTGTGGTTGTTGCTTAGAGGCGCCTCGGATAAAGGTCCCAAAGGACCGGGGAGTGGCATGCTCGAGTAGTAGTTACCTAGTTACAGAGGTAACCCGGCCTTGTGTTGGTAGAGATCCGGATAGTATCTCGGGACGTCCCGCTAGAGGCAATCCCATGTGGCAGTAGGAAGTTCCTTAGCCTTATCATTTGTTGGAAATCCATTCATCCAATACGAAACCCTGTACGGTTTTAGTTATAGAACCTTCCATTCACTTATGGTGGTCACCACTGTTTGGATGGTAGCTATAGTAGGCATAGTTCGAAATGTCTATGCTGGCTAAGATTTATATTCTACTTTCGAAATATTTTCTGTACTTTGCACTTATAATAATAATATCAAAGAAATTTTCTACGTATTAAGCATGTTTGACTATCATAAGAAGAAATCTCCTCCAATTCTGCGTTTGCATTGTGTGTATGGTGGGAGATCTTATGGTAGTTTCATTTTTTAAAAAGCATATCGGATTTTCTTTTATAAACCTTGTTCTAGTTAAAAGATAAACTATTTTTGTTACTCACACCAGTCCCATGACTGATCCGGAGTTTATTGTTCCTTTCCTAAACTCTGGATGCTCACTATTTTCCACACGAGCAGTCTAGAGTTGGGTTTTTCAGATAGTTAGGTTCAGTGGATTATCTGGAACTAGTTCAGTCTTTGGATATGACTGACCTTGCTTAGCTTGGTGCATCGTTATTGGGGGTTCGAGCTATTTCTGGATTGGTTCTTGGAGATGGAGTTGCAGTTTTGGAGTTCTTCCTTGAAGACTATCTTGAGTTATTTGTTCCGCTGCTAGTGTTATCTGGTTTCTTTCCGCTGCTATTTTATTATATCATATCTCTGATGTATATCGATATCTATTGTATCATCTGTTGTATCAGGATGTTGTATCAGATGTTGTATATTGATATTCATTATTTCTTCCGGTATGTTGTTTACTTAATTGTGTTATAAGCTCCGACGAACCAGATTCGACGTTTGGATTTGCGACATTCGAATATAAGTGACATATTCGGTGCCGATTTTCGAAGGTCGAGTCAGGATCGTTATATTAGAGCTTTTATATTGAAGATTCACAATATTCTCAAATCTGAAGAACTGTGTAAATTAGTCATGTTGGTATTTCCTATTTGACCTTAGTTATATTAACCAACAGAAAACTACAAATTGATTCATTCCATGGTTAACCAATAACTATTAGAATATAACCACTAGATGCCCTCGATAGTCATGTAATACACTTCCCAAAACTTGAAGAGTGTTACGTACTCCAGGCTAAGTGGATACATCGATATCTAGTCTCGATGCATCTTGACTAGGAGCATTTAAAATGATATATTTGTTTCGTTGTGATAAATAACTCACGGTTACAACACTTTGTAGCTATCAAAAAATATATCATTTATGGATTTTCTATTGAATATACTTTTTGTTAAATTAATTAAACAATATAACCACATTATATCAAGTATATAATAGAAATAAAACACCTTTATTTCGAACAAGATTGGTCAACGAGTTAAATATATGTAAAAAATTACATAATTGCCTCCTAGAGCATACCTCTAACTCTATTAGGCTGGGCTTGTATGACAAGTTATGTAGAGGCATAATGAATTGTATACAAGGATCATTCTAGAAGGTAATATGAAATGATCTACGATTTTAAGATTTATCTCCAAAGCTGCCTATTACTACAACAGTTGGGAATAAGAAGCGCAATCTCAAGACTAATGTACCTAAACATGGTTGCTTTAGGTATGGGAAATATGGTCACTTTTTTCAGGAATTTAAGTTGGGTAAGAAAAGAAAAGTGATAAAAGAAAATATCACTAAGATACCAAACTTAGAGACATAAACTGCACCAAAGGATTGTAATTATTGCCACCAGAAAGGTCATTTCGTTAAAGATTGTCATATGCTTAGGAAAGAGGAGTAGCCTAGGCCTTTTGTTTTCATTTCAGTGCCATCCACTTCAGCAACAATAAAGGGAAAGGAGGTTATGGACAGGTTGGTTTAGCACAAGGAAGATTTAAGGCTAGTATTAGGAAGTAGTATCTTAAATTGTTCCTTATTTAGTATCTTCTATAGTATCATACCTTTTGGAGTGTACTTTCAATCTGCGATGGAGTCGCTCGACTTATATCTAGGGTTGTTTTAGTTTAAACAATGTTCTATATATGTAATGTTTTTTATTGTCCTTTGTTTGATATGGTTCTTATCATAGTTTTATCTCTCTAAGCCTTGTAGATAAACTAGGACTTTGACCAATGTGGTTCGTGACTTTAAATTGTGTCAAACTCAGTAGGGTAAGGGTTGAATCAGCATAAGGTATTTTGATTAGAGATTAGGTTAATAGATAAAGTCAAAATTGAATTAGTTTAATAAGAAAAAATTGTAAAAAGCTTGGTCTTATTAAGCAGCTTCCTTTCGTATTTTGAAGCCTAGGAGATAAATTTTTAATTGATGCCATTAAGCTGGCTAATAAACACCATTACCTTAGAAGTTTCTAAAGAGAAGTAGACTCTAGGACAGTGTTCGAATACCAGCGTCCTACTCTTCTTAGCTACTTACCAGACTGATTTCAGTAAAGAGGTTATATCGATTGACTTAATTTTGAGGCCCAAATTAATTTGGGCTTACATCTAAATGATTAAAAGTGAATAGAATTTTAAAATCTAATGTTTTGTATACACTCTTAGCATGTAGGAGAGTACCATACAAATCAATAAATGTAAAATGATTTTATGAAAGGTTTCAATAAGTTATAACATTTAAAATGTTCCAATTAAGTTGAAATTTTTATGAAATGTTTTCATAAATATGCCATGGGAGGCTAAAAAGTAATTGGGTAGTAGGGCCCTTAGGTAAGTATGTAAGTTATACGTAGATCCTTCATCTTTTCCATATAATTCTCGATCCAAGATTCGAGTATATGACTTGAGCTGTCTCACATAATTCCGAACAAGGATTTATCACTTGAATTTTGGCGGAGAACACTTGATAAGGGTTCTTAACAAGAAACCAAAGTTCTCTACCATAGCATATAGCTATGTAAGGAGAATGGAGGTTTTTAATTAAGAAGCCTGATCAGAGTCCGCACTAGGAAGCTGGATGTGAGATACTAGTTTGGAAATAAAGCTATATATTCGAGTAAATGAGGAAATCAGATTTTTCATAGGAATATTCTATGTACATCATGTAGGTTGATTTATAATGTCAGTTATGTTTGGGATTGTTGTTTCCCGGTTAAGGTTGTGGTAAAATTTCGAGGATGAAATTCTCTTAAGGAGGAAGAGGGCAACGACCCGAAATTTCACCGCTTTAGTTTATAAATATTTAATTAATTTAAATATTAAAATATTGATTTTTATAATTAAAATAACTCCATTTTGATAATAAATAATGTTGGGGAAATAGTTTTTAAAATTTGTTTACAAAAATATTTAGTTCTAAGAAAAATAAAAAATGTGAACGAAATTCGTTTTTTGAATTACTAACTTTTCGCCGACTAAAAGTTATCAGAATTGTTGTAAAATTAGTGTGTACACTATGATATAAATATACACCATACATTTATATTTAAGTTATAATTATATAACATTTGTGTGTGTGTGTGTTTAAAGATATAATATAAAGATGCTTATGGAAACATGAAACGACCTAAAGCGAAAAACATGTCTAAACCAAGTCACATGAAATTAGTGCATGTTGGAGCATGGATAAGGAGGGGGACCATTAATGTTTGAAAATTGAAAGGGGGGACAAGGATGAGGTGCGATGGTGATGTGGCGTCAAGCGAGAGGAGTGTAGAGTACAAAGGTATTCAAGTAATTTAGCTATCTTATCTTATATAAAAATCATTTTTTCTCTCATTTGGATCATTTCGTTTCCATCTTTTTAAAATTCCTATAAGCTTCCATGGATCTTTCATGGCTTCCTAATAAAAATTTCTAAAATTTATTTCTAATCAAGTTAAATTTAAGTTAAGTTTAATTTAAAACTTAATTATGATTCAAAATAATGGTTTAATTTATTATTTGAGTTTTAACTAAGGATTATTTAATTAATCAAATAATTTTAATTAATATTTAATTATTATATAAAATTTTAAATTACTATTAAATAATTAATTAAAAATTTACTTATTGTTTAATTACCTATGTAAAAGCTAACTAATATTTAATTATTCACCAAGGATAGTTATTATTTAATTATTTATTTAATAATTAATTATTTTTTTACTGTTAATTAAAGGTTTAACCATAATTTAATAAAGAGTTTAAAAGTTATTTAATTTTCAAATAAAATTTTATAGGTTTAAACCGCTTTGTTTCTAAAGGTCGATATTGTCTAAAGCAACCATCTTTTTTAAAGATGTTTTAAATTTAATAGATTTCTTTGTCGAGTACCCTGAAGTAACACAAATTGTATGAAACTCAAAGACATTGGCTTAGTAGAACAAAACACCATTCTGCCATTACAATAATTTGGACATTCACAAATATGTTGATTGATTTTCATTGGCTAATTCTCTTAACATATCCGTTTTTCATGTAAATACCCATGCAATAACTTGGAAATATAAAAATCAAGAACCATGGTTTTGTACACTACGCCATAGATGGCCTTCTGCAACATTTTTGCAAGGTGTTGCCAGGTAAAAGGTTGCGATAGCTATACAATTTTGGTCCTGCTGCAACGTAGAATTTTTGGTGTTGCCTTAGCCATAAAAATGTGTTGCTCTAGCTAAACAAGTGTAATTGATGCAATATTTTTTTATAGTGTTGCTATAGCAGACCTTTGCATATCTTTCGCGCCGATCCGCGCCAATCTACCAAGGCAAATCCTACGTTGGATAACGTGACACCTCATCAATCCGAACACCACTCCTTAATCTTTTAGAGCCGCGAAGAAAAAAAGTTCCCGCACATAACTTTTTATTTTCGTTCTTCTCTGTCTTCTTACAAAGGTTCAAGCGAACATTCTTAATTTGGGGTTCTGCGATTTCGGTTCGATTAGGGCTTCGATTTGGGGGTTTAAGCTTTGTTCAGCGATTTCGCTTCGATTTGGGGGTTCAAGCATTGTTCACATCACTTTAGGGCTTCAATTTTGATTTTGAGGTATAACACTCTCTCCCATCACTTTAGCGTTTCGATTTAAACTACTTATAAATTCTTAATTCGGCCTGAATTAACCATTCGACTTGTCTAGGTTTCCTCTTGTTGGACACACACACAAATTTTATCTATTTATGTTAAAATACTCATATTCATAATTGTAGTGATGGACAGCGAAAACGTTTGGATAGAACTTCCAAAGTTTAGTGAAGGATATATTAGCGGGATAAGAGCCTTTATACAAAATGGTTTTTCTAAATTGGCCGTAGGCGATGAAATGACGTGCCCATACAAGAATTGTAAAAATAGCAAGTGGCGTCGTCCACATATAATTTATGATCATCTCATCTGCAATGGTCCATATCCATTGTATGTGAAATGAATTTGTGAGGTTTCTCACCCAAATTTTGAAGGAGTGATGAAGATATAGACTGTGATGTTGGTGATTTTGGAGATAATCTAGGTGAAATGTTGCACCGTACTCGTGGAAATATGCAGAACTGTGAAGATGAGAATTCTGATGCACCAAATGCCGATGCTAAAAGATTTTATCGCCTTGTCGAAGATGGAAAGAAGCCATTATATCCTGGCTGTTCAAAATTTTCGAGATTAAGTTTTATCATCAGGCTTTATTCTTTAAAATGTGTACATGGAATTACAGAGTCTGCAGTTGGGGATATACTAGAGTCGATGAGAGAGGCTTTTCCACAGGCCCACATACCTTTATCTTTTAGAGCCGCGAAGAAAATCATTAAAGATTTAGGTCTTGATTACAAAAAAATACACGCATGTCCAAACGATTGCATGCCCTATTGGGCAGAAAATGAAGATAAAAATGTCTGTTACTCTTGTTGTATTTCGAGGTGGGAAGAGGAAAAGAAAGGCACCCATGACAATGATCCAGAGAAGTTGATTCACAAAGTCCCGGCAAAAGTAATGCGTTACTTTCCGCTAAAACCAAGGCTGCAAAGGCTATTTATATGCAAGGAGTATTCACAACTTATGAGATGGCATTCTATGGGCCGAAAAAAAGACGGAAAACTTAGACATCCAACTGATAGCGAAACTTGGAAGGCGACGGATGCTATGTATCCTGATTTTTCATCAAAAAATAGAAATATCAGATTGGGTGTAGCCTCTGATGGATTCAATCCTTTTCGTACAATGAGTACAACTTATAGTACACGGCCAATTGTATTAGTTAACTACAACCTTCCATCTTGGTTGTGCATGAAGCCCGAAAATCTAATTCTTTCAACACTCATCTCTGGTCCAGAGTCTCCAAAGAATAAAATTGATGTATATATGCAGCCTCTAATTGAAGAGTTGAAAGAATTATGGGATCTAGGCATAGAAACTTATGATGCCTTTACTGATCAAAAATTCATGTTACGTGCAAGTGTGTTGTGGACCATTAGCGATATTCCGGGGTATGCAATGTTATCCGGTTGGAGCACAAAGGGTAAATTTGGTTGTCCTGTATGCCGTTATGAGACTTCTTCAATGTAACTGAAACATAGTAAAAAAATGTACTACATGAATCATAGAAAAATTATGGATCTGAAACACAAGTGGAGGTTTGATAAGAGGAGGTTCAATGGTGAAGTTGAAATAGGATAGATTCCGGGAAATTTATCACGAACAGACATTGAAGAACTGTTCGTGACTTTGAAAATAATTTTGGGAAGAAAAAGGATTCCCCTTTCAAAAAGAAGTCAATATTTTTCAATTTACCGTATTGGAGCCACAATTTATTGCGACATAACCTTGATGTTATGCATATAGAGAAAAACATATGCGACAACATACTCGGTACTTTGCTAAATATTAGTGGCAAGTCAAAAGACCATTTGAATGCTCATTTTGATTTACAGGAAATGGGCATCAGGAAGGTCCTGCATCCCGTTTTATCAAATGACGGTGAACACTTTGAGATTAGGGCTGCCATATTTGACATGACGAATAAAGTAAAAGAAATATTTTTCTCAGTACTGGAGAATGTTAAATTGCCATACGGTTGTGCAGCCTATATCAATTGGTATGTTCACACGAAGGAAAGGAAAATCTCAGGGTACAAGACCCATGATGCTCATTTTCTACTTCACTACTTGTTGCAATTTGCTGTGAAAAAAACACTGAAGCCTGAGGTTTCATTTCCTCTGATAAGATTTGGTGCATTCTTAAGAGGTCTTTGGGGGCAAAGTAATTGATTTGGAAGATGTGAAGAGGCAACAACAAGAAATTTTCGAAATTCTTTGCCAATTTGAGATGATATTTCCACCGGCTTTCTTTGACATAATGGTTCGCTTGACGGTTCACTTGTGCAAGGAAGTTGAATACGGTGGACCTATGCACGTTCGATGTATGTTTCCGATTGAGCGTTATCCAGCTAAACTAAAATCTTATGTGCGCAACAGATCTAAACCCAAGGGTTCCATAGCCGAAGGTTACTTGGCAGAAGAATGCTTGACATTCTGCTCAAGATTCTTAAGCGATGGTGATGCAGTACCTAAATTTGGAAGTTGTCCACAAAATGTGGAATATGCTATTAGTACAAGAAGAAATAAAGACGAAAAAGCTATTCATCTAAAAGAATCTGAGTGGATGGCATGTCATCGGTACATTCTATTCAATTGTGGTAACGAGGAAATAGATAATTTAAAAGAGTAAGTTTTTATGTTCTAATTTTATTCTAGTAAGTACTAAAGAATTAGAATATTTCTTTATTGATATTAATACCATCATAATTATTATAGGGAACATCGAGCTTTAATTGATGGTCATGCAATATCGAGAAGATATAAAAGAGAGAGAGCACATACTGAAGAATTCTGGAAATGGCTGAAGTATGAGGTTGGGAAAAAAGAGGACATTTCGAAAGAGCTAGAAGTGCTTGCAATGGGCCCTAATCGTGCAGCTAGGAAATTTAGTGGATACGTTATTAATGGATACAAATTCCATACAAAATATAGAGATGCTAAGTGTAAAACACAGAATAGTGGTGTATTCTTGACTGCCTTGACCACTAGCTTTGCAAGTTCAAAAGATCAAAATCCATTGGTTGGTAATGTTAGTTACTACGGAGCAATTGAAGAAATACTAGAAATTGATTATTAGGAAGAAATTTCAGTGGTCTTATTTAAGTGTTGCTGGTACCAAGAAGAGAAAGATTTGTATGGGATGACTCGAGTTAATTTTAATAGATTGGGCTAGAAATCTGATCCGTATGTTATGGCTTCACAAGTACAAGTATTTTATGTACAAGATCCAACTGATACGGCACTTTATAATGTTGTCAAGAAATTGCCGAGGGATTGGTGTGAAGTCGAAAATGAAAATGGAAATGAAGATGATCCTGTTTTAAATGATATTCAATGTGGTAATGGAATAGGAAATCAAGTTAGTGATGTTAGGTGGTATAGAGATGACGTCCCGGCAACACAAATCCTCATTCCGCCTAGCATAGAGGAAACTTCCTCTTGATTTCTATGTAGCAATATCAAGTGACTTCTATTTATATATTGGTTCTTAATTAAGGGACGACTTCTGTATCTGTTGATTTTCATAATTAATTTACTACTTTTGCTTGTAACTTATTCTGATTTTGTGTGTTCCCTTGTTGTTTCTAGTGCTTTATATACCTGCATACACATACGTACTTAATATACCTGTCCATTTTATTATTTCATATCTTGCTTCCAATGTAAACTCACCATTCTGTATCCATTTTGTATAGGATGGGGGAACTCATGCAGCTCACATTTCATCACAAGGGCGCATTTCAGAAGGCACAATATGTTGGTGGAACCGATACTGTGGTAAAGAGGTTGATCCTAACTACTTCTCATAGACAGTGCTCATGGAGTAGAAGGATGACCTTCAATACACCGAAATAGGAGGAATTTATATGAGAAATGGTGAGAAGGGTGGGTGGAAGTTAGTGACGAATGATGCGGACCTCTCCGAATTAGTCAAAGGAGTTAACAGTTGTGGCAACTTGGATTTTTATATCGACAATGTTGTCGATACTGCAATTGAGCCACTGAAGCAAATGCAGCCGCATGTAATCATGTGGCCAAGGCATAATCTGGTTACAGGTATATATAAATGGATAGTTTATATCATTTATAGATTGTGATATTTTGATATAGCAAAAAAAATCATTGTGATATTTTGATTATAAAATTTAAAGATTATGATTATAATATCATTGTATTGTTACAGCTACAAAACCAGTGAAACGACAGTACGTGATGGATCATCAACTACAACAGAACCAAAAAAACAAGAATTTAGCTGAAGTCAACAGTCCTCGGAAGTCAGCACGGCTGAATAGCAATGCAACTGTGAATCTAAAGTTAGGTGAGGTGAAAAGTCCTCGGCAGTCGACACGGCTGAATAATCCAAAACCCAATGATGCAACCGTGAATCTAAAGTTAGCTGAGGTGAAAAGTACTCGAAAGTCGGCACGGCTGAATATTCTAGAATTTAGCAATGCAACCGAGAATCTAAAGTTAGCTGAGGTGAGGAGTCCTCGAAAGTCGACACGGCTGAATAATCCAGAACCCAACAATGCAACTGTGAATCTAAAGTTAGCTGATCAGGTAAATCCTCAGAAGATGACACAGAAAAAAAACCAAAAATCAGTGATTCAACAGTGAATCTGAACTCATCAAGTGTTATGAGGAAGTTGGAATCACGTTTACCTACATCGGAAGAAGAAGATATGGATGAAAATGGCATGCAGGTTTGAAGAATTCTTATTATGATGATCTTATTGTAATTTGAATATTTTGTACCACTCTTGCAGCATACTTACTATGACGTTCCTGTTTATTACATACTTACAGGATGTTCATCTACCACCTCCACCACCTCCAAATGAGTATTCTACATCTCCACTATCTCTAAAAGATTATGAAGTACAGAGAGCTGCTAAGATGATGATGAACCTAAAAGAATATGAAGTACATAGAGCTGTTAATGTGATGAGGAACAATGAAGTTCTTGCTTCTCTAGGTGTGCCTGCAATTTCAGTTGAACTGAGAAATGCAAACCAAAAAAAAAGATAAAGGAAAAGAAAAGATGCAAGAGGATGTGGATAGTGATCGGGAATATAATCCGGACCATGAGGAGCATAGTGAAGATGATACTTCACAAAGTCCAAGAAAGGTGTTTGATTGCTACATATCTTATTTTTCCTACTTATGAAGATAATAACTATAAAATCCAATCTTATTTCCTACTTATATATACAATTTAGAGAACTAAAAAAGTTGAGAAGCCTAAGCCTGTTAGTGGACCACAAACTCGTTCAGCTAGTGGTATCGCAAAGGAAAAGGAAAAGTTGAGAATTACAAGCCCAAGCCCAAGCCTGGTAGTAAGTTCAACTGAGAAGGATGTTGAAGGAAAAGGAACAATGGATGATTATTTGGCTCTGCGAGAACGACAAAAGAAAAATGCTGCAAAAGCTAGTGCAAGTGGTATGGCAAATAAGTAAGTTGCGGAGCATGTCTTGCCAGACATTGAAAATGCAGGTACTGAATTGATGTTGTAATAATATTTAATATTACAGTAGGATTAATATTTAAGTACCGAATTTACATTATGATTTATGTTATTATTTGACGGGACTTTTCATTTTAATTAAAGGTGAAGTTCCTAAAAGACTCAGAGGTCACACAAAGATGTTTAATGTTCATACAAGGGCGAATGATAAAAGAGTTGTAATTATGATGAACTAGTGGTTCCAACCTATTTCAGATGATGACAAAGTAATATCTGAACTGAGCAACTTTTTAGGAACATTGAAAAGGTTTGTGCCACTTACGTATAAATCTTGGTCGGATGTTCCTGAAATGTTGAAGAAATCTCTATGGGATTATGTTAAGGTAATCTATTATTAACTATAATGTTGCTGAATTTTACTTAATAAGTAATATTGATCTATTAACTATAATGTAGCTGAATTTTGATTTATTTATTCTTTTTTATCTTTGATTTATATTTAAGCAACGGTATATTATTCCGGATGAATGTGAAAACTGGATGTTGAAGTCTATTCGTGACTGTTGGAGGGGGTACAAGAGTCGCATAAAAACAGCTCATTATAAAGCATATAAGACTGATGAGGAGAGGCTAGATAACAAGCCGGACAACATCCCAGTGGAGGATTTTAAACTGCTCTTGAAGTATTGGCCAGATGATGAAATTCAGGTATATGTACATATTATTTATTTCGCAAGATAAACGAGTACTTTTTTTTGTGAGATAAACGAGTACTTTGTTTTTTTTCTAATTTTTTAGCAAAAAGCCCTGAAAAATTCTGATAGTCGTAAGTCCTTGTCGTAAGTCATATCAAGACACACACACCGCTGGTCCAAGGTCGTTCGCCCAACTTCGTCATAAGATGGTATGTGATACTTTACATTTTTGACTGAAGAGAGTGTATGCTAAACTATCTATTGAACTGGTATCAGAAGACACCATCCGATGCAGCACTTTTTCTTAAAAGTCGTAAGAGAACATATGGACATGAGTACGTGTCTAATCCTCAAGTAATGAATTACAAACTTGTAAGTAATAATTCTGTTTTGTAATAATTTTGTTCTATTTTGCACATGCTGCACATTGTTCATGTCTTGCTCATGTGCATGTATGCTCATGTCCTTGAAACTGTCCTTGAAACACTTGTCGAACCTGAGTTTCGCAAACGTACTAATGGCATAGATGTTTGCTTTGGAAATTGTAATTGAGTATATTGTGAGATTAAGAATTTTGATCCCTCAGCCATTTTTTCCTTTTCTAGTCGAATGAAGAGGACTTGCTTTTGTGTTTGGCTAGAAATGACATAAAAACTGGAAACAAAGAAATGAATTTGGTTAAAGGGATTACTGACTTGGTTTATATAAAAATATATGTCTATAGTAACACACATATGTGCATAAATAAAATGAATGGCCGTTTGAAGCCTCAGAAACCAGATGACAAAATTTTCCAGTTTTTACTAGTATATATGTTACAAATTGTTTTCTAATTACATGCACATAAACAAATTGTTTTCCAAAATGTGGCTTTCTTCGCATTTGCTGTACACAATCCATATGTAAGCATTTTTTGCATTCTCTGTATTTACTGTAGGGTAATTTTGATGTGGCTTTATTTTGTAGGACTTAGTTCAAAAGGCAATGGCCGGTAGAGAAGGAGGAAAAACTGTTGAAACGGTAATTTCGAATGGAAAATCACAGGGTCGTCCTTTGTTTATAGGGGGGCATGCAAAGTGTGCAAAACAATCAACCGAGGCTCTAACAAATGCTTACGTACATGACTTAAGGCAAATGCTTGTCAAAGAAATGGAAGCACGGCTAGAATCCAAGGTAAATCAGAAGGTACAAGAGAATTTGGCTTGGGTGCTTAAGAAATTAGGTGATGCCAAACCCGGAGATGAACATCAATGTAGAGGATCTAACTTCCACAATCATGTTCAGTGATACTGATAATCTGACTGGAGGCACCAGCTCTTAAGTCTCATTTATGAATTGTTATGTGTACCGGATATTTTGGGGTAGCTTTGTAGTATTTTGGGGTAACTGGATATTTTAGGGTAACTGGCATGAATTGTGATGAGTACTGTTGTATGAATTGTTATCTATACTGTGTAGTATGCTGTGTATTATGCTAGTGTTTTATGTGATATTGTACTGTGTATTATGCAAGTGTTCTATGTGATATTGTATTGTTCTATGTGCTCTTAGTATCTCTTCAGTATAGTGTTGCAGTAGCTTCAGAATAGTGTTGTAGTAGCTTCAGAATAGTGTTGCAGTAGCTTCATGATAGTGTTTCCACCGGGTTATAAATGTTGCTTAAAATAATGTTGCAATAGCCATTCAAGGTGTTGCCATAGGGATGGACCCAGTTGGGTCGTGGGCCCTACATTGTGGACCCCACAAGATATGGGCCCCACAACTTCAGAAAGTTATTATTTATAGCAACATTTTTGGAATGTTGCTATAGATACCTATGGGTGTTGCCATAGACCCAAATAGGGTTCAATTGCAATAATATTACTTATGTTGCCTTAGATAGTCAAAATGTTGCCTTTGAGGTCTATGGCAACGACAAAAATTGCATCACCCTAAAAGTGTTGCCATAGCCCTATTGCAACGACAAAAATTGCATCACCCTAAAAGTGTTGCCATAGCCCTATGGCAACATTTTTCGGGCCTAAGCCAACATTTTTTTTGTGTTGCAGGAGGCCATTTATGGCGTAGTGGTATGGCAACATTTTTCGGGCCTAAGCCAACATTTTTTTTGTGTTGCAGGAGGCCATTTATGGCGTAGTGGTATGATCGAAATAAGAGCGTGGCAAATCGATGTTCATACCACGGTTCTATCACTCGGTAAGTGTAAATCAAACAAATTAAAATTTCCCTTGCTCGATGGCATTGGTTTTTTATATATATTTTTAAATTTTATCTTTTAATTAATTTCAAATACCTATTTTTATTATTATATCCAAAATTGCTAAAAGGGGTGGATTGAATGTATTTGACATATGATAAACTTTTTATAGCTTAGAAGATGGATAATGATAAATTCACAAAGATATAGAACATTCCAATGAAAGGTATACTTTACACTTTGCAACTAAAAGTCTTATTTTCATGTCATATTCATTGTTGATATTTCTTTTCATCTGCTCATTTATTTGTTATTGTCATGCTATCCTAATTTATTTCCATTTTAAAGTCTTATATTCATGTTCTATTCATTACTTATATCTTTGATAAACTTTAACATCTTTAATTAATAACTTATTTGTTAAATTAGTATATTTACTAAATATTTTTTATTGAGTATTTTAATAGTTACTTTTTTACGATTTATCAATATATAATAAATAACAATTTTTATAATTCTTTCATATAGAGAGATTGACATTTACAATTTTAACAAATTCCTTCGCCTACTTCAAAATGTTAGGAAGGTCGGTTTGGTCATCAAATTGCTCAAGCGATCCTAAGCCAACATGCTAAGACGACATAGGCTCCATGTCGAATAAATTAAAGTCCATGTTTAATATCAAGGTCGAAGTCGTGTCGCATGTTATGTAAGTCATATGTATTGGAAATTGATCCATGTAATAAATTATACGCAAAAATAAAAATCAAGTATATGAGTGCTTTTGGATTTCAAAGCAGCCATGATTAAAAAAATCACAAGTGCTTTGGAACTCGAAAGCAAGCTATATTTCAAGACGCTTTATTCATGTTCCATGTAATATATGAATGTTCAAGGTCCTAAGTGCCTAAGTACAATCGACTTTAAAATTCCCGAACCGGCTTGAAGTTACACAGCTTAAAATGTAAGAGATGAGAAAAGAATGATTGGCCCCCACTACAATGGCTATAGGCTCGTATCTATAAGGGTAGAGTTGCGGCACAATAGCTTAATTTTGGTATTAATGAGCTTCGACATTAATACCACATGGCATAAGCTTCATTTAATAAAGTTCTTTGGAATTCTTTGATGCATAGTTGAGCTTCAACGATCTCCAATAGAGGTGATTTTTAGCACCAATAAGGAGCGACATTAGTTTAAAGTTATTCCAGTATAAATCGACATTGGTATGGAGCAGCATTGCTATGGTGCGATAATAACATGTCGCCGCATCATTTTGTATGATGTCGACTTTGACAACTCCAATGAATGCTGATGTCTTTTGGCATCAACATCGCATGTATGGACGTATGGTGTTAGTTTGAAGCGATATTAGTGTGACGCGCTATTGATGAGGAGTTGCATTGAGAAGGAGCGACATTATACCCTTCGTGGATATTGATGGCTTTCGAAATCAATTTCGCATTTATAGATGTATAGTATCTTCTCTTGATTGACCAAATGTTATATCCATAGGAGCGACGTTGATAAGAAACCACAGTATTTGAAGCTTAATATCAGAATGTGGCGGCATCTAAGAAGTGAGGCATCGATGGGAGATGGCATTGATAAGGAGAGGTATTCATGGGGTGCGACATCATTTGAAGGATTGCACCAGGATGAGGTAGTATTAGAAATACACGGCATTGATTTTACTTCATATTTGGGCATTGGTTCCCCTTCACACTATCGGAACTGGGTTAATACCTTTGACATTAATCTACTCCAATATCTTTGGCATTGGCTTATACAATTAGCACTACTTGATAATATGATTTCATGACTATATCGCATATCTTCGGGATAAATAATAATAGCAGTAACGTTTTCTATCATAATGATGACTTTATATGCTTTATAGTGGTTGTTATTATAGAGGTTTCGACAACCCTTGTAAGAGGTTTGACATCATCTCTTTGAGGCTTTGAGTTCGACATCATGATCCCCTTAGAAATTATGTGGACAACATTAACCCCCTCCTCCTGTAGTGTGGTGGATGCATTGACTTTTTAAGTCAATAATCATGAGAATAACCCTTGTCGGCTATTGGTATTCCTTATATATCCAACCAACCATTCAAAATTGATCTAATGGAAGCTGCACGTCTTTCCTATGGATATATATAGTCAATCCTTTTTTCTTTTTTCTCTTTTACACGTGATTAAAAGCTCGAGTAAGAAAACTACACCAGAATCCTAATTTCACAACGGCATTTAGCCGTTGCAAAACAGTTTTGCAACGGCTATGAGCCGTTGCGAAATGGGCAGCGGTAAAAATTTCGCAACGGCTCAAATCCGTTGTGAAATATATATTTTGCAACGGATTGTAGCCATTTCGGATTTTATTTTGCGACGGCTTAAAGCCATTGCGAAATGTAGATGTATAATTGATTTTTTAAATATTAGCAACGGTTTTGATCCATTGCTAATTACTATTTTTATTTTCTTTAAAAATTCAAAATTATTCTCTGCACCAGTGACAGTCATTTCATTATCATAATTAATACAAAAATTTGAAAATTTAACACTATCACAAAAGAAAGATTATTAAACCAAATATTATTCATAGATTAAACACACAAACCAAACATAACCAATGTTTGAATTATAATGTTCAACATCAACACATACCATTATATAGTTCAACAAGTATACATAACATACATAGTACAACAACGACATCATTACATAATACTACATGCATAGTACAATACATACGGTATATAACGTCTTCCTCCAATCGCCTAATGCTCCCGCCAGCATAAGTTTCAAGCCTGCGCAATATAAGAAATTGATGTTTGTTTATAAAGAGGTCAAATATCATATGTTTGTTAAAGTAAATAAAAAGCTAATGAAGGTTTGTACTTTGTGCACTTGTTTCAATTTTTCAATTCTATCAGTTAATGCTCTAGATTATTTTTTCTGAATTATATATATAATGCAGGGGCTAATGCAACATACAAATCATCAATATATCATTTTGTACTTTGTGTACCACACTGCTACCACCGTCAATAATTGTCAACACATGTCTACTCTGCACCTACAACAGTCTTGCTTCCAAATCACGCCGTGATCACAGTGAGAATACCCTGTACAACCTACTTCTGTCACTTACCATTATTACCCGACAACTTCACAACCCCCTGTCAGCTTCTTTATAACTACCTCTTCAGCCTTCACCTACTTCCCATCTACTTCTAACAACTTCCCTTCAACTGAACACTGTCACAATTCACACATTACTGTCACAACTCTTCCACCTGATAGTTACATAACCCACATATACAAACATCATCAACAACCCAGTTGCACTTACCACACTTCACCAGTGCTCACATATTGCTGCCTCAACCAACCATCAGTGCTGCCTTCTGCACTTTCATCATCTCCACAATTCAAAACCAACCCTCTACTGCACATAACACTGCATAACAACCATCCGCTCCTCCTCCAATCCAACTGCCGGCACTAACTGTTATCTGTAGCTACTTCAGATTTGACACTTCATACAACTTGCATCATCACTGTACCTTCCACATTCATCCTCAACATATATCACGACACATACAATATCATCACTCTAAGCATACTCTGAGCATACAAACCACTACCGACACTGACCATAAACTCACTGTTGTCAACCTACATCCCTCAACCAAGAAACCACCGTAATCAAATCAAAGAAATATCAACATACCTGACCTTGACACACCAAACTGCCTGCAGTACAATCGACATCCACGTCCTCTATCGAATTCATGACCTCCCACCTCCAACATTTCTCCGATTCATCTACACGGTCCTCTATCAATTCTCTTATCAACTACATCACCCGATCCTCTGACAACGGCTTGAAACAAGTCTTGCTTTATCAAATTCCAATCCCTCTACCACTAATATCAATGCCTCCATGAATGTTATTTCAATACCCATTGCCAATGCTTATTCAACCTAGCAGCCTTCTGTAGCTATGCATGATTTTAATCGGCATCTTCATACTGACATTGATCACACTGCCTAAACTCTTGTCTCCCCAGCCTTAAGTCCTTCCATCAATCTACCCTGCTCAAATATTTCAACGCTTTCCTCCTCCTTTCATACCTTATAATAAAAATCCATATCTCAAACTCAAACCTCCTAATAAACATTACTATTTTCTCACCTGATTCTACTCATAAGTCTTCTATAACACATCTAAATTTTTGTGATTAAGATATCTCTTCAACTAGTAAAAGCTGATATACCAGGAAACCTATAGCCTGTCTTATATGCTTTAGTTCATCCCATGCTGAACCAACGTACCACATACCCACATATATAAGAAACATGACCAAACATATACTAACTTCATAAACAATTTCTAAGATATAGCCAAAAAATAAAGATACATCACAAACTTTATGTATAACTGATGTTGCAAGTGACAGAATTCAAAATATGCTAGAGACATTATTAATCAGAGGTTGTAGAAGTTGGAGATAACCTCGTATGTTTCTTTATAGCACCAGTGTTCAAGTTTAGTTAATCCTGCTTTAACATATTCACCATTACTGAAAGAGCAGCATTCTCTTCTTAGTAGGAGACCGTCGATAGTGAAAAGCAGTCACTACTAGTCAGTATCTATAAATATTAATTGAGAATGTTTAGGTTGTAAAATTATTATTCTTTTATAAAAAAGTACATATGTAGCAATACCTGTTAAATAGTTGGACATTAATGAAGGAAAATATTTGAGTGAAGACTTTTTGAACCAAAAAGGGAGGCACCTGAAAAAGAAACATGAAATGCCTTTTTTCTATAGTGATCAAAATAAGAACACTCTACAAGAGAAATATTAAGCCTCGGTATTTGCAATCCATTATCCAGTGTTCATTATACTGTGTTACAAGATCGTACAAAGTTAACCATTCGTAAAAATGCAATTAACATGAATATCCACTAACATGGTTAGCTTTCAATGTGCTCAGAATATACTAGGCTTGTTTGCTAAAACAAGATGATAGTATTACCATAATAGGAGACCGCACAATACCAAATTGGGCATGCCTTAATAGTTAATTACACTTCATCCTAATATATCATGACTAAAAGAGCGATGGTGTAGAAACAAGTGTAAAAGAGTTTACTTTCATGCTTTTGCTGAAGTGCAGTCAATCTGTGAATCAAATGAGAACCAACATCAGCACAATGGGAAGTATACCACAGGAATAAAGCCTGCTTTATATGGAGAAAATAAAAATGTTTTAAAGAGAAAAACGTAAATTTAAAAATAGTGGATGTTTACTGATGCATGTTCTTCGAATGATCAGTTAAAGTTCCGTTAGTATCGTTACTATTATCTACTGACTGTCTAACAGTTTTTTTTGAAATACAAAACAATTTCATGCTTCATATTAATATAAACCATTTATGTGAGGGAAAGCAACATCATTGCTAGGTGATTAATTATAAACAACTATGGCTCAGTAACTACGTTGAACTGATCAGTGACAGTGATATTTTGCACACAAAATCTATGATGGTACAAACTATATATCACTATATCAGCTTGATGCATTTTGTTTGTTAAACAGCTTGTGCATAATAACCCTAAAGAATAGCTTGTGCAATCAAAGAACTAAGACAGCAGTAAATCCATAGCAAGAAAATAAATCAGCAGTTACCGAGGAATCAAATGCACATCTACTATTACATACCTGACCTTCTTCCTGAATAAAAAGAAGGAAAAGATTTTAATTAAGGGACCCCCTCCTCACTTTACATTTTCTTGATTAACTGCTCAAAACGCCTAAGTTGAATAATACACTACCACATAATATCTTATTGGCAAAAAAAATACTATTTGAGCCTGGGACTTTAATTCAGTAACTATTTGCAACTATATCGAACTGCGTTTCAAATGACAGTTGAATTTTAAAATTCATAGTCAAATATGTACAAATATTTCAAGATATGAACTGTAAAAGAGCAACTTTTGTCTGCGTATTATACTACACTTTTACATGATCGATTCATATATGCCTTGTAAATCTGTGATTAGTAGTATGTAAAGCATTAAATTGGGGTAGTGGTATTTAATGTTATAAATGCAAGTGCGTTTTGTTAATATATTTCTTCATGTGCGGTGGGAAAGAAGTGAGCATAAAGAATAAAAAGCTTAAATACATGAATTTGTCATTTACTCTCCTGTAATATCCATTTGTCATGCTTTACTAGCATTTATTTGACTGTAATTTGGTATACATGTCGCACAAAAAGCATAAAAACTAAGATAATGTAAACAAAAAAGTAAATACAACTTTAACGTGAATATTGTGCATGACTAAGTGGAAACATACATGATCACTGCGATGTAAGAAAAAAAAGTAATGATAATGTCTTTTATTCTTTTATATGAAGTTTATTATTCTTTTTATTCTTTTCACAGTTGGAATCTTCAACCAAATATATACCACATAAGTCGATGGCATTAATTCAAAGTTATGGTTCGACTTTCAAATTTATCACGATCAGTACAAATCCGTATTTATCATAATTTTTGAGATAAATGTAATGAAATATTCTTTTCAAAAACCTGGAAAGTTTCTGCAATAAATCCTGCAACTTTTCCTGAATTTCCATAGGTGATGTGATCTTCAACCTCTTTGGCATAATAGGAAGCATCGGATACAAATGCACCGCGATATGGGTCAGGATTCATGACATGATGAATTTCACCCTATGGCAAATAGATAATATGTAAGACAAAATTGGATAAATTTCATTAAAATTTATGTCATCTTATATAAATGAATTTCCTTGCGAAAGTGTAATAAAAAGACCTGAGGTATGGGGTATTTCCAGGTATGTAGAGCAGTCAGACCAATAGTTCCAGCACTTCCACCATTATATGCATTTCTCAAAGTGTTCATGCTTAAATTACCCGTGTATAGCCGAGCCATTAGTGTTGCTAATTTGTTTTCTTCGGTACCAGAATTAACGAAATAAACAACCTGCATATATTCAACAAATGTTGTCGTTGCCAAATAGATAAGCCATTATTAAATAGCTAAGCCATTGTTGCTCATTATTAATATGTTTATGTCTCACCGGCTTGGTCTAGTACATACTTCACTACCAATATATTAGTATGAATACCTATTATCACAAACATAATAGATTAAAGTATTTTTAAAAAGAAGAAAAGAAATATAACCAGATATCAGATATCTTTGTTTCCATTTTCCGCATATGCATAACAAGATGGGGGTATGCATATTAGTTTGAAGCACCAAATAAATTGCATTAAAGAAAGAAACTAATCAGTATAAAATCCACCTTCATTTTCTACATCAAAAGTTCAAGTGTAACCCTATTTGTCACCACAATTTTTTCTTTCTTAATTAAGTGCGGTTAAAAAAGGAAATTAAAGTTAACTAATTTCGAGCCTTGAAGATTTAAATTAAAAGCAACAGAATTTAAATTATGCAAACGTAAAATATTACAGCTTCAAACATTCAAATTATCAATAAGTAATATTGTAGGATCCAAAATTATTAAATAATTAGATACATCTCCCCTTTGTTAATACAAAATAAAGCTACATCTAAAACAAAATGGATGCATGCAAAATAAACGCTTATTTTTGTTGTATGTTCATTTAAAATGAAAAGAGTACAATTAAACATTCCCGGCATCTGTGAAGTTTTTCATAAACAATAAGTACATTTTAATATTTCAACATTTGTGAAAATACTCATATGTGTAAACTTCATTCAGAATTTGGTTAGCTCAATTCTATATCTAAATATGTAACTTGTTTAGGGATAGATAAATGGAAGGTACAGGGGACATAATAATCTCGGCACAAAATCCAAAGCAACAATCCTAAACATTCCTAATAATTGGATTTAATACGTATATACAGATCATATTTCAGAATATTTTTTCTTAGTTAATACATATATAAACTGTGAATCGATTACACTATATAGGAACGAAAAAATAGATACATATAAATTCTAAGATAGAGAAATAACCCAAGTGCAAATCTGAAGTTGAACTAAAAGGAAAGGGAGAAGGCCACAAAACCAGGATTCAGAGCAAGTAGCATAGTTTTGAAAATGCAAACAACATAATTATTTAACGACGTGAAAGCTTGATTTCATTTGAAGATTTAACATACTTGAAGCTGTAACTAAATCCACGGGAAGATGTAGAAAATAGAAAATATGGATTCTTAGGCCATAAATGGGTTCGATGTTATTTGAGAAGGCATCGAGCAGTGGGGTTAAGGAATGAAGTAGAAAACGATTGATTTTCATCCCCATTAGAGCGGTATTAAGAAAAGAAAATGGGCAAAGCATGCTCCAAAAAACTCTCCCAAAAGCTTCGCATCGAAATCAAAGCCCTAACCCTCTTCCACTGCCCAATCTCACTTGAAATCATGCGGTCGCCCGTAAGTCTTTGCACCGGCGTCACCTATGACCGTGCCTCCATCCAACGGTGGCTCGATTCCGGCAACACAACTTATCCTCCTACGATGCTCCCTCTTCCATCCACAGATCTCATTCCCAACCTCACCCTTGCCGTCTAATCTGGATAAAGCCTTGGAATTGAGCTGAATTTGAAAGCATTGGAAATTCTCGAGTTGATTTTGGGTTCAAATTGGATCGATGACAAAGCGACGAAGGAGGGAAATGAGGGGGCGATTAATTAGGGCAAAGCGACGGAGGAGGGAAATGAAAGTAATTTGGGGCGTTTAGTTTTGGGAACGAGGGGATGTTTCTGCACGTAAGTGGATGGTCAACAAATTAAAAAATATATATAGGAAAACTAAAGAATGGCTATTAGCCGTTGTGAAATCAAAACGGCCCATAGTCGTTCCTAAATCATTTACAACGCCTGATAACCGTTGCTATTTAGCAACGGCTCAGAACCGTTGCGATTCTTCCACATGGAAGAGTTGCAAAATTGCCAATATGGTGTCTACTTTGATAACTCCAACGAATGCTGATGTCTTGGCATCAACATCGCATGTATGGACGTACGGTGTTAGTTTGAAGCGATATTAGTGTGACGCGGTATTGATGAGAAGCAGCATTGAGAAGGAGCGATATTATACCCTTTGTGGATATTGATGGCTTTCGAAATCAATATCGCAATTATAGATGTATAGTATCTTCTCTTGATTGACGAAATGTTATATCCATAGGAGCGACGTTGATAAGAAACCATAGTATTTGAAGGTTAATATCAGAATGGGGCGGCATCTAAGAAGTGAGGCATCGATGGGAAATGGCATTGATAAGGAGAGGTATTATGGGGTGCGACATCATTTGAAGGATTGCACCAGGATGAGGTAGTATTAGAAATACACGGCATTGATTTTTCTTCATATTTAGGCATTGGTTCGCCTTCACACTGTCGGAATTGGGTTAATACCTTTGACATTAATCTACTCCAACATCTTTGGCATTGGATTATACAATTAGCACTACTTGGTAATATGATTTCATGACTATATCGCATATCTTTGAGATCAATAATAATAGCAGTAACGTTTTCTATCATAATGATGACTTTATATGCTTTATAGTGGTTGTTATTATAGAGGTTTCGATAATCCTTGTAATGAGGCTTGACATCATCTCTTTGAGGCTTTGAGTTCGACATCATGATCCCCTTAGAAATTATGTGGACAACATTTACCCCCTCCTCCCATAGTGTGGTGGATGCATTGACTTTTTAAGTCAATAATCATGAGAATAACCCTTGCCGGCTATTAGTATTCCTTATAGATCCAACCAACCATTCAAAATTGATCTAATGGAAGCTGCACGTCTTTCCTCTGGCTATAAATAGTCAAGTCTTTTTCTCTTTTCTCTTTTACATGTGATTAAAAGCTTAAGTAAGAAAACTTAAAAGTTCACAAGATCATTTATAAATTCTAGTTTTTTATCACCAAAACTAAAATAATGTACAACTCTCACTTTTATTGATTAGACTGACGAATTAAATAAGGGTATTTTGTATCAAAATTGTGATTAGGGTTTACTTACATGATTATTATGTTAATATATATATTATAGCTTAGGTTAATGACCGATTGTGCTTATAGATTGAAGTAGTGATGAATTTCTATGTCCCTTGGATGATTTTAGGATTAGTTATTAGTTAGGCAACATTAACTTTGTAGCCTGGTCATTTTCAGTTTAATAGTGAAACAAATAGTATATCAAACCTAAAACTTAATATCGCCTTGCTTTGTATCGACACTTTGCTCTGTATCGACACTATTGTTTTATGTCGCTATCAGGATGTTCGATATTGATTAATTTACCATTTGTTTGTTATATCAACAATCTGTCCTATAGTTTAGGGAATTAATAGCTCAAGGTTCCTATGACATTAATATAAAAAGATGTGACAATTAGTTTAAATTATAACGTGGCATTTTTATGTCGACGTTAACTAGAATGATTGTCATATAAATTCGGCATTGATTTATGAGGTTATTGTATGACATTGATTACTGTATGTTATTGATCCTTTTCAATAACCATCTTAAAATTTTAGGTCAATGATTTTTTCATCATTATTATCTACAACATGGTTGTTGTCGCAATTTTAGGTACTTACTCATCCAGTACTTTAACAGTAGCATTATTGAACTATGTCGACATTAATAATTGACATCACCAATCTCATAATTTCGACATTGATCATAATTGTGACACTACATGTGACATTCAACATTAATCTATCCATTAGGCATGGGTTTATTGTGGACATTACACTTAGGATACCTTTATGTTAACTCTTATTCTCCTTTATCATAATTTTAGCATTCATTTATGCACCTAATGTCAACTTAAAAGTTTTAATTCTCTTACGAATTCGACATTGACTATTCAACGGTCATTGATTTGTTGTAACGTCCCGTAATTTTACGACTTTGGAAACTGGATATTTAATTGATTTTAAATATTCAAATATAGAATTTGTAAACTTAGATAATCATATTTCAAGTAATAAATAAGAATGGCAAACTTATTTCTGGAAGTGAATTAAGATCTGGAACTTTTATCACTAAATTTACAAAATTTACCAGATACAGACTTATTTTATACGAATGATATGATAATAATATAAATTTGATTCAATAATGATTTAATGATTAAATAATGATATGATAGAATTTATCGGCTATTGGTATTGGTATAAACTTGATTAAATAATAATATAAATTTGATTTAATATGATTTAATAATAATAGAATTTGGCGGTTATTGGTATTGTTTTAATGATTAAATAATGATATGATAATAATATAAATTTTATTCATAATGATTTCATAAACATACAGACTTATTTTATAAGAATTGATAAATTTTGTCGTACGTTAACAAATAAACGTCGTATTTTTACACTTAGATTTTAATATTATTAAATATGGTTTAATAATTCAAATGAAATTGTTTTAATAAATTAAATACGATGAAAAATTATTTCAATTTTGGTTTACATAAATAAATTGTTTAACAAAAATGTCAGAATGTGAACGTAAAATATTTTGTCAAAAATCAACGTTTTGTCGATTAAAACTTATCGCTACGTTGTCCCACCTTTATTTTCTTACATGGTTACATATATCCAATTACTATAAGTATTAATTAATTCACTAATCAAGTTTACTTTTACTAAACATACTTAAAAAATTCTAGAATTTAATTAAGAAAAAATAAGCATAAAATTCCAAAACATGTCAAATCAAACCAAACATAATTATTACTTCACTTTTTTTTTACTCCTTAAGTGAAAGTGACATAAAGCATGATTATAAATGTGATGTTAAGTGTTGAAAAAAACAAAGTTGCTTAAAAAGTAAGTAAAGGGTGTTAATAATATTTTATACCAAATTTTTCCTACAAATACCTACCTCCATTCTCACTTTCTTTAGCACAAAATTTTCATCTTCTTCCTCCTTTTCCAAGCCATTTTTCCAATCTCTATTGGCTTCTTCTCTTCTCTTTCCTTACTATATTTTTCTTAAAATCATATTAAATCAACTCCAAACATCATCAAACTTGCTAAATTTCTTATATTGTCATCAAAACATGGTTCGATATCTAAGAAGTAAAGAAATGATCAAGGAAGAGGTAGAATAAGGTAAGACCAAACCATTTGAAAGGAAGAACATAAGTTCGTGAAGCTTCGAAACAAGAAAAAGAGAAGGAGGTGTTATCGGAATCAAAAGGAAAGTCTACGAAAAAGATTGGTGGAGTAAAACTAAAAGTGAGCACTCATATTTTAAAGTTACTAATTTCTAAAAATATTCCGCGTTAATTACATAAAAAGTTTGGTATATGTTGGATGATTAAATGTTTGATAATTTGGTTGATATTATGGTTGATTATATGTTTGTGATATGGATGATAGCATGGTTTGATAAATGATAAGAGAAATGGTCAGTAAGCATAGTTAATTCAATTGAAATTAAATACACATAAATGTGTGCATGGAAATTATTTATCCTCTTAATAATTTCAAAATATCTAAAAAGATTGAAATGATATTATAATAATACAATATTGTGACATAAAATGAAATGAATAATAATTTGAAATGATGAAAATATTGTTTTAAATGAGCTAAAATAGTTTAGATATGTTTTAAAACAAATTTTAAGTGTTTCGGACAAGTTCCAAAGCAGTTCACAAAATTGTTCAAAATCGAGCTCGTCGAGTAGCCGCGGTTCGTAAATTTTGACCCGTAACTTCAAATTAACGTGGAGAATGATTTATAAGTCAGATTTCATCGAAACAGGAATTCTTTGGTCCATAATGATAATATTTTTCCAATGAAGAAAGAAAATCAAGATTTCATTTAGTCCATTTTTGAAATATGTCCAAAACCATTTTCTAAAAACATCGCGGTTTTGCAGTTCGGAATCCAAAAACGGGTTTCTTTAAAAATATATTTTAAATGTTTTAAAAAAAATATGAAATAAATTCTAAAAATCTTTTAAAATGTTATAAAATAGATTTAAGTTGAAAATATGGATTTTTAAGTAATATAAAAGTGGTTTTGCAGAATATAGCTTTTAAAACACTATTTGCAACATTTTTTGCAATGTGTTTCGCATCATTTTTAAATAACCTTTGAAGTGGAGCTTCAAACTTAACGATTCTTTCCCAAATTTTTTGTGAACCATTTTAAAAGAATAATTATGTATTTTATGGATGGTTTGGAAGTTTAAATAAGAGTTTGAATAAATGGTTAAGAAAAATTGTTTATAACACCAAAGTAAAAAGTGAAGAAGATTGAATATATAACAAAATGAGAATGCGGAAACGACTAGTACATTTGTTCCGCCTGTGAGATCTGAGAAGATAAAACAAGATGTTTATCTAAGGTCAGGGATGGAGCAACCAGTGCCCTGAACTTACCTGGCCTATGTTTTCTCTTTTTAGGCAAGGGGTGGAGTAGATCGAAAGGAAAGCTCGGATGCTCTAGAAGATCATATTTAAGTTTTTCCACAATGAAAAGACAGAAACAAATTCTTTGAATTCTCATTAACCACTTAATATCTCTTTTTTTGATGGTTGGTACGAAGAAACCGGGATCGGGTTGGGAGATTCCTATCCGAAAAACTAGGATCGGATTTGGGTGAACCCTATCCGAAAAACCTTTCAAACTATAAATAAAACATATTAAAGACAAAGATCATTAAAGAAAAAGATTTTCATGATGTAGGATTACTTGCCAGTAGTCCCTGGAGGTGAAACTTACCGTATTTAAGGTGGCAGTAGTGCTCTGTGATGAAAATCTTTGATTTTTCAAGAATATGATTTGAAGTCAAGAAAGAAATCTTAAATGAGATTTAATAAATGATTTGCGAGTATTTTCCCTATGTTAAAAGTTATAAATTAAATCTAAGAAATTTTTGATTAAGATTTAAAAAAATGATTTGGAGAATTTTTCCTGAGTAAAAGAGAAAATGATTGGAATTATTCCAAGATCTAAAGAGGATTAATAAATCAAACGACTTAATAAATTAGGCTTAATGATTCCATATACACTTGGAAAAAAATGCAATAAATTGAAAAGTATATATATGATAAATATATTTTATTTAAATAAAATATGAAGTAATTGATTGATGGTTGATGTTCATATGAGCTTAACATTTTTAAATCGATAATCAGCTTTGAAGGAACCGGGGTTGAATTTGGGTGATTCCTATCTGAACACTACTTCGAACCAATGTATACGTTTGAAAGTGAAGACATGTTGAAGATGAGGATTATTGAAGACCGAGAATCTTCATAACGTGAGGATTTCTTGTTGACATGCTTTGGGTCACTCCCATTGTAGAGTTATTTATAGCAGTGGTTTCCTCGTTGTGGATATTTTTCCAGATTGAAAGGACTACTCGCTACTAGTGGTTGTAGGAGAGTGCCTTCGATTTCTTTCAGTCCCAGAATGAACCTTTATGAAGAATGTCCGACATTGCATTTCTGATCATATTAATTGACCTCTATCGATGTATCATCTACTTGGTGGCGGAGAAGGCAACTTCTCTTAGCTTAACACCCTTTCCTGAGACATAAGCGCTCATGAGTTATACATTGGTAGAAATTAGTTGTGTGATTAAGGAATGGCAATGTGGAATTCAAAGTGGAACCTGTTATGACTAAAGCGTGGTTTTTTATGAAAAGCATGGCTTTGAAGAAATTGAGCGTAGCCTCATTAGCCTCACATCTCGGAAGATGATATGGGATACTATGTGGTCTGACAGACACAAATTCAAAATAAGTGAGTATGTATGGTGGTGCCCAATACGTTGGGCCCTTTCGGGGAAACGTACCTCAAGGCATTTATTGCCCCATTTTGATAAAATGGTTAGCTTGAGAAAAGCGAGGAACTACTGGTTATCATTGGTAGTATAACAAGTACAATTCCAAGTGACTAGCTTGAGAAAGGCGATTAAGGCACCATGGAAACTATGTTTGTTATCCTTGGATCAGAGAAAAGGCCACTAGTTCCCTATCATGTTGAAAATCCAATTCCAATACGAGATTTATAGTTGTAGTCCCAGAATAGCTGCAATGACTTGCAAACATTTCAGTTACCCTCTTTTTGAATCATATATTCCGTTCGGTATATTCGATTGACTATTATGGTATTGATACCTTATTTGAATAAGTTTAAAACGAAAAGTATTTTTAAAAGAATGTCATCAGAAATAATATCAAGTGTATTTTGGTATAAACGTGTTTTGGTTATCATAAGGTAAAAATCTGTCCATGTTTATATGTGGGCGTGGTCTTATGAGATACCCTTCTTTTCAAAGGTTTTGATAACATAGTCATTTTAATTTTTGAATATCTCTATCAAGGTTGATCCAGGTATTTTTAATACTACAGTCAGATCTGAGTAGTTTCAGGTTTAGTTAAAGACGGTTGGTGTTTCCAAAGGACAGTTGGAGATCTTCATCATCGTATGGGCGTATTCTTGCATCCGCTACATCTATTACATTTGTTTTGCTGTTTTCAGCATTTGTAAAGACAATAATTTATAACTATCTAGGCTGAATCTAGGTTAAACTCTGATATTGTATTTTAAAATTTTCCGCTATAAAGATTATTATTGAAATAATACATATTATTCCATTCATGTGAGATTCTACTCTATCTTTATTTTCTTTCTACCCTTAATGATCCGTCTTTTCATGCAATTTGAGTTAGATATGCATGGTGTATTGTCGATTCAGTGAGTATAGGAAAACGGGCCATTGTATTTGGTATCAGTGCTTAAGTTGAGTGAACACCTATGTTTTGTTGGGATACGTCTCATCAGAGATAGGGTTAGTAATACCCAAAGATGAGTAGCTCATTAGAGGTAGGGTTAGTAACGCCCCTAGAATGAGTTTGAGTGTATATATGAGTGCGTATTTATTATTGGATACAAAAATGTTTTGTGTTGATTTATCGGTTGAGTATTTATAAACTCTAGTCGATATGGGAAGTACAACTATATCGATGTGTATTTCTAAACTCTTAACAAGGCATATCGACACACTGTTTTGAAAAGATTATATTTTTCATATAAAGGAATGTCTTTCAAAAGATATAAAATTTTGTGTAATTAGGGAAATTTATAATATGCTTTCCCTTAGTGAAGTCTAATGGATAAGGTCTTAACTCGTCTAGTGATGGTTAAAATAATCTTCTAAGTATCAATCATATGCTGGCCTGGGCAAATGGTATTGAACACTTGGTAAATTATTCTTCTTATCATTGGAGGATGAAGGCATGTTCAAACGCAAACAAGTTGAATTAAGTATTTGGATAGAAGATGTTTGAATAAAATGAAATGGAAATGGAAATGTTAAACAATTCTAATCTTGGAATATCACTTGGTGGCAGAATGGCTTATTGTATGTCGAGTGATTAGTTTTGGATGACTCCAAAGCAAGCTCGAAGAGCAAGTGCACAAACAAAAGAAAAGGCAAAACTAGGAACCTTTGCAAACATCGACCATTACTATTGTGGTGAGAAAGTGCATCATGCAGTTATGTGTGAAACAAAGAGAAGGAAGAAGCAGAGGAGAGAGAAAAAAATTCCGATCGGGATGATATAGTCCATTTCAAGTGTAAAGAGAAGGGGCATTTTCTACATAAATGACCTAAAATCAAGAAGAAACCAAGAATTAAAAAGAAGAAAATGGGATGTAACGATCTCATTTTTAAGCCAAATTTAATTTAGTGACTAATACAATTTTTAGAATTAATTTGTGAATTAATTTGAATTTTCCAAAGTAAATAAGATATGTATATGTGTGTATATACAGATTGTAAATAGAATTTTGATTTGAAATTCAAAAATAAATATTTTGAAAATAAATTGGATTTAAAAACTCTAAATTTTAGAACTAACAAAAATATGTTTTCTAATATTAATATATATATATATATATATATATATTGTGATTTGGAAGTTATGTTTTAAATTCAATATAATAATTTTTCAAAAGCTATTTAAAGTTAAATTCGATATTTTAAAAAAAACTTATACATAATATATATGTGTTTATTTATTAATGTATAATTAAATTTTAAATCATTTCCTTTAAGGTTATATAAATATAAATTAAAGGAAAAGTTTAAAATATAAAGAATATAAAACATATATATATATATATATATATGACTAAATTGGAAATATAATATAAAATAAATTTTGTAAAAACATATTTAAACATAAATGCATGCAAACTTACAAAAGTAAACCATTTTAACATGTAAATTTACAAGTGTAGGTATTATAATAGGAAATTAAACAAGTGTAAAGTAAGTTAGCATGCAAATATAACAAGTGTCCTATTTTTCATTTTCTTTTCATTTTTAAATTTAGTAAATAAAGGGAAATCAAAGTTATATATATATATATATTCCTCTAACTCCTTTCTCATTTTTCTATCATATATTAAAACTAAAGAAACAAAACCCAAAAACCTGAGAAGAAAAATTAAAACCCGAAAGGAATTAAAATCAAGTTAAGATTCAAACCCGAAAATAAGCAAATCAAAAATATCAGTCAGGTTTCAGATCAAAATCAAATAACTACAAACTGTTTCAATTTGATCTAAAGCAAGCAATGGTTTCAAATTCAAGTTGCAACCCAAGTTCAACTCAGTAATTAAAGTGAAGATCAGATCATCTCAAAAACAACAATTAGTTTTCAAGTTCAGAAGTAAATTTCCAGGCTATGTTCCCTGTTTTTCAATAGGTGAGTAAACTAATATATTAAACTTGAATCTGTGTATATATATCCTAATGTTTTGAAGCGTATGGTGAAAAATGTGTGTATGGATGTAATAATATGCCTGTGTAAATATATAAACATATATATATAGGTGGATTGATGTGTGCATGTCTGTGAACCAGGTATGCATGCTGCTGTTTTAAACTTTACAGGTTTTAAAAAGTTCAAATTTAAATCTCTCTTCCCCTAGTATCTTTTAGGTTAGGATCTATAAATGAAAAATGTTTGTAAAAATGTAAAATTATTTTTAAAAATGTTTTCAGACGAAAATATTTGGTAAATATTTCGAAAAGGTGAAATTATAGTAAAATATTTTTAAATCAGGAAAGTCAATGATTTTAATTTCATGTTTTGATTTCATAACTAGATTCATACTCAAGAATAGTGAATTTTGATATTAATATCATGATTTTTAAGTTAGTAATTCTGGAGATATTGCGAGTTGAACTGACTTGGGTATTTCATCAAATTCTGGCGATCATGGTGATATTGAATTTCGAGGTTCTGATTAGAGGAGGTCGAAGTGATGGGGGATGGGGCAAAACTGGAGCTATGTTTTTTCGATCGCCGTCGTGGCTTGGAGGAGGTAATTTAGGGTTTAAGACCCTATACGAGATGACGAGGTTGTAAAGGGCAATGCGGCATCGTGGCGAAGACGATTTGAACCGTAGTAGGGGATTAGGAAGAGGATGGTTTGGGGAGTTTCTAGGCGGAGCGGCGAGGTCCCTGGTGGTCGCAGGCGACAGCACGAGGAGGTTTTAGTCGATTGATTTGGTTCCAGTGAGGGGTCGAATAGCTCGAATTTGATTTTAGGCGAAATCGAAGGAGCTATGTGGTCAGGATTATCGACGACGTGTTAAGAGTCGTAGTGTCAGTCGAAGATGGTTGGATCGGACGTGCACGTACACATGTGCACATTTGTATCTGGCTTGATTGGTTTACTAATGATTTTGAGGAGAAGATTTTGTCTTTGAGTGTTGTCTCGGGAAGGTTGGATTGTGGCTCGGGTCTGCTATCTGATTGGTACGTGAGTATGTATAGGTTTCAAAATTTAAATCAAAATAGAAAAAAATGAGAGGGGTAGTTCAGGGTTTTGCTCGGGAAAAATTTGAAATGGCTCGGGTAGGAACTCGAGTTTGTCTCGGGTACATGTTGTAACAGTTTTAAATTTTAAATAAAACTAGTTTTAAGAGTTAAACAACTTCTTAATTAATTATATTATATAATAATTGTATTATTTAAGTTTTGGGTATGTTAAAGGATTTAAAATAAATTATTTTATAATTAATTAAGTTTAAGGTATTTATTTATATGTTTGTCCTTTATTTTTAATTAATTCTTAAGTTTGTTGTAAATAAACGTAATAACATAATTAAGTAATTAATTAAGAAGATGAAATGTTTTTAATTCATTTGTTAATGATAAATTTACTTAATCAAGTTTTAAAGGATTTCAAAACAAAGGTATTAATCAAGTTATCAAGGAATTTTTCAAAGGTTAAATTCTAAAATTAAGTGTTTCTAAGATTAATTAATTTGGTTTTAAATAAATTATATGGGATAATTATGTGATTTAGATCCCTAAGTGTTTTTAAAGGATTTAAAGATGTAGGTAAGTAAGTGTTTAAAATAAATGTATTAGACTTTAATTAATCAAAAGGTCTCAAGTGATTTTATATCTTGATGATTAATTTCAAGCCTTTAGTTTAATAAGATTTAAATGATGTAATTAGTTAAGATAAACGATTTATCTTTAATTAATTTAGGGTCTTGATTAATTAAAGGATCATTAATTAATGTGATTAATTAAAGGATCATTAAGTTTTTAATTAAGTAGGATTTGGAGGCAATTAATTTAATTTATTTGGTGATTAAATTAAATTAATTAGGGATTAAGTAATTGATTAAGATAAATGGTTTATCTTAAAATTAATTAAGGTCTAAAGTGAATTGAAGGATCATTAGTTGGTAATTTAAAGGACAATTACTTAATGTAATTAATTAAAGGATGATTAATTTATGTGAGTAATTAGAGGATAATTACTCAATAAGAGTAATTAAAGGTTAATTAATTATTAATGGTTAATTAACTAATTAAGGGATAATTAATTACTTAAAGGTTAATTACTTAGTATAAGTAATTAAATATTAATTAATTAGTTAATGATCAAAGGTTAATTAATTTAAGATTAAAGGGTAATTAATTTATTGAGGGCTAACTAATGTAATTAATCAATGGTTGGTTAATTAATGTTAGTAATTAAAGGATAATTACTTAAAGGACAATTACTTAATGTAAGTAATTATAGAATAATTAATTTATTAATTAGTAATTAAGGATAATTAATTAATTTTATTAACTAATTCAATAATTAATTAAAATGATTTGCAATTAATTAATCTTAATTAAGAAGGGTTAGGTGAATAATTCATAAACAATTAATTCATTACGAGTTAATTTAATTAATTAAAATTATGAGACAAATTAATCTTGTTATGGATGATTGGATTATGTTGAATGTCTTGAATTGTTTGACATCTCTGATATGTAATGTTCTGTGATATGAAATGTTTTGGATTGAGCTATGATAAATGTAAGCTATTTATCTGTGATGTATTGCTGTATGCATATGACTTCTGAATTGAATTAAATTGTTTACTTAAAAAAACTTGGCCTTTAAAAGGGCATTTGAATTTCAACGAGACCGGGGGTCAGATTCCAAATGGTTATCCAAAAACCACATCGAATCTTAAAGATGGATTTTTGTTTAAAAGAATAAAAATTAGAAATTTGTATCCACATGTTTTAAAAATAAGCACTCATTATTTGGATTAGCCAGGGGAGGACATTAAGTCATAAAACTCATTCCGAATAATGATACGACAAAATGGAATTTCCATTAGAAGACGGTGGTTGAAGACAGGGTATTTTCGAAAACAAAAGGGTTATCTGTCGATTGTCTCTGCACTGAGTTGCTCCGGTATAGAGATTACCATAGGTGATGGGGAGTCCAGAAGTGATTAAGGAATATCCAGATTTGCAAGGACTTTTTCCTTAATTGGACGAAGTGCCTTCGGTTCCATTCAGACCCAGGATGGAATTGTATGGATGTATGTCTGACATTACACTTTGAGATATAAAGCTGGTTTCTATCAAATACATTTTTGTTTGGTGGCGGAGAATTTATTCTCATAGCTTAACACCCTTCTCTAAGACGTACGAGCTCAGACGTTATGTAGTTGATGGTTACTAGTAATATACTCCCAATTTGGCAATGTGGCATTCTAAGTGCTGAGCATTAGATGGTCGAAGCATGGATTTTGTATAAATATAACTTTATGGGACGAGACTTCATCGAACCTCACACCTCGAAATTGGTCAAAACAGGAAGGATGCGGCAAGGTTATGGGGGTCGCGACCCTCAGAGTATGGTATTTCCTTCTGGATAAAAAATGGTATCATGGTATGGAGTCTAGATATTTTACTTATGTGGATTTGTTGGAATTTGTGATAGCGCCTCAGTAAAGGTCGGTTATGACCGGGGGATGGCATACTCGTGAATGTTAGTTACCTAGTTACAGAGGTATCCTGGCCATGTGTTGGTAGAGATCCGACGTCCCTCCAGAGGCGTACCCATTTGGATAATGGAAGTTCCTTAGCCTTGACCATTTGTTGGAAATTCAAACAATCAATACGAGCCCTGTACGGTTTTAGTTGTAAACCTGCCATTTAACATGGTAGCTATAGTAGGTATACTATAATGGTATGTATGCTGTCTAAGATTAATATTATACTTTCGAAATGTTTTCCAAACTATGCACTAATAATGATAATATCAAAAAGGATTTTCGCGTATCAAGGATGTTTGACTGCTATAAGGAGAAACCTCTCCCAAGTGTGCGATTGCATTGTGTGCGTGCCGGGAGACCTTATGGTAGTTTCATTTTCCAAAAAAGCATAACGGATTTCTTTTCATAAATTCTTTCTGTTCCTTTGTACAAATAATTGTTTTTATGTTTGTTCACAGTAGTCCTATGACTGACTCGGAGTTTATTGTTCCCTTATCTAAACTCTGGGTGCCTATAATTTTCCACACGGACAGTCTAGATTCGGGTTATCTGTAGGTTTAGATAGTAGATGTGGAGTTGGAAGCCTTTGGTTGCAAAGCCTAGACCATCACATTTTTGGTAGCCTTAGTCTTTGGAGCTTTTAGAGATTTTGGTTTTGATCCTTTTGCTTTGGAGATTTGGAAATGAAGATGCAGTATTGTTGGAATCACTCTCTCTCTGTCTTCGAAGACTCTGTTGTTGTTATATCTTTCCGCTGTTTGTTATATTCCGCTGTTTGTTGCATTTATAGTGCTCTGTTATTTTTGGGCATTTTTTGTATCCATTTTATGCATCAATAGAAATCATTTTGTTTTCTGCTGTGTTTTTATCATCTAATGTGTTATAGCTCCAGCGAACCGAACTCCAATGTTTGAATCTCCGACATTCGAATACGGGTGATGTATTGGACGTCGATTTTCAAACGTCGGATCCCGGGTTGTTACATTTTTGGGATCAGAGCTAAAGGTTGAGTAAGAACTTTAGCTTTTGGAGTATAACTCATTAGGTGACTCATTAGAGATAGGGTCAGAAATGCCCTTGAATGAGTATCCGAAGATAATTTGCCCATATGCCTAAGTCAATTTAGTGCAAGAAGAGGACGAGGTAGGGGACAAGGGAGTACCACTACAGATGGTCAATACCCTACAACAACAATGGTAGGAGCATCTCTTCACATTCAACCCCAGCCAAATCTGGTAGAATTATATCCAAATTTCTCAAGACTTGAAGGGAAATCATTCATAGATTCAGAGACTATTATGGAAGCGCAAGCTTGCATTCGATCTTGTGAGAGGATTTTTAAAGGATTGAAATTGGAGACCATTACTTTGGTGGCTTCCTGGCAGCTCCAGGAAGAAGCGTTGGTTTGGTGGGTGACCATTACTTTGGCCAAATCGCGGAATGAGTTTACATGGGATAGATTCAAGCAAGTATTAAAAAGGCGTTATATGCCTTCCGTTGGTATTTCCAGGATGTATCAAGAAGATTACCTCATTTCTTATTTATGATAAAATTGTTAGAGTTCTATTCGACACTAGAGCCACGCATAGTTTTATTTCCCAGCAAACCGTAGGAGAGTCAAATCTTGAACCCGAATTCGTAGATGAACATATTGTGTAAAGAAATCGGTAGTTAGCCCCGCGAATTTTTGTTTACGTTGAAGAAAAATTCCTATTTCGTATTCTCATCATCAGTTTCCTATCATCTTTTTTGTTCTTGACTTCAATGAATATGTAATTTTACATGGAATGAATTGGTTAACAAAATATGAAGCTATATTAGATTACATCAATAGAACAATTTCAGTCAAAACCAAACTTGGGAATTTTGTTGTGATTTCTTGTGAGGATCAAAGTCCGAAGAGGGACAAGCTAATGTAAACTTTAGGGTATTCTGACCTGAGAATTTCCTGAAGTAGTTTAGAATCCATACGTATTGTTCGAAAATTTCCTATCGTATTTGAAGAAGTTAAGTCTTTACCTCCCCATGGGAAAATCGAATTAAGAATCAACTTGGTTTCCAATGCCTGTCTAGTTGTGCATACAAGTCATAGGATGGCGCTAAGGGAAAGAGTAGAGAGAGTTAAGCAAACCAAAGATTCACTGGAGAAAGGATTTATATGACCTAGTCATTCCAGTTGGGATTCAGCTGTAGTATTTGTAGCCAAGTCCGATGGATCTTTGAGATTGTGCGTAGATTATCGTGATCTTAATAGGTTAACCTTTAAGAATAAATTTCCTTTGCCCCAAATCGACGACCTATTCGATCAATTGCATGGTCCTCGATTTTTTGCAAGATGGACCTCGCCCAAAGATGTAACAGCCTGATATTTTCAGCCACTCGCATCCACACATGCCAGACTTAAATTGCTCAAAATACCGCATTGCAATTAAATTTTGGAGCAAATGAAATACAATCACAGAATCACAGACACAGTAATATCAGAATAACTCGCAGTGGAAATTAAAATACCATAGTAGTTCATGAAGCTACTATAACAAACTCTCAAAACATAATACATAATATTAGTCTGAAAAACATATACAATAGAAATCTCAAATACATAGCAGTTTATGAATACCAGAGCTGAAATAGAACAACTGAAACTAAAAGGGAACAAATAATTAGACAAGCAGAATCTCCATCGATTCCTAGCTCTAGAAAAGAAATCCAAAGCTAAGTTGTAAATACTCAGGCTGACTCGAGCGTAAAATAAAACACAAAACACTCAAGTCAGGACATATATACTTATATAATGTAAACCAACTAAAGTGATATGTAGTAGTACTGTACAATAACTTAAAGGATGCTTGGGATCACCCATCCATTAGGGATTAGTTAAACTATAAGCTAAATACATCCCATGGTTAAAATTTCAAAAACAGTAATTTATACTTCGAAATCAAATATCATTTCAAAATTCAATATTATTCAGAAATCCATTTCAAAATATCAAAATATCATATCTTTCAAAACCTCATTCAGTTTTATTTAATTTAAATACCATTTCAAATCACAATTCAAAATGGTTTATATTTCAAATCAAAAAACTCCATTTAAACCAATTAAATATTCCAATAAAACCAATTAAATATTCCATTTAAATCATTTAAATATTCCATTTAAATCATTTAAATATTCCATTTAAATCAATTAATAGTGAAGTTATTATATTTAATAATCAAATATCAAATTCTCTTAAATTTAACCTTTTCAAAGCTCATTTATTCTTTTAAATTTATCAAAACGTTATAAATTCAACTATCGCAGCACTTAGAAGATGCTACGGAGAGTTATGTTTTAAAACAATTCATTTAACAAAGATAGCATTTAAAATGCTGTAATAGGTTTAATTTAGTTCGAATAAAACCTTAGTTAATTTAAGCAACTACAGCACTTACAAAGTGCTATAAGAGACCTTAATTCAATTTAGTCATTTAGTTCATTTCTATCAACTACAGCATTTATAAATGCTGTAATATTCTTTACATTAGAAATAATAACATTTCAAAAATGATGTTAATTAAATTCCAAATAATCAATATAATTTCGCAAAAAATTAAATTTTTATTTAAATCAATTTAAACTTATAAAATCATATATTTTCATTTTTAAAACGATCATTTCAATACCCTTATATTCATGATTTTATAAAGTTAAATTTTCATTCAAAAATCAATTAATAATAATTTATTTATATAATTCAACATTCCATTTCAATTCTTTATAATTAAATTTTTAACTTAACACTTAAGTTTAAATTTCCAAATATAACTTATTTTTCATTTTATTTACTTAACTTAAAATTCGTTTTTAAACAAAATTCACAAATTCCCAATCTAAGTTATATTTAAAAATTCAACTTAAATATTCATTTATTTAACCCTTTAACGTATTCAAAAATCATTAACACTTTACAAAATCATTTTAAATTCGTTTTAATTCAAATATTATATTTATTTATCATATTTTCCTACTTAATTTAAATTCCATTTATACCTAAATCAAAATTTCCAAAATAACTTACATTTCAAATTTTCTAACCTTACCATTAATTTATTCCACTTATACATTTTCAGAAAATCAATAATATTTTACAAAAATAATTTTTAATTAAGTTTAAATCAAAATATTATAATATTTTCATTTCTAAAATACTTTAAAAAATTTAGAAAACATATTTTAACCACGGTCTTTAACAAATTTCTAATCTAAGTCCAATGATACGGATAATATATCATTTCAATCCGTAATTTACGAAGGAAAAAATCCGGCTTCTATCATTTCAAACCCGAAATCCCAAGTAAATGCAAATAAATAAAAATCGCTCAGGCCTGTCATTTCAGCCCATAACGATTTTTCCCTATTCTAAAGTCTGTTCGGGTATGCATCATTTCAACCCATAGTGATTCTAATCTAAGGGAACTTGCATGTGATAAACTGATATAAATAAATAGAATAGCATAATATACAGTAACATATGATATAATAGGTGTATAAGCATAGGTGAACATCATATGATCACAGCATAAGCTGTTACTACATAATAATAATATCTATAGATTTACAGGGTGTCAATTTACTACTTATATAAGTACGGAATGTCTGGTGAGAAACACTTACCTCTACAAGCTGGAGATAACAACCAAACACACAAACTAAGATCCACAAAGGCACGAAAGCACGACTACGATTCAAGAGTAGGAGAGACAAAGCTAATTGCCTTGTCAAATTTCAAACAAAAGAAAGTACAACATGGATTACAAACCAAAATATTACAAAACAGTGCTAGGAATAAATACACAACTCAAAGCTAACGCTTTTGCACTTGCATTCAACATCATATGCTTCAGCTATGGGCTATAAAAGAACTGTAATGGGATGGTTTTGGATCAGGTTTGGATCAAGTTAAGGTCATCTAAGTCAGCTATAGCAACATATGAAGTAGAAGAGGTATATTTGTGCATGAATGCACAAATTCAAGGCAAATACATGGATTTCAAGGCCATCAAAGGTCTCGGCCAAGAATGCATGGACAAGGTCAGGTCTGGGAAGATCAACTATAGGCATTGAAGAGGTCCAAGGCTCAGGTTATGGCTGGCGGTGGTGGTGTATGGGTCAGCCAAAGCATGATTGGAGTGGTGGAGACAAGGGGAGTTCGGCTTTGGTGAATCAAGTGGAGTTTTTGTCTTGGTAGAGCTTCAACTTGGATGGTCTCGGCTCTGGAATGGCAGTGGAGAGGAGGGTATGGTGGCTGGAATAGGTGGTGGTGGAGGCGGCCAAGGTGCTGGAGTAAGGAGGGCCGAACTTCATAAGATGGATGCAAGTGCAAAAATCAATAAATCAAGTAGAAAAATAGAAATGAATGAAAGTTTTTACCAAAATTCTTCTTCAGGATGATGGCCGATTGTTTTAGGGTTGAGAAGTATTTGTTTTTCATGTGAAAACAAAGTGGAGTGGTCAGCTGAAGAAAGAGATATGGTAGTAATTGAATGAATGTGGTGCTTGGTGATGAAATGACAACTTTGAATATGAAAAGGCATGCATATAAAAGGTCAAAACCTTTCAAATTTCTTAATTTCTTTTGAAATCTTAAATACATGTAAAATACATATACATACAGATAAAAATACAAAAATATGATGAATGCACAAAAATAAATAAATAAATTTTAATTAAATATAATTAACTTGAGAAAATAGCAAAAATTGGAAAATGGGCTTTAAAAATAGAAAATAAATGCAATAAATTTTGGAAATTTTTTATCATCGCTTTAAAAATATTTAAAATAAAATATATACCTAACATGTCATATAACACATATTAGAACATGATTTAACAAATAAAAATATTATTTATATAATTTAAAATAGAAAATTTACTAAATAAATCAATTTACACCCAATATTGTAAAGAACATAACTTTCACAATATAAATTGGATTTCAACGAAACGAAAAGAAGTATTCTTTAAATTAAATTTATTTTCATAATAAAGGATAAAATTAAAAAAAATCAAATATTTAAATTTTAAATTTAAAAGTCAAAGTTTGACCAGTGTAACGTACGCGATTTTTCGTTGCCGAAAAACCGAATAGTTAGGGTTTTAAAAAAAAGAAAGACAAAGAAAAAGAAGAGAAAGATAGAGAATATAGAGAAAAGAAAACAGAAAATTGATAAGGTAGAAAAAGATAGAGGGAAAAGAGAATAGAAAATAGAAAATGGAATAGAAAGAAAACATAGAGAATAGAACGGAACAGAAAACAACAGAACAACATCAGAATCTCACAATTCGCAGCGGAACAACATATAATAATAAATGAATAATCTTTAAACAAAGAACTATATCAGTTATTACATTTCATACATTACATTTCATAACATCATCATATCATCAGAGTGTACAACAACAAACAGTGCAGCGGAAAAAGAAATACTATATACTAGTAATAGCCATGCCATCCAGCTTGCCTCCAGCATTCCAGAATATCCTGATAAACCTTAACTCTTGACTGCCCGTGTGGAAATTGGTGGGCACCCAGAGTTTAGGAAGGAAAACAATAAACTCCGAGTCAGTCATGTGACTGGTGTGAGAACTCAAAACAGTTTATTTATCTTTAAAATCAAAATAGAGGAATATTTTTAAAGTCAATTCGCAATGCTTTTAAAAATGAGACTACCATAAGGCCTCCCGCACACACACACAATGCAAACGCAGAATCGGAGGAGATTTCTCCTTATGATAGTCAAAGATGCTTGATACGTATTAAAAAGAACATTTGATATTATTACTAGTGCATAGTGTAGAGAAAATCGTTTCGAAAGTAGAATATAAATCTTAGCCAGCATAGATATTTCGAACTATGCCTACTATAGCTAACTATGTTCAATAGCAGGTTACCGCCACATTCCATAGCAGGTTATACAACTAATACCGTACAAGTCCCGTATTGTTTCTTTGGATTTCCAACGAATGATCAGGCCAAGGAACTTCCCATTGCTACATGAGAATGCCTCTGGATGGACATCCCCGAGAACCAAACCGGATCTCTACCAACACAAGGCCGGGTTACCCCTAACTGAGTAACAACTGACCGAATATGCCATCCCCCGGTCCTTTGGGACCTTTTCACCGAGCGCTCGCAATCAATTCACACAATCATAACAAAGTGTTTTCAACATAAGTAAGTATCTGGGCTCCATACCATGATACCACCCTTTTCCAGAAGGAAATGCACACATCCTAAAGGGCGCTACCCCTCATAACCTTGCTGCTTCTTTCCTGTTTTGACCATTCACGGGGTGTGAGGCTCGACGAAGTCACGTCCACAAAAACATACTTTATACAAAAGCCATGCTTTGGGTCAACAAATGATCATAGAAATGATCACCAGGATAGACGATCAAATAAACGATCCTATCACAAATAATCAACACAATGATCATTTACAGCAACACTCAGCATGTCACATTACCAAATTGGGAATATATCGCTGATAACTTCAACTATATAACCTCTGAGCTCGTACGTCTCAGAGAAAGGTGTTAAGCTAAAAGAATAAATTCTCCGCCACCAACAGAAATATATTTGAATGAAATCGGCTTTATATCTCAACTTGTAATGTCAGACATACAATCCATACAAGTCTGTTCCGGGCTCGAACAAAACCGAAGGCACTTCTTACGAAGCCCTTGCAATCCGTGTATTCACAATCCCGATCGAATTTCCCATCACTTAAGGAATCTCTATACCAGGAGCTACCCAGTGCAGAGACAATCGATAGGTCATCCTATCGCTTTCACAAATACTCGGTCTTCAACACCGATCTTCAATGCAATTCACAGCGACGTATCACATATTCGGAATGGGTTATACGACCCCATGGTCCTTTCCCGGCTAACCCGAATAGTGAGCGCTTATTCAAAAATAAGTGTGGCATTCACATTCAACCAAATCACATCAAATACCCATTCAAAGGGAAATATTGATAGTCGGTTATTGAACTATCAATTGATATGCACAACATCACCAGTTTCCAAATAATTTTCCAAATTATTTATTTTCCAAAATATCTTCACTAGATATATAATTTCAATACTTCAAAAATAAATCAATATTTATTTTTAAACAGATTCCACTTTCTTTTATAAATTCCATAGTGAATTTTTAATCCAAAATATCCATGAATATTCGATTTCAATTATTCATTTCAATTTATCTTCAAAAAGATAAATTCTCAAAATATTCACTTTATATTGGAAAACATTTCCATACTTATTAAATAAGTAATTCACGAATTTTATTTATTTTCAACACTTAGAAAATATTCAATATACTTAAATCGAGATTAAGTATATATTTCATTCTTTAAGGAAATCATTCTCTTAACATATTTATTTGGGCCAAAACGAATGTTGCGTAAAACATCGTTACGACAACCCAAAATCACTAGTATAGGGATTCGAACTTAAGATAGATATATAAATCCCAATACTATACAAAACATTTCCTTTCGGAAATCATTTACTATAACAACAGTGTTATAGTCCATTATTTCCTTCTATTTCTCGAAAACGTCTATTTCAACAATAAATGTTGAAATCTATGGTTTCGAATCTCAACACAATTAAAACATCGTTAGATCGTTTTAATTCTATTTCAAATATCAAGTTCAAAACAATTTCTTTAACATCTTATTCACTATTCAAAAACGTGAATATTCTTTATTAACAAATTTCATCCTCTTATTCATTTCATTTTAAAGGATTTATTCACAGTTCAAAAACGTGAATATAACTCCATTAATAGGTTTCAACAATTTACTTATCAAAATAAGTCGTTTGCGAATTTATAAAACAACGTTTATAAATTCCTTTATTAACCTATATTCAATTCATAACCCAATTATAAACCAAAAGTTCACGTTATAAGTTAAATACTTATAATTTATTTGTTTGCAAAAATCGTTCCTTTAAACTTCACAATTATAAATCTTATAACTTATAAGATTTATTTATTCACCCAAATCTATTCTTTTAATATCCTTATAAATTTTATAAACCTACTGTTTAAAAAATTCCATTTATGACTTCACCGTTTATAATTCCATAAATTTCATTCATTTATGAAATTCATTTTCACTTCATTCAAACACTTATAAAAACTCGTTTTATAATGTCTATATTTCAATTTATAAATATCTATTTATAAATCTCTTAATATAAATCAATTTATATTATTCTTTTAAAACGTCTTTAAACTCCTTTATTATTTCACCATTTTGATTTATAAAATAATTAAATTTTATAAATCCTATATTTAAACTTTTCACAATAAATTCAAAAATCCAATTTAAACTATTTTATAAAATCATTAGCATCATATTCTCAAAAATCAGTTTTTAACTATATTTCTCAAAAATCATAATTTTTATAACATTAAAAATTATATCGTTTATTTATTTAAAATGAATCAATTTCCAAACATATAGTATATTTTCAAAAATCACTTAAAAAATCATTTTTTTTAAAGTTCCAAAACTTGGTCCAATGATGCTACATATCAAATAGTCAATCACGACAACAACGATATCATATATCTATATGATAATCCATCAAATATCAAAATATCTGAAATCAATAAAAACTGTTGAGGAATCCTGTTGGATCCCTCCAACCTGTTTTCCTTCATTCACAAACATTAGCACAATACCAATTTCGCTCCAGTACGAAATTATCGCGGTATATGGGATTTAAATATTATCCGCTTAATAGACGGCGCAATAGGGTCTCATCCGCTAAACAAAAAATGCGGGAAATCAATAACTCCAATATATACATATGCCAATATATATATATTGCTATTATATATAATACCAATTTCACTGTTTATGAAATATTCGCGGTATATGTTTTTAATAAATAACATCCGCTTACTAACGGTGTATAATGTCTATTTTAACAATCAATAGATATCAATCAACATTCAAACATGCATTCAAATATTTTAAATCTAACTATTTAAAATTAAAATCGAAACTGATTCGATTGAGTGAGAAGTTCTCACCTTGATTTTATTTCCGTTTTAGCGATTTATTTCGAATAAAATTAAACGGACGTTTAATTTTACCCAAAATTCTCACTAACTCCAAACGACTCCAATCCAATTTCATCGCGTAGTGCTCGCCCATACGATTCCAACGCAACTGGTTTCGCGCGTTTTCGACCTCGTATGAAAAAGTTATGCATTTTTGAAGTTATACGAATCTAAAATATAACTTTACAACATTTATATTAATTTTTCTAACCAAAATCAATCCTAGCCCTTGGATCCAAATCCAATGCCTCTCGTTCATCTTCCCAAACCCGCGTCCCCTTCTCCAGTAATTGAACACGCAACTCAAACCCATCAACACCAAACTAGGGTTCCACTTTGCAATCTCCTCGCTCGATGAAACTTCATCACGTCGCCACCACTAGAACGCCCATCACTTGCTCTATGTTCGGCCATCACCTGGTGGAGCTCGTCCATCCCCCCACCTCGAACCACGTGCACGAACCCGCCCCCTTCATACAACAATTGCCGTCAATCCACAACTCCAAACACGATCTCCACCGTTGAAAACGTAGCTCTCATCGCCCTCTTCAATACTCTAGTTGAAAGTTTATTGAAATATTGAGTGGATTGGGAGATAATTGGAGGAGAAGCTCGTGAATTTCTTGCCGTGGGTTGAGGGGTGGCGGCTAGGGTTTGTTTTCTTTTTTCTTTTTTTCTTTTTTTATGAAGAGAGTGGTCTATTTATAGAGTTTTGAACGACACTATTCATCCCGGAAATTCCGAACTCCGATATACGCGCCGTAACCAGCGTTTCTAGGGTTTACTCCACGTTCCGGACACAATGGAACAGGTTTCGAAAGCTAATTCGGACATCTGTGCGAGTTATGGCTATAAACATTCAATTTGAATTAAACCGATTTAAATCGATTTCTAGGCGTTTTAATTTGTATCGGACAAACGGTAAATCCTATTTACACGAAATTTGAAACCTTACAATAATATCACATTACGGATCCGATGAAACTGGTTTCGTCGAAATCCGAGACTTTTTGAAAAATGGCTATTTTAACTCGCCAAATTAAAATAAAAAAATAATTCGATGCGTTTCGAGCTGCCACGATCAAACGGTAACTCCGATTGACACGAAAATTGAAATCCGGTAAAAACTAACTATTACGGATCCAATGGAACTGGTTTCGTTCAATTCTGAGACTGTTCAAAAATTGACTATTTTCACTAGTCGATTTTAATATTAAAATATTCAATTTTCACAAATTAACTTTTAATTCGATTTTAAAAGTTCTAAAATATCATTCTAACTTCAATATGATAAAATAAAATTTTACAAATCATTTTCAATCATATTTAACCCATATTTTCAATTATTTCCATAATTTAACATATTAAATTATCGATTTAATTATCCAATTAAATTCAATAATTCAAATAAAAATTTATTTGACTTATAAATTCACTTATTAATATTTAAAATTAATTAAATATTCAAATTTTAATTATTAAAAATTCTGGGTCGTTACAATCTTCCCCACTTAAAAGAATTTCGTCCTCGAAATTAACAAGTAAGAAAAGTTACAGAATTTATTAACTTTCCAAAATTCATAATTAAATTCCTTACAAATCTTTACTAAGTTTTCAAATCATACTTAGTTATCTTTTCAAAAACAAGTACTATTGTTTAACTTTCAATTTTAAAATCAAAGTTTATAGTTTTCAAAATTTTCCAACTTTCTCAAATTTTTTCTAACGCCTTAAATTTTCGGAAAAATTCGCCATAGTCTCCTTTGCGCGGCTCGATCCGAAAAAAAAATGACAGTATATATATCACAAATATACATCTCATCAAGTAATGAGGCATCCCGAAGGGAAAAAATGTAAAAGTACGGTATGTAATCCGAGATATGTACCTTATATTTTATTAGCGAGCATATACAGCTAATATAGCGCGAAAGCGAGCTCCAAATGCAAAGCAAACGTGATCCGCACCTACTAATCACTCAACAAACAACATGAGAATCATGTATGTAGACAATAGTATCAATACACAACATATAGCAACATAATAACTATACATGCCAACATAGCAAATGCAACTAAAGCAACAAATGCAAACATCAACCAACTATCATCCAACTAACATTCATAACCAATAAATATTCATTCTTATTCTCATTAATATTCAATGAAATGGTTTTCAATTTAATCACATTTGATTCTTTAGCAGTGGATGTTTTTACTAACATTCATTTTCAATTAGTTTATATTCACTAATTCATATTCAAGTTGGTTCACTTCCAAATCAAATTCAATTCTATTCAAATTTATTTACTTCTAATTTGAATTCAATTCCTTTAGCTTTCAATTGGTTTAATTAATTGATTTTTATTCAACTTTCAATAACATTAGATTTTAATGAATTAACACTTATATTCATTATTTCATATCAATTTAATTTAATTGATTAATATTCAATCCATTCATTCAATTCAATTCAATCTCTAAAGTAAATTTTCCATTTAACTTTAAATTCATTTTTATTTACAACTCATATTCATAAATATATTCATATAGTTTCACTTCTCATATATATAAGTTTATTTCACAATTGTAAATCACTTTAATTATAATTCATACTCTTATAATTCTTTTGCTTACACAATTATTCTTCAATTTAGATTATTCAAACAACTAAACAATCCACTTATATACACTTTTAATAACTCTGAAAAATCATTTCTTTTATATACAAAATATAATCAAGGTAAAATTATTTCATTTACCCAATTTAAAACAATATTGTGTCGGTTTATCTTGTTTTAGAGTTTAGAAACCCCTTTCTACGATAGTTAGCTAGACTACATCGACCGAAATCTATAAACAATCAACCGATAAGTCAACACAATATAAAACAATTTATATTCACTAACAAATACGCTCTCATAGCTATTATTACACTCAAACTCATTCTAGAGTACTACTGACTCTATCTCTAATGAGTAATACCCAACAGAACCATGGTTGTCGCTTAACCATATGCTCTGATACCAAATGTAACGTACGCGATTTTTCGTTGCCGAAAAACCGAATAGTTAGGGTTTTAAAAAAAAAGAAAGACAAAGAAAAAGAAGAGAAAGATAGAGAATATAGAGAAAAGAAAACAGAAAATTGATAAGGTAGAAAAAGATAGAGGGAAAAGAGAATAGAAAATAGAAAATGGAACAGAAAGAAAACATAGAGAATAAAACGGAACAGAAAACAACAGAACAACATCAGAATCTCACAATTCGCAGCGGAACAACATATAATAATAAATGAATAATCTTTAAACAAAGAACTATATCAGTTATTACATTTCATACATTACATTTCATAACATCATCATATCATCAGAGTGTACAACAACAAACAGTGCAGCGGAAAAAGAAATACTATATACTAGTAATATGCCATGCCATCCAGCTTGCCTCCAGCATTCCAGAATATCCTGATAAACCTTAACTCTTGACTGCCCGTGTGGAAATTGGTGGGCCCAGAGTTTAGGAAGGAAAACAATAAACTCCGAGTCAGTCATGTGACTGGTGTGAGAACTCAAAACAGTTTATTTATCTTTAAAATCAAAATAGAGGAATATTTTTAAAGTCAATTCGCAATGCTTTTAAAAATGAGACTACCATAAGGCCTCCCGCGCGCACACACAATGCAAACGCAGAATCGGAGGAGATTTCTCCTTATGATAGTCAAAGATGCTTGATACGTATTAAAAAGAACATTTGATATTATTACTAGTGCATAATGTAGAGAAAATCATTTCGAAAGTAGAATATAAATCTTAGCCAGCATAGACATTTCGAACTATGCCTACTATAGCTAACTATGTTCAATAGCAGGTTACCGCCACATTCCATAGCAGGTTATACAACTAATACCGTACAAGTCTCGTATTGTTTCTTTGGATTTCCAATGAATGATCAGGCCAAGGAACTTCCCATTGCCACATGAGAATGCCTCTGGATGGACATCCCCGAGAACCAAACCGGATCTCTACCAACACAAGGTCGGGTTACCCCTAACTGAGTAACAACTGACCGAATATGCCATCCCCCGGTCCTTTGGGACCTTTTCACCGAGCGCTCGCAATCAATTCACACAATCATAACAAAGTGTTTTCAACATTAGTAAGTATCTGGGCTCCATACCATGATACCACCCTTTTCCAGAAGGAAATGCACACATCCTAAAGGGCGCTACCCCTCATAACCTTGCTGCTTCTTTCCTGTTTTGACCATTCACGGGGTGTGAGGCTCGACGAAGTCACGTCCACAAAAACATACTTTATACAAAAGCCATGCTTTGGGTCAACAAATGATCATAGAAATGATCACCAGGATAGACAATCAAATAAACGATCCTATCACAAATAATCAACACAATGATCATTTACAGCAACACTCAGCATGTCACATTACCAAATTGGGAATATATCGCTGATAACTTCAACTATATAACCTCTGAGCTCGTACGTCTCAGAGAAAGGTGTTAAGCTAAAAGAATAAATTCTCCGCCACCAACAGAAATATATTTGAATGAAATCGGCTTTATATCTCAACTTGTAATGTCAGACATACAATCCATACAAGTCTGTTCCGGGCTCGAACAAAACCGAAGGCACTTCTTACGAAGCCCTTGCAATCCGGGTATTCACAATCCCGATCGAATTTCCCATCACTTAAGGAATCACTATACCAGGAGCTACCCAGTGCAGAGACAATCGATAGGTCATCCTATCGCTTTCACAAATACTCGGTCTTCAACACCGATCTTCAATGCAATTCACAACGACGTATCACATATTCGGAATGGGTTATACGACCCCATGGTCCTTTCCCGGCTAACCCGAATAGTGAGCGCTTATTCAAAAATAAGTGTGGCATTCACATTCAACCAAATCACATCAAATACCCATTCAAAGGGAAATATTGATAGTCGGTTATTGAACTATCAATTGATATGCACAACATCACCAGTTTCCAAATAATTTTCCAAATTATTTATTTTCCAAAATATCTTCACTAGATATATAATTTCAATACTTCAAAAATAAATCAATATTTATTTTTAAACAGATTCCACTTTCTTTTATAAATTCCATAGTGAATTTTTAATCCAAAATATCCATGAATATTCGATTTCAATTATTCATTTCAATTTATCTTCGAAAAGATAAATTCTCAAAATATTCACTTTATATTGGAGAACATTTCCATACTTATTAAATAAGTAATTCATGAATTTTATTTATTTTCAACACTTAGAAAATATTCAATATACTTAAATCGAGATTAAGTATATATTTCATTCTTTAAGGAAATCATTCTCTTAACATATTTATTTGGGCCAAAACGAATGTTGCGTAAAACATCGTTACGACAACCCAAAATCACTAGTATAGGGATTCGAACTTAAGATAGATATATAAATCCCAATACTATACAAAACATTTCCTTTCGGAAATCATTTACTATAACAACAGTGTTATAGTCCATTATTTCCTTCTATTTCTCGAAAACGTCTATTTCAACAATAAATGTTGAAATCTATGGTTTCGAATCTCAACACAATTAAAACATCGTTAGATCGTTTTAATTCTATTTCAAATATCACATTCAAAACAATTTCTTTAACATCTTATTCACTATTCAAAAACGTGAATATTCTTTATTAACAAATTTCATCCTCTTATTCATTTCATTTTAAAGGATTTATTCACAGTTCAAAAACGTGAATATAACTCCATTAATAGGTTTCAACAATTTACTTATCAAAATAAGTCGTTTGCGAATTTATAAAACAACGTTTATAAATTCCTTTATTAACCTATATTCAATTCATAACCCAATTATAAACCAAAAGTTCACGTTATAAGTTAAATACTTATAATTTATTTGTTTGCAAAAATCGTTCCTTTAAACTTCAAAATTATAAATCTTATAACTTATAAGATTTATTTATTCACCCAAATCTATTCTTTTAATATCCTTATAAATTTTATAAACCTACTGTTTAAAAAATTCCATTTATAACTTCACCGTTTATAATTCCATAAATTTCATTCATTTATGAAATTCATTTTCACTTCATTCAAACACTTATAAAAACTCGTTTTATAATGTCTATATTTCAATTTATAAATATCTATTTATAAATCTCTTAATATAAATCAATTTATATTATTCTTTTAAAACGTCTTTAAACTCCTTTATTATTTCACCATTTTGATTTATAAAATAATTAAATTTTATAAATCCTATATTTAAACTTTTCACAATAAATTCAAAAATCCAATTTAAACTATTTTATAAAATCATTAGCATCATATTCTCAAAAATCAGTTTTTAACTATATTTCTCAAAAATCATAATTTTTATAACATTAAAAATTATATCGTTTATTTATTTAAAATGAATCAATTTCCAAACATATAGTATATTTTCAAAAACCACTTAAAAAAATCATTTTTTTTAAAGTTCCAAAACTTGGTCCAATGATGCTACATATCAAATAGTCAATCACGACAACAACGATATCATATATCTATATGATAATCCATCAAATATCAAAATATCTGAAATCAATAAAAACTGTTGAGGAATCCTGTTGGATCCCTCTAACCTGTTTTCCTGCATTCACAAACATTAGCACAATACCAATTTCGCTCCAGTACGAAATTATCGCGGTATATGGGATTTAAATATTATCCGCTTAATAGACGGCGCAATAGGGTCTCATCCGCTAAACAAAAAATGCGGGAAATCAATAACTCCAATATATACATATGCCAATATATATATATTGCTATTATATATAATACCAATTTCACTGTTTATGAAATATTCGCGGTATATGTTTTTAATAAATAACATCCGCTTACTAACGGCGTATAATGTCTATTTTAACAATCAATAGATATCAATCAACATTCAAACATGCATTCAAATATTTTAAATCTAACTATTTAAAATTAAAATCGAAACTGATTCGATTGAGTGAGAAGTTCTCACCTTGATTTTATTTCCGTTTTAGTGATTTATTTCGAATAAAATTAAACGGACGTTTAATTTTACCCAAAATTCTCACTAACTCTAAACGACTCCAATCCAATTTCATCGCGTAGTGCTCGTCCATACGATTCCAACGCAACTGGTTTCGCGCGTTTTCGACCTCGCATGAAAATGTTATGCATTTTTGAAGTTATACGAATCTAAAATATAACTTTACAACATTTATATTAATTTTTCTAACCAAAATCAATCCTAGCCCTTGGATCCAAATCCAATGCCTCTCGTTCATCTTCCTAAACCCGCGTCCCCTTCTCCAGTAATTGAACACGCAACTCAAACCCATCAACACCAAACTAGGGTTCCACTTTGCAATCTCCTCGCTCGATGAAACTTCATCACGTCGCCACCACTAGAACGCCCATCACTTGCTCTATGTTCGGCCATCACCTGGTGGAGCTCGGCCATCCCCCCACCTCGAACCACGTGCATGAACCCGCCCCCTTCATACAACAATTGCCGTCAATCCACAACTCCAAACACGATCTCCACCGTTGAAAACGTAGCTCTCATCGCCCTCTTCAATACTCTAGTTGAAAGTTTATTGAAATATTGAGTGGATTGGGAGATAATTGGAGGAGAAGCTCGTGAATTTTTGGCCGTGGGTTGAGGGGTGGCGGCTAGGGTTTGTTTTCTTTTTTTTTATATGAAGAGAGTGGTCTATTTATAGAGTTTTGAACGACACTATTCATCCCGGAAATTCCGAACTCCGATTTACGCGCCGTAACCAGCGTTTCTAGGGTTTACCCCGCGTTCCGGACACAATGGAACAGGTTTCGAAAGCTAATTCGGACATCTGTGCGAGTTATGGCTATAAACGTTCAATTTGAATTAAACCGATTTAAATCGATTTCTAGGCGTTTTAATTCGTATCGGACAAACGGTAAATCCAATTGACACGAAATTTGAAACCTTACAATAATATCACATTACGGATCCGATGAAACTGGTTTCGTCGAAATCCGAGACTTTTTGAAAAATGGCTATTTTAACTCGCCAAATTAAAATAAAAAAATAATTCGATGCGTTTCGAGCTGCCATGATCAAACGGTAACTCCGATTGACACGAAAATTGAAATCTGGTAATAACTAACTATTACGGATCCAATGGAACTGGTTTCGTTCAATTCTGAGACTGTTCAAAAATTGACTATTTTCACTAGTCGATTTTAATGTTAAAATATTCAATTTTCACAAATTAACTTTTAATTCGATTTTAAAAGTTCTAAAATATCATTCTAACTTCAATATGATAAAATAAAATTTTACAAATCATTTTCAATCATATTTAACCCATATTTTCAATTATTTCCATAATTTAACATATTAAATTATCGATTTAATTATCCAATTAAATTCAATAATTCAAATAAAAATTTATTTGACTTATAAATTCACTTATTAATATTTAAAATTAATTAAAAATTCAAATTTTAATTATTAAAAATTCTGGGTCGTTACAACCAAATTGACCAAAAATCCACTTTTTTGGAAAATATTCTTTATATTCAGTTTTGAAATTATAATTCACATAAAAATCAAAAAAATTATTTAAAATAACAAAAATTATTCATTTTAATAAATATAATAAAGTTTTAAAATAAAATAATTAAAATAAATCACAAAATTAAGGGTTTTTACACTCTCCCCCACTCAAATCTTTTCGTCTCGAAAAGAACGAATAAGGAAAATAACGAAAAGCAAAACAGAAAAAGAAAATAGTACCTAAAAAAAAATTTCCGAATTCAAAGCATGAATGCTCTCCTCCGTCTCTTAGGTACATTCTCGATCATTAGTACTTACACGGTACTTTGACTGGGCTAACAGATTCCCTTCTTAGCTGCTTCGTACCTCTGCTGACAATGCGAAGTGGCTTACTTTCGATTGTCAAATTAGGCTAAATATCCAAACTATCAAAGGCAGAAGTTTGAAATAATAAGAGATGAGTTATGAAGATATTATAGAAGATGTGAGACATGGAATACATCATGCACTCCAGACAGCTTCTCGGCAAATCCAGATGATAAACCAAAGAACCAACTCTTTCCACAATGCGGAAAGGACCTTCGAAGAGGACAAAAGTAGGAATAGCTAGAAAGGAAAATGGATTAAAAGAAAAGGATGAACCATTATTTTAAAACCATATAATTTCAATTTAAAATTTTATATTTACAACATTTTAAACATTTTATAATATGATAAATAGTATTTGATTCAAATTTGTTAGTTCGAAGTGAACAACATTTAGAACATTTTAAATTATTTAGACAAGTAAAATAATGATCAAAATATCCTTTATACAATACTTTATCAAAATACTTTTATAACTCGATGTCTTAACAAGCTTACTTTCGTTCCTGCAAACTCTGGCTATGCGTTGATCAGGCACAAAGCTAGAATTCTCCAAGTACTTAGTAGACTTGTTTCAACACCCGGTGAAAATACTTGAAAAACTAAAAAAAAAATAGATAAGGAAAGTACAATCCAAACAAAACAATCAAACCAAAACATGTCGATCATGGATCGTGGATACACAATGGTTACGCCTGGATCCTCCAGGAAACATCCGTACCCGTAGGCTGACTATCGCAGCCCTGCGATTACTCCATGCAGACTGGTAGTACCGCAAATACAAAATGATTACGCCTGGATCCCCCAGGAAACATCCGTACCCTTAGGCTCTCGCAGCCTCTGCGGATTCCGCTACCAAGCGACCCAATAGATCACAGATACACAATGGTTACACTTGGATCCCCCAGGAAACATCAATACCCTTAGGCTCTCGCAGCCCCTGCGAATTATGCTATGCAGCCGCGCTTAAAAGAGAAACCATGGAGATCGCCATGGAAATCGATGGACACTCGAGTATCATATCCGAAAAACCCAAATCAGAGAGAGGATAATATCGATAGAATGAATCAACAATGTGGCCACAAAGGGGATATCAAGCAAAAGGCACTTTCCATATCTTTACTTTGAAAATATGTATCATATAGTACAGTTCAAGATCACTTACAAATATCATACTTATATAAAGTCCATTATATACAAGATTCCATTTTCAAATCAATTACTTTCCAAATCAATAATATATCAAATCATACTTACATAGACTTTGATTATATAAGATTTCACTTTACAAATTGTGTACCCTTTTCCAAACCAAAAGTTTTCAAATCAATTTCATACTTATACAAATCCATTTTATATAAGTTCGATAACTCCCAAATCAAAGTATTTAGATAAACAAGGCTCTCAATTTCAAACCATTTCAATATCAATTCAGTTTCAAAATCATATATGATTTCGCCAGATCATTTCTTCCTAATTTCATATATCCAGTTTCAATTTTTTTTTTAAACAATAGGTTCCAAATTTCCAAATCAACAAAATTTATGTAAACAAATTCATTTCCATTTCAAACATATATTCACTTTCAAAAATCATAATACTTTCAAAGTTATAAATCTTTCGAAACCAAAATACTTGAAATCATAACATTTTGAAAATTATAACCTTTAGAAATCATACATTTGAAATCATAAAACATTCCTTTAATTCTTTACATTTCACAAATTTATTCAATCAAACCCAAATCTAAAATTTCAAATTTTAATTCAATTCAAACCATCGGTTCAATTCAATTTAGTTTTCCAACAAAACCATTTCAAATATTATCAAATTTCAAATAAAGATTTGATCCATAAAATATACTATTCAATGTCTAATGTATTTTGAAGCTTAAGTATACCATATTTCCAAACTAAATTTTATAATTTCATATATCTCAAATTTTCCTTCATTATTACTTAGTTTTAAAATATTCATTTCATAAATCCATCATTTTAAAATAAACTCAAATTACAAGTAAACCAAATATCCTTTCATACAAATATAAACTTCAAATATTCATTTATCAAAATCAATTATCATTTCAAATTCACATTCTTTATCAAAATAAAGATTAAATCATTTCCAAGCCATTTCAATCATCAAAATATCTAAAATGGTTACTAAGTTTAAAACCATCCCTTTTTAAAACCTTCAAACTATTTATTTCTATATGAAAAATCCAATTTACCAATGGAAAGATTATTATTCTATATATACTTTACTTAAAACATTTCAAGTCTATAATTCATACCAGTATAATTCAAAATAGTCTTATTTATTTCACTCAACAAACAGTTTCAAACTTATATGAATCATATTGCTTTTTACTTTAATCATGCCAAACTAAACTTATATTCTTTATCAAATACCCTATACCTTTCAAAATTACTTGGTTTTGAAAAGTTAACCTTGATTTGGAAGTGCTTGAACCTTCAAAATAGTTGAAGGAATCATATTTTCAATCCAAGAGTTGGAAATCACCAACAAATCAGTAAACCAATTCCAAAAGATAGGGTTATACCAAAACAAATATGAATCTTGAGGACTGAACACCGACTTACTTTACATCATTTCAGATACACACACACACACACACACACACACATATATCTTTCGAATATCAATCCATACTTCAAAATCTGAAATCAAAATTTGGTTTCACAAAATCACTCACATAGCAAAGCTACTAGAGTGGCCTCACCCCCACTCAGAAACTCGAAAATCAATGTCGATGATGCATGCATTCATCACCGAAATTATTTTCCAGCGACATAAGTGGGTTCTAGACTTTTATTTTCTTGAAACTTCTTTGGAATCTCTTTGCAATCATTGGAATTCATTCGAATACATTTGAAACATTTCTCATTCAAAAAATATCTTTAAATCGTATTAATATTATATATTTTCCAAAATCTTAAAACCGATTTCAAAACACCGGAGTTCGATTCCTCGAAATTCAAATTCAAAAACCTTTCATTTATAAATCATTTTATAGGTCAAATTCTTATAAATTTTCAAAATTCAAATCCTTTCAAAGTTTCAAATTTCCATTTTCAAAAGATATAAAAATCCTTATTGAAAACATTTCACTTTTATATATAATAGGGTCGTTCTTATCAAAATAATAATTTCGATATATGCACAATTTTAAAATACAACCAAACACAAATTTCCAAAGGATGATTCAAGGGTGGATTCCAAACAACAGAGATTCAAATTAGAGGAACTCTAATCAAACAGAATTCTGGTTCGAAGATAAGCTCGAACGAAGATGATATAATTTAATTACCAAATAGAAGATGGATAAGCCTTTATAAATCACGGGCGACCTTAATCGGTCAACCGAGACTTTAGGAATATAATCAATTCGAAAATCTAAGGCAAATCGACATTCGATCGCCAGAGATGGTATCCAGGTAGAGCAGGAGATAAATAGCATCGAAATTAGAGGATACCGAAATCTTTGGTGAATCATTGCCAATTGTAAAGGAGTTTCACCCCTTTACAAATCATTCAAAAATTTACGGACTCACTGATCTTTATAGAGGTCATTCCAAAGTGGAGCTATGGAATTCCCCAAAATCAAAAGGGGTAAAATAGGGAAGACAAGACTGGATTTCAGAACAAGTAGGAGCGTTCCAAAGTTCAAGGAATCCTAATCGATAAGAATCCTAACCAAGAGATTTCTAACAAGGTGGATACAGAACGAATGAAGTTTAGAAAATCTTGGTTTCAAAATAAGAAAAATTTTATACCAAAATAATCTTTGAAAATCCTTCAAAAATCATTTGGAAATTATTTTATACTTCAAAAATAAGCTCTCTCACAAGGAAATGATTCTGAGATTGATTTCACTCATTCTAGGGTATTTCTACCCTATCTCTAATGAGTTTTTGCTCCGCAGGCTAAGGTTTGCCTAAAATCAAAGCTCCGATACCAACTATAATAGCCCGATATTTTCAGCCATTCGCATCCACACATGTCGGACTTGAATTGCTCAAAATACCGCATTGCAAATAAATTTTGGAGAAAATAAAATACAATCACGGAATCAATATCATTTAGTTTTAATTAATTTAAATACCATTTGAAATCAAATATCATTTCAAAATTCAATATCATGTAGAAATCCATTTCAAAATATCATATCTTTCAAAACCTCATTCAGTTTTATTTAATTTAAATACCATTTCAAATCACAATTCAAAATGTTTTATATTTCAAATCAAAAACTCCATTTAAATCAATTAAATATTCCAATTAAATATCCCATTTAAACCATTTAAATATTCCATTTAAATCATTTAAATATTCCATTTAATTCATTTAAAAGTGAAGTTATTATATTTAATAATAAAATATCAAATTCTCATAAATTTAGACTTTTCAAAGTTCATTTATTCTTTTAAATTTATCAAAACGGTATAAATTCAACTATCGCAGCACTTAGAAGATGCTATGGAAAGTTATGTTTTAAAACAATTCATTTAACAAATGACAGCATTTAAAATGCCGTAATAGGTTTAATTTAGTTCAAATAAAACCTTAGTTAATTTCAGCAACTACAGCACTTACAAAGTGCTATAATAGCCCTTAATTCAATTTAGCCATTTAGTTCATTTCTATCAACTACAGCATTTACAAATGCTGTAATATTCTTTACATGAGAAATAATAACATTTCAAAAATGCTGTTAATTAAATTCCAAATATTCAGTATAATTTCACAAATAATTAAATTTTTATTTAAATCATTTTAAACTTATAAAATCATATATTTTCATTTTTAAAACAATCATTTAAATACCCTTATATTCATGATTTTATAAAGTTAAATTTTCATTCAAAAATCAATTAATAATAATTTATTTATATAATTCAACATTCCATTTTAATTCTTTATAATTAAATTTTTAACTTAACACTTAAGTTTAAATTTCAAAATATAACTTATTTTTCATTTTATTTACTTAACTTAAAATTCGTTTTTAAACAAAATTCACAAATTCCCAATCTAAGTTATATTTCAAAATTCAACTTAAATATTCATTTATTTAACCCTTCAACTTATTCAAAACTCATTAACACTTTATAAAATCATTTTAAATTCATTTTAATTCAAATTTTATATTTATTTATCATATTTTCCTACTTAATTTAAATTCCATTTATACCCAAATCAAAATTTCCAAAATAGCTTACATTTCAAATTTTCTAACCTTACCATTAATTTATTCCACTTATAAATTTTTAGAAAATCAATAATACTTTACAAAACTCATTTTTGATTAAGTTTATATCAAAATATTATAATATTTTCATTTCTAAAATACTTTTAAAAAATTAGAAATCATATTTTAACCATAGTCTTTATAAAATTTCTAACCTAAGTACAATGATAGAGATAATATATCATTTCAATCTGTAATTTACAAAGGAAAAAATCAGGGTTTTATCATTTCAAACCCGCAATCCCAAGTAAATGCAAATAAATAAAAATCGCTCAGGCCTGTCATTTCAGCCCATAATGATTTTTCCCTATTCTAACGTCCGTTCGGGTATGTATCATTTCAACCCATAGTGATTCTAATCTAAGGGAACTTGCATTTGATAAACTGATATAAATAAACAGAATAGCATAATATACAGTAACATAAGATACAACAGGTGTATAAGCATGGGTGAACATGATATGATCATAGCATAAGCAGTTACAACATAATAATAATATCTACAGATTCACAGGGTGTCAATTAACTACTTATATAAGTACGGAATGTCTAGTGAGAAATACTCACCTCTATAAGCTGGAGATAACAACCAAACACACAAACCAAGATCCACAAAGGAACGAAAGCAAGACTATGATTCAAGAGTGGGAGAGCCAAATCTAATTGCCTTGTCAAATTTCAAACAAAACAAAGTACAACATGGATTACAAACCAAAATATTACAAAATAATGCTAGGAATAAATACACAACTCAAAGGTAACGCTTTTGCACTTGCATTCAACATCATATGCTTCAGCTATGGGCTGTAAAAGCACTGTAATGGGATGGTTTTGGATCAGGTTTGGATCAAGTTAAGGTCATATAAGTCGGCTATAACAACATATGAAGCAGAAGAGGTATATTTGTACATGAATAACAAATTCAAGGCAAATACATGGATTTCAAGGCCATCAAAGGTCTCGGCCAAGCGTGGATGGACAAGGTCAAGTATGAGAAGATCAACTATAGGTGTTGTAGAGTTCCAAGGCTCAGGTTGTGGCTTGTGGTGGTGGTGTATGGGTCAGCCAAAGCATGATTGGAATGGTGGAGACAAGGGGAGTTCGGCTATGGTGAATCAAGTGGAGATTTTGTCAAAAATTTGGTAGATCTTCAACTTGGATGGTCTTGACTCAGGAATGGCAGTGGAGAGGAGAGTATGGTCGCTGGAATAGGTGGTGGTGGAGGTAGCCAAGGTGCTGGAGTAAGGAGGGCCGAACTACATAAGATGAATGCAAGTGCAAAAATCAATAAATCAAGTAGAAAATTGAAAAGAATGAAAGTTTTTACCAAAATTTTTCTTCAGGATGATGGCCGATTGTTTTAGAGTTGAGAAGTATTTTTTTTCACGTGATAACAAAGTGGAGTGGTCAGCTGAAGAAAGAGATATGGAAGTAATTGAATGATGTGGCGATTGCTGATGAAAAGACAACTTTGAATATGAAAAGGCATGCATATAAAAGGTCAAAACCTTTCAAATTTCTTAATTTCTTTTGAAATTTTAAATACATGTAAAATACATATACATACAGATAAAAACACAAAAATATGATCAATGCACAGTAATAAATAAATAAATTTTAATTAAATATAATTAAATTGAGAAAATAGCAAAAATTGCAAACCACGCTTTAAAAATTGAAAATAAATGCAATAAATTTTGAAATTTTTTTATCATCACTTTAAAAATATTTAAAATAAAATATATAACTAACATGTCATATAACACATATTATAATATGATTTAACAAATAAAAATATTATTTATATAATTTAAAATAGAAAATGTTATTAAATAAATCAATTTACACCCAATATTGTAAAAAAACATAACTTTCACAATATAAATCGGATTTCAAGAAACAAAATGCAGTATTCTTTAAATTAAATTTATTTTTATAATAAAGGATAAAATTAAAAAAATTCAAAAGTTTAAATTTTAAATTTAAAAGTCAAAGTTTGACCAGATTGACCAAATATCCACTTTTCTTGAAAATATTCTTTATATTCAGGTTTGAAATTATAATTCACATAAAAATCAAAAAAATATTTAAAATAAAAAAATTATTCATTTTAGTAAACATAATAAAGTTTTCAAATAAAATAATCAAAATCAACAATTAAAATAAATCACAAAATTCACGGTTGTTACAAAGGATTTCATCAACAGATAATTTCGAAAGATAGTACCTTGGAAACTCTAGATAGTATTAGGGAAGCCTATCCGGATTTGTGCTAGGATAGTTATGAATGTTTGTTTGAATGAATTGTTTGCTTTGGTTGTAAGTATATGGCTGATATGTATGCTTGGATTGTCTAAAATAAAAGCTTTGGGATTATCTTTTTCTTTCAAATTTCGACGATGAAATTTTCTTAAGGGGGAATCTGTAACGATCCTGATTTTAAGCCAAATTAATTTAGTTATTAATATAATTTTTAGAATTAATTTGTGAATTAAATTTAATTTTCCAAAATAAATAAGATATGTATATGTATACATATAGTGATTGTAAATAGAATTTTGATTTGAAGTTCAAAAATAAATATTTTAAAAATAAATTGGATTTAAAAACTCTATATTTTAAAACTAAAAAAATATGTTTTCTAATTTATATATATATATATATATATATATATATATATATATTGTGATTTGGAATTTATGTTTTAAATTCAATGTAATAATTTTCCAAAAGCTATTTAAAGTTAAATTCTATATTTAAAAAAAACTTATACATAATATATATGTGTTTATTTATTAATGGATAATTAAATTTTAAATCATTTTCTTTAAGGTTATATAAATATAAATTAAAGGAAAAGTTTAAAATACAAAGAATATAAAACATATATATATATAACTAAATTGGAAATATAATAAGATATAAATTATATAAAAACATATTTAAACAAAAATACATGCTAATTTACAAATGTAAACCATTTTAACATGTAAATTTACAAGTGTAGGTATTATAACAAGAAATTAAACAAGTGTAAACTAAGTTAGCATGCAAATATAACAAGTGTCCTATTTTTCATTTTCTTTTCATTTTTAAATTTAGTAAATAAAGGGAAATCAAAGCTATATATATATATATTCCTCTAACTCCTTTCTCAATTTTCTTTTACATATTCAAACTAATGAAATAAAACCCAAAAACCTAAGAAGAAAAACTAAAAACAGAAAGGAATTAAAATCAAGTTAAGATTCAAACCCAAAAAAAAGCAAATCAAAAATATCAATTAGGTTTAAGATCAAAATCAAACAACTACAGATTATTTCAATCTGATCTAAAGCAAGAAATGGTTTCAAATTCAAGTTGCAATCCAAGTTCAACTCAGTTAATTAAAGTGAAGATCAGATCATCTCAAAAACTCAGTTTTTAAGTTCAAAAGCAAATTTCCAGGCTCTATTCTCTATTCTTCAACAGGTGAGTAAACTAATATATTGAACATGAATCTGTGTGCATATATCCAAATGTTTTGAAGTATGTGGTGAAAAATGTGTGTATGGATGTAATTATATGCTTGTATATATAGGTAGATTGATGTGTGCATGTCTGCGAACCAGGTATGCATGCTTCTGTTTTATACTTTACAGGTTTTCAAAAGGTCAAAATTAAATCTGTCTTCCCCTAGTCTCTTTTAAGTTAGGATCTCTAAATGAAAAATGTTTGTAAGAATGTAAAATTATTATTAAAAATGGTTTCAGATGAAAATATTTGGTAAATATTTTGAAAAGGTGAAATTACAGTAAAATCTTTTTAAATCAGGAAAGTCAATGATTTTAATTACATGTTTTAATTTCATAATTAGATTTGTACTCAAGAATAGTGAATTTTGATATTAATATCATGATTTTTAAGTTAGGAATTATGGAGATATTTCGAGTTGAACTGAATTGGGTATTTCATCGAATTCTGGCGATCATGATGATATAAAACTTCGGGGTTCTGATTAGAGGAGGTCGAATAATGAGGGATAGAGCAAAAATGGAGCTGTGTTTTTTCGATCACCGTGGTGGCTTGGTGGAGGTAATTTAGGGTTTAAGACCCTGTACGAGATGACGATGTTGTAAAGCCCAATGCGGCGTCGTGGCGATGACGAGTTAAACCAAAGCAGGGGGATTAGGAAGAGGATGGATTGGCGAGTCTCCAGGCGGAGCGGCGAGGTCCATGGTGGTCGTAGGCGGCAGCGCGAAGAGGTTTTAATCGATCAACTTGGTTCCAGTGAGGGGTCGAATAGCTCGATTCTGATTTCAGGCGAAATCGAAGGAGCTAAGTGGTCATGATTATCGGTGAGGTCATTGGCGATGTGTTGAGATCGTAGTGTCAGACGGAGATGGTTGGATCGAAGGTGTACGTACACATGTGCATGTTTGTATCTGGGTTGATTGGTTTACTGATGATTTTGAGGAGAAGATTTTGTCTCGAGTGTTGTATCGGGAAGGTTGGGTTGTGGCTCGGGTCTGCTATCGGGTTGGTACGCGATGTTTGCACAAAAAATGGGCAAACACCTCCAAGTCGTGTGATTTAGTTGATTTTATGTGATTCTTAATGATTTAGATGAGTTATTTAAATATGAAAAAGGCAGGGGCTGAAATGTAAAAGACACGCAGATTTATAGTGGTTCGGCCAGAACGTGCCTACGTCCACTTTATATGTTATTATCTTCTTTTTTCAGATTACAAGTACAATGCTTGGTGTACAAGTGTATGAAAGTAGTTTGAAAGTTCCTTCCGTGCTTGAGCTCTCAAACTTGTCTGCCATTGTTGTACCCCTGCCCCTCTATTTATAGAATGAGGTAGGGGGCAGGGGTCTTGGAAGTATATAGCTGCTGGTGGGCCCGGGCTGAAGCAATCTGGACTGGCAATCATTTGGTTCGGCGGAGCTTCGTTCGGCGTTGAGCTTGGACCGGTGGTAGGTATGGACCGGTGGCAGTGAGGTGGTTCGGTGCTTGTTTGGTCCGGTGGTGGCTTTGCTGGGTTGGTTCGGCATGGGCAACCTACCTCTGGTTCGGCAGTAGGGAGAAATGTGTATTCGGCAGATGCTACCATGGGTTGGTTCGGTGGTCGAGTGGAGGATGTGTGGTTCGGTATAGGTTGGTTCGGTGGTTGCCAGTAGGAGTTGGTCCGGTAGGAGCTTGAACGAATGTTGGTTCGGCTATGGAAGTTTGGTGCCGAGTGGAAGCTTGGGGCCGAATGAGCCTCTTCAGGGAGAATGTTGGATGGACTTCTAGGTCAGCATTGAGCTCCTTGGCTGGCGAACAAAGTGGAGGTTGCGAGCCCGGGCGAAACTGTGACTTCTCGGCCTTGAGATCTTCTGGGTGAGAATTCGCCCAACATTTGCCCCCCAAAGTGGGGCAAGTGCTTGCATGTGTCGCGCTTTGTTTCTCTGTGGTAGAAAGGCTTGTTTTGTAATGCCATGGGCTGGATGTTCATATCTTGTTGATGTCCTGCAAAGGAATTTATAGCTTTAGTGTGATTTCAAATAACGACCGTTCGTGATCGAAATATTCGAGATGAAGTGAACTGTGTCGTTCGGGACGAGAGAGTGAGCCCCGAGGGGGCTTAGCATCATCGATGCCAGGCTCACATCAGAGTTGGCCCCTGGATCGTTTGGTTCACCGCCAGCTCAGAGCATGCCTAAGGGTTGCTCTCGACCCCGTACATGTGTAAGCAGCTTGGCCATTTCCTAATTATCAGGATCAAATATCCGTTTAACCTATGAGCTTAAAAATGCATGTCAGAGTGTAAATTCTCACGACGATAGGGTTAATAGCCGTTCAGAGCGTGCCTATGGACCGTTCGTGGTTGCGTACACGTGTAAACGATTAATCCATGTTAGTGAGAGATTTACGACTCATTCATCGTTATCATATTCCCAACTTTATTAGTAGGTTCTAGAATTCGGTACTTATCTGAGTGAGGCGCTCCGCATGCCCCTAGTCCCTGGTTTTTGTTGGTAGAGAGAGAGTTTTACTCGGTTTTTGGTTGGTCCGGTTGTTCTCATTCGGCTTCTGGTTGTTCCGGTATTATGGTCCGGTGGACCGAACCATTTGGTTCGGCGGTGGCCTGTGTTCGCCTATATATAGAGGCTACACCCCCTTAGTTTTTCCTTACCGAACCAAAGAGAGCCGAATCAGTTCTTAGCCGAGCGAACCTTCTGCCGAACCAAGCTTATACCGAATCAGGTATATATCCTTTTGCCGAATGGTTTTTTATCACCGGATGAACTTGATTGTCGAATGCACACGAAGGGTTTTGTTTTATCGAATGAGACTGTATGCCGGATGTGCTTTTAGTGCCGAATGGACTTAAGACCCTATTGCCGAATGAACTTATGTCCCTAGTGTCGAATGAACTTATGACCCTAATGCCGAATGAACTTTGTATTCGGACTTTGGGTGGAACTCTAGACTTATGTATGCTTGCTTGTATTCTTGCTCTAACGACCTGTCTTTTCACTTTTGTGTATGCAGATAAATGTCTCGCAAGGCGGAAACACGATCAGACAGACGGAAATCCAAGGATGGAGGCGAGCCTTCCTCCGTGCCCCCAGCCCAATCGGGGTCCGGGGAGCATGAAGCTGCCTCGAGATCGCTGGTGGAGGGGTATGGACCCCAGGAGCTCCTGGTATTCCCTCCCGACTGCTTCCCTAGTTCTCTAAAGGAGGAGCAGCTTGATGCTATATCCCGTTCTTTCGGGATAGATAGGGCGCTTATGTTGCTTCCGGGAGTCGGGGTGATGCCATACGACCCTCCCGAAGGGTATTTCGCCTACAGCCGGTACCATTGCATGTGCGGGGCCATTCCCCCTATCAACGCCTGGGTTGTTAGCTTCCTTACGTATCTAAAGGTGGCGCCTTTTCAGCTTCAGCCCAACTCGTATGCCATCTTGGTGTGCTTATATTCTATCTTCCAGAAGAGGTACGGGCGTTCTCCATCCAACCAGGAAATCCGGTATCTATATAATCTGAGGGGCTATAGGAAGGGGTCCCCCTACATTAGCTTAGAGTCGGCCGTCTCCTTCAAGCCGGTCCTGGACCTATACTCAAAGTACAGCATGTTCAAGAAGGAGTGGTTCTTTGTGAGGGACGATTCTGTCTCCATTCGTCGCTTCACTTCCGGATGTAAGTTAACTCCTTATTCGTAATTCCTGTCTTGATTGCAATTCCTTTCCTTATGTGCTTCTGTTTTTTGTCAGCGACAGGTGGTTTTGCGGTGGTGGAGAGCGATCGCCTAGTCCATATGGCAGCAGAAGTTAAGGCTATCTCCGAGAGGGACAGGTCAGCCGCTTATCTGATCAGGAATGCTACCCTCCTGGAGTACAATTTGATCCTGCCGCACCAGTCCGTGGTTAAGCAGAGGGACATGGCCGAGGAGAAGGCTGCCAAAGCTATGAAGGGGGTCACGGTGAAGAGTGGCAAGAGAAAACCCTTCGCACAGCATCCCGTCGCGGGGGGCAAGAAGCTTAAAGAATCGGAGGGTCCCTCTCCTAGTACTTGCCCGATCATTCCGGAGGAGGAAGGTGTGGAAGAGGGCGAAGGAGGCGATGTGGGAGGAGAGTCAGAAGGCGGAGGAGATGGCGGTGGAGATGGTGATGGTGATGCTGGTGCCTTAACCTCTGGGAAAGATTCCGAACCGGATGAGGCCCTCCGTCAGGCCTTTGGGGAATCGGAGGAAGAATCGGAAGTGGAAAAGGCAAAGGAGGCGGGCAAGGCCGTGGCTGGTGCCGATCCATCCCCTAAAGGCTCCTCAGCTAGGGTAACTTCGGCGGTGCAAGGTGAACTTTTGTCCTCTGTCGATTCCATTTTTGATAAGGACTTAGAAATATTTTATGGTTCACTTCCGTCCTGGAATGAGATTCATGACTTATTGCAGTACCCCACTCCTCCGCAGGGTTTGTATAATAGACATGCCTTCACACTTTTCTTTCTTTTTACTTAACATGTTTCCTGAATTGGGGACCATCGTACGTTCGTAACACTTGTTCTTTATTTCAGGGGCAGGCCAGGTGGTTACAACATCAGACGTTCGACACCGCCTCGAACAATTCAAGTTGATGAGAGCTTCTGTGAAGCCTCCCACTGGTCGTACTGGGGACGTGGTCAAATACCGCCCTCTTCTTGGGGTCGTCGAAGAGGGCCTTCAGAAAAAGAAGAGGAGTCGTTCTTTATTTGAGTCTTCCCCTTGTCCGCAGCTTCCTGTTCAGCCTCCTCGTGATGCCACGGAGGAGAGCATGGAGTTTATTCCCCCTCCACCTCCTTTCAAGAATCCCACAGTTATCCGTATAAGGCATCCTGATGTGCCTCGTGACCCCTTTGCTGGTCATCCTAATTTAGACCCAAGTTCTCGGGATATTTCATTTGATGAGGCCACGGGTGAGCACCTCCTTCCCCGCAACCCCATGGTACGAGTGTTGGACGAGGCTAAGTCTCTAGATCTTGATCTGCTTACCACTTGGGTAGTTACTATGGGAGACGAGGCCAAGGCTAATATTGATCGGGTGGCTGAGGAGACCAAGAAGTTAATGAAGTATCATGCTCAATTGGTCAAGGCCGGGGAGGAGATTGGAAGTGCTAATATTCGGTTGCGGCTGAAGGTTGCTGATCAGGCCGAACAGCTTGCCGGTCAAGCCGTTCAGATTTCTCGGCACGAAGAAGCCTCCAGGCGTCTGAAAGAGACCATGGAAAAGGCTAGTAGGGCGGAATTACGGAAGATGGAGGCCGCCTGTAAGGAGCGGATTGACATGGCCATTGCGACGGTAGAGGAGGTTCGGAATGCGGATCTCGAGCAGGTAGAGGAGTTGTCTGGGAGGCTTGAGGCCGCGGAGATGGCTCAAGTCAAGTTAAAGGAGGAGATGGAGGAGATGAGGAGGTCTCTCCAAGCTGACTGCTCAAGATACCGATCAGAGAGGGATGCCGCTGTCGCCAAGTTGCGGGCTTCCGAGGCCAGGGTGAGGGAGTTCGAGGAGAATGAGGGGATGATGGACGAGATGCTGCAGGACATGTACTTCCGCACTTGCAAGGAGGGCAGCTTGTCTTGGATGGATGACTATCCCCGGGTCATGGCTAAGATATATCTTCGGGCTTTAGAGGAGGCCAGGGTCGATGCGGGTAAGGAAGGTGGAGCGGCTTTTAGCCTGGATGTGGTCACTGCTCAGTTCTCGAAAGAGGAGAAAGTGGCGGTGAAGGAGGGGATGCGGTTGCTCGCTGCGGAGGAAGCGGGTGTGCAACTGGAGGATGAGGATCAAGCGGCGGACGCTGGTGAGTTATTCTTCTCTTTTCCTTTTCTTTCTGGGTTTCCATGACTTGATTGTTTATCGTTCGTTTAATGGATTCCTCTTCTGAATTGGACAGGTGGAACTTTCGATCAACATGCTGGGGGTTCCGGCCCTGCGGCCAAATAGGCTTGGGAAGTCGGTGATGGAGTGTGGACGCAGCTGGTTACTCGTCCGGATTCGGCCGCTTTTTATTTCTTTCTTACTGTTGTTTACGTTAGTCCGAAACATTGATATGGCTGTAATAATATTATTTGCAGAGAATAACTTGGTGTGATTTCATAATATAATCTGATTTTGTTACGTTTAAACGTTGTTGTCATTTTGATGTGCTGCGCGAGAAGTATAACCATGTATATGCCTGTGATTTTAGTTGTGTTCGATGTTAAGCCTTTGCTTGAAATATAATTTCATGTTTTGCAATGTTGGTGTGACATATGAATAAGCTATAGTTATGCATCTATGTACAAGAGAAGAGAGTACCGCCCTTCATGTTTTATTTGTAGGCGGTAGTTTTGAGCATCTTGTGTAACTGATCATGAATGTATTTGAGTACCTTGCCACCCAGTACGCGGGCTTAGATTCTCATGAGTGAACGCTCCCTGTTCGGTTTCCTGTACTTTAGAGTTTGTTATACAGGGTAGGAGAAAAGTATTTAAATGAAATGGAAATATAGAGAAAGTAAAACTTCCAGTCACGGAAGGCCGTCGATGTGCTTAAGTTCGTGGCAAACGGGTTTTGTAGTCACTTTCCCTAGCTGTGGGTCTTGGAGACATTTGTCACCCATCTTACGCCTCCGCGGGGAGTTTTCTTTTTTACCACAGCCGCACTTAAGACGCATCGGAGCCGAGATCGCGCACGGTAACTACCCGAACCATTATGGTCCGTAATCGTGGGTATTATTCGATTTACCGTGGCCGGCTAGCGTGGGTGCCGTTGGCCGTGAACTACCCCTGGCTGGCCACACCTTATGTTGGGGCTTAAAGTAGGTTCACAGTTACCGGCGAGCCGAACGCCGTAATGAGCTGCCATCGGCTATAATCGGCCTTTATGATGACTTATAATCGGCTCATTACAGTTGGCTTTGAGGGCAGGCGCAAGCAATGAGTTAACCCGCAGCAGAGGGATGCTGGAGCAAAAGAGTCTCATTGGCGAGTGCATAGAATCGTAGCGTACCTGTTAGGCCTTGTCCAAATGAGGCCGTGGTGCGTCTTGAGTGGAGATGCCATAAGATTTTGTTCAACAGAAAAGGATAAAGCTTAACAAGCAGCCAAGATATAAAGGAACAAGTTAAAAAGAGACAAGATTTTTAAAGTGGTTCGGCATGAAAACGCCTACGTCCACTGATTCTCTTTGTTAATTCACTTCATATGGGCAGTACAAGTTAAGAAAAGTATCGACGGAGATGTCGGACGTTCCATGCCCTCTGGAACACCTCTCCGTCCACTGTTGACAAAATATAAGCTCCGTTGTGGAGATCTTTATGAATTACATATGGTCCGTCCCAGATGGGGTCCAGTGCCCCGGGGCACGGAAAGATTCGCCTGAGGACAAGATCTCCTTCTTGTAAAGTGCGATGCTTGACTTTGGAGTTGTATAGCGCTGCTACTTTTTGTTTGTGAGCCGCTGCTTTAAGTGCTGCATCATTTCTCCTTTCCTCAATCAGATCCAAAGACATGAGGAGGAGTTCTTCGTTTTCTTCTGGATTGTAGTGGATCCTACGGTGGGAAGGAACAATAACCTCGACAGGGAGCATTGCCTCCGATCCGTATGCCAAGGAGAAAGGAGTATGTCCCGTTGATGTTCTGAAAGATGTGCGGTAGGCCCAAAGTGCCGTAGGAAGTTCGTCCACCCAAGCGCCTTTTGAATTTCGAGTTTCTTCTTGATTAGGGTTTTGAGAATTTTGTTGACAGCTTCGACTTGTCCGTTTGCCTGAGGATAAGCTACTGATGAGAAGCTTTTATGAATTCCATGCTCCTGGCACCAGTCGGCAAATTCTTCGCTGTCAAATTGGAGTCCGTTGTCTGATATGATCTTGAGTGGTACTCCGTACCTGCACAGAATATTTTTGATCAAGAAGTTGATAACTTTTGCTGAAGATATTTTATTTAGGGGTTCCGCTTCCACCCATTTGGTGAAATAATCGACTGCCACTATAGCATATTTGGCTCCGCCTCGGCCCGTTGGCAGTTCACCAATTAAATCAATTCCCCATACAGCAAAAGGCCAAGGGCTGGTCATTTGAGTAATCTCATTTGTGGGTAGTCGAGGAATCTTGGCAAATTTCTGACATCTGTCGCATCTCTTGACGAAGTCTAGGGCGTCTTTGTTTAGTGTGGGCCAGTAATATCCATATCGGAGTATCTTCTTTGCCAGAGTCTGCCCTCCAGTGTGATCTCCGCAACTACCATGATGGATGTTGAATAAGATTTCCTTGGCTTCCCTTCCAGCGACGCATCTGAATAAGGGGATAGAGAAGCCACGCCGATAGAGGATGCCTTCTTGTATCGTGTAGTGGGGAGCTTTCCTCAAAATTCTCCTGACTTCATCACGTTTGTCGGGTAGTGTGCCGTCCTGTAGATATTTCCGGATAGGAGTCATCCAAGTTGCTTCTTCAATTGCAGTTATCAGATTCACTTGTTCAAAACTTGGGGCTAGCTGCCTTGAGATGGCTAGTGCTCCGGAAATGGTGCTATTCATCATACTAGCTTGCTTTACTAGTTCATCGGCCTCTTGGTTATCTTCTCGAGGAATGTGTTTGATTAGATAATGGTCCAATTGGTCGAGCAGCAGTTTGGTTTTCTTTAGATATGCTGTGAGTCGTTCTCCTCGTGTCTGGAATTCTCCTAGTACTTGGTTTACGATAAGTTGAGAATCACTATGAAGACATAACTAATTGACTCCAATCTCTAAGGCAAGCTCCAATCCCGCTATTACTGCCTCGTACTCCGCATCGTTGTTAGTGGCCGCGAATTCCAACCTTAATGCATAATACAGCTTTCTTCCCCTGGGGGTGATTATCACAATACCTGTCCCCGAGCCTTGTTCGTTTGATGCTCCATCTACAAAGAGGTTCCACTTGATGTTTTTTGCTATTTCAAACTGATCCTTGCCTTCGTTGGTGGTGAATTCGGCAATGAAATCGTCCAGGGCTTGCCCCTTGATAGCAGTGCGAGGATGGTAGGTGACGTCATACTGACTTAGTTCAATGCACCATTTGAGGAGTCGTCCAGAAGTGTCGGGACGATGGAGCACCTGTCTTAGTGGCTGATCGGTCAGAACTCTGATGGAGTGAGATTGGAAGTAGTGTCGTAGTTTTCGTGACGCGATCAATAAACAATATGCCAATTTCTCAAGTTTAGGATATCTGGCTTCTGCCTCTGTAAATCTCTTACTTATAAAGTACACCGGGCGTTGTGTGCGGTCTTCTTCTCTTACCAGGGCAGCGCTTAGAGCATGAGATGATACGGCGAGGTATAGGTATAGCTCTTCGCCTTCGTTTGGAGTCGAGAGTACTGGTGGTTTCTGAAGGTGTTCGATCAGGTTAAGGAAGGCTTTTAGGCATTCATCGGTCCACTCGAACATTCCTTTGTCTTTCTTGAGAGCTTCGAAAAAAGGGACGCACTTGTCAGTTGCTTTGGAAATGAATCTGCTTAGGGCGGCTACCTTTCCGTTTAAGCTCTGCATTTCTTTTCGGGTGGAAGGTATCCTTATTTCTTTTAGAGCCCGGATTTGTTCAGGGTTTGCTTCAATTCCTCTGGAATGGACAATGAACCCTAAGAATTTTCCCGATGACACTTCGAAGGAGCACTTTAGAGGATTCAGCTTCATTCCATATCGGCGAAGTACCTGAAACATCTCGCTCAGGTGGCTTACATGATCGTCGGCTTTCCTGGACTTTACCAACATGTCATCCACATATACTTCCATAGTTCGTCCTATTAATTCCGCGAACATCTTGTTGACGAGGCGCTGATAGGTGGCTCCGGCATTTTTGAGCCCAAAAGGCATGACTTTGTAACAATATAATCCCCGGTCAGTGATGAAGCTAGTGTGGTCTTGATCGAGAACGTGCATGGGAATCTGGTTATATCCGGAGTATGCGTCCATAAAAGATAAAAGTTCGTGCCCGGCAGTGCTGTCCACAAGTTGATCGATTCGGGGGAGCGGGAAGCAGTCCTTCGGGCAAGCGTCATTTAAGTTGGAGAAATCAATGCATGTTCGCCACTTCCCATTAGCTTTCTTTACTAGTACCGGGTTAGCTATCAACTCGGGGTAGGTGGCTTCTCGTATGAAGTCATTAGCAAGTAGGTTCTTTACTTCCTCGTCGAGGGCTGCTGATCGTTCTTCTCCCATGCTTCTCTTTTTCTGCTTTATTGGTGTCCTGATGGGATCGATGTTCAGCATGTGGCATGCTATGTCTGGGGAGATTCCTGTCATATCGGCATGTGTCCACGCAAATACATCTAAGTTATGGCGGAGAAAGTCGACGAGTTGATCCTTCAATTCTGTTTTTAGCTGAGATCCTATTTTTAATAGTCTGTTTGAATCATGTTTGTCTACAGATACGAATTCCATGGCCTCTGCAGGCTCAGCGGTAGCCTCCTCCTCCTTATCCCTGGGGTCTAGTTCATTGAAAGGATCGCTGGTGTATCGAAGAGGAGGGGCTTTCTTTAGTTGCTATGCTTCCAAGCTTTTCATGCAGAGAGTAGTCTCTGCATCTTTCCCTTTATTCTTTCTATGGTTATTGCGAAGTTCAGTTACATAGCAATCTTGAGCGGCGTCTTGATCTCCTTCAACTTCCCCTATTCCGTCATCTGTTGGGAATTTCATCTTTAGGCCAGGGCTAGGACAATTTGGAAGTCAGACAAGGCTGGTCTTCCCAAGAAGGCGTTGTAGGCCGAGTGGTTTTCTATTAGTACGAACGTTTGTTTTCGTACAACGGAGCGGGGATGACTTCCTATTTCGACGAAGAGGTCAAGTTGCCCGAGGGGCATTTTTGCATCTCCAGTGAAACCGTGCAGGGGTTTGTTGCAGGGAGACACATCCTTCATTGACAGCTTCATTTTGTCGAAAGCATGCTTGAACAGGATATTTACGGAGCTTCCTGTGTCTATTAGAATTCGAAAAACTTTAGCTGGACCGAACCAGGCAGAGATGACCATGGGATCCATATGCGGATACTGTCTTCCTTCTAAATCACGCTTACTGAACACGATGTCCTCACTCTCTTTCCGTTTCGGGTGGCGTTCTTCCATAATGGAGTTAACATAGCCTTCAGCATTTCTAAGTGACTTGCCATATCTTTCCATCTCTGCCCAGCTTCTGTCGACGATATGTGGTCCTCCCGAGATGGTATGGACCACTATCTTCTCTTGACAAGAGCCACTTGTGTTGCGATTCCCTCCGCTTACTTCTGGGAGGGGTCGCTTTGAGCTCTCATTGGCAGGAGTTGGAGTCCTGTTCTGACCTTTCACATAGCGTTCCAGCCTTCTTCTCCTTATGTGTTCTTCGATCAAGTCCCGGAGATGGTGGCATTCATTGGTGTCATGTCCGTGGGATTCGTGGAAGCGGCAGAACTTTCCAGACTTGAGGGCGTTATCAGATTCTTTCTTGTGCGGGGGGCGCTTGTATCCGAGTTCACCCTGAGTGGCTAGATAGATGTTTTCGATGGTTTCATTCAAAGGAGTGTGGGAATCAAATCTCGGTCCTGGTCGATATTGGCGTTTTTCAACTTTCTTGCCCCCAGCATTGTCTCTAGATTCATTTCTTCGAATGTCCTTGGTTGCAGCGGGAATCTTGTCCGAAGTTGTCTTACCTTGTTGCCCTGACTGCCTCTCAGTGGCGGCGTCTTCAAGTCTCATATACTTTCCAGCTTTATGGAAGAAATCAGGTAAAGTAGCTGGTTTTTCCTTAGTTAGTCTTCTTGCGAACTTGGTATCTGGATGTACACCGCTACAGAGGGCCATCAGGGTGAGTTTCTCATCGGCATCTTGGACTGCGGCCGCTGCTGCGTTGAACCGAGTTAGATATTGTTGCAGTGTCTCTCCGGATTTCTGTTTAACATTGGATAGAGAATAAGCATCCTTGGGTTGTTCTACATGGATGCGGAACTGGCTAATGAACCTTTCTTTCAACATCTCCCATGAGCTGATAGATCCTTGGGGTAGATGGCAGAACCAGGAGGTAGCTAGATCTGCTAGGAATAGCGGAAAGCATTTACACAGCACCCCTTCTGTTGCTCCACTCATGAGCATATGCTGGGTGTATCTTTGTAAGTGTACGATGGGGTCGGAAGTTCCCTTGTAAGGTTCCATGGTTGGCATTTTCCATTCCCGGGGGGTGATGGCAGTTTCGATATTGCGGGTAAAGGGGCTGGTGACCCTAGCGCCTATTCCTCGGTCCCTTTGCTCCCGTTGGACGCATTCTATGAATAGTCGTGCCATTCTTTCATCAGAAATTGGAGCGGATAGAAATGAACTTGGTTCTTCCCTGCGAGATCGGTCTCGTCCAGATGACCTGTAGGGATGGTATAGTCTATCACTTCTGACGTGATCCAGTGGTTGTCTCTGGTTGCTCGGATGCATGCTAGGACCAGCTACAGTTGCCCCCTGCCTTGATCTTCCCCTGCAGGGTTCTGTTTCGAGCATTTCCGTGGGGTCAACTTCGGGCTGGGTTCTAGCTCGGCTCCGTTCAGCGGGGTTTCTATGATTAGGTGGCATGACTGGCTCAGCCACATCCGACCCTCGCCTGGCGCCTCCCCCACTGGGTTCGGTTCCAAGTGCTTCATCGAGTCGGAGTTCGGGCTAAGTCCGGGCGCGGCCCCTATCATTGTTGTTCCTGTTGATGGCTTCCTCGAAGAGGGAAGACCTTTGTTGTCTCCGAGATCCTCCAGACTGAGATTCATCCCATGATTCAGTGTTGCGGTTGGATTCTTCGACATCCCTCAAGCGTGACATGAGTTGGTTCACCAAAGCTTCTTGTTGGGATGCGAAGCGGTTAGTCACTTCCACCACAACTCTGTCTAGGTCTGCTCTAGTGATTACTGCCGGTTGTTCCGCGGTAGGGGCTGTTGGAATTGCCTGATCTACATGTGGCACTGCTGCTGTAGTGGGATGGTTCTCTTGATTTGGATCTACCGGATTTGGAGCGCTGCTAGTTGCGGCGTTCTTTCCCTTGTTGGCGTCTTTTCTTGGCCTGGAAGTCATGTTTCCTATGCAATGAAAGGTGCTATTGGGAAAGAAGGTTGAATGAGGGAAGCTGAAGCTTCGAGTTCGAAGTTCTCAGTGAAAGCACCAAAAATGTTTGCACAAAAAATGGGCAAACACCTCCAAGTCGTGTGATTTAGTTGATTTTATGTGATTCTTAATGATTTAGATGAGTTATGTAAATATGAAAAAGGCAGGGGCTGAAATGTAAAAGACACGCAGATTTATAGTGGTTCGGCCAGAACGTGCCTACGTCCACTTTATATGTTATTATCTTCTTTTTTCAGATTACAAGTACAATGCTTGGTGTACAAGTGTATGAAAGTAGTTTGAAAGTTCCTTCCGTGCTTGAGCTCTCAAACTTGTCTGCCATTGTTGTACCCCTGCCCCTCTATTTATAGAATGATGTAGGGGGCAGGGGTCTTGGAAGTATATAGCTGCTGGTGGGCCCGGGCTGAAGCAATCTGGACTGGCAATCATTTGGTTCGGCGGAGCTTCGTTCGGCGTTGAGCTTGGACCGGTGGTAGGTATGGACCGGTGGCAGTGAGGTGGTTCGGTGCTTGTTTGGTCCGGTGGTGGCTTTGCTGGGTTGGTTCGGCATGGGCAACCTACCTCTGGTTCGGCAGTAGGGAGAAATGTGTATTCGGCAGATGCTACCATGGGTTGGTTCGGTGGTCGAGTGGAGGATGTGTGGTTCGGTATAGGTTGGTTCGGTGGTTGCCAGTAGGAGTTGGTCCGGTAGGAGCTTGAACGAATGTTGGTTCGGCTATGGAAGTTTGGTGCCGAGTGGAAGCTTGGGGCCAAATGAGCCTCTTCAGGGAGAATGTTGGATGGACTTCTAGGTCAGCATTGAGCTCCTTGGCTGGCGAACAAAGTGGAGGTTGCGAGCCCGGGCGAAACTGTGACTTCTCGGCCTTGAGATCTTCTGGGTGAGAATTCGCCCAACACGCGAGTATGTACAGGTTATAAAATTTAAATCAAAACAAAAAAAATGAGAGGCGTATCCCAAGGTTTTGCTTGGGAAAAATATAAAATGGCTCAAGTAGGAACTCGAGTTCGTCTCGAGTACATGTTGTAACAGTTTTAAATTATAAATAAAACAAGTTTTAAAAGTTAAACAACTACTTAATTGACTCTATTATATAATAATCGTTTTATTTAAGTTTTGGGTATGTTAAAGGATATAAAATAAATTATTTTAAAATTAATTAAGTTTAAGGCATTATTTATATGTATGTCCTTTATTTTAATTAATTATTAAGTTTATTTTAAATAAACATAATAACGTAATTAAGTAATTAATTAAGAAGATGAAATCTTTTTAATTCATTAGTTAATGATAAATTTACTTAAAAAAGTTTTAAAGGATTTCAAAACAAGGGTATTAATCAAGTTATCAAGAAAGTTTTCAAAGGTTAAAATTTTAAAGTTAATTGTTTCTAAGATTAATTGATTTGGTTTTAAATAAATTATATATTGGGGATAATCATGTGATTTAAATCTCTAAGTGTTTTCAAAGAATTTAATGATGTAGGTAAGTAAGTGTTTAAAATAAATGTATTGGTCTTTAATTAATCAAATGGTCTCAAGAGATTTTTTTTGTTGATGATTAATTTCAAGCCTTTAATTTAATAAGATTTAAATGATATAATTAATTAAGATAAAGGATTCATCTTCAATTAACTTAGGATCTAGATTAATTAAAGGATAGTTAATTAATGTGACTAATTGAAGGATCGTTAATTTTTTAATTAATCAGGATTTAGAGGTAATTAATTTAATTTATTTGGTGATTAAATTAAATTAATTAGGGATTAAGTAATTGTTTAAGATAAATGGTTTATCTTATAATTAATTAAGATCTTAAGGGAATTGAAGGATCATTAGTTAGTAATTTAAAGGATAACTACTTAATGTAATTAATTAAAGGATGATTAATTAACGTGAGTAATTAAAGGATAATTACTCAATTAGATTAATTAAAGGTTAATTAATTATTAAAGATTAATTAATTAAGGGATAATTAATTACTTAAATGTTAATTACTTAATATAAGTAATTAAAGAGCAATTAATTAATGAATAAAGGTTAATTAATTTATGGTTAAAGGATAATTAATTTATTGAGGGCTAATTAACATAATTAAGTAATGGTTGATTAATTAATGTGAGTAATTAAAGGATAATTACTTAAAGGATAATTACTTAATGTAAGTAATTAAAGAATAATTAATTTATTAATAAGTAATTAAGGATGATTAATTAATTTTATTAATTAATTCAATAATTAATTAAAATGATTTGCAATTAATTAATGTTAATTAAGTAGGGTTAGGTGATTAATTCATAAGTAATTAATTCATTATGAGTTAACTTAACTAATTAAAATTATGAGACTAATTAATCTTGCTTATGGATGATTGGATTATATTGAATGCCTTGAATTGTTTAATATCTCTGATATGTAATGTTCTGTGATATAAACTGTTTTGGATTAAGCTGTGGTAAATGTAAGTTATTTATTTGTGATGTATTGCTATGTGAATGTGAACTTCTGAATTGAATTAAATTATTTACTTAAAACAACTTTGCCTTTAAAATGGCATTTGAATTTCGATGAGACCGAGGGTCAGATTCCAAATGGTCATTCGAAAACCACGTCGAATCTTAAAGATGGATCTTTTATTTAAAAGATTAAAAATTGGAAATTTGTATCCACATGTTTTGAAAATAAGCGCTCATTATTCGGGTTAGCTGGTAGAGGACATCAAGTCATAAAACCCATTTCGAATAATGAAACGACGAAATGGAATTTTCATTTGAAGACGGTGGTTGAAGACTGGGTATTTTCGAAAACGAAAGGATTACCTGTCGATTATCTCTGCACTGAGTTGCTCTGGTATAGAGATTACCCTATGCGAATGGGAATCCGGACGTGATTGGGGAATATCCAGATTTGCAAGGACTTTTTCCTCAATTGGATGTATGTCTGACATTACACTTTGAGATATAAAGCTGGTTTTTATGAAATACATTTCTGTTTGGTGGTGGAAAATTTGTTCACTTAGCTTAACACCCTTCTCTAAGAGGAACGAGCTCAGAGGTTATGTAGTTGATGGTTACTAGTGATATACTTCCAATTTGGTAATGTGGCATTCTATGTGCTAGCATTGGATGATTGAAGCATGGCTTTTGTATAAAGCGTAGCTTTGTGGGATGAGACTTCATCGAACCTCACACTTCGAAAATGATCGAAACAGGAAGGATGCGGCAAGGTTATAGGGGTCGCGCCCCTCAGGGTATGTGCATTTCCTTCTCGATAAAAAGTGGTATCATGGTATGGAGCCCAGTTATTTTACTTATGTGGATTTTTTGGAATTTGTGATGGCGCCTCGGTAAAGATCGGTTACGACCGGGGGATGGTATACTCGTGACAGTTAGTTACCTAGTTACAAAGGTAACCCGGCCTTGTATTGGCAGAGATTCGGTTAGGTTCTCGAGACGTCCCTCTGGAGGCGTACCCATTCGGATAAAGGAAGTTCCTTAGCCTTGACCATTTGTTGAAAATCCAAACAATCAATACGAGCCATGTATAGTTTTATTTGTAGAACCTTCCATTTAACATGGCAGCTATAGTAGGCATACTATAATGGTATGTATGCTGACTAAGATTAATATTATACTTTCGAAATGTTTTCCACACTATGCACTAATAATAATATCAAAAAGGATTTTCGCGCATTAAGCATGTTTGACTACTATAAGGAGAAACCTCCTCCAAGTGTGCGATTGCATTGTGTGTGTGCCGGGAGACCTTATGGTAGTTTCATTTTCCAAAAAGCATAACAGATTTCTTTTTGTAGTTTCTTTCTTTTCTTTTGTACAAATAACAGTTTTTATTTTTTCTCGCACTGTCTCATGACTGATTCGGAGTTTATTGTTCCCATATCTAAATTCTGGGTGCCTATAATTTTTGTAACAACCCGCATATTTTTCGATTGTATATTTAAAATATTTTATTTAATATAGCATCGTTAGTCAGATTTAAGTCCGAAAAGCTACTTTTTGCAAACAGCCGAATTAGGACTCTAGACCTCTTCCATTGAGTCCAAAATGTCGTTTGCGACCTTTTTGAGTATAAACATCGATATGTTTGGAGTTAGCTAGAATTTGGACATTTCATTTAGGGCTTTTGGTATTGGGTTTCAGCCCAATAGCCTAACATAAGACCCTAGCTCCACCATGTCTCCTCTTCGTTCCTTCATAATATTTCCTAACACTCGAGCTTTAGCAAAAATGGGGAAAGAGATTGGAAATTAAAATTCTAAGCCCTAGTTTCCTTGCAAATTCAAGTTCTAACTCCAAAATCAAAGAGAAGCTTAGGTAAGCATCCTTTTCATCTTCTCCATCTCAACTCCTCTTCAATTTCAGAAATTCCCTATAGCCTAATTTAGGAAATTATTGCTTTTAAGCCTGCATTCAAGCTTCTTGGGTTGAAGTGAAGAGCGGTTGATCTTTCCTTTGTGTTTGAGCTTCTCGTTCATTGTTTTTGGGTTTAAAGGTGAGATTTTTATCTCACATCCATGTCTATAACTATCACTATTGTTAGGTATGAATTCCTAACATTTATTCATGTTCATTTGCTTTTGATTTAAATTGATTTGGTGAACATTTCAATTTTTGGTGTTTTGAAGTCAAAAACTTTAAAAACCCTAGCTTTGATGTATGAACATACTTTTGGTGGTTTATCGAAGAGCCTATAGGGCTAGTTTGTCGATTGGCATAAACCCCCAGCGCTCATTGCGCGTCCGTTCGCAAATTGTTGAGAGTTTGCCCTTCATTGTGATAGGTTGGAAATACTGGGAAACAGGGTCCAGTCGACTGGCTCTCTGAGTCCAATCGACTGACCTGGAACCCGAGAGTTTTCCAGGCATTGGGCCAGTCGACTGAACTCAGTGTCTAGTCGACTGACCTGCTTGCTTCAGCCCAACTTGCCTATTTTGCTTGAGATTCCAATTTTAATCGATTTATGTCGATCCAATTAGTTGTCATCACTTATTATCGACTTTGGTGGCTTCTTTCTTTGGATTTTTGGGAATATCCATTTTTATGGATATGGTATCGATTTCTTTGGATTTGATTCACTCTTCGAGTGTGAATTTTTGATGATTGATTATTTTTACAATCAATTTTGTGATTTGTCACTTTAAAATGCAAAGTTTTCTGTACTAGTAGTAGATATCAAAACTCGTTCATCAAAATGATTTCAACACTATTTTTAATACAAAGCTCGTTTATAGAAACCGTTTTGCAATCTATTAGTATATACAAACCTTTACTTCATTTGTTCGAGAAATCCAATTAAACGACTTAGCAAAACAAGTGGTATGAAATGTTTGCATTTACTTTATTGGTTAATTCTTAGACTTGTTCGATTGGAACTCTTGTGACAACCTTCGAGTAGAGATCTATAATTTGTTCGTAAATATTTAAGTCAAGCCAGTGGTTATGGGACATGAAGCTAAACTCATTTATTTACTAGCTTAGTGTAATTGACACTTCTTGATGATCGATGATGATTATTTTTGTGGTTTAGACTAGCGATGTGTGATGTCTCTTTGTCCACGTGGGGGACTGTACCTCGTTTTATTGAGCTTCGTCTCATTTATTTTATGGGATAGCGACCCATGTTCTTTTATTGGAGTTCGGTTCATCGGGAGTAACGTTGTACTACGTCGTTGTTTCGTATTATTGGATGATCGGTTCATCGGGTGTAACGCTATATTACGTCATTGTTCCATATTATTGGATGTTCGGTTCTTCGGGCGTAACACTGTACTACGTCGTTGTTCCATATTATTGGATGTTTGGTTCATCGGGCGTAACGATGTACTACGTCGTTGTTTCGTAATATTGGAGTTCGATTCATTGGGCGTAACGTTGTACTACGTCATTGTTTCGGATTATTGGAGTTTCAGGTTCATCGGACGTAACGCTGTACTACGTCGTTGTTCCGGATTATTGGAGTTTTAGGTTCATTGGGCGTAATGCTATACTACGTCGTTGCACAAGCTCTACAGTTAGCGACCATGGAATAGCGTTACGTTTGTGATGCATGTGTTGGTGAGTTTTCATACTCCCATTTTTGATAGGCCACCCCCTTTTTGTGATTTTTGGATTTCTAATTGATGATTTCTAGAATTTGTGTTTCACCAATTTTTATGATTGGCATTGATATGTTAGCCAATATTTGTAGTTTGGTGAATATGGTAAAGAATATGACATTCTCTTTTGATGTTATGAGATTTTTGAGATATTGTATGATTTTTGTCGTTGTTAAATGTATACTTTTCATAGTATAGCATCATAGTTCTCATACGTTTTCGTCTTATCTCTTATTCTATCTCATTCTATCTGATATGTATAGCTAGACTGATCCGTTTATTATTTTCTTATTAAATAATACTCGGGTCAAACCGAGATGTTATAGGTGTTTCTGCTTGACTCCTTATCAGGGATCATCATCTGACTTTTGTCTAACTAGATTAGATTGGTATTTTTTTGTTGTTATACATTTGAGATAGAGACTCCTTGATGTATACATATTCTTTTGTCTAGCACTTGTATCTATTCTTTTGTGATATTGTGGATCTTGTTTGACCCCTACTCTGATGTACACTTCTATGTGTTATATTCATACCTATTTCCGCCTTTGTGATATGGATATCTGTGACCAATTTGTGTTATACTTATTTCTATATTTGTTTTCGAAGGTCATATAGCCACTGTGTATTAGCTTTGAGTTTGTATCGATATGTCGGATTTCCTCTTGAAATGAAATGCATGTTATACTATCTGACATATCGGTGCTCGCACAAAGCAATTACACGGATGGTCGCTCCTCAACAGCCTTATTCTTCATGCTAGTTGACGGCTTTACTCCTAGTATCCTTGGCTACCGTGAGTGTAGAGGTGGGGCTTCACAGCTTGGTAGCAGAGCCAAATTTTGGAACAATGTAGAATAATCTAGCATGGATCATTATCCTAAGTCTTTCTTAGGAGTCGTGCCTTAGGATTTAATCGAGTCTTAGGACCCATTCTATCCTATTTTCTTTTGTGATCCCTTGTTTTATCAATCATGATTGTTTGACATTCATTTTGTGAATAACCTTTTTCTTCTTCTTTCTTTCTTTCTTAAAGAAGAGAAATGCTCAGACCTAGCCGTCCCAGCGTCGGTCAATCTAGTGCTACTCCTCAGGATGGAGTATTTATGTCTGCCCAACAGCTTCTAGATCTTGTAAAGAATGCTCAAGCTGTCGGACCCATTCTCGAGCCTACTCATCCTAGATCTGGATTGCACTCTTGTATAGAGACTACCGATTTGGGTGGAAGGCCATTTAAAGGATCCGAAAGTGTTATAGAAATCCAAGCTCGGCTTAGATCATGCGACCGCATCTTTTCTCGCATGAATCTTGTTGATCTCCATCGAGTCCAAGTAGCTTCTAGCATGCTCCAAGAAAGATCATTAGATTGGTATGAGCTTATGGTTTTTGAAATCATTGAAGCAGATCTTACTTGAGAGAAATTCTGAGAAAGATTCGAATTAAAGTTTGTGCCAGAAGTTGAAAAAGTAACTTTGGCCAGACGCTTTATTGACCTTTTGCAAGGTGAATCTTCTATGACGGATTACGCCGCATCTTTTGAATCTCTCTCTAAATATGGGGTCGAATATATTAATACCCCATTGAAGAAAAATCAAAGGTTTGTCTATGGGTTGAATAAGAACCTTAAAAAGCCATTACTTCTGAAACTAGAGGTTTCTTTTGATCAGCTTATTGATATCGCTCTTCGACTTGAAGAGGCCGATATTGAAAGTGATGTTGAAGTTGTAGGTGCCAAAAAGAACTTCAACAATAACACGAGGAGGCCTATTAAATTCAAAGGTCCTAATCCCTACAAGAAAGGGTAGAAAAAAACATTGATAGCAAAGACTCCTACCTCTAGTCGTGGACAATGCTACAACTATGGTTCCACGAACCATTATGCTAAAATGTGTCCAAAACCTCTCTTTTGTCGTTATTGCAAAAGTTCAGATCATCTTATATCTACATTTCCCATGCTTCAAAGTAGGAGAGAGGGAGAGCTGAATGTTGTGCAAGCTCCTTGTGACACTTCTCTTGGTCAAGGTATTTTTCATTCTATCCTTGATGGCATTAATTTGTTTTGTGATTATCCTATTCGAGTTCTTGTTGATATGGATTCATCTCATTGTCTTGTACATCAAAAGAACTTGTTGATTCTTTTTCTTTAAATATTTTTAGGCTTGATGATTTCTTTACGAATTGCGAATCCGGTTGGTGGGTCCGAAACATTCGGTTTGATTTGTAAAATGTCGAGATTATTTTATGTGATTATTCTTTCCGGGCCAATTTGCATGTTACGCGCTACTTAGGTTTCTGAATTGATTTTTGTGAAAGGATTGGCAGTTTTTATGGAGCCATATTCCGTTTCCCGTGTGGACTATCCATCTTTGACATTTTCAACCTGTTAAGCAGATTTCTAATTTTCTAAACGATTTCGATTCCAATTTGGTGGCACCATTTTATTCTCTAGACCCACTTGTTGAGGAAGATGTTATTCTCCTCATTCAAGTAGTTTGTGAATTTTCCGGTATCTTTGAGCTTGTCTTAAGGTTATCACCTAAGTAATCTTTTGTGTGGCGCTAAGGTCTTTTCCGTTCGACCTTGCCACCAGTTTTAATTAGCTATGGGTTGTGGACGATAGCGTTCCCCTTACCGCATTCCGCACTCGTTATGATTTTTATGAATGACACATGATGTCATTCGAGTTGTCCAGCTTATTTCATCCATCTCATGAATCGAGTATTCTACGAATATCTCGATGAGTCCGTTTTTGAATTTATTGATTATGGATGAAAACAGCAATTTAAAATTTACAAATCTTTTTCATAAGATATTTATAAGTACAATTGGATTTTGTTCTTAAAAAGAATAAAGAATGTTCGTAAAATTTTTAAGAGGTATTTTTATCATATAGAAGATGATTTTGTGTTGTATTGCCCATTGAGTGCTTTAAGAATTCGGGTCGATGCGTTCGATCAACGTTATCGATAGGAATCTTCTAAACGCTTTGATGAGACAATCAGACACAGTAAATTAACTTGGAATAAGTAATTTTTTCTAGAAAGATGATTACATAAAGTTAATTGCAATTTTAAAAGTTTTAGCTTTTCAGGAAAGAGGATCATTTGAAAGAACTCTTTTCGGATACTCCTATTCTTATTATTCTCGAAGGGAACTAAAACTTCACTATTTGTACCGATGCTAGTCGTATTGGTTTGGGTGCCGTTCTCTGCAAAAAGGGAATGTTCTATCATTTATGCCTCTATACAATTAAAACCTATTGAGACTAGGTATGCTACTCATGACCTAGTGCTCGCGGCTATTGTTTTCACTTTAGAATTGGCGTCATTATTTTTGGAAGAGAAATTTGTTCTCTACACCCATCATAAATCTTTGGAGTATTTATTTTCTCAAAAGGAACTTAATTTGCATCAACAACGTTAGCTCGAGTTCCTTGCATCTTATGATCTTGATATTCTCCATACTTTGGAAGGGGAAATCGTGTTGCCAATGCCCTTAGTCGTAAACAACAAATGGTTGTTTCTTTGATGATGTCCGAATGGAATGATCTTTTTAACTGGTTCATCTGATATACTGTTATTGTACTATGTTGTTGTCAATTTTTTTGGGTTTCGGGTACATTGGACATACTGTTATTATACTACGTCATTGTTCTGAATTATTTGGGGATACCATTATTGAATTTCGTCGCTTCACCGGCTTGATTTTCTGCTATTCATGACATTTTTCCACGTCTCTCAACTACGGGAATGTCTTACGGATTCCGATTCTATTCTTGAGCCCAGTGTTATTGAAGAAATTGAAGTTTCACCTAATTTGACTTGTGAGAAACTTACTCCCTCATGTTCTTTAGGGTGAACTTCTTACTTCAAATTTTCTTTTGTGTTGATATGCTTTATGGTTATTACTCTTTGTTTTCTTCCTAAGAATTGCGGGGGCGCAATTTATCTAAGGAGAGGAGTCTGTAACAACTCGCATATTTTACGATTGTATATTTAGAATATTTTATTTAAATATAGCATCATTAGCCGGATTTAAGTCCGAAAAGATACTTTTTACAAACAGTAGAATTAGGACTCGAGACCTCTTCCATTGAGTCCAAAATGTCGTTTGCGACCTTTTTGAGTATAAACATCGATATGTTTGGAGTTAGCTAGAATTTTGACATTTTCATTTAGGGCTATGGGTATTGGTTTTCAGCCCAATAGCCTAACATAAGACCCTAGCTCCACCCCCTCTCCTCTTCATTCCTTCATAATATTTCCTAACACTCAAGCTTTAGTAAAAATGGGGGAAGAGATTGGAAATTAAAATCCTAAGCCCTAGTTTCCTTTGCAAATTCAAGTTCTAACTCCAAAATCAAAGAGAAGCTTAGGTAAGCATCCACTTCATCTTTTCCATCTCAACTCCTCTTCAATTTCAAAAATTTCCTATAACCTAATTTAGAAAATTATTGCTTTTAAGCTTAGATTCAAGCTTCTTGGGTTGAAGTGAAGAGTGGTTGATCTTGCCTTTGTGTTTGAGCTTCTCATTCATTTTTTTTGGGTTTAAAGTGTGATTTTTTCTCACATCCATGTCGATAACTATCAATATTGTTAGGTACAAATTCCAAACATCTGTTCATGTCAATTTGCTTTTGATTTAAATTGATTTGATGAACATTTCAATATTTGTTGTTTTGAAGTCAAAAACATTAAAAAACCTAGCTTTGATATATGAACATACTTTTGGTGGTGTATTGAAGAGCGTATAGGGCTGGGTTGTCGATTGGCATAGACCCCCAGTGCCCATTGCTCGTCCATCCGCAAATTGTTGAGAGTTTGCCCGTCATTGTGATAGGCTGGAAATATAGGGAAATAGGGTCCAAACGATTGGCTCTCTGAGTCCAATCGACTGACCTGGAACCCGAGAGTTTTCTAGGCATTGGGCCAGTCGACTGAACTCAGTGTCCAGTCGACTGACCTGTTTGCTTTAGCCCAACTTGCCTATTTCACTCGAGATTCCAATTTTCATCGATTTATGTCGATCCAATTAGTTGTCTCACTTATTATCGACTTTGATGGCTTCTTTCTTTGGATTTTTGGGAATATCCATTTTTATGGATTTGCTATCGATTTCCTTGGATTTAATTCACTTTTTCGAATGTGAATTTTTAATGATTGATTGTTTTTACTATCAATTTTGTGATTTCTCACTTTAAAATGCAAAGGATTCTATACTGGTAGTAAATATCAAAACCCTTTCATCAAAACGATTTCAACACTATTTTAATACAAAGCTCGTTTATAAAAACCATTTTGCAATCTATTAATATATACAAACCTTTACTTCATTCGTTCGAGAAATCCAATTAAACGACTTAGCAAAACAAGTGGTATGAAATGCTTGCGTTTACTTTGTTGGTTAATTCATAGACTTGTTCAATTGAAACTCTTGTGACAACTTTCGAGTGGAGATATATAATTTGTTCGTAAATATTTAAGTTAAGCCTGTGGTTATGGGACATGAAGCTAAACTCATTTATTTACTAGCTTAGTGTAATTGACACTTCTTGATGATCGATGATGATCATTTTTGTGGTTTAGACTAGCGATGTGCGATGTCTCTTTGTCCACGTGGGGGACTGTACCTCGTTTTATTGAGCTTCGTCTCATTTCTCTCATGGGATAGCGACACATGTTCTTTTATTAGAGTTCGGTTCATCGGGCGTAATGTTGTACTACGTCGTTTTTCCGTATTATTGGATGTTCGGTTCATCGGGCGTAACACTGTACTACATCGTTGTTCTGTATTATTGGATGTTTGGTTCATCGGGCGTAACGCTGTACTATGTCGTTGTTCCATTTTATTAGATGTTCGGTTCATCGGGCGTAATGCTGTACTACGTCGTTGTTCCGTAATATTGGAGTTCGGTTCATTGGGCATAACGACGTACTACGTCGTTGTTTCGGATTATTGGAGTTTCAGGTTCATCGGGCGTAATGCAGTACTACGTCGTTGGTCCGAATTATTGGAGTTTCAGGTTCATTGGGCGTAACGCTATACTATGTCGTTGCAACGGCTCTACGGTTAGCGACCAGGGAATAGTGTTCCGTTTGCGATGCACGAGTTGGTGAGTTTTCATACTCCCGTTTGTGATAGGCCTCCCCCTTTTTGTGATTTCTGGATTTCTAATTGGTGATTTCTAGAATTTTTGTTTCACAAATTTTTATGATTGGCATTGATATGTTAGCCGATATTTGTGGTTTGGCGAATATGGTAAAGAATATGACATTTTTTTTATGTTATTAGATTTTTGATATATTGTATGATTTTTGTTGTTGTTAAATGTGCTTTTCATAGTATGGCATTATTGTTCTCATACATTTTCGTCTTATCTCTTATTCTACCTCATTTTATCTTATATGTATAGCTAGACTGATCCGTTTATTATTTTCTTATTAAATAATACTCGGGTCAGACCGAGATGTTACAGGTGCTTGTGCTTGACTCTTTATCAGGGATCATCATCTGACTTTTGTCTAACTACATTAGATTGGTTGTTTTTGTTTTTATACATTTGAGATAGAGACTCCTTGATGTATACATATTCTTTTGTCTAGCACTTTTATCAATTCTTCTATGATATTGTGGATCTTGTTTGACCCCTACTCTAATGTACACTTCTATGTGTTATTTTCATATCTATTTCCGCCTTTGTGATATGGTTATCTGTGACCGATTTGTATTATGTTTATTTCTATATTTGTTTTAGAAGATCATATAGCCACTGTGTAGTAGCTTTGAGTTTGTATCGGTATGTCGGATTTTCTCTTGAAATGAAATTCATGTTATACTATCTGACATATCGGTGCTCAAACAAAGCAATTATACGGATGATCGCTCCTCAATAGCCTTATTCTTCATGCTAGTTGATGACATTACCCCGTAGTATCCTTGTCTAGCGTGAGTGTAGAGGTGGGGCGTCACAATTTTCCACATGAGTAGCTTAGAGTTAGGCTATCAGTAGCTTCAGATAGTAGATGTGGATCATAGTTGAGAGCTATGCAAGGAAAGCAAAAGTTTCTAAGGAAAGAGCCATATTAGAGTCCACACTAGAGGATCAAGGGATTGATACCAGTTCGGAAGAAAAGTTGTGGATTCGAATAGAAGATCAAGTAGGATATTTCATACAAATAATCTATGTATATCATACAGAATTATGTTTGTAAAATAATGTTTTGGCCAAACTCTTTTGAATATTAAGTAGCAGGTAATTTTGGGGACGGAATTCTGTTAAGTGGGAAGTATGTAATGACACATAAATTTACCACTTTGGAAATTGGATATTTAATTGATTTTAAATATTCAAATGTAGATTTTGTAAACTCAAATAATCATATTTCAAGTAATAAATAAGAATAACAAACTTATTTCCACTAAGTTTACAAAATTTACGAGAGTCGGATTTCAATAAAATTTAATATACATTTGAACATTTATTGTAAATGGTAAATAACACTTTTAATGGTTAAATAATGATATGATAATAATAGAAATTTGATTTGTAATGATTTTATAAACTTTTTCTATAAGAATCGACAAATTTTGCCGCACGTTGACAAATCAACGTCGTATTTTTACAATTAGATGTTAATATTATTAAATATGATTTTATAACTCAAATGAATTTGTTTTAACTAATTAAATATGATGACAAACTTATTTTCAGTTTTTTGTTTACATAAATAAAGAGTTTAATAAAAACGTCAACATGTGAACGTAAAACATTTTGTCGAAAATCAACGTTTTGACGATTAAAAATTGTCGCAACATTGTTGCACCTTTATTTTCTTATATATGAACATATATTCGATTAGTATAAGTATTAATTAATTCAGTAATCAAGTTTACTTTTACTAAACATACTTTGAAAAGTCAACAATTTCATTAAGAAAAAGTTAGCACAAAATTCCAAAACATGTCAAATCGAACCAAACATAATTATTACTTTACTTTTCTTACTTCTTAAGTAAAAGTGACATAAAGCATGATTTTAAATGTGATGTTAAATGTTGAAAAAATAAAGTTGCTTAAAAAATAAGTAAAGAATATTTTCGTCATTTTACATAATAATATTTTATTCCAAAAATTTTCCTTTAGATACCTGCCTTCATTCTCACTTTCTTTCACACAAATTTCCATCTTCATCTTTACTTTTCAAGCTTTTCTTCCACTCTCTAATAGCTTCTTCTCTTCTCTTTCCTTTCTAACTTTTCTTAAAATCATATTAAATCAACTCCAAGCATCATCAAACTTTTCCAAAGTTCTTATGTCATCATCAAAACATGGTTCGACATCTAAGAAGTAAAGAAATGATAGAGGAAGAGGTAGAATAAGGCAAGGCTGAACCATTTTGAAGGAAGAAGGCAAGTTCGTGAAGCTCGAGAGAAAGAAAATGAGAAGGAGGTGCTATCGAAATTAAAAAGAAAGTCTATGAAAAAGATTGGCGAAGTGAAACTAATAGTTAGTACTCATATTTTAAAGTTACTAATTTCTAAAAATATTTCAAGTTAATTACATAAAAGTTTGATACATGTCGGATGATTAAATGTTTGATAACTTGGTTGATGATGCAGCGCGAGATACAGATTCACTAGGCTTAAGTCGGCCACGACCTAAAGGAGGAGTTTTGGGTCATCTGCGACCTAAGGAGTCACGAGACAAGAAGCCACGACTTAACCAAGTCTTAAGTCGCTCGGTATCTTTAGGTTGTTTACGACCTATAGCAACGGGATCTATCAAAGAGGCGGCACGAGTTAACAGCCAACGACCTAATGGTGAAGACTTAAGTCGCTCAGAAGGTGGGGACGAGCTACGACCTAAGTTGAACGACCTAACTCCTAGGTCGCGTGAAGAATCTTTGTTACCACTTCTATAGGCCGTTAACCCGACCTACCAACCTATGATGAGTCGCTGAAGAGTTAAGCCGCTTGGAAGTTAAGTCGCTGATGGTTTGAGTCGTGTCATTTTTAAGTCGTAAGTCGTGTCGTTTGTTTGTACTGTGTTGTACTTTAGTCGTGAGTCGTTTGTAACTCGTTAGGTTGTAAGTCATGTCGTTCGTTTGTATTGTGTTGTAACGTGTCTCTTATACCATTAATTTGTAAGTCGGCAAGGATTAAGTCGGTCATGTATGTGTGGTGATGTAATAAGTTGAGTCGCTGAAGGCTTAGGTCGTGAGCGACCTAGGCTAAGTCGTAAGTCGTGGGGCGTTAGGTCAGAAACGACTTAAGGGTTTGGGTTGTAAAACGCTATAAATAGCGGTTGTGTTGGTCATTTGTAACAAGGTTATTGTTGAATAAAATTCTTGTTTGTTAGCTTTGTGCTTTCATTAAATTGGTAGTTGAGTGTGATCTCCTATCTCCACTTACGGTATTCGAGTGCGCTCGAATCAACGTTCGTTGAAGCCAATTCGCGGAATCAAGTGCACTTGATCAACGCTCGAAGAATTGTAGATCTCTCTTCACGGTATCGTGCGCGATCAACGTGTCAGAGATAGCTAGAATTCAGTATCTTTGGATCAACGAATTTGGGCATTTCAGTATCATTCAATCCACCGATTGCTACTTTCACTGTTTCATCTAATTTTCGTATTATCCGCTGCGTCATCATTTGGTAGCAGAGCTAGACTTTGCCAATCATAGCTAAGCCGAGTCTTGGAGCCAAGGAGTTTGAAGTTGTTGTTCATCATGTTCATCTTGAAGTTGCAACAAGTTAGAAGCTTCTGATCCATTTCATTTTGGATCAAAGTTGGAAAGGTGTTTGAGTTTGAGCCGAGTTGGGTAGAGTCGTGCATCACTTGTTTAAGCCGAGAGTTTGAAGTGTAGGCCGAGTTTGTATTGAAGTGTTGAGCTTGTGTGAGCTAGTTGAAGTTTGATTTGTAGAAGATTTGTGAAGTTTTGAAGTGTTTGTGTTGATTTAATCATGCCACCAAGGAGAGCTAATCGTCATTAAAATGTTGAAGCGATGTATAGAAGAGAAGAAGCCGAGCAAATGGAACAACGCATTAATGAGAAATTTGATGAAGGTATTGGGAAGTTAGAGAAATTGATGAATGATTCAAATCAAAGTCAAAGGAGGAGATCACCAGTCTCGAACCATGGAGGAAACAGAGTTTCGCCATCGGTTACGGAAGCGAGGAGGGTGTCGCCACAATCTTTTAGAGAAAGAAGAGAAACATCAATTTCATCAAGAAGAGATCACCATGATTATGGAAATGAAGAGAGAAGAACTCCACGTGAGTTCGAAAATGAATCACATCCCGATATGTATAGACAAGGTAGAAGGACCATGCATGATCATAGAGATGAAGAAAGACAGAATCGGTATCGATGAATATTTGATTTTGATGAAGATGGTGATAGAGCTAGTTTTCATTATCGAGATCGAGACCAAGTTTGAAATTTATATAGGGATGTAGACGATGATCGTCGATGGGAATCGGGTATGAAGATGGAAATTCCAGAATTCAAAGGTGGAATGGTAGCAGAAGAATTTCTTGTTGGTTGTCTAATGTTGAAGAGATCTTTGATTTCAAGGAGGTTCCTGAGCATAGAAGGGTGAAGTTGGTTGCTACTAGGTTGAGGGGTAGAGCTTTGGCATGGTGGCAGCAAACTAAACTTACAAGGGAGAGAATGGGAAAATCAAAGGTTGAGTCTTGGGATAAGATGAAGAAGTTGTTGAGAGCTACATTTTTACCATACAATTATCAATCACTTATGTATCAGGGGTTACAGAATCTGAGGCAAGGGACAAAGACTGTTAATGAATATGCTGATGAATTTTATCAATTGATTGCTCGAAATGACATCATGGAGACGGAGGAATAATTGACTGCTAGGTTTATTGGGGGGTTGAGAATGCAGATACAGGACATGGTGAATATGTTTGATCCTAGATCTGTTGCAGAAGCACATCAAAAAGCGTTGGCTTGGAAGAAACAAGGGAGACGTGGAGGTGGTGTGTTTACAAGTTCCAATTTTCAGAACAAAGGTGTTAGTGGGAGTTCCAATGTTTCTAAAGCTGTCAGTAAACCGGTTGTGAAAGTGGTTGAGAAAGCAAAGGTCAACAGCAGTTTCAAATGTTACAATTTCCAGGAAGTGGGTCACAAGAGTAATGAATGTCCAAAGCCAAAGAAACGAACGATGATTGTTGAGGTTGAAGGTGAAGATGTTGGGAAAGGTTATCCTAGTCCAGTTGAGGAGGATGAACAGGAAGTTGCGTCAGGAGATGAAGGATGTAATCTAATGATGAGGAGGTCTTGTTTAATACCGAAGCATGAAGAAGAAGCTAGTTGGTTGAGGAGTAACATCTTTCAGTCAACATGCACTATTCTGGGGAAGGTTTGTAAATTTGTGATTGACGCAAGAAGTTGTGACAATATTATTTCTACCGAAGCTGTGAGAAAGTTGAAGCTGAAAACAGAGAAGCATCCAAATCCTTACAAGTTAGCGTGGTTGAGAAAAGGAGGAGAGGTGAAGGTGGATAGGCGAGTTCGAGTTCAATTTTATATTGGGAAGAAATATAAAGACGAGATCTGGTGTGATGTAGTTGAGATGGATGTTTGTCACTTGCTTTTGGGAAGACCATGGAAGTATGATCGAGCAGTACAGCATGACGGTCGGACCAATAGCTACAGTTTTATATTTGAAGGTGTTAAGATCATTTTGGTTCCAAAGAAGAGACAGCAAGGAGCGAGAAAATCAGAGGAGATTGAGGAGCTGAAGACTTTGTTGACTTTGAAGGAATTTATTGAAGAAGTAGAGGAGAGTCCAGAAGTGTTTTTGTTGATTGGACGTGAAGCGACTGAATCTATTGAAATCCCAGAGGAAGTAAAGCCAGTATTGGAAGAATTCAGTGATGTGTTTCCTGAAGAGTTGCCAACGGAGTTGCCACCGTTGAGGGATATTCAACATCAAATTGATCTTGTGCCAGGGGCAGTATTACCACACAGACCATATTACAGGATGAGTCCTAAGGAGCATGAGGAACTGAGAAGGCAGGTGGAGGAGTTGTTAGAACAGGGGCGTGTTCATGAGAGTTTGAGTCCTTGTGCAGTGCCAGCTTTATTGGTGCCAAAGAAGAATGGTTCGTGGAGGATGTGTACGAACAGTCGGGCTCTAAACAAGATCACTGTGAGATACAGGTTTCCTATGCCGAGGTTCGATGATTTGATTGATCAGTTGAGTGGGGCTGTTGTGTTTTCAAAGATTGACTTGAAGAGTGGATACCATCAGATTCGTATCAGACCAGGTGATGAATGGAAGACTGCTTTTAAAACGAGGGAAGGTTTATACGAATGGTTGGTTATGCCGTTTGGTTTATCGAATGCACCAAGTACTTTTATGAGAGTGATGAACCAGATTTTCAGACCATATATTGGGAAGTTTGTGGTAGTTTACTTTGATGATATTTTGATCTACAGTGGAAGTATGGAAAAGCATGTCCATCATTTGCGTGAAGTACTGTTGATTCTACGACAGGAGAAATTTTATGCTGCAACAAAAAAGTGTGTGTTCATGACGCACAGTGTTTTGTTTCAGGGATACATTTTGTCGAAGGAAGGCATTCAAGTGGATGAAAGTAAAGTAGAAGCTGTCAGGAGTTAGCCAAAGACAATTACGGAAGTGAGGAGTTTTCATGGATTGGTATCTTTCTATCGAAGATTCATTCCACATTTTAGTAGTGTAATGGCACCTGTAACCGATTGCATGAAAGGAAAGAAGTTTACATGGTCAGAGGAAGCAGCGGTTGCTTTTGAGAAGATCAAGACACTATTGACGTCAACGCCAATTCTAGTTTTACCAGATTTTCAGTTGTTGTTTGAATTGCATACTGATGCTTCGAAAGTTGAAATTGGTGGAGTTTTGAGTCAGAAAGGAAGACTGGTTGCTTATTTCAGTGAGAAGTTGTCTGGAGCTAAGCTGAGATATAGCACTTATGATGTTGAGTTTTACGCAATTGTTCAAGCAGTAAAGCACTGGAGACATTATCTGTTTCAGAAGGAGTTTGTTCTCTATACGGATCATGAAGCTTTGAAGCATTTGCAAGGGCAGGACAAAATTTCAGCTAGGCACGCTTCATGGGTCGCGTATCTACAGCAGTTTACTTTTATTGTGAAGCACAAATCAGGGGTGACGAATCGTGTAGCGGATGCATTGAGCAGGAGGAACCGTTTATTGACAACGATGAAGGTTGAAGTGAAATGATTTGAGCTATTGCCAGAATTGGTTGAAGATGATCCTTACTTTGCAAAGTTTGTTGAGAAAGTTAAGGATGGGAGTACTGATGAGTTTGTGTTGGTAGACGGATTTTTATTCAAGGGAAATCGATTATGCATACCAGATTGCAGTTTAAGAATGAAGATTATCAAAGAGTTACATGAAGAAGGCCATATGGGTAGAGATCGAACATTGCAGTTGGATTCTCAGTCTTATTATTGGCCGTCAATGAGAAGGGAAGTTGAAAGGTTTGTGCATAGATGTCATCTTTGTCAGGTTTCGAAAGGGACAGCTACCAATGCTGGATTATATATGCCGTTACCTGTACCGACTAAACCTTGGGTTGATGTGAGTATGGATTTTGTTTTTGGGTTGCCTAGAACTCAAAGGGGGAACGATTCCATTTATGTGGTGGTTGACCGGTTTTCGAAAATGGCACATTTTATTGCTTGCAAGAAGACGGCGGATGTTGTTCATGTTGCTCAGTTATATTTTAAGGAGATCTATCAACTACATGGGTTACCAGAGTCTATCGTGTCAGATAGAGACACTCGTTTTCTGAGTCATTTTGGGTTAAGTTTGTGGAAGATGGTCGGAACGAACCTGAATTTTAGTAGCGCTTACCATCCACAAACTGATGGGCAGACGGAGGTTGTGAACAGATCATTGGGAAATTTACTACGGTGTCTTGTGAAAGATAATCTGAAAAGCTGGGATATGAAACTATGTCAAGCGGAATTTGCACATAATCACGGTGTAAATCGAAGCACTGGATTTAGTCCGTTTCAAGTTGTATATTCTGAAATATCGAAAGGACCGTTGGATTTGACAACAGTGCCATATCAGAAGGGAGTTGTTAAGCGAGCTAGTGACTTCGTAAATGAGTTACAGGAGTGCCACAGAACTGTTCATGAACGATTGCATACATCAAATGAAAAGTATAAACGACTGGCGGATAAGAAGCGGAGAAGTGTGAGTTTCGAGGAAGGTGATTTGGTTTATGCAGTATTGACAAAAGATCGTTTTCCGGTGGCAACGTACAATAAATTGAAGGCGTGGAAAATTGGTCCAGTGGAAATTTTGAAGAAAATCAATGAGAATGCGTATCAATTGAAATTACCAGATGATGTTCATACTTCCGATGTTTTCAACGTTAAATACCTAATTCCGTATTGTGGGAATGAGATTGTTGTGGAAGAAGATGGTAAAAATTCAAGGTCGAATTTCTGTCAACCAGGGGAGGATGATGCAGCGCGAGATACAGATTCACCAGGCTTAAGTCGGCCACGACCTAAAGGAGGAGTTTTGGGTCATCTGCGACCTAAGGAGTCACGAGACAAGAAGCCACAACTTAACCAAGTCTTAAGTTGCTCGGTATCTTTAGGTCGTTTACGACCTATAGCAACGGGATATATCAAAGAGGCGGCACGAGTTAACAGCCAACGACCTAACGGTGAAGACTTAAGTCGCTCTGAAGGTGGGGACGAGCTACGACCTAAGTTGAACGACCTAACTCCTAGGTCGTGTGAAGAATCTTCGTTACCGCTTCTATAGGCCGTTAACCCGACCTACCAACCTATGATGAGTCGCTGAAGAGTTAAGCCGCTTGGAAGTTAAGTCGCTGATGGTTTGAGTCGTGTCATTTTTAAGTCGTAAGTCGTGTCGTTTGTTTGTATTGTGTTGTACTTTAGTCGTGAGTCGTTTGTAACTCGTTAGGTTGTAAGTCGTGTCGTTCGTTTGTATTGTGTTGTAGCGTGTCTCTTATACCATTAAGTCGTAAGTCGGCAAGGAGTTAAGTCGGTCATGTATGTGTGGTGATGTAATAAGTTGAGTCGCTGAAGGCTTAGGTCGTGAGCGACCTTGGCTAAGTCGTAAGTCGTGGGGCGTTAGGTCGGAAACGACTTAAGGGTTTGTGTTGTAAAACGCTATAAATAACGGTTGTGTTGGTCATTTGTAATAAGGTTATTGTTGAATAAAATTCTTGTTTGTTAGCTTTGTGCTTTCATTAAATTGGTAGTAGAGTGTGATCTCCTATCTCCACTTACGGTATTCGAGTGCGCTCGAATCAACGTTCGTTGAAGCCAATTCGTGGAATTAAGTGCGCTTGATCAACGCTCGAAGAATTGTAGATCTCTCTTCACGGTATCGTGCGCGATCAACGTGTCAGAGATAGCTAGAATTCGGTATCTTTGGATCAACGAATTTGGGCATTTAGTATCATTCAATCCACCGATTGCTACTTTCACCGTTTCATCTAATTTTCGTATTATCCGCTGCGTCAGTTGATATTATGGTTGATTATATGTTTGTGATATATAACTTGTTTTGATAAATGATAAGAGAAATGGTTAGTAAGCATAGTTAATTCAATGGAATTAAATCCATATAAATGCGTGCATGGAAATTATTTAGCCTCTTAATGATTTCAAAATATCTAAAAAGATTGAAAATGATATTATAATAATATAATATTATGAAATGAAATGAAATGAAAAATGAGTTTGAAATGATAAAAATACTATTTTAAATGAGTTAAAATAGTTTAAATATGATTTAATAAAAATTTGAAGTGTTTCGGACAAGTTCCGAAAAAATTCACAAAATTGGTCACCGAGCTCGTCGCATAGCGGCAGTTCATAAATTTTGATCTGTAACTTCAAATTAACAAAAAGAATGATTTAGAAGTCGGATTTCATTGAAATAAAAATTATTTGGTCCACAATGATAATAGTTTTTCCAATGAAGAAAGAAAATTAAGGTTTCGTTAAATAGATTTTGAAATATGTCCAAAACAATTTTCTTAAACATCGCCGTTTTGCAGTTCGGAATCCAAAATGGGTTTCTTTAAAAATGACATTTTATATGTTTTAAAAAAATTGAAATAAATTCTAAAAATATTTTAAAACATTTAAAAGAGATTTAAGTTGAAAAGATGGATTTTTAAGTAATATAAAAGTCGTTTTGTAGAATATAACTTTTAAAACACTATTTGCAACACTATTTGCAATGAGTTTCACAGCATTTTTAAGTAACCTTTGAAGTGGAGTTTTAAAATTAAAGATTCTTTCCCAAATTTTGTGTGAACCATTTTAAAATAATAATTAAATATTTTATTGATGGTTTGGAAGTTTTAAAAGAGTTTGAATAAATGGTTAAGAGAAACTGTTTGTAACACCTAAGTAGAAAGTAAAGAAGAATGAATATAATAACAAATTGAGCATGCAGAAACGACTAGTACATTTGTCCCGCCTATGAGATCTGAGAAGATGGGACAAGGTGTTTAACTAAGGTTAGGGATGGAGCAACAGTGCCCTAAACTTATCTGGCCTATGTTTTCTCTTTTAGGCGAAGGATGGAATAGATCGAAAGGAAAGCCTGGATGCACTAAAAGATCATATTTAAGTTTTTCCAAAAGAAAAGAAAAGAAACAAATTCTTTGAATGTTATTTAACCACTTAACATATTTTATTCTATGATTGGTACGAAGGAAGCGGGATCGAATTTGGGTGATTCCTATCTGAAAAACTATGATCGGATTTGGGTGATTCCTATCTGAAAACATCTTCCAACTAATTTTCAAAATAAAACATATTAAAGACAAAAATCTTCATGATGCATGATTACTTGCCACTAGTCCCTGGAAGTGAAACTTGCCATATCTAAGGTGGCAGCAGTGTTTTGTTATGAAAATCTTTGATTTGCAAGAAAATGATTTGAAGTTAAGTAAGAAATATTTAATTAAGATTTAATAAATAATTTCCAAATATTTTCCTCGATTTAAAAGTTATAACTTGAATATAAAAAATTTTGACTAAGATTTAAAAGAATGATTTGGAAAAGTTTTCCTAAGTAAAAAATAAAATGATTGGAATTATTCTGAGATCTATAGTGGATTGATAAATCAATGGTTTAATAAATAAGGCTTAATGATTCCATATACACTTGAAAAGAAAATGAAATAAATTGAAAGAATACATCTGAGAAATATATTTGATTTAAATAAAAGATGAAGTAATTGATTGATGATTGATGATCATATGAGCTTAACATTTTTAAATTGATAATTGGCTTTGAAGGAACCAGGGTCGCATTTGGGTGATTACTATTCGAAAACCACTTCGAACCAATGTATGCATTTGAAAGTGAAGATATGTTGAAGATGATGATTATTGAAGATCGAGGATCTTCATAGCGTGAGGAATACTTGTTGACATGCTCTAGGCCGCTTCCATTATAGAGTTATTTATAGCAGCGGTCTCCTCGTTGTGGATATTTTTTCGGACTGCAAGAACTATTCGCTACTAGTGGTAGTAGGAGAGTGCCTTCGATTTTGTTCAGTCCCAGAACGAACTTGTATGGAAGAATGTCTGACATTGCATTTTTGATCATATTAATTGATCTCTATCAATGTATCATCTGCTTGGTGGCGAAAAAGATAACTTCTCTTAGTTTAACACTCTTTCCTGAGACATACAAGCTTAGGACTTATACGTAGGTAAAAATCAGTTGTGTGATTAAGGAATGACAATGTGGTATTTAAAGTGGAACCTATTATGATCAAAGCGCGGTTTTGTATGAAAAGCATGGATTTGAAGACAATGAGCAATGCCTTATTAGCCTCACATCTCAAAAGATGGTATGGGATACTATGTGGTCTGACAAACACAAATTCAGAATAAGTGTGTATGTATGGTGGTGTCCAATCCATCGGGCCCTTTGGGAGAAACGACCCTCAAGGTATTTATTGCCCCCATTTTGATAAAGTTGTTAGCTTGATAAAAGTGGGGAATTAGTGGTTATCAGTGGTAGTATAGCAAGTACAGTTCTAAATGACTAGCTTGAGAAAGGTGAGTAAGGCACCGTGGGAGCTATGTTTGTTATGCATGGATCGGAGAAAAGGCTACTAATTCCCTATCATGTTGGGAATCCAATCCCAATACAAGATTTACAGTTTAGATTGTAGTCCCAAAATAGCTACAATGACTTGCAAAAATTTTAGCTACCCTCTTTCCGTTTAGTATATTCCGTTAACCTAATCTGAATATATTATCTTAGACTTATTCCGGGTACTGTTACCTTATTTAAATAAGTTTATTTGAAAACGGTTTTTAAAAGAATGTCATTAAAAATAACATCAAGTGTATTTTGGTATAGAAGTGTTTTAGTTATCATACCCGTCCATTTTTATGTGTGGGCATGGTCTTATGAGACACCCTTCTTTTCAATGGTTTTTACAACATAGTCATTTTAATTTTCGAGTATCTTATGCTGGTTTATCAAGCCTGGTATTTTTAATACTCGGGTCAGATCGAAGTAGTTTTAGGTTTAGTTAAAGACGGTTAGAGTTTCGAAAGAAGAGCTAAAGATCTTTATCATCGTATGGACGTATTCTATTATCCACTGCATCTCTTACATTTGTGTTGTTGTTTTCAGCATTTGTAAGGACAGGAATTTATAACTGTTCAAGCTGAATCTTGGTTAGACTTTGATACTGTATTTTCAAATTTTCCACTGTAAAGATTACTATTGAAATAATATATGTTATTCCATTCGTGTGAGATTCTATTCTGACTTTATTTTCTTTCTACTCTTAAGATCCGTCTTTTTTCGTGAAATTTGAGTTAGACATGTGTGGTTTATTTTCAATTCAAAGGGTATGGAAAAACAGGCCATTACATTTGTTGTAAAAGGTATGTTAGATTTTAAAATTTTGATATTTAGATAATAGGTAAATCATTGAAATGCCTTTTGAATTAATTCATAATAATATATTTTTATAATGAACATTTAGATTCGAAATAATACCACTTGATCGAAAAACGAAGGTCTCAAGCAGAAGCAAGAAATCCATCCAGATGATTAGTATGGGTTCCAAACTCCTCCCTTCGAGTTAATTTTTCTTTGATTGTTGAAGATAGGCTTTAGATGTAGAGTCGTTTGCAAAAAATTTAACTAAAATCACATGGAATGTACTATACAATTTACTTTCTAGAGCTTTATTTTGATGCACTATGATATGTAATCCTTGGTTTGTCCTCTTACATAATTCTTATTTCTAAACCTAACATATGCTCCAACAAAGAGGTTAGCAATATAAACAATAAGAAATTTATTTAATGGAGCACTAGAAAATTATCTGATACTAATTTTAAGGAGTAAGCCATAAAATTATTTGACATTAAGAAGATCAGAATTTCATCTGATAACAAGAAATTTAGAATATAATCTTCTAATAATAAGAAATTCGGATTAACATCTTCTTTTGCTAAGAAATCCATAATACCATTTGGTTATAAGAAACTGAAAATACCATCTGATGCTAAGAAATCCAAAATGCCATCTGATAATAAGAAATCCAGAATACCATCTATTAACAAGAAATTCAGGATTCCACCTCAAGACAATAAGAAAATGGGAATACCATCTAATAATAATAAGAAGACCAAAAAACCATCTGATTATATGAATAGAATACCAGAAATCCATCTGATGATAATAAAAAGACCAGAAGATTCATTTGGCAACCAGAAAATCCGTTTGATGATAATAAAAGGACCAAAAATTCATTTGACAATAATAAAACCAAAAAATCCATCTGATGATAGTAAGTAGACCAGAAAATTCATTTTGAAATAAGGAGGCTAGAAAATCCAACTGGTAATGATAATCTAAGCAAACCTAAAATAGGAGTCCATAAACTCTATCTGGTAATTCCCATTTTTCTTGGAGACTAATACTTTGAATAGCAACGAAGATTCCAACTATTTAATGGAATGTCCCTGGCTAAGAGATATGTGATCTTTAAGGTGTTTGTTATTTATTCTTTAGCTTTATATTTGAGCAAAGTAGTTCCATTCAGTCATTTAGCCGTTCAGCAAAGTAGTTTCGTTCATCCATTTAGTCATTCGGTAAAATTGTTCCATTTAGCCATTCGGTCGTTCAACTATTCAACTATTTAGCAGGGTAGTTCTGTTTAGCAGAATAGTTCCTTTCAGCTGTTTGGCCGTTTAGCAAAGTAGTTCCGTTCATCTATTTGGTCGTTCAGCTTAGAAAAGGTTTAATTACTTTACTGATAATCATTACACAGACCTTCCTTTGAAGGCTTTCCTATCTTTGGGTTAGGACCAAACTTCATAGAAGTTTGTTTTGATTTATCCATTGGATGAAATTATTCTTAACCTTTTAGTAAGGATATATTATTTGCCTGATTCCCTTTGCCTCTTTATTGGGCTTCAGACTTCTTTCATTGTTTAAGATAGCCTTTGGATATAGAGTCGTTTGCAAAAAATTTAACCAAAATCCCATGGAATGTACTATACAATTTACTTTCTAGAGCATTTTTTTGATGCACTATGATATGTAATCCTTGATTTGTCCTCTTACATAATTCTTATCTTTATACCTAACATATGCTCCAACAAAGAGGTTAGCAATATAAACAATCAGAAATTCATTTAATAGAGCACAAGAAAAATATATGATACTATTTAAGGAGTAATCCATAAAATTATTTGACATTAAGAAGATCAGAATTTCATCTGATAACAAGAAATTCAGAATACAATCTTCTAATAATAAGAAATACAGATTACCATCTTCTTATGCTAAGAAATCCAGAATACCATCTGGTTATAAGAAACCCAAAATACCATCTCGTGCTAAGAAATCCAAAATGCCATGTGATAATAAGAAATCCAGAATACCATCTGTTAACAAGAAATTCAGGATTCCACCTCATGACAATAAGAAATCGAGAACGCCAGGAGATTCATTTGGCAACCAGAAAATCCATTTGATGATAATAAAAAGACCAAAAATTCATTTGGCAATAAGAAAACCAAAAAATCCATCTGATGATAATAAGTAGACCAGAAAATCATTTTGAAATAAGGAGGCTAGAAAATCCAACTAGTAATGACAATCTGAGTAAACCTAAAATAGAAGGCCATAAACTCTATTTGGTAATTCCTATTTTTCCTGGAGACTAATACTTTGAATAGCAACGAAGATTCCAACTATTTAATGGAATGTCTCTAGCTATGAGATAAGTGATCTTTAAGGTATTTATTATTTATTCTTTAGCTTTATATTTGAGCAAAGTAGTTTCATTCAGTCATTTAGCCATTCAGCAAAGTAGTTTCGTTCATCCATTTAGTCGTTCGGTAAAATTGTTCCATTTAGCCATTCAGCCGTTCAACTATTCAACCATTTAGCAGAGTAGTTCCGTTCAGCAGATTAGTTCCTTTCAGATGTCTGGCCATTTAGCAAAGTAGTTCCGTTCATCTATTTGGTCGTTCAGCTTATAAAAGGTTTTAATTACTTTACTAATAATCATTACACAGACCTTCCTTTGAAGGCTTTCCTATCTCTAGGTTAGGACCAAACTTTATAGAAGTTTATTTTGATTTATCCATTGGATGAAATTATTCTTACCCTTCTAGTAAGGATATATTATTTGCTTGATTCCCTTTGCCTCTTCATTGGGCTTCAGACTTCTTTGTCTTTTCTATCTTTGACACCTCTGGAGCTTTGGACACTTAGCCCCATTTCTCTTGGCCCCTCTTTGGGATTTGGGCATCTTAATCTCTTCTATCTTCACCCCTTCTTGGGCTTTGCCTCCCTTTGGGCTTTGGATATCTTAATCTCTTTTATGTTCAGCCCTCCTTGGGCTTTTCCTCTCTTTTAGCTTTGGACATCTTAGCTCCTTTTCTCTTTGCCTCTTGGACTTTGCATCCCTTTGGGCTTTGGACATTTTAGTTTCTTATATCTTTGTCCCTTATTGGGTTTTGAAAATCTAAGTCCCTTTTCTCTTCACCCCTCCTTAGGATTTTTCCCTCTTTAGACTTTGGAAAATATAGTCCTTTTTCCATCGCCTTTCATTAGGTCTTAGACATATTCCTCCTTTAAGAGTTGCTGCGGGAATACATTAGAGGCTTTTTGTGGCAACTGAGCCATTCTTCTTCTAGAGGCACTATAGTATACAGCAGAGGCTTTTGGTGAGAACTAAGCACTTCTCATTTTACAAGGCGCTCCAGAAATGCATTGGAGACTTTGTCCATCACTCTAGGAGATGCTCTGAATGGAAACATGTCAGAGACTTTGTCCCTCCCTTTAGGAGATGCTTTGGAAGTGCGCCGGAGACTTTGCCCCTTTCTCTAGGACGCGCTTTGGAAGTGCATTTGAGACATTTTAGTAAAAAGAATTTTTTGAAAACTTGTTTGCTAAAATAATTTTTAGCCGATCGATATGTTTAGGAAAACCTTTTTTCTTTTGAGTAACAAAACTTCAACCTTTTTGACATGAGATTATCTTTTGAACGAAAGGACTTTTCAAAAATGAACTTCTTTTGGAAATTTTCCCTTGAAACTGGACTTTGTTTTGAAAAGATTTTGGATATTTAAATTCTTTGATAGAGATGCCCCTTCTTAGCATTGCTACTAAGAAAGGTTTTTGGACTAGTCCATAATAGAAATGCAAATCTCAAATAAAAGACCTTGTGGTCGTGGTGCATGAACCAATAGCCTTTCTATTCATGAGCCTATAGACTTTTCTTTTGAAAAATGCATAGGTTTTTCCGTTTTCAATAATTTTTGAAAGCTTTGAAAATGCTTTTGTCAGCACATGCTAAATCAAAACCTATTACCTACATTTACTGATGCTAAGTTATATTGTTCAACGATTTATAAATCTTCCTTAAAATAGATAAATATATGCTTCTCTAACCTATCGGGTAATTGGTAATAATCCTTTTGATTTTTGAAAATATTTTTTTTCAAAGATGTGTTTGGTAAAAAATTTGCAATAAAACCACTTGTTAGAAAATAAGTTTGGTGTACATTACTTCACCTTTATATGATATGTATAATTACACTACTTCAAGTTTTTCTTATCGAAAAGGAATGTCTTGTTGTAGTCTAAAAAGTCACGATTCATGAAGTAGTAGACTTTGCAGATAAGAACATAAACCTATCAATGGATACTTTTGGATGTGAATAGTGCTATATTTGTATCCTCATTCAAAATCATTTTTAGATATCAAATATCTGCATCCACGGATATGGATGGATATCGGATAATTATCCTATCCCCTAAGGATCGATAAATCAAGAAATAAAATTAGAAAATTTTAATTTAACATATACTTTTTTCAATCCTATGGATTATTAAAGTGTTGAAAATAAATAAATAAATAAATACGATAATATTAAATAGTTTTGAGCAATTAATATACACATAGCGCGTACAGTATAAAATTCTAACTTAATAAAACAATAAATAAATATCATTCATTATTCTAAAATACACATAATTTATAGTATAATCTTGACAAAAATCGGATGGAAAATTTTCAAACGCGGATGTCTTCATAACCACATCCGCATCAATTTTTTCGAATATCGAATATTTTTCTCTTTTTTGGATACGGATGTAGAAAGATTTCGAATTTTTCTAATATCCATTGACAACCCTACAAGAACATGTTTTTCTTTAAGAATTCCTTCTTTTAGGAAGGTTTTGAGTGTTTACCACTTTTCTAGAGATCGAGTTGTGCCAGAGGATTTACTATGATTCAGAAGGCTATAAAGGAACCCTTTATATTGCATATATTTAGGCCTTGAGGTAGAGAGTTATTTTTTATTAGACATTTGAACTATCCTCTTTTGTAGAAATCTTGAAATCTATTATTCTTTGGCAAAAAAAAATCCATAACCTCCCGGATATTATTCTTAGTAGATTGGTCATCATTTTAACTTGTAAAGAAGCTCAAATTTTGAATTAGAACATGATGAATTTCAAGTATAAATCAAATTAGGCATAATGATGTGCAGAGTTGATCCATTGTGGACAAGCACCACAAAATTCAAAATTTGACTTGAATCCGGGTTTGAAGTTGCAAAAGATGCTTTTCTCTTATAGTAAAAGTTAAGTTTCAAGTGAATGGACTATTCTCTTTAGATCAAGAAATCTTTTAAGTTTCCTTAACGAATTTAGAATTCTTGACTTGTTCATATTCTAGATTATTCTTGCCAAGATGCGACATTCGTCGGTCTTATGCCCACTTACTTTATGGTAGGCATAATAGCCTCTTCCTATATTTGGTTCAGGATGATTATGTATTATGTAAGAAGTGGGGAAATTTTCATCATCTTTTGCTATGGTGAAAATGTTGAAGAGTGTTTTGTTTAAGTCCACATAATAGGTTCTGAAATATTCTTCTGACTCTCTCTTCTACTTTCATTCCATTTTGGCTTTTTCTTAGAGTGATTGAAATTAAACTTTTCCTTCTTCTTGTCTTGTTGAGATTTCTTATTGTCATGGTACATCTCGTGTATACGGATGAATTTCTTATCCCAAAAATGAATGTATTATACATCTTTACATCCATGAATATGAAGTTCCTTCCAAAAAGTGTCTACTCGAATAGCCTTGAACAAACTACCATCAGCTTTTCTTTATCGGTCATATTTTCTGATCTTAATGCTAAAGTATGGAATATCTTTAGGTATTCACCAAGCAATTCCCCTTGCCTGTGTTTGACATTAGCTAACACACTGGAATCTATAATAGGTTCCTTATACATGCAAAACTATATTGAGAATTCATAAGGAAATTGTTCACAAAGGTTGGTCTTTTCTTAGTAATGCTTATGCCATTTGGCAACCGTTTAATTAAAAGTTACAGGGAAGAGCCTAAGACAAATGGCTCCAGAGAAATACAAATCTATTTGACTTTCAAAAGTTAAAAGGTGGTCATCTGGATCAGTGGTTCCATTATACTTTAGTGAAGGAACTTTTATGTGCGATGGAATCCTAATAGCCATTATTTCTTTTGAAAAAAGTGATTTCAAAAACTACAATTATTCCTTAGATCAAGGGTCCCTTTCCTAATACGAGCAAGTGTATCCTTTGTTGCTTGGTTGGGAATGTCCCTTTAGTAAGCTCAGTCGTCAGAATAGTTCCTCTAGTAGGTCTTATACCCCTTATGTGAGATTAATCTATTTGATTTTTCAAGGTATCTTCCTGCTTGAATTTCTTGATTTTCATTTTTTCGAATTATTTTAGCCTTATTACTTTCTTTTGTTTGCGTACTTGGAGAATGTATTTCCAGTACCTCATCTTAAGTTTTACTTGGAGATTCTGCTTCATCGCCTTCTTCAGTGAGCTTTGTCATTTTAGAAATTTTTTTGGATGGAGCTTTCTCAAGAAGCTCTTCAATAACTATCAGCTGTTGTGTTAAATCTTGAATGTTGGCCCCACTGGTTGCAAGCTTTGTTCGGGTCAAAGGTTGTACAACTTCCATATTCTTTAAATTGAAGCTCGAGATGATATTATCCCCCAAAGTCATTTGTTTTATGACTTCTTTATTTGGGATGTTACTATTTCTTATGGATCGCACCATTTTCCCTACAACAAAAGAACTTTATGCAATCAGTTTATAGAGAGAATTATAACGAATCGGAGGTCTAGCCCCTCCTTCTAGTGCCAAAATGTTAATGAATTTCTTTATCGCCTCCATAGGTGTTAGGAATGTGGGTTATGTTAAAAAATTACTATGGTGACCCTAAGCCAATAGGCTAGAACGACGTAGGCTCCATGTCAAATCCATTGAAGTCTTGTGCGTATTCATTATCAAGGTCGAAGTCGTGTCACATGTTATGTAATATATACTTGAAATTGTTACATGTAGTTGTATTCAAAAATAGAAATAAAGATTATGAGTGATTTTGGAATTCGAACAAGCTATGATTAAAATGTCATTCGACATTCTTAGATGCATAGTTGGGATTCAGCACTACTCTAATAAAGGTGGTATTTGGCACTTATAAGGAACGACATTAGTTTTAAAGTTATTCTAGCATCAATCGGCATTGATTTGGAGCAGTATTTCTATGGCGTAATAATGGCATTTGGCGAGATCATTTGTATGACATCGGCCTTGATAGTTTCCATGAACGTTTATGTCTTTTGGCATCGACATCGCAATATAGATGTGCAGCGTCAGTTTGAACCGAAATTAGTATGAAGTAGTATTAATGAGGAGCCGCATTGAGAAGGAGCGGCGTTATATCCTTCGTGGATATTGATGGCTTTCTACATTAATATAGTATTTATAGATGTGCAGCGTCTTCTCTAGATTGATAAGATGCGACATCCATAGAAGCGACGTTAATAAAAAGCGATGTATTTGAAGAACACCACCAGAATGAGGTGGCATTAAAGAAGTGTGAAATCAATGGGAGACGGCGTTGATAAGGAGCGGTATTGATGAGTTGCGACATCATTTGAAGGAAAGCATCAAGAGGAGGTGGTAAGACAAGTCATATTTTTTCTCTATACTTCGACATTGGCTCATCTTCATATTTTCGACATTGGTTTATCCTTTGGCGTTAACATATTCCAATATCTTCGACGTTGGCTTATACCTTCAAAACTACTTGCTGGTATGATGTCATGACTATGTCGCATATCTTTGAGATCAATAATAATAGTAGTAGTAACGTTTGCTACCTTAATGCCGCCTTTATGGGCTTTGTAATGGTTGTTGTTATAAAGGTTGCGACATTCCTTCTTAAAATGAGGTTTGACATCGTACTCCTTTAGAAATTATGTGAATAACAACATTATATTGTATTAGGAAGCAATATTGATGTATCAAGGAAGTTGAATTTCAGCATTGTCTCCATGATATTCATTTTAGTAACATTTCCTTTTATTAACAATTTATATACTTTACCTTAATATTTAGGTAATTTTTCATATAGGTGCTCCTATTTTATTATTCATGTTATAGATTAGATTCTATTAATTAATGCATTAAACAACACATGTATTTGCATCTTCAGGTTTGACCTTATTTTCTGATAGAGTTAGATGTATTTCCTACGGACAATAATATAAGTTACATATATCTAACTCGGTAATCAATCTTGTTCGAAATATAAGGTGTTTTATTTCTACTATATACTTGATATAATATGTTATATTAATTAATTAATTTAATTTAAAGTATATTTAATAGAAAATCCATAAATGGCATGTTTTGTGATGTTAGTAACAAAGTATTGTAACCATAAGTAATTTATCACATTGAAAAAACAAATATATCATTTTAAATGTTCATAGTCAAGATGCATCGAGACTAGATATCGATGTACCGGTTGAAACTAGATTAAGTAATGCTCTCCAAATCTTTGACAGCGTATTACTCATGACTTCTGGAGGCACCTAAGGGTTATGTAATGATAGTTATTGGATAACTATGGAACAAATCACTCTATAGTTTTCTATTGGTTATTATTATTTAGGTCAAAAAGAAAATATTGATATGACTGATTCGCATAGTTCTCTCGACTTGAGAATACTATCGATCTTTAATATGAAGGCCCCACTTTGATTATTGTTAAATCATGGCATGACATCCATCAACAGGCTATAGTTGGGTCGAATGAAAGTATTGTAGTTGAAGCAATATTCAAAAGAGGATTCGTCTCCTCATTTATATGAGGTTAGTTTCAAACTTGAGTCAATTCAAAGTCAAGGTCTTTGGCCAGAGCAGTTACTAATAATTGTTATTATTGAACTAAGGACTTTGTATTTGTACTATAGAGTTGAATATGAACGATATTGAAATTTTGACCATTACTAAATTTCAGAAGTTCAAAGTGATGTAGTTTTGACAGAGATAATTGGTTTAAATAAAATTTATAAACGGGCAATCTTAACAAAGTAAACTTGGATTTTATCGAAATCAAATAACAAATAAATTTTGTAAAATGCCACACCACCTACTAACTGATGTGCAAAGATTAATATTCAAATAGTTCGATATTAATTGCTGATCAAATTCATACCGGATGAGTCATACAACTAAAATAATGAATTTTTCTTTGACCAAACGATTTAATTCATTTATAATTGTTATAGGTTATTAAATTAATTAATATTTGTGAAATATTAATCATAAAATTTTATTCTGATTTGGTATATCAATATTATTAAATATATCAATCGACATTTAAAAGCAATTAAATTGGATTTGATTGCATAATATTTAATTTGGGCTCAAATGAGTTTTAAGACCACCATGGGGCTGATAATTTCAGCAGCAATAAGGGGCATAGGTGGCTAAAAATTGGGGTTAGAATGGCTAGAAAATGGATAGCTCAGATGGAAGGAGAATAAGTAAAAGATGAGATTCCTACTTTTCACCTTTCCTTCCACTATATAAGCATCTCTAACCCTACACGACATTGAGATTTCTTCGTCTACCCAAGTCTTTACTGGCTGAGAATCCTAATCCCATCTCCATCTTTCATCACGCTCAAATCAAGTCAATTCAAACATTATCCGATAGTTGATGGTCAATAGTTCATGGACTAGCTCTCTTTTGAATCGAAAATAGTTTCAAGGTGCACATATAATCATCTTAAAGTGTATTTAAAGCACTGAAAGTGAGGTATATTTTCGATCATGATACAATTATTTATGCTCGGTTATAATGCTTTATTATATAGATATATTTTAAAATGTTAGTTAGGTGATGATTTTGATATGCATTAATGTAATCACAAAATTGTTCGTTTATTTGCATGTATAAATTTAAAAAAATTATAAAGTATGTCTTAGGCTAGTATGGCTCTGTAGTTAAAAAACCAATTTTTTAATTTTATTAAAATAATATATAAAATTTATATATATATATATATATATATATATATAGTTCATAATTATTTACAACATCATACTTTAATCAAACATGATCATATAATTTTATACATGAAGTATCAAGGCTATGATAATTTTCAAAAATAATAAAATATTTTATTATATTTTATTATATTTTATTATTATTTAAAATATAATTTAAATTAATTTATTACATAAGTCAATTGTTTTAACTCAAAAATATTATGAAAATTTTATTTTATATTTTGTACAATAATATTAGCGGTAAAGAAACTTCTAGCAAAAATCAAAATGAATACATTTTTTATTTATGTTAAAATTAATTTTCAAATTGCAGCCAAAAATAGAAAAATCATTTAAAATTATTTTTAAACTAAAAAATTATGTAAAAAATTCAAAGCATGAATTTCATTTAAGATTTAGTGGAACTTTAAAATTTCAAAATAAAATTTGATATTAATTTAATTAATATTTTAATATTTCGCATGGATATTTAAATAAAAATGTATATTAAAATTTAAATTTTTTAATATTTACTAAGTCATGCATAAGACCTAGTATGTTATGTATTTCAACATATTTCTGAATATTTTATTAATATGTATGTATATATATATATATATTATTTTGTTATGCATTTATCTGTAAATATAAATATTTAAATTGAAAAAATAAAATTTCATTATTATATTTGTATTTATGTATATTTGTGTGCATTGTTAACGGCTTTAAAAAATATTTTTTATAAAAATTTATAAATAGTTTCTTTATATTTAAATAAGTCTATTATATAATAGTGTAAACAATATTAATATTTTATTCATATAATTTTTTTCGAAATAAAAATATATGTTTATATATATTTATATACTTATATATAATTATTCGAACAAAAAATGACATATAAATATTTATATTTATAACATTTACATATAAATAATAGTATATAATATACATTAATACATTTGGATAGTATATTTGCATATTGGATGAGCTAACAGTCCATTGCGATGTAAATCCTAACATCTATACATAGGCATGTTATACATTGCATAAATGATATGGTACATTCACACACATATATATGTGTACGATACAAATATACATACATACGTAAATACATACATACATATATATATATATATATACACCTACACCATAAATTAAATTAAATTAATTATTAAGTTTAAATAAAATTAAAGATTTTATTTAAATAAAATTTGGATATGTTCTAAATAAACTAGCCTTCATAGACCCAATAAAGATCCAATAGGGTAAAACTTTTTGAAATTCAAAAATAACTTGCACTATGGGCTGACCCTGTTCCAACATTTTCGCGTTTGTTTATTCCAACTTTTAAATTAATTTTTTTAACAACTTTACTTATGTAAAAAAGCAAAAAAATAAAACTGACTTCAAAAATATTCTTTTTTTAGTTCATATGAAATCAACAATAAAAATATAAGGATGTTCATGTAATATTTTTGATTATATTATCTCTTTAGTAATGTCCCATGCCCACATAAAAATTTTAAAATACAAAAAATATGGCCTTGATTTACTATTTTCAAACATATGTGTCTTGATTCAAATTTTCAAGCATGGCTAATAAGATTAATCTCCAACTAGACATGGTATCTATTTTCATCATTATGTGATCATTTGTAATAATTTTTCACTTTATGATCACCACTATAATGTTGTATTTACAAGAATACAAATGAATAATTATGTTAATTTGTACATCAGCAATCATTTTTGATTTCTTTATGTTTCATGATTACCGATATGCTTTTTATATCCGTAGGTTTCGCTTGATGGTTGCATGGTGTAAATTACAATGTTAACGATGTTGATTTACATAGGAAGCTGAAGAAGATGAATAATTTTTAAAATATAAATTTTTGGAAATAAATCCAAGACATAAACCTTTCAAAGTGTGTTAGGTATATAAACATCCATTCATCAATTATTTATTTACAAATGAGTAAAGATTTTTTTTAGGATTAACATTATGTAATGAGTGGACTTTTCGAGCTCCGAATATCGACACTAATACATCCATTATATCACGGGCGGAACACCCAAGTACCGAAAAGACAAAATTTTAGGGTAAAGAAAAAGAAGAAAATAAAAGGAACGAGAAAGAGGAGAATAAAAGCATGAGAATATCACATGGGGAATGATAACATATATCAAAAGAAAGTACACATGGCTACTCTAATATACATAGCATTTCAGAGTTACTAACTAAAGTACTATCATCGGTCTGGATAGTAATAACGGCCCGTCCTTACAATTGCTGATCTATATACATAAAATAATGCAATGGAAATTAATACTATTGTAGCATCTCCTATTTTGAGAGCCAAAACTAAGTGTTACGGATGTTGCATTCATCCATATTTATTTATTTCTGGTTTCAAAATGCAGTTATATTAATCATTTTGATAATAGTAGAAACACATGAATATACAAATTCAACACAATTTTCTAAATAAAAATTTTCATCTCATTTCACAATAAGATTTCAATTTCATTACATAATCCTAATTCATAAACCACATTCAGAGAAAATATAATTATTACAATACATTCCAAGAGTGACATATGAAGATGCTCCTTTGGGTGATCAGAGTTAAATATTTGGCATTTAACACAACTTGCCATCACATCACAAATGCAGAATCAAAACATAGTAGAAAATAGATATTTAGCTCCTACTAGCTGGATTGCCTCCTACACATCTTCGGAAGCTTACTCATCTAAAAAGAGAACCTAAAAAGCTCTTACTATCGATCTATCAACTGAGCACCCAAGAGTTTAGGGGGAAAGAAAAACCTTTGTGTTAGGGAAAAAGTCTGGTGTGGATAATAATCTACCATCTCAAACCAATAGATATCTAGTGAGACCATGTCGCTATATGGAACAGGTTTTCCCTCACGTGTACCCAATTAAACATCTTAATCATATATTGTGTTCCTGCATCCACAACTATTATAACAGAATAATATGATGGTGTATAAACATGTCATGTGTAACAGATTACCCATCCCCCACTTATTGGACCGCCCATCTAAGTTCTTATTGACTACCCATTTTATATTCATGTGAACTACACATCCCACATTTTATTTTACTTAAGCTAATGTTGACTATCCATCTCGCATTTTATCATTCAAACTGATGCGGAATCCTCATCTCACATCTCATAGTTTTCCTAAGGTGACCATGAACCCTTAAATTAACCAATTAGAGACTATCTATCTCCAACATGATGCAGACTATCCATCATACATCCTATAATTTTCCTAGGATGACTACAAACCCATCAATTGGCCATTTAATTCATGTTATCCATGTGCTTCAATTTATCTCATGTTTCCCACATGTTTAACCTTACCCCATGCTACCCACATGTTCAACATTAATCTATGTTATCCATATATATAACTAATTTCAATTGGTGTCCCCAATTAAGTTCTTTCCCTTTAGTTACTTAAATTTCACGATGGCATACATTGGTAACCCAAAAAGATTTCATGTCAACTCATTAAGATATACCTTAGTGCCACTAAGGTTCAAAATTAAAATTTTGCAACAATTGGCTCCCCTATTAGCGTCGACATCCATCTCATGTCGTTGTAAGACCATAAGGCTTTCCATCTATTAAAATTCGAGGACTAAACATGCGGCATCAAGCCGTGATGACAATAAAGTCCTCGATCCTCATGATGCATAGGTTATATGCCTATTTAAATACTTGAAGATTAGTTAAAATCGGAATAACATAAACTCGATGACAAGTTAAAAGTTGCAAGGGTTAGGCTCGATGACAAATTAAATGCAGCTTAGAGTAGGCTCGATGGCATTCTGGTCTGCAAGGTTGAAACTCCAAGTCACTTATAAAATAGATTGGCGTTGATTATAAAAGTTGGCGACTCATAAAATATATGTGGTGACATGCCTCTTTGTAAAAACATGGCACTTATGCACATCGACATGCCCACCTCGATGATCATCTCTATCTTTGTTACTATAAACTCGGTGAGGTTCCAACCCAATTCATTTCATGCCAAACTCATTAAAATCATGCATATTGGTTTGTTCCACATCGACGACAATAAAGTGTGGTGAGATGTGGCTCGGCATGGCCGATGTTGACATGGCAGAATAGCAATTAACTTGAAAACTTCAATATTACCATAAAAAGTGTTTCCTTTTCAGTAAACCTCTATAATTTGTCTAAAGCTCATTGGCTAATAAAATTTTTATAAATTTCTTTACTAAAAAAATACCGCGCATGAGAGTTTGAAATATTAAAACATTTTAAATTTCAACCCTTATTATAAACATATATTTAAACAAATAATTCCTTTAAACTTACGCAATTTATTTATCATTCCTAAACACTTAGGAAAAACCCCCAAACATCAAAATAAATCAAGTTAATCATGCCCTTCGACATATAAAAATTTTAAGGCGAAAAACTTATTTTATTATTTTTAATAATTAAAACCTGAAATTCACCAATTTATTCACATTGAAAACTCATACAAAATCTATACTTGAAAAATATGAAATTATAAACTCATCTTTAAAATAGTGTTTTTCTCAACATATCAAAATTTCAAATCATTTGGAGGACAAGAATATTGGATTTAGTCCTAAAACAGAATTAAGCCATTTCTAATCAATTCCAAAAATTCGCACTAACTATTATTTTATTCAAACAATGATAATTAGATCATACCTTGACACTCAAACACATAAGATTCGAGTATTACCCATAACCGAATCAAAAAAAAAGATTTGAGAGATGACAAGTGTTATTATTCACCTTTGCTTAATGGTTGGAGTTTGAGATTTGGCGTTGCTTTGATTTCCTACACTTCTTCCGTTGGATCTCTAGATTTTGATTTCCATTGTCTAGCTGGCCTCCCTTGGTTTTCCTTAGTTGTTTTGTGAAGGTGGAAAATGAGAATGGAATAAGGGATAAGGGATTAAGGCAAAGCTTTTAGGTCTATTTCCTAAGATGCCCCTCTTAATCATTCTCTTATATGTTAAACATCTAAATGCTTATCTTAGTTCATTAAAGCACGACCAAACTAATTCCCAAATGTCATTCTCCTTAATTATATACATTATTCTATTTAATCGGCCCAATTAAATTTCATGCATTATGTTCAACAAAAATTAGGGTTGTTATAGGTTCCCCTCTTAAAAAATTTCGTCCTCTAAATTCATTAAGGACTACAAAATAAGCATAACAAACATGCAACCAAAGCTATTAGATCCTACCTGCCATAAAATCTATGTACCAAAATATAGAATATACACTTACAATGGCTCGAGATAAGTCCATAATCTTGTCATCTGTCTCAAAAGTATGGTCTTTCTCGTTCTCACTCCACTGAACTTTCACCAACTTGACTGTCTTGTTCCTTAACTTCTTCTCATCTCTTACTGCAACCAGAATGGATGCCTAATAAAAGTCAGATCCGGTCCTACTACTAAATCTTCCAATGCTGTCAGAGTGATATTAGTCTTTGGATCATGCACATACTTTCAAAGATAAGAAACATGAAAAAAATTATGGACAACCGCCAAACTGCTCGGTAACTCTACTCAGTATGCGAGCTTTCAGATCCTCTTTATAACTGGGAATAGTCTAACATATCTCGGTGGCAGTTTTCCCTAACTTTCCAAGATGTACCACCCCTTCATCGGTGATACTTTAGTGAAAACCTTACCTCCAACTGAGAATTCTAGATCCTTAGACCTTCTATCCACATAACTTTTCTTTCCAGATTGAGCTTCTCTCATCCTACCTCGGATTAAATCAATTTTCTCAATTCCTTCTATCACCAAATCTGAACCTATGACTAACCTATCTTCGATTTCCATCCAACATGTTGATGACTTGCACGACCTTCCGTACAAAGCTTCGAAATATGCCATTCTTATACTAGTCTGATAACTGTTATTATAGGAAAACTAAACCAAATGTAGGTGGTTTTCTCATGATCCTCCAAAATCTAGTAAGCATGCTCTCAAAAAATCCTTACGTATCTTACTGACTCTCTCTGTCTGTCCATTTGTTTGAGGGTGATAAGTAGTGCTCATATTAAGCTTAGTACCTAACACTTACTATAGGCTCTTCCAAAACTCACAAGTAAACAATGTATCTCTACACCAACTATACTACAAGGAATCTAATGCGGTCTAACAATGTTCTTCATAAATAACTTAGCCAAAACCGATGTTGTCTTAGCTGAGGTAACGGTAATGAAATAGGAGTTCTTAGTCAATATGTCCATTATGACCCATATACTCTCGTTTCCTCGATTCGACCTTGGCAACCCATCAATAAAGTCCATGGATATTGAATCTCATTTCCAAACTGGTATATCTAAAGGCTGAAGCAACCCGCTCCATTTCTAGTGTTCGGCTTTTACCTACTGGTAATTCGAACATTGCTTTACCTATATGCCAACATCCCTCTTTATAACCTCCCAGAAGAAACTTCCCTTCATTATCCTGATACATCTTGGTTCCTCCAGGATGAATCGTAAAGTTCGATTGATGACGTCCCCTAAGAACTTCTATTCTTAAGTCTCCAACATTCGGAATGCACAACCCTCCTTTCTTTCTCGACCATCCCTTTTGATCAAGACCAAAATCTTTTTGATTATCGATTTCAGTTCCAATCTCAACTCTTCTGATCTTCTCAGCCAATAATGGATCCTATCTCTACTTAGAAGCAATCCTTTCAACTAAAACTAGTCGAACATCCAAACATGATACTCTGACTAGAACTAGCAGTCGAGCTTAATTGCACAATACACATCAATGCTTCAAGATCCTTTCATTATGCCAACATAGCTAGCACCACATTCGGATGTTTTTTGCTAAGAACATCCGCTACTTTATTACCTTTCCTCGGTATATATTCTATGCTAAAATCATAAGCTGCTAAAAACGATAGCTAGCTCAATTGTCTTATACTCAACTCCTTTTAAGAGAATAAATACTTAAAGATTTATGATCCGTGTACAATTCAAATATTTCTCCTAAAAGATAATGTCTCTACATTTTCAATGCGTAGATCACCACTACCAGCTCTAAATCATGGGTTGGATATCTTACTGCATACATTCTGAGCTATCGAGAAGCATAGGCAATTGCCTTACCCTTCTGCATCAACGAAGCTCTTAATCCAGTCTCACATGCATTTGTATACATTACTAGCCCTTGATTACCATATGGCATAACTAACATAGGCGCATTGGTCAATAAATGCTTTAACTTAAGGAATGCTTCCTCACATTTGTCGGACCAGAAAACTTAACGTCTTTTATAGTTAGCTTAGTCAAGGGTGCTACTATCTACGGAAAATCCCTGATAAATCTTTGATAATATCTAGCCAATCTAATAAATTTTTTATCTCGGTCACTGTCTCAGGTCTCTTCCAATTATTAACTGCTTCAATCTTTGCCGGATCAACTGATAACCCTTCTCTAAGACTACATGGAAAAGAAACTTTAATTGTTTCTTCTAAAAATGGCACTTTGAAAATTTTGTTTTCAACTGATGCTATCTCACATCTCTAACACTAGTCTAAGATGAATCTCATGCTCTCTTTCATCCCTAGAGTATATCGAAATGTCATCTATGAACACCAATATGAACTTATCTAAGTGCTCTTGGAAACTCCATTTCAAAAAATCTAAGAAGAGAGCTGGCACAAATGTTAGTCCAAATGACATCACTAACCATTCGTATGAATTATATCTTGTTCGATACACCATCAACTGAATGCTATCTTTCACTACCCTTAGTTGATGGAACCATCTTACCAAATCCAATTGGGAAAACACTTTAGCTCCACTCAACTGATCGAATAGGTCATCGATTCTCGGCAAAGGATACCAATTCTTAATCGTCTTCTCATTCAACTTACGATAGTCGAACAACCTTAATGATCGATCCGGTTTCTTTATGAACACCGCGGCTGCTCCCTAAGGTGAACTGCTTGGTCTGATAAAGTCCTATCCTTCTAAGTCCACTAGTTGCACCTTTAACTCCTACATTTGGGTAGGTTTCATCCTACTAAGTGGTACACTTGTGGGTTCTTCTCTTGGCGCAAGATCTGTTCGAAGCGCGACAGCTCATTCTAGTGGTAGTCTTGCGAATAGCTCCAAAACATCTGAGAATTCTCTTGCTAGCAAAACCCGATTCAACTCTTCTTCTACTTCCATAGCATTCGGCATAGCACAAATTCCTACACTCGAATTATCGACTTAACGTACTATTTGGTCACTACTACTAGGATATCTCAATAATATTTCCTTATCCTAGGAAAATATCCTAGCATCATATCTATCTAACTATTCCATACCCAATATAATCCCGAAACCTATAAAATCAAAGACATACAAATTGCATGCAAAGTTATGGCCTAACTAATCAAGTTCTAATCGGTTATATCTCATCCTTAGAGCTGCATACCTCCTATTGGATTCGCAATCCTTAAGGAAGTAACTAGGTATGAAGGTTCTAAACATAACTTATCTACCAAACACTGAGATACTAATGACTATGCTGCATTGGTATCTAATAGTATCCTAACTTTTATACTATGGATCAAAAGTGTACTTTCCATCATAGACTGTCTCTTCTCAGGTACTCTTGGTCTAGAGGATGATGGTTCCAAAGCATAGAATTTACTATTCTCAGCCTTGGCTATTTTTGGACACTTATTCTTGTAGTGCCCCACTTGGTTGTAGTTAAACCATTTGACATTCTGCCTCCCCACTACTACATTTATACACCCAAATGACACTCATTAGCATAATTCCCATCCTTATCACGCTTAGAATAGACAATATATGTCTTCCCCTTCTTAGCGGCTCTTACTTTCTGAGCATTCTTCTTATTAAAAAATTTCCTTTTCTAATTCTAGGAATCCTGAGTCTCCACTGACTTCTCCTTCCCGAAGGTAGAAAGCATAATTTCCTTATTTGCAATCGCCATCTCCACTAGTACATTTGATGCATCTCAGAGCTAAGACATGGTTTTTCTAGTGATTTACAACCTTAACCCCCGAACAAACATCTTATTCCTCTTAATTACAACGTCAATGGTAGCATATCCATATCTGGATAGATCATCAAACTTAGTGGCATAATCAGCCATTGACATTGCTCCTTGATCCAAGTCCATAAACTTTCTTAGCAGTGTCGACTAAGCAACCTCAGATAAAAATCTCTCTACTAATCTCATTCAAAAATATACCCACTCAACACTTCCTCCGGCATACCTACGGTAACTCCATTTCACCAGAACAATGATGCACCTTGCAATTGCCTCAAGGCCAACCTTCTCTTCTGCTCATCGTCCAAACCAATATCAGCGGAAGCTCTCTCGTAATGAAAAAGCCAACTTTCCACCTCTACAGCATCCTCTGTTTCAAGAAAAGCTTTCCTCAAAGACTGGTATAATTCCTTCTCAAATAATTTCCCTCTTCCCTCTTCCTTTAATTATTCTCCTAGATCTTTAAAACACATTTGCTTTGGGATGCGTAAATTTCTTGGGCAAAAGTTGATATATCCATTACATTGCACGCATCACATGACATAAACAAAAATTGACTGAAGGGATGGCAAGCAGCACAACACAGGACATTAAACTTGATTCAACTCAAGCATTGGCGAGGTTGGCATAAGGAGCTAATCGTTGGCAAGCTGCAACTTTGGACTTCAATCTGAATCTTCTATTGATAGTTCAATCATCAATCTCTGATACCATAATACTACTTCCTTCTTCTTTCCCTAATATGGTAGGTCCCTAATTTTAAACAAGAATGGATCCAACGAAATGTCAAAGCTCAACTGTAATGACCTGAGATTTTTTTAACTATTTTAGTAACGTAATTAACTAAATTTTTCATAAAATAAATGATTAAATTTTTTCAATGAAATTTGGTATTTGGTATGCATCAATTGAAGCATAGTAAGTGGTAGATTTTCATCTGAAAATATATTAGTTTGTTTGGTTGTGAAATTTTCAATTTAAAATTTAAATTAGTTAAATTGTTGAAAATAAAATGCTTTCAAAATATAAATATTTTTATATAATAAAATTGTAAATCATTTTATGAGTGAGACGTCATATTTTCTTTCGCCAAATCTGGACTGCTCTACCTCCATTTATCATATTTTTAGTGTTGTAGCAACATTTTTGGCAGTGAATATCGACTTTTGATAGGATGATCGTATCTCTAATATCTTTGTACCATTCTGTTCATCTCATCTCTGCAGTATATTCATTTATGCATTTCGGCGTCCGTTACGCCGCGAAATCTATGAAATGGTTCGTCATGTCGGCACCCATTTTAAATCTCTAAGGTGTTCTTTGACTTTCCATTTGTCCATCAGTTGAAAAATAAATGGTCACTACTTTTCAAATTCCTAAAATTTAATATTTCTGACTTTCACTATTCCTCATATTCAACTTATATTTTATGGTTCGTCTTTTAGTTTGCATTCTTCCTCTCTCTCCTTTTGTTTTTTTCTGAAGGAAAGAAAATTTTAATAATATAATATTGTTTATATATAATTTTATCAGCAGTCTTCATTTTTGTCTCAAGCCACCACCTGGCCTTGCTTTCCAATAGAACAAATCTGCCGTGCTCCTTTGCCGTTTATCCATTCCCTGCTCCGTTCCACTGAACCATGCAACCCTTCGCCTTGCTGCCTAGTTTTCCCATCGCCATGCCACGTCAGCCTATTGCTGATAGCAACATGAAAATTGCCAACTGATCCAAACCATCTCAACCCCTCTTCCTATACCCTATCCAATACATGAACCGAGCCCGACCTTCCATAGCTCTTCACCTCTATGCAATGCAACCGATCACCTTCCCACCATGATAGCCCTCCATCACCATATGACTCGAACCACCCGCAGCCTTCCTCACATACACAACTTCCCTACGTTTACAACTCTCACCGACTAAATCCACAACCTTCCCATCACCACATTCTTCCCGTAGTAGCAACCTCGCCACCTCCTCCCCAACAATCTGAGCCCACCCACTTCACCGTTGCTTCTCACCTCACCAGAACAGCCGACGGCCACATACTCCCATCTCAGCCTTTGCCTTCCATGTTCTTGCACTCACAATCTCAGCTGTCTCACTGCTCCACCCACCTGTGCTACATCCAGCGATGGCCGAAGCCTCTACCAAGTCCAGACACCTGGCACAGCCCACCAGATTTGATCCGAACTCCTCTCTCTATCCACCTTCCTTCGCCTACATGCTAGCAGCAAACCGAACCCACTAGTCACCTCACTGATTTTCCACCTAAGCTGCCACTTGCCCTGGATGCAACTGCCTCTTCCCCGAGCACTTCTCCTTCTCATGTTGTTATTTCCATGTCTAAATATGATATTCATGTAAGTTACTGGATATATATATATATATATAATAATAATAATATTTACTTTGAAGGATGCATATATTATTTTTTATTTAAATATGCATTTCAAATTGAATATTGATTTTTAAAGTATAATATATATATGTGTGTGTGTGTGTGTGTGTAAATATATATATATATATATATATATGGTATAAAATTATATTTATTGTTTTCATTGATTCCAAGTTATCGACTTTGCTCGTTGAATTCGTGCTCATCATGTCATGCTTAGGAATTTGTGCTTGGATTCGTTGCATCTTGTTTTTGTTATTTCTCTAGCCTCAAAAGGTGAGCAATCACTCACGATTTACATTCTTATATTTAGTAAATTTAATTCACATGAATTGACAACCGAAATGTGTTGTTAAAACTTAATTTGTTAGTGATAAAACTGTTGAATATGATATGTTATTATTTAAATTGTTCACCTATTATTGACATATGACACAATAACCTGTTATATATATTTTATTTAAAGTATTTATTATGATTATATATGCTTGTCATTGATATGTATACCACTTTACGCTATTTTATATTCCCATACTACAAGTTCCCTATTAGATAGGATATCCCTATAGGTCGAAATGATACATACCCAAATGATCTTATATATTAGAGGAAAATCGTTATGCGTTAAAATGATAAATCCAATCGATTTTCACTGATTTCAAAATTTTGGAATTGCAGATTGAAGTGATATATACTCGCAAATTTAAATTACTACAGATTGAAATGATAAATATCTGCATCACTTGACCATTAGATAGAAAATTATATATGGGCACCATTGGTCTATGTTTGAAAAATTATTTACAAGGTTTTGAAAAGAAATAAATGGGTTTTAATAAATATTGATTTTAAAAAAGATATATAACATATAAATTTTATTTTTATATATGTATAAAATTTAGATTTTTAAAATATTTAGAAATTTTAAATTTATAAGTTAGTTTTGAGAACATAAATTTTACGATTTTACTTACAATATTATTATTCTTAAATGTATAAAATAAGATTTAATATAAAATATATTTTATAATAATATTTAATTTGATAAATTTTAATTTAATTAATATATATATATATATATTATGTTTAAGTATTTATTTAAAACTTTATTAAAAAAAATTAAACTACATATTGGACTAACTTTAATAAATAGAGGTCGGAAAGATAAATTAAAGTTGACTTGAAATTTAAATTGGTTAATAACTAAATTTAAATAACGATTGATTTGGAACGTACTGATTTAGAGATTTTAAAGATGTATTTTGTAACTTGATAACTTGATTTGAGGATTAATGGATATAATTTTAATTTTAATAAAAGTGAATTTAAATATTTAATTTTAATTTAAATCTATACTTAAGATTTTATTTAAATGTTTAAATAAAGGTGGTTATGAATATTTTCAAATTTAAATAAAAATTGAATATCTAATATTTAATATTGATTTAACTTTGTAATTTGAGAATTTATTTCGATTTTATTACAAATGATTAAGTGAATATTTTTAAATTAAAATAAAATTAAAGTTGAATTTTGAATTTTAAATGAAATTTATCAAATTAAGTTATTGTAAATTGTTTGAATATTTAACTTTGTAACCTATTGAACGGGAAGTGGTTTAATTTAAAATTGATATAAATTAAAATGTTTTTATTGAGAATTTGAATTGGGTTGTAATTGATGAACTAAGATTGATTTAAATTGAATTTTTGGAACTAAAGTTGATTTGAATTGATTTGTAAAATTAGAAGAAATAATTTTAATTTGAAACTATTTTTCTATATAAACTATTTTTAATATATAGAAACTATTTTTAATAAACAAACTATTTTAATCTATAAACTATTTTTAAATACAATCTATTTTTATGTATGGCTATTAAAATTTTAAGTTGGAACCGTCATAATTTAGATTTAATGGATTTAAATGTGAATACTTGGATATGACGGTTTAACCTGTTTTGTTGTTATGATTTCGGAAATGAATTTGGTTTAAAGTGATATGATTTTGGAAGTGAATATGATTTCGAAAGTGATAAGATTTTGAAATGAACATGATAATTTGATATGAATATGAACTGTTTAATTGTATAAATGACCACAGTGTGAAATAAGCGTTTGGTTGTTAAAGAGACCGTTATCGAATATTGTTATACTTTCTGCCAATATCAAAACCACTTTAACAACTGTGTACGTAGTGTAGATTCGAGAACGAAGTAGGATGGTTTGGCGTCGTCTATATGAGGTATGAATGCAGCCCTAGTTCCCACGAGTCAGCTTAATGTGGCTAAAACAGGAACCACCCCAGACCAAGTGAGGTCGCGCCTCCGATCGAGCATGCTTCTTCGATACCATTCTATTACTTGATGATTTGACTTGGTGCACCTTTGATTTTGGGAGTGTGTCTCGAGGTGGGAGGTAGTTGATGTTATGCGTTACCACTAGTCTGGATCCGCAAAACTGTAGTATCCTACCCTAGGCGTTGCCTCGCGTGTCTTGACACATGCCTTATCGCCCCTTCTATTAGTTTGATTTGTTCATACCTATGAAGTTCTCCCTGATAGCCCATCCGTTTGGTGGAGTCTACACTACCGTATAGACTATGGCATTTATGTAAAATGTGTTAAGGGGAATATGGGTAACGCCTTAATGCAATTTTAATATTTTACTATATTGTAGACATTATCTACGTAGTGTATTGTACTATGTAAATAGTTTAACGAATCCTTAGAAGATGGGCATCCCAAACATCCTTTTAAGTTATTTGTATTTCACTTGACATTTCGCTTGAGTTGATTGACTAGTATAAGAATGTTAATCCTGACTCGAGTGTTTTTTTTTTTTATATGCTCAGGTCAGACTGAGTGTCACAGAATTTAAGACTCACCTTTTGAGAGTGGAGCTTTGCTTGAAGATCTATCCTACATCTATTCAGCTTTCAGTTGTTTCTAGTTGTACCAGTTTTTTATATTCAGACATATCAGTTGTTGTAGTATTTGAGATTTCTATTGTATTTTGTTTTAACTCTGATGTTCTATAATAGCTTCATGAACTACTATTTATATATTCCGCTGCTTATTATTATATTACTCCGTGTCTATGATTTTGTACTGATTTATTTACCATATATGTTAAGTTTTTCCAAATATAAATTAACAATATGTTGTTTTGAGCAATTCAAGTCCGACACGAGTGGATGATTGTCGATTTGAATGGTTCGAAATGTCAGGTCCTTACATCAACCTATATGATTTAGTCGTTACAAAAACAATAGTGATTTTTGACGGATAAAAGCCGCCGTCGGCCGTTGGTAGGGCGTCGAAAACCATAGGTGGGTCCGTTGGAATACGAATCTCGTTTAGTAACGCTTTTTGACATCATCGACGGTCTTTTTATGATGGCAACCAATAGCATTTTGGGACGGTTTTCGGCGATCGTGCTTGATACATGGCAAATTAGAATGCCAAATTGTCGTCCGAAGCCGTCAGAAATGGTCGAAATCTGTTGTAGAGAGCCATTAGAAATCGTTGGAATATGATGACCAATATGCCGTTGGAAACCATTTGAAGCCGTCAGAAATCAGGGTGTATTTTTTTTTTTAAGCCTGCTGCTTTCTAGCCACTGCACATCCATCAATACACATAACAGCTCCATTTTGAGCATATATAAACCATTAAGCATATAATTAACATAATAATCAATCCAAAAAATCCATATCTAAATCCAACATAATCCAAAAAATCCAAATCCAACACAATCCAAAAAATCAACAACCAAATACACATAAGATAATATACAATCCATCAAAATTATCAAACACATCCTCACCCACTCAAAGCTATATATGTAGACAAAAAAACATAATAAAACATACCTATCATCACTCATCATCCCCTGTAGAACAACCCGATGAAGGAAACCTCCCCTGCTTCTCCATATACTCCTCTAAGCGCTGGTTCAGCCGCTCCATCTACACAACACGACGTCGATCATGATCCTGCAGCTCGGTGATCTGGGCATGTAGCTCTGCAATTTCTTCTTTGTCTTGAGCCATCTTATACGCCTTTTGAGATGTCCTAGCCTGCGAATAAAAATAAATTGTTATATTGCCTCCAACATCATAAACGTAATTTACATAACTTTAGTTAAAAAATATGCAATATTGGAATTTAGTTTATTTTTTGAAAATTATCGCTTGATTCCCAAATCCATAATGCCTGTTATGGGATGGTGGATCCATGACAGACTCGAAAATAGCATCCTCCACATCAGCAGTCAACTCATCCCATCCTGTCTTAGCCAGCAGCTATGCCCGTGCTTCTTGAAACTTTTGTTGTAATGCAAAATACAATAGAGTATAAATAACAATAATTAAAATAACATTAATCATTTTCAAGTAGTCTAATTGCCATACTAAATAACAAAAAGTTGGTATGGTCACTGGTTTAAATAACACTTATAACTTAAAATGTAAAAAGTTGGACTAATCGCTATACTAATTATAATATACTTACTTAGGCAGTAGTCGCTTTATCATCACGCTCCCAAGCGTATACGACTGAGCTCGAATCGTCGATCTGCTTCAAAGCATGAGAATAAGCAAAAATATCCCAATACGACGCAACATCCTTGCGCGCACTTTCTTGAGATATGAATATATGTATGTGTGTGTGTGTATATATATTATATATTGTTTCATTAACTATCTATTAACAATTATAACTTAAAATATAAAAATGTGAGTATAAAAATTTATCAAATCCTCACGATGATATTGGAATCACTTGGAACCACCGCGATGTGTGACGGGATTCTTGTTTTTGTTTGTGGAGTTTTTATCTGACTCCCTTTGCAAATTTAAATTGAAAATAATAATTTCACGGTTCTAAATTATGTATTAAATACATGCAATAATTTAATGTAATTAATATGTGGTAAACTTACCTAGAACTCCTTATCGTTCCACCATGCGACCCAGGCCTTCCACATGCCAGCTCTTATCCAGTTCGGTTTCTTTCTTGCTTTTCTCATAGCAGACACTGTATCCATATAGGTTTGGGCAATTTTACTATTCCAATGGTGCTGCACCAGGGAAAGATCGGTCTCTTGTACGTCCACCGAACCCTACACGTTGAGAAAATGAAAGATACAAATTTTTATAAATAGTCCACAATATATAAAGTGAAGTAGGATCAAATAGAAAGTGCAAACTATAAATTTACACTTAGCGAGAAGTCTTGCCAAATGCTCTCTCTAACATTATCGTATATCTTGCTCCACTTGGGCCAATAGGCAGTCATCCTGCATTTATATGTCTGTTTGGATATGGAGAGAACTATAGCTGATGGCTCGAGCTTAAAGCCACTGTGTCAGAAAGAAACAAACATATAATAAAGCAAGATTAATATATAATAGATCGTGCAGAAAAATATTGTTAATACTGGAATAAATTCAACACTTACTATCCATCAGCTTTGGCTTGCAATCAGACCACAAAAAGAGTTACCTCCTGTGATGGGCCGCTGCCATCACCAGCTGGAGGTGCACCAGTCCCTCTTTGAGAAGAAGAGGGAGATCCTATATAGGAAGAGCTACTTCTACGAAAAAAATACATATAATATAGTACCTATTACAAACATATCATATATGAGGAATATATCGTTTAACTATGTGAAACATACATTATGGTAGAACATAAAAGGATTATGTGACGCAGTTTACGACTAAACATATCATTAGCAGAACACTTCATTTTTAATGAGAAAATGTAACATGAATAAACACAGAAGTTACCTTCTCCTGAACTGTAAATTATTAATCGGTCCTTGTTGTTTTCTGATTCAGATTCTATTTCGTACAATATGTTTTGTTCCTCTATAGTCTCGAATGCATCTATTAATGAATTTGACTCATCGTTTTGAGGTCCAAAATCGATTTGATCATCGGTTATTATTATTCCAGTATTTTCTTCGATATCTTCTTGATAAGCTTGTTCGTTTGGAATATTCTGTCCATCAAATGTACATCTTGCCTTTGTTTTAAAAGCAGTCAACCAATCTACTTTATCTCTTTGTAGAGATGGGTGTGGAGCATAATAAACTTAAAGAGCTTGTTTGGAAAATATAAAAGGATCGTACTTATAATAACACAAGGTATGCTTTATTTCTATAAGATTATACTTTGGGTACACGTTGATTCCAGAACCTGGAACGTTGCCGAACTAGTTGCATTTAAATAAAACAATTTCTTTTGTAGGTCTTATGAAATATGTTAATTGCCAAACCTGGGTTAACACAACACAAAAATTATTTACATGGTCATTTGTATCATCACTGCCTTTAATAAATACACCGGTATTGTTAGTTAATTTTTCAGCACCGTATTCTTTGGTGTTAAATTTATATCCATTAACGAATAATATTGGATAGGTCTTAACTTTCCTTATTGGCCCCATAGCTAAATATTTCAATCCTTCGTCGACCATACAATTTATCGTGTCGTAAATGTAATTTGATAACCAAGTAGCAAAATCTATGCCGATATCGCCATTTGGATGCTGTGCTTCGTAAACACTGCAATTAGAGAAGAAATATTGCATTATAATTAACGCACACATGTGCATATGTGTATATACGCATATGTAGATGATATAATGCATTAAGAAGAATATATGTATATTATCTAGCAAATGGTGCAACTTCAGCACAATTAAGAAGAATATATGTATGTGCTACATGGTAATCTCTATCGTCCAACCATAATTCCACACATTTACCAGTAGGTCGGCCATGTTTTTTTTAAAATAGATAAAGTCGCTTGACAATCATCTTGATCAATGTCTTTATCATTACGCGTAGCACTTTCGAATGATAAGTTCACATGATCGCTAAAATAATGAGAGAAAGAAAAACGAAGCTTCTTCTTGGATAGATTTGCAAATCGAACCTTCAACTTGTGCTTTCTATCTTACTTTTTTCTTTAGATGATTTAAGTACCTAGTAAGAATTATTCCAAATTAAAATTTACTTATACATGTAAGTAAACTAATATTTAACGTACTAAGCATTAATACCTCTCTAATGGATACATCCATCTATATTGCATAGGCCATTGAAGACGTGCTTCAGATGGAAGATGAACAGGTAAATGCTCCATTACATTAAATAAACTTGGAGGAAATATTTTATCTAGTTTGCAGAGTAGTATAGGGATTTCTGCCTTAAGCTTATGTAGACGACCTACTTTTAATGTAATGGAACAAAGCTCCTTATAAAACAAACTTGTTTCTATTATAACCTCCAAACTTTTACAGGCAACAGTTCTTTAAAAGCAATGGGTAACAAATTTTCCATCATAATATGATAATCATGGCTTTTCATCCCACTAAGTCTATTGTTCTTATAGTCGACACATCTTTGAATATTGGAAGAAATACCATCAGAAAATCTTAATCCTTCCACATATTTTAAAAGTATTTTAACTAGGTTATTATCAAGCTTATAGCATGTTTTTTATTTTATTTTCTCATTTAGATTGATATGAAGCTCAGGGCGGTAACATATTGCTTCCATGTAGCATCTTGATTTTAAGTCATCCTTCATCTTTCCCTTAACATTCAAAATTGCATTAAAAACGTTTGTTAACGCTAAAATTTGAACGCTAACACCCCGGTGTGTGAAGTGTATTTGTGAAAGCACCACCCGATAGATCGGGAAAGAATTATAAGTAAGGAGATCGCAGAAAAGCAGTAAAAACACAAGTTTTATAGTGGTTCGGCCCAAAATCAGGCCTACGTCCACTTAGATTCTCTTTATTGCTGATATGAGTACAATTTATATCACTTTCTTCAATTACAATTAACTTCAGACAAATAGTTCAAACTCCCCTGAAGAATAATCTTTCGAATTCATCTTGAATGATTGTGATTCTTCTTTGAAGTGCGTAATAGCGTCCTTGGAGTTTGGAGTGCTTGGAGTGCTGCTTGAGTTGAGAAAATGGCAGAGTAACGGTGCTTCGAGAATTAGCCAAAAAGGTCCCCTCCACATTGAATGTGGCCATGTATTTATAGGCAAATTTTTAGGCTGGAACTTTCAAGTCATGAGTCGTGACCGACTCATCATGAGTCGTGAGTCGTGGCCGACTCATCGTGAGTCGTCTGCAAGTTAAAAGTTGCCGTCTAAGATGAGGCGACCCTGGTCTTCTACACAGCAGCTTCAGGTTGAGTCATCAACGAGTCATCATGTACGACTCATCTTAAGTCGTAAGTCATCAACGAGTCATCCCCTTGCAGCATGATTCTGAGCTTGTCTCTGAGTCGTGTGTCGTGAATTGACCTATCTTTTGAGTCGTAGCTGCCTTAGGTCATAGACTCCTTAAGTCGTAAGTCTTTTGAGCCGTAAGGTTTTATGACTCGGATCTCTCCTTGGGTCGTTGAGTCGTTAATGAACTTGAGTCGTAAGGTTTTATGAACCGTTCATCTCCTGAGTCGTAAACCCAATGGAATACTTAAGGGCCTCGAATGGATGAGTCGCGACCAAATGAGTCGGTCTTTGATGAGTCGGAGCCAGGTCAGATGAGTCGGTGATTCAATGAGTCGTGAGGTTTCTTGAGTCGGCAGCTTAATGAGTCGGCCTGTATCATTGAGTCGCTACTAGTTGAGTCGGGGATTCTTTGAGTCGGTCCTTTCCTTAAGTCGTGAGGTCTCCTAAGTCGTTAGGCACCTTAAGTCGTAGGTCGTTTCAAGTCTTAACCCGTTGACGCCTCTAACTCGTAGGCCTTTTAGCTCGTATGCTGGAACGGGGTTAACATTTGCCCCTCGAAGCACACGCTTAAGTCGTAAGTCGTGTGCTTCGACTCATCATGACCCGTGCCGAGTCGAGTCCCAACATTTCCAGGTATAAAAATGCTTGAGTCGCTTCTCCTCTTTCTCACTTCTTATTACTTATCCCAGAGCCGCATCTGCCATTAGAGACCTTTCAACCTTTCGAAGGCGAATCCAAGTTAGCTGATCATCAATCCATCCTTTCCACTACATTGCGTAAGTGATTTCGAACTTCAATCCAACAACGTCCATTGCTAAGGCACAAATTTTCGCTTCCTGTTCCCAAATCACCGCCGCATGTCTCACTTGGGCTTTGATTTGAGTTGTGAACGATTCTGATCATTGTTGGCTACGTTGTTGTTGTGATCCTCTAGATTATAGCATCGCCCTTGATTCGTGGCAGCTTCATAACAGTTTTGGATCGGCGTTTGATAAACTGGTGGGATAAATGAGTAATAGGCTTAGTTGAGGAGTTTGCATTCCAGACCTACTTCACGACTTTATCGTCTTTTGGATCTTCCGACTTAAGGATTTTCCGCAATCTCAATTGCACACGGCTTAGATTTTAGGTTGTATTGGTTGTCTGACGACTTACAGCTTCGGTTGTACGAGCGACCCAGTCCTTTGAATTTGTTGCACGACCTATTCTTTAAGCCATGCACGACTTAAGCCTTGAGTCGTGAACGACTCAGCACTTGGCTATTTTCCATTCTGAGCTGCTTCTTACGACTTAACCATGAACCGACCTAACGTACACCATGACTAAAGCCGTAAGTCGTGCCCGAGATAGGACTTGGAGATTTTCCCACTGTTTTTATGACTTATGACTCAAAGCTCTTAACTCGTAGGAAAGATTCTTGAGTCGTTGATGAGTTAGGACTTGTATGGATTTTGTTCGAACTTTGAACCATTACATGGTCTTTGAACCGTTGAACCCTATTGCGTTCATTGACGGGTTACCTTGACTTGCAGGCTAACAATCTGTCCAACACAATATTTACAGAAAATTGGGACGAATATACTGCCATTGACTGCCCACATCAAATGACAGATTAGCTTATAGCAGATAATCAATTTAAACAAATTATGTGAAAGAAGTGCTCTAAATCAACAAATCCAAGTAGAATGCTAAAGCAATATTGAAACAGTCAACTGAAATTAACCGGTTTGCACTAACACCACACCTGAACTTTTAAGTTAATAAGTCCTGAAATTTGGTAGTCAACCAACTGCCAACTAGCTTAACTTCAGTTATATTTACTTGTTTATTTTCATTAGTTCTGCACAACATTTCACACTTTTAGGAAACGTGTACCTTCGCATTTGAACATCCAGTTGCTTGTGTAGAATGACCTCTCATCAAGAAGAGCCGATGGACCAGGCTGAAGATGTCTTTCCAGTAGCCATCCCTATAGACAACCCTCCGGAGAGAACATCCACAACTTTGAATCAGCGGGCATTTAACCAACTGCGCGTCCAGTTTGGCATTGATGATGCCGACATCTTATTTCCGGGGCCAAATGACACTGCTGACAATCCTCCCTACGGCTTTGTTGCAGTCAATCGCCAAATGTGCTTAAGTGGGGCGATTCCTCCTTTTAACGACTTTCTCCAACAGTTCCTGCTTCGGTTGTCTATCTCTCCATTCCAATTACACCCCAATGGCTACGCCATTCTGATGGGGTTATGTGTTCTATCCAGGAGAGTTTTGGATCGGTTACCAAGCTTCGAGGAGATCTGCTATTTTTGCTCATTCACGAAAACTAAAGACCATCCCTCCATCGTGGTTGTAAGAAGCGCTCGAAATCGCAAACTTATTACTGATCTCTCCGAAAGCGCTCACGGATTTTTGAATCAGTTTTTCTTCGTTCGCTGCCCTCCAGGGTTTTATGCCATCTGGAGAGTGGGAAGTAAGATTTCCTGTCTCTACTTTTTCCGTTTTGAAACTTTCTCGAGATCTGAACTCTCAGCTGCTAATTTCATTCTTTTTCTGTTTTTAGCACTTCCTCTCCCTTCTAGAGATCCGATTCATAAACAAGTTTTCGAGAGGTTGAGTGCCGTGGCTGCGGAAGAAAGGAGCATAAAATTTCTGCTGAAGGACGAATTTTTACACCAATACGGGCTTCTACACGCTTCTCGTTCTACGCATGCTCATGAAGTTCCAACAGAAGTTCCCGATTCTCCGACGAAAACTCCTGACGCCCCGGTTACTGTCGAACAACTCGCATCAAAAGAGTCTAATATTGAAGCTTCATTGGTGAAGTGTTCCACTTCTACCGACATTATGGGGTCATCCAGTAAGACGGTGCTTGCCCCGATCGAGGAAGAAGAAGAACCTTCACGGCCTCTCGGGGGGTTAGCTGATGTAGGAATTGAGAAAACAAGTCCCACCAAGCATGATGGTGACGATGTTTACGAGGGGTTGAGCGACATAATAGTGACTTCGCAGGAGCTTTTTAGAGAAGACCCTGCTCATGGTAAAGCTATACCTCCGACGATTGAAGCAACATCTGTCCTCCAACAGACTCTAACTCCTTCATCTCAAGAATTGTCATCAACAGTGAAATCTATCACTTCCCCCCAACAGAGGAGTGGTTCGTTAGTCCAACGCGAGTAGCTTGCACTTTACACACAACTAAGGATTTTCCAGCACATTTATGCACTTATCTTCTTGTACTTTAAAGACTTCTAAAGCTTATCTTTTCTTATTTCAGATTCTTCAATGACACGCGGCAGATCATATTACCAAGATTTCCAACGCTATGGGGGGCGTGGTCAATATGATTATCGGCGTTACTTTCCCTCCTATAGAGAGTCTGATGAAGAGAGGGCTGCTCGAAAGGCTCGTGAAAGGAGGGATGCAGAAGAGCGTCATGACAGAAGGGATAGGGATGAGCACCATGATTCTCTGCAGAGGAGTGATGACTCGCACAAAAGGAAATCTCACAACGACCGAGGAAAAAGTCACGTAGCTGAAGATTCAGGCAAACGAGCCCGTCATGGTGAGAGACATGCTTCCGCTATTCCCGAAAAGCCTACTGCCCCTGCCCCTCTTGACATTACTTCTGACTCTCCTGCTCTTGGGAAGGAGGACATCCAGACAATAATAAGTAGGCCTAAATTTCAAGTGGGGCCGGGCCCAGCCACTTTACAAAGTCGTTTTCCGCAGTGGTGTTTAAAGGGTGTGAGGTTCGATCTCGACCTAGTCCCTATTGACAAGCCTGCTATGCTACGAAATCTTGACGCCGTTAAACTTGATATCGAGAGGATGTCAAACTGGCAGAAGCTTGTTAATGAGCTTCAACGAGTTAACCGTGCCAACTTAGAGGCTATGCTCACCATGGAAAACGATAAGGCTGAGTGGCAAAAGGTCCTTGAGCAGCATGATACCGAGATGAGAAGTATTACTTCCTACAACGAGGAGCTCGAAGCAAAGGTTGAGAAGTTGAAAGATGAGCTTGCTGCTTCCTCTACTTCATACTCTCAAAAAGAAGAAGTGCTTCTCAGACAAGTTAGAGATGCTCATGCCAGTCAGAGAGACGCTGAGGACAGGCTTGAAGTACAAAAAAGAATCAGTGACGGCTATGTCTCTGATATTGCTGAGCTTCGAAAGAAAAACAACTCCCAGGAGGCGGAGATACAAATGCTCAAGCTTCAGCTTGCCAGAACTGAAAGGGAGCGCGATGAGGCTGTCGCCGGCAAAATCGCAGCCGAAGAATCTCATGAGGCGACCAAAAACAGCTTCGGCTCAACATTATTCGACTTCTACTTGCATAGCGTCTTGGGGCGTGGAAGCCTCGCCTTTCTTGGTCCCAAGTATGAGATCACTTTAGCTGAAGTGTGGGAGGCCGCCCTCGATATGCTTGGTGCTGAAGGTGCTGGTTATGACGAGTCAGCCCTGGAAAGGCATTATTTTGATGAAGACGCTCGCGCTGCTCTCGCCAGGGGAAAGGAACAACTTGCCAAACTAAGAACCGAAGTGACGGAAGGGGATCAGCTGGGGAAAACCACTTCAACTACTCTAGTCCAGCCACCTTCTTCGTCTGAAGTCGACATTATTGGTTCCAGTTCCCATCTCGCTTCTCCTACCAAAGTTACCGCTGATATTACAAGCACACAAGGTGGAGGCGAGGGTGAAGAGAGCGCTGATACGCAAGCTTATGAAGTCGATATCAGGAAACCAGCTTCTTCAGGTAACTTCACTGTTAATCTCGCTACTGTCAATTCTGCTCAAGCTGGTTACTCGCTTATTTCACACGAGTTTCACGAGCTCCTTGGCTATTTTCTCAACCTTGACGAGCCTTCATCTCCTCTCTTTATTGACTTCATTGGTGAACCCTCATCTCCTCTTTTTACTGACTTTAACCTTTTTTCTTCTGTAGAGAGAGTACCAAGCACTGCTCAAACTTCTACTCCTCCGGTCATCCTTCCTTCATCTCTTCCGGCGGTGCCTCCTTCTGCCTCGCAACCTGGATCACAGGAGGAACAAATAGAGGCTCTTCACGGCTTGGATGATCCCATCGCTTCGCAAGAGCAGAAAGATGAGAGACCTGAGGGAGGTGACATTTCCCCGGAACGGACTCCTTCTGACGACATTGTTCTATCAAAACTTGTCACTCCGGGGAGTGAGTCTTCCTCACAGAGGAGAGAGAAGCGTGGGACATCAAAGAGGAGGGGGAAGAAAATCACCGCCACTGAAGAGGAGCCGGAAGTTGGACCGGTTACACCTGCCTCTCCCACTTCCCTTATACCCACTGGCCGTCCTGAAAAGCTGGTTATTCGACCGAGTAAAGGGTCCAAAGGAGGGAAGAAGAAGTGAAGATTTTAGCTTTTTGCCTTTTGTATGAACTGGCCGAGAGTTGTGCGGGTACCGGCCCCCGCTTTTATTTTGAAAACCTGTATCTGCATTATAATTGAATAAAATGATTCTTCGTTTGTACAAACTTCTGTCTGAATTTGAGAATGCATTTACTATTTATTTTATTTCTTGCACAAGTTTATTTACACGATATTGCAGCGGGCTTATGGTATGTTGTTTGAGTATTACTTTACTGATGCAGCTATGATACTATACCATGTTACCCCCATACCTTAAGCTTGCTACAATATTTTATACTTCGAGGGGACTTGCACTCTTATTTGTTAAAGAATAATTATTTTATTCTTTAAAGAAATTTTTTATAGAGTACAACTCCCTTCGTATAAGTTTTTACGCTTTGTCGTACGAAGAAATCACTTTTTTCTTTTGCTTATGCGCATATTTTACCAAGTGAATTCCTCTATGTGGTAAAGCGGACCTCTGAAGGGTACTTTAACTTTCTTTTTTTTTTTTTTTTTTTTTTACGATCATTTTCCATAGTAGGCAAATTACTTTTCCTTTGAAAGTTAAAGTACGCTTTTGATGAGGATTTTTTTTTATATATATAGAAAGTTGTACCTCTGAGGAGGGATTTTTCACGTTTCAACACTTGGAAGTTTTATTTCAATCTCGGTGAAACGTGTACCTCCAAAGAGTTATGCTTTAGAAATCCTTTTCACGTTTCAACACTTGGAAGTTTTATTTCAATCTCGGTGAAACGTGGGTTTCCAAAGAGGTCTTTCTTCTTAATTGTGTTCCCGGGAGGGGGTTGTACCTCTGAGGAGGGATTTCTCACGTTCCAACACTTGGAAGTTTTATTTCAATCTTGGTGAAACGTGTACCCCCAAAGAGTTGTGCCTTTGAAGAAAGCCTTTTCACGTTTCAACACTTGGAAGTTTTATTTCAATCTCGGTGAAACGTGTGCTTTCAAGAAGGTCTTTGTTTTTGCATTTCAACTTTGGTGAAGTGAAATTCCGAAGAGCGGTTGCTACACTTCAACTCCTGGCGAAATGTGCCTCCGAAGAGGGCTTTTATTTTGTTTACATTTCAACTCTGGTGAAGTGAAATCCCGAAGAGCGGTTATAACACTTCAACTCCTGGTGAAATGGGCCTCCGAAGAGGGCTTTTATTTTGTTTACATTTCAACTCTGGTGAAGTGAAATCCCGAAGAGCGGTTATAACACTTCAACTCCTGGTGAAATGGGCCTCCGAAGAGGGCTTTTATTTTGTTTACATTTCAACTCTGGTGAAGTGAAATCCCGAAGAGCGGTTATAACACTTCATCTCCTGGTGAAATGTGCCTCCGAAGAGGGCTTTTATTTTGTTTACATTTCAACTCTGGTGAAGTGAAATCCCGAAGAGCGGTTATAACACTTCAACTCCTGGTGAAATGTGCCTCAGAGAGGGTTTTCATCGCCTGGAAGTTACTCTCTCATGGTTGGAGGGTCATGACTCCTCCAATCTTTTTTGTTGAGTAGAGAACTTTCTTTTTTGTGGCGTATGACCCATTAGAGGTCTTTTATCCTCCGAAGAGTTGCGCCTCCGAAGAGGACTTGTGCCGCTGATGGTAGCTTTGGTTGTTCCTCTGTTCACTTGCTTATGCCTTTTCAGCGATCCTCTTTTTTTTTCTTTTCAAGTTTTCATTCCCCTTTCTCTCACAAGTGGCTTGTTTAATCCAAGGAAGTGTACTTCATTGCCAGGCAAGTTCGTGAGAACGGGCACTAGCTTCCTAATTGGATGTTTGTTTGTTCAAACGATCTCAATTTATCAGCAAGGGCTCGTTTCTATCGAAATCATTAGCCGTTCAATTGAAGTATTTCCTATCTAGGATTTGAATTCGGGGTCTTTGTGACTTGGAATTTGTTTGTTGAATGATGGTGAGAATCGCTCAGTCTTATTATGCGCAAGTTTTATTTCCATGGTCTGCAAAAATTTAAATTGACATTTTAGCAATACATCTTATGTATTTTTATATCGAAAACAAAGCAAACATATAATGATAATAAGGAACACAAGATTTATAGTGGTTCGGCCATGAAATTGGGCCTACATCCACTTTATATTTTTTTCATTATTTACTTGCATCAGTTTCACAATTGCTTTCAATTACAAGAATCATACATCCATAATTCTTTTTACAATTTTTCAACAAAATTTTCAAGTAAAGTATGGACGCAAGTGGTTGCTGTTCCATGCCCTTGGAATTTGCTCTCCATCAACAGTGGTGAGCTTGAATGTGCCGTCAAGAAGCTTCTGACCTACTACATACGGTCCTTCCCAATTTGGCCCAAACACACCTGTCGCGGTCATAATTCTTTTCAGGACTAGATCTCCAATTTCAAAGCTGCGTTGACGAACTTTGGAATTGAAATGTCTGGCTATCCTTTGCTGATGAGCTACAACTCTGAGGTTAGCTTCATCTCTTTTTTCATCAAGGAGATCCAGCGCTTCAAGTTGCAGCTTTTCATTTTCCGCTTGATTGAAATGGATTCTTCTGTGTGAAGGGACCTCTGTTTCAACCGGGATCATTGCTTCCGATCCGTATGCTAACGAAAAAGGAGTATGCCCAGTTGCAGTTTTGTGAGTAGTTCTGTATGCCCATAGTGCAAGTGGTAGTTTATCGACCCAACCACCTTTTGCTTTTTCGAGTTGCTTTTTGATGGTTGATTTGATGATCTTGTTCACTGCTTCCACTTGCCCGTTTGCCTGCGGATGAGCTACTGCCGAAAAGCTTTTCTGGATTTTGAATCGTTTACAAAAATCCTGGAATTCCTCGCTTTCAAACTGAGTACCATTGTCTGTGATTATTTTCTGAGGCACACCGTATCTGCAAATGATATTCTTGGTCACAAAGCTTATCATTTTCTTAGAAGTGATAGTAGCCAATGGTTCAGCTTCAGCCCACTTAGTAAAATAATCAACTGCAACAACAGCATATTTAATCCCTGATTTAGCAGTTGGTAGCGGCCCGATGAGATCCATTCCCCAAATTGCAAATGGCCATGGACTGACCATCTGTGTGAGTTCGGTAGAAGGTGCTCTAGGAATTTTGGCATATCTTTGGCACCTGTCACATTTTTGGGAGTAATCTGTGGCATCCCGATTAATTTCTGGCCAAAAATATCCGTATCGGAGAATTTTCTTTGCTAGTGTTTGACCACCTGAATGATCACCGCATTCTCCTCCATGCACTTCAGCTAGGATTGTTTTGGACTCTTCCCGGGATACACATCGAAGCAATGGCATTGAGAATCCCCGTCTGTATAATCGGCCATCCTGAATTACATAGCGAGAGGCCTTTCTTAGAAGCTTTCGTCTTTCTATCGAGTTTTCTGGCAGAGAACCCCTGAGTAGGTAATCCAGTATTGGAGTCATCCATGACTCTTGTTCTTGAGATACATTCACAATCCAGTCTATATCCATCTCGTCTATACTTGGCGCTGAAAGGACTTCTACAGGGACCAATCCCAATAGTTGAGCTTCACCAGAACTTGAATACTTTGCGAGGGAATCTGCCTTCATATTCTCTTCCCGAGGAATGTGGCTTATTGAATAGTGACCGAGTTCACATAGGAGTTCCCAAGCCTTTGACAAGTAGGAAGGCAAATTTCCACCTTTTGCTTGAAATTCTTTCTTGACTTGGCATACAATGAGCTGAGAATCACTGAAAATTTGTAATGCTTGAATGTTCAGCTCTTTAGCGATTCTCAGACCTGCAATAAGAGCTTCATATTCTGCTTCATTGTTTGTTGAAGGAAATTCCAGTCTTAGTGCATAACATAATGATCGACCTTCAGGAGTTTCAAGTACCACTCCGGCTCCAGAACAGTTGTCATTTCTTGCGCCATCAACATACATCTTCCACTGGATTGGAGAATCATTGACCGCTTTTTCCTCACCATTATCTTTCTCTGTGAATTCTGCAATGAAATCAGCTAAAGCTTGTCCGTTGATTGCTTTTCGGGGGTGATAGGTGATGTCATATTGACTAAGTTCAATGTTCCATTTTAGAAGACAACCCGAAGTTTCAGGGCGAAATAGGACTTGCTTTAGAGGCTGATCAGTGAGTACTTTGATAGGATGAGCTTGGAAATATTGCCTCAGTTTCCTCGATGCAACTAGTAGGCAATAGGCGAGTTTTTCCAACTTGGAGTAATTCAGCTCTGCCCCAGTGAGTCTTTTGCTGATATAGTAAACTGGATGTTGAATCCTTTTGTCTTCCCGTATCAGCGCTGCACTTAGAGCATGAGATGATACTGCCAAGTATATAAGAAGATCCTCACCATTGCCTGGCCTAGAAAGTATCGGAGGCGTTTCCATATGACGGATCAACTCTTCAAAAGCTTTTTGGCATTCGGGAGTCCATTCAAAGTTCTTCTTTCCTTTTTTCAGGGCATCGAAGAACGGGATGCATTTATCAGTAGCTTTGGAAATGAACCGATTCAAAGCGGCGACCTTTCCGTTGAGACTTTGCAATTCCTTCTTCGTTCTAGGAGCTTTAACTTCTTTTAAGGCGGTAATTTGAGCTGGGCTAGCCTCTATGCCCCTAGCACTGACAATAAAACCTAAGAACTTTCCGGATTCGACCCCAAATGTACATTTCAGAGGGTTAAGTTTCATTCTGTATTTCCGGAGGACTGCGAACATTTCTGCTAAGTGTTCAATGTGATCCACTGCTTTCCTGGACTTCACTAACATGTCGTCGACGTAGACTTCCATAGTTTTGCCCAATTGCGGTTTGAACATAGCATTAACAAGTCTTTGGTAGGTTGCCCCTGCGTTTTTCAATCCGAAGGGCATAACTCTGTAGCAATAAAGTCCAACATCTGTGATAAAGCTTGTATCCTCTTGATCCGGCTCATGCATCATGATTTGGTTATAACCGGAGTAGGCATCCATGAAGGATAACAATTCATGTCCCGCAGTTCCATCTACCAGTTGATCGATCCTGGGTAATGGGAAGCAATCTTTGGGGCAAGCCTTGTTTAGATCAGAAAAGTCGATGCATACTCTCCATTTTCCATTAGCTTTCTTGACCAGCACAGGATTTGAAACCCAATTCGGATACGTAGATTCTTTGATGAAGTTATTTTCCATGAGTCGATCAACTTCTTCTTTTAATGCTGCTGACCTTTCTGGACCTTGGGTTCTTCTTTTCTGTTTAACTGGCGTAAACTTTGGGTCAATATTCAGAGCGTGTACTGCAACTTCTGGGGATATCCCACACATATCGGCATGAGTCCAAGCAAAGACATCCAGATTTGCTTTCAGGAAAGATATCAAGACATTCTGAATTGACACATTAAGCTGCGAACCCACATTCAACACCTTATTTGGGTCCTTCGGGTCAACAGGTACCGGAATTGTCGTTTCCACCGGTACTACTCTATTCTCCCCTGTACTGGCTTTTCTAGGATCCATTTCTTTCCGTGCCCCGCTGTGCTCGCCAGTGCAGGGTCCGCTCTGTAATTGCTACAAAGCTGGTTCCTTGATGCGGACTGGAGTTGCCGCATCCTTTCCCATTTCTCTTTTTCTTGACTCTCGCAGCTCTGTCCAATAACATTCTCGCGCAGCATTTTGATCCCCTTTTATAACTCCTACTCCATTGTCAGTAGGGAATTTAATAGTGAGGCACCACGGGGCTAGGATAGCTTTGAATGCTGCGAGTGTTGGACGGCCAAGAAAAGCATTATAGGCAGAAAACTCATCGACAATCACAAATGTTTGCTTTCGGGCCACTTTCCTTTCTCCTTCCCCAAGTTCTACAAACAAATCGATGGTTCCTACTGGTTGCTTTGGCTCCCCTGTGAAGCCCACGATTTTCTGTGATGAGGCTTGCACATCGATCATAGGGATTTTCATCTGGTCGAATGTCTTCTTGAAGAGAATATTGCATGATGCTCCGCAGTCAATGAGGACTCTTCTGACAATGGCTGGTCCAATACCAGCCGAGATGACCAAGGGATCTAAAGTAGGGGCTTCAATACCTGTAGAATCTCTGGCTCTGAAAATAATATCGTCACTGAAAGTTTTCTGTTGTTTAAGGGGCGTAGTGTCTTCTAGAACAAAGACGTTTTCTTCGGCTGGAGCATATTTCAAAGCCCTGGAATATCTCTCCATCTCACCCCAACTTTTACCAGCTGGGTGAGGTCCTCCTGAAATGACATTGATAACGGGCCTTCCAGATTCGTGCCCCGTAGCTTTCTCTCCTGCCCCAGGCTGATGAACAGGGGCCCGCTGCCCCTGACTCGACGATGCAGGATTGTTGCTATTCTTTTTTACGAATTGCTGCAACTTGTTTTCTCTTAGCAACTCTTCAATCAGATTTTTCAGCTGGCGGCATTCATCAGTTTCATGACCTGGTTGATTGTGGAAGCGGCAGAATTTCCCACTTTGTATGGCTTTTCTCCCAGTTCTCAACGGGATAGGTTTAGGGAAATCGACGGAATCTTTAGTGGCGAGGTAGATGTGCTCCGGTGTATGTGATAATGGAGTATATTCTGATGGCTTGAAGGATCGGGGCTTCTTCAGATTACCCTGTTTCTTCCCATTACTATTCTCCCTTTTTTCCCCCACCGATTCATTCTTGCGTGGAGCGACAGTGTTGTCTTCTGCTTTTTCTAACACTGTCTTTACTGGTAAAGGACGGCTTTCCAAGCGAATGAACTCGTCTGCTTTTTTGTAGAACTTTTCGAGAGAGGTTGGCTCCTTCATATTTAACCATTTCCCAAATTCGCTTGACTTATCGATAGCCCTCATCAGATAAGTCAATATCATTCGTGGTTCAGCATTGTCCACCTCAGCCAGTGCTATATTGAAGCGGTTCAAGAAGGATCTGATAGATTCACCAGGATTCTGCTCTAAACTCGATAGTGACATAATATCCTTGGCCTTCGAAGCATATAGTCTAAACTGCTCCTTGAATTTTCTGGTCAAGTCTGAAAACTGATCGATAGATCGGACTGGTAACTTGGTGAACCACAATAAAGCCACGCCTTCCAGGTATACGGGGAAATATCGGCACTTTATTTCGTCGGAGGCCCTGGCACCTGTCATGTGCCAGTCATATTTATACAGGAACTCATTCGGATCACTCGTCCCTTTGTAAGCTGGAATAGTCGAAGGGACAAACTTCCTTGGAAATTCCGCCTTCAAGATTTTTTCAGTAAACGGAGTTTTACTTGGAGCGAAACCCCATTCCTTCTCATCTTCAACCCTTTGCATACTTTCTTTCATGATCTGCCGGACCATTCCAGAAAGATATTCCTCATCATGTCGAGTTCTAGATCCACCGGCGTCAGGTACTGCCTGCTCAAAGGGACTAGTAGGCCTTTCAGGAGCATTCCTTTCATTAACATCATGAATGTTGCCAGCATAGTTCCTTTCATTACCAGCCGGTTCATTGTTTGCCCCAAGTAAGTCGTTCAACTTATTCAGAATCAGAGCATTCTGGGCACTTTGAGCCTCTAGTTGTGCATTTTGGGCGTTTATCTGCTGGTTTAGCCCTAGAATCACAGCATCCAATTCCGCTTTTGTAACTCCAACAGACGGAGTGGGTAGATTAGGCACAGAGGAAGCGGAGGTTCCCTCTTGAATGTTCCCAGATCTGATAGATCTGCTTTTCCTTCCAGGAGCCATAATCTCAGATATACTTCTGGTTTTTAAGGAAATTCTTTCTTCAAATCTCTGCGAAGCAATGATGAAAGCTGTCCTGAGTTCGATTCTCAGTGAAAGCACCAAAAATGTTAACGCTAAAATTTGAACGCTAACACCCCGGTGTGTGAAGTGTATTTGTGAAAGCACCACCCGATAGATCGGGAAAGAATTATAAGTAAGGAGATCGCAGAAAAGCAGTAAAAACACAAGTTTTATAGTGGTTCGGCCCAAAATCAGGCCTACGTCCACTTAGATTCTCTTTATTGCTGATATGAGTACAATTTATATCACTTTCTTCAATTACAATTAACTTCAGACAAATAGTTCAAACTCCCCTGAAGAATAATCTTTCGAATTCATCTTGAATGATTGTGATTCTTCTTTGAAGTGCGTAATAGCGTCCTTGGAGTTTGGAGTGCTTGGAGTGCTGCTTGAGTTGAGAAAATGGCAGAGTAACGGTGCTTCGAGAATTAGCCAAAAAGGTCCCCTCCACATTGAATGTGGCCATGTATTTATAGGCAAATTTTTAGGCTGGAACTTTCAAGTCATGAGTCGTGACCGACTCATCATGAGTCGTGAGTCGTGGCCGACTCATCGTGAGTCGTCTGCAAGTTAAAAGTTGCCGTCTAAGATGAGGCGACCCTGGTCTTCTACACAGCAGCTTCAGGTTGAGTCATCAACGAGTCATCATGTACGACTCATCTTAAGTCGTAAGTCATCAACGAGTCATCCCCTTGCAGCATGATTCTGAGCTTGTCTCTGAGTCGTGTGTCGTGAATTGACCTATCTTTTGAGTCGTAGCTGCCTTAGGTCATAGACTCCTTAAGTCGTAAGTCTTTTGAGCCGTAAGGTTTTATGACTCGGATCTCTCCTTGGGTCGTTGAGTCGTTAATGAACTTGAGTCGTAAGGTTTTATGAACCGTTCATCTCCTGAGTCGTAAACCCAATGGAATACTTAAGGGCCTCGAATGGATGAGTCGCGACCAAATGAGTCGGTCTTTGATGAGTCGGAGCCAGGTCAGATGAGTCGGTGATTCAATGAGTCGTGAGGTTTCTTGAGTCGGCAGCTTAATGAGTCGGCCTGTATCATTGAGTCGCTACTAGTTGAGTCGGGGATTCTTTGAGTCGGTCCTTTCCTTAAGTCGTGAGGTCTCCTAAGTCGTTAGGCACCTTAAGTCGTAGGTCGTTTCAAGTCTTAACCCGTTGACGCCTCTAACTCGTAGGCCTTTTAGCTCGTATGCTGGAACGGGGTTAACAACGTTGTTAAACACATTTTTCTCATTGTGCATAACATCAATATTGTGACAAAGTAGTAGATTTTTCCAATGAGGAACCCTAAAAATATACTTTGTTTTCAATAATTATGAATCGTTAATTTACCTTGAATATCAATCTGTTCTTCGGTTTCGTGTATTTGTGGAAAATCCTTTACAATTTCAGAAATATCATCGCTTGACCAAACCGTTGGTGCTTGCAAGGGCTCGTGTCTATTTGTTGTAAATTTTTTTGGTCTCCTCTAAAAGGATGATTAATGTGGAGAAAACAACGATGATAATCAAACCGCGAAATTTTCCTTCCACGAAGTAAATAAAATGCCCATGTTTCCTCCATGCAATAAGGACAATCTAGGCGATCGGTCGTACTTCAATTTGAAAGCATTTCATATGCAGGAAAATCGCTAATAGTCCACAACAAAAAAACAAACATACAAAAATTCTTTTTTTTTTTTTTGAGATTTTGTATGTTCCAACTCCCTCGTACTATGGTGTTTTCAACACCTCAATCAACAGCCATAAATAAACATCGATTCCTTATATCGGATCATCCGAGCCAGGGACAACAATTGTGCGAAACATATATGAAGTTTTCATACACATCCTTCAAGGTAAGTTAAAAGGTGTAACGATATAGGCCAAGATGAATATTTAGAACCAAATTGAGAAAATGGTGAATATCCATCCGTACATAAACCAAGTCTAACATTACGGCTCTCCGCTGCAAATCGGGATATTTTTGATCAAAATGCTTCATGCCTCACCATTATCTCGATGTGTTAACGTACCTTCTTTCTATGTTCTAACACTGTGCCATCTCATATGATGTGCGGGTACAGAAGATACATATTACCTTTAAAACCTCGGAGTAATGTGTAAATAATGCATACGTCTATATATGACTTCTTTTCCCTTCTTCTTTCTAGGTTTGTACCTTTCCTGGTTACATATTTTATATTTTCTAATATTGATATCTTCTTTCCAAGACAACAGCAACCATTTAAACATTTATCTATTTTTTGATACGGTGAAACAAAAGCCGACAAGTATTTTTACTTTATATTGATTTTCGCACATTAAATTATCGAGAGGCATATGCCGCTTCGCAGCTTATACAACAGCTATAAACCCAGCTTTTGTGAGGTTGTATTTAGATTTCATCGCAATGTATTCTGCGGATACTAATAATTGGGTGCCGCTTGTACAACCTTCCCAAAGGGATTATTTCACGGAATCCAATAAATTATTAAAAAAAATTGCTTCAATATTTGGTTCTTCTTCAGCATTAACATCATCATCAAATTGAGTAGTAGGGAACATTGAACGTGTTATATATTCAACCATATGTTCTACGAGATTCGTCGTAACAATTTCATTACCCACTACCTTCTTTGATTGTACAGGATTAGGTGCTACAAGTTCACCACGACGATCTCATACCAAATAGGTCGACACGAAATCGTACTGATGCAAATGAACTCTAACCATTTCTGATATCAAATGCTTCAACAGTTTGCACCTACTAAATGGGGAACAAATTTCTTCATCATTTCCATTATTAATTAAAGCGAAATCAATAATACGTGTACACCATTATTAAAATGTTCACTTATTTATCCTCCAATTTTCCTTCATTATTGATACTTCCAGCTTCGATTAATAAAATAATTGATCATCTCTCCTACTAATTAAAAAATATGATATAAATTAAAACCACATTGACAATTTATTTTTCAATACAATTTTACAATTTAACGTTTTATATTAATTAATCATTGACACTTTATTGTTGGGTTATCATACTTTCCATTACAAACACAATAACATAATTAAATCTCGTAAATCATTTCATTTTAAACGGTTGAAAAAAAAATTGGTAGCACATCCCTTTTTTCCCTGAGTCGTACACAACCGATGTACACAGGGAACATAAAAGAAGCACTATCAAAATTTTGTGAACCGTTTAAAATGAAATTATTTACGAGATATAGTTATGTTACTATGTTTATAACTTGTCCAATGCAGGGACAAATCCAACAAATATTGTATATGACGAATATAGATGTCCGTTCTATGACAAAAATCGAATATCCGCATAACGATCATATACAATAATTATTAGATGGGGCCAAAAAACACTTTAAGGATTTTATGAATAAAGTATATTTCATATTTCATATTATTTTTTTTAAAATGGGCATTCGACGTTTAAATTAAACTGATTAACATTTAACTTAAGTTAAACTACAGTACGATAGCTTATCATATACGCACATGTTTAAAACTTTAATTAACTAACCGTACGTTATATAAAATTAATTATCATTTTCGGCGTTTTAGAAAACGCATAACCTAAATTATGCTCATACACACTAAATAACCCAAGTAAGGGGTAAAAGCACTAAATTATTCAACTAATACACACTAATTGCTTATCGCACAAACTAAACAAGCTGGTATTCAGCACTTATAGGATAATAATAGTAATTAACATTCAATAAACTATACTACACAATCAATGATACAATATAAAAAATTAAATTAACAAACTAACCAAAATTAACAAATTCATGAAATTAGATTTTTATGAATACTACCTAAAATAGAGGAGATTGGGGGTTTGAAGGAGATGGATTCCGAGTTGATGAAGAAGGAGGCGATTTCGACAGAATTTGGGGCGTTGAAGGTGGATGGTGGAAGAAGTTTGGTGATTTTGGGAGTAGTTGAAATGTTTCTGGTTTGGCTTGAGGAAGAAAATAATCGTGATTTTTCGACGGCTACCAACAACCGCAAACGGAAATATTCTAACGGCTTTCGACGGCTAATTATTTTATTCGTAATAAAGTTTAGAAAATACTAGCCGTTGGAAGTCGTTGGAATTTAGCAGTTGGAGGCCATCGATGCCTATTGTCGAAATATACAATAGTTCTTGTAGTGAGTATTTATTTAAACAGAAACATTATGTATATTTTATATGTGAATAATGAAAATTTACCCTGATTTTCTATGTAACACATGCTTCACATATTTTTCACTGAATGTTGTCATATCTTGCTAAAGGAAAAGTGTTTTATGCTCTTTCTTCTAATCTTTGTACGATTTTTTCCGGTGACATAGGGCATATTGAATAGTCTAGGTATATTGAACCATTAACAATAACTTTTTAACAAATATTTAATTTATAAAGTATTATTATATTTGAAAGCTTATAACTAGGTTGGATTTTATGTAGTTTATCATGTATATATTGCCTTGTGATTTATTAATTTAGAATATATATTAGTATGTTATACTTAGTTTTTCTTATTTGTGCTTGTTCATTTCAGTAATTATTAGGATATTAGACTTAGCTTTAATCTAGTCGATCAGCAAGGCAAGTGTTTTTTAATTAGTTTTGAAAATTCTTTAGATTGCTGGAATTAAAGGTTGTTAGTCAGTCCCATTTTAGAGAAGAGAACAAGTAAGTCAAAGTAAACTACCATTCCACTAATTTCAATTATCAGTTTGAATGTTGAATTGGATAAAAAATGAAATCTTTGTTTCTTTCAATTTTTAATCTGAGTATATTGAATCCAGCCTTCTCAAAGACTTTGAACACTATGGCCTTATTTTTTTACTTAGAATAAAGTATAAGATTAAGTCGTCATGATCAAAATCTTTATTTAATTTTTCTTGGGTTAAAATTACATTTTTAACAAGATTAATTTGCAAGAGAAAATCATTTACAGTTTAGGCTTGAAAGATGAGTCTAAATATAATCAATTAGAACAAATATTTAAACTTAAAATTCGAAGTAGTTAGGTAGTTAGTTTGGACAATTAGGCGTAGATACTTTGAAAAATAATAGCTAAAAGTTGGTAGTCAGATGGATTCTTTATTATTTTTTTTTTCATGTGTACTTTATTTATTTTCATTTAAATTTTAAATATCTAATTTAATATGAAATGGTTGTTTAATTCAAACATCTTTTGTGTTTCTTTATATGCATGTCCTATTGTACCGAGTCCTATGGTTCTGATACCTTGAAGGTATGTTGTGTACTGTTGATTATTGGTTATAACACATGTTTCCCTTGACTATTCAATAATTACTGGTCACTAAAAAAAAGCCAGTTTTTTTAGAAACTGAAATTTATTTGATAATTACAATGCTACCAGTATAAGTTTCACGCTTTCAGTATATGAATTTTACATAGTAAAAAATCATAGGTTAAATGTGCATATAAATATCTACAGTGTAAATTACAAGAGTTGGAAATACTCTTAATTAATTTTGTTAATAAGTAGTGTAGGTTTAATAGTAATAACAGTTATAGTCATAAAGAAATGTAATCATATTTTTATTTGTCGATTATATGGATATGCATCTCAATATTGCTTTGTGATACTAAAGTACATTATATTTATTGAGCTGCAAAATAATACAAATGATCCTATCATATCAAATTGATATCTTCAAATTTCTATCTCATAAAGTCATGTTGGAAGTTTCTTTCAGAAACAAATAAGACAATCTTAAAAACCTGCTTCTACTTAATACATCTTCATGCACCATCATGTCTCTTCAAAGGTTATAAGAATCAAATACACTACTTTCTTACATCACCAACAATTTTCTTTGAAAATTTGATAATAATTCAAACAAAATATCTAGTATGATAATTGGATAAGGAAAAATTCTTCTACAAGGAAATCTCCTATTTTATTAAATAACAGGGTTTTGAGTCACAACATTATTTTGCAAGGCTTAGAAACGCAAGAAGAATATGCTTTGCGAATATAATATCATTCATCATATGAAAATTAACCAAAGTATACAATAATAGTATAGTAATAATTAACTAAATTTATATATATGATAATAATAACTAAGTTTATAAAAATTAATCAAGTTAGATAACAACAACAACTAATGTTTATAAAAATTAACCAAATTTGTTATAATAATATATTATATAAATTTAGTTAATTTTTATAAATTTAGTTAATAATATTATTATTAACTAAGTTTATAAAAATTAACTAATAAAATAATAACAACAAAAACAACTAATGTTTATGAAAATTAACAAAGTTTATAATAATAATAACACCTACAATAATTATAGTAATAATAAATTATAAAATATTAACCAATTAATTAAGTTTAATAAAAATTAACTAATTAAATTTATATAATGATAATAATAATTATTATTTAACTAAGTTTATAAAAATTAACTAATTTATGTAATAACAACAACAGCAATTTTTTTTTGAAAATTAACTAAATTTATGTAATAATAATAATAACTAAGATTATAAAAATTGACTAAACTTGTATAAGAAGAATTATAATAACAACTAATGTTTATGAAAATTAACTAAGTTTATAATAATATAATAGTAATAATACAAATAATAATAATAAATTATAAAATATTTACCAAGTTAACTAATTTTATAAAATTAACTCAATTTGTATAATAATAACAACAACTAAAGTTTATGAAAATTGACTAATTTTATAATAATAATAGTAATAATAAAAATAATAAATTACAAAACATTAACCAATTTAAATAAATTTTATAAAAATTAGCTAAATTTATAATATAATAATAGTAAGAATAATTTTAACTAAGTTTATAAAAATTTACTAAATTTATATAATAATAACTATAATGACAACTAAAATTTATTAAAATTAACTAAGTTTATAATAATAATACAATAATAATAATAATTTAATATTAATAATAATAAATTACAATATATTAACCAAGTTAACCAAGTTAATACTCGATCGCTTGAAACTAAGTTTATATAATCTCCTGCAACCAAGAGCAAGAAAAAGCTTAACCATCAATCTCTTTGATTTTTGTGATGATACCAAACCTTGGAGTATGAAATATTATAGGTGCTCACAATCACTTAAAACTCGATCAGTTTAAAAGCCTCATCTCTCTCTATGAACTTAAACTTGTTGCCATACTTGAAACAAAATTTAATCTGCCATTAACCATCCATGCTCCAACCCTTCTTGGACTCTTCATCATAATTTTAATGATGCCGAGTATGGTAGGATTCTTGTTCTTCATGATCCGACCTCTTACTCCATGACAACCATCATCTCTTCTAGATAGTATATTCACTTTCATGCAGCTAGCTCACATCCTTTCTTTTCCTTCTACCTTACTATTATCTATGCAGATAATTCCATTGTATCAAGGCAAAAATTTCTTAACTCTCTTTTCCATTTAAGGCAGGAAACTCACCCATGGATTGTCATGGATGATTTTAATTGTTGTCTTAACTTAGATGATAAACAAGGTGGCCTTTCCCTTCTGCCTAGGGAAATCCAACCACTTAACATTGCTTCCTCTGATTCTAACTTTATCAAAATTATGTCTTCTGGTCCTAAATACACATGGAACAACAAGAGTAGGAGTGGTGTTAGAACTTTTTCTACTATTGATCGTGCTTTCTGCAACTATTTCTCCTTTTCTCTCTGGCCAAATCTCTCAATGCATATCCCTTATCCTATCTTGTCTGACCATACCCCTCTTATCTTTCTTCTGGTTGTCCCTAAGTTAGAGAGAAAGTAGTTTTGAATTTTACAATGCATGGATTGAATCCCCTGAATATGAAACTATTGTTAGATCTGCTTGGTCAACAAGAAGTCATGGTAACCCAATGTTTAAATTTTGCAAGAAGTTAAAAAATGTGAAAGCTGCTTTAGATCATGGGCTAATGGGAAATTTTGTGATGGATCCAAACAGTCAACCCATATTAAGGAGAAACATAAGGTGGCACAGAAAAAAATGATGAGCAACCCTGATGATACTGAATTGGCTGAAGAGGAAGGAAGGTTATTTATATTTCTCAACCAAGTTCTTGATATTGAAAGCAACATGAAAATGCAGCAGTTAAATAAAAATGGCTGCAAGATGGTGACAGAAACACTACTTTTTTTCATGCTTCTGTCAAAATTAAGCATGCTAGAGAACATATTCACTCTGTTCGTGGAGAGGATGGTTGCCTCTACTCTTCTCCAGAACAGGTGGATAATGCATTCCTTAACTATTTCATTGAACACTTCGGCAACTCAACAAACTTCTCTCCTGATCTGAATATGATTGATGATATTCCTCTTCCTGTGCTCAACTCCGACTAGTCTTCCATGCTGATCACTAAAGTAGCATATGAAGAAATAAAACATACTTTGTTTTCTATGAATAAGAAATCTAGCGGGGGGTCCCGATTGGTTTAACGTCCTTTTTTTAACAAATAGCCAGGAAATGATTTGAATTGACTTTTGTAAAGCTATTCATAACTTTTATGATAAGTGCAAACTTCTCTCTGAAGTTAATTCAACAAACCTTGTTGTTATCCCAAAAACATCTCATGCTTCTTTTGTTTCTCCTTCAGGACTATCTCATGTTGCAATGTTGTATATAAGTGTATTTCTTAAATTATAGCATCAAGAATTTTTCATGTGCTGCTTGACCTTATCTCCCATAATCAAGTTGCTTTTTTGCCAAAGAGGAATATTTTGGACAATGTTCTTCTAGCACCGTAACTGCTATTTGGTTATGGTAGAGCTAATGCTTCCCCAGCTGCTATGATGAAACTAGACATAAGGAAAGCTTATGATTCTATTCACTGGTCAACTATAATCCGTGTTATGGCTCTCATGAGATTCCTTAAACCATTTGTAGGCTGGGTCTATGAATGTATATCTACTCCTAGTTTCTCTCTAATTTTAAATGGTCGATCTGTTGGCTATTTTAAAAGCAAGTAGGGTATAAGGCAAGGCGACCCAATCCTCCTATACCTTTATCCTTATTATGGAGGTATTTACAAGACTCGTTTCTCTTAAGTATAATAGCAAGCTCATTAAGTTCCATCTCAGATGTAGGGACCCCCATATATCCACATTATGTTTGTTGATGATATAATGATATTTTGCATAACCTTACCTGCCTACTATTTATTGCATTCTGTCCACCTTGTACTCCTTCTCAAGTATGACAGGTCTAATTCTTAACCATAACAAATCAAGCATTATTTTCTCTAGATTTCCTTTGCATCTTTCAACATAACTTCCTCAATCTGCTAGCCATCAATTGATGGACAATGATATAACCTATTTAGGATTTCCCCTCATTTCTTCTAGGATATCATTGCCTGCTTTTCTTCCTATATACAACAAAATCACTTCAACCATGAACAGTTAGGCTAATAGATTATTATCTTAAGCTAACCGCCTTATTTTCATAAAGTCTATTAGCTTTTCCATGTTAGTATACTAGGCCAGAGCATTCATCTTTCCAAATAAGCTTCTGAGGTTGATCAGAAGTGCTATGTTGAGGTTTTTTTAGTGTGGCAGTATGCGTACGAGGAAGCCATTGCCATGCTCTTTCAGTTTAATTGAAATGCCTAGGAGAACAGGAAGGTTAGGAGTGACGAATATAATACACTGGAATGTGGCTGCTTTCAGTACCCATTTTAACTTGATTTTTTCTAGGAAGGAAAGCATATGGGTGAAAAGGATATGGGCCTATAGCATTGGAAGGAAGAAATTCTGGTATATGGATGTTCCGTAGTCATGTAGTTGAACATGGAGAAAATTGTTGGTTTTGAGTTCAAATTTCCTTCCTTCCATTTTGATGAAGATGTCAAAAACTTCCACTGTTAACTTTTGGACTGAGCCATGGGGTGCTAGGGCGTAGATTCTGTCTAAACTTATGTATTGTTGGTATTTTATACAGTCTGGATTTGCAAAGGAGGCTAAGGCATGTGACTTTATCTTGGATGGCTATCTACTGCTACCTTGATCATCCAATCAGATCATCGAGCTAGTTGGGATCATCTACAAGCTAAGTCTTATCCAGCAGTGGTACATGGTCAGGTTGTCTGGAATGAAAAGCCACACTCAAATGCCCTTGCGTACATGATGATATCCAGGGTTGATTCCATGCCTTCATGCAAGTGGATGAAAATTATATGGAACAATGCTTCAACCCTAAAGGAAAATTTAATGTTGTGGAAGGTGCTAAACCAACATTGCTAACTAGGGATGTTTTGTTAAGGTATCGTCTGAATCATGGTATCTTATGTCATTTCTATAGTGTACAAAATGAAAGCTGCAACCATATAGTTGTGATGTGAATCTCCCTCTTTGGAGTAGGATGATGATTAAGGCAAGAAGCATCAGCTTGTCTGATATTTCTGCTATTGACTGGAATTTGATATATATCTCAACTAGATGGCGAACTAATGAATCTCAACTTATAGCTCTGTGCCTTAAGATATACTTATCATTGATATGGAGGGAGAGGAATCTCATTTGTTTTAATAATAAAAGGAGAGACAATGAAATGCTTTGGAAAGTGTTAAAACATGAAGTTTCTATTTCTATGAAGAGGATGGCTGTATTCTCTGATGCAATTATTTCTACTTGGAGTTAACCTAATCTTTTCTTCGGGTTTCTTTCTATTTTTCCCTGTAATCTTCTTTTGCTTTTGTGTGTGTGGTTCTTCGTGTGTCTATCCATTGTGTTTCTTAGCTCAAAGCTTGTTTGGGGCTAATTTTTATTTTCTTTGCAGTAATACCTAAAAGAGGCTCAGTCAAACCCAATAGCTTTTCTAAAAAAACTGAGTTTATTAAAATTAACTAAATTTTTATAATAATAATAATAATAATAGCAATTAATGTTCATGAAAATTGATTAAGTTTATCGTAATAATGATAATAATAAATTTTAAAATATTAACCAAGTTAAATAAGTTTTATAAAAGTTAACTAAATTTATAATACAATAATAGTAATAATAATTTTAACTAAGTTTATAAAAATTAACTAAATTTATATAGCAAAAACTAATATTCTTGAAAATAAACTGAATTCATATCATAATAATATTATTATCATTAACTAAGTTTATAAGAATTAACCAAATTTATATAATAACAATTATAACAACAACTAATGTTTATAAAAATTAACTAAGTTTATAGTAATAACAATAATAAGCAAATAGCCTCAAGGACAACCATAGTTAAAATATTGGCTCCAAGTTTGCCATCTTTGTTTTTTTGGCTGAAGGCCAAAATTTTGGAAAATACTCATCTTATAACAAAACATTTTTGAATGGTATTTATGAATATTGTAGGTGTTTGTGAAAGGTAGGTAGTGATGGTGAATGAAATGGGCAACATTAACTGTTGAAAAAGGGGAGGTGAATGGAGAAGGCGGAGGCTAGTGACATAAGTAGATGTAGGGTTAGAGTTTTACAGCCATCGAAAGAGGAATGGTGAACTTCTGGTGGAGATGATAGGCACTGTTGTAGTGTTGTTTGGTGATTGTTTGACATCGACGGTGGTGAAGGCAAAGTGGCGGTGGCTATTGATGGTTGATAATTTTTTTGTAAAGTAACAACCAGAAATGCTAAATATAACCAGCATTTTATGAACTGAAAACATGAGTATATTATTGTAATTATATAATGCTAGCTTAATTTAACATTTTTTTTAAAGTACGAAATGAGCGTAGTATTGTAATTATATAATACTAGCTTAATTTAGCCTTTTTTTAAACCATGAAAATGAGTATAACATCGTATATATTTAAATAATGCTAGTTTGATATAGTATTTTCTCAACTATAAAAATTAACATAGAACTAAATTTAATGCTAATTATAACTATCATTTTATAAAATATAAAAATGAATATAGCATTTGTTTTTAAATGCTAGAATTGACTAGAATTTTGTGTACAGTTAAAATGAATTTAGCATTATATTTAGATAAGCATTTTTTACTATTATTTTTTAGGTGATTGTTGACGGTAATGTAGTAGTAAAGGAGGTCGACTAAGGTTGCAGTGATGGGACGAGGCTTGTGTTGTAGTGCAAGGATGAGATTTGTTGGCGGTAGGTTCGTAATCGTTTAGGGTTCTGGGATGGAGATGCAAGCGACAGTGAAAGAGATGGTGATGCAAGGCGGAGGGGCTATGAGGTGGTGGCGTTGGCTACTAACTAGAGGCAGAGGAAGTTGGAGGGAGGCAATGTGAGATCGGGATTTGAGATTGATGTCAATGTGAGAGAAAACTTGTTTTCATGCTTGAGCCTAAATTTGAAAACATATATACTAGATCTAAATTTTTTGCTAATGTTTGTCCTTTTAACTAATTCCCTATAATAATAAATTACAAAATATTAACCAAATTAACAAAGTTTATAAAAATTAACTAAATTTACATAATACTAATTATAATAACGGCTATTGTCTTTGAAAATTAACTCATTTTATAATAATATAATAATAATAATACTAATAATAATAAAACACAAAATATTAACCAAGTTAATTAAGTTTATAAAAATTAATTTATATTATAAATAAAAACAATAACCAATGTTTATGAAAATGAAATAGTTTATAATAATAATAGTAGTAGTAGTACTAATAATAATAATTTTAACTAAGTTTATAAAAATTAACTAAATTTATATAATAATACTTCCTAGCGATCATGGAATGAAGTTCCTCTAGGTCGCGGGTTTGAGTCCTACCAAGCGGCGCTATGTAACTCTTAAGACATGGAGCGGTTATCCCTTGAAAAAGTGAGAATGCTTCGAGGATGATACTTTGTGTTGGGCTAGATAAAAACGGGGGTTGGTTATGGTGGACCATCTGAATCATATAGCTCCACTCCCCAAAGTAGGGTTTCTTAAAAAACAACTAGTGTTTATGAAAATTAACTAAATTTATATAGTAAACATAATGTTAATATTGAAAAAGTTTATGCAAATTAACTAAGTTTATACTAATTATCATTACTATTATTATTATTATTATTATAAATTATAAAATATTAACCAAGTTAACAATGTTTTAGAAAAAGTACTAAATTTACATATCAACAACAACAATAATAATAAATTAACCAAGATTATGAAATTAACTAAGTTGATAATAATAATAATACTTTAATTAATGTTTATGAAAATGAACTAAGTTTATAATAATAATAATACCAATAACAATGATATCAGTCATAATAGTAATAATCACAATAAATAAACTAAGCTTTATAAAAATTAACTAAGTTTAAAATAATAATAATAATAATACCAATACTTATACTGAATTATAAATTATTAACCAAATTAATTAAATTTTATGAAAATTAACTAAATTTATATAATAATAAAATTAATAAATTAACCAAGTTCATAAAAATTAACTTTGTTAATTAAGTTTTATAAAAATTAAGTAAGTTTAAAAAAATTAACTATGTATGACTGAAATTAAAGATTCTTTAATGAAAATCTTACTATTAATATGGATAATTTGCCTATATAACCCTTTCTTTTGTTTCATTTGGATTTCAAAGCTTAATTATAAATTAACTAAAAGCAACAATTCAAAGAGTCCCTTAAGAAAAGTACAATCCTATATTGATATCTTAAGGGAGAGAATTATTGTTAATAATAGAAATAACAATGCCTTAAGTTTTGTCCTAGTAGATGATAATGCACACCACCATTCTGATTCACTGCTTTTATTAGGAAACTAGCTTTTGTTGAGAAGTTCAGTTCCTTACCTACAAAATTAATAATGTTTAAAAGTCTTGTTCTATCTTCTATAGGTTTAGTTGTATAAATTCACAAATATATGCGCTCATATGCTTGTTTGAGTTAAATGTAGATATTTGATGGCTCTTGACTCGCTTTTGTTTCATTTCATGCTCATGTTTCATTGGGAATATGTTAGCGAACTCTTTAATATTGCTAAAAGGTATGTTTTAATGATTAGCAGGGGTGTTTGCTATGTGATACACACACTTTATAAGGTATATATAAATATTTGGATATTTCACCCATGCGGGTGTTTTCGATTGATTTATTGTGATTTCGATCATGTTTCAATCATGTATATCTATTTCCTGTGTTTTGGAATTCTCCTAATGCTAGCCGTGGAAAGGAGACTCTAGCCAAAAAAATTAGAAATTTAGGCACTTAGAATGTTTTGACAAGAAATTTTTAGCATAAATTTTTCTCTAATGTAAATACTTCGTTTTCCATTATTTTATTCATATTTATATTCTTTTCAGATTTAGATATTCTTTCATTTGCAAGTGAGAGACTGAAATATTTGGTGTATATCTTTTTTTAATGCAAATAACTGACTACTTGTTTTTAGTCTAGCGTTGTCCATTACTTCATGGTTTGTACTTATAAGTATAATAATAAAATATTATGTGGTTAAAATTGTTGGATATTATGTGTATAAATAGTTGGTTATGTTTAATACAATGCGTATATCTTTATGTCTAATATATTTTTATGATTTTTCATTATTTAAATGGATTTGTGTATTAGAAATATTTTTAATGTAGTATTTTGATATGTATTGACTATGGTGATTTATAGAGATGCAATAGATTTTAAAAATGCAAAAAAAAAAACCATGCCACTTAGAAAATGCTATAGAAAACTTACGAGAAAAAAATTATCAGAGTAAATAAATTTATAGTATTTTTTTGTATTATAAACATCTCAGTATCTATTATAGCATGTCGATATATAGCGTTTAATAAACTGCTATAAAAACTTACAATAGTAGATAAAAATGCTGTAAAAGTGCTAGTTTGTAGCAATTTTTCTGCCATAAATAAGTCATTATTTTTTTATAACATGTCGGTATACAACATTTACTGAACCACTATAATCATCATTTATATCGACTTTTAACTGTTATTGATGACTCTTTTTGTTATAGTATTTCTGGATATGCATGATCCACCAATTCGATATTGATTCTATGATTTTGATTTTATGTGCTTCTATGAATGGTAAGTACATCTTTAAGCAAGATTTTGTGATATTTGATGTTAAATGATGCATATAGGATTGTTTGTGGTATAAATTTTGTGTGTTTGTCTATATATATAGACACATACCCCACGCATACACTACTGCATATTTATTGATATTATGGATATTTTCTATTATATACCCTATGACTATCCACCTCCTCGACCCTTAGAAATGAACAATAATACATCATCGGTATTCACGTGCCGTGAATCCAAGCGTCGGAGAGGCAGATTTGGGGTAAAAGAAAATAAAGATAGAAGATAGAACAATGATGGAATATCACATTGTATTTAATAAGCTGTAATCATTTAGGTAGTACATATAATCACTCACAAGTGAGATATCAGAGTCATGATACGTACTAACCCAGTTGGGATAGTTATAATGGCCTATCCCTACAGATGCTGGTAGATACATATAGAAACATAACAAAACGTGGTGGTAATAATAAAAAGATCTAAATTGCTTCATGCTCCATGCTCCATACTTCATGCTCCAAAATGCTCCTAATCAATGACGCAGCGTAGGAAGCGAATTCGACAATATAAATCGAATCCGTCCAGGATCTCACACGATTAGCGAAAATAATCGGTGAATCGATGAAGAATCGATGGATTTATGAATACCGTAAGGCCCAAATCCGTTGATCACGAAGATACCAGACTTTAGCAATCTTCGACACGTTGATCGCGCACGATACCATGAGAGAAGATCTTCAATTCTTCGAACGTTGATCAAGCGCACTTGATTCCGTGAATTGGCTTCAACAATCGTTGATTCGAGCGCACTCGAATGCCGAAAGTGGAGATAGGAGATAACACTCGACTACCAATTAAAAATGAAGTCACAAAGCACAAACCAAATTTTATTCAAATTTTCAACTCCTTTTACAAATGTCACAGCCCCTATTTATAGAGCTTTACAACTCAACGCACGACTTAAGAAAATTACAATACAAACGGCTTACAAAACAAACGACATAAGAAGAACAAGCAACGACTTAAACAAACTCGGCAGCGACTTATTGCACGCGACATAAGGAAGCTTCAGCGACCTAAACTTCGCGACTCAAGATCTCCCACGTCAAAGATAAGTCGGCCGCGACCTACTGCTTCTCGCCCGCGACTTAGGCTACTGCTCTTTGCTTGCGACTTAGGATTGGGTACGCGACATATGGAGGAGGAGTAGGTCGCTCGCGACTTATGGAGAAGGAAGTAAGTCGCTTGCGACATATGGAGGAGGAGTAGGCCGCTAGCGACTTATGGAGAAGGAAGTAAGTCGCTCGCGACATATGGAGGAGGAATATGGATCTGCTTGCTCGCGACCTTGGACATGTCGCTCGCGACTTATGGTTAGGTCGTCATGTTGTTCGCGAGCTGGCATGAGTCATTCGCAACTTATTGGGGCTTCTCGCACGCGCAACTCAAGGGGCACGGCAGAGCGACTCAAGGCGGCAGAGCGACTCAAGGAAGAGGATCGGCGATCTCGATTTGATCGACTTAAGGTATGCTCTTCATCATCCTCCCCTTGTTGGAAGGAATTCGTCCTCGAATTCACACTCTCGTCATCGTTGATAGGTTTCTCCTCATAATACGGAATTAAGTGCTTCACGTTAAACACATCAGAAGTGTAAACATTCTCTGGCAGCTTCAACTTATAAACATTGTCGTTGATGCGTCTTATAATTTCTACGGGTCCAATCTTTCGAGCTTTCAACTTGTTGTAAGTTCCAACTGGAAAACGATCTTTCATTAAAATGGCATATACAAAATCTCCCTCTTTGAAGACAACTCTTCTTCGTTTCTTATCCGCCATTTTTTTATACTTCTCATTTGATTTAAGTAATCGTTCCTGTAAAACTTTGTGGCATTCCTGTAACTCATTCACTAAATCACTAGCCCGCTTAACAACTCCCTTCTGATATGGCACTGTCGTTAACTCCAACGGTCCCTTTGGAATGGCTGAATATACAACTTGAAACGGACTGAATCCAGTACTTCGGTTGACTGCATGATTATGTGCAAACTCCGCTTGACATAACTTCATATCCCATTTTTCAAATTGTCTTTCACAAGACATCTCAATAAGTTTCCCAACGATCTATTCACCACCTCTGTTTGCCCATCTGTTTGCGGATGATAAGCGCTACTAAAATTCAGCTTCGTTCCAACCATCTTCCACAAACTCAACAAAAAATGGCTTAAAAATCTGGTATCTCGATCAGAAATAATAGATTCTGGTAAACCATGCAATCTATACACCTCTTTAAAGAATAATTGAGCCACTCGAACTGCATCCGCTGTCTTCTTACAAGCTATAAAATGTGCCATCTTCGAAAACCTGTCCACTACAACATATATAGAATCATTTCCCCTCTGAGTTCTCGGCAAACCCAACACAAAATCCATGCTAATATCAACCCATGGTTTAGTAGGCACGGGTAATGGCATGTATAATCCCACATTCGTCGCTGTTCCCTTCGAAACCTGACAGATATGAAACCTCTCCACAAATCTCTCTACCTCTTTCCTCATTGACGGCCAAAAATAAGATTGTGAAACTAACTGTAAGGTGCGATCCCGTCCAACATGTCCTTCTTCATGCAACTCTTTAACAATCTTCATTCTCAAGCTACAGTCTGGTATGCATAATCGATTCCCCTTGAACAAGAATCCATCAACCAACACAAATTCATCAGTATCCCCATCCTTAACTTTCTCAACAAACTTTGCAATGTAAGGATCCTCCTCAAACAACTCTGGCAATAATTCGAATCCTGTCACTTCAACCTTCAACGTTGTCAACAAGTGATTCCTCCTGCTCAAAGCATCCGCTACACGATTTGTCACCCCTGATTTGTGTTCCACAACGAAAGTAAATTGTTGTAGATATGCTATCCACGAGGCATGTCTCGCTGAAATCTTGTCCTTCCCTTGTAGATGTTTTAATGCCTCATGATCAGTGTAAAGAACAAACTCCTTCTGAAACAAGTAATGTCGCCAGTGCTTTACCGCTTGAACAATCGTGTAAAACTCTACATCATAAGTGCTATATCTCAACTTGGCTCCAGATAATTTTTCACTGAAATAAGAAACTGGTCTTCCGTTCTGGCTCAATACTCCACCAATTCCCACTTTCGAAGCATCAGTATGCAATTCAAACAACAACTGAAAATTCGGCAGTACCAGAATTGGTGCTGTCGTCAAGAGTAACTTTATCTTCTCAAAAGCAACCCCTGCTTCCTCTGACCATAAAAACTTCTTTCCTTTCATGCAATCGGTTACAGGTGCCATCACACTGCTAAAGTGTGGAATGAATCTTCGATAAAAAGACACCAATCCATGAAAACTCCTTACTTCCGTAATCGTCTTCGGTTGTGGCCAACTCCTGACAGCTTCCACTTTATTTTCATCCACTTGAATGCCTTCCTTTGACAGAACATACCCTAGAAATAAAACACTGTTCGTCATAAACACACACTTCTTTGTTGCTGCATAAAACTGCTCTTGTCGTAGAATCAACAATACTTCTTGCAAGTGCTGGATGTGTTCTTCCGTACTCCCACTATAAATCAGAATATCATCAAAGTAAACAACTACGAACTTCCCAACAAATGGTCTAAAAATCTGGTTGATCACTCTCATAAAAGTACTAGGAGCGTTTGACAAGCCAAATGGCATAACCAACCATTCGTATAAACCCTCCCTGGCTTTAAAAGCAGTCTTCCACTCATCACCCGGTCGAATACGAATTTGATGGTATCCACTCTTCAAGTCAATCTTGGAAAACACAACAGCCCCACTCAACTGATCAATCAAATCATCAAACCTCGGCATAGGAAATCTGTATCTCACAGTGATCTTGTTTAGAACCCGACTGTCCGTACACATCCTCCACGTCCCATCCTTCTTCGGTACCAATAAGGCTGGCACAGCACATGGACTCAAACTCTCCTGAACACGACCTTGTTCTAATAACTCCTCCACTTGCCTTCTCAGTTCTTCATGCTCCTTGGGACTCATCCGGTAATGTGGACTGTGAGGTAATACCGATCCTGGCACAAGATCAATCTAATGTTGAATATCCCTCAACGGCGGTAATTCCTTTGGCAACTCCTCCGGAAACACATCACTGAATTCTTCCAATACCGGCTTCACTTTCTCTGGGACTTCAACCAATTCAGTAGCTTCATGTCCAATCAACAAAAATACCTCTGGACTCTCCTCTACTTCCTCAACAAATTCTTTCAAAGTCAATAAAGTTTTCAGCTCCTCAATCTCCTCAGATTTACTCTCTCCCTGCTCTCTCTTCTTTGGAACTAAAATAATCTTAACACCTTCAAACATAAAACTGTAGCTATTGGTTCGACCGTCATGCTGCACTGCTCGATCATACTGCCACGGTCTTCCCAAAAGCAAATGACAAACATCCATCTCAACTACATGACACCAGATCTCGTCTTTATATTTCTTCCCAATATAAAATGGAACTCGAATTCACCTATCCACCTTCACCTCTCCTCCTTTTCTCAGTCACGCAACTTGTAAGGATTAGGGTGTTTCTCCGTCTTCAACTTCAGCTTCCTCACATCTTCAGTAGAAATAATATTGTCACAACTTCCTGCACCAATCACAAACTTACAAACTTTTCCCAGAATAGTCCATGTAGATTGAAAAATGTTGCTCCTCAACCAACTAGCCTCATCCTCTTGCTTCGGTGTTAAACAAGACCTCCTCATCATTAGATTACATCCTTCATCTCCCGATGCGATATCCTGCTCATCTTCCTCCACTGGACTAGAGTCACCTTCACCAACATCCTCGCCTTCAACTTCAGCAATCATCGTTCTCTTCTTTGGCTTTGGACATTCGTTACTCTTATGACCCACTTCTTGGCAGTTATAACACTTGAAACTGTTAGTAACCTTTGCCTTCGCCACTTCATTCACAACTGGTTTATTGACAGCTTTAGTAACATTGGAACTCCCACTAACACCTTTGCTTTGAATATTGGAACTTGTAAACACGCCACCTCCTCGTCTTCCCTGCTTCTCCCAAGCTATCGCCTTCTGGTATGCTTCCGCCACAGATCTCGGATCAAACATATTAACCATATCCTGGATCTGCATTCGCAATCCTCCAACAAACCTAGCAGTCAACTGTTCCTCTGTCTCCATAATGTCATTTCGAGCAATCAGTTTATAAAACTCGTCAGCATAATCATTAACAGTCTTTGTCCCTTGCCTCAAATTCTGCAACCTCTGATACATGAGTGATTGATAATTGTAAGGTAAAAATGTAGATTTCATCAATTTCTTCATTTTCTCCCAATCCACAATCTTCGACTTCCCCATCCGTTCTCGTGTAAGTTTGGTTTGCTGCCACCATGCCATAGCTCTCCCTCTCAAACCAGTAGCAACCAACTTCACTCGACGGTCTTTTGAAACCTCCTTGAAATCAAAGATCTCTTCAACATTAGACAGCCAATCCAAAAATTCTTCTGCAACCATTTCACCCTTGAACTCTGGAATTTAAATCTTCATTCCCGATTCCCATCTACGGTCATCTTCAAAATCTCTGTCTCGATTTCGTACTTGACCTCGATCTCGATACTGCACACTACCTCTATCACCATCAAACTCCTCATCAAAGTCTGAAGTATATCGATGTCGATCACGACCACCAACCTCTCTTCTACCACCACTTCTTCGATCTTCATTCCTATCACGATTGTCAACACTTCTACGATCATGATCTTCTCTTCTCTCCCGATCTGAATGTGGTGAAACTCTACTTCTCCCATGGCTCGATTCAGGTGAAACTCTTCTTCGATTTTGATTCATTTCAAGCATCATTCTCTCTAATCGACCAATTCCTTCATTCAACTTTTCAGTGAAACTCTCGTTGATTCATTGTTCCATTTCATCGGCCTCTTCTCTTCCATACAAAGCATTAATGTTGCGATGACGTTGAGCTTGTCTCCGAGGCATGATTGAACTTCAAACAAACTCAAGAATAAATTTCAAACACTTTCCGAACTTTGATCCGAAGTGAGATGGATCGAAACTCCCAACTTGTTACAACTTCACGATGAACACGATGAACACCAAACTTTTCAACAATTTGCAAATCCGATCTCCAAACTTCAAATTCTCGAAACCCAAGTCTCCAAATAATGCAAACCTCTTGCGATCTGGCTCTGATACCAAACTGACGCAGCGTGGGAAGCGAATTCGACAATATAAATCGAATCCGTCCAGGATCTCACACGGTTAGCGGAAATAATCGGTGAATCGACGAAGAATCGATGGATTTATGAATACCGTAAGGCCCAAATCCGTTGATCACGAAGATACCGGACTTTAGCAATCTTCGACACGTTGATCGCGCACGACACCATGAGAGAAGATCTTCAATTCTTTGAACGTTGATCAAGCGCACTTGATTCCGTGAATTGGCTTCAACAATCGTTGATTCGAGCGAACTCGAATGCCGAAAGTGGAGATAGGAGATAACACTCGACTACCAATTAAAAATGGAGGCACAAAGCACAAACCAAATTTTATTCAAATTTTCAACTCCTTTTACAAATGTCACAGCCCCTATTTATAGAGCTTTACAACTCAACACACGACTTAAGAAAATTACAATACAAACGGCTTACAAAACAAACGACATAAGAAGAACAAGCAACGACTTAAACAAACTCGGCAGCGACTTATTGCACGCGACATAAGGAAGCTTCAGCGACCTAAACTTCGCGACTCAAGATCTCCCACGTTAAAGATAAGTCGGCCGCGACCTACTGCTTCTCGCCCGCGACTTAGGCTACTGCTCTTTGCTTGCTACTTAGGGTTGGGTACGCGACATATGGAGGAGGAGTAGGTCGCTCGCGACTTATGGAGAAGGAAGTAAGTCGCTCGCGACATATGGAGGAGGAGTAGGTCGCTCGCGACTTATGGAGAAGGAAGTAAGTCGCTCGCGACATATGGAGGAGGAATATGGATCTGCTTGCTCGCGACCTTGGACATGTCGCTCGCGACTTATGGTTAGGTCGTCATGTTGTTCGCGAGCTGGCATGAGTCGTTCGTGACTTATTGGGGCTTCTCGCACGTGCAACTTAAGGGGCACGACAGAGCGACTCAAGGCGGCAGAACGACTCAAGGAAGAGGATCGGCGATCTCGATTTGATCGACTTAAGGTATGCTCTTCATCAATCAATGAACTACTAGGTTGCTTGGAGAAATTTAGGGCACCTAGAATTCAAGTGATAAGAAAAATAAACTTCGGATCAGTCATGGACTGGTGTGAGAAACTCAAAATATGCATTTTGAAAACAAAAGGTATCTCATAAGACCACGCCGCACAAAAATGTAGAATGGGTTTTTACCTTATGATAAGCAAAAAATTTGCTATGTAATATCATTTGATATTATTTTTAATGACATTCTTTGAAGAACACTTTTCAAATAAATATATTAAAATAGCTGAAATTTTTACATTGGATAAATTTGATGGCATAATAGGTTTACAATCAAGTCCGAAGGAACTTATTGGAGAATGGGTTTACATACAATGGAAAATTGATGGACTACTTTCCGTACAGTATATCTTTAAAGGGATATACCTAGGGTCTAGATACTGAACGCTTATACCAACACAGAACCAGCCTACCATTTCGTTGGATTGTACCGAATATGACAACACCGCAGTCGTTACCGACCGTTTATGGGATCCCGAAGCATACACCACATAGTCGACATATATAGAGAGTAATTAGAAGGGTGATGACCATCTCCTAATGGGCGTGACCCACATACCTCTACCGCATCTACCCTGCTTTAGCCATTTCTGGTTGATGAGGCTAGAGGTAACATTTTACCTTTGACATAGCATATTCCACTTTGAATGTCACACTACCATTCCATGATCACACAACCAATTTCCACAAAAGTATAACTCCTAAGCTCATACGTCTCGAGAAAGGGTGTTAAGCTAAGAGAAGTTGCCTTCTCCACCACCAAACAAATGATATGTTCATAGAGATCAATTTATGTAATTATAAATGTAGTGTTAGACATTCGTCCTTACAAGTTGTCCAGGAACAGGACAAACTGAAGTCACTCCCCAACTACATCTTGTTGGAAGTTAACCCATAGTAGCGAGAAGTCCTTGCACCGAAGATCTTAATAAAGAAGTGCTGCCACATAATATGATATGGGAAATTTCCTCTGAGGGTCAGTGACAAGCAGCACTACATTCCACCTTCTAAAATTATCTTCATGTCATCACTTCGAATATGCAAATTGGTTCGAAGTGGTCTTCGGATAGGAGTCATCCAAATCCGACCTCGGTTCCTTCAAACCAATCATTGATAAAAGAGGTCAAGTGAATAGGTCAATAATATTTGATTAATTCATTTCTTTTATCAAAAATATCTTTTAGTGATATATGACTTTTAAAACACTTCTTTCCTGGTATATACAGAATTATTAAACATCTCTTTACAAAATCCTTTAATAACTTTAAATTCTTCTTAAACTAAGAATAAAATTGAAACCGTTTCATTTTTCAATTAGGAAGATTTTGATCCGAGTAAACCAAATTTAATATCCCCTCTGTCTAGCTAATTCAGATAATCGGGGAGAGCAGGATACTGGTTTTTCAAACTCAAGCCTAGACATTATCTCTCTGACACCCATAAGGCAGTCAAGCTATTTGAACGACTCTAAATCATTAACCATTCCATGAATCCTTCGAAATCATATTTGAAATACTTATTTAATCATTTGAAAACATTTATAAATGATTTGAAAAGGAACAATTGTGTTTAAAACTAAACTTCAAAAGTCGTAGAGAAGTGCTGCGAAAAATTGCTATAGAAAATGCTTTTTAAGCTATATTGATCAAAATGACTTTTTATCACTTGGAAATTCATTTATTATAATTATAGTTACTTCTAAAACATTTTAAAATATTTTATAAATTATTTCATATTTTTAAACAATTTTAAAATATCATTTTCAAAGAAATCCTTTTATGAATTCCAAACTGCAAAAAAGCGATTTTTTCCACAAACTTGTTTTACTCATATTCCAAAATCTATCTCTATTTTCTTTCTTCTTGGAAAATTATGGATAAAATAGTTAGGAATATTCTTACCTCGAAGAGTTTCAAGCTAAATTCCATTTTATATGCTTGTTTGACTTTTAGGGTGCGAAATCGTGAACTGGCGTTACGCAACGCACCTATTTTGACCAAATTTTTAATTCTCATTCAAACTTCACCAAAACACTCTTAAATGTTTATAAAACATTTAAAACTTAATTTTAAACCATTTTAAGGAGGTTTAATTTCCATATACACTAATTCATTAAATAAAGGAAAGTGATTTCCTTTGGGCTTATCGACATGTATTTCCATGACTTGCATATATAATCAACGTTCGTATTAAATAGCCAAACTTGATGATCAAAGCATATTAAACATTGATTGCAAATATCATATCATCATTCAAAAATATAATATAAGTAAGAGTTTCTCACCTTGGGTAGAACAATTAACCTAAAAAATGGTACAGCTTCGCCAACTCGGATTTTTTTAACTCACGATCACTTGGGATCTTGCCTTCAAGGGACTTGGCCTTGGCTAAAAGGCTTATAGCCTCTGGTTGTAAAAGAGGAGGGCTCGACCTTTTGATGGAAGAAGAGAGGCCGTGGATGATAGAGAGGAAGGGTGGAGTTTTGGAATAGTTTTGAGATGCTTAAGTATATATATGTATATATTATAATTAAATTTCTTTTGAGAAATATTTTGGCATTATTTTGTTAACATGAGAAGCCATGAAAGAGGAGAGAAAAGAGCTTAGAAATGAAAAAGAAGTGTTGTGAAATGGAAGAAAAGTCGTGTGATATTTATAGGCTAAGAAGAGGTAGAAAATATCTACATATACATGATCATCTTCATCACCTTCACGTGCACCACCATCATTACCATCTACATCATCTTACACACGTTTGTCCCCCATCCCCAATGTGCTCCATCACTTAATTTCACTTCCAAGCCATGTGCATTGAATTAAGGAAGCTTAAGGATGAAGTTTTCTGAAAATATCTTAGATATTTTGTTATATATGTTTGTATATAAAAGTATATATGTTATATGTGTGTGAATATAAGTTCATGAGTGCATGTGACATGTATATACATGTGCATGCATGTACGCAAGAGAATAAACAACGTTTCAAAAACTTTGAACTACTTTCTTTTGTCAAACTGTTGAAAATCGGGAAATTGATTCGCAGTCACATTTTTACTTATAAATTAATTTACAAATAAATGAAAACAAAATTTGAAAATAAATTTCTGATCATTATTAATTAATTAAAATGATCGCATTTTATTTATAAAACAATATAAATTAATATTAACGAATACTTACAAAAATCGCTATTGTATTGATAAAGCAATACAATTTTTTTTATATTTTCAAAGCAAATATTTATCTTTATAAACTTGTTGTAAATGATTTTTCTCACTTCATAACTAATCAAAATGGATTATCATCATTTTAAACTATTATTTAAATAATTTAAATAATTATTAAATCATTAAATCTCAATTTTTAATTCATAAATCTATATTTAAATACAAGAGCATCACTAGTGATGTAATAAACACATTTTATTTTCCCAAAACAAAATAATTAATTTTATTTTATATTCTTATTCAATTATAAGAATAAGTATATGTATCCAGCTCCATATGCGACGTTTTCCTATTTTAGAGCTGTTTATCGATTAAACGGTTTCCGATTATTTTATCGATATTTACCCAACTATATATTTTTCTTTTACATATATTTCTTCAAAATAAAATTACCAATATTATTTATTATTTATAACATCATCATTTATGTTTATAAATCTTATTTTCGAATATTTTGAAATTTTTCCTAAGTGTTGAATTTTCGAGTCGTTACATACTTCCCCCATACTAGAATTTTGTCCCTGAAATTAAGTATAAGAAAAAGATAACCCGAAACAAATACATATATAACAAGATGAAATATATATATATATATATATATATGAGATATGAAAAGTGGATACACCATAGGTAGGCGAGTACACCACATTAATACAACACATAGATTAATCATCCAATCTAAATTGGGATAAGCCTTCCTTATTCTGCCTTTTGTTTCCCAAATGCAATCATTAGCATCACCACTCCATCGAACTTTGATTAGTTTCACAACCTTTCCCCTTAATTGTTTCTCATCATGACCCATGATTCAAATTGGTTGTTTAATGTTAGTCAAGTTTGGTTCAATTTCCAAATCTTCTTGGGCAGCTTCTTCCGCTACTTGCTCCGGGTCGTACACATACTTTCGCAAATGAGATACATGAAAGACATTGTCTACACCTGATAATCTTTCTGGTAATTTTACTCAATAAGCCAATGGGCCAACTCGTTCAAGGATTGGGAAAGGTCTAATGTACCGAGGTGGCAATTTTCTAGCTCTCCCAAATCTCACTACTCCTCTCATTGGAGAAACCTTTAAGAATACGAAATCTCCAACTGATAACTCTAGATTTCTTCGTTTTGATCTATATGGCTCTTCTGCTGACTCTGAGCTTATGTCATCTTCTTTTTGATCATGTCTACCTTTTCCAAGGCTTCTCTAATCATACCAGGACCTAGTACTAACCAATCTCTGGTCCTGATCCAAAATGCTGGGGATCTACATGTACGACCATATAAAGCTTCGTATGGTGCCATGCCAATACTAGCCCGATACTTGTTTTTATAGGAGAACTCCATAATATGAAAACAATGCTCCCAAGAACCTTCAATATCTAAAATTCAAGCTCTAAACAAAAGATCTTCCAACACTCAATTTACCCTTTCAATTTGTCCATCGGTTTGGGGATGATATATGGTGCTTATAATTAGCTTCATTCCCAAAGTTGTTTGCAATGCTTCCCAGAACTTATAGGTAAAGATTGGGTCTCGGTCACTGACTATGCTACTTGGGACACCATGTAATCAAACAATTCCCTTATATATATTTTTGCAAGAACTGCAGTAGTTCATGTTGGCTTTACAGGGATAAAGTGTGCGCTTTTGATTAATCGATCTGTAATAACCCAAATGCCTTCATTTCCCTTTATTAATCGAGGAAAATCGTCGATGAAATCCATCAATATTTGGTCCCATTTCCAAGTAGGAATTTCAAGAGGTTGGAGTAGTCCAGCAACCTTCTGTTGATCACTCTTGATTTATTGACAATTTTCACATTTACTCACATGGATGGAAATGTCTCCCTTGATTCCTCCCCACTAGAAAGTATTTTTCATATGCATGTACATCTTTGTCACTCTAGGATGTATTACGAGTATAGAGTTGTGACATTTAGTTAAAACTTCTTGTCTAATCCCATCGACATTAGGGACATATATCCTTTCATTCATTCTTAAGATTCCCTGCTCATCCACTTTGAAACCTTCCCATATTTCGGTTATCACATTCTTTTCTACTTCCCTTGTTATTTTTGCCATGATCGGGTCCTTGAGCTGACTCTCCTTTATTCGACAAAACATTGTTGGATGTACCACCAAGTGAGCTATAACGGCCTGCTTTCTACTTAGAGCATCTTCCACAACATTGGCCTTTCCTAGTGTATATAGAATGTCCAGATCATATGATGCTAGAAATTCTAACCAACACTGTTGTCTCATGTTCAAGTCCTTCTGGTTGAAAAGATACTTCAAAGATTTGTGATCTGTGAAGAGCTCCAACTTTTCTCCTATTCAAAGAAGGAACATTATTTACTAAGGTCCATTCAAAGTTTATGAAAATAAACTAAGAGGAATTCTTACCCAGTAGTGCCTCCACGTTTTTAATGCAAACACAACGACTAATAGCTCTAAGTCGTGTGTTGCATAGCTCTTCTCATGAGTCTATAGTTGTCGACTTGCATAAGCAATTACTTTCCATGCATTAGAACTGTATCTACACCTTCTGAACAAGCATCAGTATATACAATTAAACTGCCGCTTCTATCTGTAATAGCTACGACTAGAGCTCTGGTTCATCTTTTCTTCAACTCATTAAACGCTTCTTCACATTTCGATGTTCATTAAAATTTATCATTCTTCTTTATTAACTTTGTAAGATGGGAGGAAAATTTTGAGAAATCTCGAATGAATCTCCGGTAATATCCTGCCAATTCTAAAATGCTATGGACATCTTTCGAAGTTTGGTATGTCTTCCAATCTTAGACTGCTACAACTTTTCCTAGATCAACTAAACTCCTTCTCCTGATACTACATGCCCTAGGAATCTTATTTCTTTCTCCTAGAAATGGCACTTCGATAACTTGGCTTTGAGCACATTCCATCTTAATATCTCCTGTATAATCTCCAGATGCCTCTCATGTTCTTCTTTATTCTTCGAATATATAAGAATATCGTCAAAAAGACTAACACGAATTTATAAAGCACATCTCTGAATACTTTATTCACGAGGCCCACAAAATGAGCGGGCGCATTAGTTAGCCCAAAAGGCATAGCTAACCTTTCATAGAAGAAATCTGCACCCCTAAATGCAGTTAAATGAACGCAGTTAAGACGACCCGACTTCCTATCTCCAGGGAATCACATCATCTCGAAGAAAGAAAGGGATAGAAGAAGAAAAGAAAGAGAAAGAAGAACACAAACAACATCAGACACTCACAGCGGAACGAATGAAATATAATAAATAACATAAAATATTACATAGTATCTCATTACATCAGAGTACACAACTTAAACAACAGATAATAGACAGTTATAAACATCTGTCTAACTATACAACTCAATACTACAGAAACAGATACAACAAACACAGCGGAATCAAAATTTATCTACACGTCGAAGCCTCCTGCTCCATATCTCCTTCAAAATTCGTCAAGAAAACCTGAATCACTTGATTACTCATACATAATATGAGTACCCAAGAGTTTAATAAAACAGAAAATAAACACTCGGGTCAGACAGGGGTCTGGTGTGAGTAAACAGTTAAAGTTGCTTAACTTTTAAAAACCTTTGAAAAGAAAATGTATCACGTAAGACTTCCCACACATAAACATGGAAAAGTTTTTACCTTACGCTAACCAAAACATTTGATAGGAAATCCAATGATATTATAATAGTGTCTAGGGTTTTCAAGTAAATAAGAAATAGCCGAAATTGTTACATTATTAAATTCCAGCTACTAGCCACAAAAGTGGGTAATACAATCAAAACCGTAGGGTCTCGTAGGAAGAATGGTTTACCATCAATGGCAGGGTTACTGGGGTACCTCCCGTCACAGTACATGGCCTAGATAGATGTACCGAGGAGTACGCCCACTCCCCTGCAACAAAAGACCGGAACCATCCCTTACTGGACAATCCCGAACAAGACAAACCCGTAGTTGGCCGCGACCCAACTGCCCACACAGCCGAATAAAAGGGACTTCTAGACAGGGGGAAATCTTGCTCTCAGTGGGAGCTACTCACGAAGCCTTGCTGCACCTCCCCTGTTTTAGCCATTTCGGTTGATGAGGCTTGAGGATGCGATTACCTCTATAGAACATATCTATCTTAGAATGCTCATCGTCCACCTGACGATGTTCTGAAAGCATTCAATCCATACAAGTTCGTTCCGGGTTCGAACGAAACCGAAGGCACTATCTCGTTGCACTCATTATTGGAATCACCCTTAGAGTCAACGACTATAGCCCTCGCACTCTAAATCACCATCTCGAATGTATAAGCACTATTCCGTCAAACTCATTATGGAATCACCCACAGAGTTATACTTACGTATAGCCCTTACACCTCGAGTCTTCACTTGCTCCACTTGGATTCACGACCTAACTTTTAATTGGAATCGATGTGGTTTTCGGATCCCAAATATGGAAATCCGATCCCAGTCTCACCGAAACCAAACGCCATTTTAATGTCCAAGTTGTACTTAAGGATTTAAACAGTTTAAACTCATATTCAGGATGAAATAAACAAATAGATGAATCATATTATCACAATAGATAATTCATATCAATATTCATCTCACAACAGCATATCACATAATAGAGATATCCAGTATCAACCTATATCAATCATCCAATATCAATCACCAAATATTGATCATCCAATATCAATCAATTAACTAATATTACTCAATCAATCCATATTAATCAATTATCCAAAACAGAATTGATTATATCTTAATTAGTTTTATTACCATAATCCTTCTTCATTAATTATTATTCCAAATAAATTAATCATCTCTAATGATCTTCCTTAATTAATCTTTCTTGATTAATTATATTTAATTACATTTAAGTAATCATCCTTAACCATATTCAGTAATTAACCTTTAATTACTATCATTAACTACAATAACTAATGATCATTCATTTACTTCTATTAATTAACTATAATTAATTGCATTAAACCTCAATTAATTACAATTAATTAATCATACTTAAATTAATCACTTATATTAATCAATCTTGATTAATTATCAAATGATCCTTATTAATTAATAATTATTTTAATTAATTATAATAATTAACTTATAATTAATCATTCTATTAATCATAATCAGTAATTAACAATTTGTAATTACTTATCTTAATTAATTAACTTCTTAATTAATTAACTTCTAAATTAATTATATTAATCCTTGATTAATTAATCCAATTAATTAATCCTTAATTACTTCATTAAGTAATTATTAACAATTAAATTAATAATAAATCTTTAATTAATTATTTTATTAATTAATTACACTTAGTAATTAAGCTTTAATTAAACACATTTCATTAATTAATTAATCTTATTAATTAATTAACTAAAATAATTAAGTAATTAACTCTTAATTACTTAACAAGTAATTATCTCTAATTACTTCATTAATAACTCTTAGTACTTTCTCAATTAATTTCCTTAGCAAACAAATAATTAATTCCATTATTAAATAATCCTTAATCCTTTAACTAATTAATTACTTCATAATTAATTAACTTTAAAACAATTATATTAATCAATTCCTCAATTGATAACATTAAATGATTATCCATTAATCACTTTCATTTAATTACTACCATTAGTAGTTTCCCATTAATTGCTTTCATAAGTAATTAACTTTCTTAATTACATTCAACAATTAACCATTAATTACTTTATTAAGTAATTACTCTTAATTAATTCATCATTAAGTGATTATATAAATTTAAATAAACAATTAAATAATTATTTAAAATAATTAAACAATTAATTAATTAACTTATTTTATCAAAAATCCTTAATTAATTAAGAAAACATTATTCTTAATTAAACTAATCAAATCATATTAAACAAGTATTCTTAAGTTAATTACCCAAATAATTTAACCTTATTTATTTCCATAAATAAATTATTTGAATAATTTAAATCTTATTTATTCAAAGACAAGTTATTAAACTTGGTTTATGTTAACTCCTATTATTGCCGCGACCTAAAAGTAAGCAACCTAACTGAAGACGCGACCTAGTGACCCAAGAGATGAAACGATTTAGCGGCCTAATTAGTGAAGCGACCTAGCGATCTGAAGAAGGTTACGACCTAGCGGAACCCAACGACCTAAGAGTAGTTGCGACCTAAAGTGTTGCGACCTAAGATTGTCTCGACCTAAAGGCAGCAGCGACCCAAAAAGGCCGCGACCTAAAAGGACAAGCAACCTAAGGAAGGGCGCGACATAACTGCAGAAGTAACCTGGCGATCTAAGGATTGTTGCGACCTAACAGAAAGCTGCAACCTAAAGGAGGCCGCGACCTAAGAGTGAGTGCGACCTGAAGATGGACCCGACCTATGGAACTCCGCGACCTAACTATCCACCGACCTAAGAAGCTCCGCGACCTAAGGAAGGTCGCGACCTAAGGGACTCAGCGACTTAAGATTAACTATGGCTGCAGGAAAGTACTCACGACTTAGGTTAGGTCGCTAACGACCTAAATACCATAATATAGAAGACTAAGCAATGCCACAGGGGGATAGGTCGCTCACGACCTAGTACTTGTGCAAATCAGCATGCGTGAGGAAGGAGGGGCCAATACTCTTCAGGTCGACTACAACCTTACTTAGATCGATCACGACCTACAACCTTACTTAGATCGATCACGACCTACGACCTTACTTAGGTCGGTCACGACCTACGACCTTACTCTGAGAAATGCCTATAAATATGACCTTAACTCCAACTAGAAAGGGACTTTTGGGCTCATTCTCTTCAAGCGCCGTTACTCTGCTGCATTCCAAACCAATCCAACACTTAAAGCTCTCAAGACACGAAGAACGCTACAAACAACTTGGAGAAAAGATCACACACATCCAACATGGATTTGAAGACTCTAATCTCCGTTGAAGTTTAGGCTACTTGTTCTAAGTGACTTGTAATTCAAAGTGTATTGTACTTGGAAAGAATTGTATCAGCTTGTAACGAGATCATCAATATAAGTACTTAAAGTGGACGTAGGCTATACCCTTAAGCCGAACCACTATAAAATCGTTGTTGTTTACTGCTTTTCCGCTATTATATGCTTGTAATCTGTTCCCGAGTTATCGGGTGGTGCTTTCACAACTATAACTCATACACCGGGGTGTTAACGTTCAAATTTTAGCGTTAACATTTTTTGGTGCTTTCACTGAGAACTGAACTCAGGAGAGTTATCATCATTGCTCCAAAAAGGTTTGTAGAGAGAATTTCCTCGAAAACCAGAAGTCTATCCGAGATTATGGCTCCTGGAAGGAAAAGTAGATCTGTTAGATCTAGGAATATTCAAGAGGGAACCTCCGCTTCCCCTATATCGAATCAAGTCACTCCAGCTGTCGGAGTTACAAAAGCAGAGCTGGATGCTGCAATCTTAGGGCTGAACCAACAGATCAATGCCCAAAATGCACAATTCGAGGCTCAGAATGCCCAGAATGCCCTAATTCTGAATAAGTTGAACGATTTGCTTGGGGCAAACAATCAACCGGCTGGAAATGAAAGGAATTACGCTGGCAACATTCATGATGCTAATGAAAGGAATGCTCCTGAGAGGGCTGCTAGTCCCTTTGAGCAAACGCTTCCTGAGGCTGATGGATCTAGAACTCGACATGATGAGGAGTATCTTTCTGGAATGGTCCAGCAAATCATGAAAGAAAGTATGCAGAGGGTTGAAGACGAAAAAGAATGGGGTTTTGCCCCAAGTAAAACTCCATTTACTGAGAAAATCTTAAAGGCGGAGTTTCCGAGGAAGTTTGTCCCTCCAACTATTCCAGCTTACAAAGGGACAAGTGATCCGAATGAATTCTTGTATAAATATGATTGGCACATGACAGGTGCCAGAGCCTCTGATGAGATAAAGTGCCGATATTTTCCTGTATATCATGAAGGTGTTGCTTTACTGTGGTTCACTAAGCTGCCAATCCGATATATTGATCAGTTTTCGGACTTGACCCGGAAATTCAAGGAGCAGTTCAGAATATATGCTTCAAAGGCCAAGGACATCATGTCGCTGTCGAGTTCAGAACAGAATCCGGGTGAATCTATCAGATCTTTCTTGAATCGCTTTAATATAGCGCTAGCTGAGGTGGACAATGCAGAACCGCGAATGATATTGACTTATCTGATGAAGGGAATCGACAAGTCGAGCGAGTTTGGGAAATGGCTAAACATGAAGGAGCCAAATTCCCTTGAAAAGTTCTATAAAAAAGCAGATGAATTCATACGCTTAGAAAGTCGTCCCGTACCGGTAAAGGCAATGTTGGAAAAAGCCGAAGATAACACTGTTGTTCCACGCAAGAATGAATCTGTAGGGCAAAAAAGGGAAAATAACAATGGGAAGAAGCAGAGTAATCTGAAGAAGCCCCGATCCTTCAAGCCATCAGAATATACTCCTTTATCAGATACGCCGGAGCGTATCTACCTTGCCACTAAAGATTCTATTGACTTTCCTAAACCTCCTCCTCTAAGGACCGGGAAAAAGGCTATACAGAGTGGGAAGTTCTGCCGCTTCCATAATCAACCCGGTCACGAAACCGATGAATGCCGACAGTTGAAAAATCTGATTGAAGAGCTGCTAAGGGAAAACAAACTACAGCAATTTGTGAAAAAGAACAGCAACAATCCTGCTTCATCTAGTCAGGGGCAACAGGCTCCTACTCATCAGCCTAGGACGACTGAAAAGGCTGCAGGGCATGAATCTGGAAGGCCCATTATCAATGTCATTACAGGAGGACCTCACCCAGCAGGCAGAAGCTGGGGTGAAATGGAAAGATATACCCGAGCTTTAAAGTATGTACCGACCGAGGAAGATGTATTCGTTTTGGAAGGTGCTACGCCCTTGAAGCAACAAAGAACTCTTGATGATGATATTGTATTCAAAGCTAGGGATTCTGCAGGTATTGAAGCTCCTACCTTGGATCCCTTAGTCATCTCGGCTGGTATCGGGCCAGCTATTGTCAGAAGAGTTCTCATTGATTGTGGCGCATCCTGCAATATCCTCTTCAAGAAGACATTCGACCAAATGAAGATCCCTATGGCTGATGTGCGAGCTTCATCGCATAAAATTGCTGGCTTCACTGGGGAGCCAAAACAGCCAGTAGGAACCATTGATTTGTTTGTGGAACTTGGAGAAGGAGAAAGAAAAATGGTCCGCAAGCAAACTTTTGTGATTGTCGACGAATTTTCTGCTTACAATGCTTTCCTTGGTCGTCCAACTCTGGCAGCGTTCAAAGCTGTTCTTGCCCCGTGGTGCCTCACTATTAAATTCCCTACAGACAATGGAGTAGGAGTTATAAAAGGGGATCAAAATGCTGGGCGAGAGTGTTATCTGACAGAGCTACGAGAAACCAGAAAAAGAGAAATGGGAAAGAATGCGGCAGCCCCAGTCCGCATTAGAGAACCAGCCTTGTAGCAATTACAGGGCGGACCCTGCACTGGCGAGCACAGCGGAGCAAGGAAAGAGATGGACCCTAGAAAAGTCAATGCAGGGGGAAATAGAGTGGTACCAGTCGAAACGACAATACCAATACCTGTTGACCCAAAGGACCCAAACAAGGTGTTGAATGTGGGTTCACAACTTAATGTGTCAATTCAGAATATCTTAATATCTTTTTTAAAGGCAAATCTGGATGTTTTTGCTTGGACTCATGCCGATATGTGCGGAATATCCCCAGAAGTTGCAGTGCATGCTCTAAATATTGATCCAAAATTTACACCTGTGAAACAAAAGAGGAGAACTCAAGGTCCAGAAAGGTCAGCAGCGTTAAAAGAAGAAGTTGATCGACTCATGGAGAATAATTTTATCAAAGAATCTACCTATCCAGATTGGGTTTCAAATCCAGTGCTGGTTAAGAAAGCCAATGGAAAATGGAGAGTATGCATCGATTTTTCAGATCTAAACAAGGCCTGCCCCAAAGACTGCTTCCCATTACCCAGAATCGACCAATTGGTAGATGGAACAGCGGGACACGAATTGTTATCTTTTATGGACGCTTACTCCGGATATAACCAGATCATGATGCATGAGCCGGATCAGGAGGATACGAGCTTTATCACCGACACCGGTCTTTACTGCTACAGAGTTATGCCCTTCGGGTTGAAGAATGCAGGGGCAACATACCAAAGACTTGTTAATGCTATGTTCAAACCGCAACTGGGCAAGACTATGGAAGTCTACGTCGATGACATGTTAGTAAAGTCTAAAAAAGCGGTGGATCACATAGAACACTTAGCAGACATGTTCGCAGTCCTCCGGAAATACAGAATGAAGCTCAATCCTTTAAAATGTTCATTTGGAGTGGAATCCGGCAAGTTTTTAGGCTTCATCGTGAGCGCTAGGGGCATTGAGGCCAGTCCAGCTCAAATTACTGCATTGAAAGAAGTCAAAGCCCCTAGAACAAAGAAGGAATTGCAAAGTCTCAATGGAAAAGTTTCCGCCTTGGGTCGGTTCATTTCCAAAGCCACAGATAAATGCATCCCATTCTTTGACGCCCTAAAGAAAGGAAAGAAAAACTTCGATTGGACTCCCGAATGCCAAAAAGCCTTTGATGAATTGATTCGCCATATGGAAACGCCTCCAATACTTTCTAGGCCTGGCGATGGCGAGGATCTTCTTATATACTTGGCAGTATCATCTCATGCTTTAAGTGCAGCGCTGATACGAGAAGACAAAAGGATTCAACGTCTAGTTTACTATATCAGCAAAAGACTCACTGGGGCAGAGATGAATTACTCTAAGTTGGAAAAACTCGCCTATTGCCTACTAATTGCGTCTAGGAAGTTGAGGCAATATTTTCAAGCTCATCCTATCAAAGTCCTCACTGATCAACCTTTAAAGCAAGTCCTGTTTCGCCCTGAGACTTCGGGCCGTCTTCTAAAGTGGAATATTGAACTCAGTCAGTATGACATCACTTATCATCCCTGAAAAGCAATCAATGGACAAGCTTTAGCAGATTTCATTGCAGAATTCACAGATAAGGGTAACAGTGAGGAGGAAACAGTCGACGATTCCCCAATCCAATGGAAGTTATATGTCGATGGTGCGAGAAACGACTACTGTTCTGGAGCTGGAGTTGTACTTGAGACCCCAGAAGGCCGATCATTATGCTATGCACTAAGATTGGAATTTCCTTCAACAAACAACGAAGCAGAATACGAAGCTCTTATCGCTGGTTTGAGGATTGCTAAAGAATTAAACATTCGAGCGTTACAGATATTCAGTGATTCTCAGCTTATTGTATGCCAAGTCAAAAAGGAATTCCAAGCAAAGGGGGGGAATCTGCCCGCCTACTTGTCAAAGGCTTGGGAGCTCCTGGGTGATTTCGATCATTACATGATAAGTCACATTCCTCGAGAGGAAAACACGAAAGCAGATTCTCTCGCAAAGTATTCTAGCACAGGTGAAGCTCAATTTCAGGGGCTAACTCTAGTGGAGGTCCTGTCGACTCCTAGCATTGATGAGATGGACATTGATTGGATCATGAGCATGTCTCAATAGCAAGAATCATGGATGGCTCCGATAACAGAATATCTGCTCAATGGATCCTTACCAGGGAACTCAAAAGAACGACAAAAGCTACTGAGAAAAGCCTCTCGATACATAATCCAGGATGGCCGATTATACAGACGGGGATTCTCAATGCCATTACTTCGATGTGTATCCAGGGAAGAGTCTAAAGCAATCCTAGCAGAGGTACACGGAGGAGAATGTGGTGATCATTCAGGTGGCCAAACATTAGCAAAGAAAATTCTCCGGTACGGATATTTTTGGCCAGAAATTAATCGAGATGCAGCAGAGTATTCCCGAAAATGTGACAGATGTCAAAGATTCGCCAAAATTCCTAGAGCTTCTTCCACTGAACTCACACAGATGGTCAGTCCATGGCCGTTTGCAATATGGGTAATAGACCTTGTAGGACTGTTGCCAACTGCCAAATCTGGAATTAAATACACCATTGTTGCTGTAGATTATTTTACTAAGTGGGCAGAAGCTGAACCACTGGCTACTATCACCTCAAAGAAGATGATAAGTTTTGTGACTAAAAACATCATTTGCAGATACGGTGTGCCTCAAAAAATAATTACAGACAACGGAACTCAGTTTGAAAGTGAAGAATTCCAAGATTTTAGCAAGCGATTCAAAATCCGGAAAAGCTTCTCAGCAGTGGCTCATCCGCAGGTAAACGGGCAAGTGGAAGCTGTGAACAAAATTATTAAGTCAACCATCAAGAAGCAACTTGAAAGAGCAAAAGGTGGTTGGGTCGATAAGCTACCACTGGCACTATGGGCATACAGAACCACTCACAAAACTGCGACTGGGCACACCCCGTTTTCATTGGCATACGGGTCAGAGGCAATGATTCCGGTAGAAATAGAGGTCCCTTCACACAGAAGAATCCATTCCAATCAAGCAGAAAACGAAAAGCTATCGCTTGAAGCGCTAGATCTCCTTGATGAAAAAAGAGATGAGGCTAATCTCAGAATTGCAGCTCATCAGCAAAGAATAGCCAGACATTTCAATTCCAAAGTTCGCCAACGCAGCTTTGAGATTGGAGACCTAGTCCTGAAGAGAATTATGACAGCGACAGGTGTGTTTGGGCCAAATTGGGAAGGACCATATGTCATAGGTCAGAAGCTTCTTGACGGCACATTCAAACTCACCACTGTTGAAGGAGATCAAATTCCAAGGGCATGGAAACAGCAACCATTTGCGTCCATACTATACTTGAAAATTTTGTTGAAATATTGTAAAAAGAATTATGAATGTATGATTCTTGTAATTGAAGGCAATTGTAAAACTGATGCAAGTAAATAATGAAAGAATATAAAGTGGATGTAGGCCCAATTTCTTGGTCGAACCACTATAAATCTTGTGTTCCTTATTATTATTACATGTTTGCTTTATTTTCGATATAAAAAGTACATAAAATGTATTGCTGAAATGTCGATTTAAATTTTTGCAGACAATGGAAGTGAAACTTGCACACAAAAAGACCAAGTGATTCTCGCCAAATTTCAAGTCACAAAAGCCCCGATTCAAATCCTAGATAGGAAGTACTTCAATTGAACGGCCTATGATTTCGACAGAAACCGGTCTTTGCTAATAAATTGAGATCGTTTGAACAAACAAACATCCAATTAAGAAGCTAGTGCTCGCTCTCACGAAATTGCCTGACAATGAAGCACACTTCCTTGGATTAAACAAGTTACTTGTGAGAAAAGGGAATGAAAGCTATAAAAAAAAAAAGGCAGAGGATCATTGAAAAGGCATAAGCAAGTGGACAGAGGAACAACCAAAGCCATCATCGGCAGCACAAGTCCTCTCCGGAGGCACAACTCTTCGGAGGATAAAGACCTCTAATGGGTCATACGCCACAAAAAAAGAAAGTTCTCTACTCAACAAAAAAAGATTGGAGGATTCATGACCCTCCAACCATGAGAGAGTAACTTCCAGGCGATGAAAACCCTCTCTGAGGCACATTTCACCAGGAGTTGAAGTGTTACGACCGCTCTTCGGAATTTCACTTCACCAGAGTTGAAATGCAAACAAAATAAAAGACCTCTTCGGAGGCACATTTCACCAGGAGTTGAAGTGTTACGACCGCTCTTCGGAATTTCACTTCACCAGAGTTGAAATGCAAACAAAATAAAGGCCTCTTCGGAGGCTCATTTCACCAGGAGTTGAAGTGTAACAACCGCTCTTCGGAATTTCACTTCACCAAAGTTGAAATGCAAAACAAAAGAAAGACCTTCCTGGAAGCCCACGTTTCACCGAGATTGAAATAAAACTTCCAAGTGTTGAAACGTGAAAAGGCTTTCTTCGAAGGCACAACTCTTTGGAGGTACACGTTTCACCAAGATTGAAATAAAACTTCCAAGTGTTGAAACGTGAAAAATCCCTCCTCAGAGGTACAACCCCCCCCCCCCTCCGGAAGCATAATCAAGAAGAAAGACCTCTTCGGAAGCCCACGTTTCACCGAGATTGAAATAAAACTTCCAAGTGTTGAAACGTGAAAAGGCTTTCTTCAAAGGCACAACTCTTTGGAGGTACACGTTTCACCAAGATTGAAATAAAACTTCCAAGCGTTGAAACATGAAAAAATCCCTCCTCAGAGGTACAAATTTCTATTTAAAATAAAAATCCTCATCAAGAGCATACTTTAACTTTCGAAGGAAGAGTGATTTACCTATTCTAAAAAAAAGGGGGGGGGAAAGAAAGTTAAAGTACATTCAGAGGTCCGCTTTACCACATAGAAGAATTCACTTGGCAAAATGTGTACATACGCAAAAGGAAAAAGTGACTTCTTCGAAGGACAAAGCGTAAAAACTTATATGAAAGGAGTTGTACTCTATGAAAAATCTTTTCACGTATGAAATAGTCATTCTACAGAAAATAAGAGTGCAAGTCCCCTCGAAGTATAGAAAATTGCAGTAAGCTTATGATATGGGGGCAGCATGGTATAGTTGTATACGATATGATATAGCTACATCGGTAAAGTACGCTCAAACAACATACCATAAGCTCACTACAATGTCATATAAATAAACTTGTGCAAAAATGAATAATAAATGCATTCTCAAATTCAAACAGGAGTTTATACAAAGAAAGAGGAATCATTTTATTCAACATTACTTTATATACAGGTACAAGTTTCAACAAAAGAAAAGCGGGGGGCCGATACCCGCACAATCCTCGACCAATACATGCAAAAGACGAGAAGCTAAAAGCTGAAGTCTTCATTTCTTCTTGCCACCCTTGGACCCTTTGCCTGGCCGAATGATTAGTTTTTCAGGTCTATCTATAGGCATAAGGGAAGAAGGAGAGGGAGGTGCAACCGGTGCGACTTCCGGTTCCTCTTCAGTAGTGATGATTTTCTTCCCCCTCCTCTTCGATGTTCCGTGCTTCTTTCTTCTCTTCGAAGAAGACTCACTCCCTGGAGTAACAAGAGCGGACAAAACTACGTCATCAGAGGGAGTCCGCTCCGGAGAGATCTCGCCTCCTTCAAGTCCCTCGTCCTTCTGCTCTTGCGAAGCGATAGGGTCATCCAAGCCATGAAGAGCCTCAATCTGTTCCTCTTGTGACCCGGGTTGTGAAGCAGAAGGAGGAGTCACCTGAAGAGACGGAGGAGGGATAACCGGAGGAAGTGAAGTCTGCACAGCACTTGGCGTTTCAACTGCAGAAGAAGAGAAATTAAAAATATTAGTATCTCCCCGAAAGAAGGGAGATATGGGTTCGTCGAGATTCAAGAAGTAATCGAGAAGCTCATCAAACTTTTGAGGAGTAAGCAAGCGATCCACCTGAATCGGACCAATATCAAAATTATCTGAAGATGTTTGCTTCGTAAGTTCAATCTCATAATTCTGAGCCCCGATATCCTCCAAAGCCTCATCATCAGTAGGGGTGATTACCCCGGTTCTTATAAGAGGCGGCGAATGAGCACTAGAGCCTGTAATGTCCACTTCGGGAGAAACTAAAGGACGTTCAGAAGTGGTAGGCGGTATTTCTTTCTCAGAACGTTCCCCTTCCGCCATTCCGCCCCGTACCTTGGCGAGTTGCTCTTTTCCCTTGGCAAGAGCGGCGCGGGCATCATCATCGAGATAATGCTCTTCAAGAGCTGTCTCGGCGTAGCCAGCACCTTTGCCACCTAGCATATCAAGTGCTGCCTCCCTGACTTCAGCTAATGTAATTTCGTATTTAGGGCCTAGAAAGGCAAGGCTGCCACGCCCCAAAATGCTATGCAGATAGAAATCAAATAATGTGGAGCTAATATCAGCTTTGGTTGCTTGATGGGCCTCTTCGGCCGCGAGTTTACCAGCAACAGCCTCGTCACGCTCCGTTTCGGCTATAGCAAGTCGAGCTTTTAGCATCTCTATCTCCAAGCTTTGAGAGCCGGCCTGTTCTCGCAGCTGTAAAGTTTCAGCACGATATTCTTCTATGACCTTCTCTTGGTGTGTAAGCTTATCTTCGACTGCCCTTTGACTGGCATGCGCATCTCGTACTTGTTGCTGAAGCATGCTCTCCTTTTGAGAATGGAAAGTAGATGAAGTAGCAAATTCTTCCTTAAGCTTTTCTACTTCCGCTTCCAGCTTTTCATTATAGGAAGCAATACTTCTCATTTCAGCGTCATGCTGTTCGAGAGTCTTCTGCCACTCAGCCTTATCGTTCTCCATTGTGAGCATGGCCTCGAGATTGGCTCGGTTAACCCTCTGAAGCTCGTCGACAAGTTTTTGCCAGTTCGACATTCTTTCAATATCGGTCCTGACAGTATCAAGATTTCGCAGCATAGCCGGTTTGTCGAGAGGAACCAAGTCGAGATCAAATCGAACCCCTCTCAAGCACCACTGAGGAAATCGACTTTGAAGAGTGGGAGGACCTTGCCCGACTTGGTATGCGGGCCGGTTGATGATTGCTTGAATGTCGGAGCGAACGGGAGCAGGAGATTGAGCAGGAACATGTTCAGAAGCTGTCGGCATTGTTTCTTTGGTAAGTCTAGCCCGCTTGCTAGAAGAATCGTCTATGTGACCTTTACCTCTCTCATCGTGAGCTTTTCTCTTTTGAGTATCATCGTCTCTGTGGGGAGGGTCACGTCTTTCCTGTTCCCTTCGGTGACGTTCTTCATATGCTCGTCTCTCGTCGGCTTTCCTGATGGCCCTCTCTTCATCCGATTCTCTGTAAGAAGGGAGGTAACGCCTGTAATCATACTGGCTACGCCTCCCGTAGCGCTGGAAATCATCATAGTACGAGCCGCTGCGCCCCATAGGAGAATCTGGAATAAAACTAATAAGCTTTAGAAATCTTTAAAGTACAAGAAGATAAGTGCATAGAAGTGATGAGAAATCCAAAGTGTCGTGTAACGTGTAAACTACACGCATCGAGTTACAAACCACTCTGTGGAATAGAGGTAGTGATAACTTGAGTAGGAGGAGTTGACATTTGTTGTAAAGAAGATGTCGCCTCGATTACAGAAGAGATAGTTTTGGAGACATCATCTTTGAAAAGTTCTTGAGAAGTCACAATTAAATCGCTCAACCCCTCAAAAACATCATCGCCATCATGTTTTTTGGAACTTGCTTTCTTAACTCCTTCGCTAGTAGATTTTCCGGAAGATCGTGGGGATTCTTCCTCTTCGGTAACTGGGGCAAGTACAGACTTGTCAGACGGCCCCACAACATCCTTCGGAATTGAACACTTTACCAGTGAAGTTTCTATAGAAGTTCTTCCCTGCATGTGCTCTTTAATAGAGACCGGGGCATCAGGAGTTTCCGTCGGAGAATCAGGAATTTCAGTCGGAACTTCATGAATTTGAGTGGAACGAGAAGGATGTAGAAGCTCAAACTGATGAAGAAGTTCTTTTGTCAATAGAAATTTTGCGCTTCTTTCTTCAGCAGCCATAGTGCTTAGCCTTTCAAAAATTGACTTATGGCTGGAATCTCTAGAAGGAGGAGGAAGTGCTGTAAAAATAAGGAATGGAATCAGCATCTAGCAATACGAACCAGGTAAAACTTAGAATAAAATTAAAGAAATAAGAGGAAAAAGATCTCACTTCCTACTCTCCAGTCTGCGTAAAATTCTGCGGGGCAACGAATGTAGAAGTATTGATTCAGGAAACCATGTGCACTCTCCAGCAAATCCAAAATAAGTTTGCGGTTCCTCGCACCTCTTACAAGTACAATTGAAGGGTGGTCCTTGTTCTTTGCAAAAGTGCACAAGTAACAGATTTCCTCAAAACTCGGAAGACGGTCAAGAGTCCTCCTGAACAGAACGCACAATCCCATCAAAATAGCATAGCCATTGGGGTGCAGCTGGAAAGGAGAGATCGTCAGTTGAAGGAGGATTTGTCGAAGAAATTCATTAAAAGGAGGAATTGCTCCACTTAAGCACATTTGTCGATTAATGGCAACAAAACCGTAAGGTGGTCTATCAGCAAAGTCATTTGGTCCAGGGAGTAAAACTTCTGCCTCGGCAATGCCAAATTGAACGCATAATTGATTAAGCGCCCGCTGTTTCAAAAGGGTAGGAGTTCTTTCCGGAGGATTCTCTAGTGGAATAGCAATCGGGAAAACCCCTTCGGCGTGTTCTATCATCTCTTCTTGTTGAGACGTCATTCTACATAAGCGACTGGATGTTCAGATGAGAAGGTGCACGTTTCCTAAAAAGTGTGAAGTGTTGTGCAGAACTAAAAAAAAAAGGAGAAAGCAAACATAACTGAAATCAAACTAGTTGACAATTAGTCGACTATGAGATTTCAGGACTTGTTAATATAAAGCTCAAGTGTAGTGTTAATGCGAACGAATCAGCTTTAACTGGATATTTTAGTTTTGCTTTAACACTTCACTTGAATTCATTGGTTCACAGCATTTCGTTCACACAGTTCATTTAAGTTGATTACTCTTTATCGACTAATCTGTCATTCGATGTGGGCAGTCAATGGCAGTATATTCGTCCTAGTTTTCTGCAAATGTTATGTTTAACAGGTTATTAGCATTAGAGATAACCTACAACAAAGTGCAACAGAATTCAAGTTCAAACAATTCAACCAAGTCTTCACAGAATTTCACAAGTCTTAGGTCGTCCAGCGACCTAGCATAGGTCGGGCTTCATTAGGTCGCACTATGCAAGTTAAAAGGTTCAAGGCAGTACAAACTTTCCAAGTCCTAATTCGGCAGCGACCTAAAGCCTATGCCGCAAAGTATAGGTCGTTGATATATTAAGTCGCTATGCAGTCGTTCAAGAATGATAGGTCGCTAAATTGTTAAGTCGTTCTGTTCAAAGTGCATGTGCAAATTTGCCAAGTCCTAGGTCGTTCAAATCCCAACGCGACCTAAGAATTAAGTCGTGAATTTGAAAGTCCTCAAGCTTCCCTTAGGTCGTAAGTTATCTTAGAATGCTCAGATCTACTAGGTCGCTGACTTCCTATCCACGCTAAAGCACATCAGACCCAGTAACCCGTTAACACTAATAGCGCAGAATCCCTCATTCTATTCGTGAAGATCATCGTCTTTTCATACCACCAAGTCATTCGAAAAACGACTCCATATATCTCTGATCTGTCATAGACCTAACTCACTGTTGTGCGTTCGGGAATCACAACAACAACAATAGCTAGTGACGAACATGAATCGATCACAATGCAACTCAGAGTGAAGCACGACGTACAAAATCGATTTGGGGTTCAGAAGTTAGAATTCGTGGTTCGATGGTGATTATGGAATGAATAAAGATCGAAGATGCTTACGTGATTTGATAGCAAGAATGAATTGCTGAATGATTTGCTTGAGTTCGTCTTTAAAATCGCGGAATTCTGTTAATGGCAGAGCAAGAAATTGGAGCAGTTAGATAATGAAGAAGAAGCAACCTAGCAGTTTATATGGAGCTGAAAGAAGAAGGCGAGTAGACACGCGAGTTAGCATATGTTTTAGGTCGCTCACGACCTAGCAAAGATAAGTCGAAGCATGCGACCTATGACATAGGCCTATACTTCGAGGGGCAGATGTTAACTCCTATTATTGCCGCGACCTAAAAGTAAGCAACCTAACTGAAGACGCAACCTAGTGACCCAAGAGATGAAACGATTTAGCGGCCTAATTAGTGAAGCGACCTAGCGATCTGAAGAAGGTTACGACCTAGCGGAACCCAGCAACCTAAGAGTAGCTGCGACCTAAAGTGTTGCGACCTAAGATTGTCTCGACCTAAAGGCAGCAGCGACCCAAAAAGGCCGCGACCTAAAAGGACAAGCAACCTAAGGAAGGGCGCGACTTAACTGCAGAAGTAACCTGGCGATCTAAGGATTGTTGCGACCTAACAGAAAGCTGCAACCTAAAGGAGGCCGCGACCTAAGAGTGAGTGCGACCTGAAGATGGACCCGACCTATGGAACTCCGCGACCTAACTATCCACCGACCTAAGAAGCTCCGCGACCTAAGGAAGGTCACGACCTAAGGGACTCAGCGACTTAAGATTAACTATGGCTGCAGGAAAGTACTCATGACTTAGGTTAGGTCGCTAACGACCTAAATACCAGAATATAGAATACTAAGCAATGCCACAGGGGGATAGGTCGCTCACGACCTAGTACTTGTGCAAATCAGCATGCGTGAGGAAGGAGGGGCCAATACTCTTCAGGTCGACTACAACCTTACTTAGATCGATCACGACCTACAACCTTACTTAGATCGATCACGACCTACGACCTTACTCTGAGAAATGCCTATAAATATGACCCTAACTCCAACTAGCAAGGGACTTTTGGGCTCATTCTCTTCAAGCGCTGTTACTCTGCTGCATTCCAAACCAATCCAACACTTAAAGCTCTCAAGACACGAAGAACGCTACAAACAACTTGGAGAAAAGATCACACACATCCAACATGGATTTGAAGACTCTAATCTCCATTGAAGTTTAGGCTACTTGTTCTAAGTGACTTGTAATTCAAAGTGTATTGTACTTGGAAAGAATTGTATCAGCTTGTAACGAGATCATCAATAAAAGTACTTAAAGTGGACGTAGGCTATACCCTTAAGCCGAACCACTATAAAATCGTTGTTGTTTACTGCTTTTCCGCTATTTTATACTTGTAATCTGTTCCCGAGTTATCGGGTGGTGCTTTCACAACTATAACTCATACACCGGGGTGTTAACGTTTAAATTTTAGCGTTAACAGTTTACAAAATCATAATAATAATCTTACTTGAATAAAAAGCATTTATAAATCATTTCTAAATTTAAAACACTTTAAATTATCAAAATTTAAACTTATTTAATTCAATATAAATTGAAAATTCTGTTATTAAAACATTGCTTCAAAACTTAACTTAAATCTTTGATTTAATAATTAAATTCAAATTCTCTTTTAAATTTGAATTTTAAACTTAATTAAGATAATTAATTTTAAAATCAAACATCTTAAAACATTTTTAAATTTAAATATAAATTAAATTTTTACTTTTAAACGTTTGATTTACTTTCGTTTTTAAAATAACAAGTTTAACTTTATGTTTCATTACCTTCATAAACTTGTTCTTATAGGTTTTAACTTGATTTATACTAATTTACATATAAATCTAATCTGTAAATACAATACACAAAGTAAAGCAACAAACTCGAGTACGAACTTGGCCACTTCACGCGTCTACCCGAAGCCAACACAACCCCATCCTTCTTCGAGTCGCACACGAGCATAACACGAGAGTTCCCCCGAGTTCCATTCGTCTTCCCCAACATGAAACTTCCCAGTGCACAACCCAATCACGGTGCACATGCACCTTCACCATCGGCCTCCATCTATCATCGTGACGACCTACTTCGCTCACAACATCACTCGCGAGCACGATCGCATACTCAGATCAATGAAAGCATCATCGAATCGGATTTCGATCGTTCGAACCGAACTGCGAAAACAACTGCAGAAAACGTCTCCCACAAATTCCATCGTCGTCGGCCAACCCCACACCGATGGGCCTCGTCGTTCCTTCCATAGCACCGCCACGACTCGAGCTACACTTTCCCCCATGTGCGAACACCCCCGATCCACCACACACGACGCAATCACCTCGGCAACCAACCCAAACCAACTACAGACTTAAACCGTAGATTCTACAATTCCCATCAATCCACTACTTTGAAAAATTATGATACCAACTTTAAAAATCCTAACTTTCCTATTGAAACTCAATTATACATTCAAAACTAGAATTTGAAATTATAATTTTTTTGCCCAAACTTGATTTTCCACTGTAATTTGAAAATTCTGAGCAATTCATTCATTTTAAAATCCTATAATTATTTTTAGATGATATATTGTGTGTTTACAAACAACTTACATTAACAAATCACTGACTAATTCATGATAAAAATCAAGTTATTTAGATTTTTGAAGGATTGGACTGTTTTTATTTAAACACGGTATTCATTTTTAAATCTTACAAGGCAATTAAATATCTAAATTCAACATGCAATCCAATTTAAATAAAATTTTCATATAACATCATGATATCATCATAAAATCAAGATGAAATCTAAAATTAAACTGTTTTTAAAAATAGTTTACTCACCTTTTTTTATTTCATTTTACAGAAAACAGGATAAACTTCCCAGGCCTTTGAACAACTGCAGATAAATTTTGCTTTGCTGTTGAAAAGTGATCCATGCATGCCCTTTAATTGATGCTTAAAAACTTGCTGATGAACTAAATCCTTATGCAGGTTGAACATCCATTGAATTGCAGTAAAGTTGAAGTTGATATGAAGTTGCAAATTGAAAATGAACTTCATTTAAATTTGCAGTTTTGTAGATTGATGTTGCAGGTTTTTGAAAAATGCAGATTTTAGTTGATAAGAAATTTCAGATTTTGAAGTTGAACTTGATTCATTAGAAATGCAGGCTGATGAGAATCAATTTTGCAGATTGAATCATCACATTGAAAAGCAGGTTGAAGCTTTTGAAGTTGCAGATCTTGAATTAAATTCAGATTTGATTTTTGAATTCAAATTTCAGGGTTTTTGAAGAGTAATTTACTGATTGCCATTAGAATTAAAAAAATAAATGTAAACAAAGAAAAATGAAAATGTTATGTTTATTAAAAAGAATGAAGGCACTTGTCACATAATTATAAAGTCTTCTTACATGTGTTTATTAAAGTAATTAACATGTGTAGACATGTCTTTGTATTTTAATAAATTTTTATTTAATTTAAATGTAAACAAAACTTACTTTCTTAAGTTACAAAATGAAAAAATGTTTACATAAGTATTTATAAATTTACTTTAAAAAGAAATTATTCTAAAACTAATTATAATTCAAATAGAAATATACATCTTATACATGTTATTTAAAATCTAACATTTATACTTATCATTTATAACCATTTTATAATAAGCATTTTTAAAAGAAAACAAAAAAAACTTTTTTTAAATTCCCTTTTAAAACAATCTTATTTAAAAGCAAACAGTTATATTTTAAAACAAAAGAATAAATTTTTAAATTAAATTTTGAAAACATTGATTCTAAAACAAAGCACCAATTTATAATATTCATACATTATAAATTATCAATGGATTAAATTAAATCTCAAAATAACTCAAATTATAACATATGCAAACATATATATTACAATTTGAAAATTCAATGTTTTATTTAAAACACAAGATCTTATTCACAATATATATATCAGATGTATATATTATGAATAGAATAAATTTTTATTAGCATTGAAAAATAAATCTTATCCATTTTAAATTGTTAGAAAGATATTGATCACAATCATCAAATTAAATATTTATTAACCTAAAAAAAGAATTAATTTCAGTTTAAATTAAAATTACAAAGAAAAATTATCAAACCAGTTAAATTATTTATACAGATTATTAAATTTATATTGCCCAAAATTCCGGGTCGTTACAATCCTCCCTCCTTAAAAGAATTTCGTCTTTGAAATTTAAAAGCAAAGGTAATTTAATAACCCAGTACAGATTTCAATTTCAATCAGCAAAGCATACTTAACAACCAGTAACTAACATCCATAGAAATCAATCAAACAAACTTACTAATTATTCTGACGCAAATCAGAATAAATTTCTAAGACTATCTCGAGTTTCCCAAGTATAAATCACCGGGAGACTCGCCCTACAAAAGCCAACAAACTAACTACACTACCAAAATCCAGAGCTCCTCTCATCTCTAGATCCATCAATCTGAATAGAACATCGGACTATACTCAAATCCAACACACTTCCAAATCCAACTGAACTACAGATTCAACAACTAACAATGAATCATACACGTATTCCCTCAGAGATACATGATACACAATGAATTCCAGCTATCCAAACTGGCAATTCAATCTTATCCTATCAAAACATAGATAAGAAATCTTCAAATGCCACAGCACTAGCCAATCAATCTTATCCAATTATTGCTTTCTCCTTACCAGAGAAATCCTAATAACAATGAAGTCTCTAACTTCGAATTTCCAAACTCCTTATCTCATATCTGTATAACTCAACAGACAATCTTGGGCTGCCAAACTTTCCCTGATCATCTCAACCCATGCTGATGCTTCCAGAGACAACTAGACCAAAGCAAACCAGTTTCTGGATTCTTTTCAACAGAAAAATCTTCCAAAAATCCGTTGAACTCCAGAACACATGCTCTACTCCAAAGCAATAACAAACTGAACTTGCTTCCATCCTTGCACAGTAGTTGCCTTGCTTCCGCTGCACAACTCTGATTCTGAAATAGATGAGAATACCGTTGATGAACACGAGTACAAACTTATCAAATATTCCTGGAAACTTTGTTCACCAAATCCATAAAAATATGAGTGACTCATCTGACTCATTCACACATCCTTATAGAAGAAATCCAAACTCATAAACTAGATCTAACCAAATCCAATTCCAAAAATATTTTGAGCTGCTACACCAACTCTACCTTCAGGCTAACTACCAAAATCGTTCCTGAAACCAAAACAGTATGGAACTCAACTCCAGATGTAGGCAGCCTTCTGATTACCTTAGTAGCTCCTATTTCCCATGAGTACTCTCAGTCTCAAACAAAAGATAATCCAATAAAAATTTCCAAATTAATCGCAAATCACTCTTGCGATCCAACCTAGTTCGGATTCCAAAGAAACCGTCCTCTCTTTACCAATTAGAACAGCTTTAATCTTTTCCAAACAAGGTTAGCTCTTCAAGAAACATTCATCGATGGCCCGGGCTGCTGATAGAAGGACCACCTAGTTTTCTGAATTACCAGAGAAACAACCAACACTGCTACTTCTAAACTCTACTTCGATGATACTGCGAAGCTAAAAGACCTTCTCGTCAGCGCACCGAACATTTCGAGTTGCACTGCTACCAAAGTTAACCAAAGACTTCTAATCCAAAGGCTTCTCGAAAACCAAAACTATCAACAAACCACACAAAAGACCTCGAGATGGCAGACATCTCTCAAGAAACTTGGGCTCCAAACCAAGTATCAACATCTCACTCTCCTTAAAGAATGACAATGAGACCGAAGCAAAGAAACTCATCGACCTTAGTCTCATATTTCCACAACAACTAACCTCCATGCTGAAGATTCAAATAACTTCCACACAGACGAGTCATCCCTACAACAGGTAGAGACTGCTCCTCAACCACTTCCAAACTGCTTCAAGAGAAATCATCTTTTGAAAATATCCAAGGATACTGCATCTCATCACCAAGTTATCAGGGTATCATCACTTACTTCTGCACTACCAACAGATCCAAACTCAATAATAATTCGCTCACCTGAGCGAAATCCAAACTTGCACTTCAAATATAAACTTCGAATCTTCAAAAGATTTCCTTCGGATATCAGGGAGACCTTTACTCCAAACTACAAATCTCACTCGAGACGGTATTAGGTCTACAGTCTCGCCCAAAATACTTCCAATCCTCAAACAAATGGACCTATTCCATCAGTGGTAGTTGTGTTACACACACAAACCACTACTCATCTACCTCTAAAAATTATGTTGGAAAATCCGAATAGATAACCCAACCTAATATATATATATATATATATATATATATACATAGTTATATATAAAAATTACAAGTACGCTCTCTCAAGAAAGACAACACTCCAGAGCCTAGGTATTCACTCAACCTAATGCTCCGATACCAGCTAAGACGACTCGACTTCCTATCTCCAGGAAATCGCATCATCTTGAAAAAAGAAAGGGATTGAAGAAGAAAAGAAAGAGAAAGAAGAAAACAAACAACATCAGATACTCACAGCGGAACGAATGAAATATAATAAATAACATAAAGTATTACATAGTATCTCATTACATCAGAGTACACAACTTAAACAACAGATAATAGACAGTTATAAACATTTGTCTAACTATACAACTCATGTACTACAGAAACAGATACAGAAAACACAGCAAAATCAATATTTATCTACACGTTGAAGCCTCCTGCTCCATATCTCCTCCAGTATTCGTCAAGCAAACCTGAATTACTTGACTACTCATACATAATATGAGTACCCGAGAGTTTAACAAAACAGAAATAAACACTCGGGTCAGACAGGGGCCTGGTGTGAGTAAACGGTTAAAGTTGCTTAACTTTTAAAAACCTTTGAAAAGAAAAGGCATCACGTAAGACTTCCCACACATAAACATGGAAAAAATTTTACCTTACGCTAACCAAAACATTTGATAGGAAATCCAATGATATTATAATAGTGTCTAGGGTTTTCAAGTAAATAAGAAATAGCCGAAATTGTTACATTATTAAATTCCAGCTACTAGCCACAAAAGTGGGTAATACAATCAAAACCGTAGGGTCTCGTAAGAAGAATGGGTTACCATCAATGGCAGGGCTACTGGGGTACCGCCCGTCACAGTACTTGGCCTAGATCAACGTACCGAGGAGTACGCCCACTCCCCTGCAACACAAGACCGGAACTATCCCTTACTGGACAATCCCGAACAAGACAACCCCTAGTTGGCTGCGACCCAACTGCCCACACAGCCGAATAAAAAGGGACTACTAGACAAGGGAAAATCTTGCTCTCCAGTGGGAGCTACCCACGAAGCCTTGCTGCACCTTCCCTGTTTTAGCCATTCCCGGTTGATGAGGCTTGAGGCTGCGATTACCTCTACAGAACACATCTATCTTAGAATGCTCATCGTCCACCTGACGATGTTATGAAAGCATTCAATCCATACAAGTTCGTTCCGGGTTCGAACGAAACCGAAGGCACTATCTCGTTGCACTCATTATTGGAATCACCCTCAGAGTCAACGACCATAGCCCTTGCACTCTAAATCACCATCTCGAATCTATAAGCACTATTCCGTCAAACTCATTACGGAATCACCCACAGAGTTATACTGACGTATAGCCCTTACACCTCGAGTCTTCACTTACTCCACTTGGATTCACGACCTAACGTTTAATTGGAAATCTATGTGGTTTTTAGATCCCAAATATGGAAATCCGATCCCGGTCTCACCGAAACCAAATGCCATTTTAATGTCCAAGTTGTACTTAAGGATTTAAACAGTTTAAACTCATATGCAAGATGAAATAAACAGATAGATGAATCATATTCTCACTATAGATAATTCATATCAATATTCATCTCACAAAAGCATATCACATAATAGAGATAACCAGTATCAACCAATATCAATCATCCAATATCAATCACCAAATATTGTTCATCCAATATCAATCAATTAACCAATATTACTTAATCAATCCATATTAATCAATTATCCAAAACAGAATTGATTATATCTTAATCAATTTTATTACCATAATCCTTCTTCATTAATTATTATTCCAAATAAATTAATCATCTCTAATGATCTTCCTTAATTAATCTTTCTTGATTAATTATATTTAATTACATTTAAGTAATCATCCCTAACTATATTTAGTAATTAACCTTTAATTACTATCATTACTTACAATAATTAATGACCATTCATTTACTTCTATTAATTAACTATAATTAATTGCATTAAACCTTAATTAATTACAATTAATTAATCATACTTAAATTAATCACTTATATTAATTATCAAATGATCCTTATTAATTAATAATTATTTTAATTAATTAAAATAATTAACTTATAATTAATCATTCCATTAATCATAATCAGTAATTAACAATTTGTAATTACTTATCTTAATTAATTAACTACATAATTAATTAACTTCCAAATTAATTATATTAATCCTTGATTAATTAATCCAATTAATTAATCCTTAATTACTTCATTAAGTAATTATTAACATTAAATTAATAAATAAATCCTTAATTAATTGCTTTATTAATTAATTACAATTTTAATTAATTGCACTTAGTAATTAATCTTTAATTAAGCACATTTCATTAATTAATTAATCTTATTAATTAATAAACTAAAATAATTAAGTAATTAACTCTTAATTACTTAACAAGTAATTATCTCTAGTTACTTCATTAATAACTCTTGATACTTTCTTAATTAATTTCCTTAACAAACAAATAATTAATTCCATTATTAAATAATCCTTAATCCTTTAATTAATTAATTACTTCATAATTAGTTAACTTTAAAACAATTATATTAACAATTCCTCAATTGATAACATTAAATGATTATGCATTAATCACTTTCATTTAATTACTCCCATGAGTAATTTCCCATTAATTGCTTTCATAAGTAATTAAATTTCTTAATTACATTCAACAATTAACCATTAATTACTTTATTAAGTAGTTACTCTTAATTAATTTATCATTAAGTGATTATATAAATTTAAATAAACAATTAACTAATTATTTAAAATTAATTAAACAATTAATTAATTAACTTATTTTATCTAAAATCTATAATTAATTTAGAAAACATTATTCTTAATTAAACTAATCAAATCATATTAAACAAGTATTCTTAAGTTAATTACCCAAATAATTTAACCTTATTTATTTCCATAAATAAATTATTTGAATAATTTAAATCTTATTCATTCAAAGACAAGTTATTAAACTTGGTTTAAAAAATCATATTAATAATCTTACTTGAATAAAAAGCATTTATAAATCATTTCCAAATTTAAAACAATTTAAATTATCAAAATTTAAACTTATTTAATTCAATATAAATTGAAAATTCTGTTATTAAAACATTGCTTCAAAACTTAACTTAAATCTTTGATTTAACAATTAAATTCAAATTCTCTTTTAAATTTGAATTTTAAACTTAATTAAGACAATTATTTTTAAAATCAAACATCTTAAAACATTTTTAAATTTAACTATAAATTAAATTTTTACTTTTAAACGTTTGATTTACTTTCATTTTTAAAATAACAAGTTTAACTTTATATTTCATTACCTTCATAAACTTGTTCTTATAGGTTTTAACTTGATTTATACTAATTTACATATAAATCTAATCTGTATATACAATACACAAAGTAAAGCAACAAACTCGAGTACGAACTCGGCCACTTCACGCGTCTCCCCGATGCCAACACAACCTCATCCTTCTTCGAGTCGCACATGAGCATAACACGAGAGTTCCCCCGAGTTCCATTTGTCTTCCCCAACATGAAACTTCCCAGTGCACAACCCAATCACGGTGCACATGCACCTTCACCATCAGCCTCCATCTATCATCGTGACGACCTACTTCGCTCACAACATCACTCGCGAGCACGATCGCATACTCAGATCAATGAAAGCATCATCGAATCAGATTTCGATCGTTCGAACCGAACTGCGAAAACAAATGCAGAAAACATCTCCCACAAATTCCATCGTCGTCGGCCAACCCCACACCGATGGGCCTCGTCGTTCCTTCCATAGCACTGCCACGACTCGAGCTACACTTTCCTCCATGTGCGAACAACCCCGATCCACCACACACGACGCAATCACCTAGGCAACCAAGCCGAACCAACTACAGACTTAAACCGTAGATTCTACAATTCCCATCAATCCACTACTTTGAAAAATTATTCTGCATTTTTCCCATGATCTATATCTTACACACAAGCTACGATCCAAGAATTATCTCCAATTATTAAGTATACAATTCGCAATTCATAAAAATTCCCAAAATATTCAAACCAAAAATTCAACTTAAATACACACTTAAAAATTATGATACCAACTTTAAAAATCCTAACTTTCCTATTGAAACTTAATTATACATTCAAAACTAGAATTTGAAATTATAATTTTTTTGCCCAAACTTGATTTTCCACTGTAATTTGAAAATTCTGAGTAATTCATTCATTTCAGAATCCTACAATTATTTTTAGATGATATATTATGTCTTTACAAACAACTTTCATTAACAAATCACTGACCAATTCATGATAAAAATCAAGTTATTTAGATTTTCTAAGGATTTGGACTGTTTTTATTTAAACGCAGTATTCATTTTTAAATCTTACAGGGCAATTAAATATCTTAATTCAACATGCAATCCAATTTAAATAAAAGTTTCATATAACATCATGATATCATCATAAAATCAAGATGAAATCTAAAATTAAACTGTTTTTAAAAATAGTTTACTCACCTTTTTTTATTTCATTTTGCAGAAAGCAGGATAAACTTCCTAGGCTTTTGAACAACCGCAGATAAATTTTGCTTTGCTGTTGAAAAGTGATCCATGCATGCCCTTTAATTGATGCTTAAAAACTTGCTGATGAACTGAATCCTTATGCAGGTTGAACATCCATTGAATTGCAGTAAATTTGAAGTTGATATGAAGTTGCAAATTGAAACTAAACTTCATTTAAATTTGCAGTTTTGTAGATTGATGTTGCAGGTTTTTGAAAAATGCAGATTTTAGTTGATAAGATTTCAGATTTTGAAGTTGAACTTGATTCCATTAGAAATGCAGGTTGATGAGAATCAATCTTGTAGACTGAATCATCACATTGAAAAGCAGGTTGAAGCTTTTGAAGTTGCAGGTCTTGAATTAAATTCAGATTTGATTTTTGAATTCAATTTTCAGGGTTTTTGAAGAGTAATTTACTGATTGCCATTAGAATTAAGAAAAGAAATGTAAACAGTGAAAAATGAAAATGTTATGTTTATTAAAAAGAATGAAGACACTTGTCACATAATTACAAAGTCTTCTTACATGTGTTTATTAAAGTAATTAACATGTTTACACATGTCTTTGTATTTTAATAAATTTTTATTTAATTCAAATGTAAGCAAAACTTACTTTCTTAAGTTACAAAATGAATAAATGTTTACATAAGTATTTATAAATTTACTTTAAAAAGAAATTATTCTAAAACTAATTATAATTCAAATATAAATATACACCTTATACATGTTATTTAAAATCAAACATTTATATTTATCATTTATAACCATTTTATAATAAGCATTTTTAAAAGAAAACAAAACAAACTTCGTTTAAATTCCCTTTTTAAACTATCTTATTTAAAAGCAAACGATTATATTTGAAAACTAATGAATAAATCTTTAAATTAACTTTTGAAAACATTGATTCTAAAACAAAGCTTCAATCAATAATATTCATACATTATAAATTATCAATTGATTAAATTAAATTTCAAAATAACTCAAATTATAACATATGCAAACATATATATTACGATTTGAAAATTCAATGTTTTATTTAAAACACAAGATCTTATTCACAATATATATATCAAATGTATATATTATGAATAGAATAAAATTTTATTAGATTTGAAAAATAAATCTTATCCATTTTAAATTGTTAGAAAGATATTGATCACAATCATCAGATTAAATATTTATTAACCTAAAAAAAGAATTAATTTATCAGTTTAAATTAAAATTACAATGAAAAATTATCAAACCAGTTAAATTATTTATACAGATTATTAAATTTATATTGCCCAAAATTCCGGGTCGTTACAGTAGTCTTTTACTATTCTAAGTTTATTGAATCCTGAGGCTAGATCCATTTTTGAGAATACCCGAACTGTAATGGCCCATTTTCCGTACCCTTTGAATCGACAATAAACCACACATGTCCAACTCAAATTGCACGAATAAGCAGATCATTAAGGGTAGAAAGAAAATATAGATAGAACAAAATCTCACACGAATGGAATAATATATAATATTGAACAAATATCTTTATAGCGGAAAATTTTAAAATACAATATCTGAGTCTAACCTAGATTCAGCCTGGACAGTTATAACACCTGCCCTTACAAATGCTAAAAAACAAGAAAACAAATGAAATAGATACAGCAAATAATAGAATACATCCATACGATGATGAAGACCTCCGGCTCTCTTTTGGAAACTCCAGTCGTCTTCAATTTAACTTGAAACTACTCGAATCTGACCCAGGTATTAAAAATACCCGGATCAGGCTTGATAAACCAATGTGGGATACTCAAAATTTTAAATGATAGATCATGATGATGTTGTCAAAACCTTTTAAAGAAGGATATTTCATAAGACCGCTCCCACACATAAACACGGACGGGTTTTTACCTTATGATAACCAAAACACTTTTATACCAAAATTCACTTGATATTGCTTTTAATGACATTCCTTTGAAAACACTTTCAAATAAACTTATTAAAATAAGGTAACAATATCTGGACTAAGTCTAAGGTAATATATCCGGACAAAGTCAATGGAATTTATCGAACGGAATATATGATACCAAAAGAGGTAGCTGAAATGTTTGCAAGTCACTGCAGCTATTTTAGGACTACAATCAAAACCATAGATCTCGTATTGGGATTGGATTTCCAACATGATAGGGAAATAGTGGAAAGATCAATCTATATCCACGGCTTACGTTCAAGACTCAGACGTCGTTATACAACAACACCAATGGCTAAAAGGGGAATATAATCTGCGATTAACATCCAAGGAATCGTGCATCGCGCAGCCCTGCCATGAGGCCTAGACGTATCTGGTACCTAGGGTTCAGAACATCTGATAACCCAAATCACTACTATCAGAAATGCGAGCATACATCTCACCACATAGAATCCCATCATAACCAGGGTGTGAAGCTCGTGAGGCTACGATCAATTTCTTCAAAGCCACGCTTTTCATACAAAACCACGATTTGATCATAACAAGTTCCACTTTGAATGACACACTGCCATTCCTTTGATCACTATTTGACTCCTACAAGCATACAACCTCTGAGCTCATATGTCTTAGAGAATGGTGCTAAGCTAAGAGAAGTTGCCATCTCCGCCACCAAGCAGATGTATATTTGTAAAAGTCAAAATTTATGTGTCAGAAATGCAATGTAAGACATTCGTCCGTACAAGTTTGTTCCGGGACTGAACCAAACCTAAGGTACTCTCCTACTACCACTAGTAGTCCTTGAAATCCAAAAAATCTCCACAACGAGAAGACTGCTGCTATAAATAACTCTATAATAGAAGCAACCCAGTGCATGTCACCAAGTAGTCCTCACGCTATGAAGATCCACGGTCTTCAATAATCATCATCTTCAACATGTATTTGCTTTTGAACGTATACATTGGTTTGAAGTGGTTTTCTGATACGAATTACCCAAATCCGACCCTGGTTCCTTCGAAACCAATCATTGCTTTAAAAGATGTCAAGTTCATATGTGGATATCAATCATCAATCAATTACTTCATATTTTATAAATTATCTTTCTTAGATATATTCTTTTTAATTTATTCCATTTTCTTTTCAAGATGATATGGAATCATTGCCTCGTCTATCAAATCATTTGGTTCATTTAAACCTTTCGGGGAATAATTCCAAATAATTTTCTCTTTTATGTTGGAAAACTTTTCCACATCATTCATTTAAATCTTAATCAAAGATTTCTTATATTCAAGTTATAACTTTTAACTTAGGGAAAATATTCCCAAATCATTTATTAAATCTTAATCAAAGATTTCTTTCTTAACTTCAAATCGTATTCTTGCAAATCGAAGATTTTGATCACAAAGCACTACTACCACTTTAAATATGGTAAATTTCACCCCAGGGACTATTGGCGAGTAATCTTGCATCATGAAGATCTTTGTCATCAATGATCTTTGTCTTTAGTATGTTTTATTTCGAAAATTAGTTTGAAGGGGTTTTTGAATAGGAATCACCCAAATCTGATTCTCGGTTTTTCATGCTAATCATTGATATAAGATGCTAAGTGGTTAATTAACATTCAAAAATTTGTTTTTTTTCTTTTATCTTGAAAAATGTTAAATATGATCTATTAGAGCATCCGGGCTTTCATTTTGATATATTCCACCTCTCACCTAAGAAGAGAAAATATAGGCAAGGTAAGTACAGGGCACTGGTTGCTTCATCTCTTACCTTAGTTAAACACCTTGTTTTATATTTTCAGATCTCACAAGCGGGACGAATGTACTAGTCGTTTCTACATATTCAATTATTAGCTTTATTTTGGAACTGATTATAAGATTACAAATTATCTTTTAAACTCTTAATTTTTCTTTTTAAAAACATTCATAATTGATTCTAGAAAAAATCGTTAAGCTTAAACCTTCTTTTAAAAAGTCGTAGAAACGGCAGTAGAAAAGTGCTACGAAAAGTGCTTTATAAGCTTATTTGATTTAAACAACTTTTTAATATTTGAAGTTCATATTTTCCATTCGAAATCTCTTTTAAACCATTTTACTAGATTTATCAAACTTATTTCATATTTTTAATCATTTAAAAATATCATTTATAAAGAAATCCTTTTTTGGATTCCGAACTGCAAAACCGCGATGTTTTAGAAAATTGTTTTGGACAAATTTCAAACTCTACTTGACGAAATATTGATTTTCTTTCTTCTTTGGAAAGCTATGGGTATAATAGACCATAAAATTCTTAGCTCAAAGAATTCCGAGCAATACTCCACTTTGTACACTCATTTGACTTTAATGGGCGAAATCGCGAACTACCGTTATGCGATGCGTCTAATTTCGACTTGTTTTTCAATTTCTTTTAAAATTTGTTGTAAACACTTTTAAATGTTTATAAAACATTTCTAAATCCTTTTAAACTCATTTTGAACAATATTTCCATCATTTCAAACTCATTTTTCATTTCATTTCATATTATAATATTATATTATTGTAATATCATTTTCAATCTTTTAAGATATTTTGAAATCATTAAAAGACTAAATAATTTCCATACATACATTTGTATGGATTTAATTCTCATTTAATTAACTATGCTTACTAACCATTTCGCTTATAATTTATCAAACCAAGTTACCATCCATATCACAAACATATAATCTACCATAATATCAACCAAGTTAACATCCATTAAATCATCCAACATATAAAAAGCTTTTTATGTAATTAACTTGAAATATTTTTAGGAATTATTAACTTAAAATATGAGTACTCGCCTTTAACTTAACCAATTCTTCCTACCAACATTCATATGCGACAACACTTCGCTAGATCCTCTTACCTACACCAAACCATCACGTAAACTTTACCACCATGCTTCAAAGTGCTCGACCACCACCTCTCAAACATCCATAAGGCTCGGCCACAGAAGGTTCTCCACCATACTCCGTTATTTCTTCACTTTTTAGATGCTAAACCACGTTTTGGTGATATTCTGAGGTCTTTGTAAAGTTTGGCGGAGTTTTAACTTTTTTGATATGGTTTCGAAAAAGATAGTAAGGAAAAAAAGAGAAGAAGAAGCCAGAAAAGCTTGAAAAATGAAGAAGAAGAAGTTTAAAAAAGTGAGAAAGTGGATGCTTGTTTATAGAAAAAGTTTTGGATTAAAACAATATTTTGTAAAAAGGCCAAAATACCCTTTACTTGCTTTTTAAGCAACCTTATTTTTTTCAACACTTGACATTAGATTTCAAATCATTACTTCGTGTCATTTTCACTTAAGTATTAAGTAAGGAGTATAATAATTATGTTTGGTTTGATTTGATGTTTACTTTTTTCTTTGAAATGACACGTTTGCCTTTTTGTGCTTACTTTTTGTTAATTACATTCTAGAATTTTCTAAGTATGTTTAGTAAAAGTAAACTTGATTGGTGAATTAATTAACACTTACACTATTTGAATATATGTTTCTATATAAGAAAATAAAGGTGCGACAACATTGCGACAACTTTTAATCGATAAAATGTTGATTTTCGACAAAATGTTTTACGGTCATATTTTGACGTTTTAGTTAAACTATTTATTTAGGTAAACCAAATTTAAAAATAAATTTGTATAATATTATTTAAAAATATGAACACTCTTAAATAAATTAAATTTATTTATTTGACCATTGAAACTTACTTTTTTGAAATTATCATTTTGTCACTTTTGTCGATATAGGTAAATGTTACTATTTTTGTGTATATTTCTCTTTCCAAATCCTATCTAATGTTATTTGAATCATATAATCTTACCTATTTTATAATTAAAATCACTTTAAATAGTAAATTTTAAAGTGGTCACATTCTGGGTTGTCACACTCTCCTCTACTTAAAAGAATTTCGTCCTCGAAATTACCCAAAACAAAAGTTTGATCAAAACATCTATCTTCAAACTTAATTCCATATAATACACATAGATCATCAGTATGAAATATCTTATTCGACCTCCTATTTGAATACACAACTTTATTTTCAAACTAGTATCGATCCCCTAATCCTCTAATCTAGACTTTAATCAGGCTCTTTGCTCGAAAATCTTTGCTTTCCTTATATAGCTCTCAACTATGATAGAAAACTCAAGTATCTAACCATAAACCCACATCAATGTTCATCATCAAGAATCGAGTGATAATTCCTTTTTCGGGCTGGTGTAAAAACCTCAAACTTCTGTACTCGAATCTTAGATCAAAATTTGTGCGATGAAATGATCTACGTATAATATATGCATTTATTAACTTTTAAGAAATTTTCATAAACTTTTATCTTAAGTTCAAACATTTTATAAAGGTGCTTCTTTATATAATCCCTTTAATTATTTATTTCCATATATTTTTAATGAAGGAAAATATTTTAAAGAAACCATTTTTCACTCAAAGGATAACTTATCTTTATAAAAAGTTTTCCCATAATCCTTTAACTCAGTATATTTCTTTTAACACTATTATTTATGAATCATTTCATAAAACTCTTACTTAATTTTATTTCATCTCATAACTTATCCAAATCAATCATATTTAAAAGGCTTAAGTCCGTATCCTTAATTAACGCTAGGGTTGATTAATAAAAAAATAATTACTTTTTAATGAGTTATTATTTTAGTTAAGTGTATAGATAGTTCATGACTTAAATCTATATTTGTATATGTACCTTTACATCCTAAGAGTGTATACAAATCCTAAATTTTAAATTGGTTTTACGTCAATCCGTTTGTCTAACAAATTTAGAATTTGTTGTAATTTAATATTATCCCAAATTCATAAGTTATCAAACTTATTTCTTATTTAATACTATTATTAATTTTCTAGCTTTGAAAAAAAAATTAAAAGCACACATATTTAAATCCTCAAACTTTAAACTCTTTAATTTTCTTTATAATCAGATTTATAATTATCCTTGTCTTGTTTCATTTACTCCAAATATTTCACAATATTTTACCAAAAGTTTTCATATATTTCTTAGCTCTGAGTGAGGTATGATTCAAAAATTTTTGATTAACCAAAATCGTCGGAAATTTCACTTTTTTTTCAATTAGCGATCCAAATTTATCTTTAGTTAAAACACTTTTATAAAGATTACTAATCAATTTATCAGTTAATGATTCACATTATCTCTTTTTAACTTAAGAAAATTATATAGAACGAGTAACTCTAAAACAATCCAAGGAATTGGATACTATCAATAGTATCATATATCCTATTAACAAGAAAAGTAGTACTTAAGAGAAGTGTTTGCCATCCGAACACATCTCTTTCCCATTTTTTGTTTATTTTCGAGCCAATTGAATTAGTTATCATAAAATACTTCCTTTTATTTGAAATAATACCATTTTCAAAATCCTATAGAGATTACTTTATAAATCCTATTTTGTAAGTTCATTTTATCTTATATTAATTAAATTCATTTAAATTTCCACAATTCTTTTACTCGAATTTAAATTTTTATTCCTTTTATATTATTTTTCCTCTCACATAATCATTTTCTGTTATTTATCTTACTTATTTATTCCTTAAACAAATCTTATTATTAAACACCTTATAATCAAATCGTGAAACTTATTTCACAAGGTATTTGTACTTAAACTTTTAAATCGCACAATTGATCAATTTTTGATAGTAACTTAACATGACCTTTTCTTAATTTATTATTTTGGAATAAGCATTAAAGATCTTAATTACCTTATCAGATTTCTTACTTATCGATTATCTTTATTAAATATCTTTTAGTCAAACTATGAAATTCTAATCACAAGATGTTCATATTTAAATTTCACTAATCCCAATTTCTAACTATACAACTTTTCAAAATATATACTTTATACTCAAAATATAATCCTAGGTAAAACTATTACATTTACCAATTTTATACAAAATCAGTGTGTTTGTTCGCCTTGTTTAAATGATTAGGAACCCTCATCGATAACGGTGACCAGGTGCATCGATCCGAATCCATAAATCACTCAATAGATAAATCAATACAAAATAATTTGTTGGCCACTAACAAATACACGCAAATATAAAATACACTCAAACTCATTCTAGGATGTTACAGAACCTATCTCTAATGAGTCACTCATCGTAGGGTATTATTAACCCTATCTCTGATGAGTCTTCACCCAACCAAAGCCAAGGTTCTCGCTTAACCTTCATCTCTGATACTAAATGTAATAGCCTTTTTTTTCATAACCTTTGAATCAACAATAAACCATACATGCCCAACTCAAATTGCTCGAATAAGCAGATCATTAAGGGTAGAAAGTAAATAAAGACAGAACAGAATCTCACACGATGGAATAATATAAAATATTGAACAAATATCTTTATAGTGAAATTTTTAAAAATACAATATCAAAGTCTAACCAAGATTCAACTCGGACAGTTATGACACCAGCCCTTACAACTGCTGATAAACAACAAAACAAATAAAATAGATGTAGCAGATATTAGAATACGTCCATATGATGATGAAGATCTCCAGCTCTCCTTTGGAAACTCCAACTGTCTTCAACTCAACTTAAAACTACTCGGATCTGACCCGAGTATTAAAAATAGCCAGATCAGGCTTGATAAACCAGCGTGAGATACTTGAAATTTTAAATGTATCGATCATGACGATGTTATCAAAACCTTTGAAAAGAAGGATATCTTATAAGACCAAACTCACACATAAATACGGATAGGCTTTTACTTATGATAACCAAAACACTTTTATACCAAAATTCCCCTGACATTATTTTTAATGACATTCCTTTAAAAACACTTTCAAATAAACTTATTCAAATAAGGTATCAATATCTGGACTAAGTCTAAGGTAATATATCCGAACTAGGTCAACGGAATAAAACAAACGGAATATATGATACCAAAAGGGGTAGCTAAAATGTTTGCAAGTCATTACAGCTATTTTGGGACTACAATCAATACCATAGATCTAGTATTGGGATTGGATTTCCAATATGATAGGGAACTAGTGGAAAGATCAATCTGTATGCACGGCTTACGTCCACGACTCAAATGACGTTATACAACAACACCAATGGCTTACCTCCAAGAATGTCTGATAACCCCAATCACTACTATCCAAAATGCAAGCATACATCTGACCACATAGAATCCCATCATGACCAAGGTGTGAAGCTCGCGAGGTTACGATCAATTTTTTCGAAGCCACGCTTTTCATACAAAACTATGCTTTGATCATAATAGGTTCCACTTTAAATTCTACACTTCCATTCCTTTTATCACAATTTGAATCCCATAAGCATACAACATTTGAGCTCATATGTCTCAGAGAAGGGGGTTAAGCTAAGAGAAGTTGCCTTTCCCGCCACCTAGCAGATGTACATTTGTGAAAGTCAAATATTGTGTGTCAGAAATGCAATTTTAGGCATTCATCTATACAAGTTCATTCTGGAACTGAACGAAACCGAAAGTACTCTCCTACTACCACTAGTAGTCCTTACAATCTAAAAGATCTCCACAACGAGGGGACCGCTGCTATAAATAATTCTATAATGGGAGTGACTCAGAGCATGTCACCAAGCAGTCCTCACGCTATGAAGATCATGGTCTTTAATAATAGTCATCTTCGACATTTCTTCACTTTTGAACGTATATATTGGTTCGAAGTGGATTTCGGATAGGAATCACCCAAATCTAACCCTGGTTCCTTCTAAACCAATCATCGCTTTAAAAGATGTTAAGTTCATATGTGGATACCAATCATCAACAAATTACTTCATTTTTATAAAATATCTTTCTTAGATATCTTATTTTCAATTTATTCCATTTTCTTTTCAAGAGTATATGGAATCATTAAGACTCATTTATCAAATCAATTGGTTTATTTAAACCTTTCCTGGAATAATTCCAAATCATTTTCTCTTTTACTTAGCAAAACTTTTTCAAATCATTCATTTAAATCTTAATCAAAGTTTTCTTATATTTAAGTTATTACTTTTAACTTAGATAAAATATTCCCAAATCATTTATTAAATCTTAATCAAAGATTTCTTTCTTAACTTCAAATCATATTCTTGCAAATCAAAGATTTTCATCACAGAGCACTACTGCCACGTTAAATATGGTAAATTTCGTCTCTAGGGACTAGTGGAAAGTAATCCTACATCATGAAGATCTTTGTCATCAATGATCTTTGTTTTTAGTATGTTTTATTTAGAAAGTTAGTTTGAAGGGATTTTCGGTAGGAATCACCCAAATCCGATTCCTGGTTTTCGTGCTAATCATTGATAAAAGATGTTAAGTGGTTAATTAACATTCAAAGAATTTGTTTCTTTTCATTTATCTTAGAAAAACTTAAATACTACATTTTAGAGCATCCGAGCTTTCATTTCAATCTATTCCACACTGCACCTAAGAAAAGAAAATATAGGTCAAGTAAGTATAGGGCACTGATTGCTCCATCCCTAACCTTAGTTAAACACCATGTTTTATCTTCCTAGTTCTCACAAGCTTGACAAATGAACTAGTCGCTTCCACATACTCCGTTATTATCTTTATTTTGGAATTGATTATAATATTCCAAATTATCTTTTAAACTCTTAATTTTTCTTTTTTAAAACATTCATAATTGATTCTTGGACAAATCTTTAAGTTTAAACCTTCTTTTAAAAAGTCGTAGAAACAGAAGCAGAAAAGTGGTACGGAAAGTGCTTTATAAGCTTGTTTGATTGAAACAACCTTTTAATATTTGAAATTCATATTTTCCATTCCCAATCTCTTTTAAACCACTTTACCATATTTATCAAATTTATTTCATATTTTCAGTAGTTTAAAAATGTCATTTATAAAGAAATCATTTTCTGGATTTCGAACTGCAAAACCACGATGTGTTTAGAAAATTGTTTTGGACATTTAAAACTCTACTTGATGAAATGTTGATTTTCTTTCTTTGTCGGAAACTATGGATATAATAGACCGAAAAATTTTTATCATGAAGAATTCCAAACAATATTCCACTTTGTACACTCATCTAACTTTTATGGCGCGAAAAGACGAACTACCGTTATGCAACGCGCCTAGCTTTGACTTGTTTTTCAAGTTCTTTTCAAATTTCTTGGAAACACTTTTAAATGTTTTAAAACATTCCTAAATCCTTCTAAACTCATTTTAAACAATATTTCCATCATTTCAAACTCATTTTTCATTTAATTTCGTATTATAATATTATATTATTATTATATTATTTTCAATCTTTTAAGATATTTTGAAATCATTAGGAGGCTAAATAATTTCCACACGTATTTGTATGGATTTAATTCTCATTTAATTAACTATGTTTACTAACCATTTCTCTTATCATTTATCAAGCCAAGTTATCATCCATTTCATAAACATATAATCAACTATAATATCAACCAAGTTACCATCCATTAAATCATCCAACATATAACAAACTTTTTATGTAATTAACTTGAAATATTTTTAGGAATTATTAACTTAAAATATGAGTACTCACCTGTAACTTAACCAATTATTCCTACCAACATTCATATGCAACAATGCTTAACTAAATCCTCTTAACTACACTGAAGCATCACTTAAACTCTACCACCATGCTTCAAAGTGCTCGACCTCCACCTCTCAAACATCCAAAAGGCTCGGCCACAGCAAGTTCCCCACCATCCTCCATCATTTCTTCACTTCATAGATGCTAAGCCATGTTTTGGTGATGTTCTAAGGTCTTTGGAAAAGTTTGGTGGAGTTTTGACTTTGTTTGATATGGTTTTGAAAAAGTTAGTAAGAAAAAGAGAGAAGAAGAAGCCATTTGTGACGCCCCACCGCGAGACCCGCCTTAGCAAAGAGAATTAACAAGTAATTTTGTCTACTAAAGCGGAGAATAGGGATGGTTAAGGGCAACCATCTATAATTTTGTCTTAAACATCTATCGAATACGTCGATAAATGCAATATGATTTTTCTTTTCAACTAAAGTGGATCAACATACCCAGTAAACGTTTAATCCAAAACTCTAGGTGGCTAACGGATCTATCAGAACAAAATACAATAACTGAATGTAAATCACATCACCGAACAGTAACCAACGTCACATATATATATATATACATATATACACTAATATATGTTTAGGACAATACAATATGAATACAATAAAGGTGGTACACGACCACACCATATACATCGAATCAAATGTAAATACATCAGGGTATGCGAAAGAAATAAACTACTCAAGCGATAGATAAGCTAATGTCCAACATCAACTTCAAGCTAAGCCTAATAGATGATACTTGAAACAACTCGGTCTGACCCGAGTATAAATACACGGTTCCATCTACCTACACAAATCAATCAATATCGATAATATAAAGTAGAATGGATATAGTGATACTTCTTCTCGAATGAGGAGAAGGATTAGATAACTCATAGCTCAATACTTAAGTAACAAACACTACCAAAGTAGCTAAGCACCTCGAAAGAGGTAACTCAAACTCAACACTCGAATAAAACACAAGTGCCTCGTATCATCGGCGATAACCCATAATGAACTCAAACCAACTCTTATAAAACTCAAACAAAACTCAAATATTTCGATGAACCATTACTCCAAAAAGGAGAAAAATCATCTCAATCACAAATAGAAGTCATGAAAGCAACACAAGATAACTCCATAAGAATGTGAGATCTCAAACTCATAAGTAAGCCAAGACGGCTAAATCTCACACATACATCTCAATCTTAAAAGCTCATGGAACTCGATATGAATTCAAATTCATAAAATCTCAAACTCAATAAAGAATTCGATGCAAGTTCAAAACTTAAAAAACCTTAACACTAGTGCACCAAAAATGGCGAACTCAATACTCAAAAAACCTGGATTGGCCAGAACCCTAATTACAATGTCGAAGCAATGTTGTATGTGCTAAACTCAAACGGCCGAAGCCTTAGACAAGGTCGCTAACAGCTCCTAAAGCAGTTCGTCCTCATGACAAGGTCGTTAAAACCTTTCCAAGCCATTTTGTCAGCCCTAATAAGGTCGTTAACACCTCCCAAAGCAGTTCGTCCTCATGACAAGGTCGTTAACACCTCTCAAAGCAGTTCTGCTAGGTAAACATCGTGAATTTTTCATAAACTCACGGATAGAAACCCAAAAAGTGTTAACGTGTGTCCCCTACCACACGTTCGCACTAAGTGATTTACTAGTCGCTAGTCGATGCCACAATAGGAACATCATAAAACTTAGAAAATCTTATCTCGCCTCGTCTCATTGGCAAGTGATAAAGAGATGCCATACTCATGTCAACTCATCTATAAGAATTAAATGGCATCATAACTTATCTCATCTCCTCGACAAGTGAAAACATCGTGATGGTTCCTCATAAACCATAAATCTCGAAATATGAAATCATATACTCAAGACTTGCCTTATATCATTGGCAAGTAAATAAAACATCGTGATGGTTCTCATCGGCCATACTCCTACATAGGAGATCTCAAACCATAATACTTGCTAAATATTTGTCATCTTAAATCAATAAATCAGAATTATAAAACTAAAAATACACCATAAAATTGGAAATCATCTCATAATCAATAATCTCAAATTGCTTCAATCGTACAAGTCCAAAATTAACCGAAATAGTAAACGCACATGTCACATACCACGTGTTTTACTAAATCTTTTAATTCTCTTACTCTTACATTCGAATAGTGTAAAAGTGCATGTTTTATATATAAAATAGTTTACTAGAGAAAACAAGCTTCTAAAACTTTTTCCTGAAAAGATTGATAAAACCAATATTTGAAATTCCTTTATTGTAGAAAATAAATAGATTTTATATATTAGAAAAATAATTTTAAAATACTTTATAATAATAATTTGAAATTTCCATTTATGTCAAAAATCACTTCAAAAATGGTTTAGTGAAAACATGCTCGAAAACAATGAAAACAAGGAAGATAACTCAAGACCGATAACTTGAGTTCAATACGATTTCAATTCAGATTTAACCCAAAATCAATTCAAATTATATTTGAATTTGAATTTCAAATTCTCCAAATATAGCTAGCCTATTGATAGGCATCATAGCTCTCAAAACATCCCAAAACAACATCAAAATTGAATAAGAATGAGAGAGAAAATAAACTAATACAATTCTCGGGTTAATAGTTGTTATTGCTGTCATTTTGCTCTCAGGACAGCAACAAACAAACACAGTTTTGACCAGGGTAACTTCAAAATTTCAAAAAACTCAGAACATGAAACTTTTAGCACAAACTCTAATCTTTCTTTAACATCCAAAATTATTGAATTTGGATAAGAAACGTGAAAGAAATGTCCAAAACAAATTTTAGATCAACAATCATTGTTGCTGTCGTTTTGCTCTCAAGATAGCAGCAAACAAATACAGTATAGACCAAGCAAACATAAAAATTTTAAGAAATACAAAACATGAAACTTTTAGTACAAAGTTTAAGCTTTTCGAAACATGTAAGATTATTGAATTTGCATAATAAATGAAAAGGATATGATAAAAATAGTTTAGCAGTCTGAATTGCAATACCTTTTTCATTTTGGTCTCGGGATGGCAACAATCAAATACATTTTTGACCAAACTAGCTTTAAAATTTAGAAAAACTCAAAAGATTAAACTTTTATAACAAAGTCTAAGCTTTATGAAATATCTAAGATTATTGAATTTTGACAAGAAGTGAAAATGTTATGATAAATATAGTTTAGGGGTCTGAATTGCAATACCTATGTCATTTTGGTCTCAGGATAGCAACAATCAAACACATTTTTGACCAAACTAACATCAAAATTTAAGAAAACTCAAAATATAAAACTTTTAGAACAAAGTCTAAGCTTTTCGAAACATCTAAGATTATTGAATTTGAATAAGAAATGAAAAGGTTATGACACAAATAGTTCAGGGGTCTGAATTGCAATACCTCTGTCATTTTGGTCTCGGGATAGCAACAATCAAACACCTTTTTGACCAAACTAACATCAAATTTTAAATAAACTCAAAACACTAAAGTTGCATAAAATAATCTAATCTTTCTGGAACATAAAGAATCATCAAATTCGGACAAAAACGTAAAAGACATGCACAAATTACCAACAGAGTTTAGCATAGAAAGTCACAATTTTTCTGTGATAGGGAAGCGAGTTTGAATTCGATTTTCCAACCCTCTATGCTAAAAAAATTCGAATGTGTTGAACATGAAAGTTATCACTTTTCAAGCTTTCTAGAACTTCAAAGAAAATCAAATTTTGATTTAAAATGAGAGAGATATGCCTAATTTATTGACTCTGAGTCACAAATAAACATGCAACAGACCAAAATTGAGATTTCAATATTGAAATCTCAATCTAAGCTAGAAAATGTGAGTTTTGATACTCACCTTAGATTATTTGCAGCAAATCTACAGTAACTAAAGAGCAGTTTGGAAGCGTTGGCCTTGATTTAGAGCTAGAAACCTATAGAAGAAGGAGGAACAAACGTGCAAATAGAGAATAGAAAGTAACAAACAATATCTATCCTTAAACATAGAATCGATAATATATTGGAGATTTTGATATTGATTACCTGTATTTAACTTTTATTTGTTAGCTTTTTCTTTCTTAATTTAACTAATTAGAGCAAGCTTTTTTTTTTGATAAGGAGAAGCCATTAGTTTTCATTTACTATTCTTTTTTTGGAGAAGAAGAGAAAAAAGATGAAAGAGAGAAAGAAAACTGCATATAACATGTTTTTTCTCTTTCTCCCTTCTTGAAACTTCTAGAATTATGTTAAGGATCAAACCATATACCCAAAAGGCCCAAAACTATCCTTAGTGAAAATTTACAAAGTAAATACACATATTTTCACTTATTTACCCAATACACACATCATCTTAATTTAAAACCAAATAAAACTTTTACAACAAAAGTGTATGCAAACAATTTTTTTATTACAAAATATAATTTATTTTAATGATAAAAATTTATTTTATCATTCAAATTACACAATTTTGCACAAATATTACACAAAACTTTATTTTAACTCTAAAAATTTCCCAAAAATTATTCTCTTGCCTAATAAAATATAATAACTCATTTCAAACTTAATTTTATAACCAAAACACATTTTTAAACCAAATTCCATCTTTATATTTAAAATTAATTACTTCTTTTAAAAATCATTAAAAGAAGTAAATAGCAATAATTTACAAAATTATTGCATTAACTCTAAATAAAACATATTTCCTCATTTTTTATTAACTCAAACCATCTTGATAAAGTTTCCAAAATTCTATTATCTCATTTTATCCTCAAATATATTATTTATCCTCAATAAACAATTTAAATTTCTCATTAGTTATTAATTTACACAATTAAATTTTAACTGCCGTTATAATCTAATATTCTAAGGTAATCGCTAAAACCAGGGTTGTTACAGACTCCTCCTTACAAAAATTGCGTCCCTACAATTTTCTAGAAAAAGAGCCGTAAACAACATAAAAGATATAATCATCGAAGAATAAAGACAAGCTCGAATTCCAAACCATTCATACTCTCAATATAGAATGGTAGATAGAAACAAGGAAAAACTCACTTGGTTAAATCAATGGCCCATCATATGCAAATATAGTTATTAGCAAACCATCTAATTTTCCAAGCAACTCGGAAGAATTTCGAAGATCTCCCGTCTTTGAATTAAAAGTCAATAAGATGCTCAACAAATAATCAATCGAAAATGATTGATTACTAAAAACTCTTTGAATAGAGTCGGGATCAAACTCACTCAAACCTGAACTCTAAGCAATAAAGAAGACCATCAACAAGATTTTCTGCATAGTAATACAGAAAGAACATCCTCACAACAATATAAACACAATAGACAAGATGAATAAATCATGAAATGATTTCTTACAAGGCCATCAAATTCGAACGACCGCGAAAATGCATGACATTGATATTAACTCAAGGATAGAATATACTCAAGAAACAAGGATATAAGCTCAAATTACTTTTCAATCCAAGATATTTAGAATTTCTAAATCTCAACATCTTTTAAATTTTAAATCTCAATTTTCAACATTTGAAAATTTTCAAACTCTTTACTACATTACTTAGTAAGTAATTTAAAACTCAAATTAAAAATCCAAATTTCTTCTCTTACTTCAAAATTAATTTCCAAAGAAATTTGTAAATCCATAATAATATTCCTCAAAATAAATTAAAGGTTTATATTCTCTTTACTCTTTTTATTAAACCACATAAATAGTTTTAAAAAAACAATCTTCAAATTCTCTTATAACTCTTCTCTTAAAACATCCAATGTATATAATATAGATTCTAAAATCTCAAAATATACTTTCAATAAATTATAGCTCAAGAATATTCTCACTTATTCTCATCTTAATAATTTCAAAATAAATAAATGTCATTGCCTCGCCATTGAATCTCTAATAAATAGATATATCCGTTGGTTGCAGTCGATCGAACAACCAAAACTGCCTCGTCGCTCTGTTACTCGTCTCTAAAATCAATGACTGCAATTACCATCCAAAATAAATTTAATATATAATATCAAAACCTTATTTTCAAAATCTCAATTTTTAAAACACAAACCATCGTGTCTGACTGCCTCATCGTAGAATTTAGGAGATTCCTATCGATAATGTTGATCCAGCATATCGACCAGAACTCTTAACTACGCGATGGATAATCCAACACTCTCAAATTATTTCTATAAAAGACATGCTACACATGTAAATATATTCTCAAAATATTCTTTGACTTTTTTTTAAATATCTCAAAGCTCAAATTTCTCTTTAAAACTCCTATTTATATAGCTTCAAAACCCATACCCAAACCAACGAACATTAAGAGAATGCATCGAGATATTTGCAGAGTACTCGATTCTTAAAATCAACAGAAGGAGATAGAGTGTTCATTAATCTTACGATGTCACAACCCACTCCCAAAAATCATCAAGATACAGGATAAGCAAGATATTCTTCTCGAAGGAGAAGAAGCACACAATCCACGAATCTCTACTTCAAACGGAGTAATGCTACAAAGGATAACATTGATTGAGTATCTGAAAAGAACACTCAAACGAAGTTGAATGATAAACTCAATCAAACTCGAACAATCTAGAAACTCACCGCATTCCTTAATGGATATCCTCATGGAAGGATAACCGAAGAGCTAAGAGCCAAGAATAAGGTTACCTCAACACTCGATTGCCCAATTGGATGTCAAATCCAAACTGACTCACAAAACTCAACAAAGTCAACTTGACTGGAATTCAAGATCTATCATTAACATCTCGATACTCAAGAGTGATTACATAAACTTAGAAATCATCATTAACATTCCATAGTGATAGAAATAATAAACCAATCAACTTAGGATGCCTAAATAAATATAGGTACCTATAACAACAAAAGGATCGGACTTAACATCAAATAAGTCAATCCATCTCAAATCAGATACATCTTAAGATAGTGAGTAATAAACAAAAACTCACTAAAGCAGCAACAAATAGAAAACTCTGAATGCTAACAACAAGCCAATCGTTGTGGATCAATTCAATAGGATTCACAACCCTCAAAGGAATGCAACTAGAATGCTCAAAGAAATCAATCAGCTCCATCGATACGAATTCACATGTATCAAAAAAATAAGAATAGAATAATCCCAAATAAGATTATTTATAGGATAAGATGACATCAAACTCTATTATGGAATACTACGGAATACAATATATATATATATATATATATATATATATATATATATTCCTAGACATATTCCATCTCAACAATCCCAAAACTTGAAAAAGAATCAAGGCTCGATTTGAAAACAAGCTCAAATAAAGGACAATGATTCACTCGTATTGTACTTCGATGTATCATGATATACGTAATTTTCTGTGTTTATTCTACTTTGTTTCGAACACAGATTTGATACTAAACTGTAACACCCTACCTTGAGACCCACCTTAGCAAAGAGAATTAACAGGTAATTCCGTCTACTAAAGCGGAGAATAGGCCTGGTTAAGGGCGATCATCTATAATTTTGTCTTAAACATCTACTGAATACGTTGATAAATGCAATATAATTTTTCTTTTCAACTAAAGTGGATCGACATACCCAGTAAATTCTTAATCCAAAACTACAGGTGGCTAACGGATCTATCAAAACAAAATACAATAATTAAATGTAAATCACATCATAGAACGGTAACCAATGTCATATATATATATATATATACATGTACACGCTGATACATGTTTAGCACAATACAATATGAATACAATAAAGGTGGAATACGACCATACCGTATACATCGAATCAAATGTAAATACATCAGAGTGTGCGAAAGAAATAAACTACTCAAGCGATAGATAAGCTAATGTCCAACATCAACTTCAAGCTAAGATTGATAGATGATATTTAAACAACTCGTTCTGACCCGAGTATAAATACACAGTTCAGTCTAGCTACACAAATCAGTCAATATCGATAATATGAAGTAGAATGTATATAGTGATACTTCTTCTTGAATGAGATGAAGGATTAGATAACTCATAGCTCAATACTTAAGTACAAACGCTACCTAAGTGACTAAATACCTCGAAAGAGGTAACTCAAGCTCAATACTCAAATAAAATACAAGTGCCTCACATCATCGGCGATAACCCATAATGATCTCAAATCAACTCATATAAAACTCAAGCAAAACTCAAATGGTTCGATAGACCATTACTCCAAAAAGGAGATAACTCATCTCAATGACAAATAGAAGTCATGAAAGCAACACAAGATAACTCCATAAGAATGCGAGATCTCAAACTCATAAGTAAGCCAAGACGGCTAAATCTCACATATACATCTCAATCTTAAAAGCACATGGAGCTCGATATGAATTCAAACTCATAAAATATCAAACTCAATAAAGAAGTCTATGCAAGTTCAAAAATCAAAAAATCTTAACACTAATGCGTCAAAAACAGCGAACTCAAAACTCAGAAAACCCGAATTGGCCAGATCCTCGATTACAATTCCGAAGCAATGCTGCACATGCTAAACTCAAATGGCCGAAGCCTTAGAAAATGTCGCTAACACCTCCCAGAGACGTTCGTCTTCATGACAAGGTCTTTGACACCATTCCAAGCCATTTTGTCAGCCCTAACAAGGTCGCTAACACCTTCCAAAGTAGCTCGTCCTTATGACAAGGTTGCTAACACCTCTCAAAGTAGTTCTACTAGGTGAACATCATGAATTTGTCATAAACTCACGGATAAGAACCCGAAAAGTGTTAATATGTGTCCCATACAACACGTTCGCACTTAGCGGTTTACTAGCCGCTAGTCAATGCCACACTAGGAACATCATAAAACTCAGAAAATCGTATCTCACCTCGTCTCATTGGCAAGTGATAAAAAGACACCATACTTGTCTCATATCATCTATAAGTATTAAATGGAATCGTAAACTGTCTCATCTCCTCGACAAGTTAAACATCGTGACGGTTCCTCATAAACCATAAATCTCAAAATATGAAATCATATACTCAAGACTTTCCTTATATCATTGGCAAGTTAATAAAACATCGTGATGGTTCTCATCGACCATACTCCTACATAGGAGATCTTAAACCATAATACTTGCCAAATATTGGCTATCTTAAATAATTCCAATAAATGGGAATTATAAAACTCAAAATATGCCGTAAAATGGCATAACATCTCAGAATTAATAATCTCAAATAGCTTCGGTCGTACAAGTCTGGAATTAACCGAAATAGTAAATGCACATATCTCATACCACGTGTTTTACTATATCATTTAATTCTCTTTCTCATACGTTCGAATAGTGTAAAAGTGTATGTTTTGTATATAAAATAGTTTACTAGAGAAAACAAGATTCTAAAACTTATTCCCGAAAAGATTAATAAAACCAATATTTGAAATTCCTTTATTATAGGAAATAAATAAATTTTATATTAGAAAAATAATTTTAAAATACTATATAATAATAATTTGAAATTTTCATTTATTTCAAAAATCACTTCAAAAATGGTTTAGTGAAAACCATGCTCGAAAACAATGAAAAACAAGGAAGATAACTAAAGACCGATAACTTGAGTTTAATATGAATTCAATTCAAATTTAACCCAAAATCAATTCAAATTCTACTTAAATTTGAATTTCAAATTCTTCATATATAGCTAGCCTATTTATAGGCATCATATCACTCAAAATATCTCAAAACAACATCAAAATCGAATAAGAATGAGAGCAAAAATAAGCTAAATAATTCTCGGGTCAATAATTGTTATTGCTGTCGTTTTGCTCTCGGGACAGCAACAAACAATTACATTTTTGACCAAGGTAACTTCGAAATTTCAGAAAACTCAAAACATGAAACTTTTAACACAAACTCTAAGCTTTCTGAAACTTCTAAAATTATTTAATTTTGATAAGAAACGTCAAAGATATGTCCAAAAACAATTCGTAGATCAACAATCGTTGTTGTTGTCGTTTTGCTCTCAGGATAGCAACTAGAAAAGACAATTTACACCAAGTAAACATCAATATTTCAAGAAACACAAAACATGAAACTTTTATTACAAAGTTTAAGATTTATGGAACATCTAAGATTATTGAATTTGGATAAGGAATGAAAAGGTTATGATAAAAGTAGTTCAGGGGTATGAATTGCAATACCTCTGTCATTTTGGTCTCGGGATGGCAAAAATCAAACGCATTTTTGACGAAACTAACATCAAAATTTTAGAAAACTTAAAGCATAAAAAATTTATAAAAAATTTGAAGATTTACGAAACATTTAAGATTATTGAATTTTGATAAGAAATGAAAAGGTTATGATAAAAATAGTTCAGGGGTCTGAATTGCAATACCTCTGTCATTTTGGTCTCGGGTTATCAACAATCAAACACATTTTTGACCAAACTAACTTCAAAATTTAAGAAAACTCAAAACACGAAACTTTTAGAACAAATTCTAAGGTTTTTGGAACATCTCAGATTATTGAATTTGAATAAGAAATGAAAATATTATGACACAAATAGTTCAGGGTACTAAATTGCAGTACCTCTGTCATTTTGGTCTAGGGATAGCAATAATCAAACACATTTTTGACCAAATTAACATTAAAATTTCAGAAAACTCAAAACATGAAAGTTATAGCAGATAATCTAAGCTTTTTACAACATTAAAAATCATCAGTTTCGAATAAAAACGAAAAAGATATGCACAAATTACCAACAGCGTTTAGCATAGAAAGTCACAGTTTTACAGTGACGGGGCAGCGAGTTTGAATTTGATTTTGCAACCATCTATGCTAAAAAAATTCGGAAGTGTTTAGCACGAAAGTTATCGTACTCTTTTTTCAAAAAAAAAAAAAAATCAAATTCCGATTTAAAACGAGAGAGGTATGGCTAATTTATTGATAGCGAGTCACAAACAAACATGCAATAAACCAAAATTGAGATTTCAATATTGAAATCTCAATCTATGCTAGAAAATATGAGTTTTGATAATCATCTTAGATTATTTGCAGCAAATCTACAGTAAACTAAAGCAATTTGGAAGCTTTGGCCTTGATTTGGAGCTAGAAACCTATAGAAGAAGGAGGAACAAACATGCAAACAGGGAATAGAAAGATACAAACAATATCAATCCTTAAACATAGAAGTGATAATATAAATGGGAGATTTTGATACTGATTACCTTTATTTAACTTTGATTTGTAAGTTTTTTCTATCTTAATTTAATTGATTAAAGTAAGCTTTTTTTGATAAGGAGAAGCCATTATTTTTCATTTACCATTGTTTTTTTGGAGAAGGAGAGAAAAAGAATGAAAGAGAGAAAGAAAACTACATACGACATTTTTTTCTTTCTCCCTTCTTAAAACTTCTAGAACTGTGTTAAGGATCAAACCCTATACCCGAAAGGCCCAAAACTACACTTAGTGAAAATTCACAAGTAAATACATATATTTTCAATTATTTACCCAATACACACACCATCTTAATTTAAAACCAAATAAAACTTTTACAACAAAAGTGTATGAAAACAAATTGTTTTTGTTACAAAATATAATTTATTTTATTGATAAAAATTTATTTTAATGATAAAAATTTATTTTATCAATTAAACCTTATTTTTATGTAACACAATTTTATACAAATATTACATAAAACTTCATTTTAACTCTAAAAATTTCACAAAAATTATTCTCTTGTGTAATAAAATATAATATTTCATTTCAAACTTAATTTTATAACCAAAACACATTTTTAAACCAAATTCCGTCTTTATATTAAAAATTAATTACTTCTTTTAAAAATCATTAAAAGAAGTAAGCAACAATAATTTACAAAATTATTGCATTAACTCTAAATACAACACATTTCCTCATATATTTTTTATCAACTCAAACCATCTTTATAAAGTTTTCAAAATTCTATTTTCTCATTTTATCCTCAAATATATTGTTTATTCTCAATAAACAATTTAAATTACTCATTAATTATTAATTTACACTATTAAATTATAACTGCCATTATAATTTAATATTCTAAGGTAATCGCTAAAACCAGGGTTGTTACACCATTAAAGTATGGAAGAAAAGCTTGAAAAATGAAGAAAATAAGCTTAAAAAGGTGAGAAAGTGGATGCTTATTTATAGAAAAAGTTTTGGATTAAAATAATAATTTGTAAAAAGATCAAAATACCCTTTATTTACTTTTTAAGCGACCTTATTTTTTCAACACTTAATGTCACGATCCGAAATCCAACGTTCGAAAATCGACATCAAATACCTCACTTGTATTCGACTATCGGAGATTCAAACGTTGAACTCTGGTTCGAATGGAGCTTATAACAACATTAGATGAAAATAAATAGCGGAAACAAAAGATGATTCCATTAATCACAACACAAATACAACATTGATACAATATTCATTCCAACATTTATCACCAACATCAGAGTACTACACATAAGATACAACAAAATGGTAACTCTACGGCGGAACAACAAAATTATCACAACTTCAAGAGAGCCTTCAAAAGAAAGAGAGCGATAGCGAGATTCCAAACTAAGCACCTTTAGATCCATAAAGCTTCCAAAAGATCTCCAAGTCAAAAGCTTTCAAAATTCGATAGCTTCCAACCCAAATGACTTCAAAATCCAAGCTAGCTCCAAAACACGAATAACCTGCTTCTAGGCTGCCCACGTGGAAATTATGGGCACCCAGAGTTTAGGAAGGGAACAATAAACTCCGGGTCAGTCATGAGATTGGTATGTGTAAACAAAAACAGTTGTTTATACAAAAACAGTTTATAAAATAAAATCTGTTCATGCTTTTGGAAAATGAAACTACCACAAGGCCTCGCGGCACACACAAAATGCAATCGCACACTTGAGGGAGATTTCTTCTTATGCTAGTCAAAAATGGTTAATACGATAAAACTCTTTGACATTATTATTAGTGCATAGTGTAGAAAACATTTCAAAGTATAATATTAATTTTAGCCAGCATACGTACCATTATAGTATGCCTACTATAGATACCATGTAAAATGGAAGGTTCTACAACTAAAACCATACAAGGTTCGTATTGGTGATTGGACTTCCAACAAATGGTCAGGCTAAGCAACTTCTTGGGCCACATGGGTACGCCTCTGGAGGGACTCCCCGAGAACCTAACCGGAACTCTACCAACACAAGGACGGGTTACCTTTCTACCTAGTTAACTACTACACGAGTATACCATCCCCCGGACGTAACCGGCCTTTATCCGGGGCCCCAACAACAACAACCACACAACAACATAATTGCAATAACCACATAAGTTAAGTATCTGGGCTCCATACCATGATACCACTTCTATCCAGAAGGAAATGCACATACCCTAAGGGGCGCTACCCCTAATAACCTTGCTGCATCCTTCCTGTTTCAACCATTTCCGAGTTGTGAGGTTCGACGAAGTCTCGTCCATAAAGCTACGCTTTTCATAAAAGCCATGCTTCGATCAATAAATGATCAGCAGCACTCAGCATGCCATACTACCAAATTGGGAGTACATTACTAATAACCATCAACTACATAGCCTCTGAGCTCGTATGTCTCAGAGAAGGGTGTTAAGTTAAGAGAATAAATTCTCCACCACCAAAAGAAATGTATTGGAAATAAATCAGCTTTATATCTCAAAGTGTAATGTCAGACATATTACCATACAAGTCTGTTTCGGGTTTGAACAGGACCGAAGGCACTTCATCCAATAAAGGAAGAAGCCCTTGCAATCCAGGCATTCACAATCCCGATCGGACTCCCCATCACATATGAAGATCTCTATACCAGAGCAACCCAGTGTAGAGTCATTCGACAGATTATCCTATGATTCTCGAAGACACCCGGTCTTTACCACCGTCTTCAATTGCTATCCATTTCATCATATCACTATTCGGAATGGATTATATGACACAAAGTCCTCTCCCGGCTAAAACGAATAATGATCACTTAATTTAAAACATGTGGATATATCAATCACAAAGATTCACTATTAAGGTTCGATGTGGGTTTCGGACAACCAACTGAAATCCGACTCCCTATCGCATCGAAATTCAATTGACGGTTTATGGGCCAATGGTTTTTCAAATTCACACACAAACAAATCACAGATATCACAGCTCAACACAAAGCAATTCATATCACATGGTATCACAATCACATATCAGAGGTATCAATCAATACAAAGCATTCAATAATAATCAATTATCTACAATTAAAATGAATTAATCGTGCGATTATAATTAATTAATCACATAATTATATTCATTAATTATCCTTAATTGAAGATTAATTATTCTTAATTTTAAATTAATTAATCCTTAATTATTTATTAATTAATCCTCAATTATTAATTAATTAAATCCTTAATTACCTTCATTAATTAATTGTTCCTTAATTAATTATTTTAACTAATTAATCTTTAATTATAAATTAATCAACTTTAATTAATAATCAATTAACTTTAATTAATTATTCTTTAATTATTAAGCAATTATAAATCATTAATCTTAATTAATTATTTAATTATTATAAAAATCTTTACTTAATAAACTTATTATTAATTATCATTAACACATTAATTCAAAAGATTAAGGTTAATAAAAAATAACATTTCATCTTAATCATAATAATTAATTTAACAATTAATGTAATAAAATTAAATAAATTAAAACATAATTACTTTAAAAATATCTTACTTAAAACTTTTATTAACTCAATACTAAAATTAAAACCATTATTTAAAATTTAGATTAAAATGTTTAAAATTTTGAATTTTGTTTTAAAGTCAAGAAAACTGTTTTGTATGACAACCCGAGAACTACTTCAAGTATCACCCGGGCTACATGCCTACTTGCTTCGAGTTTTTTCCAAAACCCACCCATATTCCTTCTCAAAACCTTAATTTTTGTTTAAGTTTTATAAAACCCGATACACACCCCAAACTACCCGAGCCAGGTCTCGAGCCAGTGATGCAATTACCCGAAGATAACATCGAGTCACAACTCTTCCTCAACAAATAATGTTTCCAGATACAACTTCTTGGCCATGCACATGCACAGAGACTCTGGTGAACTTCGATCGATGTCGCAACCTTTGACGAGTCGGCGACAACCACCATCAGTAACCAAAGACCCAGAAATGCATAACGTCGACGAACATGATATTTTACTAATTTCCACAAACTAGAACGAACTTCGTTCCCCTAATTTGATTTGCTTCATCGCCATAGGCCATTAGAGGCCACGAAATTTTTGTCAGACCATCGCCAAACTCCAACACATCGATCTCACGCACCCCAGTGTGGTCCGATTCGACCTAGACGACGCCATTGCCTCGAGATACGATCAACAAAAATACCAAGCTAAAACACTAGATCGACTCCGATCACCATCCACGATGTATTGTAAATTCACCTCACATTTTTCTCGAGCTCGTCGACCACCCAATCACCTCTGGAAGCAACCCCGTCACCCAATAGCTCACTGATCACCAGAACTTCGCCACAAACTAATTTCCGTTTATCTTGCAAATACTACCTCAATTCAAAACTAAAAATCCTGATTTTAGATTTAAAAATCATTGTTTTCGAAATTGATTTGGATGATGTAAATTAATCTTAAATCCATGCAAGTTGAAAAATTGGATAGCCAAGTTGTGATGCCCCACCCTGAGACCCATATTAACAAAGTGAATTACATAGTAATTCTGTCTACTAATACGGAGAATAGGGATGCTTAAGGGCGACTACCATAGTCTTGCATTAGATAAGAGCTAAGTACGTCGATATTTATACTCCTTTTTTTTCATTGCGTCTCGATAATTAGACATACTCAATTCCTCTCTGATACACTACTATGGTGGCTATAGGATTGATTTAGAAATAAAACATAATAACTATCAATTAAAAGTCACAGAACAGCAACACAGAAATGATACATATGAATACATACATTGAATGCAATACAACATGCCACTAGTGGTATACAACCACAATATATACATACATTCCCCACAAAAGAATATATATACATCAAAAGTTCCCAACAGAAAGACTACTACGCAAAATCTATGCTATATCCCAAGTTGATGGTGAAGTCCATAAGGTAAAGCAAGCTAAGAGTCCAACTACTTAACTGCAACTCGGTCTGACCCAAGTAATAAATACATGGGTCAGGCTAGCTAGAACTTGATATTAGTATAAGATAAGAGGGATATAAGTGCGTAAGGGAATTCATCCTTTAACTATAAAGGATGGGTACAAGTATAGTATAATCTCAATGCATGGAATATGTTCACCAAGGGTTGTCGCATGAACAGGTTTAATTCAACATAAGAAACTCATACTTAATGGCATTCAACTCAAATACAAGGAATCATATGAAAGTCATGAGAGAAACTCATTAAAATTCCAATATGAATCTCATGGAACTCAAGATAAAGTTCAAATATCGTAAAAATGAAATCACTATATATAACATCTCATGTAGCACTAGGCTATCGATGTAACAAAAATATCTCAAAATAGTGAAATCATATAAAACTCAGAAAATTCAAAAACCCCGGATTGGCCAGATCCCTGATTGCAAAGTTGAAGCAATGCTGCACATGCTAGACTCTAGTCCAGTACTATTTATAATTAGGTACCTAACTCGTGGACCCGAAGGTCATACTCATGGTGACCGATGTCACATAACTCGTGGTGACCGAAGTCACATAGCTCATGGTGACCGAAGTCACATAACTGTGGTGACCGAAGTCACATAACTCAGATGACCCGAAGGTCTATAGCACTGGCATACTCGTGGATGTGTCACAAACTCTCGGAAAGGAACTCGAAAAGTGTTAGTGTGCGTCCCATACCACATGTTCTCACTAAACAGTTTACTAACCGCTAGTTTGCACCAGATCATAAAAATAAAATCTCAAACATCAAAAATCCCATAATACTCATATATCTTGCCTCGTATCATTGGCAAGTGAAAATAAATCTCATAGTAGTTTCTCATAACCCATAATTCCCGTAAGAGAAAAATCTCATCTCAAGACTCGCCTCATCTCATCAGCGAGTAATACAACATTTATAAGTAGTTCTCATCGATTTCCTATAATAGGAGATCTCGAACGTCTCAACAAGTAAAATATTGGCTGAAATTTTTTTTAAGCTCAACAATCATTGTGTTGTCATTTCGATCTCGGGATAGCAACAATCAAACGCATTTTTAATCAATATAACTTCAAAATTTCAAAAAAATCACAACATGAAACTTTTAGAACAAATTCTAAGCCTTTTGGAACATCTAAGATTATTGAATTTGTATAAAAAAAATGAAAAAGTTACGCTTAAAATGGTTCAGAGGTCTAAATTCAACACTGCTGCATTTTGATCTCGGGATAGCAACAATCAAATGCAGTTTTGATCAATATAACTTCAAAATTTCAAAAAAACTCAAAACATGAAACTTTTAGAACAAATTCTTAGCTTCCTGGAACATCAAAGATTATTTAATTTGGATAAAAATTGGAAAATTTACGCTTAATTTTGTTTCAGATTCAACAATAGAGCAAATAATAGTTTTGCTCTCGGGATTGCAATAGAAACACCCAAGTTTGAAAAGATAACTTCAAAATTCTGAAAAGCACAAAACATGAAACTCGTAGTATATGATCTAAGCTTTCAAAAAAAACAAAAATTTTCTAATTTGGTTAAGAAACGAAAGAGTTATGCTTAATTTAGTTTCAGATTCAACAACAGAGCAAATAATAGTTTTGCTCTCGTGATTGCAATAGAAACGCTCCAATTTTAAACAGATAACTTCAAAATTCTAAAAAACACAAAACATGAAACATGTAGTATATGATCTAAGATTTCCAAAAAATATTAAATTCTAAAATTTGGTTAAGAAACGTAAAAGTTATAGCAAAATTAGTTTCAGCCACAATCATGAAACAAATATTACAGTAGTCATTTTTTTCCAGCAAATTCACCACTGTAAATCATCATTAACCGCATGAATCCAAAATAGAAAGCATGAAGAAACCCTCATCTTGGATATGCAGCGAAGTTTGGGTTGAAAGCTTCTCCAGTTTGGATCAATTTGATGATTTTGAGGTTCCTTTGTTAGCTTCAGCATTTAAAAAGTTGAAACAAGAACATGCAAGAACAAAAGAGAAAGTTATACACAACTCATATCTAATTCTAGCATTTTGATGATATAATTCTGTAGTATTGGTGGCGATTAACTTCTATTCTCCTACTTTGGTGATTTCTTCTTGAATTAGCAGCAAATTGTGTGAAAATTTTGTTTTAGTTGAAGGTAGCCATGATTTTTTTTCAATTTACTCTAAGTTTGCTCTTTTTTTTATGAGGAAGAAGAAGAACTAAACTACGTACAGTAGTTTGTTTCTCACCAGAAACATCCAGATAATGGATTTTAGGTTTTAAAACCTAACCTAAAAAGCCCGAAGCAATATTATTTAGAGAAAATGCAAGGCTATATATATGTATTAGGCTATTTTACCTTAAATTCACATATTTCTCAATATAAACTCAAACAAAAATATATGCAAGCAATTGTTATGAAACAAAAAAAAAATTATTTACACAAAATAAAATTTATTTCAATAATAAAACGTTGTTTTCATAAATAAAACCATATTTTTGACAATATTTTACAATTTTCAAATTTTAGTGTAAAAACACTAATTTTAAAGCATAACTTGTTCAAAAATCATTTTCATTGTCAAATAAGTTATAACAAAACATTGTAACTCTTTTAAAATAACAAAATATTATTTTAAACAATATTCCATCTTTTAATTTTAATAGAATACATATTTTCTGCATATTTCTTCGTTTAAATTCAATAACAGGTTAATATTGGCAATAATTACCAATATTAATTCATTGATTCAACTAAAATCCAATAAGTAATTATTTTCACTCCAAATTCTCAAAGTAAAGTTTTTAAAACTCTATTTTCATCAATTTATATTTACTTCAACAATTATATGTTAAAACACATCAATTGATTAATTTATTAACTATAATTTAATAAGATCACATTGTTTTCCATTTATTAACTCAAAGTAAATAAAAATTCAATATATATACTCAAATCACGTTGTTTATTTGAAAAAAATTAAACAAAATTTATTTTTTCCATTTTATTTTCAATATTAAATTATAACTAACGTTATAATTTAATATCATAGGTAATCACCAATACCAAGGTTGTTACAAACTTCCCTCTTATAAAAATTGCATCCTCGCAATTTCTAGAGGAAATCTGTATTGAACACGATTTATTTCATCAAACAAAGGAAATTCGACAACTAAAGTGGAATATTTTTACCTTCGGAGTGGGAAGATAAGAAATCAGGATACGATCGCTTGATGAATTCTTTAGTTTTCCAAGTGCAGTCATTGGGATTATCGGACCATTGAATCTTCACGAGCGAAACACTCTTGTTTCGAAGACATCTAGTCTTCGAAGCATGAACTCTCAGAGGATGCTGCACATAAGATAGTTTGGAGAAACCTCCAACTTCTCTAAAGCACGAGAATCAAGCACAGAATCTAGATCTCATAGATACTTTCTCAACTAAGAGACGTGAAATACGTCGTGAACTCCAGAAAACTGATCGGGAAGTGCTGCACAATAAGCAACAGGGCCGATACGCTCTGTAATAGGAAATGGTCCAATATAGCATTCGCCAATTTCCCTATCTAGCTGAAGCGTATCACTCCCTTCAAAGGAGAAGCACGAATATAAACAAGATCGCCCACTGAGAACTCAAGAGTCCTCCTACGGTTGTCCGCGTAGGATTTCTATCGACTCTGAGCCTCTTTCATTCTCTCTCGGATAAGTTGGATCTGCCTAGATGATTCTCGAATAGATTCGGGGCCTAAAATAAGCTTTTCCCCCGACTCAAGCCAACAAGATGAAGAAATGCATGGCCTTTGATATAAGGCTTCAAAAGGAGCCATGCCGATAGAAGATTGGTAGCTATTATTGTAAGCAAACTCAATTAGAGGAAGATGATCCTCCCAACTACCACCAAAATCCAAGATACAAGCAGATCTTCCAAAATACGGTTTGCCCGTTCAGTCTGTCCATCAGACTATGGGTGATATGCCATGCTAAGATTAAGCTTTATGCCGAAAGCTTGCTGGAGACTCTACCAGAAGTGAATCGTGAAAGAGGATCACGATCACACACAATAGATGAAGGAACACCGTATAATCACACGATCTCCTTAATATATAGCTTCGATAAAAAAGATGTCATCCTTTTTGACTTAATAGGAATAAACTGTGCAGACTTGGTGAGACGGTCCACAACAAGCCAAATATAGCTATGGTCTGACCTCGAACGAGGTAAGCCATCAACGAAATCCATAGAAACTTAGTCCCACTTCCACAATGGAACCTCTAAAGGTTGAAGAAGACCACTGGGTCGCTGATGCTCGGCCTTAATAAGCTGACAAGTCATGCAACTACTCACATAACTTGCCACATCACGCTTCATTCCTTCTCAGTAATACAAGCGGCGCATATCAACATACATCTTGCTGCTGCCTGGACGGATAGTATACTTAGAATGGTGACATTCAGCCAGAATGTCCCGCCTAAGTTCTGGAATAGGAGGCACGACTAGACGGTCCTTCTTTCGAAGACACCCATGAATATCGATGCTGAAATCTCTCATCTCAATATCATCATGGGATTCCGACTTACACTTATGAATAAGAGCAGATATATCGGAGTCTTGCCGTTGAGCCTCGGCAATCCGATCAGGAAGAGTAGGGCGAGCTCCCATGCTATATAATAGAATAGGAGAGTTGGATGTGGAAGCACGATCATGAATATCACACATGGAAAGTGTCTCAAGAACTTTCCATTCTGCAATCATCATGGAAACAATAGCTGAATGCTTGCGACTCAAAGCATCAGTCACTCGATTCCGCTTGCCAGGGGTATACTGAATATCAAAATCATATGAAGCTAGAAAATCGAGTCAACACTACTGTCGCATGTTGAGCTCCTTCTTGGTGAACAAGTACTTAAGAGACTTATGATCAGTGAAAAGAGTAAAGTGCTCTCCCAACAAATAATTATGCCACATCTTTAAAGCAAAGATAATGGCGGCAAGTTCTAAATCAAGGGTAGCGTACCAAACCTTGTTCAGACGTAATTGCCTTGAAGCATAGGCAACAACCCTATCCTTTTGCATAAGGACACCACCGAGGCCACTATGACTAGCATCGGTATAGACAATAAGATCCTGATTCCCTTCGGGGACCACAAGAACAGGAGCGTTAGTGAGAAGCTCCTTCAGTCTTTGAAAGGAAGCCTCACACTTATCGAACCAAGTATAGCGAACGCCATAAGGCTAGTCAATGGGAGCATAATACGGGAAAAGTCATTGATAAAGCGGCGGTAATAACCCGCAAAGCTTAGAAAGCTACGAATCTCATGAACATTCTCAGGCCTCTTCCAATTTTGGATGGCTTCGATCTTGGAAGGATCGACCGAAATGCCTTCGGAAGAAACAACGTGGCCCAAGAACTTAACTTGCTTTTCCTAGAAATGACACTTAGGAAGTTTTGCTTTGAGTTGATGTTGTCGAAGAGTACTCAACATAATTCTAAGATGTCGAGCGTGGTCCGCTTCGGACGTAGAATATACAAGAATGTCGTCGATGAATATAAGAACGAACTTATCGAGGTATTCCCGAAATACTCGATTCATAAGGTCGACGAAATAAGCAGGGGCATTCGTCAAACCGAATGGCATGACGAGCCACTCATATGAACCATAGCGAGTGCGGAAAGCTGTAAGTGGAATGCTATCTTCCGCAACTCGGAGTTGTTGAAAACCCGTGGCAAGGTCAAGTTGTGAGAAGACCTTAGCGTCACTTAACTGATCGAACATATCATCGATCCTAGGTAATGGATATTGATGGTTAACTCATTAAGCTTGCGATAATCGACGCATAGCCTAAGAGTCCCATTGGATTTCCTCACAAATACCACCGCAGCTCCCCACGGTGAGGAACTAGATTGAATGAAATGCTTGGCTTCAAGCTCTAGGAGTTGGTTCTTGAGTTCCTCATTCTCTTTGGTAGACATCCTCGTGGGAGGACGACTAACAGGCTGTGCGCCCATAATAAGGTCGATGCAGAACTCGATAGCCCGCTTGGGTGGTATCCCAAAAACAGACTCAAATAAGTCTGGAAAGTCACGAACAACAGGAATCCAAGACACATCATTATCATCTCGAGATTCAAGAGAGAATAGAGAAGCTTCGGAATCACCATCGACGTCCCAAAGTATAAGAGACAACGGAGCAGGAGGGTTAAGATGTTGAAGGTATAGGATTGTCTCTAAGCATAGAATCCTGGCTTGTATTAAACTAGCCAGTCCATACCCAATATCATATCAAAACCAAGAGAAGGAACCACGTGCAGATTCGCACGGAAAGAAAAGCCACAAATAAGGATCTCGACATCTTCACAAAGCATACTAAGGGTTGCGGATCCCCCTATAGGATTCACAATCCTCAATGAAGTAATCAAGTAAGAAACATCCAACTGTAAAGTATCAACGAGTTCCTTCGATACGAATGAATGCGACGCACCCGTATCGAAGAGCACTCTAATAGAACGATCATGGAACAATATAGAACCCTCCAAAATAGTAGGAGACATACCTCGAGACTGAGAAGCATTACCAGAAGCCTTTGCCACATTCAGATTACCAGAACGAGCATCCTTCTTCTTCTTAAAGCAAGTAGAAATCATATGTCCTTCTTGCTTGCAATAGAGACACTTGCGAGGATGAGGAAATTCGCGAGCTAGATGGTCTCGAGAATCACAGCTGAAGCAGGATAAGACCTTTGCTGAATGAGGTGTGCCATGAGGATGAGAACTAGAATTGCCTTGCTTCTTCTTCTTCTTAGGAGGAAAGGACTTGGATCTCTAGAACATGAGTTTCTTCTTGTGTGGGTTCTTTCGAACCTCGGCCTCATCGCTACTATCCTTTTCCTTTTCGATGGCTTCGAGGTGAAGCGCCAAATCCACAAGCTCCTCGAATGAGAGCTTAAGCTGATGCATGAGAGATTCCTTCAAATACTTCTTAAGTCCAGATACGAACTTAGGATTCTTCTTGTATGGGGTGTTGATGAAATCAAGCCCATACTTAGATAGAGACTCAAAGGATGAAACATAATCAAATATGGAGGATTTTCCCTACTTCAAATCGAGGAAACGACAGGTAAGAAAAGCCTTCTCGGATTCTGGCATGAACTTGAGCTCAAAACGGTCTCTAAAATGTTTCCAAGTGAGGGTGGACTCATCCATCTCTACTATAAGGAGCTCATACCAGTCTAAAGCCCATTCTTGTAGCATACTAGATGCTACAAGAACTCGATGATGATCGGATATCTCCATGCGAGTGAAGATGCGCTCGCAAGTACGGAGCCAAGACTGAACCTCAAGAATTGTCTCGGAGCCTTTGAACGGCTTGCCTCCAAGATGGGTGAAGTCGCTGCACATGCGTGCAAATGCGGATTTGCACGAAGGAGAGGACTGAGTTGGGGCAGGAGGCTGAGTGCTCCTAATGAGCGTGAGAATCTGGTCGGTCGACATATAAACTCCTTCGGGACGAGAACCATTGGACGGTCCCGCCTTCGAAGTGCGACCTCTTCCAGACATAGCTGAAAGTTTAGATAAGATAGGATTATTCAGAGGGGTAGAAATTAGCAATTAAAATGCATTAAATAAAGAATACTACGAATTTAAAATTAACATTCCTAGAAATATTCCTTTCTATCTACCCCTAAAGGAACTAAAAGGTAACGACAAAGTTGGGTTTGTTTACGGTAAGGGATGATGTTTACACTTGTATAATACTTGACGTATGATAATCGTGTATACTATTCTGTGTTTATTACATTTTTGTTCTGAACCTGACTTTGATACCAAGCTGTGACGCCCTACCCTAAGACCCATATTAACAAAGAGAATTGCATAGTAATTCTGTCTGCTAATACGGAGAATAAGGATGGTTAAGGGTGACCATCATAGTCTTGCATTAGATAAGAGCTAAGTACGTCGATATTTATACTCCTTTTTTTTCATTGCGTCTCAAGTATTCTGTTGAATATGCGATTATATGAAATTTTGTTTGATGATAATAAACATATATATATTCTTTTAAATGTATTTTTTAATGTACTATTTTATTTTTCGTAGATTAAATAAATATTTGCTGAATAAAATAAATAACACAGAATTTGAATTCAAACAGAAATTTTTTTCAGACAAATATTTATTACAATTTTTATATAGTACAAATTTCAAGCTCTCACTATATATATACAACTTCAATTACAATACAATTTTGATTACATCACAATTTCTAATTTACATTTGACCTCACTACATATCACTCATTCACTCAACTCGTATTTATCTTCAACTTCATTTCAATGTGAATCCAGCATCTGAGCAATCTGCAAAAATATACATTGACGCGGTAAAATTGAAAATAAAATATTTTTGCAGTATAAAATAAAATGTGGATTTTTAAAATAATATTTGCCTTAGTTATTTGGGTTGTTCGTCATCATTTAAATTCGAATTCATCATACACGAACAGCTTGTGACATACATAGTGTATCACTGTATATGCCACAAGGTCGTGCACACCGATATACACTTGATAGAATTATAGGGATAAGTGAGCACAGGTCAAACCCAAAACGCCAGGTTCAACTCAAGTGCAATAAAAATAATGTCACAATATCAGCACAAGGTCAAACTCGAGCTTTAAGCTGGATTCAACTCAGGTGTGATTTCAAAAATCAACATGAAGTTCAAAGTGAATCAAACTAAATTGAAGCAAATCCCAAATCAGTTCAACACAAACTAAACAGGGGAAAAATTGCAAACAAATACATATGGCCAAACGATGCATCACTGAGACAATGGACAAATATATATATATATATATACATATGTATATGACATGTATACAAACATGTACCAGCTCAATACATATATGCAGCCTCGACTAAACTCCAAAGTACACATGAAGTATACAAGCTACCAAACTCAACGAAGCAAAAATCCAAACCAAGTTCAAGATCAATGCACATGGAGCAATCACACTTAACTGGTAGACATGAACCATAAAAATATGATATGCCTCAAAGTTCAACAGTGATGAAGTAAGGCACAACTTAGTACACACCAAGATAATACAAGAGAGGTCAGAGAATGCACACAAAGATAATGCACTTAAATAAATCCAACCCGGGCAAGTCTACACAGAAGTACAAAGATGCAAGACTAGGACACACACAGTGCAGTAGTGCCAAAAGGACAAGAATACATATGTACAAGCGGTGTAAACATCACCATGAATAGGCAGTGGTACAAACTACAAGTAGATAGGGATGTGCAGACCAATAGATGTAAGCAGCAGTGAACGGCAGCAACACAACATCAATATACATTGAAGCAACTTGTGCTCGAGATAGTACAACTAATTTCAAATGAAACTGGACAGTGCAAGCTTCGAAAAGTATCAGACTCAAATGCATATATATCAATGTGGACACATGTACACAATGCTACAACAATGACTGATAGAAGTGACAGTGCAAGCTCAAATAAAATCCAAATGTACATACACAATGCAGCTCTACATGAAGTTCAAGAGAACCAGTAAATGGCACAACAACCCAAATCAAACTACAATGAACCAGTGGACAGAACAAGTGGTATCAGGACACAAATGGCCAGAGGGATTAATATGGCAACATAGCAACCATGAAATGCAATGTGCACAAAACTGTAATCAGATGACACAAGACCACCAAGTTCAACAGTCGAGCATTATCAACAAAGTGATACAACAGTCAAAGATAAAATGACCAAAGTCATGAAGCAGCAAGTAAAATCAAACAAGGTCGAAAGTGGTACCGGAGGCAGTGAACAGTATGGCCAAAGTCGAACAAAATCAACATCGTCAAAATCAAGTCAAAGTCGAAGACAACAAGAATGAGAACGGACGAAATCAATGCCTTGGCAATCAAGGAATCGAACCAAGTCAGAATTCAAAACCGTATTATTCAAGTGAATTGAAAAAGTCAGAAATAAATCTCAAGCATTAAACCGAAATTGAATAGCCGAAGACTAATTCAAATAGATGTATACAAATGAAAATCAAGGATCTCGAATCCTACGCAAATAACTAACATCATCGGTAAATTGCAATAATCGAGTTCAAGCAAGCAAATCAGTAGAAACAAAAGAAAAAATTTACATACCAAATCAAAGACGAACTCGATCAAGGAGGAGATGCCGCGAACAATTCAATTGAAGTAAGCGATCGAAGCATCAACCATCAATTAAGCGGCGATTTCACAAAACCCTAAATTCAGAGCTAAGAGGAACAAGCAAGGAATGGGCCGAATAGATAAAGGAGATAACGGGGCCGCGTTTTTCTTTGGTGATAATACTTTGGGTTGGTTATATTAACAAAGGCTTGTGGTTTATAAAATTAAGGGTTTTTGTTTTTAATTGTTTTTTAATTTGTATTTCTCCTTTTAAACAGTTGTAATTTCCAGTCGTGTGATTAGCAGACAAACTACATAGCGTAGTTTGAGAATTCGCAACTCAGTGGCTGAGTTGTGGCAAGGTTTGAGCGTAGAATTAGGTTAGTTAGTAGCGGGTATTGTGAGTTTACTACTTAATTTCTAGTAGAAACCTTGGTGCAGCACGTAGGCATGTTTTTGCCGAAGCTGAGTAAATTCTGTGTCGTTCTATTTCTCCATTTATTATTATGCTATTATATGTGCTGCTATTATTTTGATATATCTGTGTTGAAATAATTTTATAAGCTTCGGCGAATAATTTTTATAATTAACAGCATCACCCTATTCACCCTCCCTCTAGGGTGAAATTGATCCTACAAGTGGTATCGGAGCTAGGAATAGAAGTCAACTTTTGTTTTTTTTTAAATTCGATATTTTTTCAAAAATCAATTTTTTGTTTTAAAAAGTTGAATTTTTAAAATGGCTTCTTTTAATACTGCTTTTGCTGAGGGTCAGTCCATAGTTAGACCACCAATGTTTAATGGTGAATACGCCTACTGAAAAAATAGAATGAAATTTTTTCTAAAGACTATTGACGCTTGGAATATTGTTGAGACAGGTTATAGAGAACCAACTATAATTGTAGATAATCAGGAAATAGATAAACCAAAGGATCAATGGACAGAACTAGAAAATAAAGTACAAAATGCTATTGCTAAAGCTATGAATTCCTTTATCTGTTCATTGGACCAATTTGAATTTAATCGTGTCTCGCATTGTCTAACTGCGCAGGAAATATGGCACACACTAGAAGTAACTCACGAAGGAACATCTCAAGTCAAAGAATCTAGCCTTGCCATGCTAAGCAGCAAATACGAGAATTTCACAATGGTGAAGGAAGAAAATGTCAAAGAGATGTATGGACGACTTTCCAATATCGTATACAAATCAAAAGCTCTTGGAAAATCATACACAGAGTTGGAGATAGTCCAAAAAATCTTCAGAGTCCTTCCATGAAGTTTTGAAGCAAAAGTGACTTCCATTCAAGAATCAAAAGATTTAAAACAAATCAAAGTTGAAGAACTCATCGGAAATCTCACCACGTATGAGCTAGAAATGAAATTCAAGGAAGAGCGTGAAGAAGGTGACACTCGAAAGAAATCAATAGTTCGTAAAGGAACAACAGAAAGGGAAGGTGAAGATGATGATGATGTAGCAGCAGAATTGGAGCTGATAATAAAAAAATTCAAAAGGTGGAATTACAAATACGGAAATCCAGCTCTAAATCGAAAATTGAAAAGCGGAATAGTCAAACCACTAGATAACTCAGAAGAACAGAAGATCATCTGTCATAAGTGCAACCAACCCGGACATATCAAACCCAATTGTCCTCAAAATCGATATGATTTTGAAAAGAAATCAAAAAGAAGAAGTTTTGCAGCCACGTGGAATACAAGTGATGAAGATAATCAGAGTACTAGCAGTGAGAGTGAGAAAGCAGATATGTGCCTTCAAGGTAATATAACTGATAGCGATGATGATGAGCCAAGCGAGGTATCAAAACTTACTCATTTAGAATTACTTATATATTTCCACAAAGTAAATGGCTATTTTGAACAACTTAGGGAGAAGTATGGCAAACTTGAATCACAAAAGGACACTTTGATAGAATTAAATAAACAACTCGACCAATTAGTTAAAATCTATCAAAGTAGGATCCCTAAGTGTGATAAGTGTCTAACATTTGAAGAAGAAATTAAAAAATCAGAAATTAATATAAAATCACTTGAAAATGAAATTCTGATTTTGAAAGAAAGTGAAAATACTAGGAGAGAGAACTCTGTTAAAAAGTGCATACAATTATTGAACGAAAATGAATCTCTCAAAACACAAGTCCAACACCTATCAACGACTTTAGATAAATTTTCCAAAAGTGAAAAATCGTCGAATATGCTCTTAGGGAAACAAACTGTTAATACAGTTAGACAAGGACTTTGATATAATCAATCTGAATATGTTAAAAGAAAAACTAATCAAGTCAATTCTATGTGCACAATTTGTAAAAAATATGGAGACAATCACAATAATTGTTCGTACAAACCCAAACACGTGAAAACTATACCAATTTGGGTTCCAAAAGGAACAAATATAAAATCTCTCAAAGCTAAACAAATCTGGGTGCCGAAAGGAACATATATAAATAGTTTTGGGTCTCCATAAAATTATTTTTCAAAATATTCTGCCACTAGCAATCATGGACCTATAAAAACAAATAGGTCACAAAAATCTTTCATCGTGTAGGTGTGGTGGTAGGCTAAGGAACAACAACAGTGTTATCTGGATTCTGGCTGTTCTAGAAACACAACGGTTGACAAAGCAAAGTTCCTTAGCCTAGTACAAAGGTGACAGAATCACAATGGACAACAGCAGAAAATATCGTAAAGGTAAAACAGGTAATAGTATATTGAACGATATATTAAATGTGATAATCTGCACCGTATTCTGAATTAAATCAACCAATAATGTGGTGATGAAATAATGATGATTTTGATTCAGACTTATTCAAAATTGTTGGCCAATTATATTCTTATGCCAAGAACACTATAAAAATCTCTAGAGTCTTTGAATTACTTCATAAATATTAGTTTGGATTAATAATAGTGTTTTATTGGATGATAATACATTTGGTTATTTTACGGCTAACTCTACATTCATGGTTTTTGATTATTTACACGGCTTCAATTCAAATTCAAGAGAATGTCATTCAAAAAGCTGTTAAAATTGATTTTGAGATATTTTGTTGCACACTTCATGGTCCGGTCTATCAAATTCAATTAATGATAATTTTGAGTGAAAGAGAAATTCAGATGCAGATTACACTGGTAATCTAGTTGATAGAAAAATTACTAGTCGAACGTGATTTTTGTTGAGACATTTACTAACTGCATCGTTTTTCAAAGAAAATATCTGCCTATTTTTCATTTCATAATTTTTCAAATAGCTGAAATTTTTCTCATAAAACCCCTTCTAGAAAATCATCTTTGACCTTGCTTTCAGATTGGTCATTTTTAGAAAATTTGATTTTATAATTATTTTTGAATTTAATTTTTAAATTATAACATTGACTAATCTGACTCCCTACTAATTATAAAAAAGATAAATAGTGATTAAAAAAGTGACGAGTGTTGATATTTTATGACTCGAGACCGTATAATTAGTAAATTTCATTAGAAATTTAAACAAGAGTTATAAAGCTTTTTATTGGTAAAATTTCCATGACCATCTCTATTTCTATCATATTTCTAACAAACATCACTCGTCAAAATTCAATATAGTTTGTCAATATGTGGTACTTTAAATAGGAATCATTCGTTTTTCATTTTACATTTTTTAATAAAATAATAATAATAATAATAAAATCCAAAGTATTCACTCTCATTTAAAAGTCCTCACGGTTATGCATTGGTGAATAACTTGGAATTTGTTATGTGCTTCCATGCTCATTTAAAAGTCTTCACGGTTATGCATGTATGGAACGCATATCAAAATTGATTTTTTAAATAAACAAGTTGATCCTAATCCCATTTAAAAGTCCTCACGGTTATGCGTGGTTAGAAGATACTTGAACTCATTTTTTAAAATAAAATTGGAATACTACGAATCTCATTTAAAAGTCCTAACGATTATGCACGGTTGGTAGATATTCAAATTCCTGATATAAATATATACCACAAATAGACACAACTGTATGGTTTTATATGATGATATCATTCCCATCATTCTAAAAGTGGAATATGCGCCTAACAAATTATTTATGATTTTTGTTTGATTTTTTATTGAAGTTTAATATTTATAATCGATTGAGTTTTAATGTTGTATTAATATCGATCACTTTATCTCTATTCTAACACTATTACTCTTTTGCTAATAACAAAATGGGGAGAGAAAAGTTAAGATTTTATCAAATAAAATCAAGGAAAGGTCAAATATTTTCTATTTGCATCTAGGATCATTTTCATATTTTTAATTGTATGCATATATGAAGGGGGAGCTTTGTGTAGAGAGGAAGCATTTAAATAGGGGGAGCAATTAGAGTATATCAATGATCAAATACATTTAACATATTCAAAATCTTAAATATATGTTTGTTAACATCAAAAGGGGGAGATTGTTGAATATGCGATTATATGAATTTTGTTTGATGATATAATATATATATATATATATATATATATATTCATTTAAATGTATTTGTTAATGTACTATTTTATTTTTCATAGATTAAATAAATATTTGCTGAATAAAATAAATAACACGTAAATGAATCTCAAGCATTAAAATAAATGTATACAAACAAAATCGAATGGCCGAAGACGAATTCAAATAGATGTATACAAACGAAAATCAAGGATCTCGAATCCTATATAAATAAGTAACATCATCGGCAAATTGCAATCTTCTAGTTCAAGCAAGCAAATTAGTAGAAACAAAATAAAAAATTTACATACCAAATCAAAGCCGAACTCGATCAAGGAGGAGAAGCCGCGAACAATTCAATTGAAGTAACCGATCGAAGCATCAACCATCAATTAAGCGGCGATTTCACAAAACCCTAAATTCAGAGCTAAGAGGAACAAGCAAGGAACGGGCCGAATATATAAAGGATTTAACAGGGCCACGTTTTTCTTTAGTGATAATACTTTGGGCCGGTTATATTAATAAAGGCTTTTGGTTTATAAAATTAGGGTTTTTTTTTAATTGTTTTTTAATTTGTATTTCTCCTTTTAAACAGTTGTAATTCTAGTCATGTGACTAGGGGACAAACTACGTAGCGTAGTTTGAGAATTCGTAACTCAGTGGCTGAGTTGTGGCAGGGTTTTGAGCTTAGAGTTAGGTTAGTCAGTAGCGGGTGTCGCGAGTTTACTACTTAATTTCTAGTAGAAACCTTGGGGGCAGCACGTAGGCAGGTTTTTGCCGAAGCTGTGTAAATTCTGTATCGTTCTAATTTCTAGTAGAAACCTTGGGGCAGCACGTAGGCAGGTTTTTGCCGAAGCTGGGTAAATTCTGTGTCGTTCTATTTCTCCATTTATTATTCTACTATTATCTGTGCTGCTATTATTTTGATATATCTGTGTTGAAATAATTTTATAATCTTTCGCAATAATTTTTATAATTATCAGTATCACCCTATTCACCCTCCCTCTAGGGTGAAATCGATCCTACATATTCGACAAACTTAATTCCTATCTGATACACTACTATGGTGGCTACAGGATCGATTCAGAAACAAAATATAATAACTATCAATTACAAGTCACAGAACAGCAATATAGAAACGATACATATGAATACATACACCAAATGTAATACAACATGCCACTAGTGGTTTACAACCACAATATATACTTACATTCCCCACAGAAGAATATATACATCAAAAGTTCCCAACAGAAAGACTACTACACAAAAAATATGCCATATCCCAACCCGATGGTGAAGTCCATAAGGTAAAGAAAGTTAAGAGTCAAACTATCTAACCTGCAACTCGGTCTGACCTGAGTAATAAATACATGGTTTAGGCTAGCTAGAACATGATATTAGTATAAGATAAGAGGAATATAAGTGCATAATGGAAATCGTCCTTTAATTATAAAGGATGGGTACAAGTACAGTATAATCTCAATGCGTGGTATATGTTCACCAAGGGTTGTCGCATGAATAGGTTTAATTCAATATAGGAAACTCATACTTAATGGCATTCAACTCTAATACAAGGAATCATATGAAAGTCATGAGAGAAACTCATTGAAATTGCAATATGAATCTCATGGAACTCTAGATAAAGTTCAAATATCATAAAAACGAAATCACTATATATAACATCTCATATAGCACTAGGCTATCGATGTAACAAAAATATCTCAAAATAGTAAAATCGTATAAAACTCAGAAAACTCAAAAACCTCAGATTGGCCAGATCATTGATTGCAAAGCTAAAGCAATGTTGCACGTAATAAACTCTTGTCCAGTGCTATTTATAACTAGGTACCTAACTCGTGGACCTGAAGGTCATACCCATGGTGATCGATGTCACATAACTCGTGGTGACCGAAGTCACATAACTCATGGTGACCGAAGTCACATAACCCAGATGACCCGAAGGTCTATAGCACTGGCATACTCGTGGATGTGTCACAAACTCTCGGAAAGGAACCCGAAAAGTGTTAGCATGTATCCCATATCACACGTTCTCACTAAACGGTTTACTAACCGCTAGTTAGCTCCACATCATAAAAATAAAATATCAAACCTCAAAAATCTCATAATACTCATATATCTTGCCTCGTACCATCGGTAAGTGCAAATAAATCTCATAGTAGTTTCTCATAAACCATAATTCCCGCAAGAGAAAAATCTCATCTTAAGACTCGCCTCATCTCATCAGCAAGTAATACAACAATTATAAGTAGTTCTCATCGATTATTACTCCTATAATAGGAGATCTCGAACGTCTCAGCTAGTCAAATATTGGTTGAAACAAATTCTAAGATCAATAATCAATGCTGCTGTCATTTCGATCTCGGGAAAGAAAAATCAAACGCATTTTTAATTAATATAACTTCAAATTTTCAAAAATCACAAAACATGAAACTTTTAGAACAAATTCTAAGCTTTCGGGAACATCTATGATTATTGAATTTGGATAAAAAATGAAAAATTTATGCTTATAACGGTTCAAAGGTCTAAATTCAACACAACGGTCATTTTGATCTCGGGATAGCAACAATCAAATGCAGTTTTGATCAATATAACTTCGAATTTTCAAAAACCTCAAAACATGAAACTTTTAGAACAAATTCTTAGCTTTCCAGAACATCAAAGATTATTGATTTTGAATAAAAATTGAAAATTTATGCTTTATTTAGTTTCAGATTCAACAACGGAGCAAATAATAGTTTTGCTCTCGAGATTGCAATAGAAACACTCAAATTTGAAATAGATAACTTCAAAATTCTAGAAAACACAAAACATTGAACTTATATTATATGATCTAAGCTTTCCAAAGCATCAAAAAATTTCAAATTTGATTAAGAAACAAAAGAGTTACGCTTAATTTAGTTTCAGATTCAACAACAGAGCAAATAATAGTTTTGCTCTCGGGATTGCAATAGAAATACTGCAATTTGAAATAGATAACTTCAAAATTATAAAAAACACAAAACATGAAACTTGTAGTATATGATTTAAGCTTTCCAAAAATTCTAAAATTTTCAAATTTGGTTAAGAAACATAAAAGTTATAGCAAAATTCGTTTCAGCCACAATCACAAAACAAATATTACAGCAGTCATCTTTTTTTCCAGCAAATTCACCACTGTAAATCGTCATTAACCGCATGAATCCAAAATAGAAAGCGTGAGGGAAACCTCACCTTAGATATGCAGCAAAGTTTGGGTTGAAAGCTTCTCCGGTTTGGATCAATTTGATGATTTTGAGGTTCCTTTGTTAGCTTCAGCAGTCGAAAAAGTTGAAACAAGAACATGCAAGAACAAAAGAGAAAGTTATACACAATTCATATCTAATCCTATGATTTTGATGATATAATTCTGTAGTATTGGTGGAGATTACCTTCTATTCTCCTAATTTGGTGATTTCTTCTTGAATTAGCAGTAAATTGGGTGAAACTTTTGTTTTAGTTGACAAGCACTATTGTCCAAGTGGTTAATTGATTCGGCTGATGCAAGAGGTCACAAGTTCGAAACTTGCTTTCTAACGTTTATTGGCATGGGACATATTTTCCCAATGATTTGTTGTATATAAGTACCATTTCAAAAAAAAAAATTAGTTGAAGGTAGCCATGATTTTTTTAGTTTACTGTAAGTTTGTTCTTTTTTTGTTTCTGAGGAAGAAGAAGAACTAAACTACGTACAGTAGTTTGCTTCTCACCAGAAACATCCAGATAATGGATTTTAGGTTTTAAAACCTAACTCAAAAAGCCTAAAGCAATATTATTTAGAGAAAATGCAAGGCTGTGTATATGTATTAGGCTACTTTACCTTAAATTCACATATTTCTCAATATAAACTCTAACAAATATGCAACCAATTGTTATGAAACAAAAATTGTTATTTACACAAAATAAAATTTATTTCAATAATTAAACGTTATTTTCATAAATAAAACCATATTTTTGACAATATTTTACAATTTTCAAAATATTAGTGTAAAAACACTAATTTTAAAGCATAACTTGTTCAAAAATCATTTTCATAGTCAAATATGTTATAACAAAACATTATAACTCTTTTAAAATAACAAATATTATTTTAAACAATATTCCATCTTTTAATTTTAATAAAATACATATTTTCTACATATTTCTTTCAAATTCAATAACAGGTTAATATTGGCAATAATTATCAATATTACTACATTAATTCAACTAAATCCAATAAGTAATTACTTTCACTCCAAATTCTCAAAGTAAAGTTTTTAAAACACTATTTTCATCAATTTATATTTATTTCAACAATTACATGTTGAAACACATCAGTTGATTAATTATTTTACTCTAATTTAGTAAGATCACAATGTTTTCCATTTATTAACTCAACGTAAATAAAAATTCAATATTTATACTCAAATCACATTGTTTATTTGGAAAAAAAATTAAATCAAAATTATTTTCTCCATTTTATTTTCAATAAATCACCAATACCAGGGTTGTTACAGGTTTTGAGTTTTCATTGTATTTCTTCTTCCAATCAGAAACTATCTCATATTTTTCTTAGAAATATATTTTAAAATTAAGTTATGCTAATTTTAAACCCATTTTGTTTTAACATCACAAGCTGCTGAAGATCAGGGAAAGTGGAATTGAATTTTTGAACTAAATTAAAACCTATAAATTTTAACAGAGGCATTCTTACCTGTTTCCAGATATGTACACAAAGTATATATATACATACAAGCATATTTACATAACCGTACAAGCATATTTTAATTCATAACTTCCAAGATGATTACATGCAAACCAAGAATTCAAACAAATCTTAGGTTTTATAAGTGAGTTTACTCATATGTTTGCTTTGAACAGAGGAGAAGCCTGGGCCTGGCAGTCGATTTTGTTTTTCTGAGTTTGATCTTATTGTGATTTTTTATTTTTCATTTGATTACTGGAATGCTTGAACTTATTGTAGTGTTGTACTGGAAGTCCTTGTTACTTTAACAGGTTATTGCTTTGATGTTTTGAGGTGATTTTCAGGCTGCAGATTAAAAGAGGTTTTGAAATTCCTTTTTCCTTTTGAGTTTTCTTCGATGATTTTATTTCTCTGGTTTGAGATATCAGAGTTTGTACAGGTTTTATGTTCTGATTTAATTTTTTCATTTGAAAATGAAGGTAAAAGAAAAGAGAGAGAAGAGGTAATGGTTTATATAATTTTGTTCTCTATTTTAGTTCATTTCAAAAAAATCAAAGAAAATGACACTTGTTAATCTACGCATTTAAAATCTAACACTTGTTAAACAACTTGTCACATAATTTACACTTGTTAATGTTTGTGTTAAAAATTTAACACCTGTATTATGCATGCATTAACTATTTTATATATTTTTAAATTGTATTTTTATATTTCATAAATACATTTCTCTCTTATTTAAATATATTCAATTTAAAAGAAAATGTTTTAAACCAATAATACATTAAATAAATTATCTATATATATTATTTAAAAATCCAAATTATTTTACTAGAGCATTTATTTCAAATTTAAATTCAAATTTCAAAGTCAAATTCAAATCTATTCACATATGCATATACATATATATTTTAAATTCAAATAATTCTAAAACATTTATTATTTTGAATTCTTAAACTCAAATGAAATTTACAATTTTATTTATATACAAATTAACACTTATTTTATTTTATTTGTTTTGAAATTTTTGAAATTGATTCCAAATCAAATTCCAAAAATTCAAATTAATTATTGATTTTAAATTGATTAAATTTTGGGATGTTACACTTAACATTACATTTCAAATCATTACTTTAGGTCATTTTCATTAAGTATTAAGTAAGAAGTATAATAATTAAGTTTGGTTTGATTAGATGTATACTTTTTGCTTTGAAATGACATGTTTGTCCTTTTGTGCTTACTGTTTGTCAGTTACATTCTAGAATTTTCTAAGTGTTTAGTAAAAGTACACTTGATTGGTAATTAATTAATGCTTACACAATTTGAATATATGTTCCTGCATAAGAAAATAAAGGTGCAATAATTGTTAGTTGACAAAACATTGATTTTCGACAAAATGTTTTACGGTCCCGTTTTGACATTTTAGTTAAACTATTTATTTATAACCAAATTTAAAAATAAAATTGTATAATGTTATTTAAAATATAAACACTCATAAATAAATTAAAGTAATTTATTTAACCATTGAAACTTACTTTCTGAAATCAGCATTTTGTCACTTTTGTCGATATAGGCAAATGTTACTATTTTTATGTATACTTCTCTTTTCAAACCCTATCTAATACTATTTGAATCATATAACCTTACCTATTTTATATTTAAAATCACTTTAAATAGTAAATTTTAAAGTGGTTAAATTCTGGGTTGTTACACGAGCACCTTGAATTGATCAGCTAATTCATCTATTCGAGGTAGAGGATATTTGTTCTTAATTGTTTGCTTGTTTAGGTCTCGGTAGTCTACACAGAGCCTTAGGTAACCATCAAATTTGGAAAATGAGACTTCAATTTCTCCCCAATTTGATTGAGTTGGTCTTATCAATCCCTTTTTCAGTAACTCATCAGCTTCTTCCCTTAATTCATCCATCTCTCTTGGAGCCATTCGTTAATTTTAGTGAACAACGGGTTTTGCATCAAGAATCAAATCGATATGAAACTCAATTTTCCGACGTGGGAGCAAAAATTTTACCTCTACAAAAACATCTGGAAACTTCTTAACAATTGGTATGGTATCCAAATTTTCTTAGGATTAATCAAAGGCATATTGGAAACTATCCCTTATTGGGCTAGGCTCGTCACAAGATATTTCTATAAATTCACCAAAATCAGTCCATAAAGATACCGTTCTTTTAACACAATCAAGGATAGCTTTATTTTTGGATAACCAATCCATACCGAGTGATACTTCAAATTCGATAAAATCGAGGACAAACATGTCACATGAAAAAACTGAGAAAGGTAGGTAACTTGGAACTTTTCACAAATCATACAAAGGTTTGTTGTACCACCTATGGGATTTAACACACAAATAGGGGTATCTACTATTTTTATGGCAAGCTTCAATTTTTCCACCAACTCTTTGGAAATAAAATTAAGGGAAGCCCCAGTATCAAATAATACTTTAACCATAATGCCTTTAACACAAATAGCGCCCTCCAAAAAGGTCTTTCCCTAATCTCTTTCGAAGCTGATGGTTCTATTTCCATAGCATACGTTTTAGCTAACTAGACTATATCCAAAAAAGGACAACCCATCATCATATGCCCTTGTTGGTGGCAACTAGAATAGAGAGCCTTTTCTCGTTGCCACTTCTCACTCCTACAGTCTTCAATGATATGTCCTTTTTTGACAATTTGCACACCTGGTACCCATTAAATTCTTTTCTTCTTTCCTCCTCATCGCCTTGTCACCTTTGGATTGAATTTCTTTTCACTGGTGTTGTTGCTGCTATTGCTAATATTTAGTTCTGATGCTGGCCTCTACTTATCAAGAAATTCATATCGTGAACTCATATCTACTAGGTTCATGAATGATCCCTTTAGGTAAGCAGCCATTCCATCATGAAACTCTTTTCTCATCCCAGATACAAACATTTCACTCTTCTTAAGTAGAATATCAATCAGTCTAGGCCCAAAGAGAAATAATTCAGTAAACTTTCTCAAGTATTCTTTTACCGACATTTCTTCTTGCTTTAGACCCATGAAGCTTTTATAGAGATGGGACTTCCTAGCATCGGGTAGGTATTGTTCTCTAAAAACTTCCTTAAATCTTTCCCATGAAATATCATATTTTGATTCACTGATGGTGATTGACTCCCACCAAGCCAAAGCCTCATCCTGCAATTACCTAAATGCCAGGAAGCGCTTTTGCTCATCTTTGATGCACAATATTTTAAGGATTCTCTCACATGAGCGGAACCAAGCCTAACCTTCACTAATAGATTCTATACCCTTGAATGGTTTCCCGCCAAAATTGGTAAAAGTTAGGCAGAAAGTTGCAAGGTTAACTTGAGGTTGTATAGGAACTATCGTTTCTTCAACCCTTTTGTTTCCCTTTCCTCGTCCTTTTTTAGTACTCATTTCCTACTACCTGAATATGTAAGGAAATATCTTTACGATTATAGATGAGATTATCTTAGGGAGTGACATAAAACTCTAATATACTTATTTAGATAAGCTTTTCAAATATGCAATCTTTCAGACCAAACTCATTCCAGGGCATTGCTAGCCGTATCTCTAATGAGTTGACCCTAACCAGGCTTAGGTACTTGCTCAACCCTAAGCTTTGATACCAAATGTGATGATCCACCTCGTCGACCCATAGAAATCGACATTAATACATCCACGATATTCATATGTCGTAAATCCAAGCGCCAGAGAAGCAGATTATCATAGGGCAAAAGAAAATAATGATAGAAGACAGAACAATGACAGAATCTCACATCGTATTTAATAATCTGTAATCATTTAGGTAGTACATATAATCACTGTCAAAGTGAGATATAAGAGTCATGATAAGTACTAACCCAGCTGGGATAGTTATAATGGCCTATCTCTATAGATGCTAGTTGATACATATATAAACATAGTGAAAAGTGATGGTAATAACAAAAGGATCTAAATTGTTTCATGATCCATAGTTCATGCTGCAAAATGCTCCTAATCAGTGAACTACTAGGCTGCCCGGGAAAAATTAGAGTACCCAGATTTAAGGGATAAGAAAAATAAACTCCAGGTTAGTCATGGAACTAGTGTGAAAAACTCAAAATACGCATTTTGAAAACAAAAGTTGTCTCATAAGACTACGCCGTACATAAACACGGAATGAGTTCTTACCTTATGATAAGCAAAATATTTGCTACATAATCTCATTAGATATATTTTCAATGACATTCTTTGAAAAACACTTGTCAAGTAAATATATTAAAATCGCCAAAATTGTTACATTGGTTAAATTTGGCGGCATATTAGGTTCATAATCAAGTCTGAAGTCACTTATTAGAGAATGGATTTCGATATAATGGTAAGGCGAGGGGCTATGTTCCATACAGTATACCTCTAGAGGGAAATAACTAGGGTCTAGATAGTGAATGCCAATACCAACACAAAACCGGCCCACCTCTTTGCTGGATAGTACGAATATGACATCACCCTGGTTGTTACCGACCTTTTACAGGATCCTGAAGCTTAAACCACAGACTCGACATATAGAGAGTAATCTAGAAGGGTGATGAGCATCTCCTGATAGGCGCGACCTACATAACTATGCAGCATCTACCTTGTTTTAGCCATTTTCGGTTGATGATGCTTGAGGTAACATTTTATCTTTTACATAGGACATTCCACTTTGAATGCCACACTACCATTTCATGATCACACAACTGATTTCCACAAACGCATACCTCCTAAGCTCATACATCTTAGGAAAGGGTCTTATGCTAAGAGAAATTGCTTCACTTCCACCAAATATATGATACGTTTATAGAGATCAATTTATGTAATTAGGAATGCAATGTTAGACATCCATCCATGCAAGTTGTCCTGGAATAGGAAAAACTGAAGGCACTTTTCTACTACATCCTATTGGAAGTCACCCCTAGGATTAGTAGCGAGAAGTCCTTGCATCGAAGATCTTAAATAAAGAACTATGCTACATAATATGTCATGGGAAATTTCCCCCGAGGGTCAGTGATAAGCAGTCCTACATTCTACCTTCCAAAATTATCTTCATGTCTTCACCTTGCAAAACCTAAATTGGTTCAAAGTGGTCTTCGGATACGAATCATCCAAATCCTCCCCCGATTCCTTCGAATGAATCATCGATAAAAGATTTCAAGTGGATAGGTGGATAATATTTGATTAATTCATTTCTTTTATCAAAAATATCCTTTGGAAATATATAACTTTTAAAACACTTCTTTCCTGGTATATACAGAATTATTAAACCCCTCGTTATAAAATCCTTTGATAACTTTAAATTCTTCTTAAACTAGGAATAAATTTGAAACCATTTCATTTTTCACTTAGGAAGATATCGGTCTAAGTAAATAAAATTTACTATCCCCTCCATCAGCCAGTCAAAGTGGCCAGGAAGAGCAGAAAACTGGTTTTCTAAACTCAAGCCTAGACACTATTTCTCTAACACCCGAAAGGCGGTCAAGTTATTTGATCGACACTAAATCATTAACAATTACATGAATCCTTCGAAATCATCTTTAAAAGACTTGTCTAATAATTTGAAAACATTTATAAAAGATTTGGTAAAGAATGGTTGCGCTTAAAACTATACATCAAAAGTCATAGAAAAGTGCTACGAAAAAGTGCTGCGGAATGTGCTTTTTAAGTTATATTGATCAAAATGACTTATTATCACTTGAAAATTCATTTATTATAATTGAAATTAATTTTTAAAAATTTTAGAAGACTTTAGAATTTATTTTGTATTTTTAAACAATTTTAAAATATCATTTTCAAAGAAATCCTTTTATGGATTACGAACTGCAAAACCACTATTTTTCCAAAAACTTGTTTTACTCATATTTCAAAATCTACTTATCGAAATCTCAATTTTCCTTGATCATTGAAAAGCTATGGATATAACGGTTTGGAAAATTCTTATCTCGAAGAATTCAGAGCCATATCTCATTTTGTACACTTGTTTGACTTTTATGCTGCAAAATCGCAAACTGCCGTTACGCGACGCGCCTATTTTTTTACCAAATTTTCAATTCTCCTTCAAACTTAACCAAAACACTCTTAAATGTTTATAAAACATTTCAAACTTATTTTTAAATAATTTTAAGGAGGTTTAATATTCCATACACACCAATTCATTAAATAAAGGAAAGTGATTTCCATTGTGCTTATCGACGTGTATTTCCATGACTTACATATATTATCAATGCTCATATTAAACAATCAAATTTGATGATCAAGGCATATTAAACATCGATCTCAAATATCATATCATCATTCAAAAATATAATATAAGAGTTTCTCACCTTTGGTTAAACGATTAGCCTAAAAATGGTTATAGCTTCGCTAACTCGGATTTTTTAACTCACGATTACTTGGGCTCTTCGCTTCGGGTGGCTCGGCCTTGGCTAGGGGGCTCATAGCCCAGGGTTGGAGAAGAGGAGGGCTCAGCCTTTTGATGGAAGAAGAGAGGTTGTGGATGATAATGAGGAAGAGTGAAGTTTTGGAATAATTTTGAGATGCTTAAGGTTCTTCTCGCATAAAAGGATATCAACTTTATATATTATGTAAATTTTCTTTCAAATGCATTTGTAAAGGTTGTTTAAGTATTTAAAAGGGAGTTTGAAGTTTTAAGTATATTCTAAGAATTTATATAAATTATTAAAACGAGAGGTTTAAATTTTATAAAGGAAGCTTCTTTGTTTCAATAGCCAAGTTTTGTTTAAACGCGACCATCTCTATGGGGATGCTTTAGACGTAAGTTTTAAACTATGTCTTAAAGGGTTTTGTAGTATTTACAAAAAGAGAGGAAGGAAGCGTGGATTATGACACTATTGTTTTAATAAAGGATTCCATGAAAAGGAAAGAGATCATAGAATATAACATCTTTGTTATAGTAAATAGTTTTGGAATTGGAAAGGAAGTTTGGTTTATAACACTTTGTTTTTATTAAATAAGTTACTTACTTTATAAAGGGGGAAGATGTTTAAAGTGGCTTGGAGTTCATCAATTTAAAAAGTGTTGTACTTTTAGAAAGGGAAGATGTGGCCATTTTAAATCAAGTTTTGTTTTAAAATAAATGATTTTGAAAATTGTTTCCAATTACTAGTCTGAAACCAAAGACTAGTAATAAGTTTATGCAGTTGGTTTTCAGATTGTTTAAAAAGATTTTTTTTTTATGCAAGGGATTTCATTGTCAATGCCATTAAGTAACATAAGATAAATCTAATAAGTAGTTGTAAAATATTGACATGCTTATAGAAATTAAGTTATCTTATATTTAACACTAAATGCCGATGAGTTGATTTTTCCCTATCTGTGAGATTTAAAACCATAGTGTAGTGATTGAACTAAGGAATGGCCAGGCACATCTAGTGCCTGGACTCAATTGGTTTCGATTCTCGATGAGGGATAAAGAATTCGAAATCTTAGAAGTGTGATATGTATAAGAGAGTTAATTTCTATAAATAGGTTGTGATTGATTAAGTATACGAAAGGTACTTCATCTTATACTTGACACTTAATTTCGAAGTATGGAAGACCATGTATATCTATGAGAGTTTAAGAATGCGCGTCGAGGCAATAGTAGATCTCTAGCTTGCCCAGCTTCATTGTTAATCGAGGGATAATATGGGGTTGAAATCGAAAAGTGGTGATAAGTATATGATGTTTGATTTTTCATATACAAACTATATGCTTACACCAGATAGTGGTTTGTCCACTATTGATAACTTGACCTTTTTACGTAGGAAGTATATGAAAGCTTCGCAATTTCATATGGTTTGAGATTCCCTTGGAAGAACTCATTCTAGTGAAATGTCTCTCGCTTTAAAGGTAGATATTCGTGATCTCCTTAGGAATCTTATATATCGTCCACTTACTTATAAAAGAACCAGGATTGAGTTGATCAAAAACTATCAATTGTTGGTGCTGAGAGGCCAAGATCAAATAAGCATGAGTTATCCGAAAACCACTTCTAACTGGCATAGCATTCGCATTGGAGATGACTTGAAAATGATAAGAATCAAAGATGGAGTTCTTTGAAGTGCAATGGCTACATTCTACTAATCCTAAGGTTGTTTCCAAAAAGGATATAGTAGAAGTAGTGCCTTCAATTTTTTCGTATCTGAACAACTTGTATGGATGAATGCTAGCATTGGATTGCTGCCTGGAGGGCAGTATTAGCATTCAAAGCGAGATTTTCTAAAAATGTAAAACATAACCTCAAGCCTCACAGCTGCTAGTGACTAAAAAAAAGGAAATGCTTCAGGGCTATGTGCTTTGCTACCATTAGGTTATGGTCATCAACCAATCTAAATCGATATTTACGGATTTATGTATTCTAGAGGCACCGGTATAATTGTAAGCTGTAATTAGGGTGATGACATATTTGGTACTATCCAAGAAAGGGTAGGCCGGTCTTGATTCATTGGAATCCATTTGACGCCCTCGATACATTTTTCTAGAAATGTACCATGGCAGTCGATACCCCGGTAGCCATGCCATTTGTGAAATCCATTTTTTAATACGTACCTTACAGACTTAGTTATGCCCAAATATGTTGGAATGTGAGACTCAAGCATTCCAACTATGTTATATACTTATTTTATATCCTAGATATTATTATAATATCGTAAGATTTTCTAATAAAAATGGTTTTGTTATCCTAAGGTAAAAACTCGTCTGTGTTTATGTGTAGCATGGTCTTTCGAGATACCTTTATTTTTGAAGGGTTTAATAACATTGAATTATTCAAATGATTTGAGTTTCTCACAGTGGTTTACCATATTGATCCGAGTATTATTTTATTATAATACTCTGGTCAGACCCCTTCCCCCCAAATATAGCGATGGACGCCCGGAGCTTCAGAAGACGAGTTAGATGCCTCCATGACCTGACGTAGTTTATTTTCCACTATATTTTTTCTTTTGTATTTATCATCTTTTTTGAGCACAAACTATTATAACTGTCCGGGCTGATGATCAGTTAGTTACTCTGATGGTTGTATGAGTATTAAATCTTTCTCTTGTAAAGATCATTTGGATATTATACATTACTCGTCACGATGTGAGATTATGTTCTTTCTTTTTTTCTTCCACCCCAACAATTTGCCTTTCCATCACTTAGATGCTTGGCATGTGAATATCGTGGATGTATTACTATCAAATTTTAAGTGTTGAAAAGGTGGGTCATCACAACATATCGCCTTATTCTTCGAATTATCCAATGGTATTAATTTGTAAAACTCTTGGATAGTGTGGATACAAAGGTAGGGGTGTTTACAGCTTTACTTTTTCTTGTACTTAAAAAGTATTCATATACTCTTTCAAATGGTTTAAGTATATTCATGAACCATTAACATGATTTACTTTCAATAAAGTATAGTCAAAGAGGTTGAAAACAAATGTTACTCAAACATTGTTACTATAAACCACTTCTCCTATATAAGTTAAACTTTTACTTTTCTACCTTTTTATAAAAGAGTCCATAATTGTTATTATCTTCCACTATTAAAGATCTAAGTATATTCTTAAGGGTTAAAGACAATTGTTACTCAAACATTTGTCACTACTAATCCAAAACCAATCACGTATAACTATCGTTAAAGCATTCATTTTTAAAGTACTAGTTATATTCCTAAGTATTATTGATAAGGGCAAAAGACAATTGTTACTAAAAAATTGTTTACTACAACCCAAAAACCATTTTATACTTTTCATCAACTTGAAAACATTCATTATTAAAGGTCTAAGCATATCTACACTTATTAATTAAGGTAATACACCATTGATTAAATTCACAAAACTATTTATTTTAACTTAAGATTTAAAATCCAAAATGTCTTTTATTACTTTTATAAAAAAATTAACCTTTTAAAAATTTTATATATATATATATATATATATATACACTTTTATACTACTTATAATTATGTTAAAACACTTTAAACTAGTTAAAAGGATATTATAATTATGTGTATAGAATATTATGTAGAAATAACAATTTTTGAAATAAATGGAAAAATAAAGAATAATCATGTTTTAATTTTAAAAGCCACTTACTTTAACAATTCAAAATTAATTATTAAAATAAATTTAGATTGGAAACCAATTTCTAAAACACTCCAATATAAGCTAGAAAACAAATCTGAAAAGAAAAATATGTATTAAATATCAGTTTTACACAATTTAAAATTTCAAATAGAAAAGAAAAAATTTCTGAAAATGCTACCTAAGATACCTACAATGGGTAAAATGTTTTTTAGAAGCAAAGACAGTAGTTTTCAAACCCTACCTATAGTTCGGCAATGTGTAAAATTGTTTTAAAAGGAAAAATAACATTCTTCAAATGCTATCTAAAATCCTACACCTGTTTTTAACATGATTTTGAAAAAAAATTGGGGCTAGTTTTCGTCGCTTAAAGAATTAATTTTCAATCCAATTTTATTAAATTGTTAGTATACTTAGATTACCTAAAGACCATGGACAAAAAACACTAACAATATCTTTAAATTATTTAATAAAAATTTCGAAAAACAAGGTATTTTTTCGATGTTCTCGTATAGCGACCTTTTTTGCTTTAACTTTTGTCACTTCGTTCAACTAGTAACTAAATGATTTAAATTTAGAAAATTTTATAGTAAGAATTTTTTCTAATTTTCTTGTTAAAATAGTAAAGAAAGCCCAAATGAAGGTTTTACAAAAATAAACGTCAAGTCTTAAAACAAGGTATTTAAAGTGTTGATATAGTGACTATTTTAATACTAACTTTTACAACTTTGTTTGACTAGTTTAAATCTTGATATTTTTACATTAGTAAGTATTCATATTTTAATTATTAAAACCATAAAGAAACTCATAAGGATGTCTTTCGAAATTGACTTAAAAAAGTTGAACATAAAGTGATTTCAAACTGCATCCATAGCGACCTTTTCGCTTCTACCTATTCACAATTTTATCTATTTATTCCACAACTTTTCAAACCTATTCCTTTATTTCAAACACGCAAAAACATGTAAATATACACTTTTACAATATATTAATATTTTAACCATTTTAACATATGTTAAATATGAGGGATTTCAAAGTGTGTTTACAGCGACTATTTTGCTTCAAACATTCTTAGCACATTTCAATTTTTCACGCAACATTATTGAACATGTAAATAATAAGTCTTAGCTATGATATATGTTTTTAAAGGATTACAAGAGAGTTTACACAACATTTAATGTTGTCCCTCGCTTTTCAAAGCAAGGAATGGTCCAAAAATAATAGCTTGCATTGATTTTCATTTAAACTTTATATTTTCAACAGTAAAAAGTATATATACAACATCATATGAATTAAATGGTGATTAACATCACATATAAACATGATGGATCCAATCCTAGGCTACCTACAAACAAAGAATCACTTCCGATCATAACCCCGAAGCCAAAGCTACCACATTTATGCTCAAGAACACAAGCAAAAACCTCCCTTATCATCAAAGTGATTATGGCTTAGGTTGGTTCCTCCTTGTTTTTTATCATTTTTTCACTTTTTTGATGCTAAACCATATTGTAATGATGATATAAGGTTTTCGTGAAAGTTTGGAAGAAAAAGGAGTTGATTTGAAGATGTTTTGAAGAATTAAAGAGGAGAAAGAGAGCATGGAATTTAGTTTCTTTTTGACTTAAACATTGAAAATAATTATTTGTGATAAAAGAGGAGCGTAGTGTACATTTTAGCAAAGTGAAAAAGGCCTTCAAAACCCTTGGATGACTGGCCAAATGCACCCCATCCTCTCTCCTTTGCATATGCAAACCATGCACTTTTATACACCCATTTCTTCCCTAAATCACTCGTTGATTCCCTCTTAAATCAAGGGTCTTTATCCCCTTAATTAAAAACTTAGTTTCTAATTAATTTTGTTATGAACTTAGGTGATTTAAATGGTTGTAAATGTCTTCATATATTACTACACAAATAAAAAAGGGTTCGAACAACTTGTGTTTAGTGAAAATTTGTTTATCAGTAAAATAATTTTCAATCGCATTATCGATATTTCTTCGAATTATTTAATTTTTAAACAAATTTCAGAAATGAATTTCTTATCATTATTTATTATTATAAAAGGAGTTAACAAGTTTATAAAATCACATTTATTCATTTTAAATCTAAGGTTCAAATATCTAAATAATTTAGATATTTAAAAATGAAGTGTCCAAAATTCAGATCATTACATTCCCCCACTTATAATATTTTGAAAATGAAATTCCAACACAGGAAACAAAAAGAAACAATCACAAATCATCAATACTTAATAGCATTCGCAATCATTAGAAAACATAGCATGCAAATACACTAAAGCCCTTACGATGTACATAAATCATCCTTATGCAATATCAAATCTAATCGCTCGCTCGATCACATAAATTCCATTTCCAAACTTATATAGATCACTTACCATTTTAGAACGGACTCCGATCAAGTTCCTTGATTAGAAACATTTGCTTTCCTTGTATAGCCATTTATTATGATAGAAAACTTAGGGATCATGTAAAGAATCCGCATCCAATATTCGTCGTTAAGGATTTAGCGAAAAATCGTTGTCCGGACTGGTGTGAACCACCTCGAAATCATGTACTCATATCCAAGATCAAGACATATCATGCGCATAAAATGAACTATGTAAAGCTTATGTACTTTCTTACATTGGTTTCTTAACTACACCAGTTACTTTACATTTTAAATCACATCCATTTTTTCATATGGCATTTCTCATTTAATATTTAAATCATTTATAAAACATTTAATAAAATATTTATTAAGTTTATAAACATTTTATAAAAACTTATCTTTATTTATAAAACATTTCATTAAAACACAACTTTATTTTAAAACATTTCAGGACTTATGTCCATATTCGTATAATACTCCAGTACATCCTAAGAGTATATGCAAAACATTCATTTATATTATTATTATTATTTCAAGGATGTTCAATAAAATTTAAACTTTTTTAACTTGCTGTATTTTCAAATTAATAATTATAAATTCAAATTTTATTCAATATCAAATTTATTAAAGAAAACTTTTAGAACTAAACATCAGGTTTTATTTCAAGTTATTTGAAATAACTATGTATACTTACATCTTCTGTACATCAAATCATACCTGCGGGAATAAAAAAAGTCAATTTCAAAACGATATCAAATACTTCTAAATATTACTAAGTATCATGATCTCAATTTCCTAAATATTTTCTTTAAAATCCATAGAAAACATACATATAGATCGAGTAACACTAAAACATTACCAAGGAAAAAGGTCCTACCAAATAGTATCATACATCCCTTTACTAAGAAGGGTAATACTCAAGGGAAGTGCTTACCATTCGAACATAACTTTTACCCATTTTTAGTCACTTTCAAGTCACTTGAACTAGCTAAAATAAAATACAGTGTTCCAAAATTGACAATTTCGAGAGTAACCTCGAACTTGAACAAATCTTAAAAATCTCTTCAAAACATTAGTCTTTCAAAAATACTATAAAATAATACCATTATTTTTTACTCCAAACTCTTCTAAACCATTTTAAAAAACAAAGATTTAAGTTCTCAAATTCTCAATTTAAATCCTTTCAAAATATTAATTTTTTTAATAAACCATATGTATATAAAGGTACTTTCATACATATAAAATATTCTCACCAATGTTTATTTTCAAAACATCTTATCTTTTTTAGAATATAATAAACAACTTTTATTGAAGTTAACTTTTAACCTAACATTATCACTGAACGCCTTATATTTAAATCGTGAAACTTAATTCATAAGGTGTTTGTTTCAATGTTCCCATAAATTACTATCTACCCAATTCATGTGGTAAAATGATAAATTACTTATAAAATGGTTAAACACAAAACAACAATCAACAACAATAATCAATGCTCTAAACCAGTCGAGCATGATTAAGGTAATAAATGAGGGATAAATGAACATCATAAATCCCTACATAAATCAACTACACTATCAACTTATACTTTCATATATTACTAACATATTGTAAATACATGTACACTCAACTCATGCTAGGGAAATCCATACCCAATCTCTTAATGAGTTATACCCAACTAAAGCTAAGGTTCTCTCTCAACCTTCAGCTCTTATATCAAATTGTAACAAGCAGCCTTTTCGACCATTGAATGTCGATGGTAACTGTAATGACCTGGAATTTAACTACTTCGATTAGTGAATATTTAACTAATTTTAAATATTAAATATATAGGTTTTATAATGAAAATAAAATCAATTTAATTAACTAATAATGACGGCAAAATCGTTTTCAAAATTTGTTTACCAAATTAAATAGTTCGTAGGAAAACAGAAAATGTGACTGCATAACGTTTTTCGAAATTTTGACCTTTCGACACCTTATCGGGAACGTTGTTCATCTTTGTACATTATATATACATATATATAAGAGTTAATTAACTAGATAATAACTTGTGCGAAACCGTGCTTCGCAGATGGACCGCAATCAACCTCTTATCATCATAAAATGTTTAAATGATTTATATGGTTCATTAACTAAGAAATAGTGATCTTTTTATCAATTTTCAAATAAGTTTGCATTTTTTCTAGAACTTGTGTGTAAATCTTTGGAAACAGTAATGCAGATAGTACTGGTGCTTGATAAACAATTGCAAAATATCGAGCAAAAATGATTTCAAAGATAAAATTTCCACACAATACACATATAAATTATACGCATATAAATTTATTGTGTGCATCGGCTGTTGCTCCATGCATCAGTTGTATTATATGTAACTTAATTTGGTGAGATGCCTTTATCAATCATTTCCTTTAATACTTGATGTCGTTGATTCCATTTGCTACTTCGGTAATAACTATCTATAAGAGTGGTGACAATATTTGGTTTACACTTGACCATTGATCCAAAAATGCCAAAAGCAACGTGACATGATTCATGATAACGCAAGTGTTGATGATGATCTCATAACTGACTATGTCTACGAACACATTATGCAGCATCATATTATTGTAGAATGATAAGATTAGAGGATAAAGAGATTTATTTCTAATTTGAAAGATTCTTGTGAAAAATATGCTAAATCTAAAGCATGCATATTTTATGTCTAAAGTGCTGGAACTAACAACCATTATTCAACAGTATTTATTCTAATGTGAAGAATATCATTATATTTCTTTTACAATCAAAGAAAATTTAATATAATAAGAATTATATAATCGTATTTAATGCTTTTGAGCTTTTTGGTTCCATTTCTAATTCCATCCAACATTGTTGCTGTATGTTGGTAATGTTGGATTTCACCAGACTTGACTGCAATTTGTGAACGTAGAATCAAAGGTTGGAAATTTTCAAATTAATCAACGACATAGATTAGTTGAAAGAAATAAAGTCAAATAGATTTAATAACTTTAATAATATGAATAATCCGAAAAACTATGATTTTAAAATTTTTATTTTTTGCTATCAACAATGGATATCATTGGAAAGCATATTAAATTTGAGATTTAATAGTGAAATCGATTCTTAAATCCAATTAGTGTAGAAAAAGTTATCACATTTAAAAGTTTAGAATAGAAAGAAATTAAAATGTGATTGTTCATTTCCCAAAATATGAAGGACGCCTTCCATTTCTACCTCCATCTAACATTGTTGTTGTATTATGGTAATGTTGGATTTAACCAGACTTGACTGCAATTTATGAAAGTAGAATCAGAGGCTGGAAATTTTCAAAACAATCAACGACATAGATTAGTTAAAAGAAATAAAGTCAAACAGATTTAATAACTTTAATAATACGAATAATCCGAAAATGTATGATTTTAAAAAATTTATTTTTAGCTATCAACAATGGATATCATTGGAAAGCATATTAAATTTGAGTTTTAATAGTGAAATCGATTCTTAAATCCAACTAATGTTGAAAAGTTATCACATTTCAAAGTTTGCAATAGAAAGAAATTAAAAACGTGACTGTTCATTTTCCAAAATAAGAAGGAGGCCTATGTGCTCTTGAAATCTAACTCAATAATAATATTATAGTATAGATACACTTAGAAATAAATTATCTTTGTTATAGAATAAGAGGACATTAAAGAAAGAGGAAGAAAATATTTTATTCACTACAGAGATTAGTCATCATTTTCATTACATTAGCTCCTTTATATAAAGGTCTAGGAGCTTAGGATAGAACTAATCCCACGGTGCGGGACTAAATACAAAACAGTACATAGCATATTCACTATAACATATTTACATATATTATAACACTCCCCTCTGAATATGCATCTTCAAAATCTTGAATGCTCATACAGTAGCTAAAAATTATTCCATTTGAAGCGTCCATGACAATTTCTCACTCTCATTATTATCTTGCTTTAATACTTACATTAAGTCGTTATAAATATTGTCTGTTGCCTCATTAAAAACCTCTGTTAGGAAAACCTAATGAACAAACCTTGAACGAGGAAAAGAGTGCAACTTGAAATCATAGATATCATACCATGATATTCTTTTTAAAGAGTTTGATACTTCGGGATCAAAATAATGCCTCAATAAAACCTTACTAAGAAAAACCCAATGAGAAAAATCTTAGTGAAGGAGAAAGAGTATAATGACATATTTTATTTTCTTGTTTCTTTAAATGAAGCTTGATACTTCTGGATCAAACTAATGCCTCATTAAAACCTTACTAAGTAAAACCCTATGGTAAAAATCTTAATGAAGGAAAAAGATTACAATATAGCATGTCATATTTTAATAATTTATTGCATCAAATAGAGTTTGATACTTCTGGATCAATTTAATACATCCTTAAAAACCTTACAAAGGAAAACCCGATGGGAAAAACCTTAGTCAAGGATAAACATATAATTTAACTAAAATAACATATTTGAGATGTTATTTCTTGAAAAGACGTTTGATTCTTATAGATCAAGATAATGCCTCATTAAAACTTAATAAGAAAAACCCAGTGGGAAAAATCTTAAATAAGGAAAAAGAGTACATTATAACTTATTTTCAAACGTTACCGGGGGTTTGATACTTCTGGATCAAGATATGCCTCCTTAAATTCTTACTAATAAAAACCCAATGGGAAAAATCTTACTTAAGAAAAAAGAGTGCATTTTAAAATACTCATGGATGCTCCCCTTGATCTGAAATTTTCCTCTGAATTTGTATTCGCCTTTCGATAACTCAAATTGGTTATAGATACTTCTGGATCTATAAATATGTATCTTTTTAATAATACAATTTATTAATAGTTTCGTTCAATACAATCAAATTTTCTAAGATTGTTTCTTCCAAATATAATTTGCATTTTATGCAATTTGTATGCTACTTCTATGAAAAACACTTCATGTGCTTTCATTATTGTGCTTCAAATTAGTTTTGCGCATTGCAACTATACATCTTTCATGAATATTAAAAATTTCATTACAACATTACTAAAAAGTAGGAAGTAATCTACTCATCTTGAAGTATATCAAGATTTTCATTACAACAATACTTTGAAGAAGGTTGTAATCTACACTTTATGTCTTTTGCATTCTTTATAACTACAAAAGTTATATATCTTCTTCAGGAATTTGTATACTTTATGCAACGACCCGAAATTTTCGATCCCGAAAATTCCAGATAGTTAAGGAAAGAAGAAAGAGATAGAAGAAGAAGAAGAAGAAGAAGAAAATACAACAAAAATTCTCACATTCGCAGCGGATCAAAATATAATATCAAATAATAACAGTTTACAAAAGAATTCTATATCTGTCAAATACATTTATAATACATCAGAGTTACACATATATGCAGACACTAGATACAAACAATCATCATGTCTCAGATACACAATAATATAATACAGCGGAAACACTCCATACATTCTTGTCGTTCAGCTCACCTCCTAAGCTCCAGGAAGTCCTTACCTGAAATCTGTAATACTCGGTCTGACCCGAGCATTACATCAAGGTAACACCCGGGTAAGGCTGGAAACCAGCGTGAGTAAACCCATCTAACATGGAATACAAAGCATACAACTTAAATAAAACCCGGGGTAACTCGTATTAATTTACAAATTCACAGTTGTTATAGACATCACTTATTTCACACATCAATTTTCTAAGTACCAAAATTGAGATTAAATAGTCCAATTCGCTTAAATCATTTCATTCCAGCCTATTGATTTCACATATCAATCTATAAAAATTCGAAGTGGTTTCGGGTATTTTCTAATACCCGACCCCGGTCTCTTCGAGTCTCATGTTATCCTAACCCAAGTTATCCAAATGAAATACACTTCAACTTTAAATACAAGATGTCACTTTACACAACAATTCATCATTGATAGATAACCACAATATCCTGTCGGCCCAAACATATGTTACCACATAATATTTCATATCAGAGATATCAACTCATTCAAGGCATCCAATACCATTCAATCATTCATAAGCAAAGCTTGATCACTTCCAAAATAATTTAATTAATTCTAATTGAATTAGTAACCTCAATCATTTAGATTCTTTCACTTAACGTAATTAATTTCAAATCAATTAATTAATCATCCCTTAATTATCCATCTTAATTAATCGCCCTGGATTAATTATCCTTCAATTACATTCAAGTAATTATCTTCAATTAATTACACAAATTAACTATTCTTAACCAAAAACAATAATTAATCTTTAATTACTTCACAGTTTAATTGACTATAATTAATTGCATTAATCCTTAATTACTTATATTAATTATTTCTCATAAATCACTTGTTATTGATTAATTAATCTTAATTCATCAACCTTTAATTAAATCATTAATTATCTAAATTAATGATTTCTAATTACATTTTAATTTATCCTAATCTAAATTAATTACAATAAGTAATTAATCATTAATTGAACCATAATATTAATCATTCTTGATTAATCTCAACCAGTAATTAACTATCTTTTTATTTTCTTAATTAAATAAATTAAGTACTCATTTTATAAAAGAAGTTCAAAGGAATTTAAAACCAGATTCATTTTTAAATTCAAATCAATTTAAAAATGCACTTTAACATTCAAGTTGTTAAAACAACTTAAATTTTAAAAACTTTATTTGTTTAAAAACTGAGGTTCACTAACTTGAATTCCAGATTTAACTTTGATTTGAAACTTGTTTTAAATCTCTACTTTACAATTTAACTTCAGTTTAAAAAAATCACTTTCATTTCTTTCTGTTCATTCTTATTTTTATTCTATAATTACTTCACTTCCAAAATTCACCCTTATATTTCTTTTCAAAAAATCCAATTTTATATATTTTGATAACTCAATGTACCGGGATATGTTCAAGCAAATCATAGTATCCAATATTCTAATTATCAATATAATTCATCACAGAATATCAAATATTCATAACACAGAATATTAGACAATCTAAATAATTTTGAGGAATCCAGTTGGATCCCTCCAACCTGTTTCCCTGCATCCACAGACGTTAGCACAACATAAAATACCAATTCCACTTCAAGGTGGGATATCGAGGTATATGGGATTTATATAATATCATCCGTTATTTTGCGGCGCATAGGGTCTCATCCGCTATATAATGCGGGAAATCAATCTCTCCAATATATACTATATATACTGCTATATATAATATAGCACATCCAATCAAATCAATCAATCAACCAATTATTTAAATTTAACTATTTAAATTTAAATAGAAATCCAAAAGAGTGAGATTAACTCACCTTTGATTTTTGTTTGACTATCAATTCCATCTCGACCATTATCCCCCAATTTTGGACCTTGTATAAATATTAGATGATTTTCATTAATATTCAAATAAATTGAATGATTAAATTTCCATTTATAAAGTTAATTACCAATGATTTTATTTTAACCTAGAATTCAATTTTAAACTGATTTACCCTTTAAATAAAATATTTTTAAAAATATACTAGTAAGCTTAAAATGTATATTTATTTCCTTCCGAAATTGCATAAATTAAGACAAAAATTATTCTACTGTAAAATATCCTTTTCTATTTCTATACATGTTCATATCTATATCTTCAGATTTAAATTAAATTAGAATTAACTTAAAATTTAAAAACAGTTTAATAAAAACTTCACCTTGCAGTCTATAAAATTAACAAAACATATCAGTAATTACCAAAATAATTATTACTTTACTGTTAAAACTTCTTTCTGTTTTATACTAGTTTATCACAGCAAATTCGTCCCCTTTTTAAAATTTGAAATGCAAATTCAGTTTAAATTAATAAAATACAGGAAGAGACCCGTACCTGCTTCCCAAATACATGCACACGAATCAACAAACGAAAATGTGTGGCGTCAATCGTCGATCCTCACAGTACCGCCCCTCACGTCGCTACCTGCTTCCATGTTGCCGTCGGCCACCACCCCTCGAAACGAATTCTCAACATACTCGACTTCGACTCCACCGAACCCTTTGCCTCGCTCGATTGACCCATCATCGGAACGCCCCGAGTCCTCCATCACTGCTAACTTCCCATCCTCCCCACAATAGTGCTGCCACGCATGCGACCCCGAAAGATCCACTCGCTCTCACGATTCGAATCCCAATGATTCGATTCGATCGCCTTCCTTTACTTTAGCTCGAACGAAAAAAATTCGATTCCATTCTCCTTTTTTTCGAATTGGAATTTCTTTGAAATTTTACTGGAAAGTGCAGTTTTCGTTCGAACTGGCACGAAGAAGAAGGGGTTTTGATTTGGAACGAAATCGCGGCCATTGCAAATTTTTCTTAATATTTTGAAATGATCACTGCACACATTTTTGTAAAGGAATGGGAAGACCAGATGAGATGTTAACGTGCTTAAATAAACAAGCTACAGTGACAATTAAAAGGAAGGGAAAAAGTTTTGACGTGAAATTATTTCAGCTGAAAGGAATTTTGACCAATCAAGTTATTTAAATTTTAAATTTAAATCATCTCGAACCCGTAGCTCAAAATCACGTCCTCCTATCGAGGCGTGCCACTAGGCGTTTATAATGTTATACCCCTATTCCAAATGCAAAGGAAAAGGTTTCGAGTGCTAATTCGATCGTATGGAGAAGATAGCTTTTTTTTGGACCAGTTATTCTATTAAATTTTCGATATAAATTTCAGGCCTTTATATATCGTACGCTCACACAACTCCAAATGTTACGAAAATTGAAATCTGATAATAATACAATATTATGGATCCAATGGAACTGGTTTCACCGAATTCCGAGACTGTGCCTCGGAAGGCTTTTTTATATCAATTTAAACAATATAATTTCAAAACTTAACAAAACACTTCCAAATTCAATTCTAACACTTTTACTATCTCCAGTACTATGAATATAAATTTTACCAGCCTTTAAATTATTTTTAACAAGCAAAACATTCCAAATTTCATATTTTACCCAACTTCAAATAATTTAATTTAATAATTAAATTACCCAATAATTAGTGACATTTGAATTCAAGTTAAAAATTCACTTTTAAATATTTAAAATCAATTAAATATTCCGATTTCAAATGTCCAAAAATTCCGGGTCGTCACATTCCTCCCCCCTTGATAGAATTTCGTCCTCGAAATTACTAGTTAAGAAGAATGGTTCAATGCTCATTTACTTTTTCTCAAAACCAAACAATTCTCAAAACAATCTTTTTATTAAAGACACACTAACCCTTTTTCTAGCTTTCCAAACTTATCCATAAGTCCCAATAATATTATTTACTTAACAATTCAAATCTGAATTTAAAACCAAAATTTGAATTATCAAAATTTTCTCAAAATTTTTCTAATTCCCCAAATTTTCGAAAAATTTCGCCAGTGTCTCCTTTGCGTGGCTAGCTCGGGACAACTACAAAATGCCTCTACGGGCTCCCAAATTCCAAAAGAAAACAAAAGGCCAAGTGGCTAGATCAAAAACCCAATAAAATTTCATACAGAAATTTAAACACATACCTTTTTAGTCGAGCAATTCAAATTATCTTCTGAAATCAAAAACATCCATTTATCCTTTGCCTTAACACACCTGTATATCCTATTTAGCAATAATGTCCAATTACAACATTTAAAATCATATTGTGCATTTCCTTTCGAAAGTTTCAACTAAACAATTAGTTCCAATTTCCATTTCCAAAATTCCTTATTCAATTCCAATTTGAAATCGTTTGTCGCTAACAAAAATTTTCCAAAAATTTTCAAAAATTTTCTAACTCCCAAAATTTTCGGAAAATTTTGGTAGAGTCTCTTTCGTACGGAGGAGCTTTTGCAATTTGACAAGAGATATAAATATATATACATCAACCCACACGGTCGGAAAAACAAAACCAGTTCATATTTCCTGTTTTTATTGCGTAAGCGTACCTCTATTTAGCATTTTTAAGCAAGCGGCTTATTATTTTAGTAATTAGCGCGTCCAAATCCAGCCAAACGGCTTTCTGGTACCTATACTTACTTAATTCAAATATGTAAGTATAAAATATAGGGAGTTTATTTACATTTCACTCATTTTCAATAGCTAACACATGGAATAAGCAATGCATACTAAACAATTCTTATAAGAAATTTTTAAGATTTCGACACTAATTCAAATAGCTTCTAACCAAATTTTTGTTTAGTTAGAATGGTTTATAATTCAATCGCTTATATTCAATTCCTTTTTAATCCAAACGAACCCAATTCACTTCAATTGATTCCAAAATCAATTTATGTAATCTTTATCAACTCATAGAATTTTAATTACCTTCGTTTATGTGAAACGACAGTTCATTCCATGCAATATTATGATATCCATGTGAATAAATAATTACTTAAGTTTTATAACCAATTTAAATTGATTCCGACTCAATTTATATTTAATTCCTTCCATTTTAATTTATTCACAAACATTTTATTTAGCTCGACACATTCCATGCTTGTATACCACTAACTATTCCCAAATTAATCCAATCCAAGCCTTTATTTAATGGTCTTCCATTCTTACTCAAAGTCGAGCTTCTATAAATTTTAAACTTATGTTAATTTAATTTAGCCCAACTTCAAGCTTAAGTTCACTTCCATTTAATTCTCATCTAATCAAATTCCATTTAATTCAGTTAGCTCATCCATTTTATTTTAAAATTTTAGATATACTTTTAAATTCACATAATACTACTAAAATAGCTTTTTATAAAAATACTTCTTATAACTCGATGTCTCAACCAGTCCATCATTGTTCTCACAGAAACTAGGTCATACATTGATCAGGCGTAGGACTAAAAATCTATAAGTACTTAGCAGACCCATTTTCAACTTCCAGTGAAAATACTTGGAAAATAATTTTATTGAAAATATCGAAAACATTTTTTTTAAAAGACAGAGGAAATATCTTCGGTGAGAATGCTCTGGAAATCATCACCCCCATCCATGGTCGCAGTTACATCCTGGGTTACGTTGCCATCGTAGTAAAAGTCCATGTAACTGTAGGCACTCCACGCCCCTCGATTATGCCATGGAACCCACAACAGATCGCAATTACATTCCAAGGTTATGTTGTCATCGCAGCAAAAGTCCTTGTAATTGTAGGCATCAGCGTCCTCGATTTTCACTGCCAAAAATGAAACTTCTCGACTCCCACATTGGTCGCAGTCTACCGATGTAAAATCAAACGCAGACTGTTGGCTCTCAGCGGCACACACGACTTTCGTTATGTTACCATAGATCGCAGTCTACCGGTATAAAATCAAACGCAGACTATTGGCTCTCAGCGGCACACACGACTTTCGCTATGGTCTGTAATAGATCGTAGCGATGTCGAGTTACACCGTCGTCACAGGATAACCTAAATGCCTCTATAGGCATCAGCGCCCTCGACTTCCGCTACACACTAAACAAAATCCTCAGGAACTAGTTTTGTTCGGACTCCTCACAGGATCAACTTTAGAATCCCCCCTTGGGGTTCAACGCAATACCAACCTATGGCACTCCTAAGAAGTTCAATTCAAGGGAGCGCCTTTTTCCCTAGATCCATTTTCAAAACACTTTATACTATACACATATAGCATCTTCCAAATCATACACCTAGTATGAATCTCAAATAAATCTCCTTTCTCAAAATCGATTATCCCAAAATCGATAATTCTCAAACTAGGCTTTCCAAATACCAAAATTGATTTTACCCGAAAATCAAAAGCCTTTCCAAATCCAAAGGTTCGCAAAACCTTTTTCCAAAATCGTCATAAGATCCTTTATATGTATATATATATATATGTGTATATGTATATGTATATGTATTTTAAAACTTTGGATCATTTTCAAACTTGTATAAAACACCTTTTATACTTCAAACACTTTCAAAATCCTTTTCTTCGGGCAATAGATTCAACAAGGGGAGATTTATCTTATATAACAAAGATATATAACTTTGTTTGTTCAAAATCAAATATTCAAATTTGATTACTCTATAAGGTCACATACCATTTTACTTACTTCCATAAAGTAAATTCTTACCATAGAAATATCCAATTTCCACTTTACTTCACCATATGTTTCACAAAATATGCCTTTCATTTCAAAACCATTCACATTTCTTATTCACAAATTTTCAATATCAATTTCATTCAAATCCGTACGATGTACACATATCATCCGTAGCTATAGCAATTTGCTCTCTCACTCGATCTCATAATTTCATTTCCGAACTAGTATCGTCCACCCCACTTCTTAGTGCGGACTCAGATCTGGCTTCTTGATCAGACACCGTCATTCTCCTTGCATAGCCATAACTATGATAGAGAACATCCTAACCAATCAACAATCCATATCCAGGTTCGCCGTCGAAAATCGAGTGAAAGATCCCAACTCGAATCGATATAACTATCTCGAAATTCTGTGCTCGAATCTGAATCAAATCACTATGCGAATAGAATAATATACGTACATCCTACGTATTTAACTTCATTGACTATTAGAAAAATTAATTTCCTTTCTATTCATCCTCACTATGATTTTATTCACTTATTCACATTTGCCTTAATCCCCATTTGGATTATCACTTCAATTCTTATCTCAGTTGGGTATTTAATCAATAACAGTTTGAAGTACGACCAGTTTATATTTAGAAAATAGCTTGAAAAGTTTAAAATAGACAAGTCGTTGAAAAATAATTATTAGTTTGTAACATAGCTATAAAATAGTTAAGCAATTATAAAATAGTTGGAAAATAGTCAAATAGTTATAGAAATTTTAAATAATTGCAAAATAGTTATAAAATAGTAATTAATTTGTAAAATAGTTGAAAAAAAGTAATTAGTTTATAAAATTGTTACAAAATAGTTAAATAATTCAAAAAGTAGTTAAAAATAAGTATAAGATAGTTTTGGGTTTAATAAGAAAGGTTGTGTATATAATAAATAACTTGGCAAAATAGATTTGTACTAAAACAATTTATTCTAAAAACAATCCAGAGCCAAACTATTCAATTTCGAAATCTCCATTCTCATCAATTCAATTTAAATTACCACTTTCATTTAAATTGACCCAACTCTAATTTAAATAACTTTAATTTCCATTGAAATAGATTTAACCCCAATTCAAGTTGAATTAACCTCAATTTCTATCCACAATCAAATCAAATTCCATTTGAATTCGAAACTATTCAACTTTAATCACAATTTCAATTAATTCAAATAAATTTCAAATTGAACCAATTTCAATTCATAAGTCATACTTACCTAAATGTTTACTTCCTTAAAACATTTCATTTTGCTTACTTATTAATTCACATTTTATTATTAAACACAACAATCAAGGAAATCAATTCATTATTATCTTATTTTGAAAACTCTTTTCCAAATTTAAGATTATAATTTCAGTTTGAATCCCTTTCAAACTTATCTCTATTAAATTTCAATTTGGTTGTATATCTATTACCACTTAATTTAATCCCAATAATTTAACAACCAATTACCTTAATATTAGAATAATTATTGCTTTATATATCAAAATATATTCTTATATAAAATCATTTAAAATCTTTATATAAGAAAATAACAAGTACACTATATATAAATATATATATACACACACACTCAACTCATCCTAGGGTACCATTGCCCTATCCTTAATAAGTAATCCCACAAGAGCCAAGGTTCTCGCTTAACCTTTCAGCCCTGATACCAATTGTAACGACCCGAAATTTTCGATCCCGAAAATCCCAGATAGTTAGGGAAAGAAGAAAGAAGAAGAAAATACAACAAAGATTCTCACATTCACAGCGGATCAAAATATAATATCAAATAATAACAGTTTACAAAAGAATTTTGTATCTGTCAAATACATTTATAATACATCAGGGTTACACATATACAGACACTGGATATGCACAATCATCATGCCTCAGATATACAACAATATAATACAGCGGAAACACTCCATACGTTCTTGCCGTCCAGCTCGCCTCCTGAGCTCTAGAATGTCCTTACCTGAAAATCTGTAATACTCGGTATGACCCGAGCATTACATCAAGGTAACACCCGGGTCAGGCTGGAAACCAGCATGAGTAAACCCGTCTAACATGGAATACAAAGCATACAACTTAAATAAAACACTGGGAAACTCGTATCCATTTACAAATTCACAATTGTTATAGACATCACTTATTTCACACATCAATTTTCGAAGTACAAAATTTAAATTAAATAGTCCAATTTACTTAAATCATTTCATTCTAGCCTATTGATTTCACATATCAATCTATAAAAATTCAAAGTGGTTTCGGGTATTTTCTAATACCCGACCCCGGTCTCTTCGAGTCTCATGTCATCCTAACCCAAGTTATCCAAATGAAATACACTTCAACTTTAAATACAGGATGTTACTTTACATAACAATTCATCATTGATAGATAACAACAATATCATGTCCGCCCAAATATATGTTACCATACAATATTTCATATCAGAGATATCAACTCATTCAAGGCATCCAATACCATTCTATCATCCATAGGCAAAGCTTGATCACTTTCAAAATGATTTAATTAATTCGAGTTAAATTACTAACCTCAATTACTTAGATTCCTTCACTTAACGTTAATTAATTTCAAATTAATTAATTAATCATCCCTTAATTATCCATCTTAATCAATCGCCCTGGATTAATTATCCTTCAATTACATTCAAGTAATTATCTTCAATTAATTACACAAATTAATTATTCTTAACCAAAAACAGTAATTAATCTTTAATTACTTCACAATTAAATTAACTATAATTAATTACATTAATCCTTAATTACTTATATTAATTGATTTCTGCTAAATCACTTATTATTGATTAATTAATCTTAATTCATCAACCTTTAATTACATCATTAATTATCTACATTAATGATTTCAAAATACATTTAATTTATCCTAATCTAAATTAATTACATTAAGTAATTAATCATTAATTAAACACAAATATTAACCACTCTTGATTAATCTCAACCAGTAATTAACTATATTTTTATTTTCTTCATTAAATATATTAATTACTCATCTTATAAAATAAGTTCAAAGGAATTTAAAACCAAATTCATTTTAAATTCAAATCAATTTAAAAATGCACTTTAACATTCAAATTGCTAAAACAATTTAAATTTTAAAAACTTTATTTGTTTAAAAACTAAGGTTCGCTAACTTGAATTCCATATTTAACTTTGATTTAAGAATTGTTTTAAATCTCTACTTTAAAATTTAACTTAAGTTTCAAAAAAAAATCACTTTCATTTCTTTCCAATTCATTCTTATTTTTATTCTATAATTATTTCACTTCCAAAATTCACCCTTATATTTCTTTTCAAAAAATCCAGTTTTATATATTTTGATAACTCAAAGTACCGGGATATGTTCAAGCAAATCATAGTATCCAATATTCCAATTATCAATATAATTCATCACAGAATATCAAATATTCATAACACAGAATATTAAACAATCTAAATAATTTTGAGGAATCCAGTTGGATCCCTCCAATCTGTTTCCCAGCATCCACAGATGTTAGCACAACATAAAATACCAATTCCACTTCAAGGTGGAATATCGCGGTATATGGGATTTATATAATATCATTCGCTATTATATGGCGCATAGGGTCTCATCCGCTATATAATGCGGGAAATCAATCACTCCAGTATATACTATATATACTACTATATATAATATAACACATCCAATCAAATCAATCAATCAACCAATTATTTAAATTTAACCATTTAAATTTAATAGAAATCCAGAAGAGTGAGATTAACTCACCTTTGATTTTTTTTTTGACAATCCAATTCCATCTCGACCATTATCTCCCAATTTTGGACCTTGTACAAATATTAGATGATTTTTATTAATATTCGAATAAATCGAATGATTAAACTTCCATTTATAAAGTTAATTACCAATGATTTTATTTTAACCTATAATTCAATTTTAAACTGGTTTCCCCTTTAAATAAAAATATTTTTAAAACATATATTGGTAAGCTTAAAATGTATATTTATTTCCTTCCGAAACTGCATATATTAAAACAAAAATTATTCTACTGTAAAATATCCTTTTCTGTTTCTATACATGTTCATATTTATATCTTCAGATTTAAATTAAATTAAATTAAAATTTAAAAATAGTTTAATAAAAACTTCACCTTGCAGTCTATATAATTAACAAAACATATTACAGTAATTAGCAAAATAATTGTTACGTTACTGTTAAAACTTCTTTCTGTTTTATGCTAGTTTGTCACAGCAAATTCGTCCCCTTTTTAAAATTTGACATACCAGTTCAGTTTCAATTAGTAAAATACAGGAAGAGACCTATACCTGCTGCCCAAATACACGCACACGAATCCACAAACGAAAATGCGTGGCGACAATCTTCGATCCTTACAGTACCACCGCTCACGTCGCCACTTGCTTCCATGTTGCCGCCGGCCACCACCCGTCGAGACGAATTCTCAACGTACTCAACTTTGACTCCATCGAACGCTTTTCCTCGCTCGATGGACCCATCATCGGAGCGCCCCGAGTCCTCCGCAGCCGCTAACTTCCCATCCTCCCCACGATAGTGCTGCCACGTGCGCGACCCGGAAAGATCCACTCGCTCTCACGATTCGAATCCCAGTGATTCGATTCGATCGCCTTCCTTTACTTTAGCTCGAACGAAAAAAAATCGATTTCGTTCTCCTTTTTTTGAATTGGAATTGCTTTGAAATTTAACTGGAAAGAGAAGTTTTCGTTCGAACAGGCACGAAGAAGAAGGGGTTTTGATTTGGAACGAAATCGCGGCCATTACAAATTTTTCTTAATATTTTGAAATGATCATTGCATACATTTTTGTAAAGGAATGGGGAGACCAGATGAGATGTTAACGTGCTTCAATAAACAAGCTACAGTGACAATTGAAAGGAAAGGAAAATGTTTTGACGTGAAATTATTTTAGCTGAAGGGAATTTTGACACGTCAAGTTACTTAAATTTTAAAATTTAAATCGTCTCGAACCCGTAGTTCAAAACCTCGACCACCTATCGATGCGTACCGCTAGGCATTTATAATGTTATACCCCTATTCCGAACACAAAGAAAAAGGTTTCGAGTCCTAATCCGATCGTATGGAGAAGATAGCTTTTTTTGGACCGGTTATTATATTAAATTTTCGATATAGATTTCAGTGCGTTTATATATAGTACGCTCACACAACAACTCCAAATGTTACGAAAATTAAAATTTGACAATAATGCAATATTATGTATCCAATGGAACTGGTTTCACCGAATTCCGAGACTGTGCCTCGGAATGCTTTTTTTTATATCAATTTAAACAATATAATTTCAAAACATAACAAAACACTTCCAAATTCAATTCTAACACTTTAACTATCTCCAATACTATCAATATAAATTTTACCGGCCTTTAAATTATTTTTAACAAGCTAAAAACTCCAGATTTCAAATTTTACCCAACTTCAAATAATTTAATTTAATAATTAAATTACCCAATAATTAGTGATATTTGAATTCAAGTTAAAAATTCACTTTTAAATATTTAAAATCAATTAAATATTCTGATTTCAAATGTCCAAAATTTCCGGGTCGTCACACTTTAATAAGTATTTGCATATTGCAACTACCACTTCAATGGATATTAAGAGTTTTATTACAACAATACTTAAAAATAGGAAGTAATCTACTCATCATGAATTATATCAAGATTTTCATTACAACAATACTTAAAAGAAAGTTGTAATCTACGCTCCTTGTTCTTTACTGTAACGTACGCGATTTTTCGTTGCCGAAAAACCGAATAGTTATGGATTTTAAAAAAAGAAAAGAAAACGAAAAAGAGAGAAAAAGAAGAAAGAAGAAGAAAATAGATAATAGAGGGAAGAGAAAACAGAAGATAGAAAATTTAGATAGGGAAAAGAAGATAGAAAATTTTAAAATAGAAGAAAAAGAGAATAGAGGAAAAAGAAAAACAGAAGAAAATAGGACGGAACAGAAAACAACAGAACAACATCAGAATCTCACAATTCACAGCGGAACAACATATAATAATAAATGAATAATCTTTAAACAAAGAACTATATCAGTTATTACATTACATCACATTTCATTACATCATATCATCAGAGTGTACAACAACAACAACAAACAGTGCAGCGGAAAAATAAATAGTATATAAGTAATATGCCATGCCATCCATCTTGCCTCCAGCAACTCCTGAATATCCAGAATATCCTGATAAACCTTAACTCTTGACTGCCCGTGTGGAAATTGGTGGGCACCCAGAGTTTAGGAAGGAAAACAATAAACTCCAAGTCAGTCATGTGACTGGTGTGAGAACTCAAAACAGTTTATTTATCTTTAAAATCAAATAGGGGAATATTTTTAAATTCAATTCGCAATGCTTTTAAAAATGAGACTACCATAAGGCCTCCCGCACACACACACAATGCAAACGCAGAATCGGAGGAGATTTCTCCTTATGATAGTCAAAGATGCTTGATATGCATTTAGAAGAACATTTCATATTATTATTAGTGCATAGTGTAGGGAAAGTTTATTTCGAAAGTAGAATATAAATCTTAGCCAGCATAGACATTCCGAACTATGCCTACTATAGCTAACTATGTTCAATAGCAGGTTACCGCCACATTCCATAGCAGGTTATACAACTAAAATCGTACAAGTCACGTATTGTTTCTTTGGATTTCCAACAAATGGTCAGGCCAAGGAACTTCCCATTGCCACATGAGAATGCCTCTGGAAAGACATCCCCGAGAACCAAACCGGAACTCTGCCAACACAAGGCCGGGTTACCCCTAACTGGGTAACTACTGACACGAGCACGCCATTCCCCGATCAAAAACGACCTTTCTCACGGGATCCCGAAAACCAACAACCACAAAGTAATAAATTCGTAGTAACCACATAGGTTAAATATCTGGGCTCCATACCATGATACAACCTCTATCCAGAAGGAAATGTACATACCCTAAAGGGTGCTACCCCTCATAACCTTGCTGCATCTTTCCTGTTTTGACCATTTCCGGGGTGTGAGGTTCGACGAAGTCACGTCCACAAAAACATACTTTATACAAAAGCCATGCTTTGGGTCAACAAATGATCAACACAATGATCATCAAGATAGACGATCAAATAAACGATCCTATCACAATAATCAACACAATGATCATTTCAGCATCCTCAGCATATCACATTACCAAATTGGGAATATATCGCTGATAACTTCAACTATATAACCTCTGAGCTCGTACGTCTCAGAGAAGGGTGTTAAGCTAAAAGAATAAATTCTCCGCCACCAACAGAAATATATTTGAAAGAAATCGGCTTTATATCTCAACTTGTAATGTCAGACATACAATCCATACAAGTCTGTTCCGGGATCGAACAAAACCGAAGGCACTTACAAAGAAGTCCTTGCAATCCGGATATTCACAATCCTGATCGGATTCACCATCACATATGGAGAACTCTATACCGTAGCTACTCGGTGCAGAGTAAATCGACAGGTCATCCTATCGCTCTCGCAAATACCGGGTCTTCAACACCGATCTTCAATGCTATTCACAACGACGTATCACATATTCGGAATGGGTTATACGACCCCATGGTCCTTTCCCGGTTAACCCGAAAAGTGAGCGCTTATTTAAAAATAAGTGTAGCATTCACATTCAAACAAATCACATCAAATACCCATTCAAAGGGAAAATATTGATAGTCGGTTATTGAACTATCAATGGATATGCACACATCACCAGTTTCCAAATAATTTTCTAAATTATTTATTTTCCAAAATATCTTCACTAGATATATAATTTCACACTTCAAAAATAAATCAACATTTATTTTTATTTTATTTTAAATCAAATTCCACTTTCTTTTATAAATTCCTTAGTGAATTTATATTTCAAAATATCCATGCATATACGATTTCAATTATTCATTTCAATTTATCTTCAAAAAGATAAATTCTCTAATATTCACTTTATATTGGAAAACATTTCCATACTTATTAAATAAGTAATTCACAAATTTATTTATTTTCAACACTTAGAAAATATTCAATATACTTAAATCGAAATTAAGTATATATTTCATTCTTTAAGGAAATCATGCTCTTAGACATATTTATTTGGGCTAAAACGAATGTTACGTAAAACATCGTTACGACAACCCAAAATCACTAGTATAGGGATTCGAAATTAAAATAGATATATAAATCCCAATACTATACAAAACATTTCCTTTCGGAAATCATTTACTATAACAACAGTGTTATAGTCCACCATTTCCTTTTATTTCTCGAAAACGTTTATTTCGACAATAAATGTTGAAATTTATGGTTTCGAATCTCAACACATTTTAAAACATCGTTAGATTGTTTTAATTCAATTTAAAATATCACATTCTAAACATTTTCTTTAACATATTATTCACTATTCAAAAACGTGAATATACTAGGTTAACAATTTCATCAATTCCTATTCATTTTATTTCAAAGGATTATTCACAGTCAAAAATGTGAATATAACTCCATTAATAAGTTTCAACAATTTACTTATCAAAATAAGTCGTTTGCGAATTTATAAAACAACGTTTATAAATTCCTTTATTAAACTATTCAATTCCATATCTCAATGATATACTAACAGTTCATCTTATAAGTTAAATGCTTATAATTTCTTTGTTTACAAAAATCATTCTTTTTAAACTTCCCAATATAAAAATCTTATAACTTATAAGATTCATTCATTTATCCAAATATATTCTTTAATAACTTCACAAAATTTATAAATCTTACTATTTATAAAGTTCATTTATAACTTCACCATTTATAATTTTATAAATTCCATTCATTTACAAAATTTATTTTCACTTCATTCAAACACTTATAAAAACTCGTTTTATAATGTCAATATTTCAATTTATAAATTTCCACTTATAAATCTCTTAATATAAATCAATTTATATTATTCTTTAAAACGACTTTTAATCTCCTTTATTATTTCACCATTTTGATTCATAAAATAATTAAATTTTATAAATCCTGTATTTAAACTTTTTATAATAAATTTAAAAATCCCAGTTTAAACTATTTTATAACATCATTAACCCGTATTTTCAAAAATCAATCTTTAACCGTATTTCTCAAAATCATAATTTTTATAACTTTAAAAAATTATAACGTTTATTTATTTGAAATGGATCAATTCCAAAAATAAAGTATATTTTCAAAAATCATTTTAAAATCCCAAAATCTGGGTCCAATGATGCTACACACCAAATACTCAATCACGACTACAACGACATCATATAACGTATATGATAATCCATCAAATATCAAAATATCTGAAATCAAATAAAAACTGTTGAGGAATCCAGTTGGATCCCTCCAACCTGTTTTCCTGCATCCACAAACATTAGCACAATACCAATTCCGTTCCAGTACGAAATTATCGCGGTATATATTCTTATTAAATATTATCCGCTTAATAACGGCTCAATAGGGTCTCATCCGCTAAACAAAAATGCGGAAAATCAATAACTCCAATATATACATATGTCAATATATATATATTGATATTATATATAATACCAATTTCACTGTTTATGAAATATTCGCGGTATATGTTTTTAATAAATAACATCCGCTTACTAACGGCGTATAATGTCTATTTTAACAATCAATAGATATTAATCAACATTCAAACATGCATTCAAATATTTTAAATCTAACTATTTAAAATAAAATCGAAACTGATTCGATTGAGTGAGAAGTTCTCACCTTGATTTTAATTTCCGTTTTAGCGATTTATTTCGAATAAAATTAAACGGACGTTTAATTTTACCCAAAATTCTCACTAGCTCCAAACGACTCCAAACCAACTCCATCGCGTAGTGCTCGTCCATACGATTCCAATGCAACTGGTTTCGCGCGTTTTCGACCTCGTATGAAAAAGATATGATTTATTGAAGTTTGTACACGATTTATGTTCATAATTTACAACTAAATAAACTAATTTAAACCTTCATCAACTTAGAGCCATAGGATCCATCCCCAAGCAAATCACAGCCCTCCATCCCTTCTTCTTCCCCCTCACGTATTCCTACAGGGAATAGCCGCACATATAGAAACCCATAACAACAAACTAGGGTTAAATTTTGCTCCACCCTCATCAGCTTTGAAGACGATCGGCCTATGCCACGACGTTGCTCCTCTCGAGTGCCACCCACGGCCACACTAGCTTGAAGCTTGGCTCCAATCCCCCCTTGAATTGCGTGCGTGACTGGTGGGCGAACGCAGCCCTGTAGATGTTGATCCACTTCTCGAATTTTGATCACAACCGTTCATATCGAAGGTCTCGTGAAGCTCTACGTTTTACTAGTTGAATGATTTTTTAATAGATTGACGGATTGGAAGATAATTTGAGGGGAAGAGGAGAAAATTCTGGCCATTGAATATTAGATGGTGGCAGCCTGCAGTTTAAATTAGGGTTTAGAATATTTTTTTATCAAATTATGAAGAGAGTGGTGCTATTTATAAGAGAACGAACGACACTATTCATCCCGGAAATTCCGAACTCCGATTTAGGCGCCGTAACCAGCGTTCCTAGGGTTTACCCCGCGTTCTGGACACAATGGAACAGGTTTCGAAAGCTAATACGGACATCTGTGCGAGTTATGGCTGTAAACGCTCAATTTGAATTAAACCGATTTAAGTCGATTTCTAGGCGTTTTAATTTGTAACGGACAAACAGTACATCCAATTGACTTGAAATTTGAAACCTTACAATAATATCACATTACGGATCCGATGAAACTGGTTTCGTCGAAATCCGAGACTTTTTGAAAAATGGCTATTTTCACTCGTCAAATTTAAATTAAAAATAAATCGATGCGTTTCGAGCTGCCACGATCAAACGATAACTCCGATTGACACGAAATTTGAAATCCGGTAATAACTAACTATTACGGATCCAATGGAACTGGTTTCGTTCAATTCTGAGACTGTTCAAAAATTGACTATTTTTACTAGTCGATTTAAATATTAAAATATTCAATTTTCACAAATTAACTTTAAATTCGATTTTAAAAGATCTAAAATATCATTCTAACTTCCATATGATAAAATAAAATTTTACAAATCATTTTCAATCATATTTAACCCAATTTTCAATTATTTCCATAATTTAACGTATTAAATTATCGATTTAAAAATCCAATTAAATCCAATAATTCAAATAAAAATTTATTTGACTTATAAATTCACTTATAAATATTTAAAATTAAATAAATATTCAAATTTTAATTTCTAAAAATTCTGGGTCGTTACAATCTTCCCCACTTAAAAGAATTTCGTCCTCGAAATCATAAGTAAGAAAAATTATATAATCTATTAATTTTCCCAAAACAAATTTAAACTTCTTTACAATACTTTACTAAGTTTTCCAAATCATACTTAGTTATCTTTTCAAAAACGAGTACTATCGTTTAACTTTCAATTCCAAATAAAAGTTAAAGTTTTTAAAATTTTCCAATTTTCTCAAAAATTTTCTAACGCCTTAAATTTTCGGAAAAATTCGCCATAGTCTCCTTTGCGCGGCTCGATCGGAAAAAAAAATGACAGTATATATATCACAAATATACATCTCATCAAGTAATGAGGCATCCCGAAGGGAAAAAAGTGTAAAAGTACGGTATGTAATCCGAGATATGTACCTTATATTTTATTAGCGAGCATATACGGCTAATATAGCGCAAATGCGAGCCCCAAATGCGAAGCAAACGCGATCCGCACCTACTAATTACTCAACAAACAACATGAGAATCATGCCTATATGGAAATAGTATCAATATACAACATATATCTCCATAACAACTATATATGCTAACATAGCAATGCATTCAATAGCAATATATATTCAACCATCAACCAACTAGCATTCAACAAATTCATAACCAATAAATATTCATTCATATTTTCATTAATATTCAATGAATTGGTTTTCAATTTAATCACATTTGATTTATTAATAGTGGATGTTTTTACTAACATTCATTTTCAATTAGTTTATATTCACTAATTCATTTTCAAGTTGGTTCATTTCCAATCAAATTCAATTCCATTCAAATTTATTTACTTTGATACTAATATCAACTTCATTCCATATCACTTAAGTTATATTTCATTTTACTTTAAATTCATTTTTTATTTACAACTCATATTCATAAATATATTCATATAGTTTCACTCCTTATATATATAAGTTTATTTCACAATTGTAAATCACTTTAATTATAATCCAATTCTTATAATTCATTTGCTTATACAATTATTCTTTTATTTAGATTATTCAAACAACTAAACAATCAACTTATATACACTTTAATAATTTTAAAAAATTATTTCTTCATATATAAAATATAATCAAGGTAAAATTATCTCATTTACCCAATTTTAAAATCAATATTGTGCCGAATTGTTCTATTCAAGTGTTTAGAGATTCCTATCAACAACGTTAATTACTCGTATTAACCAGAATCTATATACCACTCAACAAACCAATCATCACAATATAAAACAATTTTATATTCACTAACAAATACGCTCTCATAGCTATTATTACACTTAAATTCATTCTAGAGTACTACTGACTCTATCTCTAATGAATAATACCCAACAGAACCATGGTTGTCGCTTAACCATAAGCTCTGATACCACAATGTAACGTACGCGATTTTTCGTTGCCGAAAAACCGAATAGTTATGGATTTTAAAAAAAGAAAAGAAAAAGAAAAAGAGAGAAAAAGAAGAAAGAAGAAGAAAATAGATAATAGAGGGAAGAGAAAACATAAGATAGAAAATTTAGATAGGGAAAAGAAGATAGAAAATTTTAAAATAGAAGAAAAAGAGAATAGAGGAAAAAGGAAAATAGAAGAAAATAGGACGGAACAGAAAACAACAGAACAACATCAGAATCTCACAATTCGCAGCGGAACAACATATAATAATAAATGAATAATCTTTAAACAAAGAACTATATCAGTTATTACATTACATCACATTTCATTACATCATATCATAAGAGTGTACAACAACAACAACAAACAGTGCAGCGGAAAAAGAAATACTATATAAGTAATATGCCATGCCATCCATCTTGCCTCCAGCAACTCCTGAATATCCAGAATATCCTGATAAACCTTAACTCTTGACTGCCCGTGTGGAAATTGGTGGGCACCCAGAGTTTAGGAAGGAAAACAATAAACTCCAAGTCAGTCATGTGACTGGTGTGAGAACTCAAAACAGTTTATTTATCTTTAAAATCAAATAGGGGAATATTTTTAAATTCAATTCGCAATGCTTTTAAAAATGAGACTACCATAAGGCCTCCCGCACACACACACAATGCAAACGCAGAATCGGAGGAGATTTCTCCTTATGATAGTCAAAGATGCTTGATACGCATTTAGAAGAACATTTCATATTATTATTAGTGCATAGTGTAGGGAAAGTTTATTTCGAAAGTAGAATATAAATCTTAGCCAGCATAGACATTCCGAACTATGCCTACTATAGCTAACTATGTTCAATAGCAGGTTACCGCCACATTCCATAGCAGGTTATACAACTAAAATCGTACAAGTCACGTATTGTTTCTTTGGATTTCCAACAAATGGTCAGGCCAAGAAACTTCCCATTGCCACATGAGAATGCCTCTGGAAAGACATCCCCGAGAACCAAACCGGAACTCTGCCAACACAAGGCCGGGTTACCCCTAACTGGGTAACTACTGACACGAGCACGCCATTCCCCGATCGTAAACGACCTTTCTCACGGGATCCCGAAAACCAACAACCACAAAGTAATAAATTCGTAGTAACCACATAGGTTAAATATCTGGGCTCCATACCATGATACAACCTCTATCCAGAAGGAAATGTACATACCCTAAAGGGTGCTACCCCTCATAACCTTGCTGCATCTTTCCTGTTTTGACCATTTCCGGGGTGTGAGGTTCGACGAAGTCACGTCCACAAAAACATACTTTATACAAAAGCCATGCTTTGGGTCAACAAATGATCAACACAATGATCATCAAGATAGACGATCAAATAAACGATCCTATCACAATAATCAACACAATGATCATTTCAGCACCACTCAGCATATCACATTACCAAATTGGGAATATATCGTTGATAACTTCAACTATATAACCTCTGAGCTCGTACGTCTCAGAGAAGGGTGTTAAGCTAAAAGAATAAATTCTCCGCCACCAACAGAAATATATTTGAAAGAAATCGGCTTTATATCTCAACTTGTAATGTCAGACATACAATCCATACAAGTCTGTTCCGGGATCGAACAAAACCGAAGGCACTTACAAAGAAGTCCTTGCAATCCGGATATTCACAATCCTGATCGGATTCACCATCACATATGGAGAACTCTATACCGTAGCTACTCGGTGCAGAGTAAATCGACAGGTCATCCTATCGCTCTCGCAAATACCGGGTCTTCAACACCGATCTTCAATGCTATTCACAACGACGTATCACATATTCGGAATGGGTTATACGACCCCATGGTCCTTTCCCGGTTAACCCGAAAAGTGAGCGCTTATTTAAAAATAAGTGTAGCATTCACATTCAAACAAATCACATCAAATACCCATTCAAAGGGAAAATATTGATAGTCGGTTATTGAACTATCAATGGATATGCACACATCACCAGTTTCCAAATAATTTTCTAAATTATTTATTTTCCAAAATATCTTCACTAGATATATAATTTCACACTTCAAAAATAAATCAACATTTATTTTTATTTTTTTTTAAATCAAATTCCACTTTCTTTTATAAATTCCTTAGTGAATTTATATTTCAAAATATCCATGCATATACGATTTCAATTATTCATTTCAATTTATCTTCAAAAAGATAAATTCTCTAATATTCACTTTATATTGGAAAACATTTCCATACTTATTAAATAAGTAATTCACAAATTTATTTATTTTCAACACTTAGAAAATATTCAATATACTTAAATCGAAATTAAGTATATATTTCATTCTTTAAGGAAATCATGCTCTTAGACATATTTATTTGGGCTAAAACGAATGTTACGTAAAACATCGTTACGACAACCCAAAATCACTAGTATAGGGATTCGAAATTAAAATAGATATATAAATCCCAATACTATACAAAACATTTCCTTTCGGAAATCATTTACTATAACAACAGTGTTATAGTCCACCATTTCCTTTTATTTCTCGAAAACGTTTATTTCGACAATAAATGTTGAAATCTATGGTTTCGAATCTCAACACATTTTAAAACATCGTTAGATTGTTTTAATTCAATTTAAAATATCACATTCTAAACATTTTCTTTAACATATTATTCACTATTCAAAGACGTGAATATACTACGTTAACAATTTCATCAATTCCTATTCATTTTATTTCAAAGGATTATTCACAGTCAAAAATGTGAATATAACTCCATTAATAAGTTTCAACAATTTACCTATCAAAATAAGTCGTTTGCGAATTTATAAAACAAAGTTTATAAATTCCTTTATTAAACTATTCAATTCCATATCTCAATGATATACTAACAGTTCATCTTATAAGTTAAATGCTTATAATTTCTTTGTTTACAAAAATCATTCTTTTTAAACTTCCCAATATAAAAATCTTATAACTTATAAGATTCATTCATTTATCCAAATATATTCTTTAATAACTTCACAAAATTTATAAATCTTACTATTTATAAAGTTCATTTATAACTTCAACATTTATAATTTTATAAATTCCATTCATTTACAAAATTTATTTTCACTTCATTCAAACACTTATAAAAACTCGTTTTATAATGTCAATATTTCAATTTATAAATATCCACTTATAAATCTCTTAATATAAATCAATTTATATTATTCTTTAAAACGACTTTTAATCTCCTTTATTATTTCACCATTTTGATTCATAAAATAATTAAATTTTATAAATCCTGTATTTAAACTTTTTATAATAAATTTAAAAATCCCAGTTTAAACTATTTTATAACATCATTAACCCGTATTTTCAAAAATCAATCTTTAACCGTATTTCTCAAAATCATAATTTTTATAACTTTAAAAAATTATAACGTTTATTTATTTGAAATGGATCAATTCCAAAAATAAAGTATATTTTCAAAAATCACTTTAAAAATCATTTTAAAATCCCAAAATCTGGGTCCAATGATGCTACACACCAAATACTCAATCACGACTACAACGACATCATATAACGTATATGATAATCCATCAAATATCAAAATATCTGAAATCAAATAAAAACTGTTGAGGAATCCAGTTGGATCCCTCCAACCAGTTTTCCTGCATCCACAAACATTAGCACAATACCAATTCCGTTCCAGTACGAAATTATCGCGGTATATGTTCTTATTAAATATTATCCGCTTAATAACGGCGCAATAGGGTCTCATCCGCTAAACAAAAATGTGGGAAATCAATAACTCCAATATATACATATGCCAATATATATATATATTGATATTATATATAATACCAATTTCACTGTTTATGAAATATTCGCGGTATATGTTTTTAATAAATAACATCCGCTTACTAACGGCGTATAATGTCTATTTTAACAATCAATAGATATTAATCAACATTCAAACATGCATTCAAATATTTTAAATCTAACTATTTAAAATAAAATCGAAACTGATTCGATTGAGTGAGAAGTTCTCACCTTGATTTTAATTTCCATTTTAGCGATTTATTTCGAATAAAATTAAACGGACGTTTAATTTTACCCAAAATTCTCACTAGCTCCAAACGAATCCAAACCAACTCCATCGCGTAGTGCTCGTCCATACGATTCCAACGCAACTGGTTTCGCGCGTTTTCGACCTCGTATGAAAAAGATATGATTTATTGAAGTTTGTACACGATTTATGTTCATAATTTACAACTAAATAAACTAATTTAAACCTTCATCAACTTAGAGCCATAGGATCTATCCCCAAGCAAATCATAGCCCTCCATCCCTTCTTCTTCCCCCTCACGTATTCCTACAGGGAATAGCCGCACATATAGAAACCCATAACAACAAACTAGGGTTAAATTTTGCTCCACCCTCATCAGCTTTGAAGACGATCGGCCTATGCCACGACGTTGCTCCTCTCGAGTGCCACCCATGGCCACACTAGCTTGAAGCTCGGCTCCAATCCCCCCTTGAATTGCGTGCGTGACTGGTGGGCGAACGCAGCCCTGTAGATGTTGATCCACTTCTCGAATTTTGATCACAACCGTTCATATCGAAGGTCTCGTGAAGCTCTACGTTTTACTAGTTGAATGATTTTTGAATAGATTGACGGATTGGAAGATAATTTGAGGGGAAGAGGAGAAAATTCTGGCCATTGAATATTAGATGGTGGCGGCCTGCAGTTTAAATTAGGGTTTAGAATATTTTTTTATCAAATTATGAAGAGAGTGGTGCTATTTATAAGAGAACGAACGACACTATTCATCCCGGAAATTCCGAACTCCGATTTAGGCGCCGTAACCAGCGTTTCTAGGGTTTACCCCACGTTCCGGACACAATGGAACAGGTTTCGAAAGCTAATTCGGACATCTGTGCGAGTTATGGCTGTAAACGCTCAATTTGAATTAAACCGATTTAAGTCGATTTCTAGGCGTTTTAATTTGTAACGGACAAACAGTACATCCAATTGACTTGAAATTTGAAACCTTACAATAATATCACATTACGGATCCGATGAAACTGGTTTCGTCGAAATCCGAGACTTTTTGAAAAATGGCTATTTTCACTCGTCAAATTTAAATTAAAAATAAATCGATGCGTTTCGAGCTGCCACGATCAAACGATAACTCCGATTGACACGAAATTTGAAATCCGATAATAACTAACTATTATGGATCCAATGGAACTGGTTTCGTTCAATTCTGAGACTGTTCAAAAATTGACTATTTTTACTAGTCGATTTAAATATTAAAATATTCAATTTTCACAAATTAACTTTAAATTCGATTTTAAAAGTTCTAAAATATCATTCTAACTTCCATATGATAAAATAAAATTTTACAAATCATTTTCAATCATATTTAACCCAATTTTCAATTATTTCCATAATTTAACGTATTAAATTATCGATTTAAAAATCCAATTAAATCCAATAATTCAAATAAAAATTTATTTGACTTATAAATTCACTTATAAATATTTAAAATTAAATAAATATTCAAATTTTAATTTCTAAAAATTCTGGGTCGTTACATTTACCTTCCTTTTAACTATCAAAGTATTTATATTCTTCAGGAATTTGTATACTTTCATTAGTATGATTTAAATCATATTTATACCTTCGGGGTATATTAAGCGTTTCAAGCACTTTAGCAACTTTGCAGACTACATGTCCATATTTCTCTATTAGTAAAGGATTCATGATGGCCAGTCATGTTTTCCCTTAATTCAAGATCTTTAATCTATTTATAAACATAAGCGCTTTATTATTTACAAGTTTATCATCGATGATTATTTCTTATCAGTTCTGGACATGATTTAGTGAGATCTCTTTAATTATCATGTTTTAGGTATATAAACCACTTCTAGGGTAATTTGACAATCATGTCATTTATTTCTTAAAGAGCACCCTTACTGTTTCTTCAAGAACACTCACCTCCATTATTTTCATCTTTATTTTTTTACTCTAAAAAATATTTCCAATCGACTTCTCTATCACGCTTCAAATGTGATTTGTACCATTTTTGGTTCCTCTGAGATTTCAACTTATATTGGAGCAACTATACTAAGGATATTGTCAATAATTTATTCAAGTTACTGAATATTTTACAACCAATATTTAATTTCGATAATCAAAACGGATTTATTTCCCTTTTTTATCCTCCCCCTCAATGTTGACGAACATTGAATAATTATCGTCTTCGGATTTTCATTTTGATCCAATATCATATTGCTACTAGCAAATACACTATACATATTAATAATAGGAGGATAATTCTTTTATCAATTGATAAGATGCATTCAAGTGATATTTGTGAGCTTCTGGCTCCTGTTTAAATATGGGATTCAATTATGCCAAACTTCATGAAATATGATCTAGTTGAAATTGTACCAATTTTTTCTAAAATATGCTTCTGGCTTTCAATTTTAGAAATAATGCAAAGATATTCTTTGACGTTTTCATTATAGTTCCAATATGGTAGCTAATCATTTATATATCCTCAACTCAACAAATTTCTTTTAAATTTGCTTGAGTATAATGTATTTTGAATTAAGATATATGTACCATTTGATAATACTATTTGGGCTCTTCCAGGACCCTTCAATTATATTAGAAAATTTACTATGGTTGAAATTTTGGCTAAATATTTTTTAGATAGTTCAGAGAAAAACTTCTGGTTTTTCAAAATCATATGAGTAGTTGCATTATCTAGTCGGCATATATTATCACTCAAACATTTATGGTTCATATATTAAGAATTAAAGAAAATATAGTTAGTCAACTATTAAAATTTGTAAGCATTAAATAAATGCTAATACTTTCCAGAAAAAATTAAAATGGACTACTAATTAAAACACAACATTCATCGGTACGTTATTTCAATTAATTCTAAAATAAAAAACATACAAGCACCAACTTCCAATTGGTTGAAACCTCAAGTTCAACCACTCCTGTCTAGTGTTTGGAAGTGTGACCATGTTCTAGTGATCATAATGCTCCTTCATGGAGTTCCATAAGTAAAGATGATCTTTTTCAGTTAAATGTCTTATTTTAAGATTGTCGTAGATATGACACCTTAAAAATATAAGAGTCTTTGTTTTATCCTACTGGGACATATTATTATGATTTTTAATGGCATTTTCTAAGCATTGAGATTGTAACTGAATGTCAGCATCCAATATCTATGACAAAAAGTTATCTCCTAATAAGTCCAAAGTTTTAAATTCAAGCTTGGCTATGTTTGTCATATTACCAACTTAAGTGGAAATAAAAATGCATAAGCATCAAAATATCGTTCATGAGTATATAATAAATGCATTTCATAAAGTAAGAACACATATCTGATAGTAGTTTCAGTAAAAGAAAAAAACATTACTGCAAAATGGTAAAAGACAACCAAATATAATCTATAAAAGAGACTACAATTTTTTTTACTTACCTCCTTTTAATAGCTCTAGATCCAATCTCATTAATTGCATTCATTAATTTCTTTGAAAATGCAAGACTACCTTGAAAATATGGAAAGGCCTTTATATGGATTGATTGGTGGAGAAGGGATGAATTATAATCAAAGATTGTGCCGACTTGATTATGTTTACTTTCATAATATAGGAAAATTTATGAATATGAATGTATAGTATTAAATACCATTTACTAGTTCATAACAACTGCAATAGTGAGAAACATGAATGTATACCATGTATATACGTTATGATCCTTGTCAACAATAAGAGATATAAAAGAAGAATAAATGTATGAAGTATTCATATGCATCTTTGTTGGACCATTCTCATTAACCAATTAATTTTATTTACATGCAGTTATTTACATATTGTAAGCTAAACAGAGAGAGGAAATTTGTACATCACATAATGTAAGAATAATATCATGAAAAACAAAATAGTTTGACTTGGCAACTAAAAAGTATGTTGTATGAGTTACGATTATTGATAACATCAATAAGTATATTCTTATGACATGACAATAATAGGTAAAAGATTAAGCATATAAAATAGTAAACATTGGAATACCTCTTTGCTAAAAGAGGAAAGATGAATGAGTTTTATATATAATATAACATAATTGATGTATGTACAAATATTAACATTCATTTTATGAAGAATCCAAAAGTACTTGCTTGATGAGCCAAAGGAAAGAAAATTGATCTATTATATTTTATCTTTTGAAAGACATGATTGGATGCGTGGAAGAAGGAAAAAAAAATAGGAATTAAACTTCCTATTAGAATACCTTGTTTTCTATTAAAAAGAAAGAGAGTAGGAGAGTAGATATATTTCTATGTATTTATTTGGTTTAGTAAAAGCACCAAATATATCAACAATTCTCTCCTGAAGATTTTTTTTATTATTATTATTGTCACCACTTATGGAATGAATAAATTTCTATACATTTATTTGGTTTAATAGTTAATACCATTGGCAGATATTTTTTGAACTTCAGGTTCTAATTTTACTTTAAAATAAAGTCTTTGTTTAGTACTTTAGATCCTAAATGGTACAACTTGATTTTCATTATCAAATTTCATATTTGATTGCAATTGGAATTTACCATAATCTGAATTAGCTTTTCTAATAATTCAAAGCTTCACATCTCAAATTTATATATTTGAGTTTCGATATATAAACCTTTTTTTAGGAATGCAAACTTATATGCATAATTTTTATTTGAGAACTTCATGTCTCCAATATTAAATAAATACGATGAAACAAGAGTACTCTTCATAATTGTATTCGAACATGAGAATCATAATACTATTTCTCTTCGAGAAAATAGTATTTACCACATTTGTAATGTTATTTCAACATGTTAATTTTATGTTATGTCTAGTGGACATATCAACATCTTCTTCTGGAATTTCTCACTTATTTTTATTCTCATGGCTTTATTTCAGCTTATGAAAACTTTAATCTTTCACCTTCGCACATATAAACTTCAGGTTCTTATTCTTTCATATAGACTTAATACGATCTTTTAGATACATATTATCCTTATATTTGTTTCTTTAAGATACAGTGAAATATTTCTTCTGGAAATATAAATCATGTGGTAAAATTATTTCTACAGCTCTCATTCAAACCGAAATCCAAACAAAAACAATTTCAAAATGAAAATCCTTTTTTCACCAAACAATGGAATGAGATCTAAAAGTTTAGATCTACCATAAAATGAGATCCAAAATGATAAGATAAATAGAGTAAGATCTATGAGGTAATATATATATATATATATATAATGAATTCTGGAAAATTAGATCTATGATAGATAAGATCTAAAAAGAATACAAACAGAATAAGGTCTGATATTACATTTTAGTCTATGAAACAATTTTAGTTTCAGATCAAACTCAAAATTATCACAAAAATGGATATACATTAATAAAAATTAATAAGAGATCTGATGATTAAAAAATTTACAGATCTAAAAAAATATATCATTTGAACATGGTATTAAAATTTACAAGAGATCTGAAAAATTAAAATTAAAAAAAAAAAGATCTACAACAAAATGAGATCTAAAATACAGGGACAAAAAAATAAGATGTACAATAGAATCAGATCTAAATAATTAGATCAATGATAGAATGAGATCTAAAAAAATAAAATTAACAGAATGAGATCCAAAAGATTTGATTAATCAGATCAGAAATAGCTTACTGCGTTGACAATTTATAATCAGATCAGAAATAGCTTACCGTTTTGTATCAGATCAGAATCGTGCAGATAACGTGTTATAGAATAAGTGGACATTAAAGAAAGAGGAAGAAAATATTTTATTCACTACAGAGATTAATCATCATTTTCATTACATTAGCTCCTTTATATAAAGGCCTAGGAGCTTGGAATAGAACTAATCCCACGATGTGGGACTAAATACAAAACAGTACATAGCATATTCACTATAACTTATTTACATATATTATAACACAATCTTATGTTGATTTGGATTAGTAAGTGATGTGACAAGGCATAGTTTTAAAAATAATAAACATTTTATATAAATATATATTAAGTATTGTCACATCTTAGATTCGTAATCTTTAACCATAATTTTCTCTTGTCACATCTTAGGTAATTAATAAGTAAACTTATATATAAAAAAAGAAAGTAATATGAATAAAAAACATAATTATATATATATATATATATATTTATTTATTTATAAGAAAGTGATGTGCTAAACAACATAATTATATATATATAATTATAAGAAAGTGTGACTAAATGTAATTATATATATAAAAGAGTAATGTGATTAAATAAAGTTATACATACATACATACATATATATATATATAATATAAAAGATTTGTGATGTAACTAGATATAATGAAGACATGGGAAATTTGCCTATAAATAGCCATATGTTCCTCCATTTTTCATCTCTTTCCATCAACCTTTTCTTTATCATTTCCAACTCATGGAGGTTTTCTTTTTTTGAAATCGTGCAAAATTTTAATTGCTACAACATTATAGTTGACCAGTTTTTCAAATTTCTATCATAGCTATGTCAAAATACCCAATCTTTGCAAAGCAATTTTTTCACCTAGAATTTCAAGTTCAAAAATTTCCCTTCTTCTTTTGAAAAATAAGTGATTACTTTTTAGAAATGATAGAGAAAAGAAACTCCAATAAATTTCTGTTTGGGTGTGTTAAGAAATTCTATGAGCAGATAGCCCAAAAATCAGTTGCAAAATGACCTTTTTTCGGGTTCATTATTAAGAAATCGATGTTTATCTAAAGTCACTCAACATTACCAAAACATATCTCACTTCCTTGTTCATCCATGGCCTAGCCTACCTAGTACATTTAGGATTCAAGACTCTGTCATTTTGCTTAGGAATGAAAGTGCTAGGTCGTACTCAAGTCAGCAAAAGTTTGGATAGCCTTTGGTGGGTCAATTCCTTAACTTTTCGGGAAAGAATTTGCATACATACATACATACATATATATATATATGGTTGTATTTGTGATGTTATTACTTGGATTATGGTATGGTTTGGATGTGTATGTGTTTGCTAATTTGTGGTTTAGCATTAGAACGTTGAATTAATGATTTAAGTGGTGTTTTGGCTATAAAATTGTGATCTTTGGCTTGGTATTGGAAGTGATATAAAAAGTTAGTAAGTAAAATTAGTAAATAAAAGAGTTAGTAAGCAAAAGGTTGGAAATTACGGGTATCCATAGCGATAATCACTATGGATGCAATTCGTTTAAAAATTCGATTTTCATAAAAGTCTGTTTTTATACTTCAAATTGTTTTGTAAATGGTTTATAACTAAATAATGATATTTTAAAAGGTAAATGAGGAATTTAATAATAAATTTTTAATTAATTATGTTCTGATAATAAATAATTAATTAAGGATTAAATAAGGGTTAAATTTTATTAACTAAAATTTGGTTGTTGATTAATTATCTTTTAAGGTTAAAAGTTATTTTAATTAATTATTAATTAAGTTAGTTAAATAAGAGATAAGTATATGATTTATTTTTAATTAACTATTATTTAAATATAGGATCAACTATTAATTAATTATTAATTAAGTGTTTAGTTATTTTTAAATTATAAATTAATTAAGGTTTAATTTATAATAAATTATTTATTAAAGGATTAATTTATAATAAATTATTTATTAAAGGTTTGATTTATTATTTAAGTTGAATTAAAAATTATTTAATTAATTAATGGAGATTGATTAATATTTAATTATTAACAAAGGTTTAATTATTTATTAATTAATAAAGGATTAATTTAGATTTAATTAATTTAAGTCAAGATTCAACTAAAATTAATTTTGATTTAAATAAGGATTTAACTTATAATTAATTATTTTTAAAAGGATTTAAGTTTTAAATCCTTTGGTTTTTAAAAGTAAAATTGTTTAAAGGTACTTCTTTTTCAAAGATGGTTTTGAATACAAGTGATTCAAGTGTTGATATCATTAAGAAACCTTATAACTGTGAATGAGTTATAATGTAGATCGTTGAGTGGTTTTGTTTGTTTTTTGTATGGACGTGTGTTAGCGGAACAAATCTCCATTCTACTATGAATTGATTGAATTGTTTGGACATCTGTTTAGCAGAACAAATCACCATCCTGCTATTATGTTATTCGAACATGTATATGATAATTAGTTCATATTGACATGTTATTCCCCATTTTGGACATGAGTTGTGTTTGCATATATTTTGACCTATGTAAATAACTGTTAAATGAATTGGAATTAAAATTGAATGGTAACTTAATTAGTACCATTGAGATTGCTAAGCCTCTTTTCGAATTATTAAAGTATTTTTGAATTAATTTTAATTTTTAAATCAATTTGGGTCTAAAGGTTATAAATGATTTTCAAATTTTGTTATTATTTTATAAATTTATTTTTAAATAATATCTTGTTTCTAAAAAGGGGTTATTAAATAAAAAGTTTTACCTAGAGTGATTTACAAAGGATATCTTGAAAATGATATTTTATAAATGAGATTCTATAAAGAAATTATGAAGGAAGATTTTTAAATAGTTTTAAAAATAAAAAGCGATTTCATAAATCATTTTAGATACTTTTGAAAGAAGTTTTAAATTTGGTTGCAGACCTTTTAAGTGGTTTGAAATGTGAAGTGAACTTATAAAAAGAATTTTTATAAGGAATAAGTAAATGTGTTTTATAGGTGGTGATGCTTTTGAAAGGGAATTGTTTGGCCATTCAATATGGAATTTTGGGGAAATCGAATTTCCAAAAAATTCGGTAAATACTTATATTGTTTTTTAAGTAAAAAGGAATGTAAGAGGTTTGGAAATAGGGTTTGAAGAGATCTTTTGATCAGTTTTTATAAAGTGATTTTATTAATTAAAGTTTAATTAATAAAGGCTTAAAGGATCCCATATGGAATGGAATCAATGTTTGATTGTTTGTATAAACTGATAATTAAATAACCGACTATCAAATCTAGACCAAAACCTAACCTTAGAAATATCTAGGAGAAACGTTAGAATTATATAGTACAGTTACCATCAAAGGTGTTATATTGTACGTATAAACTCGTTTCATTCTTTTAGGATGAATAATAAGGAAATCCACCCATAAACGATTAGGAGGCAAACTCCGCTCTTGTCATTTGTCTATTTATTTCCTAAAGAACCAGGGTTGAGTTTACCGGGACTCTCGAAAGTGTTTCGATGAGACCGGGATCGGATATGCTATCCGAAAACACTTCGATCCAACTCAATATTTTATATAAAAGACACCTTGAAGCTCATGGAATCGAAGATAGGATTTTAAAGTGCAAGGACTATTTTCTATTTTCCATAGGAGGGATTCCACATAATGGATGTAATAGAAGTAGTGCCTTTGGTTTCATTCAGACCCAGAACGAACTTGTATGGATGAATGTTGGCATTGCGTTGATGTTGGAGGGTAGTGTTAGCATTCCAAGATGGATTGCTATTTAGACAGGTAAAACATAGCCTCAAGCCTCACAACTGGGAGGAATGGCAATAACAGGGCACGAAGTAAAGCTATGTGCTTAGCTACCATTAGGAACGGTCATCCCATTCTAGATGTCCCTTTTAGTGTTGGTTTGCCTGCAAACATCATGGTTGTATAAGGCCTCGGTGTCAATGAGGGTGAGGTAATCCGGTCGTCATGTTAAAGGGGTAGTCAGCTCTGTGTTAGCATCGATGCATTTTCTAAAGGTGTATCATCGGAATGTACTCCCTTACCTTGCCAATGTTGGGATCCAATCTCTAATACATGCCTTACATTTTTTATTGTAGAAACTAGTATGTTGGAATGTGAAATGCAAGCATTTCAGCTATTTTATCTATTACTTTAAACTTAGACACTTTGATAATATGATTGGATTTTCCTATAAAATGTTTTAGTTATCGTAAGGTAAAAATTCGTCCTTTTTATATGTGGTGTGGTCTTCTGTAACAACCCGGGATTTCGCATTAATTAATTTTCGTCATTAAACAATTAATGTTGCTAGCTAATTACTGTTTGGAGTTTTAATCGGTTGTATTCTTTTAAAATTCGTTAAGTGTTGGTGGGCTTCGAAAATTGAATATTGGCCCATATTTTCTTTGTGCCGTGTTATCTCGAGTTAATACCCGATCCCCATCTCTTTTCATTCGTTCGAAAAGCCCTAAACCAAAATTAAACGAGAAAAATGGTGGCGGCTCATTCTCCTTTCAACAAATTAGGGTTTTTGTGTAATCAGTGGTCGCCAATGGTTGCTCGATCGTATAAAGGTTCTTGCTTGTCGATCGACTAGAGTTGCTCACGACCGCTTCTATTTGGTCGGTTCGTCTTCGCTTCGATCAAGGTGAGTGATTTCTCACTCACATATAATTCAAAGTCATATAATCCTTTGTTACTTGATTTCCATGGTTTTGATTTTTGGTTGAATCTGTTGTTTTGAATTCTCTGACATTCAATTGATTCCATTCGGCCTTTGCCCATTTTTTTGTCGTGAATTTCTGGCTTCACTGATCATTATGGCTTTGATTTTGTAGCCCCTATGTACTTCGGCTCTGGCCATCTTTGTGTTCATTCCTGAGCATTTTCGATCTGCTATTTGCATTTCTTTGTGTATATATCATTCATGTATGTATGTTATTGCATTGTGAATTGCGAGTTACTTGCGGCTGTTTGGGCATTGCCTCCATGTATTTCATGTAGTCTGGTTTATATTGTATTATTTGTTGCCAATTGCCTCTGGTTTCATTTGTTTCAGACGTAGAGGCTGTTCTTGTTCATTCTACTGGTATCACTGGTGCATCACTTGACTTGTGCATATGCATCTATGTTGAGTTGAGTTTTGTAATTGTAGTCTTTATACCATGCTTGTTGTGAGTTTGAAGTTGAAATAGTCATGTGTACTTTCTGGTTTTGGTTTCTTCATGCGGCTATGCACTGTATATACATGTGCCATTTCATTTTCTTCTCTGGTCTTGTTTATATTGAACTGTTGACACTATATATTTGTTTTCACCGTGGCACTGCTGTAGCTGCTCCACTGTGCCTCAGCCTTACTTGTGCATTTTAATGTTCAACCAACATCTGTTTTTCTTCAAACTCGAATACCTTTTGCATTGTTGCTATACTGGAACCTTATGTATGTTGTGCATTGCACCACACATCAGTTACATCCATTTTTGTTTACTGTATTTTGTGATATTTGAGTCAGTGAGCACTTTTGTTTCATAAATGCTTGCTGCCTGGCCTTTATTGCTGTGTTGCCATATCTCTAGTGCACTCACTCATTTGAGTTTTTACTTGGTTCACTTGATAGCATCAAGCCTGGACTACTTTGTTTACTGGGTTCTTGTTGCAGTTTTGCCCTTGTATTCTTGTGGTGGCTGTAGTTTAGATTGGGCCGTACATTGCACTGACCACTGTATTCATTTGCATTTTTGACTCGTTGAGCTTTTGTGTATTTCATCACTATAGTGGTGAGGTAGTACACGCGTACGTGTGCTGCAGCCCTACCAGAATTGACGTTTTAATTGATATTTCAGTTGTTTGGATTGTTTCATGTGTCCAATACAATATTTTGAATCGTATTTTGATTTGGTTTAATTTGAAGATTTTGTGGATATCTAATTATCTGTTTGATAATTAGATTATGAGTTTCTAATTATTTATTTAATAATTAGATTTTGTTGTTAATTGCCGTTTAGGCAATCCTGTTGTTTTCTAAATTATATTCATTGATAATCCTTTCATTTATCTTCGTTGATAATTTGAATTTGCTGATTTGTTGTTTAACACTGTTATGTGTTATATTTATCGTTATCCGATTTCTTATTAACGGATTAGATAGACAAGATTTATTTATGACTGTCGTCTAATTGTTATTTAATTATTATTGCTTCTGTGCATTAATAACTGAGTTTGAATTAGATTGACCCATGTATTATTTTCTTTGAATTTAATACTCGGGTCAGACCGAGTTATTAAAGGTTGTAGATATCTTTCTTTGGGTTGTTGCTTGAGCTATGAAGTCTCTTTATATCTTTTGGAGTAGTTGTTGTCATAGTATAGGATGTTATGTATTCATGTATATTATTCACGATAATGTACTTGTATATGTAACATCAAGAGTCGACAGTTGTAGTTGTATCATATGTATTGTATCACATGTATTGTAACTGACATCAGTTATATATATATATATATATATATATATATATATATATGAGACTTTTTATTTCTCTGTTCCGCATTTAGCAGATCTGTGTTATTATTATATATATTGCCCTAAACTATTATGAACCATCGTAGTTCGTTGTATATTCGAATTGGATATGTCGATGGGAGTAAATAAATCAGAGATGAAAAATACAGAATATACCACTCCTATCGAGATAAACAATACTAATGTAAGGCCTAACTACGGATGGCCGCTCCTATCCATCCTTATTCTTCGTAATAACAGATAGTATTTCTTTTAATACTCTTTGTTATTGTGAGCATAGAGGTGGGGCATCACAGCTTATGAGATACCCTTTGTTTGAAAAGTTTTCAAAACGTAGAAATTAGTTTGGTTGTTACTTTTTATCGAGTTTTACTCGTGCTGGTTAACTAGACTGACCCAGGCGTTATTCCATGTAATGCTCAGGTCAGACCAAGCATGTTTTCCTAGGTTTAGCTAGATACATTGGAGTTGTATAGGAGCTAAATGGTCAAGACAAATTCATGTATATTTTTCTTCCACTGTATTATAGAGTCTGTATGTTTATCAATATAAGGACAGGTTTCTATAACTGTCCAAATTTAGGATAAGTCTAGTATAATCTGGTGTTGTATATAAAAATAAAAATGTTTCCTTTTTGTAAAGATCGTTATTGTATTATATATATTTCATGCATAGTGAGATTCTATGTTGTTTAGTTTTCTTCTATCTTCTACCTTCTTCTTTCACCCTAACAAATCGGCATTTCTAGCACTTGAATGTTCGACATGTGATGTAGTGCACATATTAATGTCGATTTTCGAGGGTCAAAAACCTGGCTCGTTGCAGTAATACGTCAAAAATAATCACGTGTCGAACATCCAAGTTCTGGAAAGATAGAATGTTAGAGTAAAGAAAAACAAGAAAAGAAAAGGAATAATAAAGAGGATAAAAAAACATCAAAATCTCACATGCGGAATGATAGCATATAAAAGCAAAAGACAATACACAAAGCTACTCTAATATACATAGCATTTCAGAGTTACTAACAATATTGCTATCATCAGCCTAGATAATTATAATAGTCTGTCCTTACAATTGTGGATATATATACACCTAAAGTAATGAAGAGGAAATAAATAGTACGGTAGGCAAAGTATGCTACTCCTCTCCATGAGCTCAATGGACATCAACGAAAACTTGCTTTTCTCGGACTACTCTAAAAAGCACCCATAGAATAAGGGAAAATAAAACCACGGGTCTTGCATAATTATGGCATGAGAAATTCAAAAAATATTTGATTAGCATATAACAATACTTTGAAACCATCGTAACAGTTATTCCTCAAAAGAACCAAACTCATCTAATGACTACATATTGTGCTATAAGATTGCAAAATAGGGATCTTAAGGCTAAATTAATACTAGAGGGAGAGGTGAATAGTTTTTTCTAATTTATATGAATCCTTTTGAAATCTTTTGAGATTATAATTAGAATTATGGAGTTATTAATCACAGAAAAAATCACAGAATCAGAACAAAGATAAAATTAAATGCGATAAAAGTAAAATGAAAGAATACACTAGGATTTTATATTGGTTCGGAGTTGCCCTAATCTGATGACATAAAAATCATTGTATGGATTTTTTTTCAACTTGTAAATGTAAATAAAACCTCTATTTCATGGCTAAGAGACACACCCTCCAGAATCCTGACCTTTGCGTAGAGCCACTTGATTTCTAGACCATAAGCACACCCACTAGATTTACGAGCTACTAAGCAAACCTAAATGATTTACAGGCTATAATCTCACCCACAAGTATAGCGGTTTGATTTGATAGAGTTTTACAGACTCAGATCTTTAATCTTGATTAAAAATAATCCTATAACTCTTGAATAGCACTTTGGTTTTAATTAGAGTGAGAGAGATGATAGAAATCAGAGAGCAAATGATACAGAATCAAACTAATGGTGATTGAGTTTGATTCTGGTTGAAATTCAGTAGAGTATGGTTATACTTTTGTTTAGAGAATTAAAGAAGATAAGGAGGAGAGAAGAAGAATTAAAAATGATTATAAAATTCATTGGGAAGACATGTATTTATAAAGGAATAACAGTTATCTCTATTCACGAAGAGATATGATGAATAGACACTTCTATTGAAATTTTATTTTTAAAAATAACGGCTAGTACGTCGACATGTAGGGGTAGAGTATGTCGACATAATCTTTGTTATTTTAGAAAGCACTTTAAAATATTATTTTGAAAATGTATTGCTTTGTAAATTAATTTGATACTTTGTAAACATACTTAAATATAATTTTTACAGTTTTAAATCATAATAATACTTGAGTAAAATTATATGATAAGATTTTTGAAAAATAAACCAATATAAATCAAAATATAATGAAAACAATAGCTTAGTAAAATATCAAAACTTAAAATAATATTTAAGTATAATAAATTGAAAACTATTTAAAAGTTGTTTTGAAAAGAATATTTAAAACTTACATAAAAATAGAGAGAGAGAGAGATGAGAGAGAGATCAAGTGCTATCAGAATTTTAACATAAATTTGTGACTTTATAACTTATTTGGAATATCCTAAACTCTTCAATACTCATGAGCCTTCATTCTCTAGTTCTTAAGTCTCTATATCAACATCTTGAATCTCTTCAATCTTCACTTGATACTATACAATCTTCTTAAATCCTCACCTGTTTAATTTCCTACACTATATACTATTTACCTTGATAAAACATTAGTATTTATATTTTATATGATTTCCTGAAGTTTTTGTCATCAAAAACAATATCTCAAGTACTAACAATCACCTCTTTTTTGATGATGACAACTTTGTATATAAAATATAACATAACTCCCCATTAATCTATTCCTAGTATTTTATATATTTCTCCCCTCTTGTCAATAATAAAATAACTAATTATAACTACAATTCTAACCATAATTCTTAATACTAATTCTACCTCTCGATAAATAAATACTATATACTCATAATGATATAAAATATATAAAACGACAAGTGTTATGATCATGAAATGCAAAATGACAAGAATGATATATAGGGTATGATAAGTGATGCACAAATTATTAATAGTAACCAAACCATACTATATATTCATTCAATTATCATATTTACAAACCAATCAGTCCATACACACAATAAATTCAAATTAAAGTTAAAATACATGTTATTCTTAAATTAAATGAAGAATAAGTCCTATTCTAATGAGAATTCTCAATGATTGGAGACTTATGAATGGGACAATGAGGATAATGAAGACAAAAGTTTCCCTCTTGCTCGACAAGATTTCCAACTCGATCGAAGCGTACTACTCCCATGCATTGAACTTCGTCGTCATCCTCTGTATGTTCTTCCTCTTCTTCTTCTTCCTCTTCCTCTTCTTATTCCTCTTCCTCTTCTTCTTCTTCTTCTTCTTCTTCTTTGCTTCTTTGAAGATGGCTATAGATAGTCAAATTTTCGGAATCATCCTTGTTAACTATTAGATTAGTAGGGTTATCCAATAGATATTTCTGCAAATTACGCGGAATTCTAATCTGTTTCTCTTGTTCCTTGGACATGCGGAGTTGTATGACTTGAATTTCAGTCATCTCTAGAATATTCTTCATATCTCCCTCCAGTTTGATGATTTTGGCCATAGTAGTGTTTTGGAAGGGTACGGGAGTAGAATAATGGAAGGAAAATGTTGAATTTTGGTTAGGATTTGAAGAGGAGGCCATAGTTTATTTGATTCAGAAGCTTAGTGTAACGACCCGGAATTTTGGGCAATAAGAATTTAATAATCTGTGTTAATAATTTAATTGGTTTGATAATTTTCTTTATAATTTAAATTTAAAATTGGCTAATTTAATCTTTTAAAGGTTCATGAATATTTAATCTGGCAATATTGATAAGAATTGTTTTTTTCAAAGCTACTGAAATATTTATTCTATTTATAATATATACATTTGGTATATATTGTGAATAGGAGATCTTTGTTTCAAATAAAAGATTGAATTTCCAAACTGTAATATATATGTATGTATATGTTATAATTCGAGTTATTTTGAAATTTATTTAATCCACTGATAATTTATAATGTATGAATATTGTAGATTAAAGCTTTGTTTTAATGTATATTTTCAAAAATTAATTTAAAGATTAATTCAATTGTTTTAAAAGATATAAGATAATTGTTGTTTTAAAAATATGATAATTTAGAAAGGATTTAAATCAAGTCTTATTTATGTTTTCTTTAAAGTGTTTAATTTTAAATGGTATAAATGTATAAAACATAAAAGTTTTAGATTTTAAATACATATGTATAAGGATTATTTACATTTTTATTAGTATTAGAATATTTCTTTAAAAGGTAAGCTATTTATAAAATAAAGGGTTACGAAGATTTCATACTTATATTTATTAAAATTCAAAAGCTCATTATCATAAAAACATTTCACTAATGTGTATAAACATTTTATGAATACATATAAATACTTTATGAATACAATTATAACTTAAAATGATTTAATTAAAAGGGAAGAACACTTGTAAATCAAAGATGAAACATATTAACATGTTAGGGACATGTGTTAAGCAATTATGTACCATAGTGACATTTTTCAATTTAATAACAAGTGTCTTCTTTTTTTTAAAAAAAATTCACTTTCTTTACTTAAATCAAAACCAAGTTTACTAAAATATTTTTCATTTCTTTGTTTACATTTCTTAACCAAATTAATGGCAACCTGGAATATTTCCTCAGATCTGAAATTCATAACCCCAAAATCAATATACTTCATATCAACTTCAAAACCAACAACTAAAACAACTCCCTCCAAAAATCTAAAGCCAAGTGAAACCCAGAAGCAAATCTGAGGCAAACGTAAATCTAGAATTAAATTAAACTGCAATTTTTCAAACCTGAAACCTGCATTTCAAAAAATGATGTTCAACCTGAAAAAGGGGAAGTCTGCATTTCTAAAATCTGCAATCACCTTGCATTTCAAAGTAATGAGTCAATCAATTAAAGGCATGCAGAGGAATGTTCAACATGCAAGTTCAACTCAGATTTTAAGTGCCTCGAAGCTAAAATAAAAAGAGAAAAAAAAAACCTACTCTGCTTAAAGAATCAGGTGAGTAAACTATTTTAAAAAAACAATATAATTTTAGACTTCATCTTGATTTTATGATGATGATATCATGATGTTACCTGGAAAATTTTTATTTAAATTTGATTGCATGTGGGATTGAAATATTTAAATTTCCTGTAGGATGTAAAAATGCATACTGTGTTTGACAAAAACAGTCCAATTCTTTCAAAAATCTAAATAACTTGCTTGTTATCATGAATTGGACAGTGGTATGTTAATGAAAGTTGTTTGTAAACATATGGTATATCATTTAAAAATAATTACAGGATTTAAAATTAAAGGAGTTACTCAAAACTTTCAAATTACAGTAAAATACTGTTACATATGGAAAATAAAATAATTTTGTTTGCTGATTTAGATTACAAGAACGAGTTAGAGATTAGAAAACATGATTTTTAATACATGTTTCATGATTTTTGGTTTGATGAGTCATGATAATTTGGGTTTTGTTCATTTTGGGAACTTTGGTGTGTTGCCGATTATTCATGCATTGATTCGAGATGAAATTTTGGTCGTAGTTTGAATATAGGTTGTAGATTATAGGAAAAATGCAAAACAATTTTTCAAGTGAGTAAATCGAAGGGAATTGGATCAAATAGGGTTTTAGAGTTAATGGGTTTCGGTCGAACTGTAATGGGTTTTGCGACATAGGTAATGATTCGAGTGGGTTCATTTTTGGTGAAAATGAAGTTGAGTCACGACGCTTTGATGATGAGGACAGCAGGGTGGTCGGCGTCGAGGAGCATGGCCGTGGGGAAGCTTTTGTGATCGGTTATGGCTGCAGATTCTAGAGTTGAAGGGCCATTTTGTGAATCGTATAGTTTGGGTTCAATCAGGGTTTTGGGTCGAGTTCGCGTGCGTACGAGTGAACGTTGGCGATGATCGTGGTTACCCACGGTGGCCGGAGCTGGTGGGAGACGTACACACGTGTACGCTGTGCACTAGGAAGAAGGCAGATTGGGGGAGATGAGTTGAACCCGCAGTGGCGCTCGCGATTTCCTAGTCTCTCCTCGAAGCAGTTTGGGTTGGAAGATTGGGGGAAGGGAAACTCGTTGAGGCACTCGTGTTTTCTTCGAGTATGACACGAAGCAGGGGAGGTGGCTCGGGATAGCTCGTGTTTGGCTCGAGTATAAGCTGTTGTGTTTTATTAATACTATAATGTTAGATCTGTAAAAAATTAAATAGTGAAGTGGGAAGTTTAACTTGATATTGAGGTGAATAAAATTTAAACTTTGAATTATAAACAAGATTTTGAAAGAAACAATTTAAACTTGTTGTTTAAAAATTTATTGTTAATCAAATTTATAAAGTATAAGTTGAAATTATATAATTTATTTCAATTTAAATTTATTTCAATTTAAATTTATTTAAAGGGATTTCATATTGAAAGTAATTTAATTACATTTTGGATTTAAATTTAAATAAGGGTATTTTGAATCTAAATATTAAATCAAAAGTTAAGTTTAAAATGTTAAGTAATGATTCAATCTTAAGATTTCAAATTTATATTTGAAATAAATAAGATTAATTTGAATGTTTTAAAGTATTGAAAATTTTGAAATTTGTTTTTAAATTTTAAATAAGATTATCATTATGATTTTGAAAACCAAATAGGATAGTTGGTTTGAGATGTTAAAATTTGATTTAATTCATTACAAGATAAATAAGGTTAATTTATCTTGATTTGAATATTAAATTTGATTGTTAATAAGGAATGTTTAATTAAGATTAATGTTCTCTTAATTAATTAAGGATTTGAAATTATAATTAGTTAATTATTTATTAAATTTTAAATAATCACTTAATTATGGGTTAATTAAGTGTAATTACTTAATAAAGTAATTAATGATTAATTGTTGAATGTAATTAAGGAAGTTAATTACTTATGGAAGTAATTAATGCTCATGGAGTAATTAGTTGAAGTGATTATTGGTTAATCACTTAATGATATCAAATTAAAGAATTGATTAATATAATTGTTAAAGTTAATTAATTATAAAGTGATTAATTAATTAATAGATTAAGAATTATTTAATGATGAAGTTAATTGTTTGTTAAGTGATTAATTAAGGAATTAACTAAGGTTTATTAATGAAGTAATTAGAGATAATTACTTATTAAGAGTTAATTACTTAATTATTTAGTTAATTAATCAATGTGATTAATTAATTAATAAATAAGATTAATCTAAGATTAATTACCAAGTGTAATTAATTAAAATTGTAATTAATTAATAAAGTAATTAGTTAAGGATTTATTTGTTAATTTAATTAATAATTACTTAATGAAGTAACTAAAGATAAATTAATTGGATTAATTAATCAAGGATTAATGTAATTATAAATTAATTAAGTAAGAAGTTAATTAATTAAGATAAGTAATTACAAATTGTTAGTTACTAATTATGACTAATGAGTTGATTAATTATAAGTTAATTAGTTAATTAATTAAAAGTAATTATTAAATTAATAAGGATTGATTAATTCATGTAATTGATGATATTAATCAAGGTTGATATGAGTAATTAATTTAAGAGTGATTAATTAATTGTAATTAATTAAGGTTTATTGTAATTAATTATGGTTAATTAATTAATGAAGGATCATTAATTATTGTAATTAATGATAGTAATTAAGGGATAATTACTGAATATGGTTAAGTATAATTACTTGAATGTAATTAAATGAGGATTAATCAAAGGAGATTAATTAAAGAAGATCATTAGAGATGATTAATTAATTTATTTGGAAATAATAAATAAGGATTTAGGTAATCCAATTGGTTAAAGAATTAATCAATATTGCTTTGGATAATTGATTAATATTTGTTGATAAATTGATTTTAGATGATCAATATTGGATGGTTGATATTAGATGTTGGATGATATTGAGTGATTGGTTGATATTGGATGTGACTAGATGATTTGAATGTCAATGACATGTGTGATGCTGTTGTGTGAGATGAATGTTTGTTATGAATTATCTATTGTGATAAATGATTCATCTATCTGTTATTTCATCATGTATATAAGTTTTAAACTGTTTAAAACCCTTAAGTACAACTTGGACGTTAAAATGGCGTTTGGTTTCGATGAGACCGGGATCGGGTTTCCATATTTGGGATCCGAAAACCACACCGATTCCAATCAAACGTTAGGTCGTGTATCCAAGTGGAGCAAGTGAAGACTCGAGGTGTAAGGGCTATACGTCAGTATAACTCTGTGGGTGATTCCGTAATGAGTTGACGGAATAGTGCTTATAGATTCGAGATGGTGAATCAGAGTGCAAGGGCTATGGTTGTTGACTCTGAGGGTGATTCCAATAATGAGTGCAACGAGATAGTGCCTTCGGTTTCGTTCGAACCCGGAACGAACTTGTATGGATTGAATGCTTTCAGCACATCGTCAGGTGGACGATGAGCATTCTAAGATTTGATGTTCTATAAAGGTAATCGTAACCTCAAGCCTCATCAACCGGGAATGGCTAAAACAGGGGAGGTGCAGCAAGGCTTCGTGGTTAGCTCCCACTGGAGAGCAAGATTGATCCCTGTCTAGAGGTCCCTTTTTATTTCGGCTTAGTGCGTGGTTGGTCGCGCCAACTACGGGGTTGTCTTGTTCGGGACTGTCCAGTAAGGGATGGTTCCGGCCTTGTGTTGCAGGGGAGTGGGAGTACTCCTCGGTACGTTGATCTAGGCCACGTACTGTGACGGGCGGTACCCCAGTAGCCCTGCCATTGTTGGAAACCCATTTTCCCTACGAGACCCTACGGTTTTGATTGTATTACCCACTTTTGTGGCTAGTAGCTGGAATTTAATCATGTAACGATTTCAGCTATTTCTTATTTACTTGAAAACCATAGACACTATTATAATATCACTGGATTTCCTATCAAATGTTTTGGTTAGCGTAAGGTAAAAACTTTTCCATGTTTATGTGTGGGAAGTCTTACGTGATACCTTTTTTTCAAAGGTTTTCTAAAGTTAAGCAACTTTAACCCGTTTACTCACACCAGACCCCTGTCTGACCCGAGTGTTTATTTTTTGTTTTATTAAACTCTTGGGTACTCATATTATGTACGAGTATTCCAGTGAATCAGGTTAGCTTGTCGAATTTGGAGGAGTCATGGAGCAGGAAGCTTCGACGTGTAGATATATTGATTTCCGTTGTGTTTGTTTGTACCTGTATCTGTTGTTCTTGCGTTGTATAGTTAGACAGAAGTTTATAACTGTCTATTATCTGTTGTTAAGTTGTGTACTCTGATGTAATGAGATACTATGTAATATTTTATGTTAATTATTATATTTTATTCGTTCCGTTGTGAGTTCTCTGATGTTGTTTGTGTTCATCTTTCTCTTTCTTTTCTTCTTCTGTCCCTTTCTTTCTTTAAGATGACGCGATTTTCTGGGAGTAGAAAGTCGGGTCGTCTCATTTGGTATCAGAGCATTAGGCTCTGAAGTATGTCTTTCTTTAGGGAGCAGTAGGTTGAGTGAATACCTAGGCTCTGTAGTAGTGTCTTTCTTGAGAGAGCGTACTTGTAATTTTTATATATGACTATATAATATATATATCTACCTGATCTGTTGGGTTATCTGTTCGGATTTTCCAACATAAGTTTTAGAGGTAGATAGATGGAGCAGTGGTGTGTGTGTGTAACACGACTACCACTAATGGAAGAATTCCATATGTTTGAGGTTGGAAGTATTTGTTGAGACCGTAGACCTAATACCGTCTCGAGTAAGATTTGCAGTTTGGAGTAAGGATTTCTCTGATATCCGAAGGAAATCTTTTGAAGATTCGGAGTTTATCTTTGAAGTGTAAGTTTGGATTTCGCTCGGGTAAGCGAATTATTCTAGTGTTTGGATTTGTTGGAAGTGCAGGAGTAAGTAATGATATCCTGATAACTGCGTGATGAGATGCAGTATCCTTGGATATTTTCTGAAGGTGTTTTCTTTTGAAGCAGTTCTAGAAATGGTTGAGGGGCAGTCTTTACCTGCCTCAGGGAAGATTCGTCTTTGTATAAGTCGTTTGGATCTTTAGTAAGGAGTTTGGCTGTTTGGGATATGAGACTAAGGTCTATAAGTGTTTTGCTTTGGCATGGTCTCATTCGTTATTCCTTAAGGTAAGCGAGATATGGATGCTTGGCTTGGATTTGGAACCCGAGTTTCTTTTGAAATGTCTGCCATCTCGGAAGTCAGTTGTGTGGTTTGTTGATGGTTTTGGGTTTGAGAAGCCTTTGGATTTGAAGTCTTTGGTTGGCTGTGGTAGCAGTGCAACTCGAAGTGTTCGATGTGCTGACAAGGAGATCTTTTAGCTTCGCAGTATCATCGAGGTAGAGTTTGGAAGCAGCAGTGTTGGTTGTTTCTCTGGTGGTTCAAGAAATCTTTGTGGTTCTCTTTGAGCAGTCCGGGCTGAAGGTGGTGGTGTTTTCTTGAAGGGTTAACCTGGTTTGGAAAAGCTTAAGGCTGTTCTAATTGGTAAAGAGAGGACGGTTTATTTGGAATCCGAATTGGGTTGGATCGCAAAAGTGACTTGCGATTAATTTGGGAATTTTTCTTAGGCTATCTTTTGTTGAGACTGAGGATTCTCATGAGAGGTAAGAGCTACTGATGTAATCAGGAGTTTTTCAGCATATGGTGTTGAGTTTCATATTTTTTTTGGTTCCAGAAGAGATTTTGGTAGTTAGCCTGATAGTTGGGTGGTTCTTGGAGAAAGGAGAGTTGGTATAGCAGCTCAGAATTATTTTTGGAATTGGAATTGGACTGATCTAGCTTTTGATTTGGATACTTTTGTAATGATGTGTGACTGAGTCAGATGAGTCACTCAGATTTTTATGGATTTGATGAACAAGGTTTCTGAATTTAGTGGATAAGTTTGTATTCGTGTTCATCAGCAGTACTCTTATCTATTTCAGAATTAGAGTTGTGCAGCGGAAGCAAGGTAGCTGCTGTGCAAGGAAAGAAGTAAGTTCTGTTTGATTTGGTCTTGTTGTTTCTGGAATTATCAGCATAGATTGAACTGATCAGGAAGAGTTTGGCAGTCCAGGAATATCTGTTGAGTTATGCAGATATGAGATATGAGATAAGGAGTTTGGAATTCGAAGTTGGCGACTTCTTTGTTGTTAAGTTTCCTCTGGTTAAGAGAACAGTAATTGGATAAGATTGGTTGGTTAGTGCTGGGCATTTGAGATTTTCTTATCTGTGTCTTGATAGGATAGCTTGAATTGCCAGTTTGGATAAATGGAATTCATTATATTTCACGTATCTCTGAGGGAGTACGTGTATGATTCATCATCGGTTGTTGAATTTGTAGTCCAGTTGGATTTGGAAGTTGAGCTAGACTTGAGTGTAATCTGATATTCTGTTCAGATTGGTGAGTCTAGAGATGAGAAGAGCTCTGTTTTTGGTAGTGTAGTTGGTTTAGTTTCTGTAGAGCGAGTAACCTAGTGATTTATACTTGGGAAACTCGAGATAGTGTTAGAAGATTTATTCTGATTTTTATCAGGATAATTAGTTAGAGTTGTTTGTTTGATTGATTGCTATGGTTGTTAGCTACTGGTTGTTAGGTGTGCTTTGCTGTTTGAAATTAAAATCTTTGTTGGGTTATTAAATTACTTTTGCTTTTAAATTTCGAGGACGAAATTCTTTTAAGGGGGGAGGATTGTAACGACCCGGAATTTTGGGCAATAAGAATTTAATAATCTATGTTAATAATTTAATTGGTTTGATAATTTTCTTTATAATTTAAATTTAAAATTGGCTAATTTAATCTTTTAAAGGTTCATGAATATTTAATCTGGCAATATTGATAAGAATTGTTTTTTTCAAAGCTACTGAAATATTTATTCTATTTATAATATATACATTTGGTATATATTGTGAATAGGAGATCTTTGTTTCAAATAAAAGATTGAATTTCCAAACTGTAATATATATGTATGTATATGTTATAATTCGAGTTATTTTGAAATTTATTTAATCCACTGATAATTTATAATGTATGAATATTGTAGATTAAAGCTTTGTTTTAATGTATATTTTCAAAAATTAATTTAAAGATTAATTCAATTGTTTTAAAAGATATAAGATAATTTTTGTTTTAAAAATATGATAATTTAGAAAGGATTTAAATCAAGTCTTATTTATGTTTTCTTTAAAGTGTTTAATTTTAAATGGTATAAATGTATAAAACATAAAAGTTTTAGATTTTAAATACATATGTATAAGAATTATTTACATTTTTATTAGTATTAGAATATTTCTTTAAAAGGTAAGCTATTTATAAAATAAAGGGTTACAAAGATTTCATACTTATATTTATTAAAATTCAAAAGCTCATTATCATAAAAACATTTCACTAATGTGTATAAACATTTTATGAATACATATAAATACTTTATGAATACAATTATAACTTAAAATGATTTAATTAAAAGGGAAGAACACTTGTAAATCAAAGATGAAACATATTAACATGTTAGGGACATGTGTTAAGCAATTATGTACCATAGTGACATTTGTTCAATTTAATAACAAGTGTCTTCTTTTTTTAAAAAAAAAAATTCACTTTCTTTACTTAAATCAAAACCATGTTTACTAAAATATTTTTCATTTCTTTGTTTACATTTCTTTACCAAATTAATGGCAACCTGGAATATTTCCTCAGATCTGAAATTCATAACCCCAAAATCAATATACTTCATATCAACTTCAAAACCTACAACTAAAACAACTCTCTCCAAAAATCTAATGCCAAGTGAAACCCAGAAGCAAATCTGAGGCAAAAGTAAATCTGGAATTAAATTAAACTGCAATTTTTCAAACCTGAAACCTGCATTTCAAAAAATGATGTTCAACCTGAAAAAGGGGAAGTCTGCATTTCTAAAATCTACAATCAACTTGCATTTCAAAGTAATGAGTCAATCAATTAAAGGCATGCAAAGGAATGTTCAACATGCAAGTTCAACTCAGATTTTAAGTGCCTGGAAGCTAAAATAAAAAGAGAAAAAAAAAACCTACTCTGCTTAAAGAATCAGGTGAGTAAACTATTTTTAAAAAAACAGTATAATTTCAGACTTCATCTTGATTTTATGATGATGATATCATGATGTTACCTGGAAAATTTTTATTTAAATTTGATTGCATGTGGGATTGAAATATTTAAATTTCCTGTAGGATGTAAAAATGCATACTGTGTTTGACAAAACAGTCCAATTCTTTCAAAAATCTAAATAACTTGCTTGTTATCATGAATTGGACAGTGGTGTGTTAATGAAAGTTGTTTGTAAACATATGGTATATCATTTAAAAATAATTACAGGATTTAAAATTAAAGGAGTTACTCAAAACTTTCAAATTACAGTAAAATACTGTTACATATGGAAAATAAAATAATTTTGTTTGCTGATTTAGATTACAAGAACGAGTTAGAGATTAGAAAACATGATTTTTAATACATGTTTCATGATTTTTGGTTTGATGAGTCATGAGAATTTGGGTTTTGTTCATTTTGGGAACTTTGGTGTGTTGCCGATTATTCATGCATTGATTCGAGATGAAATTTTGGTCGTAGTTTGAATATAGGTTGTAGATTATAGGAAAAATGCAAAACAATTTTTCAAGTGAGTAAATCGAAGGGAATTGGATCAAATAGGGTTTTAGAGTTAATGGGTTTCGGTCGAACTGTAATGGGTTTTGCGACATAGGTAATGATTCGAGTGGGTTCATTTTTGGTGAAAATGAAGTTGAGTCGCGACGCTTTGATGGTGAGGACAGCAGGGTGGTCGGCGTCGAGAAGCATGGCCGTGGGGAAGCTTTTGTGATCGGTTATGGCTGCAGATTCTCGAGTTGAAGGGACATTTTGTGAATCGTGTAGTTTGGGTTCAATCAGGGTTTAGGGTCGAGTTCGCGTGCATACGAGTGAACGTTGGCGATGATCGTGGTTACCCACGGTGGCCGGAGCTGGTGGGAGACGTACACACGTGTACGCTGTGCACTGGGAAGAAGGCAGATTGGGGGAGATGAGTTGAACCCGCAGTGGCGCTCGCGATTTCCTAGTCTCTCCTCGAAGCAGTTTGGGTTGGAAGATTGGGGGAAGGGAAACTCGGTGAGGCACTCGTGTTTTCTTCGAGTATGACACGAAGCAGGGGAGGTGGCTCGGGATAGCTAGTGTTTGGCTCGAGTATTAGCTGTTGTGTTTTATTAATACTATAATGTTAGATCTGTAAAAAGTTAAATAGTGAAGTGGGAAGTTTAACTTGATATTGAGGTGAATAAAATTTAAACTTTGAATTATAAACAAGATTTTGAAAGAAATAATTTAAACTTGTTGTTTAAAAATTTATTGTTAATCAAATTTATAAAGTATAAGTTGAAATTATATAATTTATTTCAATTTAAATTTATTTAAAGGGATTTCATATTGAAAGTAATTTAATTACATTTTGGATTTCAATTTAAATAAGGGTATTTTGAATCTAAATATTAAATCAAAAGTTAAGTTTAAAATGTTAAGTAATGATTCAATCTTAAGATTTCAAATTTATATTTGAAATAAATAAGATTAATTTGAATGTTTTAAAGTATTGAAAATTTTGAAATTTGTTCTTAAATTTTAAATAAGATTATCATTATGTTTTGAAAACCAAATAGGATAGCTGGTTTGAGATGTTAAAATTTGATTTAATTCATTACAAGATAAATAAGGTTAATTTATCTTGATTTGAATATTAAATTTGATTGTTAATAAGGAAAGTTTAATTAAGATTAATGTTCTCTTAATTAATTAAGGTTTTGAAATTATAATTAGTTAATTATTTATTAAATTTTAAATAATGACTTAATTATGGGTTAATTAAGTGTAATTACTTAATAAAGTAATTAATGATTAATTGTTGAATGTAATTAAGGAAGTTAATTACTTATGGAAGTAATTAATGCTAATTACTCATGGAGTAATTAGTTGAAGTGATTATTGGTTAATCACTTCATGATATCAAATTAAAGAATTGATTAATATAATTGTTAAAGTTAATTAATTATAAAGTGATTAATTAACTAAAGAATTAAGAATTATTTAATGATGAAGTTAATTGTTTGTTAAGTGATTAATTAAGGAATTAATTAAGGTTTATTAATGAAGTAATTAGAGATAATTACTTATTAAGAGTTAAGTACTTAATTATTTAGTTAATTAATCAATGTGATTAATTAATTAATAAATAAGATTAATCTAAGATTAATTACCAAGTGTAATTAATTAAAATTGTAATTAATTAATAAATTAATTAGTTAAGGATTTATTTATTAATTTAATTAATAATTACTTAATGAAGTAATTAAAGATAAATTAATTGGATTAATTAATCAAGGATTAATGTAACTAGAAATTAATTAAGTAAGAAGTTAATTAATTAAGATAAGTAATTACAAATTGTTAATTACTAATTATGATTAATGAGTTGATTAATTATAAGTTAATTAGTTAATTAATTAAAAGTAATTATTAAATTAATAAGGATTGATTAATTCATGTAATTGATGATATTAATCAAGGTTGATATGAGTAATTAATTTAAGAGTGATTAATTAATTGTAATTAATTAAGGTTTAATGTAATTAATTATGGTTAATTAATTAATGAAGGATCATTAATTATTGTAATTAATGATAGTAATTAAGGGATAATTACTGAATATGGTTAAGTATAATTACTTGAATGTAATTAAATGAGGATTAATCAAAAGAGATTAATTAAAGAAGATCATTAGAGATGATTAATTAATTTATTTGGAGATAATAAATAAGGATTTAGGTAATCCAATTGGTTAAAGAATTAATCAATATTGCTTTGGATAATTGATTAATATTTGTTGATAAATTGATTTTAGATGATCAATATTGGATGGTTGATATTAGATGTTGGATGATATTGAGTGATTGGTTGATATTGGATGTGATTGGATGATTTGAATGTCAATGACATGTGTGATGCTGTTGTGTGAGATGAATGTTTGTTATGAATTATCTATTGTGATAAATGATTCATCTATTTTTTATTTCATCATGTATATAAGTTTTAAACTGTTTAAAACCCTTAAGTACAACTTGGACATTAAAATGGCGTTTGGTTTCGATGAGACCGGGATCGGGTTTCCATATTTGGGATCCGAAAACCACACCAATTCCAATTAAACGTTAGGTCGTGTATCCAAGTGGAGCAAGTGAAGACTCGAAGTGTAAGGGTTATACGTCAGTATAACTCTGTGGGTTATTCCGTAATGAGTTGACGAAATAGTGCTTATAGATTCGAGATGATGAATCAGAGTGCAAGGGTTATGGTCGTTGACTCTGAGGGTGATTCCAATAATGAGTTCAACGAGATAGTGCCTTCGGTTTCGTTCGAACCCGGAACGAACATGTATGGATTGAATGCTTTTAGCACATCGTCTGGTGGACGATGAGCATTCTAAGATTTGATGTTCTATAAAGGTAATCGTAACCTCAAGCCTTATCAACCGGGAATGGCTAAAACAGGTGAGGTGCAGCAAGGCTTCGTGGGTAGCTCCCACTGGAGAGCAAGATTGATCCCTGTCTAGAGGTCCCTTTTTATTTCGGCTTAGTGTGTGGTTGGTCGCGCCAACTATGAGGTTGTCTTGTTCGGGACTGTCCAGTAAGGGATGGTTCCGGCCTTGTGTTGCAGGGGAGTGGGAGTACTCCTCGGTACGTTGATCTAGGCCACGTACTATGACGGGCGGTACCCCAGTAGCCCTACCATTGTTGGAAACCCATTTTCCCTACGAGACCCTACGGTTTTGATTGTATTACCCACTTTTATGGCTAGTAGCTGGAATTTAATCATGTAACAATTTCGGCTATTTCTTATTTACTTGAAAACCCTGGACACTATTATAATATCACTGGATTTCCTATCAAATGTTTTGGTTAGCGTAAGGTAAAAACTTTTCCATGTTTATGTGTGGGAAGTCTTACGTGATACCTTTTCTTTTCAAAGGTTTTCTAAAGTTAAGCAACTTTAACCCGTTTACTCACACCAGACCCCTGTCTGACCCGAGTGTTTATTTTCTGTTCTATTAAACTCTTGGGTACTCATATTATGTATGAGTAGTCAAGTGAATCAGGTTAGCTTGTCGAATTCTGGAGGAGTCATGGAGCAGGAGGCTTCGACGTGTAGATATATATTGATTTCCGTTGTGTTTGTTTGTACCTGTATCTGTTGTTCTTGAGTTGTATAGTTAGACAGAAGTTTATAACTATCTATTATCTGTTGTTAAGTTGTGTACTCTGATGTAATGAGATACTATGTAATATTTTATGTTAATTATTATATTTTATTCGTTCCGCTGTGAGTTCTCTGATGTTGTTTGTGTTCTTCTTTCTCTTTCTTTTCTTCTTCTATCCCTTTCTTTCTTTAAGATGACGCGATTTTGTGGAAGTAGAAAGTCGGGTCGTCTCACTTAGAACGGAGAAAATGCAGAAAAAGTGAGAAGAAAGTCGAATTATGGTATTTATATAACCACCAATTTAAATTTTAGAGGGCAAATTTTAAAAATGATTTTTACCGTTATATTTTGACACATAGGCCTCATGTCGACATACGTGTAAAATTTTTGTTTATTTTATTTTTCTTGTAAATTATGTAATCTTTTGTTATTATTTTAAAATTGCTAATAGAGAACGAATTTCTAATTTTCTTCTTAACTTAGTAAAGGATAATCGATTTAATGGTTTAGTTAATATGTCAACTATTTGATTTTCAGTACTTATAAATTCAAGTGATATTATTTCTTTATTTACATTATCTCTTAGAAAGTGATGTTTTATATCAATATGTTTAGTTCTAACATGATGAGTTGGATTTTTAGGTAGATTAATCGCACTCATATTATCGCAGTATATTGGTGATTTAGTAAAATTTAAACCCAAATTTCTTAAAGTTTGTTGCATATAAATAACTTGTGAACATGAAAATGCTACTGAAATATGTTCTGCTTCTATCATAGATAGAGAGAAATATTTTTCTTTTTACTAAATTAGGAAACCAGAGAGTGTCCTAAAAAGTGGCAAGTTTCACTTATATGATTTCGGCTGAGTATAATCAGTATTACTATATGAAATTAATTCAAAGGAGTCATTTTTAGATAAAAAAGTCCATAGTCTAGTGTATTATTAACATATCTTAAAATTCATTTTATGGATTTAAATGAGTTTCTTTAGGTTGGGATTGATATCTTGTACAGAGACAAACACTATGCATTATATCACGTGTACTGGCGGTTATATAGGTTAGTAATCCAATCATTCATCTGTATAGTTTTTTATCAACGTCTTTTTGGTTTTCCTTTTTATTTAATTTTTCATTAGTTGCCATTGGAGTTGGTTTACCACTTTTATTTGACATACTAAATTTCTTAACTGAGTCATTAGCGTATTTTTCTTGGCTAACAAAAATTCCATTACTTAGTTGTTTAATTTGTAATCCTAGAAAATAATTTAATTCTCCTATACGACTCATTTCAAATACCTCGGTCGTTATTCCTAAAATTCTTTATTTAAATTTTCATTGGTAGATCCAAAAATAATGTCATCCATATATATTTATGTAATTTGATATAGTTTTTCTAATAAATAGAGTACTATCTACTTTGCCTATTTCAATGATTGATTGTAATAAATAGGATTTAAGTCCGTCATACCAAGCTATGGGAACCTATTTTAGACCATTTAAAGCCTTCTTTAATTTTTAAATATGATTAGGTAATTTTTCATCTTCAAAAAGTGGAGATTGCTCTACATATGCGTCTACTTTAATAAATCCATTAAGAAATGCACTTTTAACATCCGTTTGATATAACTTAAAATTTTTATGGTTAGTGAAACCAAGTAAGATTCTTATAGTCTATAATCTTGCTACGGCTGCAAAGAGGTTTCATTAAAGTCTATACCCTCTTCTTGACAATAACCTTGTACAACTAATCAAGCTTTATATCTTACAACCTCTTCTTGTTTATTCATTTTATTACAATATACCCATTTCGTTTCTATTATAGACTTATCCTAAGGCCATGGGTCCAATTCCCAAATATCATTTCTAGTTAATTGATTTGGTTCTTCTTGCATAGTAAGAATCCAAGAATCATCAGTTGATGCTTCCTTTAGATTTTTAGGTTCAATATTTGAAATAAAAGCAACATTAATCATTTTGTTTAATTGATTTCTAGTTTTAACAATAGATTCAATGTTTCTAAGTATAATTTCTATAGGATGATCTCTTAAGTGTCTAGTTCTTTTATTTGGATACTAATTTTCATAATTATTATTATTATTCTCTTTTTATGTATTCTTATAACTTCTAATTTTATCTGGGATATCAATATTTTCTTCTTTATCAATGTTTTTATTTTAACCTTAAAAAATTCATCAAATGAGACATGTAATGTCTCTTCAATAGTATTAATTCTAGCATTAAAAACTCTATAAGCTTTACTTCTATTCGAATATCCAATAAAAATTCATTTATCTCATTTAGCATCATATTTATCTAAATTATCTTTAGTACTTAAAATAAAACATTTACTACAAAAAAATCTAAAATATGATACTTTAGGATTCTTATTATAAAATAGTCTATAAGGAATTTTCTTAATTAATGGCCTTATTAAAATTCTATTTAGTATACAACTGCAGTACCAACTGCCTTAGCCCAAAAATTCTTAGGTAGAATACTATCATTTAGCATAGTTCTAGCGCACTCTTGAATCGTTCTATTTTTACGTTTTACTAATACATTTTGTTGTGGTCCTTGGAAATGAAAAATTATGGGTTATATCTTTGTTGTTATAGTTCTCAAAATTTTAATTTTTGAATTCTCCAACGTGATCACTTCGAATAGTTTTAATTTTTTGGACATTTGATTTTGAGTTCATTTAACAAAAATCATAAACATTTTTAAAGCATCACTTTTAAGTTTTAAGAAAATCGTCCATGTAAACCTAGAATAGTAATCTACAATTAAAAATAAAAATCTACTATGATTTATAGATTGTATTTGAGAAGGACCAAAAAGATCTAAGTGAAGAAGTTCAGAGAGATTTAGAAGTAGATGTCATATCCTTTGATTTAAATTAACTTCTACTAAGTTTCTTAATTGACACACATTGCATAGATTGTTAACTTTGAAATTCATTTTAGGAAGACCTCTAACTAAATTATTTTTATCAATTATAGAAATAAGTTCGAAATTCAAATGACCAAATCTTTTATGCCAAAATCAAGGGTCACTTATTTCAGCCAAAAGACATAAGTTATCATTTGAGATTTTCATACTTAATATGTAAATGTTTTGTTTTCTAATACCTTCAAGATAATGTTTGACTCATTATATTCAATATGACATTTATCTTTTACTAATTTATTTTTGAAACCTTCATTACAAAATTGACTAATACTTAATCAATTATATTTTAAATTCCTAACTAACAAAACATTGAAATTGTAGGAATTTTAGAATTATCGACATTGCTGATACTGATTACATATCCTTTAGAATTATCACCAAAATTGACTAGTCCCCCGTCTTTATAAACTATATCTTTCAAAATATATGAATTTCTAGTCATGTGTTTTGAATAACCACTATCTAATATCCATTTATCCTTTTTGATCTGTTGTGTTTTATCATCGGATGTTTGTTCATCGAAAGCCATGTAACACATATGTTCCTGCAACTCATTCCTTTTTAATAGGTCTTGTGACTTTTCATAATGAATAGATGCAAATCTATGAAACATTATAATGATGATTTTACAAATTATCCTTTTGAAAATAGTGTTAAAAAAAGGTAGAACCAGGTGCACGAGGCTCCTGCATGATAGCGGGATCTGGGGAGGCCGATAAGTACGTAGATTTCCCTCGCATTACGAAGAGGCTGTTTTCGGACTCGAGCTTGGGCGCTAGATCACCATATGGGTGACCTAACCGTTACACCAAGACTCCACCTCTGAAAATAGTGTTAAAAATATTACTAAAAATCCCATAAAAGCTTTTCAAAAATCAGATTATGAATTCTTTGAAAACCATTTCTCTTATACCAAATGTAAGTTAGCGGAATATGAAACTTAAGGCTAAATTAACACTATGGGAAGGGTGAATAGTATTTTCCAATTTATATGAATCTTTTTGAAATATTTTGAAATTATACTTAGAGTTATGCAATTATTAATCATAGAAACAATCATAGAGTCAAAACACAAATAAAAGTAAATGCAATAAAAGTAAAAGGAAAGAACACGATAGGATTTTATACTGGTTTGGAATTACCCTACATCCGATCCCGCACAATTCTTTGTACGAATTTCTTTTCAACAAGTAAATGAAAATACAATCTCGATTTCAAGGCTACAAGACACACAATCCAGAGTACTGGCCTCTGGGTAGTGCCATTAGATTTTCAGACCATAAGCACACCCAGTAGATTTACGGGCTACTGAGCACACTGAATTGGTTTACGGACTACAATCTCACCCATAATTATACCGGTTTGATTTAATAGAGTTTTACAGACTCAAATCTTCAATCTTAATTACAATGATCCTATAACTCTTGAATAGCACTTTGATCTTGATTGGAATGAGAGAGATGATACAAATCAAAGAGTAAATGATAGAAAATTAAACTAGTGATGATTGAATTTGATTTTGGTTGAAATTCGGTAGAGTATGGTTATATTTTTATTAGAAAATAAAAGAGGATAAGGAAGTGAGAAGAAGAATGAAAGAATGATCAAAAATTTATTGGGAAGATAGATATTTATAGAGGAATAACGGTTATGTCCGTTCGTGAAGAGATGCAATGAATAAACACTTCTTTTGAAATTTGAATTTTAAAATCACGGCTTGTATGTCGGCATATAGGGTTAGAGTATGTCGAGATACTCTTTGTAATTTTGAAAAACACTTTAGAATATTATTTTGAAAACGTATTGCTTTGTAAAATAATTTGATACTTTGTAAATATGGTTAAATATAATTCGTATACTTTTATATCATAATAAAACTTGAGCAAAATTATATGATAAGATTTTTGAAAAATTAACCAATATAATTCAAAATTTAATAAAAAAATCACTTAGTAAAATATCAAAAACTTAAAACAATATTTGTAAGTATAAGAAATCAAAAACTATGTAAAAGTTGTTTTGAAAAGAATATTTAAAAACTTATTTAAAAATAGAAAGGAAGGAGAGATGAGAGAGAGATCGAGTGTTATTAGAATTTAAACATAAATCTACGACTCGGTAACTTATATGGAATAACTTGAAATCTTCAACTCTTCAATACTCATGAGTCTTCATTCTCTAGTTCATGAGTCTCTATATCAACATCTTGAATCTCCTTAATCTTTAATTGATATTGTACAGTCTTCTTAATTCATTACATATCTATACTATGTACCTTTTTAAAACAATAGTATTTATATTTTATATGATTTCCTAAAGTTGTTGTAATAAAAACCAATATCTCAGGTACTAACAGTGGTATAATAGGTAATATCTAAGGTGAAGAATATAAGTTAGAAAATAGTTGTGCGGCTTGCATCTTGCAACACAACAATATTAAATATATGTATATAATTAAAACTGGCATGGTGCATTCACATAAGAATTTCCATAGAGACCTCTCTAGTAATCTAAGGCCAATCTCCATGGTAAGGATCAGAAAATATCTTCCGAGCATCGTATATCTCTAGATAAAATATACTATAAGGTAAACACAACTAACCCACACTCGAACATGTGAATCAAGTATCATAAACTCTAGTCGACCAACATATCGAAAGCACCTCTAGATTTGGAGTTGATGTACACCCCACGGGTCATCTAAACCCTCGAAAATCTACTCTTTCGTTCGTCATATATCGATGATGAAGTCACATTCAACGTCTAAACACACTAGCCATCATAAAACGAATAGATCACGAATCTCCAAATGGAACCCAACATCTCAAACAGATATTGAAACCACACATGAATTCCAACATCTCAAATAGATCCACTTCCAAGAGTTAAAACACATATCTCAGTCTTGAAGTAGTTTTCAATAAGCAAAGCACTTATCGGTTCTGGTCAAGAATGGATCCATGAATTTCTAGTTAACTTAACTCTAGTTCTTTTAGTAATAAATAGACAATGATAAGGTTGGAGGTCATATCCTATCCAGACGGATTTTCGTATCACTTGCCTAGAAAAGCGAGACAAGGTTATATGTAGGTTATATCATCACTGAGAGAATAACCATACCGTATAATTTCATGTTTTTTCTAGATATTTCCAAGTTAATTTGGTCATATTCAACTATAATGAAAGGATCTCATATGGAAACCTAGTCTTATATACTTATCACATTTCCGACTTTCTCATATTCCACTATCTCTCGGTTAAGAGGGAAGCTCGGTATGTTAGAGTACTATTGCATTTACACCCAACTCGAATCATCAATCTTAACTCTCACAAATATAACAAGTCTTCTTCATCAGCTTTTAGTGCTAAGTACACAACTAAATACTTCTCATAGACGAGTAACACACAAAACACAATCAAGTCAACAAATGGCTTCTAATCCCATTTTTATTTCATTAACCTTTTATTAATTAAAACCTCTTTTCTTTAGTAAAACTTCTTTATCTAATAAAACTTATTCATTTGTTTAAAACATCAACATCTAATTATGTAACATCTGGAATTTTTCTATGGTCTAAACCGACGATAAACCACATCCGTCAGACTCAAACCATACAGAAGGGCGGATTGTTATTGGGGTAAATAAGAAAAGAAGAGAAAAAAATAAAATAAAACAGAATCTCACAACGGAATGACAAAATATAACAATCAAATAATAGTTCATGAAGCTGTTTACAAAACATTTGATTATACCTATACAACACATATCAGAGTTACACATACCGGAGAATATTAAATAATGCAGTGGGACAGTATGAATGCAGTGAAATAATATAATAAATAATAGTAATGCAATCTCCGTCTTCGTCCTCCAGAAATAAAGTCTTCGAATCCTGAAATGCTCAGACTGACCCGAGCGAATTGAAAAGACAAAACACTCGAGTCAGAACTAAAAGATCTTATTTAAGTTAAATCAACTGCAAATAATACGAGTAGAACGATGTCAGAGATGTTTAAGGGATTTGACATCTCCTATTTAGTGTCTAACGTGAGTGCAGTAACTTAAGAGATGTTCGGGATTCACATCTCCTAAGGATCCGTTAAACTATTTACTATGTAGTAATATTTCGCTATTATAATAATGTCTATAGTAAAATAAACTTACTTTTAAATAGCGTTAAGGGGTTACCCATATAGCCCTTACCACGTAATAGTCCCAGTAGTTCATCCAGTATCAGCGCATCTCTAGATCGGGAGACTATCCTAAATACTCCACGGGCTACGGGAGAAAACCAAACTCGTACAAGGGGCGCTAGGGTAGGTGACACGGCACAACTAGGCAATGCCAGGGTAGATATACCAATTACGCTTCCGGACCAGTGGTAACACGTAGCAGCTACCACCGCCCACCTCGAGCCACACCCCTAAAATCAAATGGGCCCAAACCAATCATAAAGTAATAGAATGGTATCGAAGGAGTGTGTCTGATAAAAGATGCTACCTTCTTAACTTGTCAATCGCTCCTGTTTTAGTCACCTTATGACAACTCACGGGAGTCGGGTCCACGTATTTACCTCAAAGGAACGCCGCTGCCATCCTGCTTCATTCTGGAATCTCCACTGTGTACACGGTTGCTAAAGTTGTTTTTCGAGTTTGCAGAGAGTATAACAACTTTTGATCCCCGTCTCGTTAACAACCAAACGTTATTATAACACCGCGGTCATTTCAAAATAATTTATACTTCAAAACTAGGATATAATATCCATTTCAGAACCATATAAATACGATATCATTTTCGTTTTAAAAACCAAATCAATATGATATCATTTTTATAAAAGCCCAAATAAATGGAATATCATTTTTATTTCAAATATATCCTTTTTCCAAAATCATAACACTTTCAAAGTTATAATACTTCGAGATCAAACCCTTAAAGTATAACACTTTCAAATCATAATACTTTGAAACTCATAATTTGAAACATAACTACACCACTTAAATGGCTTAAATATTAAATTACATTATATAATAAAATAGCTTCTTCAATTTCACAATCAATTCCAAATATAGATTTGAATACCCAAATAAAACCATTTCAATTTCCATATATTTCAAAGCTTTACATATTCCACCATTTCAAAACTAATTCTTCGATAATCCCATATATATTAAATTCAATTACTATTATTTAGATTTGAAATGTTTACTTAATAAATCCAATATCATTTAAGTAAAACTTTTAAACATCAAAAAACTGGATATTCTTTCAATTTATTTAACTTGATATATTCATTTAAATCAACCTGATATTCATTTAAATTACTCTAAACCAAAATCAAGTTATAAAAATCATACCCTTTAAAATCTCAATTTCATTTAAATTTCAAATCAAATTTATTCGAGTATAATTCTTAAATAATTTAATTCAAATCAACTTCATATTTATCTTCCAACCTTAATTTTATTTAAGTCGTTATAAACTCTATATATAATATAATTTAAACAGATACTTAACCATATTATATAAAACAACCAAACTTTATTATTTAACTTATTTTATATTTCAAAATTTTTTTATACATAGCTAAAAATCAATAATAAAATAACATTTATATAACATCTAAAATCAATATTTATATAACCCATAAATTTCTTCACAAAACCATAAAAATCATTTCAAAATATTTTTATATATAGAACGCAGTGTCTGTATATAATTTTCTATCCTATGGTCAAGTGATACGTATATTTATCATTTCAACCCGCAATTTAAAATATAAATACGGTTATATATCATTTCAAGCCACAATCCTGAATGAAATAAAAATCCATAACAACTTGCAGTTTATAACAATATAAAATACAATATCCATTCACCCAATATCAATCATCAAACATTTATTACAATCATCATCCAATTCAATCAATAACATCAATATAGAACATATAATAATTAACAGGAATTTAACTGGCAGTTTATATGCAATAATAAATTAAATAACTATTTAGCCGAATTGTAACGACCCGTAAATTTTGATAATTAAATTTGTTAGCTTAATAGGGTTTTAGTAATTAAATATTGAAAGAAATAGAAATTGAATTGGAATCTATTGCAATAAATCTAAATAAAATATTACGTTAATGTTAATTAAGGTAATATTTGGAAATAATGTTAATTTTATTCATAATATAATAATAGGTTGAATAAAGGAAATGGAAAATCAAGATTTATCAGTTTATTAGAATTTAAATTTAATAATTGGATTAATTGCAAATAAATGAAATTAAATATTTAATTATTACGTTAATGGAGATTAAGATGAAATCTGAGAATATTAATGTAACAGTTCATGAATCCAATGTTAAATTCATCCATTTGACAACAGTGAATTGAATAATAGAATGAAAGTAAATTAAATGGAATTATTGAAAATTAAAATTATAACTTCTGAATTCAATGGAAGTAAGGCTAACACTGAAATTGATAAATTAATCGACTCTAAATTGACATTTAAATTTAGTTAAATTAGTATTAATGATTAAGAAATTTAAAAATGATGAAATTTGTTAATTATAGAGTTAAAATTGAAAACTTGATTTAATTAATCAATTATTAATTTATTTAATTAACTGGAAAATAACCATTTTCGCTACTGACTCGGATTTTGGCAAAACCAGTTTAATCGGATCCGTAACGGTGAATTTTTGTAGGATTTCAAGTTTCGTAGCGATCGGACTTGTCATTTGATTGTACGGACTCGAAACGCCTAGAAATCAATTTAATTGAAATCAATTGAAATCAATTTGAAATAACTTGATTTTAGCATAACTTCTTCATACGATGGAATTTGGACCTGAAACGTATTCCATTGATTTTAATATATTTTAAAACATTTATTTTGACATATGGATTGCCCATTTTCGTTCCGGAGTCGAAACGGGCTTTTTGGGCCGTGGAGCATTCAACTTTCAAACGGATTCGATCCAATCGTTTATTTTCTGATCCACCTATAAATATGTCGTTATAAACCCTAGCCTACTTCTTATTCCTCATTTCTACATGTACAATTCTATTTGCTTCTCCTCTTTCAATGGCAGACATAACCCTAAATCACAAAATGCAATTTCAAATAAAATTCAAAGCCAAAAATTAAATCTCTTCAAACTATATCGAATTAAATATGGAATTGAAGCTCTCAACGAGCGCAAGTCAAATATATGATTCATTTTTCAATCTGGGCTTTGATGTGGCCGAAAATCTATGAACTATCCATGGTCGTTCATCACGACGTGACCAAAATTGTCCGATCGTCGAATCTATTTTTGGGTATTCAAGAGTGGACCGAGGGGACTTCATCTATGCAGTTTATTTGGCGAATCGATGGTTGGATGTTCGTGCAAAATTCGAATAGGGTTTTAGTAACCGGTGGTGGCTGCTGGTCGTTCGTCGCCGTTCGACGAGAGTGGCTGCGCATGGCCAGGGACTAGGCGCGGCGTGGGGGAAGGAGGCCACTGGAGGTTGGTCGACGATCGATGCGAGGCGGCGACACCGTTCTTTTGCGTGAAAATTTGGAATGTAGGGTTTCCTGCATTCAATGATTTGCTGGGAGATGGTTTCGTGTGTGCTGGCCAAGGAGGATGGTGACGTGGAGGGTACTGTGTTGATTTTTAGGTTAAATTATTTGTTATTTTAATTTAAATTGTATAATGTTCTAATCCACATAACTTTCATATACGAGGTACAATTCACACGCAGTTTCTTGCGTTGGGATCGCAGTAAAATTCCGAACATTTTGATGCTGGTTTGGTTGGATTCTTGGACTGTTCAATTTTTGAGTTCAAATTGGATTTAAATTCAATTTAAATTCAAAATGTGAGTGTTTTAACCCACTCAAAACTTCTAAAATTTCTTATATTTGGTAGATTGATTTATGATGTGATTAGAAATTTATTTATGACTGTTTAACATATTTTTAATCATCATCTCAGTTTATTTGAATTTATTTGGATAAATTTGGTATTTAATTTATTATTGCATATAAACTGCCAGTTAAATTGTTATTTAATTTATTATTGAATGTAAACTGCCAGTAAATACCTGTTATTTATTATCTGTTCTATATTGATGTTATTGTTTGAATTGGATGATGATTGTGATAAATGGTTGATGATTGATTTTGGATGAATGGATGTTGTATTTATATTATTATAAACTACAAGTTGTTATGGATATTATTTCATTCAGGATTGTGGTTTGAAATTATATATAAGCGTATTTAAATTTTAAATTGCGGATTGAAACGATAAATATCTGTATCACTTGACCATATGATAGAAAATTATATGCAGACACCGTGGTCTATATATAAAAATATTTTTGAAATGATTTCTATGGTTTTGTAAAGAAATATATGGTTTTATATAAATATTGATTTCCGATGTTATATAATGTTATTTTATTCTTGATTTTTAAGCTATGTATAAATTTGTTTTAATATAGAATAAGCTGAATAATAAGTTGATTTTATAGGAGATGATGTGGTTTAGTATTTAAATTATATTTTAATATAGAGTTTATAATGATTTAAATAAAATAAGGTCGGAAGGTAAATTGGAAATTTATTTGAATTTGAATTTATTTAAGAACTAAACTCAAATAAGTTTGATGTGAAATTTATTAAACTGGAAAATTTAAAGGGGTATGATTTTATACCTTGATTTTGGATTAAGGTGAATTAAATGAATAGTTCAAGTATAAATAAATTGAAGGAAATATTCAGCTATATGTAATTCAGGATTTATTTAAATAATAATGGATTTATTAAGTAAATTTTTCGAAACTAAGGAATAGAAAATTGAATTTGATATATTTGAAATTATCAAACTTAGTTTTGAAATTGTTGAATACTTAAAGTTTGAAATATATTGAATTTGAAATGGTTTATTCTATAGATCAAATCTGTTTTGAAATTGATAAAATTTGGAATAGTTTATTTGGAAACTTAATTGAATTGAAATTTATGATTCGGGATTTGGTTAAATTAAAATCTAGAAATTCGAGTTGTTTTGGAATTGATTTGTGAAATTTAAGAAGCTATTTTATTATATAAAGTATTCCAATATTTAAACCATTTAAGGGGTGAAAGTTGTGAATTTCAAAGTATTATGATTTGAAAGTGTTATACTTTAAGAGTTTTGATTTCGAAGTGTTATAACTTTGAAAGTGCTATGATTTTGGAAAAAGGATATATTTAAAAAAAATGATATTATATTAAAGTAACAACCCGTAAATCCGTACCCCTTGAGTCAACACTATTCTCCATCAATCAACTCAAGATGAACGGAAATGCGAACCATTTGGGTTAAAGAAGAAGAGGTAGAAGAAGAGAAAAAAGAAAAACAACAACAGAATCTTACCATCGCAGCGGAATAAAATATAATAGATATTCAATGATCTTTACACAAAAGAAAACTATATCTGCTTATACATACATCATCAGAGCACATCATCAGAGTTCAACAACATCAATAACATACCACTGGATACACAGCGGAACAATAATCAAGTATGGAAATACGTATCGCCATCCAGCTCGTCTCCTGAGCTCCACAGCATCATATCCTGTACTCTACAATACTCGGTCTGACCCGAGCATTATAGTTAAATAACACCCGAGTCAGTCTAGAAAACCAGCGTGAGAAAAACACACTCAACTTGATTATTAAAGTTTCAAAACCCTTTGAAAATCAAAAGCATCTCGTAAGACCACGCCACAAATAAACATGTCGGGTTTTTACCTTACGATAGCTAAAACATTTCTATTAAAATCCTCTGATATTATAATGGGGTATATATACAAATACTTATTAAAATAGCCGAAATTGTTACATTATTATATTCCAACTACTAGCCACAGAGTGGGTAATACAAACAAAACTCGTAAAAGACGCGTAGCGCGAATGGATTTCCAACTAATGACTAGGCACTGGGGTACCACCTGTCACGGTACCTGGTCTAGATCAATACACCGAGGATTACTCCCGACCCCTGCAACACAAGACCGGGACTACCCCTTACTGGATAATCCTGAGCAAGATCACCTCATGGTTGGGATCAGCAACCGCACCACTAAGCCGAAATAAAAGGGGCATTTAGACAGGGATGACCATACCCTGAAATGGGTGCTACCCACCTAGCCTTGCTGCATAACCCCTGATTTTCAGTCATTCCCCGTTGATGAGGCTTGAGGCTAAGCGTTACCTTTTAGAACATATCCCTTAGAATGCCGTCGTCCACCTGACGATGTTTCGAAAGCATTCGTCCATACAAGTCAGTCCGTGTTCGAACGGAACCGAATGCACTATTCCTACTACATCCATTTTGGAATCATCCTCAAGATTAGTAGCGACTAGCCCTTGCACTTCACTGCTCCATCTTCGAATCCAAACTCGTCTTCCTCACGAAAACGTTCAAACCGGATCAAAATGGTTTTCGAGAAATAAATCCCGATCCCGGTCTCTTCGAAACGATCAGCGCAGTGGCCAATATTGATAGTCGGTGATTTAACTATCAATTAACATTCACAAACATCCATCACAAAATAAATAATTTCCCAAATTATTTATTTATCTAAAAATATCTTCGCAAGATATATTTCTACCTTTCAATCCGTTTTGAAAACATTTTTCAAACTATCTTCCTTTTACAGAATAAATTTCCCAAATATTTTCTATTTCCACTGAAATCACCATGTACAACACTTCGATTTTAGAACAATTAAAAAAACATTTTATTATAAAATATACTTTAAATTAAAAACTACTTTAATACTTTATTAAAAATATATATACTTTAAGAATATTTAAAATAAAGCCTCTTTATAGAATATAAAACTAAATTTCTCTTTTTAAAACTAATTACCAAGTCGCCTTTAAATAATTACTACTATAATTAGATTTTGAAAAAGACTTACTTTAAAATTTAAACATTTAGAAATAATAAATTTCTAAAACATGCTTTTTAAAACAACATAACTTATATTTAAAAATTTACGTTGAAAACGTACTTGGCTATTGAGGGAAATATACTTCTTTTCACATCCTTTAAAATAAATCACTATTTATTTTTAAACAAATTTACCCATTCCTTAACAAATTCCCATCGTGAATTTATTCTTCCAAATATCTAATGATATATTGCTTTACCTTTATAAACCAAGTTTATAAGTTTTATATACTCAACTTCCTTTAAAATTTTGATTCCAAAACACTTAGAACAATTTCCAAATTGATTCCCGATTTACTTCATTTTGAAACTAATGTCTTCGCTTACTCAATTTATTCCAAAACCCATTAACTTCAAATTTTAGATTTCTAAAATTTCCTTTGTTATCTTTTTAAATAAATTTAAACCTTGAATTTTAAAATAATTCTTTATTCCTTTAAATAAGGTCACTTAAGTTTTAAAATTCATTATTTCTCTGTTTATTCAAAATCCCCTTTTCCTACACGGAATTTATTTATTAGAATTTTAAAATCACTTTATTTCTTTTCCAATTTATTCTTAAATTTATTCAAATTTTCTATAATTATTTTACTTAAAAATTCACTCTTTATTTTCTTTTCAAAATCCAATTCTATATATTTAGATAACTCAGTGTACCGAAATATTGAAGCAAACTATAGCATTCAATATTCCAATATAATTCAGCACAGAATATCCAAATAATCATAACAGATAATGTTAAATAATCTAAATAAATGTTGAGGAATCCAGTTGGATTCCTCCAACCTGTTTCCCTGCATCAACAGATGTTAGCACAACATAAAATACCAATTCCACTTCGAGGTGGAATATCGCGGTATATGGGTTTTAATATAATATCATCCGCTAATATGCGACGCATAAGGTCTCATCCGCTATATAATGCGGGAAATCAATCATTCCAAGATGTATTATATACTATAATATAGCACATCAAATCAATTCAACCATTCAACCAATTATTTAAATTTAACTATTTAAATTTAAATTAAACCAGATGAGCGAGATTAACTCACCTTTAACCTAAGATTGCCATCCACTTCAAACTCGACTTAGTTCCATGACTTCAGACCATGTATACACAATTTACAATTTCATAAATATTCGATTAAAAATTTATAAATCCTAACTACCCTATGCATTTAAAGTTAAAAAGTAAGTTACACGCATTAAAAAAATATGATTTATATAAACTCCAAAATCCAATTTTTTTTTATAAATAAACTTCCCAAATCGGAATGTTTAAAATCCTTGTTTTCAAAACCCTATCAATTTTATATATATTTATTTTATTTTTTCTTTTCTTTTTAAAAAAAACCAATTGCTCTCAGATTTAAATTAGTTGAAATAAACACAATACCTTCTTATCGACACATCGCCAACCATCATCGGAGCACCATTGCATCCCGAGACAGCCCCTATTCGATGAACCCTCACCGAAGACCGGCCACTCCTTTCGGCGCCTCGGTTTCACGCGATCGCACCCCCGACACTTGGGACCTCCTTCTACATCGTCATTGCCCTGGATCGAAAACTTAGCCTCGCCTTCCCCATGACCTTTCCACCAGATCAAGATCACCCTATGCCACCGCTGCTGTGACATCCCAAAATTTTTTGCAGTATTATTTTAATAAATATTTAATTTATAATATATGAAATGAACATATAAAAAAATTTGGAAATAATATTTAAGTTGAAAATAGAAATAAATATAAAAACATATATATATAATAAAACAAACAAAATGTACCTATAAAATAAATAAGAAAAAAATATATATGTGAAAGTACAAGACAATAAATATTGAAGTTAAAATGAATATTTAAGTTAAAAATAAGTATGTAAGCTAGAAATATAAATAGATATATATAAGATAAATTAGACAGTATAAAGAAACACATAGAAAATTCTAACATAATAACTATAGAAATTCATTTATATTATAAAGTAATAGGACCAAAGTAAAGAAATATATTCAAATATGTAGGCTGGAACAACAAGAAGAAATAAAATCTGCTAGTCTAATAATAAAGCAAAGAAAATATCTTTGTCCTCTATTGTACTAAAAAGATTATAATCACCTTACTTGTATAAATGATATCCATGTAAACACATTTCTTATATATCAAACTTCATCTCAGTTCGTCCATCAGAACTGAGTTCATCTGAAGCAAATACCCTCTCACAATTTAAATCAAAATCTAGCTGAAACAAACAAGCAACAGAAAATATAAGTATTCATGTAAAGGCAAATAAATGATAGACATGAAAATGAAACAAGAAACAAAGTACATTCAAATCTGTATACAAATGGGATAAGTATGTACACCTGAAAAGAAAACAAAATATATTCAAGGATGATCTGTATGAATACTTGCAGAAAAAGTATATGTGGATGGGCGTGCAAAGGAAGACAACTATATATTTACATTTGAACAAAGGAAGATAAGTGTAGACTTGAGGAAACAAACAATAGTAATTAATGCTAGTATCTCTAGCATACAAAGTAAGATTTTTCAGCCACCAAAACAAAAAGAAAAGTCGGCTAGTTAAAAGAACAAAAGGAAATATCTCTGACTTATGTGTACAAAATAAAAATAAAAAGATACATCACCCTGTAAAACTTCTTTACATATATCAAGCTGCTTCATCTCTGTTTCGTTCATTCAACTGTGTAAATTTAAAGTAACCATTATCTCCTACTTAAACAAACTTCAATTAAAAACAATCAATCAGTTCAAGCTTGAGAATCAAGAGGAGATTTCAACTTGCATTTTCACAAGGCTGTTCAATAAAAAGCAGCTCTGTTCATTTTGGAAAAAAAAAACAAGGTGAGTAGCATCATTCTTTAAAAAGCTTAAGTATAAATAACCTGTTGCATGTTCATATCTAGGAATATGTATGCTTATGTATATATGAATTGACTGTGAATATTGAGTGATGAATGTATGTGTGCAAACTTGTTCCTGTGATATCATGTTCTTTGTTTCCAAACTTCAGTTTGATTTAAAATCATTACCTCTTGATCTAGGCTTGGTTTGAATCTTAGAAACTTAAACAAAACCTCAACTAAAAACAACAATTCAAAACAATTCTTTCAACAACAAGGCTGAGGAGATTTACAGGGGTTTAAATTCACACTGCAGTTTTTTCCAACAACAATTACCCCCTGTTTCAACAGTAATTTTAGGTGAGTAATCATCTGTTTTCCCAATTGAACTTGTGTATTTACTTTTGAATGGTAAGTGCTTGCTGTATAGATTTAAACAACAATTTTGTGAATTATCTGTTGCTATAAAAATCTTTATGGCCTGTTTCTTCCATATTGTTGGTTACAGAACAAAGAATAGTAGGAAAATTTAATACTTCCTCTTGCAGATTATTTTAAAACTTAGGATTTTAAAAACTAAATAAGTCTGTTTAACTTAAATTAATAGCCTGAAAGTTGTTTAAAGCCTGACAGTAAAACATAGATACTGTATGCTTAATTTTACAGTAGCGAGGCAATCAACTGTTAAATTTCGAATAATTTAAATTGTAAATTTGAATTTATATCTTGAATAAACATCCGAAAATAGGATTTTTAAAACTAAAATGGTGGTTTTAGTCGAGTGTTTTAAGAGTGGTTCGAAGTTGATCAAAAAGGACGTTTCCATCAATTTCTGGCGATCGAAAACATGTTAGGTGTTGAGTTTTTGATCGAAGCAAGTGTGGCTGATAATGAAGTCGGGAAAAATGTTCATTAATTTTTCTATTATAGGAAATGGTGGAACGAGACAGATCTAGGGTTTAAGGTGGAGTTTTGAACGTGGTTGGTTGCTGAGCATTTTTGGCACCCTTGTCGCATCGAGTGGGGCCGGAGTTGAGGAGAGAGGAGCGAGGAACTTGGGAGGTGGTCCAGGAAGGATGTCGTGGCCTCCGGTGAACGGAGATGGGACTACAGGTGAATTTGGTGATCAGTGATTGCTGTCTGATGGGTTGAGAAAACTCGTTTTTGGTTAAGGGGTTCGTGATGGAGTTTGGGGTGGTCTGATGGTTAAGGAAAGTCAAAGGTCACTTGTCGGCGATGATCTGAGAGGCTGGAAGTTCACCGTCGCTCGGTGCATGTGCACGAGTAAATCTGTGCATCAGTATTTTGCTTCGTTGGGGACGAAGTGATTTTACTCAAGCAAATAAAAAGGAGGGGAAAGTGGGCCGGGCTTGGGCCTAATGAAATTTTGTAGGATATGTAAAAGAAATAAAGGTGACGAAGGAAAAGAAAAGGGAACAAGTACTCAGGGCTTGTTCTCAAACCAGTTTTATGAAATTAAAATGTTAAGGTCAAAATGTTGTTGAAATTAAATTGCCGATGGGAAATAATAATAATATATCAAGTCGATCGATTAAATTAATCCCTGAGTTAGATAAGAAGATAAAGGTTAAGCTTATAATTAATCAAAGAGGTGATTTCCTACAACTTAATTTCAAACATTTAAATAAATTTACAAGACAGTTAAGCAAATAATTAAGATTATGGTTTATCCTAGATTAATTAAGAACTTAAATAGTAGGGGATTATTTAATTTAACTAGTAATTAAAGATTAATCACGTTATAGTCAAGTACTTAAATAATTGGGTAATTAGAAGAATTAATTAATTGGTTAATTATTTTGGATTAAAAAAATGATTAATTAAATTTTAATTACTTAGAGAGTAATTAAAGGGTAGTTAGTAGTTGATAAAGGATCATTAACTAAGGATTGTCAAATGATCAATTAATATAATTAATTTAAGATGATTAATTAGATTAATTAATTAAAGATAATCAAATTATGGAATTATTAAGTATAATTACTTGATGAAAGTAATTAAGGGATTAATTAACCAATGTAGTTAATTAAAGTAGTGTGATTAGTCAAGTCAATTGATTTAATTAATTTAAGATAATCACGTGATGGTTTGTTAAAGTATGATTACTGAATGTCAGTGGAAAAGAGAAATTACCTAGTAAAGTAATTAATGAATAATTACCGGATGTTAATTGAATTGGAATGGTAATTTTAATTGAAATGATTTGGCTTTAATTACCTTTTATAATTATTAAGAAGGGTAGTTACTTAATGGATGTAATTGATAATTAATTACTTAATGTAAGTAATTTAAGAATTTATTAATAAAGTATTTGAAGATAATTAAGAAATGTAATTAATTAAGAGTAATTAATTACTAATGTGATTAGTCAAGGCTGATCAATGAATAATTAATTTAAAATTTATTATTAAATATGATTAATAATAAATTGAAGATGTAATTAAGGACCATTAATTAATAAAATTAATGATGTAATTAAGGGTTGATTAATTAAGATTAATTAATCAACAATAAGTGATTGAAGAGTAATTGATTAATGATATTAATTAAGGATTAATGTAATGTAATTAAAGTATAATTAATCAAGGATGATTAATGAAGATGGAAAATTAGTGGATCATTTATTAATTGGTTTGTCATTAATTAATGATCAGTAAGCAGGACTTAGAAGTAATTGAAGTAATTAATTTAATTCATTAGTGGTTAACTAAATTAATTGCAGATGGAATGGTTGATAGATCTTGCCTACAAATGATTGAATGATATGGTATGCTTAGATGAGATGATATCTCTGATATGTGATGTGAGATGCTTTGTGATATAATATGTTGGGATAAACAGTGACATCCTATGGTTAAAAATTGAGTTGTATATCACTTGAATAACTCTGGTTAAGGTGGTGTTGAATTCGAAGAGACCGGAGTCGAGTGTTAGTAAATATCCGAAACCACTTCGATTCATTATAGATTGATATGTGAATTCAATAGGCTCGAATGGATTGATTTAAGTAAATTGGACCATTTAATCTAAGTTTTGGCACTTAGAAATTGATGCGTGAAATAAGTGATGCCTTTAACAACTTGTGAAGATGTAAATTGGTATAAGTTACCCCGGGTTTATATAGGTTGTATACTTTTGTATTCCATGTTAGATGGGTTACTCACGCTGGTTCCCAGCCTGACCCGGGTGTTACTTTGATGTAATGCTCGGGTCAGACCGAGTATTACAGATTTTCAGGTAGGTACGTTCTGGAGCTCAGGAGGTGAGCTGGATGGCTAACGTATGGAGTATTTCCGCTGAAGTATATTATTGAGTATCTGAGACATGATTTATATATGTCCGGTATCTGTGTACATGAGTAACTCTGATGTATATTAAATGTAATCAACAGATATAGTATTCTTCTGTAAATTGTTATTTATTATTATATTTTATCCGCTGCGAGTGTGAGATGTTGGTGTTTCTGTTCTTCTTCTTCTATCTCTTTTTTTTTTCTTAACTATCTGGAATTTTCGGCTTAGAAAATTTCGGGTCGTTACATTTGGTATCAGAGCTGAAGGTTAAGCGAAAACCTTGGCTCTGGTTGGAATTACTCATTGAATAGAGTCCGTAGTACTATAGAATGAGTTGGGTATATATATATATATATATATATATATATATATATATATATATATATATATGAGAGCGTACATGTTATTTGTTTATAAAGATTTTTAATGATTTTATATAAAAATATATATTTTGATATATATAGCAATATTTCCTTCTAAGGAATATCTAGATGATTGATTGTTAAATTATTGAAATTAGGTTAAGAAGTAAAATAAAATTCGACCAAATTGAAACTTATAACCAAGTTGAAGAGTGAACTTATATAACAAAATGGAATTTGAAATGTAGACTGTAAATGTAATTTATAAACTGAAATAAACTTCATAAATAAATGGGATTATAATTTGAAATAGAATTCCAGAGAATATTTGAAATAGAGTAAGATGAAAATTCCAGAGTAATGTTTAAATATGAATTTGATGGATTGGGAGTTTGGAATTTTGGGAAAAATTAAAATTCCTTTGGGTTTGAAAGTGGTTTCCAAGGGTTTTGAAGAAAGAATAGTATTATTTCAAAAATATTTTTTGTGTTTGAAATTTGGAGATCTGGAATCAAAAATATTTGAAAGTGTTTTTAGAGAGATAAAAGTATTGAACTCTTTTGGTCACTGGAAAATAAAGTCGGTGATGACTGCAGCATCATTGATGTTCATTTTCGAGTTTCTAAAAGAGAAATTGCTACCAAATTGTTTTAAATTGGAATTGTTTGTGAACTGGGTTTGGTTTTGAAATTCAAAGGGATAATTGCATTCGCCAATGAATTTTGGATATAGTTGAATTCTAAGGTGATATTGAAATTTTGGAAATTTGTTTAAACTCTGGAACCTTGATTAAATGTTTATGGAATAATGAAAATATATTGACTAAATAAAATGTATAATTCCGAGTTAAAAACAAAATGTGAATGTAATTGATTATAAATAGAAGATGTAAAATTGAAATTATACTTAAAGTTGTAAAAATTTAAAGATTAAATGGAATTTGATTTAAAATTAGAAAGGAGTTGTGAATCAATTCAATTTGAATTGGGAATGAATCAAGTCCAATGGAAATTGGAGTAAATTAAATTGGAATTGGGTTAATTTAAATAGAGTGGAAATTTAAATTGAATTGTTGGGGAAGTGAACAGTTTGTGACTCTAGACCATTTTCAATTAAAATTATTTTAATATAAATGGTTTTAAATCTATGTTCTTATTTATTTACTAAACAACTTTCTTTTTAAAACCCAAACTATTTTATACTGGTTTTTGCCACTACTTTTGGAACTATTTAACTATTTTACAACTGTATTATAAACCAATTACTAATTTTCAACTAAGTTACGAGTTAATTTCTATTTTACAACTATTTTGCAATTATCTAAAATTTCTGAAACTATTTAACTATTTTCCAACTATTTTACTACTAGTTAACCATTTTATAGCTATTTGGCAAACTAATAATTATTTTTCAACTACTTATCTATTTTCAAAATTTTCAAGCTATTTTTCTAAACTGGTCGGAGTTCAAACTGTTATTGATTAAAGTACCTAACTGAGATAAGGATTGAAGTAATAATCCAAATGGGGAATAATGTAAAGGTGAATAAGGAATGTGAAATGGTTCTTTTGAACTGAAAGAATATTTTGAGAAATATGAAATGAATAAAGATGGAAATTGGATATTTCTATGGTTTTTGAGAGTGTTTGGAGTATAAAAGGGTTTTATACCAGAAAGTAAGGATCCAAAGTTTTAAAAATTGATATATATATATATATATATATATATCTGAATATATATAAAGAATCTTATGAGGATTTTGAGAAAGGCTTTTGATTTTTTTTGGAAAAATCAATATTGAGTTTTGGAAAGCCTATTTTGAGAATTATCGATTTTGGGATAATCGATTTTGTGTAAAAGAGCTTTCTATGATATCATACTAGGTGCATGATTTAAAGATACTATATGTGTATAGTATAAAATATTTTGATGATGGTTCTGTGGAAAAAGGCGCCCCCTTGAAATGAACTTCTCAGGAGTGCCACTGGGTGGTGCTGCCTGGAGCCCGAGGGGGTTCTAAAGTTGATCCTGTGAGGAGTCCGGACAAAACTAGTTCCTGGGGATTATGAGTAGTGTATACCATAGCGGAAGTCGTGTGTGCCGCGGAGAGCCAACAGTTTACGTTTGATCTATATCGGTAGACTGCGACCTATGGTATAACATAGCGAAAGTCGTGTGTGCCGCTGAGAGACAACGGTCTGCGTTTGAGTTTATCTCGGTAGACTGCGACCTATGTAAGAGTGGAGAAGTTTCATTTTGATAGCGAGATCAGAGGCCGCGGAGAGCCTGCAGTTACATGGACTTTTGTTGTGACTGCAACGTAACCCTGGATGTGACTGTGATCTGTTGTGTGGGTTCCATGGCGTAATCGAGAGTGCCACGGAGAGCCTGCAGTTACATGGACTTTTGTTGCGACTGCAACGTAACCCTGGTATGTAACTGTGACCATGGAATGGGGGTGATGATTTCCAGAGCATCATCACAAAAGATATTTCCTCTATTTTCAGAAACTGTTTCCGATATTTTAGTAAAATTAATCTCGGAGTATTTTCACTGGGTGTTGAAAACGGGTTTACCAAGTACTTATAGATTTTCAGTCCTACGCCTGATCAACGTATGACTGAATTTCTGTGAGAACAAGGATGAATTGGTTGAAACATCGAGTATAAAAATACCTTTATAAAAAAGCTATTTTAATTTTATTATCTGAATTTTAAAGCATTTCTAAATTTTAAAATAAAGGGGAATCCAAACTGGAATTATAAAATAAAATTGGACTCGAAAAATTTAAATGAAGCGATCCCTTGTAATAAAAGCTAATATTAAACTAAAAGTGGAAGTAAGCTAATCAGCTAAATAAATTATTTAATTGAATATGTTAATAAAATTTAACTCGGATTGTAAGTTGATAATGGAGGTTGAAATGAATTCGAATTGTAATAGAATTCGACTTGGGTTTGACAACAAATTTAATAAGTGGAGATGTTGTAAAAATAAAATCCATGTGAGTTATAAGTAATATTTAATGAAATTTGCAAGTAAATTGGATATAAGAGAAATGTTGTCATATGAAATGGATGTGAGTTGTAATAGAAATGGTTTGAGTTGCAAATAAAATTCAGAATGAGTAGAAAAGTAATTTAAGGTAAATCTGGCTTCATTTCTTTTCGAGGACGAAAAGATTCAAAGGGGGGAGGGATGTGACATCCCGAAATTTTTGGCAGTATTATTTTAATAAATATTTAATTTATAATATATGAAATCAACATATAAAAAAATTTGGAAATAATATTTAAGTTGAAAATAGAAATAAATATAAAAACATATATATATAATAAAACAAACAAAATGTACCTATAAAATAAATAAGAAAAAAATATATATGTGAAAGTACAAGACAATAAATATTGAAGTTAAAATGAATATTTAAGTTAAAAATAAGTATGTAAGCTAGAAATATAAATAGATATATATAAGATAAATTAGACAGTATAAAGAAACACATAGAAAATTCTAACATAATAACTATAGAAATTCATTTATATTATAAAGTAATAGGATCAAAGCAAAGAAATATATTCAAATATGTAGGCTGGAACAACAAGAAGAAATAAAATCTGCTAGTCTAATAATAAAGCAAAGAAAATATCTTTGTCCTCTATTGTACTAAAAAGATTATAATCACCTTACTTGTATAAATGATATCCATGTAAACACATTTCTTATATATCAAACTTCATCTCAGTTCGTCCATCAGAACTGAGTTCATCTGAAGCAAATACCCTCTCACAATTTAAATCAAAATCTAGCTGAAACAAACAAGCAACAGAAAATATAAGTATTCATGTAAAGGCAAATAAATGATAGACATGAAAATGAAACAAGAAACAAAGTACATTCAAATCTGTATACAAATGGGATAAGTATGTACACCTGAAAAGAAAACAAAATATATTCAAGGATGATCTGTATGAATACTTGCAGAAAAAGTATATGTGGATGGGCTTGCAAAGGAAGACAACTATATATTTACATTTGAACAAAGGAAGATAAGTGTAGACTTGAGGAAACAAACAATAGTAATTAATGCTAGTATCTCTAGCATACAAAGTAAGATTTTTCAGCCACCAAAACAAAAAGAAAAGTCGGCTAGTTAAAAGAACAAAAGGAAATATCTCTGACTTATGTGTACAAAATAAAAATAAAAAGATACGTCACCCTGTTAAACTTCTTTACATATATCAAGCTGCTTCATCTCTGTTTCGTTCATTCAACTGTGTAAATTTAAAGTAACCATTATCTCCTACTTAAACAAACTTCAATTAAAAACAATCAATCAGTTCAAGCTTGAGAATCAAGAGGAGATTTCAACTTGCATTTTCACAAGGCTGTTCAATAAAAAGCAGCTCTGTTCATTTTGGAAAAAAAAAACAAGGTGAGTAGCATCATTCTTTAAAAGGCTTAAGTATAAATAACCTGTTGCATGTTCATATCTAGGAATATGTATGCTTATGTATATATGAATTGACTGTGAATATTGAGTGATGAATGTATGTGTGCAAACTTGTTCCTGTGATATCATGTTCTTTGTTTCCAAACTTCAGTTTGATTTAAAATCATTACCTCTTGATCTAGGCTTGGTTTGAATCTTAGAAACTTAAACAAAACCTCAACTAAAAACAACAATTCAAAACAATTCTTTCAACAACAAGGCTGAGGAGATTTACAGGGGTTTAAATTCACACTGCAGTTTTTTCCAACAACAATTACCCCCTGTTTCAACAGTAATTTTAGGTGAGTAATCATCTGTTTTCCCAATTGAACTTGTGTACTTACTTTTGAATGGTAAGTGCTTACTGTATAGATTTAAACAACAATTTTGTGAATTATCTGTTGCTATAAAAATCTTTATGGCCTGTTTCTTCCATATTGTTGGTTACAGAACAAAGAATAGTAGGAAAATTTAATACTTCCTCTTGCAGATTATTTTAAAACTTAGGATTTTAAAAACTAAATAAGTCTGTTTAACTTAAATTAATAGCCTGAAAGTTGTTTAAAGCCTGACAGTAAAACATAGATACTGTATGCTTAGTTTTACAGTAGCGAGGCAATCAACTGTTAAATTTCGAATAATTTAAATTGTAAATTTGAATTTATATCTTGAATAAACATCCGAAAATAGGTTTTTTAAAACTAAAATGGTGATTTTTAGTCGAGTGTTTTAAGAGTGGTTCGAAGTTGATCAAAAAGGAGGTTTCCATCAATTTCTGGCGATCGAAAACATGTTAGGTGTTGAGTTTTTGATCGAAGCAAGTGTGGCTGATAATGAAGTCGGGAAAAATGTTCATTAATTTTTCTATTATAGGAAATGGTGGAACGAGACAGATCTAGGGTTTAAGGTGGAGTTTTGAACGTGGTTGGTTGCTGAGCATTTTTGGCACCCTTGTCGCATCGAGTGGGGCCAGAGTTGAGGAGAGAGGAGCGAGGAACTTGGGAGGTGGTCCAGGAAGGATGTCGTGGCCTCCGGTGAACGGAGATGGGACTACAGGTCAATTTGGTGATCAGTGATTGCTGTCTGATGGGTTGAGAAAACTCGTTTTTGGTTAAGGGGTTCGTGATGGAGTTTGGGGTGGCCTGATGGTTAAGGAAAGTCAAAGGTCACTTGTCGGCGATGATCTGAGAGGCTGGAAGTTCACCGTCGCTCGGTGCATGTGCACGAGTAAATCTGTGCATCAGTATTTTGCTTCGTTGGGGACGAAGTGATTTTACTCAAGCAAATAAAAAGGAGGGGAAAGTGGGCCGGGCTTGGGCCTAATGAAATTTTGTAGGATATGTAAAAGAAATAAAGGTGACGAAGGAAAAGAAAAGGGAACAAGTACTCAGGGCTTGTTCTCAAACCAGTTTTATGAAATTAAAATGTTAAGGTCAAAATGCTGTTGAAATTAAATTGCCGATGGGAAATAATAATAATATATCAAGTCGATCGATTAAATTAATCCCTGAGTTAGATAAGAAGATAAAGGTTAAGCTTATAATTAATCAAAGAGGTGATTTCCTACAACTTAATTTCAAACATTTAAATAAATTTACAAGACAGTTAAGCAAATAATTAAGATTATGGTTTATCCTAGATTAATTAAGAACTTAAATAGTAGGGGATTATTTAATTTAACTAGTAATTAAAGATTAATCACGTTATAGTCAATTACTTAAATAATTGGGTAATTAGAAGAATTAATTAATTGGTTAATTATTTTGGATTAAAAAAATGATTAATTAAATTTTAATTACTTAGAGAGTAATTAAAGGGTAGTTAGTAGTTGATAAAGGATCATTAACTAAGGATTGTCAAATGATCAATTAATATAATTAATTTAAGATGATTAATTAGATTAATTAATTAAAGATAATCAAATTATGGAATTATTAAGTATAATTACTTAATGAAAGTAATTAAGGGATTAATTAACCAATGTAGTTAATTAAAGTAGTGTGATTAGTCAAGTCAATTGATTTAATTAATTTAAGATAATCACGTGATGGTTTGTTAAAGTATGATTACTGAATGTCAGTGGAAAAGAGAAATTACCTAGTAAAGTAATTAATGAATAATTACCGGATGTTAATTGAATTGGAATGGTAATTTTAATTGAAATGATTTGGCTTTAATTACCTTTTATAATTATTAAGAAGGGTAGTTACTTAATGGATGTAATTGATAATTAATTACTTAATGTAAGTAATTTAAGAATTTATTACTAAAGTATTTGAAGATAATTAAGAAATGTAAGTAATTAAGAGTAATTAATTACTAATGTGATTAGTCAAGGCTGATCAATGAATAATTAATTTAAAATTTATTATTAAATATGATTAATAATAAATTGAAGATGTAATTAAGGAGCATTAATTAATACAATTAATGATGTAATTAAGGGTTGATTAATTAAGATTAATTAATAAACAATAAGTGATTGAAGAGTAATTGATTAATGATATTAATTAAGGATTAATGTAATGTAATTAAAGTATAATTAATCAAGGATGATTAATGAAGATGGAAAATTAGTGGATCATTTATTAATTGGTTTGTCATTAATTAATGATCAGTAAGCAGGACTTAGAAGTAATTGAAGTAATTAATTTAATTCATTAGTGGTTAACTAAATTAATTGCAGATGGAATGGTTGATAGATCTTGCCTACAAATGATTGAATGATATGGTATGCTTAGATGAGATGATATCTCTGATATGTGATGTGAGATGCTTTGTGATATAATATGTTGGGATAAACAGTGACATCCTATGGTTAAAAATTGAGTTGTATATCACTTGAATAACTCTGGTTAAGGTGGTGTTGAATTCGAAGAGACCGGAGTCGAGTGTTAGTAAATATCCGAAACCACTTCGATTCATTATAGATTGATATGTGAATTCAATAGGCTCGAATGGATTGATTTAAGTAAATTGGACCATTTAATCTAAGTTTTGGCACTTAGAAATTGATGCGTGAAATAAGTGATGCCTTTAACAACTTGTGAAGATGTAAATTGGTATAAGTTACCCCGGGTTTATATAGGTTGTATACTTTTGTATTCCATGTTAGATGGGTTACTCACGCTGGTTCCCAGCCTGACCCGGGTGTTACTTTGATGTAATGCTCGGGTCAGACCGAGTATTACAGATTTTCAGGTAGGTACGTTCTGGAGCTCAGGAGGTGAGCTGGATGGCTAACGTATGGAGTATTTCCGCTGAAGTATATTATTGAGTATCTGAGACATGATTTATATATGTCCGGTATCTGTGTACATGAGTAACTCTGATGTATATTAAATGTAATCAACAGATATAGTATTCTTCTGTAAATTGTTATTTATTATTATATTTTATCCGCTGCGAGTGTGAGATGTTGGTGTTTCTGTTCTTCTTTTTCTATCTCTTTTTTTTTTCTTAACTATCTGGAATTTTCGGCTTTGAAAATTTCGGGTCGTTACACCTGCACCCACTCACGTGAGCTCGGACAACACCAAAACCCTACGAAAACATGAAGACTTCGAGACGGCCACAGGTCGCGAGCCTGACCATTGCCCAGATCATAACCTCACCGTGTCTCGTGCTCGCAACCTCCCACTACGCGCCGCTGCTACTTGCTCGACCGCCAATAATTTGAATTTGATTTTGTGAATAAAATTTGGAAAGGGGAAAGAGGAAACGAATTGATTCTTTCCTTTATTTTCCAGAAAGAGGCCATTCCCATCGTCTATGTAACAACCCGCATATTTAACGATTTTATATTTAAATGTTTGATTTAAATATAGCGTCGTTATTCGGATTTTGGGGTCCGAAATGTGTGCAAATGGCCGAATTGGAACTCGAAACTACCTCCATTGGTTCCAAAAGGGCGTTTGCGATCTTTTTGAGTATAATCTTTGATATATTTGGAGTAAGTTGAAATTTGACCCTTTTTCTACTTAGGCTTGAGTTTGGGTTCAGCCCATTGGCTAGCTAACTCACTTAACCTTCTACTTCAGCCCCTTCCCCTCATCCCTCTTCATTTCATTTTATTTCTTAAGCTAAAAACTGAAATGGGGGAAAGGAAAGAGAAATAGAAATTAGCAAGCCCTAGTTTCTCCTTTGTAACTTGATTCTTGCTCCAAAATCAAAGAGAATTCATTGGTAAGTTCATCTCCACCTTCTCCATCTTTACTCCTCTTCAATTTCAGTAATTTCCTAACCCTAACTTAGGAAATACTTGCTTTGATTCTAGATTGAAGCTTGTAGTGTTGAAGTGGAGTGTAGTTGGTTGATTCCTTGCAATTGTGCTTCTTCATCTTCTTTGTTTTGTGTACAAAGGTGAGTTTTGAACTCACATCTACTTCTCTTGATTTCATTGATGTTGGGTATGAATTCCTAACACCTTGTTCATATGCACTTGCATTTGGTTTGGGTTGAATTGGGGAATATTCCAATTTTTAGTGTTTTGGGTTCAAATCTTTGAAATCCTAACTTTGATGTTTTGATCATGTTTTGGTGATGCATCGAGGAACATATAGGGCCGGGTTGTCGATTGGCATAAGCCCTTAGAGCCAATGTTCGTCCGATTGCATTTTGGAAGAGTTTGCTCTTCATTTGAATAAGGCTGAAAAACAGCCCAGGCGTGATTCAGTCGACTGAAAACTCTGTTCAGTCGACTGAACCTGGAAACAGAAAGTTTCCTAAACCTGGAAAATTTCCAGGTATAAGGTCAGTCGACTGAAAACTCTGTTCAGTCGACTGAACCTGCTGTTTCAGCCCACTTTGCCTTTGGGATTGAATTTCCAATTTGAATCGATTCATGATGATCCCATGTATGATTATCAATTGTTTTGACTTTGATGGTTCCTTTTAATTTTAATCCACGGGTTTTTATAAAATAATCTCTCGAATAGCATTTAAAAGTTCGTTTCTCTAATTTATAAATTCTATTTAAAACACACACTTTTGCACTTCGAACGAAGTGGAAGGGTGATTAAATGGTTGGGCAAAACATGGACCATGAATCTGTGCGTTTATCTTTTCGATTAATCCTCGACCTATTTGATTGATTGTTTTGACCTTCGGGTTTGGTTTATCGATGATATGAGGTAAACTTTGTACTGGTTTGAGTGTGAAAGGGACTGACGGATAGTAAACCATTTAGTGCGAACGAGTGGTTATGGGACGTACGTTAACACTTTTCGGATTCCTTTTCGAGAGTTGTGACACATTCCGCCAGTTAGTGGTGTCCAGTACTGGGTCTTCGACCTTCACCACTACGGTTTGGTGCCTCTGGGATAGTGTCTTCGGACTGTCTCCCTAGGTTTGTTGCCTTCGGGTATGTTGCCTTCGGGTGTGTGCCTTCGGGTTTGTTGCCCTATATAGTTTCGCTCTGATGATGGCCTTATGTGTCGCATGGGTGATACTTGGGTTTGGAGTCTTCGGGCTCATGGATCCTTGTTTGTACAGTACTGAGCTCGAGCAAATTTTATGATGTTTCATTTATATGTATATTCCCTTGGTATCGCCCTTCGGAGTTGGTCTTTTTGAGCCGCATGGAGTATAGCGATTACCTTGTGGAACTTGTATACCTTATGGGTATTTATTATTGCCTTCTGGCTTGTTTTGGGATAATTGTATCCTTTGTTTCTATATGTTGCCAATGATATGAGGCTTGTTCTATATGATTCATCTCTTGTTGATGATTGTGTTATCTCCCCTATAGATATTTATTATACTGTATGACCTTGCAGGTTTATTATTGTTCAGTTTATCTAACTGCTTTGTTATCTAGACTGACCCGTGTATTTTATTCTCGGGTCAGACCGAGATGTCTCATGTTAGGTGCTTTTGGACATAGCCTATTTTGCTTCCTCATGGACTATTCGCTAGCTTCTTTTTGTTATAGCGTCTTTTGTAGTCCTTATCTGTTGTAACTCTGATTTATACTCTTTCGTCTCGTCTGTATATTGTGGTCTCCTGTACCACTTGACATGTATTATTTTGTATACTCTGTTGTGTATCTGTGTATGTGTATATTATGATCGACTGTTCTGTGATGTAAATTACATTTGAGTTGTTATATTTTCTTCTGATAGATCCTATAGCCATTGTTAACTCTGCCTCGGTGTCGACTTAGCAACTCGAAAGGATGCCGACCTACAGCTTAAAAGGGGGTTGCCGACCTAACAGTTCAACAAGTGTGACGACCTAATACTTTAACAAGGCTACCGACTCAACTGGTTGCCGACCTAACTGCCTTATCAGGGAGACCGACCTAAGGCACGAAGGGATACCGACCTAAGGAGCTTGAGTAGCATGCCGACTTAAGGCCCAAATGGATACCGACTTAGGGCTAAATAGTTGCAGACCTAAAACTTAACAAGATGGCTACCGACCTAAGATAGCTACCGACCTAAGACAGAAGACGACCTAACCATCCAGAGAATTTACCGATCTAACCACTTAGAACAGGGACAAGATCATGAACTACACCTAAGTCGCGACCGACCTATGACTATGTTAAGTCGTTCACGACCCAAGGCCACTGAATATAAGTCCGATGCCACATTATTGAGAAGAGGTGTGTTGACTCGGAGGCGACCTAGGACTTGTACAAATGAACTCTCGTGAAGCCGTGAAGGGGCCAGATGAATCAGCCACGACTCACCTTAAACCGGCCACGACTCACCTTAAACCGGCTACGACTTATCTTAAGTCGGCCACGACTTAGGACTTGGCAATAATTCCAGACCAGAACTCTCTATAAATAGGCGACCACCTCCAACATTCAAAGGACTTTTTTTGGCACATTCTCTTCATACACCGTTACCTTGCTGCATTGAGAACTTCATCAACACTTAGAGCTTTCAAGATTAGAGGAATACATCAAAGAACTTCACGAAGAAACCACACATCTTCAACATGAATTTAAGGACTTTAATCGACATTGAAGCTTAAGACTTGTTCCAAATCACTTGTAACTTGAAGTATATTGTACTTGAGAAGAATTGTATCAGCTTGTAACGGGATTATTAATAAAAGTACTTAGAGTGGACGTAGGCTATACCCTTAAGCCGAACCACTATAAAATTGTTGTTGTTTACTGCTTTTTCGCTATTACTTGCTTGTAATTCTTTCCCGATCTATCGGGTGGTGCTTTCACAACTACACTTCACACACCGGGGTGTTAGCGTTCACATTTTAGCGTTAACATTTTTGGTGCTTTCACCGAGAACCCAACTCAGGAAAACTGTCATCATTGCTTCACAGAGATTTGTAGAAAGAATTTCCTTAAAAACCAGAAGTCTATCTGAGATTATGGCTCCTGGAAGGAAAAGTAGATCTGTCAGATCTGGAAACATTCAAGAGGGAACCTCCGCTTCCCCTGTACCTAATCAACCCACTCCGTCAGTTGGAGTTACGAAAGCGGAGTTGGATGCTGTGATTCTAGGGCTAAACCAGCAGATAAACGCCCAAAATGCACAATTAGAGGCTCAAAGTGCCCAGAATACCCTGATTCTGAATAAGTTGAACGACTTACTTGGGGCAAACAATCAACCGGCTGGTAATGAAAGGAACTATGCTGGCAACGTTCATGATGTTAATGAAAGGAATGCTCCTGAAAGGGCTACTAGTCCCTTTGAGCAGGCAGTTCCTGAGGCTGTTGGATCTAGAACTCGGCATGATGAGGAATATCTTTCTGGAATGGTCCGGCAGATCATGAAAGAAAGTATGCAAAGGGTTGAAGATGAGAAGGAATGGGGTTTCGCCCCAAGTAAAACTCCGTTTACTGAAAAAATCTTAAAGGCGGAATTTCCAAGGAAGTTTGTCCCTCCGACTATTCCAGCTTACAAAGGGACAAGTGATCCGAATGAATTCTTGTATAAATATGATTGGCACATGACAGGTGCCAGAGCCTCTGACGAAATAAAGTGCCGATATTTCCCCGTGTACCTGGAAGGTGTGGCTCTATTATGGTTCACAAAGTTGCCAGTCCGATCTATTGATCAGTTTTCAGACTTGACCAGAAAATTCAAGGAGCAGTTTAGACTATATGCTTCGAAGGCCAAGGACATCATGTCACTGTCGAGTTTAGAGCAGAATCCTGGTGAGTCTATCAGATCTTTCTTGAACCGCTTTAATATAGCGCTGGCTGAGGTGGACAATGCTGAACCACGAATGATACTGACTTATCTGATGAGGGCTATTGATAAGTCAAGCAAATTTGGGAAATGGTTAAATATGAAAGAGCCAACCTCTCTCGAAAAGTTCTACAAAAAAGCAGATGAATTCATTCGCTTGGATAGTCGTCCTTTACCAGTAAAGACAGTGTTGGAGAAAGCAGAAGACAACACTGTCTCTCCACGCAAGAATGAATCGGTGGGGCAAAAAAGGGAGAATAATAATGGGAAGAAACAGGGTAATCTGAAGAAACCCCGATCCTTCAAGCCATCAGAATATACTCCATTATCACATACGCCGGAGCACATCTACCTTGCCACTAAAGATTCCGTCGATTTCCCTAAACCTATCCCTTTGAGAACCGGGAAAAAAGCCATACAGAGTGGGAAATTCTGCCGCTTCCACAATCAACCCGGTCATGAGACTGATGAATGCCGCCAGTTGAAAAATCTGATTGAAGAGTTGCTAAGAGAAAACAAACTGCAGCAATTTGTGAAGAAGAATAGCAACAATCCTGCATCGTCAAGTCAGGGGCAACAGGTTCCTGTTCATCAGCCTAGGACAGGTGAGAAAGCTACGGGACATGAATCTGGAAGGCCCGTTATCAATGTCATTACAGGAGGGCCTCACCCAGCTGGCAAGAGCTGGGGTGAGATGGAGAGATATTCCAGGGCTTTGAAATATGCTCCAGCCGAAGAAGACGTCTTTGTTTTAAAAGACACTACGCCCCTGAAACAACAGAAAACTTTCAGCGATGATATTGTTTTCAGAGCCAGAGATTCCACAGGTATAGAAGCTCCTACCCTAGATCCCTTGGTCATCTCGGCTGGTATTGGACCGGCCATTGTCAGAAGAGTCCTCATTGACTGCGGAGCATCATGTAATATCCTCTTCAAGAAGACATTTGACCAGATGAAAATCCCTATGATCGATGTACAAGCCTCATCACAGAAGATCGCTGGCTTCACTGGGGAGCCAAAGCAACCAATTGGGACCATCGATCTGCTTGTAGAACTTGGGGAAGCAGAAAGGAAAGTGGTCCGCAAGCAAACATTTGTGATTGTCGATGAGTTTTCTGCTTATAATGCTTTTCTTGGCCGTCCAACACTCGCAGCATTCAAAGCTATCCTAGCCCCGTGGTGCCTCACTATTAAATTCCCTACTGACAATGGAGTAGGAGTTATAAAAGGGGATCAAAATGCTGCGCGAGAGTGCTATTTGACAGAACTGCGAGAGTCAAGAAAAAGAGAAATGGGAAAGGATGCGGCAACCCCAGTCCGCATCAAGGAACCAGCCTTGTAGCAATTACGGGGCGGACCCTGCACTGGCGAGCACAGCGGGGCACGGAAAGAAATGGATCCCAGAAAAGCCAGTGCAGGGGAGAATAGAGTGGTACCGGTGGAAACGACAGTTCCGGTACCTGTTGACCCGAAGGACCCAAATAAGGTGTTGAATGTGGGTTCACAGCTTAATGTGTCAATTCAGAATATCTTGATATCTTTCCTGAAAGCAAATCTGGATGTCTTTGCTTGGACTCATGCCGATATGTGTGGAATATCTCCAGAAGTTGCAGTACACGCTCTGAATATTGACCCAAAGTTTACGCCAGTTAAACAGAAAAGAAGAACCCAAGGTCCAGAAAGGTCAGCAGCATTAAAAGAAGAAGTTGATCGACTCATGGAAAATAACTTCATCAAAGAATCTACATATCCGAATTGGGTTTCAAATCCTGTGCTGGTCAAGAAAGCTAATGGAAAATGGAGAGTGTGCATCGATTTTTCTGATCTAAACAAGGCTTGCCCCAAAGATTGCTTCCCTTTACCCAGGATCGACCAACTGGTAGATGGAACAGCGGGGCATGAGTTGTTGTCTTTCATGGATGCCTACTCCGGATACAACCAGATCATGATGCATGAACCTGATCAGGAGGACACGAGCTTTATCACCGATGTTGGTCTTTATTGCTACAGAGTTATGCCCTTCGGATTGAAAAATGCAGGGGCAACCTACCAAAGACTTGTTAATGCTATGTTCAAACCGCAATTAGGCAAAACTATGGAAGTCTACGTCGACGACATGTTAGTGAAGTCTAAGAAAGCAGCGGATCACATTGAACACTTAGCAGAAATGTTCGCAGTCCTCCGGAAATACAGAATGAAGCTTAACCCTCTGAAATGTACATTTGGGGTCGAGTCCGGAAAGTTCTTAGGTTTCATTGTTAGTGCTAGGGGCATTGAGGCTAGTCCAGCTCAAATTACTGCCTTAAAAGAAGTTAAAGCTCCTAGAACGAAGAAGGAATTGCAGAGTCTCAACGGAAAAGTCGCCGCCCTGAGTCGGTTCATTTCCAAAGCCACTGATAAATGCATCCCATTCTTTGACGCCCTGAAGAAAGGAAAGAAGAATTTTGAATGGACTTCCGAATGCCAAAAAGCCTTCGATGAGTTGATCCGTCATATGGAAACGCCTCCAATACTTTCTAGGCCAGGCAATGGTGAGGATCTTCTTATATACTTGGCAGTATCATCTCATGCTCTAAGTGCAGCGCTGATACGGGAAGACAAAAGGATTCAACATCCGGTTTACTATATCAGCAAAAGACTCACTGGGGCAGAGCTGAATTACTCCAAGTTGGAAAAACTCGCCTATTGCCTACTAGTTGCATCAAGGAAACTGAGGCAATATTTCCAAGCTCATCCTATCAGAGTACTCACTGATCAACCTCTAAAGCAAGTCCTATTTCGCCCTGAAACTTCGGGTCGCCTTCTAAAATGGAACATTGAACTCAGTCAATATGACATCACTTATCACCCCCGAAAAGAAATCAACGGACAAGCTTTAGCTGATTTCATTGCAGAATTCACAGAGAAAGATAATGGTGAGGAAGAAACGATCAATGATTCCCCAATCCAGTGGAAGATGTATGTTGATGGCGCAAGAAATGACTACTGTTCTGGAGCCGGAGTGGTACTTGAAACTCCTGAAGGTCGATCATTATGTTATGCACTAAGATTGGAATTTCCTTCAACAAACAATGAAGCAGAATATGAAGCTCTTATTGCTGGTCTGAAAATCGCTAAAGAGCTAAACATTCGAGCATTACAGATCTTCAGTGATTCTCAGCTTATTGTATGCCAAGTCAAGAAGGAATTTCAAACAAAAGGTGGAAACTTGCCTTCCTACTTGTCAAAAGCTTGGGAACTTCTATGTGAACTCAATCATTATTCAATAAGCCATATTCCCCGGGAAGAGAATACGAAGGCAGATTCCCTCGTAAAGTATTCAAGTTCTGGTGAAGCTCAACTATTGGGATTGGTTCCCGTAGAAGTCCTCTCAGCACCAAGTATAGACGAGATGGACATAGACTGGATTATGAATGTATCTCAAGAACAAGAATCGTGGATGAATCCAATATTAGATTACCTACTCAACGGCTCTCTGCCAGAAAATGCGAGAGAGAGACAAAAGCTACTAAGGAAAACCTCTCGCTATGTAATTCAGGATGGCCGATTGTACAGACGGGGATTCTTAATGCCTTTACTTTGATGTGTATCCAGGGAAGAGTCCAAAACAATCCTAGCTGAGGTACATGGAGGCGAATGTGGTGATCATTCAGGTGGCCAAACATTAGCAAAGAAAATTCTCCGATATGGATATTTTTGGCCAGAAATTAATCGAGATGCTGCAGATTACTCCCGAAAATGTGACAGATGCCAAAGATTTGCCAAAATTCCTAGAGCACCTTCTACCGAACTCACACAGATGGTCAGTCCATGGCCGTTTGCGATTTGGGGAATGGATCTCATTGGGCCGCTACCAACTGCCAAATCAGGGATTAAATATGCTATTGTTGCAGTTGATTACTTTACTAAATGGGCTGAAGCTGAACCATTGGCTACTATCACTTCTAAGAAAATGATAAGCTTTGTGACCAAGAATATCATTTGCAGATACGGTGTGCCTCAGAAAATAATCAATGGTACTCAGTTTGAAAGCGAGGAATTCTAGGATTTTTGCAAACGATTCAAAATCCAGAAAAGCTTTTCGGCAGTAGCTCATCCGCAGGCAAACGGGCAAGTGGAAGCAGTGAACAAGATCATCAAATCAACCATCAAAAAGCAACTCGAAAGAGCAAAAGGTGGTTGGGTCGATAAACTACCACTTGCACTATGGGCATACAGAACTACTCACAAAACTGCGACTGGGCATACTCCTTTTTCGTTAGCATACGGATCGGAAGCAATGATCCCGGTTGAAACAGAGGTCCCTTCACACAGAAGAATCCATTTCAATCAAGCAGAAAATGAAAAGCTACAACTTGAAGCGCTGGATCTCCTTGATGAAAAAAGAGATGAAGCTAACCTCAGAGTTGCAGCTCATCAGCAAAGGATAGCCAGACATTTCAATTCCAAAGTTCGTCAACGCAGCTTTGAAATTGGAGATCTAGTCCTGAAAAGAATTATGACCGCGACAGGTGTGTTTGGGCCCAATTGGGAAGGACCATATGTGATAGGTCAGAAGCTTCTTGACAGTACATTCAAACTCACTACTGTTGAAGGAGTTCAAATTCCAAGGGCATGGAACAGCAATCACTTGCGTCCATATTTTACTTGAAAATTTTGTTGAAATAATGTAAAAGAGTTGTGAATGTATGATTCTTGTAATTGAGAGCAATTGTAAAACTGATGCAAGTGAATAATGAATGAATATAAAGTGGATGTAGGCCCAAATTTCTGGCCGAACCACTATAAATCTTGTGTTCCTTATTATTATTACATGTTTGCTTTATTTTCGATATAAAAGTACATAAAATGTATTGCTGAAATGTCGATTTAAATTTTTGCAGACAATGGAAATAAAAGTTGCGCATAATAAGACCGAGTGATTCTCACCATCATTCAACAAACAAATTTCAAGTCATAAAGGCCCCGAATTCAAATCCTAGATAGGAAATACTTCAATTGAACGGCTTATGATTTCGATAGAAACGAGCCCTTGCTAATAAATTGAGATTGTTTGAACGAACAAACATCCAATTAGGAAGCTAGTGCCCGTTCTCACGAACTTGCCTGACAATGAAGTACACTTCCTTGGATTAAACAAGCTACTTGCGAGAAAAGGGGAATGAAAACTTGAAAAGAAAAAAAAAAGGATCGCTGAAGAGGCATAAGCAAGAAGACAAGAATACAACCAAAAAACCATCATTGGCGGCACAAGTCCTCTTCGGAGGCACAACTCTTCGGAGGATAAAGACCTCTAATGGGTCATATGCCACAAAAAAAAAAGTTCTCTACTCAACAAAAAAGATTGGAGGAGTCATGACCCTCCAACCATGAGAGAGTAACTTCCAGGCAATGAAAACCCTCTTTGAGGCACATTTCACCAGGAGTTGAAGTGTAACAGCCGCTCTTTGGAATTTCACTTCACCAGAGTTGAAATGCAACCAAAAGAAAGACCTCTTCGGAGGCACATTTCACCAGGAGTTGAAGTGTAACAGCCGCTCTTCGGAATTTCACTTCACCAGAGTTGAAATGCAACCAAAAGAAAGACCTCTTCGGAGGCACATTTCACCAGGAGTTGAAGTGTAACAGCCGCTCTTCAGAATTTCACTTCACCAGAGTTGAAATGCAACCAAAAGAAAGACCTCTTCGGAGGCACATTTCACCAGGAGTTGAAGTGTAACAGCCGCTCTTCGGAATTTCACTTCACCAGAGTTGAAATGCAACCAAAAGAAAGACCTCTTCGGAGGCACATTTCACCAGGAGTTGAAGTGTAACAGCCGCTCTTCGGAATTTCACTTCACCAGAGTTGAAATGCGAACAAAAGAAAGACCTCTTCGGAGGCACATTTCTCCAGGAGTTGAAGTGTAACAGCCGCTCTTCGGAATTTCACTTCACCAGAGTTGAAATGCAAACAAAATAAAGACCTCTTCGGAGGCGCAATTAAGAAGAAAGACCTCTTCGGAAACCTACGTTTCACCGAGATTGAAATAAAACTTCCAAGTGTTGAAACGTGAAAAGGATTTCTAAGGCATAACTCTTTGGAGGTACACGTTTCACCGAGATTGAAATAAAACTTCCAAGTGTTGAAACGTGAAAAATCCCTCCTCAGAGGTACAACTTTCTATATAAGAAAAAAAAAGATCCTCATCAAGAGCATACTTTAACTTCCAAAGGAAGAGTAATTTACCTATTATGGAAAATGATCTTCCTCAAAAAAAAAGGGGGGGTTAAAGTACCCTTCAGAGGTCCGCTTTACCGCATAAAAGAATTCACTTGGTAAAATATGTACGTAAGCAAAAGAAAGAAGTGATTTCTTCAAAGGACAAAGCGTAAAAACTTATACGAAGGGAGTTGTACTCTACAAAAATTTTCTGTAAAAGAATAAAATAATTATTCTTTAGCAAATAAGAGTGCAAGTCCCCTCGAAGTATGAAATGTTGCAGCAAGCTTAAAGTATGGGGGCAACATGGTATAATTACATGCAAAATGGTATAGCTGCATCAGTAAAGTAATACTCAAACGACATACCATAAGCCCGCTGCAATATCATATAAATAAACTTGTGCAAAAATGAATAATAAATGCATTCTCAAATTCAAACAAAAGTCTGTGCAAATAAAGAATCATTTTATTCAATTGCAGATATTGCAGATACAGGTTTCAAAATAAAAAGCAGGGGCCGGTGCCTGCACAACATCCGACCATTACACAAAAAAGGAATCAAAAAGCTCAACTCTTCATTTCTTCTTGCCGCCTTTAGACCCTTTACCCGGCCGAGTGGTTAGCTTTTCAGGTCTTTCAGGTTGGTCTGAAGGCATAAGGGGAGAAGGAGAGGGAGGTGCAACCGGTGCAATTTCCGGTTCCTCTTCAGTGGTGATAATTTTCTTCCCCCTCCTCTTCGATGTCCCATGCTTCTTTCTTTTCTTTGAGGAAGACTCACTTCCCGGAGTGGCAAGTTTAGACAAAGTTATGTCATCAGAAGGGGTCCGCTCCGGGGATATCTCACCTCCCACAAGTCCCTCGTCTCTATGCTCCTGCGAAGCGATGGGATCGTCTAAACCACGGAGGGCTTCTATTTGTTCCTCTTGCGACCCGGGCTGAGAAGCAGAAGGAGGAGCCACCTGGAGAGACGGAGGAGGGATAACTGGAGGAGGAGAAATCTGAGCGGTGCTTGATACTTTCTCTGTAGAAGAAAAGAGGTTAAAGTCAGTAAAGAGAGGAGATGAAGGCTCATCAAGGTTGAGAAAATAGTCAAGGAGCTCATTAAACCAATGTGAAGTAAATGAGCAATCCACTTGAGCGAAATTTACAGTGGAGTTACCTGCAGAAGTTGTCTTTATTACATCAATTTCATAGTCCGGGGCTTCAGCACTCTCTTGCGATTCATCTGTAACTTGAATAATTTTGGCCCCGGTATCAGTTTGAGCAGGGATCGGTACATAAGAGCTAGAGCCAATAATGCCAGCATCGACCGAAGTTGAAGGAGGGACAGGAACAGTCAAATTTGTTTCTTTTTCTTGATGCTCTTCCCCCACTATTTCAACCCGCGATCTGGCGAGTTGCTCTTTCCCTCTGGCAAGGGCTACGCGAGCCTCAAAGTCTAAGTAGTGCACCTCCAACTCCTCTTCAGTGTACCCAGCCCCTTTAAACATATCTAGTGCGGCCTCCCACACTTCGGCCAGGGTAATCTCATCTTGGGGCCCAGGAATGCAAGACTGCCACGCCCTAATATACATTGCAAGTAGAAATCAAATAGTGTCGAGCCAATATCAGCTTTGGTAGCTTCATGGGCCTCTTCAGCTGCAATTCTACTCGCAACAGCCTCATCCCGCTCTCTCTCGACTTTGGATAACTGGGCTTTCAATTTTTCAATCTCTACAGCCTGAAGGCCAGTTTGTCCTCGCAACTGAGTGATTTCAGTACGGTTGCTCTCTATAATCTGCTCCAACCCATCAGCCTTAGCCTCAGCATCCCTTTGCGCGGCATGAGCATCCCGCACCTGTTGAAGAAGCACACTCTCCCTTTGAGAATAAGAGGTGGAAGAAGTAGTGAGCTCTTCTTTAAGTTTCCCAACTTCTGCCTCGAGTTTCTCATTGTAATCAGCAATACTCCTCATTTCTACATCATGCTGCTTGAGGATCTTTTGCCATTCAGTTTTGTCGTTCTCCATGGTAAGCATAGCTTCAAGATTGGCCCTATTCACCCTTTGGAGCTCATCAACGAGTTTCTGCCAAGATGACATCCTCTCAATATCGGTTCTGACTGCATCAAGGTTCCGTAGCATAGCATTTTTATCTATCGGAACCAGATCGAGGTCGAAGCGAACTCCTTTTAAACACCAATTAGGAAATCGGCGTTGAAGAGTGGCTGGACCTGGTCCAACTTGGTAAGATGGCCTACTAATGATTGCTTGGATATCAGTAGGGGAAGGGGCAGGAGATTGAGAAGAAGTAGGAGCAGTAATCTTCTCTGAAGGCACAGGCATTGGCTCCTCAATAACTTTGGCTCGTTTGCTCGAGTCATCAGTTGTGTGACTCTTCCCTCTATCATCATGAGATTTGCGTTTAAGGGAGTCACTCTCTCTGTGGGAGGAATCATGTCGACTATCTGGTCTTCCAAAGCGTTCTTCATAATCACGTCTTTCCCGAGCCTTCCGGGCTGCCCTTTCTTCATCAGTCTCCCTATGAATAGGAGGATAGGATTGATAGCCATACTGGCTGTGTTTCCCATATCGCTTAAAGTCATCATAGTACGAGCTGCCTCGCCTCATTGGTAAACCTAAAATTTAAAAAGAAGAAACAAAACTTGAGAACTTTTCAAATAAAAAAGAGCATAAAAGTGCCAAGAATTCTAAGTGTGTGTGATGTGCAAACTACGCGCATCAATCTACGAACCACTCTTTATTTGGGGAGTGGTTGTAGGTGTAATAGTTAACGTCAACTCTTGAGTCGACGGCGACTGTTGCAAAATAGAAGTAGCTTCAACTACTGAAGAAGAAATCCCAGCAGTAGTAGGGTCATCTTTGAAGATCTCTTGTGAAGTAGCGAAGAGGTCGCTCAATCCTTCGAAGGTATCGTCCCCGCTTTGCTTGACAGGACTGGATTTCTTAGCCTTTTCACCAGAATCTTGTGAATGATGGGAAGATCCCAGAGGCTCTTCTTCTTCGATAACCGGGGCAAGTTTATCAGATGGCCCCGCAACATCAACAGAAGTGGAGCACTTCACTAGCGAAGACTCAGGAGTCTTTATCGGAGAATCAGGGACTTCCGTTGGAACTTCATGAGCATGCATAGAGCGAGAAGCGTGTAGAAGCCCATGTTGATGTAAAAATTCATCCCTCAATAGAAATTTTATGCTCCTCTCTTCTGCGGCCACGGCACTCAACCTCTCAAAAACTTGCTTATGAATTGGATCTCTAGAAGGGAGAGGAAGTGCTGAAAGGAACAAAGAATGAAATTAGCAACTGAAAGTTCGGATCTCGAAAAGGTTTCAAAATGGAAGAAATAAAACACTAATCTTACTTCCTACTCTCCAGATGGCGTAAAACCCTAGGGGACAGCGGGCAAAGAAAAACTGGTTCAAAAATCCATGAACGCTTTCAGTAAGATCGGAGATGAGCTTGCGGTTTCTAGCACTTCTCACAATAATAAGGGAAGGATGATCTTTACTCTTTGCAAACGAGCACAGATAACGGATTTCTTCAAAACTCGGTAGGCGATCGAGAGTTCTTCTGAACAAAACACACAACCCCATCAAGATGGCATAGCCATTAGGATGAAGTTGGAACGGAGAGATCGTCAACCGAAGGAGAAGAATTCGAAGGAAGTCGTTAAAAGGAGGAATCGCCCCACTTAAGCACATTTGGCGGTTGACTGCAACAAAACCATGGGGAGGATTGTCAGCAGTATCACTTGGCCCAGGGAGTTGGACATCACTTTCAGCAAAGCCAAATTGAGTGCGCAGCTGAATAAACGCTCTCAAAGATAGAATAGTCGAGGTTCTCTCCGGAGGATTCTCTATGGGAACAGCTATCGGGAAAGTTTCTTCCTCTTGAGTCACCACTTCTTCTTCTCGGTGGGAAGTCATTCTACATAAACAACTGGGTATTCAAACATGAAGGTGCACGTTTCCTAAAGTGTGTGAAGTGTTGTGTAAAATCAATCAAGCAGTAAACGAATATAACTGGAATGAAAACTAGCAAGCATTTGTTAGTTATGAAATTCAGGGACTATTGTTTTAAGCCTAAATATGCAAGTAAGATGTTGATGCAGATAAATCAGTTCAGATTATTGATACTTTGCATTAATGTTTAACTCTAATTGATTGATTCACAAACATTTCATGCAATATAATTAAGTTGCCTGTCTTATTTTGACTAATCTGTCATCTGACGTGGGCAGTCAATGGCAGTATTTTCGCCTTGGTTTTCTTTGTTTGTTATTTTCAGCAGGTTAGCAGCTTATAAGTTAATGCGATCTGTGAAATAATACAATGAGATTCAAGCAAATTTAAAAGTTGGGGCAGTTGAAAATTTAGGCAACTTAGTTTGGCAGTTCAAGTCAGAAGCTCAAAGTGGATCTATGCTCTCAAAAAGTCAGCATGCCCAAAGCTGAAGTGTTAACTCGGCAGCGGTTTAAGAGCCAACTCGGTCACGGTTTAAGGGCTTAACTCAGTCGCGACTTAGGGGTTAATTTGGCCGCGGTTCAAGGTTAAATCTAGAAGGTTAAATCGGCAGATTTCCCCAAGGATTAACTCGGCCACAGTTTTAAGGCTTAGATCGGCAGAAGGTTAGGTCGGTAGATCTCCCTCAAGTGCTAGCACGGCCACGATTTAAGGATTGGGTCAGCCAAAAGCCAAGCCCCCTAAAATCACCAGGTCGTATCTAAATCAATACCTCGCCCCGCTCAACCTGTTAACCCGTTAGCTACTCCCTCAACCAAAAAATTCTCACTTCATTTATCCTATTTCATGCATTCGGATCATCCAAGACATCAATTCGAAACCTCTGCAAAGTCAGCGCCTTGCAATCCTAGCACGAATCAAAATCAGCTAGCCTAAATCAGTAAACCATCTTCATCGTCCCATCGATCAGTCGAAATCGAACCGAGCAACCTAAACTCCATCAGCCATTGGTGTAATAAGATTTGCGATGGAACATCGCGCAAGCAAACGGTTTAAGTAACAGAATTCATGAGCCAACGAATGATCTATAATCGAAGAAGAGGGTTTACTTACGCAATGAATAGCAGAGGTTGTCGGTGGATAATTGGAATTAAATCGCCTTTTTGAGCTCGGAAGATTTTTAATGGCAGAATCAGAGAAATAGGTAGTGAGAAGGAAGAAGGAGATGTGATTTATACCTTGCAGTAAAGGGATATGAAGCGGTATGTTACGACTCAACTGTTAGGTCGCGTACGACCTACCAACTTAAAGAATGGCCGAGTTAGAGGATATCGAAGCACACGACCTAACCGGTAGGCGTATACTTCGAGGGGCAATTGTTAACTCTGCCTCGGTGTCGACTTAGCAACTCGAAAGGATGCCGACCTACAGCTTAAAAGGGGGTTGCCGACCTAACAGTTCAACAAGTGTGACGACCTAATACTTTAACAAGGCTACCGACTCAACTGGTTGCCGACCTAACTGCCTTATCAGGGAGACCGACCTAAGGCACGAAGGGATACCGACCTAAGGAGCTTGAGTAGCATGCCGACTTAAGGCCCAAATGGATACCGACTTAGGGCTAAATAGTTGCCGACCTAAAACTTAACAAGATGGCTACCGACCTAAGATAACTACCGACCTAAGACAGAAGACGACCTAACCATCCAGAGAATTTACCGATCTAACCACTTAGAACAGGGACAAGATCATGAACTACACCTAAGTCGCGACCGACCTATGACCTATGTTAAGTCGTTCACGACCCAAGGCCACTGAATATAAGTCCGATGCCACATTATTGAGAAGAGGTGTGTTGACTCGGAGGCGACCTAGGACTTGTACAAATGAACTCTCATGAAGCCGTGAAGGGGCCAGATGAATCAGCCACGACTCACCTTAAACCGGCCACGACTCACCTTAAACCGGCTACGACTTATCTTAAGTCGGCCACGACTTAGGACTTGGCAATAATTCCAGACCAGAACTCTCTATAAATAGGCGACCACCTCCAACATTCAAAGGACTTATTTTGGCACATTCTCTTCATACACCGTTACCTTGCTGCATTGAGAACTTCATCAACACTTAGAGCTTTCAAGATTAGAGGAATACATCAAAGAACTTCACGAAGAAACCACACATCTTCAACATGAATTTAAGGACTTTAATCGACATTGAAGCTTAAGACTTGTTCCAAATCACTTGTAACTTGAAGTATATTGTACTTGAGAAGAATTGTATCAGCTTGTAACGGGATTATTAATAAAAGTACTTAGAGTGGACGTAGGCTATACCCTTAAGCCGAACCACTATAAAATTGTTGTTGTTTACTGCTTTTTCGCTATTACTTGCTTGTAATTCTTTCCCGATCTATCGGGTGGTGCTTTCACAACTACACTTCACACACCGGGGTGTTAGCGTTCACATTTTAGCGTTAACAGCCATTGTAGTTTTGCTTTAAATATTTATTGAATAGGTCGAATTTTAATGTGTTTCTACTTTTCGACGTATTTAGTGAATAGTTAAGGTAAGATTGCACATGGTCGCTTCCATTATACTCTATTGTCCGCGTTAGCCGACAGTATTATCTATGTAATACTCTTTGTTAACGAGGCTCTCGGAGTGGGGCGTCACAGTCTATCTTTTTGTTTTTTTACAAATAATTGATTTTGATTCGAGAGAGAGGGGTTGGAGCCTTGAATTTGAGTTTGAGATGAGGATGAGGTGAAGTATACTGGAGAAAGCAATTTAAAAGCTTCAGAGAGAAGACAACACATTACACAGGAAGAGTGAAAATGGGAACACGTGTTTAATTTTTCCGTTTCATGAGAATATAATTATTAAATTTAAATTCAAGTTCAAATCATCTCGATAATTGCAACTCAAAATCTCAATCTCTAATCGCGGCATGCCGCAAGCCGTTTATAATGTTAAACCCATATTTCGAACGCAATGGAAAAGGTTTCAAGGCCTAACTCGATCGTATGGAGAAGATAGCTTTTTAGATCAGTTATTATATTAAATTTCGATAAAATTTCAGCGCGTTTATATATCGTATGCTCACACAACTATTCCAATCACTACGAAAATTGAAATACGATACTAATATAGTATTAGGATCCAATGGAACTTGTTTCGTCGAATTCCGAGACTATGCCTCGGAAAGCTATTTTTAAATTCAATTTAAACGATAAAATATCAAAACTGAACAAATCAGTGTTAAATTCAAATTTAAAACTTTTTATTATCCTCAACACTATCAATATAAATTTTACAAGCCTTCAAATTATTTTTAACAGGCTTTAAACTCAAGATCCAGCATTTTACCCAACTTCAAATTATTTAATTTAATAATTAAATTACCAAATAAATGGTGATATTTGAATTCAAGTTAAAAATTAACTTTTAAATATTTAAAATCAATTAAATTTTCCAATTTCGAATGCTTAAAAATTCCGGGTCGTCACAATTAATTTGGGCTTTATAAAAAGGATACAATATTGATTTGGTTTTTGAAATGAAATGATATCATATTTATATGGTTTTGAAATGGATATTATATTCCGGTTTTGAAGTATAATTATTTTGAAATGACCATAGTGTTATAATAATGTTAGGTTGTTAAAGAGACCAGGATCGGAAGTTGTCATACTCTCTGCCAACTCCGAAAACCACTTTAACAACTGTGTATGTGGTGGAGATTCCAGAATGAAGTAGGATGGTGGCGGCATTTACTTTAAGGTATGGACCCAACTCCCGTGAGTTGGCATAAGGTGACTAAAATAGAAGCGATTGATGGGCTAAGAAGGTAGCACCTTTTATCGGACACACTCCTTCGATACCATTCTATTACTTTGTGTTTGATTGGGGCCCTTTTGATTTTAGGGGTGTGGCTCGAGGTGGGCGGTAGTAGCTGCTACGCGTTACCACCAGTCTGGAAGCGTAATTGGTATATCTACCCTGGCATTGCCTAGTTGTGCCGTGTCACCTACCCTAGCATGCCTTATACGAGTTTGATTTGTGTTATACCTATGGAGTATCCTTTGGAAGCCTCCCGATCATGAGGTATTACGGTACTGTATAGACTATTGGCACTATTTATGTGTTAAGGGGAATATTGGGTCACTCCTTAACGCTATTTTAAAGTAAGATTATTTTACTAATAGACATTATTATAATAGCGAAATATTACTACATAGTAAATAGTTTAACGGATCCTTAGGAGATGTGAATCCCGAGCATCTCTTAAGTTACTGCACTCACGTCAGACACTGGATAGGAGATGTCAAATCCCGTAAACATCTCTGACGTCGTTCCACTCATATTTATTTCTGTTGATTTAACTCACATAAGATCTTTTAGTTCTGACTCGAGTGTTTTGTCTTTTCAATTTGCTCGGGTCAGTCTGAGCATTTCAGGATTTGAAGACGTTATTTCTGGAGGATGAAGACGAAGACTTAATTACTATTACCTATTATATTATTCCACTGCATTCGTATTGTTCCGCTGCATTATTTATTATTCTCTGGTATTTGTAACTCTGATATGTATTGTATAAGTATAATCAAATGTTTATAAAACAGCTTCATGAACTGTTATTTGATTATTATATTTTGTCGTTTCACTGCAAGATTCTGTTTGTTTTTTCTTTCTCTTCTTTTTTCTTATTCGCCCCGATAACAATCCGCCCTTTTGTATGGTTTAAGTCTGACGTGTATGGTTTATCGTCGATTTAAAGCGTACAAAAAGGTTGGATGTTACAACTTGGTATCAGAGCTTTGGTTTAGCGATAAACCTTAGCTTTGTGGTGTCTGACTCTTTACTAATAGGTTAGTAATACCCTATGATGAGTCATTGAGTGTGTATACATGAGAGAGCGTATCTGTAAGTGTTATAAAAGAGTTTTGATATTGTGTTAATTTGTTCTATTTTGTATTTATAAATTCTGGTTGGTGCATAGGACGCTATGACATCAATAGGGATTTCTGAACACTTAATAGGACAAACCGACACAATATTTGTTTTGAAATATAGGTGAATGAAATAATTTTGCCTATTATATTTTCTATATATATAAAATAAATTTTTTTATAAATGATATATTTTTGGTTGTAATGTGTTAGGTAGTGAAATTTGTAAATATTGGTTGGACATAAGATTCAAACTAAAATAAATAAAATAGGAAATTTTAGAACTTAGTTTCGAGATTTTGAAATTTTTTGCTTTCAAAGGATTTTTGAAATATAATAATATTGTTTATAAGTATTTTCTGATATAAATAATTTAATATAATTTGAAAGAATTTCTTTAAAGAAACATTGGAAAGAAATAAGTTCTGTACTCCCCTCTCTATCGCTGGAAAATAATTTCGGTGATGAGTGCACACATCATCGACATTCATTTTCAAGTTTCAAAGTGGGAAGGCCACTGTAGTAGTTTTACTACGGATTTTTTTTGATAACCAAATATAAATTTTTAATTGTTTTAAATATAATTGGATATATAAGTTGTAAGTATATGTTTATCTTTTATTTTAAAATGATTTGAAATTAAACCCGATATTTAGTTCTTAAGTTCCGTTAATTAATAGTTTCAATTATTGTAGTGAAATGGAATGTAACTAATTAATAATTGGAACCTCTAAATGAAATAAGAGATTAAATGCTAGGTTATAAATGAAATAACAATAAGGTTGAAATTTGCAAACTATAAAAACAAAAGATATGATTTTTGAACATTAAATTAATTTAAAAGAAATGGAGATAAACTTGTATAAATGTTTTTAAAAAGCATATATATAACTTGCCAAAGGATTTAAAAGTTGAAATGTCTAATAAGAAGATGTAATGGAAATTGTACAAGTAAACTTATGTAATGAAAGTGTTCAATGGATTTGCTTTATAAATAAGAATTTAATGTTTTAATTGTTATAAACTTAAGTTATGACTGACATGCTGCTAATTAAATATAATAGAAAGCTTATAAATAAATGACAATAAACTTAAGTAAATGTTTAAGTTATTTATAATGAAAATAAGTAGAAAGATGAATCATTGCATGAATGAAAAATAAAGTTATAAGAATAAACTTAAATAATGTTAGAATTTGTGGTTTGTTTGATTTATGGTTGTTTGGGTAAGGATATTTAAAATTTGTTTGGATGTATGAATAATCTATCTAGTTACATCTAAGACTGTTGAGTAAATGGTGCACTTAATAGTTATTTTACATTTTGTACATTTAAAAATTTTAAACCCAAACAACTATTTGTGTGTTTGATGTGAATGGATAATTGATTGTATTGATTTTATGTGATGGTTGTATGCTTTGTTGTAGGTGATTATTATTGATTTATTTGTTAGTGGCTGCAACAACTTTAAATATTTCATTTTATATAATCATTAACTCTTTTTGGATTATATAAGTGAAATATAGGTTATGAAAGCAATTGCTACTGCTTTTGGTTTCATAAAATAAGCGTAAATTGCCCAACAAAAAGGTACGTTTTCAGATTACGGTTTATAGCGTTATTATATTGTTTTTTCCATCTTGGGATATATTATTTTGGAAAATATATGTTGTATATTGTTATATTTGATATTATATTTTCTCCTGAGCCTCTCGTACAAAGGAGACTCTGCCAAAATTTTCAGTAAATTTAGACTTAGAAAATTTTGAAAAATGTTTTCCAAACTTTGTTAATTTGAGTATAAAAAGATTTAATGGTTATAAATTGGTATATTTTATTTAAGTTAGTTAATTTTGTAAAATTATTTGTTTATAAAGTTATTATTTTGAATAAGATATTTTGACTAACTAATTCCTTCTTTTTCCCTCCTTTTTCCTCTTTTGGGACGAAAGTTTTGAGTGGGGGAGAGTGTAACGACCCGTAAATTTTGATAATTAAATTTGTTAGCTTAATAGGGTTTTAGTAATTAAACATTGAAAGAAATAGAAACTGAATTGGAATCCATTGTAATAAATTTAAATAAAATATTACGTTAATGTTAATTAAGGTAATATTTGGAAATAATGATAATTTTTTTTCATAATATAATAATAGGTTGAATAAAAGGAATGGAAAATCAAGATTTATCAATGTATTAGAATTTAATAATTGGAATAATTGCAAATAATTGAAATTAAATATTTAATTATTACGTTAATGGAGATTAAGATGAAATCTGAGAATATTAATGTCACACATCATGAATCCAATGTTAAATGCATCCATTTGACAACAGTGAATTGAATAATAGAATGAAAGTATATTAAATGGAATTATTGGAAATTAAATTTATAATTTCTGAATTTAATGGAATTAAGGCTAACAATGAAATTGATAAATTAATCAACTCTAAATGGACATTTAAATTTAGTTAAATTTGTAAAGGATTAAGAAATTTAAAATAATGAAATTTGTTAATTATAGAGTTGAAATTGAAAACTTGATTTAATTAATCAATTATTAATTTACTTAATTAACTGGAAAATAGCCATTTTGGCCACTGACTCGTATTTCGACGAAACCAATTTCATTGGATCCTTAATGGTGAATTATTGTAGGATTTCAAGTTTCGTAGCGATCAGACTTGTCGTTTGATCGTACGGGCACGAAACGCCTAGAAATCAATTTAATTGAAATCAACTGAAATCAATTTGCAATAACTTGATTTTAGCATAACTTCTTCATACGATGGAATTTGGACCTGAAACCTGTTCCATTGATTTAAAAATATTTTAAAACATCTATTTTGATATATGGGTTAACCCATTTTCATTCCGGAGTCGAAACGGGCTTTTTGGGCCGTGGGGCGTTCAACCTTCAAACGGATTCGATCCAATCGTGTTCAACTTTCAAACGGATTCGATCCAACCATTTCTATTTTCTGATCCACCTATAAATATGTCATTATAAACCTTAGCCTACTTTTTATTCCTCATTTCTCTATGTACAATTCTATTTGCTTCTCCTCTTTTAATGGCAGATAGAACCCTAAATCCCAAAATGCAATTTCAAATAAAATTCAAAGCCAAAAATTAAATCTCTTCAAACTATATCGAATTATGTATGGATTTGAAGCTCTCGATGAGCACAAGTCAAATATATGATTCATTTTTCAATCTAAGTTTCGGTGTGGTCGAAAATCGATGAACTATCCCCGGCCGTTCATCACGCCGCGACCAAAATTATCCGATCTTCGAATCTATTTTTGGGTATTGAAGAGTGGACCGAGGGGACTTCATCTATGTAGTTTATTTGGCGAATCGACGATTGGATTTTTGTGCAAAAGTCGATCAGTATTTTAGCAACCGGTGGCAGCTGCTGCTCATTCATCGCCGTTCGGCGAGGCTGGCATGCGCACGGCCAGGGACTAGGCGCGGCATGGGGGAAGGAGGCCATTGGAGGTTGGTCGACGATCGATGCTAGGCGGCGACACCATTCTTTTGCACGCGAATTTGGACTGTAGGGTTTTGTGCGTTCGGTGATTGGCTACGAGATGGTTTCATACATACTGGCCAAGGCGGATGGTGACGTGGAGGGTACAGTGTTGATTTTTAAGTCATATTATTTATTATTTTAATTCAAATTGTATAATGTTCTAATCCACATAACTTTCACATACGAGGTCTAATTCACGCGCGGTTTCTTGCGTTGGGACCGCAGTAAAATTCTAGACATTTTTACACTTGTTTGGTTGGATTCTGGGACTATTCAATTTTTGAGTTTAAATTGGATTTAAATTCAATTTAAATTCAAGAGGTGAGTGTTTTAGCCCACTCACAACTTCTAAAATTTCTTATGTTTGTTAAGTTGATTTATGATGTGATTAGAAATTTATTTATGACTGTTTGGCATATTTTGAATCATCATCTCAGTTTATTTGAATTTATTTGGATAAATATGGTTTTAATTTGTTATTGCATATAAAATGCCAGTTAAATTATTATTTAATTTATTATTGCATATAAAATGCAAGTTAAATTGTTATTTAATTTATTATTGAATATAAACTGCCAGTAAATACTTGTTATTTATTATCTAGTTCTATATTGATGTTATTGTTTGAATTCGATGATGATTGTGATAAATGGTTGATGATTGATATTGGATGAATGGATGTTATACTTATATTATTATAAACTACAATTTGTTATGGATTTTGTTTCATTCGGGATTGCGGTCTGAAATGATACATAACCGTATTTATATTTTGAATTATGGATTGAAATGATAAATATTCGTATCACTTGACCATAGAATAGAAAATTATATGCAGACATCGTAGTCTATATATAAAAATATTGTTGAAATGATTTCTATGGTTTTGTAAAGAAATATATGATTTTATATAAATATTGATTTCCGATGTTATATAATGTTATTTTATTCTTGATTTTTAAGCTATGTATAAATTTGTTTTAATATAGAATAAGCTTAATAATAAGTTGATTTTATTGGAGATAATATTGTTAAGTATTTAAATTATATTTCAATATAGAGTTTATAATGATTTAAATAAAATAAAGTTGGAAGATAAATTGGAAATTTATTTGAATTTGAATTTATTTAAGAATTAAACTCAAATAAGTTTGATGTGAAATTTATTAAATTGAAAATTTTAAAGGGGTATTGATTTTGGGTTAAGGTAACTTAATGAATAGTTCAAGTATAAATAAATTGAAGGAAATATTTAGTATTTGTAATTCAGGATTTATTTAAATGATAAGGGATTTATTAAGTGAATGTTTCAAAACTAAGAAATAGAAAATTGAATTTGATATATATGAAATTATTAAACTTAGTTTTGAAATTTTGAATACTTAAAGTTTGAAATATATTGAATTTGAAATGGTTTATTCTGTGGATCAAATTTGTTTTGAAATTGATAAAATTTGGAATAGTTTATTTGGAAACTGCATTGCATTGAAATTTATGATTTGGGATTTGGATAAATTAAAATCTAGAAATTCGAGTTGTTTTGGAATTGATTTTTGAAATTTAAGAAGCTATTTTATTGTATAAAGTATTCCAATATTTAAACCATTTAAGGGGTGAAGTTATGTTTCAAAGTTGTGAATTTCAAAGTATTATGATTTGAAAGTGTTCTACTTTAAGCGTTTTGATTTCGAAGTATTATAACTTTGAAAGTGCTATGATTTTGGAAAAAGGATATATTTGAAAAAAATGATATTATTAATTTGGGTTTTATAAAAATGATATCATATTGATTTGGTTTTTGAAATGAAATGATATCATATTTATATGGTTTTGAAATTGATATTATATTCCGGTTTTGAAGTATAATTATTTTGAACTGACCGTGGTTTTATAATAACGTTTGGTTGTTAAAGAGACCGGATCGGAAGTTTTCATGCTCTCTGCCAACTTCGAAAACCACTTTAACAACTGTGTATATGGTGGAGATTTCAGAATGAAGTAGGATGGTGGCGGCATTTCCTTTAAGGTATATACGTGGACCCGACTCCCGTGAGTTGGCATAAGGTGGCTAAAACAGGAGTGATTGACGAGCTAAGAAGGTAGTGCCTTTTAACGGACACACTCCTTCGATATCATTCTATTACTTTGTGATTGGTTGGGGCCCTTTTGATTTTAGGGGTGTGGCTCGAGGTGGGTGGTAGTAGCTGCTACGCGTTACCACCGGTCCGGATGCGTAATTGGTATATATACCCTGGCATTGCCTAGTTGTGCCGTTTCACCTACCTCAGCGCGCCTTATACGAGTTTGATTTGTGTTGTACCTATGGAGTATCCTCTTATAGCCTCCCGATCAGGAGGTATTACGGTATTGTATAGACTGTTGGCACTATTTATGTGTTAAGGGGAATATTGGATCACTACTTAACGCTATTTTAAATTAAGTTTATTTTACTAACAGACATTATTATAATAGCGAAATATTACTACATAGTAAATAGTTTAACGCATCCTTAGGAGATGTGAATCCCGATCATCCCTTAAGTAGCTACACTCACGTCAGACACTGGATAGGAGATGTCAAATCCCGTAAACATCTCTGACGCTGTTCCACTCATATTTATTTCTGTTGATTTAACTCACATAAGATCTTTTAGTTCTGACTCGAGTGTTTTTTCTTTTCAATTTGCTTGGGTCAGCCTGAGCATTCAGGATTTGAAGACGTTATTTCTGCAGGACGAAGACGAAGACTTCATTACTATTGTCTATTATATTATTCCACTGCATTCATATTGTTCCGCTGCATTATTTATTATTCTCTGGTATGTGTAACTCTGATATGTATTGTATAAGTATAATCAAATGTTTATAAAACAGCTTCATGAACTGTTATTTGATTATTTTATTTTTTTGTTCCGTTGTAAGATTCTATTTGTTTTTTCTTTCTCTTTTTTTTTCTTATTCACCCCAATAACAATCTACCCTTCTATATGGTTTAAGTCTGACGTGTGTGGTTTATCGTCGATTTAAAGTGTACAAAAAGGCTGGATGTTACACGAATAAATTCAAATAAACTAAGATGATGATTCAAAACATTCCAAATAGTCATAACTCAATTTCTAATCACATCATAAATCAATATGACAAATATAAGAAATTTTATAAGCCGTGAGTGGGTTAAAACACTCACGTTTTGAATATAAATTGAATTTAAATCCAATTTTAACCCAAATTTTGAACAGTCTCATAATTCATCCAAACCAGCGCCAAAATGTCCTAAATTCCAATACGATCCCAATGCAAGAAACTGCGTGCAAAAATGGCCTCGTATGTGAAAGTTATTGCAATAAGAAGATAATTAGATTTTGAATTTTAAAACAAATTAAAAAATAAAATATTACCACGTCAACGCTTCTTCCTCCCGCTCCTACGTTCGAACCAGACACAGTCGAACCCAATTGACCGCCCTTTGACCACCTGCACACGTCACTAGACACCCCCATGCGCCAGGCCACCACCGTCTACGAGCTTGCCAAGCTTCCCTCCACGCGCCACCAAGGTGCGGCACTCCCTGGTGCAAGCCGCCGCCGCCAAGATTAGGGTTTTTCGAAACCCTAATCTGCCAATTCCAGGCGCCACGGCGAACAACACGCCCTCCGGCCGCCATCAAATAACTCCACAAGCCCAACTCTACAATACCCAGAAAGTAATTCCTCGATTGATGCCCAAATAGAAAACGCCCAATTCAAGCTTAGGGTTCGCCAATTCAACCCTTTGACCGAGATTTCCAATCGATTCAAGCACTATTGAGAAAAACGAACACTTGTCGTAGGTTCAGCTCGTCGATATCTTTCCAACGGTATATAGTATGATATACTTTGAGGAGTTTGATTTTTGGATTCGAATTTGATTTGAAATTGGATCTGGAATTTGTTTGTCTGCCATTAGAATGAGGAGTGGACAAAGAAAGAACGTACAGACAAATGAGAAATAGAGGGCTACTGGGGTTTATAACTGGATATATATATATATATATATATATATATATATGCAGGGTTGAAAATAAAAGAACGCATCAGATTGGTTTAGACCGTTGAACGATAAATGGCCCTAAAAGCCCGTTCTGACTGCGGAACGAAATTAGATCAACCCATATATCAAAATAGAGGTTTTTGAATATTTTAAATGCAATGGAATAGATATCAAGTCCAAATTCCATCGTATGGAAAAGTTATGCTAAAATCAAGTTATTTCAAATTGATTTCAATTGATTTTAATTAAATTGATTTCTAGGCGTTTCTAGTCCGTACGATCAAACGACAAGTCCGATCGCTACGAAACTTGAAATCCTATAATAATTCGTCATTACGAATCCGATGAAACTTGTTTGGTCGAAATCTGAGTAAGTGGCCAAAATGACCATTTTCTAGTTAATTAAATAAATTAATATTAAATTAAGTAATCACTTTCCAATTTAAATTTTAATAATTTACTACTTCTATCAGTCATTATCCTATTCATACTATATTATCAACCAACAATTATTACAATTAATTATCTAATATCGATTTTTCCAAATTACAGCTTATTACGTATTATTTCGTCAATTAATATTACTTTGAAGTTTATTTCCCAATTTACTATTTACAAGCAATTATGACCTTGCAATTGTTTCAATTAATTGGGTTTGCACTAAATTAGTTATTTATTAACTTGCATTAACATTATTACCTTTATATTAGTGATTTCATTATTAAATTATAGTAATTTATTTTCTTTCCGAATTAAATTACCAAAATATATTAAATTAACAAAAGTTAATTATTGAAAGTTTCGGGTCGTTACACTCTCCCTACTAAAAACTTTTCATCCTCGAAAAAGAAAAAGAAGGAAAAAGACAAATTAAGAAATCAATTTATCTGACTTAAAAACATTAAATTTATAAACAAATAAATTTACAAAATTAATTAATTTAAATAAAATATACCATTATAACCATTAAATCTTTTTATACTTAAATTTATAAAGTTTGGAAACCATTTTTCAAAAAAAAATTCTAAGTCCCAAATTTATGAATTTTTTTGGCAAAGTCTCCTTTGTACGGAGAGGCTTGGGAGAAAATATAATATCAAATATAACAATATATATCACAATATCCCGAAATAATATATCCCAACAACGGAAAAACAATATAATAACGCTAGAAAACCGTAATCCAAAAACGTGCCTATTTGTCGGGCAAATAACGCTTATTTATGAAACCAAATGCAGTAGCAATTGCTTCCATAACCTGTATTTCACTTATATAATCCAAAAGGAGCTAATAATTATATAAAATGAAATACTTAACGTTGTTTCAACCACTAACAAACAAATCGATATAAACAACAATCACTTGCAACCAACATCATACACATCATATACAAATCCACCATTCATGCAAAATAAAACAATTGGTTTGTTCAGGTTTAGACACTTTAAATCACATAGAATGAAAAATAACTATGAAATATTCCATTTACTCAACAATCTTAGATAAACTCAATAGATTATTCATACATCTAAGCAATTTAAGGTGTCTTTTATCCAAATAACTCATAACCCAAAACAAACAACAATTTCAAAAAATAGATCAAGTTCATTCTTATTAATTCCATTTCATAGCATTCATTGTTTAAACTCCTTTTTTTCATATAATGATTCATCCTTTAATTTACATTTACTTCCTACAGTGTTTATTTCCTTTATTTTCATTTATTGCTTACAATTATTCATTTTCATTTATTCAGGTCATGTCAATTTCTTTTTTTATTGCATTGTATTTATTCATTCATTCATTATTGCATAACCTCATTTATTTACCTTCATTTATTTATAGTATTTATGTTCAATTCAATCTCTTAGCATATCAATTCATCTACTTAAGTTTTTAATTACTTTCTTATAATACTTACTTTCTATAACAATTTATTATAGTAATATTTCAATTTTAACATAAGTTTATAACCACTACAACGTCAAATTCTTATTTATTAAAGAATTTCATTGTATACTTTACATTACTTCAAGTTTACTAGTATAATATTCTATTACATTTCCTAATTAAACATTAAAACTTTTAATACTCGGTAAGTTATATATATTCTTTTTAAGGGTGTATTGAAAGTTACCAAGGTTTATTTTGTCTCTTTTTAAATTAACTAAATGCTCAATTACAATATACCTTGTCTTATAGGTTACAAATTTCAAATTTCTTTTAATTCCATTTACATCTTACCATTAAATCTCTTATTTTCATTTAGAGATTTCAATTATTAGTTAAATTCCCTTTCACTACACTAATTGAAATTATTAATTAACGAAAATTAAGAATTAAATACCGGGTTCCGTTTCAAATCATTTTTTAAAAATAATATATATAACCATATCTTTATATATCTATCAAATCATTTTAAAAATTCAAAATCAGGATTTATTTATCAAACCATAGTGTAGTTACCACTACAATAGCCTTCCCACTTTGAAACTCGAAAATGAATGTCGATGATGCGTGCACTCATCACCGAAATTATTTTCCAGCGACAGAGAGGGGAATACAGAACTTATTTCTTTCCTAAATTTTCATTAAAACAATTCTTTCAAACCCATTTGAAATATTTATATCAGAAAATACTTCTAAATAATATTATTATTATATTCCAAAATCATTCGTAAGAAATTTTCAAAAACCCCAGAACTTAAATTCTAAAGTTTCCAAATTTCATTTATTTTAGTTTCTTCAAATCCTATTTCCAATCAATATTTATAAATTTTAGTACCTAACAACCAATATATTATAACTAAATATATATATCATTTATAAAAAAATTATTTTATATATAGAAAATATAATATGTAAAATTATTTCATTCACCTATATTCAAAACAAATATTGGGTCGGTCTGTCCTCTTAAGTGTTTATAAATACCTATTGATGTCATAGCGTCCTATGCACCAACAGAATTTGTAAATACAAAATGGAACACATTAACACAATATCAAAATCTTTTATAACACTAACAAATACGCTCTCTCATATATATACGCTTAGCGACTCATCATAGGGTAGTACTAACCTATAAATAAAGAGTCAGACCCCACAAAGCTAAGGTCTATCGCTAACCAAAGCTCTGATACCAGATGTAGCATCTGGCCTTTTTGTACAGTTTAAACCGACGATAAACCATACACGTCAGACTCAAACCATACAGAAGGGCGGATTGTTATTAGGTTGAATAAGAAAACAGAGAAAGAAATAAAACCAAACAGAATCTCACAGCGGAATGACAAAATATAACAATCAAATAACAGTTCATGAAGCTGTTTTACAAAAAAATTTATTATACCTATACAACACATATCAGAGTTACACATACCAGAGAATATTAAATAATGCAGTGGGACAGTATGAATGCAGTGAAATAATATAATAAATAATAGTAATGCAATCTCCGTCTTCGTCCTCCAGAAATAAAGTCTTCGAATCCTGAAATGCTCAGACTGACCCGAGCGAATTGAAAAGACAAAACACTCGAGTCAGAACTAAAAGATCTTATTTAAGTTAAATCAACTGCAAATAATACGAGTAGAACGATGTCAGAGATGTTTAAGGGATTTGACATCTCCTATTTAGTGTCTAACGTGAGTGCAGTAACTTAAGAGATGTTAGGGATTCACATCTTCTAAGGATCTGTTAAACTATTTGCTATGTAGTAATATTTCGCTATTATAACAATGTCTATATTAAAATAAACTTACTTTTAAATAGCGTTTAGGGGTTACCCTATAGCCTTTACCACGTAATAGTCCCAGTAGTCCATCCAGTATCAACGCATCTATAGATCGGGAGACTACCCCAAATACTCCATGGACTATGGGAGAAAACCAAACTCGTACAAGGCGTGCTAGGGTAGGTGACACGGCACAACTAGGCAATGCCAGGGTAGATATATCAATTACGCTTCCGGACCGGTGGTAACGCATAGCTACTACCGCCCACCACGTGCCATACCCCCAAAATCAAAAGGGCCCAAATCAATCACAAAGTAATAGAATGGTATCGAAGGAGTGTGTCCGATAAAAGGAGCTACCTTCTTAGCCCGTCAATCGCTCATGTTTTAGCCACCTTATGCCAACTTACGCCAACTTACAGGAGTCGGGTCCACGTATTTACCTCAAAGGAACGCCGCCGCCATCCTACTTCATTCTGGAATCTCCACCGTGTACACGGTTGTTAAAGTGTTTTTCGGAGTTGGCAGAGAGTATGACAACTTCCGTTCCTGGTCTCATTAACAACCAAACGTTATTATAACACCGCGGTCATTTCAAAATAATTTATACTTCAAAACCAGAATATAATATCCATTTTGAAACAAAATAAATATGATATCATTTCTGTTTTAAAAACCAAATCAATATGATATCATTTTTATAAAAACCCAAATAAATAGAATATCATTTTTATTTCAAATATATCCTTTTTCCAAAATCATAGCACTTTCAAAGTTATAACACTTCGAGATCAAACCCTTAAAGTATAACACTTCCAAATCATAATAATTTGAAACTCATAACTTTGAAACATAACTACACCACTTAAATGGCTTAAATATTAAATTACTTTATATAATAAAATAGCTTCTTCAATTTCACAATCAATTCCAAATACAGATTTGAACCCCCAAATAAACCATTTCAATTTCCATATATTTCAAAGCTTTACATATTCCACCATTTCAAAACTAATTCTTTGATAATCCCATATCAAATTCAATTACTATTATTTAGATTTGAAATGTTTACTTAATAAATCCAATATCATTTAAGTAAAACTTTTAAACTTCAAATAACTGGATATTCTTTCAGTTTATTTAACTTGATATATTCATTTAAATCAACATGATATTCATTTGAATCACTCTAAACCAAAATCAAGTTATAAAAATCATACCCTTTAAAATCTCAATTTTATTTAAATTTCAAATCAAATTTATTCAAGTATAATTCTTAAATAATTTAATTCAAATCAATTTCATATTTATCTTCCAACCTTAATTTTATTTAAGTCATTATAAACTCTATATACAATATAATTTAAAAAGATACTTAACCATATTATATAAAACAACCAAACTTTATTATTTAACTTATTTAATATTTCAAAACAAATTTATACATAGCTAAAAATAAATAATAAAATAACATTTATATAACATCTAAAATCAATATTTATATAACCCATATATTTCTTTACCAAACCATATAAATCATTTCAAAATATTTTTATATACAGACCGCGGTGTCTGTATATAATTTTCTATCCTATGGTCAAGTGATACGGATCTTTATCATTTCAACCCGCAATTTAAAATATAAATACGGTTATATATCATTTCAAACCGCAATCCCGAATGAAATAAAAATCCATAACAACTTGCAGTTTATAACAATATAAAATACAACATCCATTCATCCAATATCAATCATCAAACATTTATCACAATCATCATCTAATTCAATCAATAACATCAATATAGAGTGGATAATAATTAACAAGTATTTAACTAGCAGTTTATATGCAATAATAAACTAAATAACTATTTTATCCGAATAAATTCAAATAAACTAAGATGATGATTCAAAACATTCCAAACAGTCAAAAATAAATTTCTGATCACATCATATATTAATTTAACAAACATAAGAAATTTTAGAAGTCGTGAGTGGATTAAAACACTCACCCTTTGAATTTAAATTGATAAATCCAATTTAAATCCAATTTAAACCCAAATTTTAAACAGTCTCATAATTCGTCCAATCCAGCGCCAAAATGTCCTAAATTCCAATACGATCCCAACGCAAGAAACCGCGTGCAAAATGGCCTCGTATGTGAAAGTTATTGCAATTAGAAGATAATTAGATTTTGAATTTTAAAACAAATTAAATTATAAAATATTACCACGTCAACGCTTCTTCCTCCCGCTCCTACGTTCGAACCAGACACGGCCGAACCCAATTGACCGCCCTTTGACCACCTGCATGCGTCACCAGACACACCCATACGTCGCGCCACCACCGTGTACGAGCTCGCCAAGCTTCCCTCCACGCGCCACCAAGGGCGGCACTCCCCGGTGCAAGCCGCCGCCGCCACGATTATGGTTTGCTGAAACCCTAATCTGCCAATTCCAAGCGCCACGGCGAACAATACGCCCTCCGGCCACCATCGAACAACTCCATAAGCCAACTTCTCAAATACCTAGAAAGTAATTCCTCGATTAATGCCCAAATCGAAAACGCCCAATTTAAGCTTAGGGTTCGCCGATTCAACCTTTCGACCGAGATTTCTGATCGATTCGAGCACTATTACGAAAAACGAACACTTGCCGTAGGTTCGACTAGCCGATATCTTTCCAACGGTATATAGTATGATATAATTTGAGGAGTTTGATTTTTGGATTTGAATTTGATTTGAAATTGGATTTGAAATTTGTTCGTCTTCCATTGGAGTGAAGAGTGGAGAAAGAAAGTACATACAGACAAATGAGAAATAGAGGGATGCTAGGGTTTATAACTGGATATATTTAGGCAAGGTTGAAAATAAAAGAACGGATTAGAGTGGTTTGGACGGTTGAACGATAAATGTCTCGAAAAGCCCGTTCTAACTCCGGAGCGAAATTAGATCAACCCATATATCAAAATAAAGGTTTTTGAATATTTTAAATGTAATGGAATTGGTTTCAAGTCGAAATTCCATCGTATGAAGAAGTTATGCTAAAATCAAGTTATTTCAAAATTGATTTCAACTGATTTTAATTAAATTGATTTCTAGGCGTTTCTAATCCCTACAGTCAAACGACAAGTCCAATCGCTACGAAACTTGAAATCCTACAATAATTCGCCGTTACGGATCCGATGAAACTGGTTTCGTCGAAATCCGAGTCAGTGGCCAAAATGACCATTTTCGAGTTAATTAAATAAATTAGTATTAAATTAATTAACCACTTTCCAATTTAAATTTTAATAATTTACAACTTCTATCAATCATTATCCTATTCATACTATATTATAAACCAACAATTATTACAATTAATTATCTAATATTGATTTTTCCAAATTACAGCTTATTAAGTATTATTTCATCAATTAATGTAACACTGAATTTTATTTCCCAATTTACTATTAACAATCAATTATGACCTTGCAATTGTTTCAATTAATTGGGTTTGCACTAAATTAGTTATTTATTAACTTGCATTAACATTATTACCTTTATATTAGTGATTTCATTATTACATTACCAAAAGTTATTAAATTAACAAAAGTTAATTATCGAAATTTCGGGTCGTTACAAATTAAGATTTACGCTTTATCTAAAACTTCTTTCTTTGATTCATACTTCTTTTAATTAAACATCTTTATTAATTAAACTCATTTGTTAATTAGAATCCTTTATTAATTAAAACTTATATTATTTAATAAAAACTTCACTTTTCTAATTAAACTTCTTATTTAATTAAAACTTCACTTAAGAAACTTGCATATAGATTTAATTTCCCTTTATAAAAGATGTATAATTGTATTCCAGCATTCACGTATTTTATTGTTTATGTATTTTACTATTCATTTATACTCTTCTCTATACTTCAAAAGTGTTCATATACTTATCTCAAATGGTATAAGTATATTCATAAATCATTAGCAAGATTTACTTATTAAAATGTGGCTTTGGACTGAAGGTCCCTACTTTTGATGTTGTTGTAAGAAAAGTCCCTATGATAATGAGTATGTAAATCAAGTCCTTATTTTTTCTAAATCAGAAAGCGTAAACTATCTTGCTCTTTCCTTGTATAAAGTGAAAGTTAACTTGCGCTTTTCAAAAATGTAATTTTTTTTTTGAAGATTTCATAATTTTCAAAAAAAAATTCAAAATCAATAAACGCAAACTAGCTTGCGCTTTCCTGATAAAAAGTGCAAGTTAACTTGCGCTTTTCCAAAATTTCAAAATTTTTGAAAATTTTAAAATTTTCAAAATCAGGAAGCGTAAACTATCTTGCACTTTCCTAATGGAAAGCGAAAGTTAACTTGCATTATTCAAAAATTTCAAAATTTACAAAAATTTCAAACATTTCTGAAAAAAATCAAAATAAAAGTGCAAACTAGCTTGCGCTTTTCAAAAATTTCAAAATTTTAAAATTTTTGAAATTTTCAAAAAAAATTGTAGTCAAAAAGTTGTAAATTAGATTGCATTTTCTGTCAGAAAAAATGCAAAACACCTTGTGCTTTCTATTTTTCAAAAAATCGAGACTAAATTTACATATTCATATCTACAAGGATTTTACTTATAACAGCATCAAAAATAAAGACCTGTGACTCTTTTCTTGTATTAAAATACAATCAAAAAGATTAAAAACAAATGTTACCCAGACATTGTTACTATAAACCACTTCTCTTTTATAAGTTGAACTTTTACTTTTCTTGTTTTTTATAAAGATTCCATACTTGTTATTATCTTTAAAATATCCATTACTAAAGATCTAAGTATATTCTTAAGGGTTAAAGACGATTATTACTCAAACATCTGTCACTACAAACCCAAAACCGTTCACTTATAATTATCGTTAAGTATTCATTTTTAAAGTACTAATTATATTTCTAAGTATTATTAATAAGGGTTAAAAAATTGTTACTAAAACATTTATACTACAACCCAAAACCATATTATAATTTTAACAAGTTTAGAACATTCATTATTAAAGATCTAAGAATATATACACTTACTAATTAAGATGATATACTTTTGATTCAATTTTGAAAACCATTTATTTTAAATTAGGAGTTAAAATCCAAAACTTCTTTCATTGCATTTATAAAATAATTACTTACTTTTTAAAACTTATATACGTATACACACTTTTAAAATACTTATAATCATGTTAAAGCACATTTGAACTACTTAAAAATATATTATAAATATCTATTTCTATATGAAATATCATGTAAAAATAACAAATTTTGAATAAATGGGAAAAACCAAAAGTAAACATGTTTTATTTCAAAAGCCTCTTACTTCAAAAATTCATAATTAATTATTAAAAACGTATTTAAACTTGAAACCAATTTTTAACCCACTCTAGTATGAAGTAGAAAACAACCTTAAAACGGATTAGGAAAAACACATAATTTAAATATCATTTTTACACAATTTATTGTTTCAAACAAAAAGGACAACGTTTTTGGAAAGTAATTTAAAGTATCTATAATGGGTAAAAAAGGGTTCCCGAAGCAAAGATAGCAATTACAAATGCAATCGAAAGTTCTGCAATGTATAAAAGTGTTTCAAAAGCAAGGACGATAGTTTCCAAATGCTATCGAAAGTTCAGTAATGTAAAAAAAGTGTTCAGAAGAAAGGCAAGCAGTTTCCAAACGCTATCTAAAGTTCTACAAGGGCTAAAAGTGTTTTAGAAGCAAAGAAGATGTTCTTCAAATGCTTGGACCTGTTTTTTTACATGATTTTGGAACAACTTTGAGGCTTGTTTTCTATGCATAAAAATTGATTTTTGATCCGATGATAGTTGTATCCTTAGAGTACTTAAAAACTATGAAAAGAAAACCCTAATAATGTCTTTTGATTATTTTATAAAAATTCCCGAGAAAAGGTATTTATTCGAAGCGCTCATATAGCGACTTTTTTTGCTATAAATTTTGCCACTTCTTTCAACTAGTTACTAGTGACTTAAACTTCAAAATCTTTATGGTAAGAAGAAAATTTAATTTTTTATTAGAATGGTAAATAAACCCTTAAGAAAGTCTCTACAAAAGTAAATGTTAATTCATAAAAACAAGGTATTTAAAAGTGTCGATATAGCGACTATTTCGATACTAAATTTTACAACTTTGTTTGACTAGTTTAAAATCTTTTTAAAACTTGATGTTTTTACATTAGTAAGTACTTGTATTTTACTTATTAAAGCCATTTAAAAAACTCTATGGTTGTCTTTCAAATTTAACTTTAAAAACGTCGAACAAAGCGATTTCAAAGTGTATCCATATCGACATTTTGCTTCTAACTATTCACAACTTTGTTTCATTATTTCCTCAACTATCCAAACCAATTATTTTATGTCAAACACACCAAAACATTTGTATATAAGACTAAATATATACTTTCAAAATATATTCACACATTAACCAATTTAACATATGTTGAATGCAAGGGATTTCATAATGCGTTTGTATCGACTATTTCGCTTTAAACATTCACGACACACTTCAACTTTTTACACAACATTATTACACATGCAAACAACAAGTATTCGCCACCATACGTGTTTTTATAGATTATAAGAGAGATTATACTACATATAATTATGTCACTTGCTTTCCAAAGCAAGGAGGAGTCCAAAAGTAATAGCTACCATTGTTCTTTAAGTTTACTTTATATTGTCGACGATAACAAATATATATACAACATCATACGAATTAAATGGTGAGTAAGCTCACATGTAAACATGAAAAATCCAAGTCTATGCCACCTAAAAGCAAAGAATCACTTCTTAGCATAACCCCAAGGCCAAAGCTACCTCCTTATGCTCAAGCACACAAGCCAAGATCTCCCCATTATCGAGTGCTCATGGCCCAGTTGGTACCCACTTGTTCTTCATCATTTCTTCACTTATTTGATGCTAAACCATGTTCTAATGGTGATATACTCTTTGTGAAAATTTGGAAGAGAGATTAGTTGTTTGAAGAAGTTTTGAAGAACAAAAGAGGACAAAGAGAGCTTGAAATTTAATTTCTTTTTGTCTCAAACTTTGAAAATAATTTTATAAGATAAAAGTGGAGTGTAGCGTATGTTTTAGAAAAGTGAATATGAATCCCAAAAACCCTTAGATGGCCAGCCAAAGACTCCCTCCTCCCTCTCTTCTTTGCACATACACACAATGCTTTCTTACATGTCCATGCCTTTTATAAATCATCCTCGATTCCCACCTTAAATTAAGAATTTTTGTCCCCTTAATTACACATTTAGTTTCTAATTAATTTGCTTATTAACTTAAGGTACTTAAATGGTTATAATAGTCTTCATATGTTTTTGCACAAATGTAAAAGGGTCCCAACAACTTTTGTTTAGTAAAAACCGTTTATCGATAAAATGATTTTCGATCACATTATTGATATTATTTAACACTATTTAATTTTATAAAAAAAATTCAAAAACAAATTTCTTATCATTAATTATTATTAAAAAGGGGGTTAACAAGGTTATAAAATCACATTTATTCATTTTAAATTCAAGATTCAAATATTTAAATAACTTAAATATTTAAATACGAAGTGTTTGAAATTCTAGGACGTTACAATCTCCCCCACTTAGAATATTTTGTCCACAAAAATTCCAAAACAAGAAACAAAAAGAAATAATCACAAATCATAATACTTAATAATATTCACAATCAATAGAAAGTATAGCATACAAATATATTAAAGCCCGTACGATGCACATTGACCATACGTACGCAATATCAAATCTGATCACTCGCTCAATTAAATAATTTCCACTTCCAAACTAGTATAGATTAATTGAACTCTTTAGTGGACACTCCGAGAAAGTTCTTTGATTAGAAACCTCTATTTTTCTCGCATAGCCGTATATTATGATAGAAACTTTGGGATCATGTCAAAAATCTATATCAAATGTTCGTGTTAAGAATCTAGTGAAAAATCTATGTTCAGACTAATGTAAACCACCTCAAAATCATTTACTACAATCCTAGATAGAGAACTGTCATGCGAATGAAATAATCTACGTACAACTTATGTACTTTGTTCCATTGGTTTCTTGACTACATCAATTACTTTACATTTCAAATTACATTCATTTTCTCATATAGTATTTCTCATCTAATACTAAGATTGTTTATATAAAATTTCACAAAATATTACTTAATTTTATGAATAATTTATAAAAATCATTTCATTAAAACACAATTTTATTTTAAAACATTTCAAAGCTTGAGTCCATATTCGTATAATACTCCATTACATCCTAAAAGTATATATAAAACATTATTCTTTATTATTATTATTTCAAAGATGTTTAAAAAAAATTGAACTTGTTTTAACTTTAAATTTTCAAATTAAGTGTTATACGAATTCACTTTTATTTCAATATTAAATTTCTTTCAAAGAAAACTTTTAGAACTAAACACCAAGTTTTGTTTCAAAATATTTGAAATAATTATATGTGTGTGTGTGTGTGCGTGTGTGTATTGAATCATACTTGTGGGATTAAACCAAAATCAGTTTCAAAATGGTTTTAAATACTTTGTGAAAATTACTAATTATCATTATTCCAATTTCACGAACCAATTTCTCAAATATTTTCTCTAAAATCCACGTAAAATTTACATATAGATCGAGTAACACCAAAATAATACCAAGGAACTAGGTCCTACCAAATAGTGTCTTACATCCATTTACTAAGAAGGGTAATACTCAAGGAAAGTACTTACCATTCTAACACATCTTTTACCCAATTTTAGTCACTTTTGAGTCACTCGAACTAGCTGACAAAAAAATACTCAATTCCTGAATCGACTCGTCAATTCCCAGAGTAACCTTGAACTCGAACAAATCTTAAAAACCTTTTCAAAATATTAGTCTTTTAAAAGTACATTCAAATAATACTATTATTATTTACTCCAAACTCTTATAAACCATTTACAAAAATGGAGATTTTAGTTCTCAAATTCTCAATTTAAATCCTTTCAAAATATTAGCTTTTTTATAAACCATATTTACATAAAGTTACTTTCTTACATATCAAAACTTTTAAAAAAATGTTTATTCTTAAGATATCTTATCTTTCTTTTGGATTATAATAAACTTTTACTAAAGTTAACTTTTAATCCAACATTATCACTGAATGGCCTATGGTCAAACTATGAAACTTAATTCACAAGGTGTTCCTTTCAATATTCGCATAAATTGCTATCTGCCCAACCCATGTAGTAAAAAGGTAACTTACTATAAGCTGGTTAAACACAAAACAACAATCAACAACAATAACCAATGCTCAAAAACTGGCCAAACATGATTAGGCTAATAAATGAGGGATAAATTAACATCACTAAATCCTACATAAATTAACTGCACCATTAACTTATACTTATGTACATTACTAATATATTAAAATACATGCATAATCTCATATATATAATACACTCAACTCATTTTAGAGCAATCATACCCTATCTCTTAACGAGTTATACCCAACCAAAGCCAAGGTTCTCACTTAACCTTCATCTTTGACACAAAATTGTAACGAGAAGTCTTTCGACCCCCAAATGTCGACATTAATACATCCACGGTATTTATGTGTCAAACACTGAAGTTTTGGAAAGGTAGAACATTAGGGTAAAAACATAGGTGATTTAAATGGTTGTAAATGTCTTCGTATGTTACTACACAAATACAAAAGAGTTTGAACTACTTTTTTTAGAATAATGTCATTTGTCGATAAAATGATTTTCGATCACATTATCGATATTTCTTCATACTATTTATTTTTGTAAACAAATTTCAATAACAAATTTCTTATCATTATTTATTGTCAAAAGTAGGTTAACAAGGTTAAAAAATCATATTTATTCGTTTTAAATCTAAGATTCAAATATTTAAATAAATCATACATTTAAAAAGGAAATGTCTGGAATTTCGGATCATTACACATTATTTGGAGTAATTTTTCAATAATAATAAGGATTAGTTGACAAAATAAAATTAGTAGAAAAATCAATGATGCTATTGAGCATCTAATTTAATTAATCTTCTCTATTTAACCAGTATCAGTCTTTATGAAGTTTCTAAAAAAAATTCCTTTTATGGAAATTTATTTAGTGTCAAAGATTTATTTTTTCAAATGGTTCTTCTATTTATTAACTACATCTAAAATAACTATAATAACATATTATTTATTATGCCTTATTGATTCTTGATTACATTCTAACTATTTTTAATCAATCTTATTGATTATTAATTAAAACTGCCTTTTTATGTAAATTATTCGACAGTATAATTTTCCTAATAATAGTGATGAAGTTTGCTTTATATTTTAAATGTTTGATTTTATTTAGTAACTTCAAGATTATGTGATTTTAATTGTTTGATAATATTTGTATTATAGGTGTTTGATTATTACATTTTTGGTTTTCATTAATGATTGTTCTATATTTGGCATAAGTTGTTTGATTCTAATTTGAGAAAAGAGTCTATTTTGTATGCCGTATTAATTAAATGAAATTAATGTTGAATGTGTGCTTTCCTATATTCTTTTTTCTTATGCTTTCAAAAACAAAATTTTTCTTCTTCTTAATTTATACTACATATTTACATTTTTTGCTTTCTAATTACTATTTGAAAAGTGTATTGGTTTTCGTCCTTAACTTTGATTGTAATGAAAAGATAATCATATTACACATTATCTTACAGTAATCCCAATCTCCTACTTTCCATTTTCTATCTTTTATTTTAGGAATAAAAAACCTAATTCACACTTCATAAAATTGAATTTTATATTGTCAAACTTTTTTTCTAAATTAGTACTTGGGTTGGAGTACATATTTATACAACAAATATTAAGTAGTATGTAGCATACTATGGTCAACATATATCAATTGGTTTGAATCATGTACTACATAGAATTCGGACCTGCCACTTCATGGACCAAAGACAGTGCGTCTAATCACTAGAATAGTGGTGTTGGACTTGTATTATAAAGCATTAAACTATCTTGTTCTTTTCTTTTCTTAATTTCAATAATTATCCTCATGCTCATCTTCCTAATTTATTTCCACTTTATTTAATTTTTTCACTATTTTGCTTCCTGATTATCTCTATCACAGTATTGATAAATTGCTTCCTCGGTTGTCCTATTGGATTATCTCGAAAAATTCATAAGTATGATGATTATGATTGTTATGTATTGTTTAATTTAATAAAGTTATCCTTTATTACATTTTAATTTTAGAAATTGTTGAGGAGAAAATTGATTTTGATTAGGAGGATGAAAGATAAGTGACAAATTATAGAAAAATGCAAATTTTATAGGGAAAAAATATGTGTGTATGCTTGCTTTACTATTCAATATATTATTATCTATATTTCCATAAATATCCTTATATTTTCTTTCTCCTTTTTTGGAAAACGCACACTAATATTCCTCTCTCAAGGATCCTTTCCTACTGCATATCGTCGAAGCCATTTCTTATTGTCTTTTACCTTTTCTTTACTACTACAAATTCCATAACTCCCTCTTAGTTCTTAACCATCAATCACTATCCAGCAAAAACCCTATCCATTTTTTAAAACCTAGTCTACTTGGATATGAATTATTAATTTTAATTTGTTAGAAATATGCATAGAACAAAAAATTTTAGAAAAACCCAATCATGTTATATGATGTAAGTATGATTATATTTTTTAGAATACGTTGGCTAAACACCTTCTTTTTCTTTTACGTTTCCTTTTAAATATCATATTTACTTTTTATGAAACTTTAAGTCAAAAGAATGGTTTGGTAGACATAATTATGAACGATGAAATACAACTTTTTACATCTTACATTTCTTTTAAATGTATTCTTGATTTTCGGATAATGTTGGTGAAATCATTCAAGTTAATGTCCATTCTATTGGATGCTTAACCATAATTTTTCTATTTTTCTATTACTCCTGTTTAAATATGCAGCATCAAAATTATGATATCAAATAGTTTATGGAAATTTATGTCTTTTCATCTTTGTTAAATTTGGATAGATTGCAAAATAATCTTGCTAACAAATGAATTTTATGCATGTAGATTTGTGTTTTGATATAAAATGAATTTTGTATATTCTTTTGCTCTATTGAAACATGCTAAAATTAGTAGAAACATTATTTTCTACATTTACCCATGCATGTTACAGTTCATTTTTTAATCAGAGAAACTTATTCTATAAAATTTGGTGGTTTTATTATAATGAAGAAATTACTTTTGAAATTGAGAAGAATGATGATCGTTTCCTTTTGGTATGTTGAAAAAATGACTTTTTATCACTATGGAAAAATAATTGATATTTGCTCTCATATCAATTTTATAATAGTATTTACTATAAAAAACAAGTCATTATTGCACCTTCAATATATGCAAATATAGGATCAATCTTATTAATTTAAAAAAACTCATATTCAGTGTGTCTGTAGTAATTATGAACATTGTATCCATTATTTTATAGTTTATTATTAAGAAAAATGTTGTCCTTAGCACCATGAAACCAAATATATATCTATTGCAAAATCATAATATACTTAGAATTGTTGTTGCAAAGTGTAATGTTTATTTCGAACTCAAGACACGTGTAAACCATCCCTCGTGGTTGACACCATTATAAATAGGCACCCATCACTACTAGGAAAGGGGGGATTCTTCTTTCCTCATTTCGTTCATTTTCAATGTTGTAACCCTAAATCAAATTATGAAATTTAGCGCTGATTGTAAATCTTTAACTTTTTGCACATAAGGACTTGGATAGTTAACTTTGTATGGCACATGATAATTAAATAAAGATATTTGATCGATTATTAAACTTATGACATGCATATGACTTCATGTACTTGACTCAGACTATGGATGAGCATATTTCATTTTTTTGAACTTGGATTTGAATTTGAACTTGCATACTGATAATTTTAACAGGGACACCTATGCCCTTACCTAAATTAACATTTACCTTGCATTATGACTATAATGTCCATTGGCATATGGATAAAAGATTATGATATAAGTGAATTGCTTGTTTTGCCCATTAAACAATGGACCATTGCATATTTTAGCGACCTGCCAATTTGTCCTTTGGACATACAACTCGAATTTTCGAACAACTTCATGGCTATATTTAAGCTCATGGGCAGTATTGGGTCCATTTCAAATAATACTATCTTATACAACATCTGAAATGTTGAACCAATTTTTGATTTAGCATTTTGGTGCTACAAGGAGGGCTTGAACCTCAATGTCATCATTTCCTTACTTTGAAAGCTAACAAAGTGGTATTTTGTTTCAGGAAAATAGTGAAGACCTAGAAATTTAATGTTCTAAATAAAGAAGTTGCACAAAAAACAGCCTTGGAGGACAATGTCACTTAGAACTTCAACTTGGAAAATACAGAGATTGTGATCAGTCGAAGCTCAATACTTGAAATTGATCGGAAAGGGTAAAAGAATTAAAAGGTGAAGATTTAAAAGAAATAAATTATTTTGATGAACTTTAGAACGATTTATATGTAAAGCTGAAATTATTCTTACGAAGTATGCAAATAGAGATTATTGAGAAAGTGATAATTTGTTGAATTTGTTAAAGCTAATATACTTTAGAAAATGTATATATATGCATATATACCCGGTTATAAAATATTTGAAGGATTTTTATAGAAGGGTCTAAAATTTATATGTAAAAGTGATGGCTTATTGGAAAGTTTGGTAAAAGGAAAATATTTTCGAATGAAAGTAAGATAAATGTGGTTTTTTTATTGTATGGAAATTATTATTAACAAAATTTACAAAGTGTATTTTGTCATAATGATTTTGGAAGTAATATACATTCGGTAATTAATTATTATTTTAAAAAAAAAGGAGGTTTGTTTTTTCAAGTTGTTTGGATATATGTATGTATGTTTAGAAGTATTTGAAGCGAGTTATTATAGAAAGGGAAATTTCAGTATTTTTTGTATAAACGAATTTAGCAAATCCATATTGTGATGTACATATTTGAAGGACTATTATAAAAGAGAACATCGGGTTGATTAATCATTTCTTGATAGTAATATTTTAAAGGAAAATTTTAAAGTGAATAAGAGTTTCAAAATATTGATTTTGAAATTTCAAGTCATGTTTTTGGGAAATTTTTCGGAGTTAAAGATCCTCATGGGAAAAGTGATATTATTGAGACTGGTTGTTTAAAGGAAATTATGAATTATAAAAACTTCTTTGCTATTTTTATTTTGAAACTATTAAGAAGAGTTTTGAAGTTTATGAATTATTTTTGAAAGGAATTTAAGGAAATTGAAATTGAATAAATGCCTAAAATATAGGTTTTATACGAATTATATAAGAGGTTTTTAAATTAAGATTTTAGAAGGGAATAAAATTTTATTATTTAAACCTCTTTGGAAATAGTATCTTTCTTTTCAAAATTGAAATAAACATTTTAAAAATGAAGATTTCATTATAATACCTTTATGAATCAATAAATAATTGAAGTATATGGTTTGTGCGGAATTCAATATTATGAGATAGGTAAACAGATTAGGTTGTAGAAGTGAGCAAGAAAGAATGAAATCTTTTGAAGGTCTAGAAGAAGTAAACCTAGGTTTACTATATTCAACCAAAAAAATTATCAAAAAAGAACTAAGTGACGGTTTCAGTAGAGAGCTTACCCTACTCTTCTAATCTAGAAAAGAAGTAATTCATCGAAACTCATTCAGACATGGTCAGGATTGATCTAGCAATTATGAGTCACACTCCAAATACAGATCCAAATATTGTCCCCGTTCGACAAAAGAAAAGGCAGTTTGATAGATTTCAGGATAATAACGAATAAGTTGAAGGTTGCTTAAGAATGGATTCATTAGAAAATCTTTTATCCTAAATGGTCGGCTAATCTTGTTCTAGTTAAAGAGTCCAAAGGAAAAGGGAGAGCATACATCGATTATACTGATCTAAGTAAGGCATGCTCCAAAGGTTCCTATCCTTTACCCAGAATTGATTCATCGGTTGATGCCACAAGTGGACATAAGCCGTAGTCTTTTATGGATGCATACTTAGAATATAATCAAATCCCTATGTTTAAATTAGATGAAGAACAAATTAGGGAACTTACCACACAAAAATCATGGCTTTTGAGCTGAAGAATGTAGGGGTTACATATCGAAGGATACATCGTCAATGCTCAAAGAATTAAGGCTAATCCTGACCAAATCAAGATGATTAAGGGTAAGGCAGAGCCAAAAACAAGTAAAGATCGTAATCGGACTAAATGGAAGGATGTAGTTTTAAGAAGACCGATTCTTACAGTCCAAGTTTATCATTCCCAACATGGTAATTAATATAACTTCTCAAGTCAAAGATATCCCCAGGCTCTCATATTGGATCAATTTTCAGAAGGGTAATTTTTATGGTCCTTTGACATTTTGAAAAATCACTCTTCAAAGTTCCATGATTTTCTTAAATATATTATCCAAAAAATTAAGGTAGGATAACACAAACCATCCTTTATTTTGGTAAAATATTTTCATATATAAACCATATTTGTCCAAAAGAAAGAATTTTGGGAGTTTAATTACTATTGAATGTTCCATTAATTTTAGAAATTACACATTACTATTTCAAAAGCAATTTGCGAAATAATATACAATTTTTATTGTGATGGCCACAATTTTAACTCGAAGGATGTTTCGATGAGGTCATCTTTAAAATTTTATAAAAATAAATTGCATGTTACCAATATTGACCAAAAACGGTGGCTAATCGCAAAAATAGCTTATGCGATTTCAAGGCTAGAATTTGAATTTTGGACAATAGATATAGAATCACTTACTTAAGGCGTCGGATTTCTTTAATTGTTCAAGTAGCTTTCAAGAAGTTAAAACATAGAGGAGTTCTCATTAGAAACCATAGTTGTGAATAGTAGAAGTGACAAATTGGTATGAAAGTAGGATTTGGATCTTTAAATCCTGAGTATCGATAACAAATTATTATACGTAGAGAAAGGTAAATCCAATACCATTAATGGATCACCTCATGGTTTCATCATACTAATGATTAAAAATGTCACTTATATTTTAAATAAGGAAAGGTTCGAGAAGGAGTAAGTAACCACCATCATCGATATATGGGAAATAAAATGATAATGGTGACTAAGTAAATGAGCACCAACCTAGGATCAATGAACATCGAAACAATTAGAATAGTAGATATATACCTACCATGACCAAGAATAATCTTGCGTCTATAACAAGTAGCTTAAGAGAAATGAGTGGAGTTTGAGAGGAAATTCAAAAAGGATTTTTATATGGATTATTCTAGTCAAAAGGAGTAAGGTAAGGAAAGAACGAGACAAGAAGTCGCTAGCCACAAAAAAATTCAAGATAAAATAGTTAATACTTTAAGATGAAATAAGCTCTCTGTAATTTTACATCACTCCAGCTCGAACCCGCAACCCTTGATGGTATAGAAAACACTATTTGACTCAAGTGGTTGAAAATTTTAAGTGAAACAATTATTCATCCAACCAATTAGAGATTCACTTGACATCCAACACAATTGTAAAGACCCGTAAGTCCGTACTCCTTGAATAGACACTAATCTCCTTTGTTTAATTCAAGATGAACGAAAATACGAACCCTTAGGGGTTTTAAGAAAAATTTAAGAAAAGAAAAAGTAGAAAAGAAGGTAGAAAGAAGAGGGAAGAGAAAATAGAAAATAGGAAATTTTAACATAGAATAAAAAGAGAATAGAGGAAAAAGAAAAACAGAAGAAAATAGGACGGAACAGAAAACAACAGAACAACATCAGAATCTCACAATTCGCAGCGGAACAACATATAATAATAAATGAATAATCTTTAAACAAAGAACTATCAGTTATTACATATTATACATTTCATTACATCATATCATCAGAGTGTACAACAACAGACAACAAATAGTGCAGCGGAAAAAGAAATACTATATAAGTAATACGCCATGCCATCCAGCTTGCCTCCAGCAATTCCAGAATATCCCGAATATCCTGATAAACCTTAACTCTTGACTGCCCGTGTGAAAATTGGTGGGCACCCAGAGTTTAGGAAGGAAAACAATAAACTCCAAGTCAGTCATGTGACTGGTGTGAGAACTCAAAACAGTTTATTTATCTTTAAAATCAAAATAGAGGAATATTTTTGAAGTCAATTCGCAATGCTTTTAAAAATGAGACTACCATAAGGCCTCCCGCACACACACACATGCAAACGCAGAATCGGAGGAGATTTCTCCTTATGATAGTCAAAGATGCTTGATACGCATTCAAAATAACATTTGATATTATTACTAGTGCATAGTGTAGTGGAAAATTCATTTCGAAAGTAGAATATAAATCTTAGCCAACATACGACCATTATCGTATGCCTACTATAGCTAACTATGTTCAATAGCAGGTTACCGCCACATTCCATAGCAGGTTATACAACTAAAACCGTACAAGTCACGTATTGTTTCTTTGGATTTCCAACAAATGGTCAGGCCAAGGAACTTCCCATTGCCACATGAGAATGCCTCTGGAAAGACATCCCCGAGAACCAAACCGGAACTCTGCCAACACAAGGCCGGGTTACCCCTAACTGGGTAACTACTGACACGAGCACGCCATTCCCCGATCGTAAACGACCTTTCTCACGGGATCCCGATAGCCAACAACCACAAAGTAATAAATTCGTAGTAACCACATAGGTTAAATATCTGGGCTCCATACCATGATACCACCTCTATCCAGAAGGAAATGTACATACCCTAAAGGGTGCTACCCCTCATAACCTTGCCGCATCTTTCCTGTTTTGACCATTTCCGGGGTGTGAGGTTCGACGAAGTCACGTCCACAAAAACATACTTTATACAAAAGCCATGCTTTGGGTCAACAAATGATCAACACAATGATCACCAAGATAGACGATCAAATAAACGATCCTATCACAATAATCAACACAATGATCATTTCAGCAACACTCGGCATGTCACATTACCAAATTGGGAATATATCGCTGATAACTTCAACTATATAACCTCTGAGCTCGTACGTCTCAGAGAAGGGTGTTAAGCAAAAAGAATAAATTCTTCGCCACCAACAGAAATATATTTGAGAGAAATCGGCTTTACATCTCATCTTGTAATGTCAGACATACAATCCATACAAGTTTGTTCCGGGCTCGAACAAAACCGAAGGCACTTACAAAGAAGTCCTTGCAATCCGGATATTCACAATCCTGATCGGATTCACCATCACATATGGAGAACTCTATACCGGAGCAACTCGGTGCAGAGTAAATCGACAGGTCATCCTATCGCTCTCGCAAATACCGGGTCTTCAACACCGATCTTCAATGCAATTATAACGACGTATCACATATTCGGAATGGGTTATACGACCCCATGGTCCTTTCCCGGTTAACCCGAATAGTGAGCGCTTATTCAAAAATAAGTGTAGCATTCACATTCAAACAATTCACATCAATCACCCATTCAAAGGGAAATATTGATAGTCGGTTATTGAACTATCAATGGATATGCACACATCACCAGTTTCCAAATTATTTATTTCACAAAATATCTTTACAAGATATATAATTTCACACTTCAAAAATAAATCAATATTTATTTTTAAACCAATTCCACTTTCTTTTATAAATTCAATGGTGAATTTACATTCCAAAGTATTAATGAATATATGACTTCAATTCGATTTATAATATTCATTTTCAATTTATCTTCAAAAAGATAAATTCTCTAATATTCACTTTATATTGTAAAAACATTTCCATACTTATTTATTCATAAGTAATTCACAATTTTTATTTATTTTCAACACTTGGAAAATATTCAATATACTTAAATCGAAATTAAGTATATATTTCATTCTATTAAGGAAATCATTCTCTTCAACATATTTATTTGGGCCAAAACGAATGTTACGTAAAACATCGTTACGACAACCCAAAATCACTAGTATAGGGATTCGAAATTAAAATAGATATATAAATCCCAATACTATACAAAAACATTTCCTTTCGGAAATCATTTACTATAACAACAGTGTTATAGTCCATCATCTCCTTTTATTTCTCGAAAACGTCTATTTCAACAATAAATGTTGAAATCTATGGTTTCGAATCTCAACACATTTTAAAACATCGTTAGATCGTTTTAATTCTATTTGAAATATCACATTCAAAACAATTTCTTTAACGTGTTATTCACTATTCAAAAACGTGAATATTCTTTGTTAACAAATTTCATCCTTTTATTCATTTTATTTCAAAGGATTATTCACTGTCTAAAAACGTGAATATAACTCTATTTCTAGGTTATAACAATTAACTTATCAAAATAAGTTGTTTGCAAATTTATAAAACAACATTTATAAATTTCCATTTCTATTTATTTATAAAAACTTCCTTTTTATAAATTCTTTTATTAACCTATTCCAGTTTATAACTCAATTATAAACTAAAAGTTCATATTATAAGTTAATTACTTATAAAACGATTATTTTACAAAATCGTTCTTTTTAAGACTTTCCAAATTATAAATCTTATAACTTATAAGATCCATTTATTTAACCAATCTATTCTTCAAATAATCTCACCAAATTTATAAATCTTACTATTTATAAATTTCATTTATAACTTCACAGTTTATAATTCTATAAATTTCATTTATTTATGAAATTCATTTTCACTTCATTCAAACACTTATAAAAACTCGTTTTATAATGTCAATATTTCAATTTATAAATATCCATTTATAAATCTCTTAATATAAATCAAATTTATATTACTCTTTTAAAACGACTTTAATTCCCTTTATAATTTCATCATTCTCTTGATTTATAAAATAATCAAATTTTATAAATCCTATATTTAAACTCTTTATAATAAATTCCAAATTCTCTATTTAAACTATTTTATAAAATCATTAATTCATATTTCTCAAAAATCAGCTTTTAACTATATTTCACAAAAACCATAATTTTATAACTTTAAAAATTATAACGTTTATTTATTTAAAATGAATCAATTCCAAAAATATAGTATATTTTCAAAAATCACTTTAAAAATCATTTTAAAATTCCAAAACTTGGTCCAATGATGCTACACACAAAATAGTCAATCACGACAACAACGATATCATATATCAATATGAAAATCCATCAAATATCAAAATATCTGAAATCAAATAAATACTGTTGAGGAATCCAGTTGGATCCCTCCAACCTGTTTTCCTGCATCCAAAAACATTAGCACAATACCAATTCCGCTCCAGTACGGAATTATCGCGGTATATGTTCTTATTAAATATTATCCGCTTAATAACGGCGTAATAGGGTCTCATCCGCTAAAAAATGCGGGGAATCAATCAACTGCAATATATACATATGCCAATATATATATATTGATATTATTTATAATACCAATTTCACTGTTTATGAAATATTCGCGGTATATGTTTTTAATAAATAACATCCGCTTACTAACGGCGTATAATGTCTATTTTAACAATCAATAGATAACAATCATCATTCAAACATGCATTCAAATATTTTAAATCTAACTATTTAAAATAAAATCGAAACTAATTCGATTGAGTGAGAAGTTCTCACCTTGGTTTTAATTTCCGTTTTAGCGATTTATTTCGAATAAAATTAAACGGACGTTTAATTTTACCCAAAATTATCACTAACTCCAAACGACTCCAAACAAACTCCATCGCGTAGTGCTCGTCCATACGATTCCAACGCAACTGGTTTCGTATTTTTTCGACCTCGTATGAAAAAGTTATGAATTATTGAAGTTACACGAGTTTAAACTATATAATTTACAACTAAATTAATAATTTTTATAACCTACACAACTATAGCCGTTAGATCTTGCTTCCCCCTTCATCATGACCGTTCCCCTTCATCTCTCCCAAACCCGCGTGCAACCCTACAGGTATCCATACGCGCAACCAAACCCATAACAATTCAACTAGGGTTTCGATTTGCTCTCGCTACACTCGACGAAATTCGATCAAACCACCTTCATCTCGAAGCCCATGACCTAAGATATGCTCGGCCTGAAGCATGTGGAGCTCGGCCATCCTTGTAGCACGTGGTTCGAGAATGAACTACAGGCCTTTGAGCCCAATTTGCCGCCAATCCGTGAAGCCATTCGCGATCATAGCCGTTGAAATCCAAGCTCTCGTTGCCCTCTTCAACATTGTAGTTGAACGTTTCTTGTAAATGTAAACAGATTTGAAGTTATCGAGGGAAGAAGAAGAGACAATTCTGGCCGTTCAGGGGGGGTGGGTGGCGGCTAGGGTTACATGTTTTTATTTTTTTATTTTTTTTTATGAAGAGAGAGGGGTGTTGGCCTATTTATAAAGAAAATCGAAACACTATTCATCCCGGAAATTCCGAACTCCGATTTACGCGCCGAAACTGACGTACCTAGGGTTTATCACGCGTTCCGGACACAATGGAACAGGTTTCGGAAGCTAATTCGGACATCTGTGCGAGTTATGGCTGTAAACGCTCAATTTGAATTAAACCGATTTAAGTCGATTTCTAGGCGTTTTAATTTGTACCGGACAAACGGTAAATCCAATTGACTTGAAATTTGAAAACTTACAATAATATCACATTACGAATCCGATGAAACTGGTTTCGTCGAAATCCGAGACTTTTTGAAAAATGGCTATTTTCACTCGCCAAATTTAAATTAAAAATAAATCGATGCGTTTCGAGCTGCCACGATCAAACGATAACTCCGATTGACACGAAATTTGAAATCCTGTAATAACTAACTATTACGGATCCAATGGAATGGGTTTCGTTCAATTCTGAGACTGTTCAAAAATTGACTATTTTCACTAGTCGATTTAAATATTAAAATATTCAATTTTCACAAATAAACTTTTAATTCGATTTTAAAAGTTCTAAAATATCGTTCTAACTTCAATATGATAAAATAAAATTTTACAAATCATTTTCAATCATATTTAACTATATTTTCAATTATTTCCATAATTTAACATATTAAATTATCGATTTAATTATTCAATTAAATCTAATAATTCAAATAAAAATTTATTTGACTTATAAATTCACTTATTAATATTTAAAATTAATTAAATATTCAAATTTTAATTATTAAAAATCCTGGGTCGTTACAATCTTCCCCACTTAAAAGAATTTCGTCCTCGAAATTACAAGTAATAAAAGTACAAAATTTATTAACTTTCCAAAATTCATAATTAAACTTCTTACAAATGCTTTACTAAGTTTTCAAATCATACTTAGTTATCTTTTCAAAAACAATTACTATTGTTTAACTTTCAATTCAAAATCAAAGTTAAAGTTTTCAAAATTTTCCCAATTTTCTCAAATTTTTTCTAACACCTTAAATTTTCGGAAAAATTCGCCATAGTCTCCTTTGCGCGGCTCGATCCGAAAAAAAAATGACAGTATATATATCACAAATATACATCTCATCAAGTAATGAGGCATCCCGAAGGGAAAAAGTGTAAAAGTACGGTATGTAATCCGAGATATGTACCTTATATTTTATTAGCGAGCATATACGGCTAATATAGCGTAAAAGCGAGCTCCAAATGCGAAGCAAACGCGATCCGCACCTACTAATTACTCAAAAAACAACATGAGAATCATGCATATAGATAATAATATCGATATACATCATATAGCAACATAATAACTATATATGTCACATAGCAAATGCAACAAACAACAAATGCCAACATCAACCATCAACCAACTATCATCCAACAAATTCATAATCAATATATTCATTTATATTCTCATTAATATTCAATGAATTGGTTCTCAATTTAATCACATTTGATTCATTAACAATGGATGTTTACTAACATTCAATTTCAATTAGTTTATATTTACTAATTCATATTCAAGTTGGTTCACTTCCAATTCAAATTCAATTCCATTCAAATTTATTTACTTCTAATTTGAATTTAATTACATAGCTTTAAATTTCATTAACACTTAATGAATTATATACAATCAATCAACTAACAATCATATAACAACCAATGTATATCAATTACAACCAAATTCCTTTGCTTATATTCATTCTCATTCAATTTATTCAACTTCCAATAACATTTGATTTTTAATGAATTAACACTTATATTCATTATTCCATATCCAATTTAATTTACATTTAATTGATTAATCATTCAATCCATTCATTCAATTCAATTACAACAGTTGAATTTCATTTATATAACTCAAGTTCACATTTATCAATCAATTCAGCTTCTAAATTCTAAAGTAACTTTTTATTTAACTTTAAATTCATTTTCATTTACAACTCATATTCATAAATATATTCATATAGTTCCACTTCTTATATATATAAGTTTATTTCACAATTGTAAATCACTTTAATTATAATTCAACTCTGATAATTCTTTTTGCTTATACAATTCCTTTATTTAGATTATTCAAACAACTAAACAATCAACTTATATACACTTTTATAATTCTGAAAAATTATTCCTTTATATATAAAATATACTCAAGGTAAAATTATTTCATTTACCCAATTTTAAAACAATATTATGTCGAATTGTTCTATTCAAGTGTTTATAGATCCCTATCAACAACGTTAATTACTCGTATTAACCAGAATCTATATACCACTCAACAAACCAATCATCACAATATAAAACAATTTTATATTCACTAACAAATACGCTCTCATAGCTATTATTACACTCAAACTCATTCTAGAGTACTGCTGACTCTATCTCTAACGAGTTATACCCAACAGAACCATGGTTGTCGCTTAACCATAAGCTCTGATACCAACTGTAAAGACCCGTAAGTCCGTACTCCTTGAATAGACACTAATCTCCTTTGTTTAATTCAAGATGAACGAAAATACGAACCCTTAGGGGTTTTAAGAAAAATTTAAGAAAAGAAAAAGTAGAAAAGAAGGTAGAAAGAAGAGGGAAGAGAAAATAGAAAATAGGAAATTTTAACATAGAAGAAAAAGAGAATAGAGGAAAAAGAAAAACAGAAGAAAATAGGACGGAACAGAAAACAACAGAACAACATCAGAATCTCACAATTCGCAGCGGAACAACATATAATAATAAATGAATAATCTTTAAACAAAGAACTATCAGTTATTACATATTATACATTTCATTACATCATATCATCAGAGTGTACAACAACAGACAACAAATAGTGCAGCGGAAAAAGAAATACTATATAAGTAATACGCCATGCCATCCAGCTTGCCTCCAGCAATTCCAGAATATCCCGAATATCCTGATAAACCTTAACTCTTGACTGCCCGTGTGAAAATTGGTGGGCACCCAGAGTTTAGGAAGGAAAACAATAAACTCCAAGTCAGTCATGTGACTGGTGTGAGAACTCAAAACAGTTTATTTATCTTTAAAATCAAAATAGAGGAATATTTTTGAAGTCAACTCGCAATGCTTTTAAAAATGAGACTACCATAAGGCCTCCCGCACACACACACATGCAAACGCAGAATCGGAGGAGATTTCTCCTTATGATAGTCAAAGATGCTTGATACGCATTTAAAATAACATTTGATATTATTACTAGTGCATAGTGTAGTGGAAAATTCATTTCGAAAGTAGAATATAAATCTTAGCCAACATACGACCATTATCGTATGCCTACTATAGCTAACTATGTTCAATAGCAGGTTACCGCCACATTCCATAGCAGGTTATACAACTAAAACCGTACAAGTCACGTATTGTTTCTTTGGATTTCCAACAAATGGTCAGGCCAAGGAACTTCCCATTGCCACATGAGAATGCCTCTGGAAAGACATCCCCGAGAACCAAACCGGAACTCTGCCAACACAAGGCCGGGTTACCCCTAACTGGGTAACTACTGACACGAGCACGCCATTCCCCGATCGTAAACGACCTTTCTCACGGGATCCCGATAGCCAACAACCACAAAGTAATAAATTCGTAGTAACCACATAGGTTAAATATCTGGGCTCCATACCATGATACCACCTCTATCCAGAAGGAAATGTACATACCCTAAAGGGTGCTACCCCTCATAACCTTGCCGCATCTTTCCTGTTTTGACCATTTCCGGGGTGTGAGGTTCGACGAAGTCACGTCCACAAAAACATACTTTATACAAAAGCCATGCTTTGGGTCAACAAATGATCAACACAATGATCACCAAGATAGACGATCAAATAAACGATCCTATCACAATAATCAACACAATGATCATTTCAGCAACACTCCGCATGTCACATTACCAAATTGGGAATATATCGCTGATAACTTCAACTATATAACCTCTGAGCTCGTACGTCTCAGAGAAGGGTGTTAAGCTAAAAGAATAAATTCTTCGCCACCAACAGAAATATATTTGAGAGAAATCGGCTTTACATCTCATCTTGTAATGTCAGACATACAATCCATACAAGTTTGTTCCGGGCTCGAACAAAACCGAAGGCACTTACAAAGAAGTCCTTGCAATCCGGATATTCACAATCCTGATCGGATTCACCATCACATATGGAGAACTCTATACCGGAGCAACTCGGTGCAGAGTAAATCGACAGGTCATCCTATCGCTCTCGCAAATACCGGGTCTTCAACACCGATCTTCAATGCAATTATAACGACGTATCACATATTCGGAATGGGTTATACAACCCCATGGTCCTTTCCCGGTTAACCCGAATAGTGAGCGCTTATTCAAAAATAAGTGTAGCATTCACATTCAAACAATTCACATCAATCACCCATTCAAAGGGAAATATTGATAGTCGGTTATTGAACTATCAATGGATATGCACACATCACCAGTTTCCAAATTATTTATTTCACAAAATATCTTTACAAGATATATAATTTCACACTTCAAAAATAAATCAATATTTATTTTTAAACCAATTCCACTTTCTTTTATAAATTCAATGGTGAATTTACATTCCAAAGTATTAATGAATATACGACTTCAATTCGATTTATAATATTCATTTTCAATTTATCTTCAAAAAGATAAATTCTCTAATATTCACTTTATATTGTAAAAACATTTTCATACTTATTTATTCATAAGTAATTCACAATTTTTATTTATTTTCAACACTTGGAAAATATTCAATATACTTAAATCGAAATTAAGTATATATTTCATTCTATTAAGGAAATCATTCTCTTCAACATATTTATTTGGGCCAAAACGAACGTTACGTAAAACATCGTTACGACAACCCAAAATCACTAGTATAGGGATTCGAAATTAAAATAGATATATAAATCCCAATACTATACAAAAACATTTCCTTTCGGAAATCATATACTATAACAACAGTGTTATAGTCCATCATCTCCTTTTATTTCTCGAAAACGTCTATTTCAACAATAAATGTTGAAATCTATGGTTTCGAATCTCAACACATTTTAAAACATCGTTAGATCGTTTTAATTCTATTTGAAATATCACATTCAAAACAATTTCTTTAACGTGTTATTCACTATTCAAAAACGTGAATATTCTTTGTTAACAAATTTCATCCTTTTATTCATTTTATTTCAAAGGATTATTCACTGTCTAAAAACGTGAATATAACTCTATTTCTAGGTTATAACAATTAACTTATCAAAATAAGTTGTTTGCAAATTTATAAAACAACATTTACAAATTTCCATTTCTATTTATTTATAAAAACTTCCTTCTTATAAATTCTTTTATTAACCTATTCCAGTTTATAACTCAATTATAAACTAAAAGTTCATATTATAAGTTAATTACTTATAAAACGATTATTTTACAAAATCGTTCTTTTTAAGACTTTCCAAATTATAAATCTTATAACTTATAAGATCCATTTATTTAACCAATCTATTCTTCAAATAATCTCACCAAATTTATAAATCTTACTATTTATAAATTTCATTTATAACTTCACAGTTTATAATTCTATAAATTTCATTTATTTATGAAATTCATTTTCACTTCATTCAAACACTTATAAAAACTCGTTTTATAATGTCAATATTTCAATTTATAAATATCCATTTATAAATCTCTTAATATAAATCAAATTTATATTACTCTTTTAAAACGACTTTAATTCCCATTATAATTTCATCATTCTCTTGATTTATAAAATAATCAAATTTTATAAATCCTATATTTAAACTCTTTATAATAAATTCCAAATTCTCTATTTAAACTATTTTATAAAATCATTAATTCATATTTCTCAAAAATCAGCTTTTAACTATATTTCACAAAAACCATAATTTTATAACTTTAAAAATTATAACGTTTATTTATTTAAAATGAATCAATTCCAAAAATATAGTATATTTTCAAAAATCACTTTAAAAATCATTTTAAAATTCCAAAACTTGGTCCAATGATGCTACACACCAAATAGTCAATCACGACAACAACGATATCATATATCAATATGAAAATCCATCAAATATCAAAATATCTGAAATCAAATAAATACTGTTGAGGAATCCAGTTGGATCCCTCCAACCTGTTTTCCTGCATCCAAAAACATTAGCACAATACCAATTCCGCTCCAGTACGGAATTATCGCGGTATATGTTCTTATTAAATATTATCCGCTTAATAACGGCGTAATAGGGTCTCATCCGCTAAAAAATGCGGGGAATCAATCAACTGCAATATATACATATGCCAATATATATATATATTGATATTATTTATAATACCAATTTCACTGTTTATGAAATATTCGCGGTATATGTTTTTAATAAATAACATCTGCTTACTAACGGCGTATAATGTCTATTTTAACAATCAATAGATAACAATCATCATTCAAACATGCATTCAAATATTTTAAATCTAACTATTTAAAATAAAATCGAAACTAATTCGATTGAGTGAGAAGTTCTCACCTTGGTTTTAATTTCCGTTTTAGCGATTTATTTCGAATAAAATTAAACGGACGTTTAATTTTACCCAAAATTATCACTAACTCCAAACGACTCCAAACAAACTCCATCGCGTAGTGCTCGTCCATACGATTCCAACGCAACTGGTTTCGCATTTTTTCGACCTCGTATGAAAAAGTTATGAATTATTGAAGTTACACGAGTTTAAACTATATAATTTACAACTAAATTAATAATTTTTATAACCTACACAACTATAGCCGTTAGATCTTGCTTCCCACTTCATCATGACCGTTCCCCTTCATCTCTCCCAAACCCGCGTGCAACCCTACAGGTATCCATACGCGCAACCAAACCCATAACAATTCAACTAGGGTTTCGATTTGCTCTCGCTACACTCGACGAAATTCGATCAAACCACCTTCATCTCGAAGCCCATGACCTAAGATATGCTCGGCCTGAAGCATGTGGAGCTCGGCCATCCCTGTCGCATGCGGTTCGAGAATGAACTACAGGCCTTTGAGCCCAATTTGCCGCCAATCCGTGAAGCCATTCGCGATCATAGCCGTTGAAATCCAAGCTCTCGTTGCCCTCTTCAACATTGTAGTTGAACGTTTCTTGTAAATGTAAACGGATTTGAAGTTATCTAGGGAAGAAGAAGAAGAGACAATTCTGGCCGTTCAGGGGGGGTGGGTGGCGGCTAGGGTTACATGTTTTTATTTTTTTATTTTTTTTTATGAAGAGAGAGGGGTGTTGGCCTATTTATAAAGAAAATCGAAACACTATTCATCCCGGAAATTCCGAACTCCGATTTACGCGCCGAAACTGACGTACCTAGGGTTTATCCCGCGTTCCGGACACAATGAAACAGGTTTCGGAAGCTAATTCGGACTTCTGTGCGAGTTATGGCTGTAAACGCTCAATTTGAATTAAACCGATTTAAGTCGATTTCTAGGCGTTTTAATTTGTACCGGACAAACGGTAAATCCAATTGACTTGAAATTTGAAACCTTACAATAATATCACATTACGGATCCGATGAAACTGGTTTCGTCAAAATCCGAGACTTTTTGAAAAATGGCTATTTTCACTCGCCAAATTTAAATTAAAAATAAATCGATGCGTTTCGAGCTGCCACGATCAAACGATAACTCCGATTGACACGAAATTTGAAATCCGGTAATAACTAACTATTACGGATCCAATGGAACTTGTTTCGTTCAATTCTGAGACTGTTCAAAAATTGACTATTTTCACTAGTCGATTTAAATATTAAAATATTCAATTTTCACAAATAAACTTTTAATTCGATTTTAAAAGTTCTAAAATATCGTTCTAACTTCAATATGATAAAATAAAATTTTACAAATCATTTTCAATCATATTTAACTATATTTTCAATTATTTCCATAATTTAACATATTAAATTATCGATTTAATTATTCAATTAAATCTAATAATTCAAATAAAAATTTATTTGACTTATAAATTCACTTATTAATATTTAAAATTAATTAAATATTCAAATTTTAATTATTAAAAATCCTGGGTCGTTACAATAATCTTTAAATACTACACTGACTTATACATATGAATGTTGTTGGCTATGGAATTCAGTCTAAACTCAGAAAGATCAACCAAAAATCAAATAGCCAAAGTCCTATCTCGGAAATCTCAAATAGTATGTAACACCCCTCTTCTTCGAGGCCCAAAACTAATGGCTACGGATGCTGCAATCATCCATAGTTATTAATCTTCGACGACCAAATATGATGGTGCTAGATACATTGATACATAGATCACAGAAATATGGAAAAAATTTAACAATTAAAAAACATAATTCCATAGTCAAATCAAAACATTTCTTGTTCATTACATATTCCTCAAATTAAATTAACTGCGTTCTGCAAAATATAACTACTACAAATACGCCAAGAGTGAGATATGAAGATGTCCCCTTGGTTGATCAAAGAATATAGTAAGGCTAATAAATCTACATTTACAAACAAAATGCACGGCAGAAAGAAAATTTTTAAATAACTATCTACCTCCTGCACACCTCCGGAAGCTTTATACGTCAGAGAAGAAAACATAAGAACCTTAAATCTCAAACTACTCAAAATCAATTGAGTGCACATAGTTTAAGGGGAAAAAATCTTCGAGTCAAACATAAAGCTTGGTATGAATAATAATATAACATCTCAATCCTTTTAGATATCCAGTGAGACCACACTGCTTAGCGGAACGGGTTTTCCCCATACTAGTATCCTAAAAAATTATAAAACCAAATCCTATGCTCCTGCATCCATAGTGGTTAAAACAAACATTTCAAAACATTATGATGACATGCATACTTGTAAATAAATAAGGTTTTCCCATTCCCTGTTTAATCTGACATCTTGTCATTATTATAGTTTCTAGGGCCACTATTAACCTTTTTAGTTTTCATGGATTTAATGATAACCTTGTTATAACTAATAGACAGCCTCTCCTGTTCATAGTTTTCATGGGATCGCTAAGAACCTATAGGCTCCTGCCAGTTAACTTAATTAATTCGTAGGTCCTCCTGAACCTATTAGCCATGCCAATTACTAATCACATTATCCTAGTTTTCGTAGGTTGACTAGGAACCTATGGCCTTATCCAGTAATTCATTACACATTCTAGTTTTCATGGGTTGACTAGGAACTTACTAATACTTCCATTAACCACATTCTTATTCTAGTTTTAATGGATTTACTAGGAACCTATTAACAGATGTCAATTCTTAATCCGGATATATTTTTCATGGGTTTACTACAAACCAGTTAGCCCTTGCCAACTGTCCTTATGCATAGTTTTCATGGGTTAACTATGAACATTTTGGTATACACTAATAACAAAATTATCATACTTTTCATAGGTTTATTATGAGCCTCTTGGCATGCACAAATAACTACCTTATCATAGTTTTCATGGGTTTACTATGAACCTTTTGGTTTACCTCCAAAAACTGCAAAATTTAGGCATCCTATATTTTTGGTCACCCTGACTCCATGGATGCAATTCTACTCATTCAGGAGTTTAAGTAATTTATATTCACTATTTGAGTTAACCTACTGGTTCTTCTACCCTTTTCCCCAAAATACAATTATGGGTTATCATGTGAATATACTCGTATTTGAAGAAGTAAAACATTAATTAACAATATCACTTATGTGGGTTTAAAGTCCTTGAAATGCATTTCTTAAAACATTGTTAACACCTTTAACTTATATTTTTACCAAGGCAATACTTCTTCAAAATTACATACTTAAAACCCTTACAAAACTCCTTTATATAAGCCGTGGGTTTTCCTTTAAAAATTAAAGTATGGATTTTCAAATCTTTTAAAATCAAACCTTTCTACCTTGTCGAAAGGTCTTCAAAGCAATCTTCCGAATCCAAACTTTTTGAAACCATTGAAACCATTCAGCAATTCAATCCTTTCAAAAGCATTCAACTCCTAAAATATAAACCTTTCGAAGAATAACTGGGTTCAAGTTAAAATATGCGAAAGGTCCTCTTTTAAAACCTTTCGATTACAATGGAAGCAACCTTTCGACCTAGTCGGAAGGTCTGCTTCAGAATCTTTAAAACATATCATTTAAAACAAAAGACCTCCGCCTTTTTAAAGCAACTCCTTCGAAAGTTTGGGTTACATTTCAATTATAAAACAAAGAAAAATCTAATAAGTCGAAGGCTTTGATACCTTTCGAAAGTAATGGGATAAGCGGCTGGTTTTTAAACAAGTAAACCTTTCATCTTCATCGAAAGCAGCGACTTCAAAATGTTGGAAAAAGCGGCTAGAACCTTTCGACTGTGTCGGAAGGTTCAAAATAAAACAACGATAAGTAGCAGTAAACTTTCGACTGTGTCGAAAGGTTCCAAAACATTATAGTAGTATAGCGGCAGTAACATTTTGACTTTGTCGAAAGGTTCAGAACCTTTCTTTCTAAACATTTGACTTGGTTGAAGGCAACCAAGTCAAACGCTCTAATTCGAAAGCAAAGCAGGTGAAAGCTTTCGGTTCATAAAACAAATGTACCCCAACCACTTTGGCCATCGGCCTTTCGACTAAGAACCCTTCGAACTTGTTCAATTCATTACATACCAAGATACTTGATACCATATGTAATGGTTTGACCTTTTCGAAAGCTATAACCCATCGACTTAGTCGGAAGGTATGGATCGGAAGGTATACTACCGTAAAAGGCTGAAACATGCTAAAAGTACGATTTCTTTGTTTTTAACTAAAAATGATAACTTTTCAACTAACCTGCATTTGCTTGTCAAATTCTCATTGATTAACGATTTCTTTTCAGAAAAATGATGCCACTAATTTTTAAAAATAAATAGTAATTTTATTTTATAAAATGCCCCTTCTCCTTAATTAAATATATAAAAAAATTAGTCTCATACCTTAAATAATTTTATATATTTATCGAAACACTTAGGAAAAATCTGAAAAATCCTAAAAAATCTATTTTAATATGTTTTCCAACATATAAAAATTTCAAACCTAAATAATCATTATTTTAGCCATAAATAATTTATAAACCAATAAATCATTTTCTTCACTAGAAAATTTACATACAAACTCAAAAAATTATGAAAATTGAAACCCATCTTCAGAATCATGTTTTCTATAACATAAAAGTTTCCCATGGCATTTAAAAATCATTCAACTTTGTGTTTCCCTAAAACCGTGTATATCCCTTATTAAACAACCTTGTTTAAACACTTATAAATCATAAACAAGCATATCATCATTCACTATATCATAAAACAGATTAGTCCTTAAATTTGAAACCCTGTGATATAAAAATCAAAATAGAGATGTAGAAATTATTATTCATCTTAAATTGGAAAAGGAAATTAAAATATGATTGAGATTGATTCCTTCTAAATTGAATCCTAGCTTTTAGTTGATTTTCTCTTCTCCTCTTTCTAATGGCTAGCCTTGCTTTCACTTCTTACGATTATAATTTTTGTTTTGGTGGAATGAACATGTATAACCTAATTGGAATAGTATAAGGATGAGAATTATGGTTATTTATTATGACGCCCACTCTGAGACCCATATTAACAAAGAGTATTATGAGGTAATACCCTCTGCTAATGCGGAGAATAGAGCTGGATAGGAGCGACCATCTATAGCATTTTCTTAACTATCTAATGAATATGTTGATAAATGCTATCAATTATTTTTCTTTTCAAATGGATCGACATATCCAATAAATATGTAATACAAAACTATAATGGCTAACTGATCTATCGGAATAAAACATAACAACTCAAATGTAAATAACATCACAGAACAGCAGAAATGCATACATATGCATAAGTACAGATACAATCACTAGTACAATCCAAAATGATGCATCAAAGTGGTATGACGACCACAACCCAAACATGGGTCAAAAGAATATACATATCAGAGTAGCAAACCAAAACGAACTACACAAAAAAAGCTATGATGAAAAGAGCTAGCAGAATAGTCTATGCAGAAGCACAATAGGCTAAGTCCAAATGTACCTAACCTGAAACACCACGGTCTGACCCGAGTATAAATTACACGGGTCAGTCTAGCTTAACAAATCAGTAAAAAGTGATAGCAGAATAATATAGCATAAGAGCATAATGATATTCTTCTTAAATAAGAAGAAACAATAAGAAAGCTAACCATAGACATATGGAGGATACGCATCATGTATGGTATATATGCTTACACTGGGTGACAGAACACTATTGCTTCAATAAGCATAAAACACAAAGGAGACGAAAAATCTCATGAATCGTTAAAATGTAGCATGCCTCATATCATCGGCAATCATAAATCAAATAATAATGATTTAGGGAATAGTATAATGTAAACTTCTAAAAGAGTAATTCCCAAACCCGCCATATCAGTGATTCCAAGGAAAACATAAGCAATAAGCATCTCGACATAAGCCATAAGGAAAATGTCAACAAAAGAATAAAAATATTATACAACGCCAAAAGGAAAATCCTATAAATAGCGCCAATAGGTAATCTCAATAGATATATATATGCCAAAAGGCAAATCTCAACACGCCAGTGCAGGCAATGAAAATCTCAAAAGAACTTCCAAGAGTCCAAAAATCCCGAAGTAATCGCTACCGAATGGTTCAAAGGACCGACTCTAAAATGACGATACACAAGGGTAAAAATCATATCAAAAAGCTTTTACATGTGCTATTTTTGCTGAGTACGGTATCACATAATAGATTCCTGGCCCAAAGGCAAACTTCAAAAGACAAATACGCCGCAATGGCAAATACACCGTAATGGCAAATGTTCGAAGACAAATACGCCGCAATGGCAAACGTCCGAAGAGAATTATGCTGCAATGGAAAATGACCCGAAGGTCCAATACTGGCACGCCAATAAGCAAATGTGTCACAAACTCTCGAAAAGGAACCCGAAAAGTGTTAACGTGTGTCCCATACAACCCGCTCGCACTAAACGGTTTACTAACCGCTAGTAAATTTCACACTCAAAGCAGTAAAAAGTTCACCTCATATCATCGGTAAACTAGACCCGTAGGCCAAAACGATCAAACGGACAATTTAGGAATTAACCAAAAGGATAAACGCATGTCTCCCATACTACGCGTTTTACCTAATCGTTTAACTCTCCTTCTCATTCGCTAGACAGTGCAAAAATGTGTATTTTGTATAGAAATTATAAGTCGGAGAACACGAGCTTTTAAAACAATTTAAAACCACTTTATAAACCGCTTTTGCAATCTATCTTATTATAGAGATATTAAAATTATACTTGAAAATAATATATAGTACTTATTTCAAAAACCAATTTACTTGAAAAATATTTCAAAACACATTTATAAAACCCATGTACGAAATCCAGAAAGAATCATCAAGAAATACAGAAAAATATCGGAAGTTTAAACTTATAAAATTCCGATAAAAATAAGCTGTGAGTGCAAGTTCAACAGTAGATATATACAATTTAACATGGTCGGAATGACCTGAAAATTTGTAGAAATAAATTTCAACATTTGTACTTTAAACTACCAAAAGAACCGCTGAGTTTCGATAAGAGACGGGGAAACTGCGACGTCTCAAAATCGGACTCATGTCAGGAAGTGAATACACAGGAAAAACAAAGGCCAACGGATTGTTTAGCCAGTTTGCTCTTATTCAATCGAAAATTTGAGGAAGCACAAAACATGAAAGTTATATAGGATATTCTAAACTTTCCAGAACATCAAAAATTATCGATATTCGATATGGAATGAAAAGGTTATGACCAAAACAATTTTCAGATCTGAAGTTCACTACGGCTGTCATTTTAGTCTCAGAACAATGACAATAGAATGAATTTTAGACCATGTAAACTTAAAAATTTAACAAAACCCAAAACACAAAAGTTATAGTAGACAATCTATGCTTTCTAGAACATCAAGAATCATCAAATTTGGATGTCAAACGAGAATGACATGCTCAAATTGCCAATGACATTTAGCACATAAAATTACAGTTTTACAGTGACAGGGCAGCAAGTTTACTCAGGTTTTTTGACCCTCTATGCTTAGTATTTTCAAATGTACTCTTTTTAAGCTTTCCAGAACATCAAAAAAAATTCTGATTCCAATTTAAAAGGAAAGAGATATGTGCAATTTACTAACAGCAAATCGTAAATGAACAAGCAACAAACACAATTGAGATTTCTTACCTTGAAATTTCAATCTAAGCTAGAAATGTGATTTTTCAACTCATCTTAAGATTTATTGGCAGCAAACTAGTAGATTTAGCAAGTAAATTAAGGAGCTTTGGCCTTGATTTGGTGCTAGAAACCTTATAGCCTTGTTATTGCTCTTCTCCTTCCTCAATTTTTACCCTAAAACTTAATTTACCCAAAAACAAAAAATGAAATTTTTCTCAACAATCAAACCTACAAATTCAGAATAAGATGAGGATATGATTGAGAAGTTTACCTGGATTTTACTGGATTTTATTTCAATTTATTTGATTTTAAAACCATAATCTTTGCTCCCAATTAGGGTTGCATTGGGCAGTTTGCCTCTGTTTGTGATAGTTTCTGAACGTACAGAAAGATTTGTTTCCCCTATTTAGCAAATTCACTAAGTGTCTAAATGGGCTGCTATAAACTTAAACCCAAAACTCTCAATTTAAATAAACCAACTTGTAAATTAACCATTCTCTAATCGCATTTTATACCATTTAAAGACACCGTTATCTCATAGGTTAAGACACCTAAAAATTAATGTGATGCACTAAAAATAAGTTCATTAACTAATCTTTTCAACCAAACGATAAAACATAAATTTCACAATCATTTGACCCTTCATTTTTATTATTCAAAATGACATTTTTAACCTATAAAAAGAAATGTAATGGCATGATAATTAAATCAATTAAACCCCAAAAATCGTATTTTCTTATTTAAATAATCATCACAAACCACATTAAAAATATTTTTACATCTAAATATTGTTTATAATCAATATTACAAATTTTCATTCACTGTATTAACCATATTTAATTTTTAACACGTCATTAAAATTAACAAAAGTTACCATTTGAGCATTATTTCCGCAATAATTGCATTTTATCAAAGTAAAACCATTCAATGCTCATTATTATCCCAAAATAACATACTAAAGTTTTCAAAACTTTATTTTCTTCATTCTATATTTATTTAAAACAAATAAATGTTGAATTAATTTCATTTATCCCTATTTAAGTTAAATTACCACCAAATCAACATAATTCTATTATTCTCACTTTATTTACAACCTAACATCTTAATCTCCATTTTATTACACCAAAACCCATTGTTTATTTTAAAAAGAACAATTTTAAAAAAAATTACATCTACAAATTTATTTTATTCCTCCATTTTAAATTATGACCATCGTTATAATTTATCTTCACAAGTAATCACAAAACTAGGGTTGTTACATTTATCCAAATGCCCTTATGTTTAATTTTCTAACCATATATACAAGTTCATTATATATTAAGTAAGCTCGGCCACCTAATTTATTAATCAACCTCAATCTCCTTATCTACATTGTTCTATTTAATTTATTCTAATTAAATCTCCTGAACAATGTCAATAAAATTAGGAGTGTTATAGGCTCTCCTCCTTAAATAATTTCGTCCTCAAAATTCAGTAAGGAATAACTAGCAAACATAGCAATAATCTGTAACATCTCCTAGCAACCAATCTACGTAAATCTATTGTAGAATATCATCAAAACAGATCAGGATAAGCCTCTTGAATCATGTCCTACATCTCCCAAGTACAGTCTTTCTCGTGGTCGCTCCACTGAATCTCCACCAACTTGAATGTCTTGGTCCTCAATTTCTTCTCATCTCTCGTTACAACTAGAACTGGTTATCTAACAAAAGTCAAATCAGGCTCTGCTACCAAGTCCTCCAACTCTGTCTAGCGAATAGTAGCCTTGGATTGCACATACTTACGAAGATGAGACACATAGAATACATTATGGACACCTGCCAAACTACTCGACAACTCTACTCTGTAAGCGAGCTTTCCAATCCTTTCTATAATCTGAAGTGGACCAATGTACCTCGAGGCCAACTTTCCTGATTTTCCAAATCATACCACAACATTGGTGATACTTTAACGAAAACCTTGTCTCCTATTCAGAACTCTAAGTCCTTAAGCCTTTTATCTACATAACTCTTATACCTGGATTGAGCTTCCTACATTTGTCCTTGGATTAACTCAATCTTTTCTGACACCTCTCTAACCAAATCTAGACCTAAAACCAATATGTCTCCGATCTTTAACCAACATGCTAGCGATTAGCCTGGCCTTCCATACAAAGCTTCAAAAGGCACCCTTCATATACTAGTCTGATAATAATTATTATAGGAAAACTCAATCAAATGTAGGTGATCTTCCCAAGATCCACCAAAGTCTAATACATAAGCCCTCAACAAATCTTTAAGTACCTTGTTGACTCTCTCTGCCTGCCCATCCATCGATCGGTGATAAGCTGTACTTATCTTGAGCTTGGTACCTAATACCTTTTGCAGACTCCTTCAAAATTCACTAGTGAACAATGCATCTCTATTGCCGACTATGCAACTAGGAATCCGGTGAAGTCTAACTATGTTCTTTATGAACAACTTAGCCAAAACAGGCGTCGTTCTAGTTGACTTTATTGGTTTGAAATGGGCACTCTTGGTTAAACTGTCCGCTATAAACCATATGCTTTCATTTCCTATATTTGTCCTTGGCAACCTGTCTATAAAATCGATCGACATCTAATCGCTTTTCCAAACTGGAATATCTAAAGGTTGAAGTAACACAACTTGGCTTCTGATGTTCGGCTTTCACTTGTTGATAGTTAATACACGGCCTAACCCACAAGCCAACATCACTCTTCATGCCTTCCCAATAAAAGCTCATCTTCATGTCTTGATACATCTTGGTTCTTTAAGGATGAATCGTAAAATTTGATCGATGGCACTCTTCTAGAACTTCTCTCCTTAAGTTTTCTACACCTGGAACACATAACCGTCCCTTCTTTCTCAACCATCCTCGTTGGTTAAGATTAAAATCCTTTAGATCATCAATCTCTAATCTAACCTCAAGCTTTCTAATCCTCTCAGCTAAAACTGAGTCTTCTCCCTGCTTAGAAGCTATCTTCTCAATCAGCACTGGTTGCACTTCTAAACAAGACAACATGGCAGTACCATGACTAGAACTAGCAGGAGATCTCAATTGCACCCCACAACCGACTAAAGCTTCTAGATCCTTCCATTCGGCCAACATTTCTAACACCACATTCTGATGTTTTTTCTAAGAGAATCTGCTACCTTATTTCCTTTTCTCGGAGTATACTCTATACCGAAGTCATAAAGAGGCAAAAACTCTAGCCATTCTACTGTCTCGTATTCAACTCCTTCTGAGAGAATAAATACTTAATGACTTATGATCGGTATACAACTCAAATCTCTCCCCCAAAAGATAATGCCTCCAAATATTCAAGGCAAAAATCATCACAGCTAACTCTAAGTTGTGAGTAGGTACCTTACCTCATGCGGTCCAAGCTCTTAGATGCATAAGCGATAACTTTGCCATTCTACATCAATATTGCTCCCAATCAAGTCCCACATGCATTAGTGTATACTACTAACCCTTGGTTACCATCCAGAACTACTAACACTGGCACATTGATCAACAAATGCTTTAACTTAAGGAATGCTTTCTGACATTTGCCGGACCAAACAAACTTCACTTCCTTCCTAATCAACTTAGTCAAAGGAGTTGCTATCCTTGAGAAATCCTTGATGAATCTCCGATAATAGCCAGCAAGTTCAAGAAAACTCCTGATCTTTGTTAACGTCTCTGGTCTCATCTAACTATTGACCGCCTCGATCTTAGCTGGATCAACTGACAGTCCTTCCTCTGAAACCACATGACCAAGAAACTTAACTTCTCTCTTCTAGAAATTACACTTGGAAAACTTCGTCTTCAGCTGATTCTGCCTCAACATCTCCAACATCACTCTAAGATGAATCTCACGCTCTCTTTCATCTTTAGAGTACACCAAAATATCATCTAAGGACACCAACACGAACCTATCCAAGTGCTCCCAAAAAACCCAGTTTATTAAATCAACGAAGAAAGAAGGCGCATTCGTTAATCCGAACGGCATTACTAACCACTCATATGAACCATACCTAGTCTGAAATGTTGTTAAAGGAATGCAATCCTCCACCACTCTCAACTGATGGAACCCGTCTTCAAGTCCAATTGGGAAAACACTCTGGCCCTACTCAACTGATCAAATAAGTCATCGATTCTCGACAAATGATATTTATTCTTGATCATCCTCTCGTTCAATTTACGATATTCGGTGCGCATCTTTAATGACCCATATGGTTTCTTCACAAACACTACAGCTGCTCCCCAAGGCAACTACTTCGTCTAGTAAAATTCCTTTCTTCAAGATCCACTAACTGCACCTTCAATTCCTTTATCTCTATCGGTGCCATTCTGCTAAGTGGTCTACTGACAGGTTCAACTCCCGATATAAGGTCTATTCGAAACTCAATAGCTCGTTTCGAGGTAATCCGGTAATCAGCTCAAAGACATCTAAAAACTCTCTAGCTACCCGAACCTGAATATGCTCTTCTCCAACCTCTGTGGTACTCAACAAAGCATAAACACTCTTACTGGAATTCTCCACCGAGAAAATGATTCGGTTATGACTATCTAGGTGCCTCAATGATATTTCCCAATCATGGAGAAATATCGTAGCTTCATACTTACCCAACCAATCCATACCTAATATGATCTCGAAATCTACGAAATCAAAAACATATAAGCTGCATGCAAACATATGACCTAACGACTCATGTTCAAACTGGTCACTTCTCATCCCAAGAGTTGCATACCCTCGATTGAATTTGCAACCCTTAATGAAGTAATAAGGTATGTGGGTTCTATACATAATCTATCAACCAAATACTGAGATATAAAAGAGCATGATGCACCAATATCAAAAAGTATTCTAACAGGTATATTTTGAATCAGAAATTTACCTTCCATCATAGCCTTTCCTTTCTCTGCTGTAGTGGGTTTAGAAGAAGATGGTGGTCCAATAGCAAACACCTTCCCTCTGTCCCCCTTGACTGGCTCTGGAAACTGGTTCTTATAATGCCCGACTCGGTCATAGTTGAAGCATTTCACATTATTCTTCTCAATAGGCTTCTTTCCTTTACCGGTTTTGCACTCATGGGCATAATGGCCCTTCTTATCACACTTATAACATACTAAATCAGCCATCTTAGCAGCCTCTCCTTTCTGGGCTCCTTTCTTCTTAAAGAAATTCCTTTTTCTTCCTTGAAAACCCTACAACTCAACTGGCTTCTCTCTTACTGAAACAGCAAGCATCTCCTCATGGCGAACGATCATCTACACCATCACATGATAAGGCTCTCTAATATGAGTCATAGCCATTCTTCCTAGCTTTGGCCTTAAACCTGTAATAAATCTCTCATTCCTTCTTCCATCTATGTCAACCAAAGCATAACCATATCGAGGTAGCTCATCAAACTTAACCGCATACTCGATCATAGACATCTATCCTTGGATAAGATCCATGAACTTCCTCATCAATGCCGATTTGACAACCTCAGACAAGAACCTCTGCTCAAACCTCCTCTTGAAGTCAGCCCAAGTCTACTCTTCCTATGGCACTCTGGCCGTCACACTGTTCCACAAATGAAGTGCTAACCCTTGCAACTATCTAGATAGCCTTTTCTTCTCTCCATCATTCAAGCCTAAATTTTTAAATACCCTTTCAAGGTTCAATAGCCAATTTCTACTTCAACGGCATTTTCTGTTCGAACAAACGGTTCCTCCCAGACTAACATAGTCTCTACTTAGCTTAGCATAGTTATATCCAACCGAAACTATAGGATTAGCTCCACCAACATTCCCAGCAGCTCCCGCTTGCAAAAAATTAACCAACAACTGATACACCACCCTCGCATCTATTGGCGGATTTCCAACACCTACATTTTCTTCGACATTTTGGTTAGCATTAGCCTATCGACCTTGGTTTCTCCGAGTATTTGGTCAAGCATTTCCATTAGTTTTGGTGCTTCCTCCACACTGATTTCCTCTTCGTTTCCTACCTCCATATCCTCTTTCTCGTATATCTGCATACGAGCCTTAGTAAGATACAAAAGAACGGCGTAAGAGAGAAAGGAATACGTGCTTAGATATATACCTATATATCAAATACAAGTACGTTACTATAGTGTTAACCCAAACCTCGATCTTATTTTTATATTCATTGGATTATGTTCGAAAAAGCTTTTAGGTTTAACTTTTCTTTTAAAGTTTCATAAATCTAAGCTCTGATACCAACTTGTAACATCCCCCTACTTAGAGGCCCAAAACTAACGGCTACGGATGCTGCAGTCGTCCATAGTTATTAATCTTCGGCGACCAAATACAGTTGTACTAGATACATTGATATACAAATCATAGAAATATGAAAAAAAAATTCAAAATCACATTTTGATATTCAAATCAAAACATTTCTTATTCATTGTATAATCCCCAAATTACGTTAACCACATTCAGTAAAATATAATTATTACAAATACACCAAGAGAGGCATATGATGATGCCCCCTTGGTTGATTAGAGAATATAGTAAGGCTAATAAATCTGCATTTACAAACAAAATATACAGCGGAAATAAAAAAATTTAAATAACTATCTGCCTTCGGAAGCTTTATTCGTCAAAGAAGAAAACCTGAGAACCTTAAATATCAAACTACTCAAAATCAATTGAGTATTTAAGAGTTTAAGGAGAAAGCAAAAACTTCAAGTCAGACATAAAGCCAGGAATGAATAATAATCTAACATCTCAATCCTTTTAGATATCCAGTGAGGCCATACCGCTTAGCAGAATGGGTTTTCCTCACACTAGTATCCTAAGACCTTTATAAAACCAAATCCTATGCTCTTGCATCCACAATGGTTAAAACAACATTTCAAAGCATTATGATGATATGCGTACTTTTAAATAAATAAGGTTTCCCCATTCCCTATTTAATCAGACACCCTGTTATTATTATAGTTTCTAGGGACACTATTAACCTTTTTAGTTTTCATGGGTTTAATGATAACCTTGTTATAACTACTACACATCATGTCCAACTCATAGTTTTCATGGGATCACTAAGAACCTATAGGCTCCTGCCACTTAACTTAATTGATTCATGGGTCCTCCTGAACCTATTATCATGCTAATTACTAATCACATTATCCTTGTTTTCGTGGGTTGACTAGGAACCTGTGGACTTATCCAGTAATTCATTACACATCCTAGTTTTCATGGGTTGACTAGGAACCTACTGATACTTCTGTTAACCACATTCTTATCCTAGTTTTAATGGATTTGCTAGGAACCTATTGACTGATGTCAATTCTTAATTCGGATATAGTTTTCATGAGTTTACTACAAACCAATTAGCTCTTGCCAACTATCCTTATGCATAATTTTCATGGGTTAATTATGAACATTTTGGTATGCACCAGTAACTACCTTAACATAGTTTTCATAGGTTTATTATAAACCTCTTGGTATGCCCGTATCATAATTTTCATGGGTTTACTATGGACCTTTTGATTTACCTCCAAAAACTACAAAGTTTAGGCATCTCTATTGTTGGTCACCCTGACTCCATGGATGCAATTCTACTCATTCAGGAGTTTAAGTAATTTATATTCACTATTTGAGTTAACCTACTGGTTCTTCTACCCTTTTTTTCCTAAAATACAGTTATGGGATATAATGTGAATATACTCATATTTGAAGAAGTAAAACATTAATTAACAATACCACTAATATGGGTTTAAGGTCCTTGAAATACATATCTTAAAATATTGTTAGCGCCTTTGACTTATATTTTTATCAAGACAATAATTCTTCAAAATTGCATACTTAAAACCCTTACAAAATTCCTTTATATAAGTCGTGGGTTTTCTTTTAAAAACTAGAGTATGGATTTTCAAATCTTTTAAAACCAAACCTTTCTACCTTGTCAAAAGGTCTTCGAAACAATCCTCCGAATCCAAACCTTTCGAAACCATTGAAACTATTCAGCAATTCAATCCTTTCAAAAGCATTCAACTCTTAAAATATAAACTTTTCGAAGATTAACTGGGTTCAAGTTAAAATATGTGAAAGGTCCTCTTTTAAACCTTTCGACTACAATGGAAGCAACCTTTCGACCTAATCGAAAGGTCTGCTTCGGAATCTTTAAAACGTTTCATTTAAAACAACGGACCTCCACCTTTTTAAAGCAACTCCTTCGAAAGCTTGGATTACATTTCAATTATAAAACATAGGAAAATAATATAAGTTGAAGGCTTTGATACCTTTCGAAAGCAATGGGAGAAGCGGCTGGTTTTTAAAATAAGTAAACCTTTCGTCTTCATCGAAAGCAGCGACTCAGAAATGTTGAAAAAGTGGCTATAACCTTTCGACGGTGTCGGAAGGTTCAGAGCAAAACAATGATAAGTGGCAGCAAACTTTCGATTGTGTCAAAATGTTCTAAAACGATATAGTAGTAAAGCAGCAATAACCTTTCGACTTCGTCGAATGGTTTAGAACCTTTCTTTTTAAACATTTGACCTGGTTGAAGGCAACCAATTCGAAATCTCTAATTCGAAAGCAAATCAGGTGAAAGCTTTCGGTTTATAAAACAAATGTACCCTAACCACTTTGGCCATCAAGCTTTGGACTAAGAACCCTTCGACCCTATCCAATTCATTACGTACAATAATACTTCATACCATATGCATTGGTTTGACCTTATCGAAAGCTATAACCCTTCGACTTAGTCGGAAGGTATACTACCGTAAAAGACTGAAACATGCTAAAAGTATGATTTCTTTGTTTTTAACTAAAATTGATAACTTCTCAACTAACTTGCCTTTGCTTGTCAAATTCTCGTTGGTTAACGATTTCTTTTCAGAAAAATGCTGCCACTAATTTTTAGAAATAAATAGTAATTTTATTTTATAAAATTCCCCTTCTCCTTAATTAAATATATAAAATATTTAAGTCTCATACCTTAAATAATGTTATATATTTATGAAAACACTTACGAAAAAACTGGAAAAATTCCAAAAAATCTATTTTAATATGTTCTCCAACATATAAAAATTTCAAACCCAGATAATCATTATTTTTGCCGTAAATAATTCATAACCCAATAAATCATTTTCTTCACTAGAAAATTTATATATAAACTCAAAAAATTATGAAAATTGAAACCCATCTTCAAATCATGTTTTCAATAACATAAAAAAAATTCATGGCATTTAAAAATCATTTCATCTTGGTTTTTCCCTAAAACCAAGTATATCCCTTATTAAACAACCTTGTTTAAACACATATAAATCATAAACAAGCATATCATCATTCAATATATCATAAAACAAATTTATTCTTAAATCCAAGACCATACGATGTAAAAATCAAAATAGAGATGTAGAAATTATTATTCACCTTAGATTGGATAAGGAAATTGAAGTATAATTGAGACTGATTCCTTCTAACTTGAATCCTAGCTTTTAGTTGATTTTCTCTTCTCCTCTTTCTGATGGTTGTCCATGCCTTCACTTCTTACGGTTATAGTTTTTATTTTGGTGAAACGAACATGTATGACCTAATAGGAATAGTATAAGGGTGGGAAGTATGGTTATTTATCATGATGCCCTTATGTTTAATTTCCTAACCATTTATACAAGTTCATTAGATATTAAGTAAGCACGACCACCTAATTTATTAATCAACCTCAATCTTCTTATCTACATATTCTATTTAATTTATTCTAATAAAATCTTGTGAATAATGTCAATAAAATTAGGGGTGTTACATAGTAACAGAAGAGTAGGACCGATATGGAATGTCCTAAATAACTATTGGATTTCAAAGATTAATACCAATGGTACGTAAGTTCCAAGATATTAATAGACCGATCTTTACATAACCTCAATACCGATTATCGACAAAGTCATGAAACATAATCGAATGAATTATCCACCGACGTTGAAAAAGATAACTGGGTGGAAGAATTACCCCTGACATCCTGAACTTAACAAAGAATCAAATATATACCTAGTTTTTATCAAAAAGAAGGAAAATAAGCCAAGAAGTGATAATGTTAAGAACCTAAAAGGAACCATTCATACGAAAATTGATAAAATAATTAGATGATGCTAATTATTATATGCTTGGTAGAACGAAAATTAACAGAAGATGAAAAGGAAGCTAGAAAGATAAGGCACCCATCTCCAACTTTTATTATGATGGGTGGAACACTTTATAAAGAGGATATTCACTCCCTTACATAAAATGTGTTAATCCAGAAAGTGGCATAAAAATGATGAGAGAAACCCATGAAGGGTTTTGTGGAGATCATTCTAATGGCATAAAATTAGCCAAAAAGGTCACGAGGCAAATTTTTAAATGGCCCCATATGATAACCATGCAGTAGTTTACGTAACGAGATATGAGAAATGCTATAAATTTTCAAAAGTTACACATATGTCCCCTAGTGAGTTAACCTCAATCTCAAGTCCATGGTCCTTTAATGTGTGGGGAATCAACTTGATCGGATTGTTTCCTATATCTAAGGGCGGAGCAAAATTTATAGTTGTAGCCATCGCTACTTTAATAAATGGATAAAAGCAGAACCATTATATAACATTAGGAAAAATACTAAAGTTTAGGAATGTAATGACTTGGCTTAGAATACAACATAAAATAAAATCCGGCAATGGAACTCAATTTGGAAGTGAGGAATTCACTAGATTTTGCGACAAGAGTGGAATAATCAAAAAAAATTCATCTGTGGCTTATCCCAAGGCTTAAGGAGCCGTCAAAACTATTAATAAAACCATTAAGACGATCCTCAAGAAATGAATTTATGAAGCAAAAGGAAATTGGATAGAACTACTATTCGTGCTTTAGGCATATCGAATTTCTACTAAGACTGCTACAGAACACACTCCATTTTCTTTAACATATGAAATCAAAGCAATGCTACCAATCAAAGTTGAAATACCATCCCACTATAGGATTGCATATGTTTTTAATCCCAATCAAGAGCTGAAAAAAGAATCCTTAGATTTGATAAATGAGTTAAGGGATGGAGTGGCCATATGGACGGCCGAATACCGATGAAGGATATAAAAATACAATCACTCCAAAATTAAGGTAAGACTATCCCAAAAAGGAGGTTTGGTACTCGAAGAGGTCATGGAAAATACTAAAAATATGACAGATGGATCACTTGGACCAAATTGGGAAGAAACTCTTGTTATCCACAAAGTAATCCTACTAGGGACTTATCTACTATGTTGACATGATGGCAACCTAATAGCAAGAACTTAGAATGCCTAACAATTGAGATCGTATTTTCCTACAATGGATGAATAAAGGAATCAAGACAAGCATGTCTATGGAATCATAATCAAATGAAAGAAAGGAAATATAAGGAAATCAAAGCCTAAATCATTACGTATAAGATAATAAGGGATAAAGAAAAAACCTCTGATCTCTCCACAAGGGCCTGGTCGAAGCTCCTACTAGAGGGAGATCAGAGTTATAGAGTTCGGGGTATGCCCTAAGGGATATTATGTAATTTGTTACATATATCTAACTCATCGACCAATCTTATTCGAAATAAAATGTATTTTCTTTCTGTTATATACTTTATATAATGTGGTTATATTAATTAATCAAATTAATTTAAAATATATTTAATAGAAAATCCATAAGTATGTTTTGTGATAGTAGTTATAAAGTGTTGTAACCATGAGTAATGTTAACTCCTCTATTCCACGACTCAGCGACCTAAGGAAATAAGCGACCTGAAAGAATTAAAGTATGAACGACCTAACGATCTAAAGACCCCCAACGACCTAGCGACCTAAGCTTATCAACGACATAATGACCTAACCATCAACACAGGGCAACAACATATCACAACAAAGAGGCTTCGCGACTTAACGGGCTAAGGTACAAGAGATCTGCGACCTAACGGTCTATGGACTAAAGCGACCTAACAACCTAGTAGCTAAACGACCTAGCGACCTAAAAGATCCAGCGACATAGCAAGTTATCACAGAATGATTCTGCTTGCTTATAGGCCGCTCCCAACCTTAGGTCGCCAACCATCCTCCCCTAGGTCGCTCACGACCTAAACAATACCGAAGTAACTTCTTATGCTGCTTCCTCCCTAGGTCGGTCACGACCTATGACTTGCTAGATTGTTCGAGGTGATCAAGTGCACCCTAGTTAAACCGTAAACCGCTCCCACTAGGTCGCTCATGACCTATGACCTATCTGAGGTCGCTCGCGACCTACGACCTAATTCAGAATTCTCCTATAAATATCCCACCTACTCCAACTGATAAGGGATCTTTTGGCTCATTTCTGGAACGCCGATACTCTGCTGAATTCTCGACTCACTCGACACTTCAAACACGAAAGACATATCAGTGAACTTCAAGAAGAAATCTAACACATTTGACATGGATTCAAAGAGTTCTTCTACATCGGAGTTCTAGCTATTTGTCCTAGCAGTGTTGCAATCGAAGATTGTTGTAATGTTGTAATTATTCAGCAATAAAGAAGATTAAAGTGGATGCAGGCTTAACTTGAAGCCGAACCACTATAAAACTGTTATCTCTTTACTGCTTTTTTCTGTGACTTTTCTACTTACTTCTAATTCCCGTATTGACGGGTGGTGCTTTCACTTAATCTTTACTTACATCGGGGTGTTAGCGTTCAATTTTAAGCGTTAATATTTTTTGTGCTTTCAATGAGAATTGAACTCAGGCTACTTTCGTCATTGTTTCGTAAAAGTTTGTTGAAAGAATCTCTCTCAAAACCAGAAGTCTATCATAAATAATGGCTCCTGGAAGAAAGCGCGGATCTACTAGACCCAATGATGTTCATGAAAATACTGCCACTTCTCCTTCGTCAAGTCAAGCAGCACCAAGTGCTGGGATTACACGAGCGGAGTTAGATGTTGTAGTATCTGGGTTACACCGGCAGATGGAAACCCAGAATGCTTTAATGCTTGAAAAGTTAAATGCATTGCTCGGAGCTAACCGTCAACCGGTGAATAATGGAGAAAACCTTAGTGATGATGCTCATAATCCTAAAGAAAGGAACATTCCTCATAGAGCAGCTAGCCCCGCCAAAGAAACACCTCCCCAAGCTAGAGGATCAAGACCGCAGCCAACTCTCCGCGAACGTTTGTCTAGACAAACTTCCGAGAAAATGGCTGAAGTCTGTCCTGCAGAGCCTTTAAATGATGAGGAATACCTTTCGGGCATGGTGCGACAAATCATGAGAGAGAACATGCAGAGGGAAGAAGATGAGAAGGAATGGTGATTCGCTCCGAGCAAAACTCCGTTCACTGAAAGGATTCTAAAGGCGGAATTCCCAAGGAAGTTTGTTCCTCCTACCATCCCGGCTTATAAGGGAACAAGCGACCCTAATCAATTCCTGTATAAGTATGATTGGCACATGACTGGTGCTAGAGCATCTGATGAGATCAAATGCCGGTACTTTTCAATATACTTGGAAGGAGTGGCTCTACTCTGGTTCACAAAGCCTTTGGTCCGATCCATAGACCAGTTCGACGATTTGATTCGGAAGTTTAAAGAGCAATTCAGGTTGTACGCTTCAAAGGCAAAGGATATTATGTCACTGTCAAGCCTGGAACAGAATCCTGGGGAATCTATTAGATCTTTCTTGTACCGCTTCAACATAGCTTTGGCTGAAGTGGACAATGCAGAGCCACGAATGGTCCTGACATACATGATGAGGGCAATCGACAAGTCAAGCGAATTTGGCAAGTGGCTGAAGATGAAAGAACCGAATTCGCTTGAGAAATTCTATAAGAAAGCTGATGAATTCATGTGCTTGGAAAGACTTCAAGCACCGGTTAAAGTGGCATTGACAGAGGTTAAGGATAATACTGCTGCTCCTACCAAAAAGGAATCCGAAAGTCAGAAGAGGGAGAATAATAGTGGGAAGAAGCAGAAGGATATGAAGAAACCTTGCTTCGTAAAACCTTCAGATTTCACTCCTTTGACTGACACCCCGGAGAATATCTTTTTTGCTAGCAAAGATGTGGTAGAATATCCTAAACCACCTGAGATGAGAGTTGGGAAAAAAGCTGCTTAAAGCTGGAGATTTTGTCGGTTTCATAATCAACCCGGTCATGATACCAAAGAATGTCGCCATCTGAAAAGTTTGATTGAAGAACTGCTGAGAGAGAACAAGTTGCAGCAATATGTTAAAAGAAATAGGAATGAACCAACTTCGTCTACTAAGGGCCAGCAACTTCCTGCTCACCATCTGGCTCGGGTGAGAGGAACACTGTGCATGAATCAGAAAGGCCTGTTATTAATGTGATTACGGAAGGTCCTCACCCAACAGGCAGAAGCTGGGGCAAGATGGAAAGATATGCCCGTGCCTTAAATACGCACCAACAGAAGAGAGTGTTTTTGTGCTAGAAGATGCTGCACCTTTGAAGCAGCAGAAAACTTTTAATGATGATATTGTGTTCAGAGCCAAGGACTCAATGGGCATTGAAGCTCTAACCATGGATCCCTTGTTATCTCTGCAGGCATTGGGCTGGCTATTGTAAGGAGAGTACTTGTAGATTGCGGCGCTTCTTGCAACGTTCTCTTCAAAAAGACATTCGATCAAATGAAAATTCTGATGACTGATGTTCAAGCTTCATCACAAAAAATTGTTGGGTTTACTGGGGAATCGAAGCAGCCAATTGGAACTATCGACTTGTTCGTGGAGCTTGGAGAGGGGCAGACAAAGGTGGTTCGAAAACAGACATTTGTAATTGTTGATGAATTTTCTGCCTACAACGCCTTCCTAGGCCGACCAACTCTTGCGGCTTTTAAGACAATTCTCGCCCAGTGGCGCCTCATTATGAAATTCCCCACGGATAATGGAGTTGGTGTTATAAAGGGGATCAGAATGCTGGGCGAGAATGTTATCTTATAGAGTTGCGTGAAGCAAGGAAGAGAGAGACGGGAAAAGATGCGGCGGCCCCAGTCTGCATCAAAGAACCAACCTTGTAGTAATTACAGGGTGGACCCTGCACTGGCGAGCATAGCGGGGCACGAAGAGAAATGGATCCTAGAAAAGCCAGTGCAGGGGAGAATAGAGTGGTGCCAGTGGAGGTAACGGTACCAGTACATGTTGACCCGAAAGATCCGAGCAAAGTGGAGAATGTGGGTTCGCAACTTGGTGTGACGGTTCAAAATTCCTTGATAACTTTTTTGAAAGCAAATCTGGATGTATTCGCTTGGACTCATGCTGATATGTGTGGAATATCTCCAGAAATTGCAGTACATACTCTGAATATTGATCCGAGGTTTACACCGATAAAGCAGAAAAAAGAACTCAGGGTCCTGAAAGGTCAGCAGCGTTGAAAGAAGAGGTAGACCGACTCATGGAGAATGGTTTCATCAGGGAGTCTACTTATCCGAATTGGGTTTCAAATCCAGTACTGGTTAAGAAAGCTAATGGGAAGTGGAGAGTATGCATCGACTTCTCAGATTTAAACAAAGCCTGCCCCAAAGACTGCTTCCCGTTACCCAGGATAGATCAGTTGGTGGATGGAACAGAGGGGCATGAATTGTAATCTTTTATGGATGCTTACTCCGGATACAACCAGATCATGTTGCATGAGCCGGATCAGGAGGACACGAGCTTCATCATCGACGTTGGTCTCTACTGCTATAGAGTTATGCCTTTCGGAGTTAAGAATGCAGGGGCAACTTATCAAAGACTTGTCAATGCTATGTTCAAGCCACAGATTGGCAAAACTATGGAAGTTTATGTTGACGATATGCTAGTAAAATCAAAGAAGGCAATATACCATATGGATCACTTGGCAGAAATATTTGCAGTCCTCCGAAAATACAGAATGAAGCTTAATCCTTTGAAATGTTCATTTGGGGTGGAGTCCGGAAAGTTCTTGGGTTTCATTGTAAGTGCTAGGGGCATTGAGGCTAATCCTACTTAGATTGCTGCCTTAAAAGAAGTCAAAGCTCCTAGAATAAAGGAATTGCAAAGTCTTAATGGAAAAGTCGCTGCCTTGAGTCGATTCATTTCCAAAGCTACTGATAAATGCATTTCATTCTTTGATGCTCTGAAGAAAGGAAGGAAAAATTTTGACTGGACTCCTGAATTCCAGAAAGCTTTCGGTGAGTTGATTCGTCATATGGAAACGCCTCCAATACTTTCTAAGCCCGACAATAGTGAAGATCTTTTCGTATATTTGGCAATCTCATCTCATGCTCTCAGTGCAGCGTTGGTACGGGAAGACGCAAAAATTCAGTGCCCGGTCTATTATATCAGCAAGAGATTCACTGGGGCAGAGATGAATTATTCAAAATTGGAAAAGCTCGCCTATTGTATACTGATCGCATCAAGAAAATTGAGGCCTTATTTCCAAGCTCATCCTATCAAAGTCCTCACTGATCAACCTCTAAAGCAAGTCCTGCTTCGCCCTGAAACTTCGGGTCGTCTTCTGAAGTGGAATATTGAACTCAGCCAATACGACATCACTTATCATCCCTGGAGAGCAATCAATGGACAAGCTTTAGCAGATTTCATCGCAGAATGTACAGATAAAGGTAATAGTGATGAAGAGGTGACTGATAATACCCCAATTTGATGGAAATTATATGTTGATGGTGCAAGAAACGATTACTATTCCAGAGCTGGGGTTGTGCATGAAACCCCTAAAGGGCGGTCATTGTGCTATGCATTGAGATTGGAATTCCCTTCGACAAATAATGAAGCAGAATATGAAGCTCTCATTACCGGCTTGAAGATTGCTAAAGAACTGAATCTCAAAGTGTTAAGGTCTTCAGTGATTCATAGCTTATTGTATGCCAAATCAAGAAAGAGTTTCAAACTAAAGGAGGAAATCTGCCTGCTTACTTGTCAAGAGCCTGGGAACTTCTCAATGATTTCGATCATTATACGATAAGTCATATACCCTGAGAAGAGAACATGAAGGTAGATTCTCTCGCAAAGTACGCAAGCACTAGTGAAGCTCAACTACTGGGATTGGTTCCTGTAGAAGTCTTATCAGCCTCAAGTATTGACGAAATGGAGATTGATTGGGTCGTGACTGTTTCTCAAGAGCAAGAATCATGGATGACTCCGATAATGGAATATCTGCTCAACGTTCTCTACCAGAAAATTCAAAAGAATGACAGAAGTTGCTAAGAAAAGCCTCTAGATATATAATTCAAGATGGCTGATTGTACAGGCGGGGATTCTCAATATCATTACTCCGATGTGTGACCAAGGAAGAGGCTAAGACAATTCTAGCTGAAGTACACGGAGGAGAGTGTAGAGATCATTCAGGTGGTCAAACTCTAGCAAAGAAAATTCTCCGTTATGGGTATTTTTGGCCAGACATTAATCGTGATGCTGCAAGCTACGCCCGAAAATGTGACCGATGCCAGAGATTTGCAAAAATCCCAAGAGCACCGTCCACCGAGATAACATAGATGGTCAGTCCATGGCCATTTGCTATTTGGGGAATAGATCTCATCGAGCCTTTGCCAACCGCCAAGTCCAGAATCAGATATGCTATTGTTGCTGTTGATTATTTTACTAAATGGGCTGAATTTGAACCATTAGCTACTATTACCTCTAAAAAGATGATAAATTTTGTAACTAAGAATGTCATTTGAAGGTATGGTGTGCCTCAAAAGATAATCATAGACAATGGAACCCAATTCGAAAGTGAAGAGTTCCAAGATTTTTGTAAGCGATTCAAGATCCAAAAAAGCTTCTCAGCAGTGGCTCATCCACAGGCAAACGGGCAAGTGGAGGCAGTAAACAAAATTATCAAATCAACCATCAAAAACAGCTAGAAAAAGCAAAAGTTGGTTGGGTCGATAAGCTACCACTAGCACTGTGGGCATACAGAACTACCCATAAAACTGCGACTGGGCACACTCCATTTTCATTGGCATATGGATCAGAAGTAATGATTCTGGTAGAGACAGAAGTCCCTTCACAAAGAAGAATCCATTCCGATCAAGCTGAAAATGAAAAGCTGCAACTTGAAGCGTTAGACTTCCTTGATGAAAGAAGGGAAGTGGTCAGCTCAGAATTGCAGCCCATCAGCAAAGAATTGCCAGGCACTTCAATTTCAAAGTTCGCCAACGTAGCTTTAAGATTGGGGATCTAGTCTTGAAAATGATCATGACAGCAACAGGAGTGTTTGCGCCAAACTGGTAAGGACCGTATGTCATAGGCAAAAAACTTCTTGATGGCACTTTCAAATTGACAACTGTCGAAGGAGATCCAATTCCAAGGGCTTGGAAATGCAATCACTTGTGCCCATATTTTACTTAAAAGCTTTATTGAAATACTGTAAAAGAATTATGCATGTATGATTCTTGTATTGAAAGCCATTGTAAAGCCAGTGCAAGTGAATAATAAGAACTATAAAGTGGACGTAGGCCCAGTTCTTGGCCGAACCACTATAAATCTTGTGTTCTCTACTATTACAAAATGCATGTTTTATTTCGATATATGTAAAGTACTTTAATTGTATTGCTAAAATGTTGATTTAATGTTGCAGGCCATTAAAACAAAGCTCACCCATCACAAGACCAAGCGATCCCTGACATCACTCAACAAATGAATGTTCAGCTACAAAAATTCCAAACTCAAATCCTATATAAGAAGTGCTTCAAGCAAAAAGTTAGTGGTTCCGCCGAAGGTGGGCCCTTGCTAACTAATTGAGATCGTTTGTGCAAACGAACATCCGATTAGTTAGCCTGTGTCTGCCCCTGCGAACTCATTTAACAATGAAGTACACTTCTTTGGATAAAATAAACTACTTGCAAAAGAAAGGAACGTGTGCTTGAAAATGATAATAGGGAGTCGCTGATATGAGCAAATGGCGAAAAGACATGGGCAAGCAAGCAGGAAACAACTAAAGACCTCTTCGGAGGCACAAGCCCTCTTCGGAGGCACAACTCTTCGGAGGATAAAGACCTCTAACAGGACTTGCCAGAAAAAGAAAGTTCTCTTTCTCAACCAAAAAAGATTGGTGGAATGACCGGAGGCACATTCCTAAGTGGAAGGCATGGCACTCGTTAACTAGCTAAGAACGTTTGTGCAAACAAACATCCAAGTAACTTGTGTCCGCCCCGTGAATCCATCCAACCATGAAAAATAAACTTCCAGGCAAAAGCCCTATACGGAGGCACACATTTCACCGTGATCTGAAATAAAACTTCACACGAGTTGAAATGTGAAAAGGCCTCTTCGGAGGCACGCATTCCACCGAGATCTGAAATAAAACTTCACAAGTGTTGGAATGTGAAAAGCCCTCTTCGGAGGCCCATTTCACCAGAGTTAAAATGCTAAAAGACCTCTTCGGAGGCGCACATTTCACCGTGATCTAAAATAAAACTTCACACGAGTCGAAATGTGAAAAGCCCTCTTCGGAGGCCCGCTTCCCAACGAACAGGGAAAAAACAAAAGCCTCTCCCCAGAGGCAGAAACAAAAAGCCCTCTTCGGAGGCCCGCTTCCCCACGTACAGGGAAAAAACAAAAGCCCTCTCCCTAGAGGCACACACAAAAAGCCCTCTTCCTAGAGGCACAATCAAACAAAAGCCCTCTTCAGAGGCACAAACAGGTCAAAGCCCTTTTTCGGAGGCCCACTTTACCACGTAGGAAAATTCACTTGCCAAAAATAAAAGTGACTTTCTTCGAATTGAAGTGTAAAAACTTCTCCATAAAAAAAAGAGAAAGAAAGAGAAGACTTCTCCAATACGAGGCGCATTCTACTAAATCAGAAAAATATTTCCTTAAAATGGAAAAATTATTCTATAAAGTACAGATGCAAACCTCCTTCAAATGGAAAAGTTGTTCTCTAAAGAAAAAGTACAAATCTTCTCGAAACAGTAGAGTTGTTCTCCAAAATTTTGCCAATGTGAAAAAGATTGCAGTAAACCATGGCATGGGGGCAATATAATATAGTTACAAAAATAAAATCAATGCTCAAGCAACATACCATGGGTTTACTGCAACATCACACAGAGAAAATAAAGAAACTTGTATGAAAAAGAAGAATAAATGCATTCTCAAATACAGACAGAAGTTTGTACAAGTAAAAGAATCATTTTATTCCATACTATGAATATTTTATACATGTGCAGGTTTCAAAACAAAAGAAGGCGGGGACCGGTACCCGCACAATCTCCGGTCAACACAAGTCTTCATATATACAAGCAAAAAAGCAAAAAGCATAGGTCCCAAACCCATCACTTCTTCTTCCTGCCACCTTTCGAGCCCTCGCCTGGCCGGATGACTAACTTTTTGGGTCGGCTTGTGAGAGTAGGAGAAGAAAGAGGAAGGGGTGCAATTGGACTTTCTTCTGCTTTTTCTTCGCCGGCAGAAGCTTCTCTCTTTTTCTTTGAGACTCCACGCTTCCCCTTCTTCCTTGAAGAAGACTCACTGCCCGGGTTGAAAAGCGCAGACAACTTTATGTCATCAGAAATAGTTTGCTCCGGGGTTCTTTTGCCTTCTTCAGGTTCTTTGGCCTTCTATTCTTGTGAAGCAACTAGGTCATCCAAGCCTTGAAGAGCTTCTATCTTCTCCTCTTGTGACCCCGGTTGAGAAACGGAAGGAGGAGTAATCTGAAGAGGCGGAGAGGGGACAGCTGGAGGAGGGGAAGTCTGAACAACACTTGGCGCTTTCACTATAGGAGAAGAGAAGTTAAAGTCAGTATCTCTCATAAAAAGAGGAGAAAGTGGCGCGTCAAGATTTAAGTAATGATCAAAAAGTTCATCAAGCTCATGTGAAGTAAACAAGCAGTCCACTTGAGCAAGATCAGCATTGAGGTTACCTGGAGAAGTAGGCTTTACTATGTCAACTTCAAAGTCCTGCGCTTCAGTGCTTTCTTGAGTCTCATCTCCAGTGCGGGTGGTTGCACTTTCAATAACAGCTTTAGCAGGAGGTGGAGAATGAGAACTGGAGCCAACAATATCGATGTCGGTCGAAACCGAAGGTTGAACTGGGTCGGTTGAAGTTGTCTTCCCTAAATGTTCTCCTTCTGTCATTTCGGCTCTCTCTTTAACGAGTTGCTCCTTCCCTCTGGAAAGAGCGGCACATGCATCATCATCTAGATAGTGCGCCATTAAATCTTCTTCAGCATATCCAGCTCCTCCAAGCATATCAAGTGCAGCCTCCCGCACTTTGGCCAAAGTAATTTCGTACTTCGGTCCCAAAAATCTAAAGCTACCGCGCCCCAGAACACTATGAATGTAAAACTTGAATAAAGTATAGCTGATTTCGGCTTTAGTTGCCATATGGGATTCTTCGGCCACTGCTTTGCCGACAACAGCTTCATCACGCTCTTTTTCGGCTATGGAAAGTCGAGCTTTTAACAATTCGATTTCCAAGTTCGGGGGCTGGTTTTTTCTTGCAGTTGAGCCACGTCGGCTCGGTAGCTCTCTAAAACTTGCTGCTGTGCTTCAAATTTAGCTTCAGGCGTCTCTCTGTGCAACGTGAGCATCTCTCACCTGTTTTTGAAGCACTTCTTCTCTTTGAGAATAGGAAGTGGAAGAAGTGGCGAGCTCTTCTTTAAGTTTTTCAACTTCCGCTTCAAGCTTCTCATTATAAGCGGCAATACTCTTCATCTCGGCATCATGCTGATCAAGTGTTTTCTGCCACTCGGATTTGTCATTTTCCATAGTCAGCATGGCTTTGAGATTTGCACGGTTTACTCTTTGAAGCTCGACAACAAGTTTTTGCCAACCAGACATTCTCTCGATATCGAGTTTGACGGCATCAAGATTTCGCAACATGGCTTGCCTATCGATTGGGACCAAGTCAAGGTCGAAACGCACTCCCTTTAAGCACCAGTGCGGAAACCGGCTTTGAAGAGTAGCCGAACCCTGTCCAACTTGATATGGGGGCCTACTGATAATTGTTTGAATATCGGCTCTTTGAAGGGAAGGAGAGCTGGAAGGAATTTCCAAAGAAACGGGAGCAGCGGGTTTTTCAGATATTTCAGATGTCGGTCTCTCACCTAGTTTGGCCCGTTTGCTCGGATCTTCAACGACATGACTTTTCCCTTTATCATCACGAGATTTTCGTTTGTGGGAGTCATCCTCTCTCTGGGAAGAATCAGGTCGTTCGTCCCGTCACCCGCAGCGTTCTTCGTAAGCATGCCTCTCACGAGCTTTCCTCGCAGTTCTTTCTTCGTCGGTTTCCCAGGAAGCAGGAAGATACCTCTTGGGGTCATAAGAACTGCGTCTCCCATAACGCTAGAAATCATCGTAGTAAGAGCCACTTCATCCCATTGGAGAATCTGAGAATGAAGAAAAGACAAAGTTCAAAAATCTTCAAAGCAAGGAAGTCGAATGCATAAAAGTGCTGAAAAATCCTAAGTGTGTGTAACGTGCAAACTACGCGCATCAAACTACGAACCACTCCTCGGTTGGGGGGTGATGACGGATTTTGCAGCAAGTGTTAATTCTTGGGCTGATGGAGTTTGTTGCAAGACAGATGTCACTTCAACTGCTGGAGAAATAACTTTAGTAGCAGCGGTATCATCTTTAAAAAGCTCATGTGAAGTGATCATCAAGTCGCTCAACCCCTCAAAAATGTCGTCACCATCGTGCCCGGCGGGACCCTTCCCCTCAGCTCCTTCATCAATAGCCTTCCCGGATTGGTGAGGAGGTTCCTCTTCCTCAATGACCGGGGCAAGTACAAGTTCGCCGGACGACCCCACAACGTCAATAGAAGCAGAGCACTTCACCAGTGAAGCCTCAACAGTATGTTCTTTCGGTGTAAGTTCTCCGACGGAGACTGGGGCATCCGATGTTTCTACTGGAGAATCAGGGACTTCATGAGGCTGAGTAGAACGGGAATGGTGCAGAAGTCCGAATTGGTGGAGAAATTCATCTTTTAGCAAAAATTTAATACTTCTTTCCTCAATCGCCATGGCGCTTAATCTTTCAAAGTCGGCTTGTGGCTGGGATCTTTAGAGGGAGGAGGAAGTGCTGTAAAAGAAAAGAACGAAATTAGCACCTAGCAACTTGGACTTTGAAAAGCTCAAATGGAAAAGGTGGGAGTGAGCAATCTTACTTCCTACTCTCCAGATGGCGTAAAATCCTGGAGGGCGACGAACGAAGAAGAATTGATTTAAGAACCCATGGGCGCTTTCCGGAAGATCGACGATCAATCTACGGTTCCTGGCGCTTCTCACGAGTGTTATAGAGGGATGATCTTTGTTCTTTGCGAATGTGCACAAGTAACAGATTTCTTCAAACCTCGGAAGACGATCAAATGTCCCCCTGAACAGCACACAAAGTCCCATTAGGATGGCATGGCCTTTGGGATGCAGTTGGAAAGGAGAGATAGTTAATCGGAGAAGGAGTCGTTGAAGAAAGTCATTAAAAGGAGGAATGGCACCACATAGGCACATCTGATGGTTGACAGTGATAAAACCGAGAGGTGGCCTATCAACAGTATCGTTTGGCCCAGGAAGCAAAGCGTCTGCTTCAGCAATACCAAACTGAATACGTAATTGGTTGAATGCCCGCTGACTCAGGGTAGTTGGAGTTCTTTTCGGAGGATTATCCAATGGATTAGCTATCGGGAAGATCCCTTCAGCTTGCTCTATTATCTCTTCTTGAGAAGACATTCTACACAAGGAACTGGATATTCAAATATGAAGGTGCACATTTCCTAAATGTGTGAAGTGTTGTGCAAAACTAACAAAGCGACAAGCAAATATAACTGAAATTAAACTAACAGGCATTTGTCAATTATAAAGTTTCAGGGCTTATTGTTTTAAGTCCAAATACAAGTGCAGTTTTGATGCAAACAAATCAGTTTTAATTGATTAACATTGCTTTGCTTTAATGCTTCACTTGAGTTTGTTGATTCACAGCATTTCATATAATTTCTTTAAGTTGATTATCTTTTATCGACTAATCTGTCATTTGATGTGGGCGATCAGTGGCAGTATTTTCGTCCCATTTTTCTGCAAACGTTGTATTTGACAGGTTATTAGCGTTAAAGTTAATGAAATCTGTAAAGAAGTACAACAAGTTCAAGCATGCTATCTCGACAGTTCAAGTTGGGAATTTAATTCAGCAATGTCATGTTCATTCAAGTTGAAAGGAGTTCAAGGCAATGCAAAATAGGCTAAGTCCTAGGTCGTTCAATGCATACGCGACCTACGACCTATGCCGCAAGAAGTTAGGTCGCAAGTATGGTAGGTCGGTCGCCCTGTTTAAGTTTCATGTCATTCCAACAAGTTCAAGACATAGAGCTTCGGGAAAAGGCAGTGCAAATTTGGCTAAGTATTAGGTCGCTCGAGCACACACGCGACCTAGAGCTTAAGTCGTAGGAAGATAGGTCGCAAAGGGCGATGCCACGAGCAGTTAGGTCATGAAGGTTTTTAGGTCGGTTAAAGTCACTAGGTCGCTTCTGAGGCGACTCGGCAATATCAAGCTACCTCCCATCAAAACTCTTATGTCCTTCTCTCCACTCATCAACTGCCATGTGTCCATCCCCGCCAATTCTCCAGGAACATTACAAACCCTTTAACCCGAAACCTCTTCGTCTCCTCCACACCTCAAAAAACCCACAATCAACTTCAAAAAATTCCCAATTCACTCTGAAACTTCCTAAAACCCTAAAACAATGCATTTTTCAAGAATAAAACACTTGCCAACAATCGACAATGATCGAAAAGCAAAACAAGGTGTAGTCCCCTAACACGGTAGCAAGAATTGAAAGAAGTTGGTTATGGAGGAATGGTAAACGTGGCGGCCGGACGATCAAGTTTACCTAAATTTGCTAGTGAAGATGATGATCGGAGGCGCAGGGGGAGGAATTTCGCTTCAATTCTCGAGCTTGAATGCAACAGTGACGTAAAGAAATAAGCAGTAAAGTGAGAAGGAGGAAACAAGTTAATGGATTATATAGGGGGAAAATAGAAAGACGAATGGACACGCGAGTTAGCTTATCTCCTAGGTCGCTCACGACCTAGCAAAGTTAAGTCGAAGCACACGACCTATGGCGTAGGCGTATACTTCGAGGGGCAAAATGTTAACTCCTCTATTCCACGGCTCAGCGACCTAAGGAAATAACCGACCTGAAAGAATTAAAGTATGAACGACCTAACGACCTAGTGACCTAAGCTTATCAACGACCTAATGACCTAACCATCAACACAGGGCAACAGCATATCACAACAAAGAGGCTTCGCGACTTAACGGGCTAAAGGTACAAGAGATCTGCGACCTAACGGTTTATGGACTAAAGCGACCTAACAACCTATTAGCTAAACGACCTAGCGACCTAAAAGATCCAGCGACCTAGCGAGTTATCACAGAATGAAGCTGCTTGCTTATAGGCCGCTCCCAACCTTAGGTCGCCAACCATCCTCCCCTAGGTCGCTCACGACCTAAACAATACCCAAGTAACTTCTTATGCCGCTTCCTCCCTAGGTCGGTCACGACCTATGACTTGCTAGATTGTTCGAGGTGAGCAAGTGCACCCTAGTTAAGCCATAAACCGCTCCCACTAGGTCGCTCACGACCTACGACCTATCCAAGGTCGCTCGCGACCTACGACCTAATTCAGAATTCTCCTATAAATATCCCACCTACTCCAACTGAGAAGGGATCTTTTGGCTCATTTTTGGAACGTCGATACTCTGTTGAATTCTCGACTCACTCGACACTTCAAACACGAAAGACATCTCAGTGTACTTCAAGAAGAAATCTAACACATTCGACATGGATTCAAAGAGTTCTTCTACATCGGAGTTCTAGCTATTTGTCCTAGCAGTGTTGTAATCGAAGATTGTTGTAAAGTTGTAATTGATTCAGCAATAAAGAAGATTAAAGTGGACGTAGGCATAACTTGAAGCCGAACCACTATAAAACTGTTGTCTCATTACTGCTTTTTTCTGTGACTTTTCTACTTACTTCTAATTCCCGTATTGACGGGTGGTGCTTTTACTTAATCTCTACTTACATCGGGGTGTTAGCATTCAATTTTAAGCGTTAACAAGTAATTTATCACAATGAAATAAATATACCATTTTAAATATTCCTAGTCAAGATGTATTGATACTAGATATCGATGCATCCGTTGAGACTAGAGTACATAACGTTCTCCAAATGTTGGGCAGTGTAAATTACTCATGATACTGGGGGCAACAAAGGGTTACATGCTGATAGTTATTGGATAACTATGGAATGACACACTCAATAGTTTTATATTGTTTAGTATAACTAAGGTCATGCAAAGAATACAATGTTACTAATTTACACAGTTCTCTCGACTTAAGAATACTGTTGATTTTCAATGTGGAAGCTCCACTTTGATTATGGCATGACGTTCATCGAATGACTGTAGTTAGGTCGAGTGGAAGCATTGGAAGTGAAACTCTATTCAAGAGAGGATTTGTCTCTTCAGTTATATGAGGCTAGGGTCATGGTCAACTGAAGCCAACTCAAAGTCAAAGTCTTTGGTCGGAGCATTTTGATTAATAATAATTATTGTAATTGGACCAAGAACTTTATGTTTGGACTATACAATTGAATGTGGATGATATTGGAATTTTGACCATTACCAAATTCCATAAGTCCTACTGTGATATAGTTTTGACGAAGAGAATTGGTGTAAATAATTGTCACTGTTAGGTACCGCCCATAGTAAGTAAAATTGGATTCTACCAAAAGATTTGTAAGTGATAAATTCGACCAAACTGTCACACCACCTGCTAAGTGACGTGTGAATGTTAATATCTGAATAGTTCGATATTAATCGTTGACTGAATTTACACTTGAGCCGCAAAACCATAATGATGAATTCTCTGAAAAACCACATGATTTAAATTAATTTATAAAATGTTGTAAATTGATTAGATTAATTTATATTTGAGATATTAATTCTTATTCACTTGATGTTTGAAATTTTTTTGTAATTACCTTAATGCATTTATAAAAGTTATGTTTGTGCACATTGGTATACGATATCAATGTAACTTAAAGATAATGGCATGAAATGATTTATGAAAAATTTATGTCATTTGATGATATGATCAGCGGAAATTTTATGTCATTTGATGACATATGTGCAAAGAAAGAATTGGAGAGAGAGAAAAACAATCAAGGAAATTAATTAGGAAAGTATTAATTAGAGAATGAGAAAAGTTCATTCTTTCAAATAAAACATATTCTCTAATTCATTCTGTACGCACAACTCATTCTTCCTTATTCAGTCTGTTTCTTTCTCTCCTCTTAACATTTCATTGCAGACTGATATGCACGTAAATGTGCATATATTTACATCCATATTTAATCTATTTTTATTTAAATAAATGCCACAATTCGGTACTTTTACATGTTAAAACCAAATTTCAAATATGTTTCCAAGTCATCATTCATACATCAATGTGGGGGTAAAATGATAATTTTGTGCATAAATTAATTTTGAGAATGTTTATTTGCACATTTTCTTTTTAATTATAGGAATTTTGGATGGAAATTTGAAGATGTTCTCATGGGAATATGCATGCACAAGGATGTAAACATAGGAATGAAGATGAAAATAATTCAAACTCATGCATCATGAAGGACCTGACCTACCCACTTACCTTAATCTACAATTAGAAGCTAATGCACAAATTAGTAAAGGTTAAAGTTCCATGCATACTTAATGATGGATTAATTAGAGACTAATGATTACTTGATGACCACACTTCTTAAAGGGTATTTTATGAAGCCCTCTAAAATATGGATTATGGTTTTGTGCATGTATAATAGCCCTCTTATGTACATGTAATGGATCTCTTCTTTTCATTACTTAAGGAAATTAGCATGCAAGTTGTACCCTCAAAGTTATATAAAATAAAAATGGCTTCCTAAGCCTCTTGTTCTTTTACTTCTTCTTTATTCTTGTTTATTTTCTCTGTCACTTTTATTTACATGCTCTTTCATTTCATGTTAGTAGCTTAGTTTTACTTATATGCAACTAGTTTAGATTTTTTTATTAGCTCTTACTTTTTCTGCTTGCTTTAAAATGTTGAAATTTACATGTGTTGATTTGATAACACAAATGAGTAGCTAAGACTCTTCAATTTAAGGATAATGAAGCTCTCTAAAAGTATGTAAATTCAATATAATATGTGATATATGGTCTCATTTATGCTTCATGAAAGTGAATGTTGATGTAAGTTTATAAAATGGAATTTGATAACGTATGTTGTAATTACAAATGGGTTGTGCTTACTCCACGTAAACACAATTTACATCATCATTTTACTAATTGATTTTTGATTTTGAAATTAAAGTAGAATCAAAATTTAATGATCTATGTTATTAAGTATAATAGTAAATTGATCATACTTAAAATAGTTTTTACTTTGACTTCATTTTCGTGAGAATTGATAAGTGGCTTTGGTTGTTATATTACAGTTTGATGGTTTAAGTCATATTAATTAATAACATAAATAAACCATACTTATAATAAATACATCATTAATTCCATTTAAATCAAAAAAGAGATCATAGATTATTTTTGTGTTGATTTACAAAAATATGAGAGTGGATTTGCCTCTAAATTGTTTTCTAATCTCATATTTTCATTCTCTTGTTCTAGCTAGTTTTTACAATTTTTAGCTTACACAACTTCAAATTTTAGTTTAATCTAATTGAATAGAAAATTTTAAAATCTATATCAGTCCATGCGGATCAACCCTATTCGCCACGTACTAACATTGCATGCCATGCTCTTGCGATTAATTTAATTTAAATTTATCGGCTATTTTCTAATTCATTGGAAAATTAATCGTTAAACACAGACAAAAAATTTCAAAAATCTTTTAACTCCATATAAAAATATCAAATAAAATAAAACAAAAGCGGTTCATCCATCTCTTATATGGATAGGATGGGGATCTTGAAGATCCGAGGAGATATCATCATTCAAGGTGTGATTTTCAGGAAACATCCTAAGGGGAGTCAATTTTCAAGATGTGCTTCAAGGCTTTAGATAATAACAATGTTTTTCTTTAACATATAATGATATTTAATGTAATGTTTGTTGAAAGAGAAATCTAATAATCATCATTTGTATATACAAATCACTGCCTCGTTTAATTTGAAAATTGTTTATATAGCTTGAATTGTTTGTTGAATGAACCGATTGGTGTTTTATTTGAATAAATCAAAACTAATATTTGTATATGTTCAAATACAATGTTTTTTTGGACTATTTCTAAACATTCACTATGAAGTCTAATTTTTAGATCAGAAATTTTGATATTCAATTTATCATTTGGGTTCTTATTTTGTTAAATTATAATTAAAACATGTATATATTTTAATATAATATTTTTTTATAGATCTATATTATAAAGATTCAATTCAACGTATAATCTTTAAACCTAAAACTTTGTATGTCTATATTGTTTTGGTTGGATTTTACTTTAAAAAATTAAGCTAAAATTTGTGTATGAGCATTCCTGCATTTTATTGAAGATTCAAGTTTTAAATCATATAAAACAAAATGTAATTTTAGATTTAAAGGTTTAGATAAACGTATTTTGTGTTTGTATTGTTTTAGAAATAAAAAGGGGAAACGTTTTGGTAACAAATCTAAGTTTTAATTTGATTACTATAAGTCTCTAATTTGTATTGATTAGACAAATTTTATTGAATCTTACACACACGTGAATAATGGTTTGACAATTAATCTACTTTTAAATTGATTGCCATAAATCTCTCATTTTTATTCATTAGAAAGACCTAATTTAATCTTAAATATACATAACTAATTTTATATGTATGTTTGTATACATAAAATTTATTACATGTATTCATATTTTCAAAGTATGACTAGATTTCTTTCCAAAAAGGAGGAAATAATATTTAAAAGAGGCAATAACATATGCATATATTTATATTTGACTGTTTATATCCTTATATTATGATGCCTATTCATTGTAATTTATACGTTGTATTAATTAAGTTTGCGAAATGGGAAATTGAATCAATTCTTATATTATGATGCCTATTAGTTAACATTTATATGTTGCATTAATTAAGTTTACGAAACAGGAAATTGAATCAACCATTCTTGTTAACCTTTATTTGTTTCCCATTATTCCTTTATGTGACTAACTATCCATTTAATTTTGTTTATACGTCTACACCTTGTCATCAATTGAAACAGAATTTACATACATACATACATACATATATATATATATGTTTATACTTAAATTCATGCCATATACATGTTGCTAATTAATGACATTCATATAATCAATCAATTTAATTGAAGAGAAAGAAATAAAAGGTTTCTCTCTCCATCTGAATAAATTTATACTCCGTCATTAATTGATTAACTTAAGCAGAAGGAAATGAAAATTTTCCTTCAACAAATAAATTTATGCCCCGTCATTAATTGAATAAGTTAAGAAAAAGGAAATGAAAAGTTTCCTTCTCTAAATAAATTGAATATGTAACCTTCACACATAGATATATTTATATAAAAGTATACGTATTATGCTCTTATTTATATTCACACTAAATTAAACGTTATTAATGAAATTTAATAAAATGTTGATTTTATTTAAAAGAAACTTAGAAAAGTTTTAAGTATGTTTAGATTTCATAATCTCATTAAAGATTCAAAATGACTAAAAAAAATTAAATTCACATATTTCTTCCACTCAGGCCAGTTCACTTCCAACAAGAGTAAGCTTTTGGTCCCGTCTAAGATGGTCTGGCTAAAGAATTGCAAGCCCTCAGTCCCGCTTACATGGCTTGACCGAAGCACCTCTTAGAGAGATAGGACGGAGTAAGTCATTGGTCCCACATAAGATGTTCTAGCCGAAGCACCGACCAGCCTTCTTTTCTACCTATATGACCTAACCAGAGTGCCTCTTAGAGGGAGGACTGGTAGGACTTTAGTTCAGCTTAAGATGGCAAACCAAATGCGTCGACCAAAATCATTACCTTTAAGGTAATAATGGGCTCGGTCAAAGCTTAAATCATTACCTATAAGGTGATAAAGGGCGAAAGAGATCAATCAAAGCCTAAATCATCACCTATAAGGTGATAAGGGGCGAAAGAGATCAATCAAAGCCTAAATCACACCTATAAGGTGATAAGGGGCGAAAGATACCAATCAAAGCCTAAATCATTACTTAAAAGGTAATAAGGGGCAAAGAAAATCATTCAAAAAAGTATGACTTCGTCCTAAAGAATGGAGTAGAGCAATCTATTAAAAAGAAGTTATTAAGCACAATCAATCTGACACTACGCTAAGAATAGAAAAACCTTCAAAGAAAGGAACAAGAACTCTCTATTACTCAGAACTAAGTATCTCAACGTCTAGTGTGGACATCTGAGGAATTGTTAATCTCTTAGTCAGAAAAGTACTAGTAAATAACGAGAATCTCCATTATCGCTCAAATTTACAGTCTCCTATTAGTTGAGACATAAAATTACCAGAAGGGGTTCTAGTCTTCTATTCAAATGAAATTATGGTATTATTACCAGATGGATTTTCTGTCTTCTATTCAAATGAAATTATGGTATTATTGCCAGATGGATTTCTAGTCTTCTATGTAAATAAAATTATGGTATTATTACCAGATGGATTCCTGGACTTCTATTCAAAATGGAATTATGGCATTATTACTAGATTAAATTTTGGTCTTGTATTCAAATGCAATTTTATGGATTTCTAGGCTTCTTATTAAGAGAGAGCTTATGGATTTCTTGCCAGATGGATTTATGGATTTCAAACCAAATGGGTTTCTCCTCTTCTTAACAATTGAATTTCTGTACATAGGATTCTTTTTAGATGAATTCTAGTTTCCATATGAAGTGAATTTATGGATTTCTTACCAGATGGATTTTTGGTCCTCTTACTAATTGAATTTATGGTCTTCTTAACGAAGAAATTTCTGGTCTACTAAATTAAACTAGGCTTCATAGGGAAATACAAAAGCTCCTTTATACGAAGAAGACAAATTAACCCATTTCTTTACCAAATCACAAAGGGTTTGTCTAAAATTCAATTTAAAGAAAATAATGAAAGTTATCATCATTTGCTTTATGTTTTTTTACGAAAAGAAGATTGAAGAGAGAATCTTACAGAAAGTTGAAAAGGTGAGGAGATACTTGGTTTTACGTTAAAGTGTAAAAAGCTTCTTTTATACAAGTAAGGGGCCAAATGTTATGCACGTATTTTCTAACTGTCAAATGTACTTGAAGAATCAAGGGAAAAGAAAGCAAGAGAAGACATAGAAGCAGAGGGTATCGAGCATCTAGCAAGGAAATAGTTCTTGGGCCCCTATTTAGGATTTAAATTTAAATAGAGAATAACTAAAGATATCGAAGTACAAAGGATGGTCAAACCTCTACAAATAAAGAAGAAGGTGTCAAACTTCTTCAACCATAAAAGTTATTAAGCAAAGAAGATATCGAGCCTCTACAACTATAACGATTGTCAAGTGTCTAAAGAAAAGAGTGGTTAAAACCTCTAGGATAGTTGTGATGTCGAACATTAAACAAGAAGGCAAAGAGATACCAAGCCCTCTAAGGGGTATCGAACTAATATAATAGAAAGTATCATCAAATAGCCATAAGTAGGAGGAGATATCGGGTATAAACAAGGGTATCGAACGCCTAATAGTTAGTATCGAGTTTCTAAAAAAGCAAAAAGATGTCGAACCACTATAAGGCAAGGTGATGCAAAGTAAAACAATAAAGTAAAGATGTCACACCGCTAAGGGACATTGATCATCTAATCATAAGGGAAGGATGTCGAGTCTTTATCAAAAATGTGTCTTAGATACCGAGCCTAGTAGTTGTAAAGCATCTTTAATCAATAAATGATGCCAAACTTCTACAAGAGTGATGAGCTTCAATACTAGCAAAAAAATCTGATTTTTCACAAGTAACAATGGATGTGGAACGATAAAGAATGTCGAGTATCACCAGTTGCACATATTGTCTTCATGAAAGTTATTAAGAAATTACTATAGTATAGGGTATCGAATATCAACTGTTATGTGAGTTATCGAGTCTGTAGACATGATGTTGAACCACTACAAAAGCGCTACCGAAGTGTAATCAAGATAGAGTAAGTGGAACCCTCCGATTCGAACTCAGGACACATGTCAACCATCCTGCGTTGTTGACAAGGCTATAAATAAGCACCCATCATCACCAGGAAAGGGGCAAACTCTTCTTTCCTCATTTATTATATTTTCAAAGTTCACTAGTAAAAGGCTAATATTCCAACAGCCGTTGGAAGCCGTTGGAAATTCATGAATATCTGCTCAGTCCGAAGCCTTTCTTCCTTATTTGGCTGCACAATTTTCTTCCTCCATTAACCCCCAATTCTCTCCTCTAAGCTTCCGATCACCGATTTCGAGCTTTCGGATCCTCCTAAGCTACGTAATCAATGTTTATTGCTCTCTAGCTCAGGCATTTTCTCTTATTTTCGCCAAATAAAAATCTAATTTTTACCCAAAATCTATATTTTCATAAGTTGATAAAATAGGGCTAATAAGTGATTGCAATTGTTTTCAATAGCGCAATAATGGTTTTTAGCATCCCATGGAATACATATTTCATATGTTATCATGAAATTGTAAAGAGTATGTATAATTTATGATTGTGTGTGTATATGTATACCATTGTGTATGCGTTGTTTCTATTATTGTATTATATTAATTGGAATAGGACATGAGTCGTATAACATCTTGACTTGTGCAACAATAATGAATGCACGTGTCTAAAAGAAATTTGACTGTATTGGAAAATGAAAACAATATTAAGCAGCCTTATTCGATGAAATATGCGGAACAAATATGGTAAATTAATAATTTTTTGAAATATAAAAAATTAGTGAATATATATTCTTTTTTATAAAATATTTTTTTACGCCTCTTAGAGGGTTTTTGGCTCCGTCCGACGGATGCTGTACATGATTGTTATATAAATAGTCGTTTTTATCATAAACGACCATTTATATTCATCTGATACAATACTTGTTGGATTTTTCCCTGTATTGGACAAATTATAAACACAGTATACAATTACATTTCACACATTATTTCATTTCAAATGGTTCAAAAAAATTCTCCTTCACATTTCTTTTTTGTTTCTTGCATACATGCATTTGTGTACAATGAAGGAAACAAAAGGGAAGTGCTGCCAAATTGTTCAATCATTTAAAATGGAATATTGTACGAAATGTAAGGGTTTATTGTGTTTGTAATGGAAGGTAGGATGACTGACAAAAAAAATATAACCATAATCCAACATTTCTATATTGTATTCTTAAGTGGGGTAAAATTGACACATATAAGTTTTTGTATCGATACATTGAAAAATGAAATATGAATTTATAGTATGACCAATATTTATTTTTGAATTTGTGACATATTTTTCAAATAGAAAAAATGATCGATCATTTTGTTGATCGAAGGAGATGGATATATCAAAGAAGGGGGTTAAGAGGCTCAATAAAAGAAGATTTTTATAATGGTATAGATGTATTTGTTGAATTTTCTTTAAATAATAATGGAAACTATGCAGAAATTCATTGTTCATGTAGTAGGTGTAGACATTTGAAGTATTTGTTACCCGTTTTTGTGAAAGTCAATTTGTAAAAACAGTTTCGTGCCGGAGTATTATGTTTAGGATCGTCATGGAGAAGTTGTAGCAAATACTTTTGCAGAGCTCGAATTAGACACTGCTGGTAATGAAATTGTTATGATGAACCGTATAGAAAATATGGTTGAAGATGTAGTACGATTAATGCTCCCTATGATTGAAGTTGATGACGACGATGAAAATGTTAAAGAATCAAATATAGAAACAAAATTTTTTATGATTTACTGGATGCTGCTAAGAAACCTCCTTGGAATGGTTGTAAAAGTAGCACACAGCTATCAGTAACCGTAGAATACATTACGAAGAAGTCAAAATACAACATCACTAAAGCAGGATTTATAGCCGTCGTACAAGCTGCAAAAAGACATATGCCGTCCGATAATTTAATGTGCGAAAATCACTATGAGGTTAAAAAACTTATTTCGACTATTGATTTTCCTTATAAGAAAATACATGTTTAAATGGCTGCATGTTCTTTTGGAAAGAAGATATAAATCTTAGGAATTGTAAAATATGTAATCAGGAAGGCTACAAACCAAGAAAAAAGAAGGGAAATGAAGTTCCACACAAGCGTATGCATTACTTACTCATCACTCCTATGCGTCAAAGATTATATGTATCTTATGTAACTACATCTCATATGAGATGGCGTAGTATGAGAATGAAGGAAACATTGACACATCCTGCCGATGGAGAAGAATGGAAGCATTTCGAAAAAACTTATCTCAATTTTGTAGTGGAGAGTTGTAACGTTACTTGGATTATGTAAGGATGGTTTTTCACCATTTTCTCAATTTGGTGCTAAATATTCATTTTGGTCCACTATCATCACACCTTATAATTACCTCCGTGGATGTGTATGAAAATGCAATATATGTTTCTTACTGTTATCGTTCCTGACCCCGATGATCTGAAACAAGGAATCGATGTTTATTTACAACTGTTGATTAAGGAATTAAAAACATTTTGGAACGAAGGAGTAGAAACATACGACGTTTCAAAGAAAAAAATTCGTATGTTTGCTTCTTTATTGTGGACTATAAGTGATTTTCCTGCCTATGCAATGCTTTCAGGATGGAGTACATTCGGTTGTCTAGCATGTCCATATTGCATGGAAGAAAAATGGGCATTTTTTTTACCGAATGGTAGGAAAATTTCATGGTTTGACTGTCATCGATGTTTTCTCCATATCAATCATCCCTTCAGAGGAGACCAACGATATGGTCAAGCGAAGACATATACGAACTTGTAAGGAACTATCCAAAGATATATGAAACTACAATGCAAACAGAAATTGAGGGCAAATCGACTATTCATAATTGGTGCAAACAGAGTATATTATGAGAGTTGTCTTGTTGGAAACACCTTCTGCTTCGTTATAATATTGATGTTATGTATAATGAAAAAATTGTCTTTGATAATGTTTTTAACACAATTTTGAACGTCAAGGGGAAGACTAAGGACGATTTCAAATCAAGATGCGATATACAAAAATTATGAATACGTCCTGAGCTTCATATGAAACCAAATGACAGTAAAAAAACCCAAAGCATGTTATGAGTTAGATGATAATCAAGTTAAAATTGTGTTAAAATGGGTGGAAGGATTAAGATTTTCTGATGGGATTTTATCAAATTTTTATAAATGTGTTAACTTTAAAAATGGTAGATTGAGCAAAGTGAAAAGCCATGACTGTCACATAATGATGGAAAATTTCTTACCCGTTCTATTCAAAGAACTATTGCCATTAAAAGTTTGAAGGTAATAACGGAGCTTAGTCTGCTTTACAAAGAGCTTTGTTTGGCTACTTTAAAATTACAACGTTTACGTAAACTTGAAATAGATATTCCTATATTGCTATGCAAATTGAAGAAAATATTTCTGTCTGGTTTTTTAATATAATGGAACATTTACCTATTCATCTCCCATTTGAAGCACGACTTCGAGGTCCTGTGCAATATGTATGGATGTATCCATTTTGAGAGGTATATTATATGTTACCTTTTAGTTTAATTACATTCGAAAGTTAAAGTTAATGTAAATTAATTTTACATTGATACTTGAATCATCTGAAGAAAAAAGTGAGGCAAAAAGAACGATTTGAAGGTTCGATATGTAAATCTTACATCGAAGAATAAGCTTCATTATTTTTCTCTCACTATTTTAGTGACCATGTGAATAAATCATTTGAAAGTTTTCACCCTAATGACGAATAAGAGTCCTCTCAAACAATGTTATCTATTTTTAGACAACATGATCGATCTTTTGAGAAATGTGTAGAATTATGGCTAGATGATAGAGTTCTTCGTGTAGCACACGCTTATATTCTTCTCGAATGTGCTGAGGTTGCACCATTTGTTAGGTAATCTGAAATAATAATTTATGATTTATTCATTTCCATAATTCATTCGCGTGTAGAATTTAATACAATATTTTATTCATATATGCAGTATTTATAAAAGTGAACATCTGCACGGAGATCCCAGTAAAGAATTTTTTGATTAGTTTTCAAAATATGTTTATGTACGGAGAAATTGTGTGGTTAACGAATGTTTGAAACATCTTACGTTGGGACCAAAAAAAAATGTCAAGGCATAACCAATATATTTCGTCAATGGATATAAATTTAACACCAAAGAATACGATGTAGAAACATTAAATAATAATATAGGCGTATTTTTTAAAAGTAGCGATGATCCAGAAAATCATATAAATGATTTTCATGGCGTTTTAACACAAATTTTGCAACTGACATATTTCTCACGACCTGCGGTGTAGGTGTTTCTATTTAGATGCAATTGGTTTAGCAATGTTTCAGGTTCTGGAATTAATATGCATAAGGATCATAACCTTATTGAAATAAAGCACAAATCGCATTATCATAAGTAGGTCTTTTTGTACAAACCAAACAAGCACTATAAGTTTATTATGCTCCTTATCTGTCTCTAAAAGGAGATAAAGCAGATTGATCAGCAGTTTTAAATCAAAGGCAAGATTTACATTTGATGGGAAGAATATTCCAGACAAACAAGCTTATCAGGCATCTTGAGCAAAGAAACGAAATAATAATTGCAGACGATCATACTGATTTTGGTCCTCTAAACGATGAATCAAACATTTTTGTAGAAGCATTCGAGTGTAGGGAGGAAAATAACGTGGAATATGAGACCGAATCTAAATCAGAAGATGATGAGGATTGATGTAAATGATGAGATTTATTTTTGTAGTTATGTAATTATGCAATTGATGTAATTGATGAGACTATGCAGTTGATGTAATTATGCAATTGATGTAGTTATGCAATTGATGTAATTATGTTGAATTCTTGGTGTATTACGAAATTTATGAGATTTATTTTGCTAGTTATATAATTTATGTTATTTATGAAACTGAATCTACTTATCGTCATTTACATCTTTTATGGAATTACCATTTATGAAACCGAATTTGCTAGTTGATGAAGTATTAAATACTGCTCTTGATTTTTGAAACCTAACTGACTATTGACTACTGATTATTTTTCTGCTGTTGTAGGTCGCGTCTTCCAATCTTGCAATGATGATTTATTTTTCATATTTTCTCGAGATAAAAGGCTTTATAGTATGTGTTCTAAATGTACCGAATCAGCATATCATCGTTTACATCTTTTATATCATTTATTTAGCAATTTATGTTAGAAATACAATGTATTCTGCTTATCTTTGGAATATGAGACCCAATCTGAATCAGGTATACTTTGCATTTTATGTACTTTATATCATTTATGTCATTCAACTATAAAATATATTTCATTATCATGTTATTGTTCTCTTTTAAAATGATGTGTTTATGACAGGTATCATGTCGTCCAGAAGGAGTTCTTCCTATTCTTCAGGAGGCGATGGCAGCGATCCATCGCAACCGCCACAGCGACCTGTTGTGACTCAAGCACATAGAGTCGAGAGGTAAGTATTAAAAAAAATTCAGCATCTTAAATATTTTGTGTACGATATACTAATCTGCATCATATTTAACACAGGGAGTTTGAACTACAGCCATCAGTTGTAGTTTTATCAGTATCGAGGGAGGCGTACAAGAGTAGGATGTCGGCTTGTTGACCGAAGTTGGATAACATCCCTCCCTGCATTTTCGAGTGTATTTGGCAGGATTTCATTGTAAGTATAGTATTTTGTTTTCCATTCTTTTTTTTGTCGCTCATCTATTGTTCACCTTTTATTGTTTAACTTTTGATTGCTTGTTTATCATGAAACACATGCCACCGTGGACGTACAGTCAGATGACCTACATCTAATATGACATTACTGGATGTAGGAAAATGAGAAAGAACTATAGGGATTCCATGTTGACAGTAAAGTATAAAGGGCAGAAGTCAAACTAGATGGGAACGGGTATATAGGAAGGGTAGCTGAGACATTGGGATAGTGACGAGGCGATGGTAAGTGCACTAAGCTTTTATTAATTATTTAATTGATACATAAATATCAAAAAATATTTGGTAAGTAAATAATGTATTAAATTTAAATGTACAAGCAGAGTCGAAAAGAAACTCTGTAGACAGGAACAAAAATCCCATCACTCATCGAGGAGGGTCAAAGTCGTTCCAGCAATATCACCAGGAGTTGGTAAATTTATTAAATGTGAATTGTAAATAGTTATTGTGCTATATAGTTTTGAATATACAATAACAGTGCATAATAATCAATTTCAAGAAGCTGAGGCGCAGGGTCATGTGTCGTATATGGATGTGTTTACCCGTACGCATGTCATTGAGCATGTAAATCCGGACGGGACAGTTTCATATACATGGCACAATGATAAATCGAGAAAGAGCCATGTAAGCATATTTTAGTAAATGTACAATTAGTAATTATTTTAATTGTTAAATTATAAGGGATTAGGATATCATGATATTAATTTTAACTGCATTTTTATTTGTCATGCATGCAAGATTTATGGAACAACGCAAGAAATTTCTGAAGGATGCTGGTCGAGAGCAGCTCACGACGGATGAGGAGGACATTATTTTTGAGTCTGTCATAGATCCACCATCATGCAACAGGCGCTACGGCTTTGGCAATCAAGTGGTAATGAATAATATATTAAGATATAATAATTTAATAATCTTTTAGTTTTAAGAACTTTATGTTGCTTTAGTTGCAGTAATTAGTTTATAGATAGAATAATTAACATATTATTTTGTAACTTTGATAGTAAGATTATAGACTAAATTAAATAAGTGTTGCAGGCCAGTAGATAGAGGCGAGTCAGCCAACCGACCAAAGCTGATATCGATCTAGCAGAGATCGAAGAGTTGAGAGCTAAGGTGGCGCAACTGGAAGATCAGAACCGTCACCATACCATCGAGATGACACAGCTGCTGGATCAGCGTATTGCTGAGTACATGCAGCAATATGGTGGTCCATTTCCATCTTCTGCTGGTTCGAAAGGTTCTGGAGCTGATTGACCAGAATGATAAGTATATATTTTTTATTTTGTGTCAGTGTTTTGTAAGTTTGGATGATACATTGAACTGGTGGAGTTGGATTCGAACTGTTGTGTATATTGTTTGATGATACATTTGGTGGTAGTGATTCTGACATTTGAGAGTTGATTGTGAGGAGTTGGTGAAGGATTGATGCATATGAAAATCATGGTAGTAAAGTTTGGTTTGATTTTATATGAGTTAGTTCTGATTTATTTCATTATGATATTTAATTATCTTTCTGTGGTTTGATTTCATATTGAATATCTGAGTTGGATATATTGAGTTGGGTGAAATATATAGTATTTATGAATTGTGCGGATGGAATGCCAAATCGTAGCAGAAATGCAGAAAAAATCTCCAAGTTTTCTTATGGCTCCCGACGGCCTGCAGGCCAAAAAATACCGACCGATTGCGACGGCTACAGACGGCATATTTTCGACGGCTCATGAAGGCTTTCGGCACAAAGCGTGATCGTTCACGTGTCTTCCGACGGCCGTCGAAAGCCGTTGGACTGTCGTCAAAAATTATCAGAAAATCTGTCGACGCACGCTGTCGAGATATCTGTTCACCGACGGATTATTTTGCAGCGGCTTTTTCCGACGACTTTCGACGGCCGCCGACGATCTAGAGCCGTCGAAAAATACTCCGTTTCTTGTAACCCTAAATCAAATTGGGGATTTTAGAGCCGATTGTACATCTTGGATTTTTTGCACATAAGGACTTGGCAATGAACTTTGCATAGCACATTGCAATTGAATAATCATATTTGATAAATAATTGAACTTATGACATGCATATGACTTCTTGTACTTTACTCGGACTATGGATGTGCATATTTTGTTCTTTTGGACTTAGATTTGAATTTGGAATTGCATGTTGATAAGTTTAACAAGGCCAAAGTCCTTGCCTAAATTAACGTTTACCTTGTACTATAACTATTATGCCCATTGGCGTATGGACAAAAGATTGTGATATAAGTGAATTGTCTATTTCGCCCATTAAACAATGGATCATTGCACATTTAAGCGACTTATCTATTTTACTCTTGAACATATGACTCGAATTTTCTAACAATTTCATGAATATAAGCTTATTGGCAATATTGGTCCATTTAAAATAATATTATCTTATGCAAGATCTCGGACGTTGAACCAATTTTTGGTTTAATCTATGTGTATGTGTGTATGCATGCATGCATATATAAATCCAGCTCCATTTCGTAGCCCCGATAACAGCCACAAGTTTCCACTTAAATATTTGTTCTTTCTTTCTTCTATCATATGGATCAAATATTTGAATATTAACTTATGACTGATATCAGAGGATAATAAATAGTGCTAAGTAGATAGGACTATTCATCCCAAATCTCATGTGTGTGTAAAAATATTCAATAGCATCCTAAATGCCTTCTAATTTCTAATACAAGTTCCGATTTAAATAATAGTTCATTCTCTCTCTTAAAACCATCATTATTGTTTAAATCGGAAATTATGGTGGAAATCAAAAGACACTTTGGATCTTCACTGTTTGACGTGCTATTGAACGCTCTACCTACATACATACATACATACATACATATAGCATTACTTTCCACGTAGATATGTTTTTAAAAGACGGAATTAGGCACAAGAACAAACTTTGAAAAAAAATTAGGCTGAAGGACATGAAATTTCATTTTTGGACTGAAGGATAAACTTTGAAAGAAAATTAGGCTGAAAGACAATGCTAAATACAACTAGCATTTTGTACATTATAAACACTATACAAAATGCTAATTATAACTAGCATTACATCCAGTTTTACATTATACAAAATGCAAGTTGTATTTAGCATTGTCTTTCAGCCTAATTTTCTTTCAAAGTTTGTCCTTCAGTCTAAAAATGAAACTTGTTGTCCTTCAGCCTAAATTTTTATGAAAATTTGTCCTTGTGCCTATTTTCCACTTTTTAAAATAATTAAAATATAAATATTATTTTCAAGAATATTATCGTACGAGACTCACGTATTGATTTACAAATAAATTGATCGCTAATTTATGAATAAGTCGATCTTGTAGTTCCGTGATAGGCTGTACTCATTCACAGCCCAGACCATTCTCGCACCACGTGGCAGTACATTATTAGTCAACCAACATAAAAATAAACTTAAAACCAACGATATTATCGAGCACTCCAATTGTACAACCATTCAACCCCAACAAAGTCAACACACCCAAACGTTTATTTGTCCCTTGCATGCACATGTCACTGCCGGCCAAAGTCGGCCTCCTCCACCAAATGACCAAATTACCCTTCACCTCTCCTCTATCCAATCTCCCATTCCCTTATAATCCAAGTCTCCTCTTAAATCAAATCAACAACGTCTGATCACCCATGGGCTCTTCCCTTAGCCACTGCTGCATCGAAGAAAAGGTCGATCATGGGTACGTCGTACATATACACTTATAAACCAATTCATATATATCGTTTTTATAATCTAAACAATGTACATGTACGTATTTACGCAGATACGGAGGGCTAGGAGGAGAAGGCCAGGCAACATGGAGAATGTTCACGTACAAAGAGCTGTATTCGGCCACCGGCGGGTTCAGCGAGGACAACAAGTTAGGAGAAGGCGGGTTCGGAAGCGTTTACTGGGGCAAAACGAGCGATGGACTTCAGATAGCCGTGAAGAAGCTGAAAGCCATGAACTCGAAGGCCGAGATGGAGTTCGCTGTTGAAGTCGAAGTGCTCGGTCGAGTTCGGCACAAGAACCTCCTCGGCCTACGGGGATACTGCGCCGGAGCAGATCAGAGGCTCATTGTCTATGACTACATGCCGAACTTGAGTTTACTGTCCCACCTTCATGGTCAGTTCGCGAGCGAGAATCGTCTGGATTGGAAAAGGCGGATGAATATCATTCTCGGCTCTGCCGCCGGATTGCTGTAAGATGACGTTCTTTTTCTTCTTCTTGCTAAATTGGTACTTGCCCTTAAGCATTGTACTTGTTTGTTATCGTCTTTTGTCGCCAAATCTAATAGAAGAGAAGCCAAGCAACAAGAAAATTTGAGACGTAGATCAACTTAAATCGAAACACTCTAAATCCCGTGTCTTCTTATGCTGTGTTTGTTTTTAGTCAGAAGTTTTAAATTCAATTTTTGATTTATAAATTAGAACCTTTTTTGTTTTTTTTGTGTGTTCTAAATAAAAACGTCTATACTGACAAATTTTTTTTTTTTTTCTCCAAAAAATTGTTTATTTTTTGTTATGGACGGTGAATGATGTCTTATATTCCGAATGTCGAATGCAAACAAATTAGTAAGTGGTTATTTACAATTCGGTCATCCACATTCAAACTTCAGTGCTGAACGATCAGAATTCAGATTTAAAAAAAGTGGAGCATGCACATGTTTCAAATAGTATATATATGTTTTTTGTGTTTTGACCAGATGAGCTGATAGTTTATGTATGTATAGGTACTTGCACCACGAGGCAAAACCCCATATAATACACCGAGACATAAAGGCGAGCAACGTTCTACTGGACTCCAATTTCGAGCCCTTGGTGGCGGATTTCGGGTTTGCGAAGCTGATACCGGATGGCGTGAGCCACTGCACCACGCGAGTGAAAGGCACGTTAGGGTATTTAGCGCCCGAATACGCAATGTGGGGCAAGGTTTCGGAAAGCTGCGACGTGTACAGTTTTGGGATTTTACTGTTAGAGCTTGTGACGGGTAGGAAGCCGATAGAGAAGCTGCCAGGAGGGGTCAAGAGGACGATTACGGAATGGGCGGAACCGTTGATCGTGAAGGATAGAGTTAAAGATCTGGTCGATCCGAGGATCAGGAACGGGTTCGACGAAGGGCAGGTGAGGAGGGTGCTCGGTACGGCTGCGCTTTGCGTGCAGGGAGAGCCGGAAAGGAGACCGACTATGAAGGAGGTGGTGGGGCTTTTGATGGGGAACGAGGCGAAAAAGGAAGTGAGGATATCGAGCATTAGGTATGAGGATGATTTGATGACTAAGGATCAAAATACAGATGATGATGATTCCGATAATGAAGGTAGGAGGAACAATGGAAGCGCGAGCGATGTTTATGGAGTGTTTAGTCAGATGGAGGTGCAAACGATGAGGGATCCTTATGCTGATAGAAGAAAGGCCATGTATGGGTGATGCCGGTAAACCCTTGTATTAATATGATGATTGTATTATTGTTTGAGTGGGAAAATGTTGTTTGATTGTATTCATATGATGTATGTATTCTTGGTTTAGAAAATTGTTATTCATCATCAATATAACTGAAAACTGCTACATAAGACAGCAATATTATCAAGCATTATTTTTCAAACCTGGTAACGATAATTTACCAGTCTTTACCAGTTCTACCTTACTAATGACACATCAATGGCTCAAGGGCTCAGCTACATACCAGCACTCTGCTTCCTTTCAGGACAGCCAATTTCAATAGTAAAAAGTTTATAATTTATAGACTAAACACGAATATATCTTCAGGAAAAATGGATGAATAATAATAAGGATTACAGCTCGAGGAAGACGAACTCTTGAATAGCAGGAACTTCTCCGATCTTTTGCAGTGTTTCTTTACTGGGTTCTTCGTCGACGCCAATAGCCATGATGGCTTCTCCCTTGGCTGCAATTCTACCAACGCTCATGAAATTGACATTGACATTGGCTTGCCCGAGAATGTTCCCGACTTTTCCTATCATACCGGGTTGGTCGACCTGGCGGCAAAGTATTAAATTGCCCTCGAGGCTGACATCGACACTGAAGGAGCCTACACGAGTGAGGTGGGGTATTCCTTCTTTTACTCTCCCTTCGACCACAATCTGTCCATTATTCGTCAAGGCACTAGCGAATTTTGAATTGACATTTGACAGGTGGACCTGATCATTGAATGGAATTGATGATTGTGATATTCATATGTTAATCATTTTCGTGGAGCACATGCTAAACCAACTAAAATAAAGGTCTAATTAATTTCAACTTTAAGCTTTAAGTTCCATACAGGTACATAAAGTTAGAAAAAAGTTGATAGCTATGCATGTCACAATGTTAATTAATATGATCATGTTCTGATTCTGATAGGCAAATTTAGCTGTGAAATACTAGCGGACAAATTTTCATTTTTGATCAAATAAAAAAAACATATTTCAAGTTTAGACCCATTCGAAACTTATTATGCAAATAAGCATTTTTTTACGTATACATGATTTTTGTACATGCGTATTCTGAAAATACGCAAAAACAAATTTGCTCTTGCTCGTTTTCAGAACGTGTAAGTGTAAAATGGCTGAATACTGAAACTATATTTTCATAACAAGTTTAGACCACCAAACGTTGATTTATTGGACATATTGATATATTGGACAATAAACCAAAATAATAGTGTTGATGTTTTCAGATATACCTGGATTGAGTCAAGAGGAACTTCGGATGAACCATCATGAGAGATACGCTCCTCGCTAATGCGAAGTCCTCTTTGTTTTGCGGTGTAGTCGGCATTAACCAGGTTGACAAATACACTAGATACTGGCTCTATTATACCTTTGGTGATCATAGCTCTTAAAATTCTTGTGTCCAAGTCATCTGGATCTCTAGCGGAGGTGTACACCACTTTGACTCCTTTGATACCGCTTCCACCTGCTACTAGCTGTACAGCCAGCCTACCAAGCTTCTCCGCTAGGACTACATAAGGGGCTAGTTCGGACAGGACCTAGTAAAATAGTTAAGAATATAAAAGACAACAGTTACATACATGAAAAAAACTGATAATTTGTAGTAAGGCTTGGGCGGAGGCTGTAAGTTGGTTTACTAATCAGTTATGTAAAACGGGTGTTAAATATCTGTGCATTAGAAGCTGCCATTTTTGCTCAAGTTATACTTCGTTATTAACAGAAACCGCTGTAACGAGAGGAGAAGGAGAAGAGAAGCTCATCACAGATAATTCACGGATACCTCATGTAACAAGTTCTAAGACAATTTTCCATCAGGCGAAAGTAATAAAATTAAATTTACTTCATAATCCAGATTTCTTTTTATATAATTAAAGTTGTAAAATATTGATGTTTATGATAATTAACATAGACTCGGAAGCTCAGACCTGAATATGATTAGTTAATTCGCCATGGACACAAAATTGGACATTCTTTTACTGGGTTAGAAAAGGAACAAACGTTGAAGAACGATAAATATAGTTCAACATAGTGTGTGAAAGAAAACTCATTTTAAGTTATTACCTCAGCAGGAACCATGGGAGCATTTACTGCAGTTGCAGCAAGTTCACCCTTTAAAGCCCCAACAACGGCCTCTGCTATTTCAATCGCTACTCCTTCCTGCATATTTTTTTTTTAAATCATTATAAATATTAATTATGAAAGCAGTGACAGGAAATAATATCAATGGTATTTAGTGAAATCAAACCTGAGCTTCCACAGTGCTAGCTCCAAGATGGGGAGTAACGGTAACATTCTTGTGCTGCACCAATTTGCTGTCTTTTGCTGGTGGCTCCTTAGTAAATACATCAAGTGCAGCCTGATTACCATGTTACTCTTTGTGAATAAATTGATCAGGATATTCAGAATTAGAAAGCTAAGTAAAATTTTGAAGCTACATCAAATTTTGTAGAGAAGATATTGTTGGAAATGCGTTTAATTTTTAAATGAATTATTAAAAAAATGAACAAGTGTAAATGACTCCTATATGAATAGTTCCACATTGTACGACTACAGAAAAGAATCTAAAAAGTTGAAGAAAAAATTAGTCGTAAAGACAAATTTTTAGTCTAAACTACAGAATGATTGTTATAACTATCATTTTCCGTTTACACTAAAAGTGTGCTTCAAACTAAATAAACAAACTTGTTTTTCTTGAAACTAAATTTTTTTGCAACTTTTTCCTTGTATTCACAATGTGGATTAAATATTCCAAATTTTTGTGAAAGTTTGAATTGTGTAGCTCAAAACAAAAGTACGGTATCACAAAGTAGGGGGTGTTACAAAATCTTCCGCATCTTTACGGTATCCTGATAAATAGATGTTAAATTGCCTATTGACAAACCTCAGTTCAGTTTCATACATGAAGATTTCACAGACGAAATATCTCTGTTGTATCTCGAACTGAATGACATATAACAAATACTTCAAAGGTATTATTTAAGAATGAAACTTTTAGTTTTCTACTTCTCTCCACGAGGTTAAGCATCAGCATCAGTATACGGATTGAACGCTTGATGACATTGATGGAAAATAGTTATCGAACAAATAATTTTTCTTCGGTATACTGGTAATTAGGAAGGATAAGCTGCTGGTCATTATATTATAAATCTAAAAAATACATTTATTATATATATATATATATATATATATATATATATAAAATAGCAAATATAAGCATCAAAGCATGCATGTATATATTGAATTGAAGCTTTTAAGTTTCAACATATAAACTTTCAGGATAACAATTGACGACAAAACCAGTACCTGGGCAACAGTTCCATTATCAAGAGCTCTGACTAGGGCATCCTCATCAATCACACCACCCCTTGCAACATTGATAATACGCACTCCTTTTTTCATTTTCCCAAAAGTTTCATCGTTAAATATTTTTGAGGTGGTAGGTGTCAAAGGCATGTGAAGAGAGATGAAATCAGCAGTTGTTATAGCTTCATCAAATGATACAAGGTCTACACCAATGGCACGAGCTCTATCCGCAGGAGCATAGGGATCATGTGCAATCACGTGCATTCCTAGACCTTTTGCACGCCTAGCAACTTCAGAACCAACCTTCCCAAATCCCATAACTGCTAGTGTCTTGTTTACTAAAGAAACACCAACATATTTGTTTCGCTCCCATTTTCCTGGAGAAATTAAAAACATGTTAGATGATGAATCGGAGTATCCTAACTTATGCTTTTTTGGCAGCTATTATGTAACTGATCAGTTTGAGTCTATTGTTTGATGACAAATTTAAGGAATATTTTACTATAGTGGTCTTATATAATTGAGTTAACTGCACGAAAGATGTTGCAGAATTCACTTTTCTGTCGACAGGATACGATATAATGATTTTGTACATAGGAACAACACTACCAACGTCCCACTTGGAAGAGGAACTTCATTTGATTTTCAGCATACTGATGTATGAATGTCAATCCCTTGAGGTTATATTTTAGGACAAAATTTAATTTTAGGCGTTTAAAAAAATTATCTCAAATTTAATTCTCGATTGAAACTTATTATGAAAACATACCTATTTTTTCATAATTCAGCATTTTGTACATTCACATTTCATAAATCAACATGTATAAAATTTAAATTTACACTTTTGCAAATTCAATATATATATATATATACATATATACATATATATATATATATATACATATATACATACATATATATATATATATATATATTTGTACATGATAATTTATGAAATATGTACGCATAAAAATGATGAATTATAAAATAAAATAAAAAAATTCATAATAAAAATGTAAGCTTTTTTGGAAGGTGTAAAATGAAATTTTGTCCTACATTTTAAATGAAATCTTTCCGTCCTTTAATAGCTTTGTTACAGTAAATGCATAAAAAAATAATAGATCTACCTAATAACAATAAAAATGCAAAAAGTGCCTCATTAACCATAGTGTGGGAGACAAGGCCCCACGCACTCACCCCACATGAATAGCTTTCAAGAAAGAATAAAAAACACATCCATCTACCAAACAACAAATTGCCCCACCTGAAACAACTTGCTTCTCAGATGATGTAAATAAATCATAGCTTAAACAAGGTCAGGATTAATAATGAAACCCTGGTTTGTTGTAGCAAATTGCTACCGATAATCAGTATAAGATAAACGTTAATAGTTTCTACATCAATTAAATATTTTTAAGATTACCGGTCTATAAAAATAGGAAAAAATGGAATACCTTTGAATTTTTTCTTTCAGGACCTCGTAGCATGGTTCATAAAAATATATGTTTTAATGTTATATTCAAAAAACTAAAGTACGGATGGCAGCTATTCTATATAATCATAAATGCATGAAAAGTATACGTCACGAGGGTTGTTGTCTTTTTGCCCTGATTCACTGTTCAAGAAGTCGCTGTTCTTACATAGACACGAAAAATATCGAATCCATAAAAATCAAGACATTGTTCATGACTTGTTATATTTTTGTGTACATAGTTTCCATGTGCTGCCGTGAGGGGTTAAGAGAAATATAAAGTTGCCAGATTGTTTCTACATAGAGTCGCATAGGTGTATTGACAATTGTTTCTTCGTAGATCTCACTCATACAAGCACAGTGTACGTGCAATGAACCCGCTGTATAAAGTATATGAAAGTCGATTACTTTGCTACCAATGGTAAGTAACCATGTTATATCTCTCAACATTACGGTTAAAATAGCAACCAAAAATTACTGGTATCAACTAATATTTAAATTATAAGATACCGAACGAGCCTTATATAAATATGTTAAACTGCCCGTAGAACAATGTTGTTGAATGTTTTGCATAAATTTCACACAACCTCAACAAGTGATACATATCCATGTAATATGATAAATTACTTGGTAAACTTAAGCAAAATAAAAGCGATCCTACTCAACCTGGTCCAGCTACTATAATTTAAAAGGGCTGGACTTAACTGTGGACATAACTCCAACTATTATAATTTGCTCCCAGACTAGCTAACAGTCGATCGAGCCAATTGCTACCAACCAATTATTCTTGTATGGTTAATCAAATTTTTGGTATAGATAAATAAGAGAACAAACGACCAGAGCAAACAAATCAAGATGATCACTAAAGTTGTTCCGAATGCTGATGAAGGAACATGGTATAAAGATATTTTCTAAAAAGTCGTTACATGAGTAAAATACTAGCAAGAGGCGGTGATGGGAATCCCAGCAATAAACTCGTACTTCTGTCTACCTCGCTACTTGTTGTGTAAAATGAACCATATTCACACACTGAAATGAAGGGTTGTATGTTTTCACCATCACAGAGGTGATTTGTGAGGGAAGTAATCATATGTTAGAAACAAGTAAAACTAATTCTATTAGATCAACAACGGCATGTCATCCATGGGCTAAGGAGATCATAGAGTACATATCAGAGATTAGATTCATCAGATCTTTTCACTGGTCGTTAGATCTCTGGTAAATTTTGTGCCATTTCAATTTTGAACTGATCGTCTTAAACTTTACAACGGTTGGTCTTATTGTCCTCTGCTTATTTTCATAAGTGAATGCTTGGACGAATCCAAAGTCAATCGCGATATTCCTCTTTTCTCCTTATATTATGGACGTTGCGCCAAGTAACCATTTCTTGATATTAATATTGTACACGATACCTCTAAAAGTAAATCATAGTTATAAAAGTGAATTATAGCAGACAATACTAAAGTCGTTATATTTGGACACTACTAGGATCTAATTCAAGCGCCATACGGTTCAACCATTCTACCGTGCTTATTTCAAATAATAATTGCACCAACTATTAATCTTCTAACCATTCTGACATACTTATTTCAAATAGTTGCCAGATCCAAATCAAATTGCAACAAAATTCATCATTCAGAAGAAGAAAAGAACGTAAAAATTCAAAAAAAAAAAAAAAAAAAAAACATACCAGCCTTCATAGATGCATCAGCCTGTGCGACATTTCTAGCCATTCCCGCCATAAGGGCAATCCCATGCTCAGCCGCGGCAATCGTATTTGCCGTTGGCGCGTTAACAACCAAACACCCATACTCAGTCGCTGCCTGCAGATCCACGTTATCAATACCAACACCCGCCCTTCCGACAACCTTCAGCTTCCCCTTCGCGGCCTCAAACACCTCCCTCGTCACCTTCGTCCCGCTCCTCACTATCAATGCATCGCTCTCCCCCACTTTCTTACAAAGCTCTTCCGGCGAAAGATTGTACGCACAATCCACGTTCGCAAACGAGCGAAGAAGTTCAATCCCTGCTTCCGACAGCTTCTCCGAGACGAGGACCGTAGGTTTCTCTGACGACTTTTCAGATTTGAGTTTCGGATCTTGCACAGCGGTTATGTTCGAAGCGACAGAAGCTGAGATTTTCAGGTTGAATCGAACTCTGGAGTTGAAGTTGGATCTTAACGAGAGAGATGAGGAAATTGAGCGGGGAGTCGTAGAGAACAGAGCGGCTGTTTTAGGAGGGAGGAGATAAGTGGATTTTGAAGAAGCGATCGCCATGGCGCAAAAGATTTATTTGGATTTGAGAAACTGGAACAGGCAGAGAGAAGAGTGGAGAGTGATGGGATGGACAAATGATTGACGGAGAGGACTCTTTATAGGAGAGAAAATTGAAAGGACCCGGGTTTCTGCGAAATTTAATGAATGGAATCTATAATTAGTTTTATCCATTATTGGTCTTCATGAGTTAAAAAGCAGCCATAAACAATTACTTTTGTTTTGGACTTACGTTTGCATTATTGATCTCACTCGATCAAAATATCCGATATATCCTCTGTCCCAAAATTCTTCATCTCCGTGTGTCACTTTTAATCTCATCTACTCATTGTTACACTACTTTAATTATGTGGAAATTAGGTTGAAGTGTTTCTTGTTTCAAGATAATAAGTTTTAAGGACAACAATTCTAAATAACTAATTTTTCAGAATTTATATCCTTAAAATCTATTACCTTGTATAAAAAGCCTTTCGAGTGAAAATCCTCTTTTATTATCATGTAGGACCAACTGCATCACATTTAATACGGATGATTTATTAGTTAATAACTGAAATTAAATGAACGCATAAGACATGTAATTTTGGGGCAGAGAATTTGACTTAGATGAACCCCGACGAACCGGCACACTACAGAGAATAATTGTATTTCTTTGTTTAGTTATTGTGTAAAAGAAAAACAAAAGGTAATTTACTCTGCTCACAAGAAGCTTTTGAGTGCTTATGCTTATTTTATGTTAACTCCACCCAAACTTGGTTAATGAATGAAATGACGAGAATTTTTAGAAATAATGAATGTGTGCCCTCTTTGTTGCAACGTGCTCTTATGCTCTATGTAAATATTCCTTGTCTATATAATATTTATTAGAAACTTGCACATGTATCACATGCCTCCTTAGATTAAGCTAACAGCTAAAGGCTACCTCACCCACACTTTGATTTTACCATGTTCATTTGGATGAAAACAAATTACACCAGGATATCTTGTTCTAACCCCTCATCTATATTGAAATTAGCCCTTTTAGCGCAAAAAAATAAAAATCAATAAATACATAAATAATAAAAAATTAAATATTAAAAAAATAGTTCACAATATTAATCATGTTAATGTGGAGGCGATTTTATATGAAAACTAGCTTAGTGAGGCTGCTATGAATTTTTTTTCGTTGAGACGCGGTTTGTACAAATTGTTATGAAATTTGAATTTGAGATAACACTAAATCCAAACTTCAAACGCAGCGAAAAGAAAGATTGTTGAAACACGTGCAAAAATAATCAATCAATTTCCGAACATCAAATCTCTATTCGTTTCAAATAAAACCAAATCACAATCTCAAGTATGCAATAAAATCAATAATAAAAGTAAATCCCACACAAAATTTATATTATTTTCAAAAATGTTTTATTAGTATACATCCACTTTGAAGATAGACTTTTTAATACCAATAATGAAAAAGTATAAGAGACCGTTACAGTGATCATTCAAAATTCTATTGAGTTTGATCTATGGAGATCTGGAATTGGAGAAGATCTAATGAAGAAATTGCCTTTTGCTTTTGAAAGAACATGCCCTTTTTTCAGATATCAAAATAGCCTTTTATATGGTGAAAAAACGAATGACAAATAATCAAATTTCCCCTTGAAGAATCAACCATCGTTACACAATTGCAAGGGAAAAATTGTATTCAAAAAAGTGGTCAAATGACTAGATTTCAGACTCGTACTTTGAATTCACACCCTCCAACGTCTTATCCATAATTTCAAACGTCTAAAAACATCCAAAATACACTATGGAATCTCGGGATAGTTTACTAGGTCATTCAGACGTTTTGACATTCATATCAGACATCTGATAACCTTCCTCAGACGTCTGAACTGATTGAACCTCAAAACTTTAGCTTCAAACTGTGATATCCCCCTCTTCCAAGCTCTCATTTGCAAACTATTTTCATCGATATCAAGTTACTTCAGTTCTCTTCAACTGTACATATAGTGTCGTCAAAATTCAATACTCTACCTCGACACTATATCCATCTCATACACCACTAGAAACCAATAGCACCAAGTCATCACTAAACTCTACCTTCAATCAAGTTGTGCAGTTAAAGCACTTGGCGATTCTATAGTGGTGGAGGTGCAAAAAGTCGAAGTGGAGATAAAGCATGGATTGAGGAAAATAACGCAGGTTAAAAAAGCTTCATTTTGTATAAAACCAAATATTTAAAATTAATTTGTTAACATTATTTCATCATTTATGTAGAAAAAGGAAATATTTTTTAATCTAATATAATTAAAATAGTTTTATATGAAAACTAGTTAGCGAGGTTAGTGCAAAATCTTTTTCAATCGAAACATAATTTGTACAAATTCACGCTCGATTAGAGCCTAGAGTGTGATATTTTAGTTGAGAACCCAGCTAATCCTCCAAGGAAGCTTGTTTATTTTTTTTTAATGTTTTCACACTTACAACAAATATACCTTTTTTATCGTCCCCGCTCGTTTTTGAGTCTAGTATCTTATGGATGCACTCTAATTGAATGTGATTTTCTATTTTTCCACTCTCCTCGTAAGTTTTGACTTCAAATTATTTTCTACAAGACTTGATAGCAATGCGTTGCTAATGGGATTTCACCACTATGAAAACTTTAAATTAGCATGGAATGAATAACAAGTACTGGACAATTAATGGATCTAACCTTTATTTAATTAATTTTATTTTAACCATTTTCTTTATAAAAATTAATGATACTTTATCCAAGTAGGGTACTCATATTGATGGCTCAATGGTTCGAACTCATGACCTCTAGAACCTCTGTCCAGACGTCATAACACTTATCACTTGAGATCATGGTCTCTAATGTTTTAACAATTAATTTTGCTCTGTAAACAAATATTGAAGATATAAATTTAAAATTTATGTCATAATAGGTCAATGCACACACAATTTTTTTTAAATAAAAAAGTTCACCTGGATACATACATGCATACATGTATGAGAGTTATATGTACGTTTATATATGAGAAGGGTTCATGAGATTAATATTTGCAGGCCCGTCACCAGGGCAAGACAGCCAAGGCTGCCGCCTAAGCAATAGATCGGAGCTGGCAACAAAATTTTAAATTTCTTTTAAATGATTTCTTTATAAAAGAGCAACTAATATTAGGTGATATTTCAATCTACTGGTATATCGGTCCATTCCTTGTTCATAGTGCAGAGTTCGAGTCCCACCATTGGATTTATTTTTGCCTGCTCTATTTTCACTGCACTTTCAAATGTTATTTGCCTTGGGCGATCGAAGTTAATGGGCCGGCCTTGAATATTTGGACCATCCAAAATGGAAAGACATTATTCAAATAAACTTATAGAGGAGAAAAATGGAGAAAAATTAAATGCAACTAAAACAAACATGAGAATTTTTGTCTTTATTCGGCTCTATCCACAAATTATGGAATCGTATAATTTACATTAGAAAGCATTTAGGGTGCTAAAAATAAAGTTGCTCTTGTACTGTTCTAATCAATAAACATGTGCATACATGCACATGCATGCATGTTCACGCACACTGTAACAACCCGCATATTTATCGAGTTTACATTTAAATATTTTTATTTAAATATTAAATCGTTAATCGGATTTTGGTCCAAAAAAACTACTTTTTGCAAACGGTCAAATTAGGACTCGAGACCACTTCCATTGAGTTCGAAATGTCGTTTACAACTTTTTAAGTATAAACATCGATAGGTTTGGAGTTAGTGAAATTTCACTAACTTTTCCCGCTTTGGACTTTGGGTTAGTTTAGCCTATTAAGCCCAAGTTCCAACCCTCTTCTCCTCACTCTTCATAAATTTCCTAACTAACTCAAGCTTTAGCATTAATGGTGAAGAGAATGGGAAATTAAAACTCCAAGCTCAAATTCAATTGCAACTCCATCATTCAACTCCAAATTCAAGTAGAAGATATTGGATTCAAGCTTTGGATTGCTTCTCCTTGCTTTCAAGCTTCATCTTCATAAATTTTAGTGCAAAGGTGAGATTTTTATCTCACAATTCTAGCCTATAACTATATTGGACTGTTGGGAATGATTCCCTATCATTTTTGCATGCATGTTAGCATTTGGTTTGGATTGGATTGGCGAAAAACTCCAATTTTTAGCGTTTTGGTGAATTTTCTGCACTTAGGTCGTTCTGGCCATTTTTAGGTCGTTCGGAGTTAAGTCGTTCGTCCATGGGTCGTGAGTCGTTCACGAGTTAACTTTAGGTCGTTCTGGAAGAATTGGCACTTCGGAATTAGGTCGCTCACGAGTTAAGCCTTAAGTCGTAGGTCGCTCACGAGTTAGGCCTTAAGCCGTAGGTCGCTCGCGAGTTAAGCTTTAAGTCTTAGGTCGTTTCCGACCTATAATCTCTAGGCAAACGTTAAGTCGCTCGCCTGGTTTATCTCGTAGGTCGTCTCCGACCTAAGCTCCTGATAAGTCGTTCGAGTTAGGTCGTTGGACCATTTACCTTAGGTCACTCGTCCACTAGGTCGGCCTGGTTTATCTCGTAGGTCGTCTCCGACCTAAGCTCCAGATAAGTCGTTCGAGTTAGGTCATTGGACCATTTACCTTAGGTCGCTCGACTCTGTTAAGTCGTAGGTCGTTAGACCTTAGGTCGCTCGACTCTGTTAAGTCGTAGGTCGTTAGGCCTTAGGTCGCTCGACTCTGTTAAGTCGTAGGTCGTTAGACCTTAGGTCGTTCGCATTCCTTAAGTCGCTCGACCCCTCCACACTAGGTCACTCGGCTTGCTTGAGTCGTAGGTCGTTGGACCTTAAGTCGCTTGCCTCCCTTAACTCCAGTTAGGTCGCTCGGCCATTGTGTTAGGCCGCGTGAACCCTTAGGTCGTTAGACCTCACTTTGCTTTAGGTCGTAGGCCGCTTGTCTTCACTTAGGTCGTACCGTTTTGGACGGGGCGCTGCCCCGCACCCCGCCGGGGGCGCTGCCCCCTGGACCCCCGCGACCTGACCGGGCAGGTCGAACCCCGTAAGCGGTGGCGTTGCCCCCGCACCCCCACCTTGGGGGGTTGCCACCCCCCCTGGACCCCCCCTCCGTAGGGGATCTTATCTGAAAAACATTGAGCTGATTTCCTTGGATTTTATTCACATCTCCGTATGCGATTTTTGTGACTGATTGTTTCTACAATTGCTTATGTGTTTTGTTACTTTATAATATAAAGGTTTCAATACTAGTAGTAAATATCAAAACTCTTTTAACAAACAATTTCAACTCTATTTTTAATAACAAAGCTCTTTTCTTAAACCGTTTTCCAATCTATTAGTATATACAAGCCTTTACCTCACTCGGATGAGAAATCTAATTAAACGACTTAGTAAAACAAGTGGTATGAAACGCTTGCGTTCACTTCGTCGGTTAATTCTTGGACTTGTTCGATTGAACCTCTTGTGACAATTTTATTAGTGAAGATTTACAGTTTGTTCGTAAATATTTAAGTTAAGCAAGTGGTTATGGGACATGAAGCTAAACTTCTATATTTACTAGCTTAGTGTAATTGACACTTCTCGTTGATCTTGATGATCGCTTTATGAATTAGACTAGCAATTGCGCGATGTCTCTTTCATTGCAAGGTTAGACTAGACACCACTTGTGTGATTCCATTCACACATACCTTTCTGCTTTTTGGTTAGTCTTGACCTCATTCTGTGTGATTCCACTCACACATGTGGGGTAGCTCCCCATGGTCTTCGGACCGTCATGTGATAGGCCTCTTTCCCTTTTTATGATTTCTGGATTTCTCGTGTTGATTTCTGGAATTTATGTCATTGACTTGTTATGAGTACAAGTTTAGGGTATGATGCCCCCTTCGAATCTTTGAGAAGATTCTTGTGATATTGATTATCTCTTATTGATTGATCTTCTGTTGATCATTATTTACATACTTATAGCGGTATGTCGTTATGGATGTTTATGTTTATGCCATATCTTTTATGTTATATCATGTCATCTGATATTTATAGCTAGACTGATCCGTTTATTATTTTCTTAAATAATACTCGGATCAGACCGAGATGTTACAGGTGCTTCTGCTTGACTTCTTCCCAGGGATTCATCACTCTGACTTTTGGCTAACTGTTTAGATTAGCAGTTTTTGTTGTATACACTTGAGATATAGACTCATAGTTGTATTCTTTTGTATAGCACGTGTTGCTATTCTTTTGTATTATCGTGGATCTTATTGACCACTACTCTGATGTACACTTTCATGTGTTAGTTATATATTCATATCTTCTTCCGCCTTTGTGATATGGATATCTGTGACTGATTTGTGATATGATTATTTCTATGTTTGTTTCCGAAGATTATTTATAGCCACCGTGTGATAAGCAATTACATGGATGGTCGCTCCTCAACAGCCTTATTCTCCGTGCTAGTTGACAGCACTTCTCCGGAGTGTTCTTGGCTAGCGTGGGTATAGAGGTGGGGCGTCACACACACAAACATAGATACACACACAATGATCGAAATCGCTTATGAATCCTCCTCTCATCCCCTTGACTTCATGTTTAAAGCTAAACTAGTCGCGCTTTAGGAAATCCTAATTCAAGTTGTTCCTATCACCACTTCACCAAGATCATTGGTGTCAGAGAGATATCATTAGTTGTTGAATAGACCAAATCTATGGATGGCTCTAACTCCTGATGTTGAGTTGTCGACTTCGATATGCACGGCTTAGTAAATGAGCGGTTAGTGCATAAAGATAAGGAGGTGGAATATTTTAACAAATTGATTTTATAAACAAATTTATTTAAAATAATTTTAAAATTAATTATGGTAAAAAAAATTGAAATCTTTTCTTTAATAATTTTTTCAGTCAAATACACCTTGAATTGTCAGTTTTTCCTTAGAAGGAGCATTTATCCAACTTTGTAATGAAGTTGCAGAGTATGGCAGGAAGATTTAATTTTAATAGGGGAGAAAAAATTTTGCGTTTTTGGAATGAAGCCTCTAAATAAATTTATAGTATCAATAGTCCATCTAAAATATCTTACCTAAATGCACTATTCAAGGTATGGCCCGTTATAAATAGAATCCTAGCATATTTAAATAGTTAACTAGTTCATATCCACACATATTTTGGCCTACCTTATTTTAAAGCAATTTTAATTTTTCGACTATCAAAATAACACACACATAGTGTTGTATGTGTCTATGTGTGTCAGTGTGCCTGTGTGTGCATGTAAGTTATTATATGTAAATTATTATAAAAGCACAAAAATAATTAAATATATATAATTATTACATATTCTATTGATTAATTTATTTTAGTCCCTCTAATGTAAAAAATAATAATTAATTAATTGATTAATATGACCATTGTATTAATTTCTTCATAATAACAATTTACAACTTTTATAAATTATTTCATCAAATTATTTTCGATGGAAAACTGAGAGTTGCAGTTGTGACACTTCCAAGTGTGAACTCAGCATTTAATAATATTTAAACAGTTCCAATATTAAAGTTTATACGGACTTTGCTATAGCCCAATAATGGATATAAGTATAGTTGCTACAGATTATATATTAAGGTGAATCCAATTTCTTATCTTTTAAAATGACACTCTTAAGCAATGATATATTGTGCATGCTTTCTCTTTATCATCATAATATCATTCAGATTCTAGAGTTCAGCAATGGTCAAAATTTTAATAATATCTATATTTCATTATGAAGTTCAACATTAAAGTCGATTGTTCAATGCGATGATAATTATCGATTAAATGATTTTCTTTAGCCAAAGCCTTCAATCCAACTACGATGATACTAAACCTATATTTGAAGGAGAAGAATCCTCTACTGAATAACGTTTCACTTCAAGAGGTTTTGTGACACCCACTTCTATACTCATACTACCCAAGAGTATTACTAAGTAATACCGTCAGATAATGAGGAGAATGAGGCTATATGGGTACATACGTGAATATTCCCTTGGGCTAACACTGTTACATATTAAAACATCGAATAAATATCTTACCATAAGTACACAGTACCGGCACAAACTAACAAGCACTTGTTCCTTCAGGAGAGAATAATACAGGATACACATTACATAAATAGTGAACATAGAGTCAGAATCACATCGATAGTATGTAATACATAAATATACAAAGGAACATCCAATATACATCACAATAATATATACAAGGGACTATACAATATAGTATAATAATCTACTATACTGAATTCCAAACCTCCTCCATGCCCAATAAACACAAGCCAGTCTCACTGTCCCTAAACCTGCAAAGTCTCAGACCGATCCAAGTATTATATAAATAACGTGATAACACAACAAAACAACTCATGTCAACGATTACAATGTAGTGTAATATAATACATACATACATATACAAAGAGGATGACATATGCATAGTTTATAATTAAATAACTTAAAAGATCACTAAAACATCTCATAGCATAAATATCTGTAAGACCCGTAATTTTTCTTCAACATTATTCAAGAGATTTAATTAGATTAATTAAATAGAATAACGTAGATGAAAAGGAGATGAGATTTGATAATTAATCGGGTTAGGCCTTAATTAATCAACATATAAGATTGTTGTAGCTTAAACATACGTAGGAGGATTTATAAGAGGGGAAACTTAGGAATAAGCTTCATTTTCTAAACATAAACCCGTCCACCCTTATATCCTCAATCATATTTACATACATACAAAACACAAACAAAGTAGAGGCCATTGTTAAAGCTTTTAAAGGAAGAAAAGTTAGAGAATCAAGTTAAAGCTAAGGGGAATCAAACCAATAAAACAAATCTCAACTTTTTTTCTCAAAACAAAGTGAATAATAATATCTGTCTCATTATTATGTGTTAAATATTGGATTTTTGATGCATTCCAATTTTTTTTGATGATGACATGGTTGTCTTACCATTTTTTGCATGAATGGTGATTTATTGGAATATTTATGAAATTATTATGATAAAACTCAAGGGAAAACCTTAGTGAATAACCTTCAAACGACTTGATTTTGGGTATGTTGTTTAATACATAATTTTGGAGAAAGCTTTTTGATTTCATGATTTTTGTATTTATCGGAATATTTTATAAATTTTCTAAGGTGAAAGGGGCATTTATTTCAAGTTTTAATTATTATTAATAATAAAATAATGAATTTTGCTTCGAATTTTTACATAGTAAAGAAAATGTTAATTTAGATGTTTGGTGAATTCTTGGGATTTTTCCCAAGTGTTTTCGATTTATTATGAATTTCCTAAGCTACAAAGGTTTAATAATTATATTAAAATATTAATATAATTTAACGGTTTTAAAATTATTTTGAAAATCATGAAATCTGATTATAGCAGTTTTTACAAAGAATTTGGTAAAGTATACTTCTAAGCAATAGGAATTTGGCAAACAATAAGAGTTAATGAAAAGAATATACTATATTTAGCATAATAACAGTTTTTATGTTAATTACGAGTCTGCCACTGAACCACATTCTCTAATGTTGGTGGAGTTCTATTTCTCCACTATTGGTGGAACTCCTTTCTCCACTGTTGACGGAACCCCCTTTCTCCAATGTCGGGTGGAACCTCCTTTATCTAATGTTGGTCGAACCCCCTTTCTCCACTATTGTGTGTAACCCTCTTTCTCCAATGTTGGTCGAACTTCCTTTCTCTATTGTTGGGTGGAACCCTTTTTCTCCATTGTTGGGTGGAACCCCTCTTCTCCACTGTTGGATGGAACACCTTTCTCCACTGTTGCATGGAACCCCTTCCACCGCTATTGCTTTGGTACCCTTTCACCCAACTATGTTTTCAAGACTTAAAATATGTATAAATTTTTAACCGTAAGTCTATATCTCTATTATGACCAATCTACGGAAATGGAAACCATCATTCGAGAGAAATGGAATAGGTTAAATACCCAATTCTGCACCTATAAAAAGTTATAGCCTATGAAAACTATGCCTTGAGAAATGTTTTTGGCAAGGGCTAATGGTTTCTTAGTGATCCCTGTGAAAACTATGTCTGAAATAGGTTATTGGTAGTGATCAATAGGTTCATAGTCAGCCCATGAAAACTATGACCTGAGAGATGCTATTGGAGAATTCAATATGTTCATAGTCATCCCATGGAAACTATGATTAGATGATGTTATTGGTAGACACCAATAGGTTTTTGCAATCCCATGAAAACTATGAAACCGGAGAGGTAATCTGTAAGCTTGGAATAGGCTATTAGTTAGCTCATGAAACTAATAGGTTAATAATGACCCTAGAAACTATAACTTGAGATAGATAGTCAAATAAATGGGGATGGAAAATCCAGTATATATTGTATAATTGCATATCATCATATTATATCATGTTTTAACTATTGTGGATGTAGGTGCATATATACGGTCTACTAGTTTTTGGTTAAGGTACCATCGAGGGGAAAACCCATTTCGATCAATGGTGTGATCTCGTTAAATTTATATTTGGTGTGATCTCGTTAAATTTATATTTGGTTCGAGATGGTATATTATTATTCAAACCCGACTTTTAGTCTAACTCAAGTTTATGTTTTGCCCCTCAAATTCTCGAGTGCTCAAAATCGATTTGAGTACGTTGACGGTAAGAGGCTTTGTTATTATTAATTGACGAATAAGCTTCTGTAGACATGCAGGAGGCAAGCTAAATATTTAGAAGATTCTGTCTATTGTCCACTGTGTTATTTGGAGGTAAGGGCAAATTTGTTTAATTTTCTATATTTAGACTCTGATTAACCAAGGGAATCTTTATATATCGCTCTTGGCGTACTCTGTAATAAATAGTAATTTCTCTGAATGTGGCTTACATAGGGTTTATATAATGAATCTGAAATGCCATTTGTATCGAAATAAGAAATTTGTTTTATTGAGTTTAATTTTTTTTATTCATGTGTTTTTGGTATATCAACATTGCCGCATTTGGTCACTTAGAATTAATACCTATGGATGACTACAGCATCCGTAATAGTTAGTTTTCGGACTCCAAATGGGGGATGTTACAGATTGGTATCGGAGCATATGTTTATGTAAATTTAAAAGAAATTTGAACCAAAAAGATTTTTAAAACACATCCCTATGAATCAAAGAATGAGGTTGGGATTTGGGTTAATGCTATAGTAATGTACTTGCATTTATATATATATATATATACACACACACATAAATATATATATATATATACATATTCCCCTTTTCTCTTCGACCGTTCTTGTATATTTTACTAAGGATTATATGCAGATATATGAGAAATGAAGATATGAAGGCAGGAAATGGAAGAGGAAGTCTAGGTGGAGGAAGCACCACAACTAATGAAAATGCTCAGCCTAATACCAGAAGGAATCTGAGTCGATGGGCAAATGCTAATCCAAACACAAATGCCAACGTAGGTGTTGGAACCCCGTCCATAGATACAGGGATGATGTATTAGTTCTTCGTCAAAACGATGCAAGCTGGAGCAACTACAGGAGTAGTTGGGAGAAATGCTATGAATGTTGGGGGAGCAAACCCTATGGCCCCAGTCAGCAATAACTATGCCAAGTTGGGCAAGGATTACACCAATCTTCGTGAAAATCCGATTTGGGGAACATAGGATGCTTTCGAAGTCAAAAACTGGTTATTGCACCATGAAAGAATTTTCTTCGACTTGGGATTAAATGATGAGCAGTAAGGAAGACTTGCTTCCAGAAATTTGTAGGGAGCAGCATTATACTGGTGGAATGGGGTTACTGTTGGAGTGCCTAATGAAGAATTAACTTGTGTCGAGTTTCGAAGGAGATTCGAACAGTGGTTTCTATCTTCAGTGGCCAAGTCAATATTGGTGAGGAAATTTATGGATATAGAGCAGGTGGAGATGTCGATAATCGAATATGCCATGAAATACAATGAGCTGTCCAGATATGGGTATGCCACATCAAGAGAAATGAAAAGTTTGTTCGAGGACTGAAGCCAGAGATTTTCAGGGCAACCATGCCATACCTCCATGACCCAAGCAATGTCACAGTGGAGATGGCCATTAGGAATGAAGAGATGCTCTCTACGTTTAGTCAGAGGAAGTCAGTTGAGGTTCAAGATCCCCAAAGAAGAGAAAGTTCTTTAAACGGAAAGGAGCTAAGAAAGAAAAAGCAGCCAAGAAGGGGAAAGACGATGTAGTTTGCTACATGTGCGACAAGAAAGGACATTTTGCTTATGAATATCGAATTAGAAAAGGAAAGAAGGTTGCAAATAAGAAAGGAGTGAAGTGCTTCAATTGTGACCAGATCAGGCATTACAAGAATCAGTGTCTAAAACCGGTTATAGCAAATAAGGGAATTTTTTTGGCCTTAGAACCATCTAATTCTAGACCAACAATAGTTGAGAAGTGGAAAACCACGATGGAAGGTATGCCTTTGATTCATAGTGTACCACTTAGGGTACTATTCGATAATGGTGCATCACATTCATTTATATGTTAGTGTTTGGTAGATAAATTATGGTTAGAACCATCATCCCTATCTACTTCCTTAAGGGTTGCAAATCTAATAGAAGGTATGCAACTCTAGGAATGAGATGCGATCGGTTAGAACTTGACTTATTTGGTCAAAAGTTTGTATGTAGTCTGTATGTTTTTGATTTTCGTGGTTTTGGGATCATAATAGGTATGGATTAGTGTAACAACCCGAGATTTTGAGAAGTTGAATTTAAATTTTATGTGTAATAAATTGATAATAGAGATTAATCAATAATAAATATGATGAACCAACTTCTAACAATATGTTTTATGATTTTAGTAAGGAGTAATTGAGTGGTAGACTAAATTAGTGAAGTATAATAATTTTGAAAGTAGTACAAGTGAAGAAAACATCATTTGCGATGTGGTTAAAAAGAAAATAAAAAATAAAAAATGGGTTACTTAAACACTTTTCCTAAGCCTATTTATGCATACTTTTTAATTATCAAGAGTATTCTAGTAGTTTGCTTCATCACTTATCATCTGCAAACTCTTCTTCTTTTGTTTTTAGCATGAAACCCTATAATCGCCTCGCTTTCGAAATTCATTAAAAATCAAAATATTTTGGCTCCAAAATTTTCATGTGAGTTCCGCAGACTCTTATTTCTGTTTATTATAAATATTTTGTGATTATATGGTCGAAAACATGATTGGTGGTGATATTTGTTGACGTGATTGAGTTTTGATAAATTCTGTGTTTTAGAATCCTCTTTACTATAAAATTCATATTTGATTCATATTAAATTTAAAAATTTCCAAATTTTGATATGTTGTTTTTGACATTATCCAACACTTCTGTTCCAAATTTCATGAATTTTCATCGAATTTGGGTGTATTAAATATTGTGATTTCCACAAACTTTTCCTGTCGGATCTAGGCAGCAAACGCCTGTTGATTAGAGATTCATACTTAATTGTAGAAAATTCCAAAAATTATAAAATTTGGATATGTTATTCTCAACTTATTTTCAAATTACTGAAAAAAAATCCATTACAAAATTATTTTTTTTGGTCCTCCGAATAGCCAATTTGTAGAGGTTGTTTCTTGGTTCAAATTGTTTGCAAACGTTCAATTATTAGAATTTTCTTTCAAGATGATTATTTCTCTTCTTACCTATTATTAAGTTTAATTAATCCTTGTAATATGACATTTGGATTATTTGGCAACTTCTTGTGTTATGGTGAATACTATAAAGTTTTATGGTGGTCTATGAACTCACAGCTAGAAATAGCCTGACTCTCGATGATCCTTGGGGTTAAACCGAGGATTTTATTGCAGGTTTAGCCAATATAGTTTTGGTTACGAGTTGATGGATGGACATAGTCAATGGTTTTATATATTCTTTTGTATTAAAAATTGATATATTTATATATTTAAATTAAATGGTTTGAAACGTATTGTGACGCCCCACCTCTATACCAACGATAGCCAAGGACACTACGGTGCAATGCCGTTAATTACCATGGAGAATAAGGCTGTTGAGGAGCGACCATCCATGTAATTTCTTTGTGCGAGCACCGACATGTCAGATAGTAAAACATAACTTTCATCTCAAGAGGAAATCCGACATACCGATACAAACTCAAAGCTACTACACAGTGGCTATATAAATTCTTCGGAAACAAATATAGAAATAAGCACAACATAAATCAGTCACAGATAATCCATATCACAAAGGCGGAAATAGATATGAATATTACACATAAAAGTGTACATCAGAGTAGTGGTCAAATAAGATCCACAATATCGAAAAGAATAGATACAAGTGCTAGACAAAAGAATAAGTATACATCATAGAGTCTGTATCTCAAATGTATACAACAAAAACTACTAATCTAAGTAGTTAGCCAAAAGTCAGATGATAGTTCCAGATAGGAAGTCAAGAGGAAGCACCTGTAGAATCTCAGTCTGACCCGAGTATTATTTAATAAGAAAATAAAAAACGGATCAGTCTAGCTATAATTATCAGATAAAAATGAGATATAAGAAGATATATAATAGAAGGACGTATGATAACCAAAGATGTCATACTACAATAAGTATACATTAGAAAATCCACAAAAGTCATACCATATCTCAAGAATCTCATAGCATCAAAAGAATGTCATATTCTTTATTTAATTCACCAAGCCACAATAAATGACATACATATCAATGCCAACTGAAAAAGGGGGTGAAACATAAATTCCAGAAATCATCAAATAGAAATCCAGAAATCACAAAAAAAGGATTGGTCAAGACATTGATGTAGTGCAAACGGTACATCCAATGAATATAAAAGCAAAGACATTGATGTAGTACAAACGGTACATCCAATGAATCTAAAAGCAGAGACATTGATGTAGTACAAACGGTACATCCAATGAATCAAAAAGCAAAGACATTGATGTAGTACAAACGGTACATCCAATGAATCTAAAAGCAAAGACATTGATGTAGTACAAACGGTACATCCAATGAATCAAAAAGCCGAGGCATCGATGTAGTACAAACGATACATCCAATGAATGAAAAAGCAAAGACATTGATGTAGTACAAACGGTACATCCAATGAATCAAAAAGCCGAGACATCGATGTAGTAAAAACGGTACATCAAATGAATCAAAAAGCAAAGATGTTGATGTAGTACAAACGGTACATCCAAAAAGATGTTGATGTAGTACAAACGGTACATCCAATGAATCAAAAAGCAAAGACATTGATGTAGTACAAACGGTACATCCAATGAATCTAAAAGAAGAGACATTGATGTAGTACAAACGGTACATCCAATGAATCAAAAAGCAAAGACATTGATGTAGTACAAACGGTACATCCAATGAATCTAAACACAAAATAATTCGGAACATCGACGTAGTACACACGGTACGTCCAATGAATCGAAACATATTAAAAGTACATGGGTTGCCAGCCCATGAAGAAATGAGACGAAGCTCAATAAAATGAGGTACAGTCCTCCACGTGGACAAAGAGACATCGCGCATTGCTAGTCTAAACTATAAAATGATCATCATCGATCATCAAGAAGTGTCAATTACAATAAGCTAGTAAATATATGAGTTTAGCATCATGTCCCATAACCACTAGCTTAACTTAAATATTTGCGAACAAATTGTAGATCTTCACTAGATAATTATCACGAGAGGTTCAATCGAACAAGTCTAAGAATTAACCAACGAAGCAAACGCAAGCGTTTCATACCACTTGTTTTACTAAGTCGTTTAATTAGATTTCTCATACGAGTGAGGTAAAGGCTTGTATATACTAATAGATTGGAAAACGGTTTAAGAAACAAGCTTTGTAATAAAATAAATGTTGAAATCGTTTTGATGAAAGAATTTTGATATTTACTACTAGTATAGAAAACCTTTATATATTAAAGTGACAAATCATAGAATTGATTGTAGAAACAATCAATCATAAAAATTCACGTTCGAGGACGTGAATAAAATCCAAAGAAATAGATACCGAATCCATCAAAATGGATATTCTTAAAAATCACGATGAAAATGTCATCAAAGACCATAATAAATGATAACAACAAAAAGGGAATCAACACAAATCGATTAAAGTTGGAAATATACTCAAAAATAGCCAAAATAGGCAAATTAAACAGTTCCAGACGTCTGGTAGGTGTTCCCAGACGTCTGGCCCTAGTATCTGGAAGTATATGTGTTTTCTCCCTTCTATTTTTAATTCCTGGGCCGTTTCAGACGTCCGAAATTTTCAACCAGACGTCTGAATTTGATTTCAGACGTCTAGATTTTGTTTCAGACGTCTAGATTTAGTCTCTGCCTTTTCCAGACGTCTGGATTATTCAACCAGACGTCTGGATTTGGTTTCAGACGTCTGAAATTAACTTCAGACGTCTGAAATCTTCTGCTAGGCAAAAAAAATAGCCTAGACCAAAAATGGCAAATCTAAACAGAAATGCGATCGAACGAGCGATGGATGCTAAGGATTTATGCCAATCGACAACCCAGCACTATAGGCTCTTCGATGCATCACCAAAAACATGTTCAAACATCAAAGATTGGATTTTTAAAGATTTATCTACAAAACACCAAAAATTGGAATATTCACCAATTCAATCCAAATCAAAAGCAAATGAACATAAATAAGTGTTAGGAATTCATACCCAACAATCAAAGATAGTTATAGACATAGATGTGAGATAAAAATCTCACCTTTGAACCCAAATCAATGAAGAAGAAGCTTGAAAGCAAAGGGAGAATCAACCACTCTTCAACACAACCCAAACGAGCTTAAATCTATGCTAAAAAAGAAGAACATTCCCAAAGTTAGGTTTAGGAATTTTCTGAAATCAAAGTGAGAATGAGTTGGAGAAGAAGAAGGAGATGCTTACTAAAGGGTTCTCTTTGATTTTGGAGCAAGAACTTGAGCTAGCAAGAGGAACTAGGGCTTGGAGTTTCTATTTTCCATTCTCTTCCACCATTTTTGCTTAAGCTTGAGTGTTAGGAATATGAAATGAAGTAATGAAGAGTTGGAGTGGGTTGGGACTGAGTTAGTAAGTGATTAATGGGTTCAGCCCAAACCAAAGCCCTAAGTGAAAAAGTGGCAAAATTTCACTATCTCGAAATATATCAAAGTTTATACTCAAAAAGGTCGCAAACGTCATTTTGAACTCAATGGGGGTGTTCTCGAGTCCCAATTTGACTGTTTGCAAAAAGTAGCTTTTCGGACCAAAATCCGACGAACGATAAAATATTTAAATAAAATATTTAAATATAAAATCGATAAATATGCGGGTTGTTACAGACTCCCCTCCTTAAAGAAATTGCGTCCTCGCAATACTTAAGAAGAAAATAAAGAGTAACAACCATAAAAGCATATCAACACAAAAGAAAATTGAAATAAGAAGTTCACCATAAAGAGCACGAAAGAGTTAGCAAGAATGGGATCGCTCGATGAATTCTCTAGATTCCCAAGAGTAATCCCTAGGATTTGAGGACCATTGAACTCTCACAAGAAAAACATCTTTATTCCGAAGGCGCTCAACCTCCGAAGCAATGATGCGAATGGGATGTTGCTCATAAATCAAATTGGGTGAAACTTCAATTTCCTTAACAACACCGGGCTCAAGAATAAAAATGGAATCCCTAAGGCATTTCCGTAGTAGAAAGACGTGAGAAAACGTCATGAATATCAAAAAATTGAGCTGGTGCAACGACGTAGTATAATAACAGTACGCCCGATAAACTAGAAACTCAAATAATTAGGGACAACAGCGTATTACAAAAACGGTACGCCCAATGAACCAAAGCTCGAATAATTTCGGAACACCGACGTAGTACAAAAACGGCACGTCCAATGAACCGAACACCATAAAAGAACATCAGACGCAAGTCCATAAAAGAAATGAGATGAAACTCAATAAAACGAATTGCATCAAAACGTCTGATGAACTTAATAAAAAGATAATTCCATTCAGACATCACCAAAGAATCAACCACTTGTTGCTTACGACTAAACGCATTGGCAACATGATTTCCCTTTCGGGAATAAAAGAATATCAAGATCATAAGATGCTAGGAACTCGAGTCAACAGGAAGTTCCTTATGAGAAAATAAATATTCCAAGGATTTATGATAGAGATGGAGAACAAATTCCTCCCCTAAAAATGATGATGCAAAACTCTAAAAGTAGAAACAATAACCGCGAGCACTAGATCGTGAGTGGTATATCTAGCCTCGATAGGCTATAATGATTTAGAAGCATAAGAGATAGCACGTTCTCTTTTGCAAGAGAACGACATCCAAACCAATACGATTAGCATTGGTACAAAAGATAAAGTCTTGGTTCCCATCGGGAATCACAAGAATAGGAGTATCGGAGAAGAGTTCTTCTTTCCCGAAAAGCTAAAACTTTCAAAATTACAATTTTATTTTTATGTAATAATCTTTCTACAAAATTTTACATTTTTACAAGTCAATATATCGTGTCCGACTGTCTCATCAAAGCGTTTAGGAGATCCTTATCGATAACGTTGATCAAGCGCATCGACCAGAATTCTTAAAACATTAAATGGGCAATACAATCACAAAATCATATTCTATAGGATAAGTAAGTTTCTTAAAAACTTCTAAGAATATTCTTTGTTCGTTTTAAGAACAAAAATCCAGTTATACTTCTAAATAAATCTTATGAAAAAGATTTTGCATAATTTTAAATTGCTATTTTCATCCAAAATCAATAAATGCAAAAAATGGAATCATCGAGATATTCGATAGAATGCTCGATACCTAAAATGGATGAAATAAGCTGGACAAACTGAATGACATAATAATTCATTCATAGGAATCATAACAAGTGCGGAATGCGGTAAGTGGAATGCTAACTTCCGCAACTCGTAGCAAATGAAAACCGGTGGTAAGGTCAAACTGAAAAACCTTAGCACCACACAAAAGATTACTTAGGTGATAATCCTAAGACAAGCTCAAAAATTCCGGAAAATTCACAACTACCCAAATGAGAGAAATAACGCTCTACTCAACATGTGAGCTTAAAGAATAAAATGATGCCATCAATTTTTTAAATCAAAATCATAAAGGAAAAATAGAAATCTGCTTAACAGATTGAAAATGTCGAAGATGAATACTCCACTCGGGACAAAGGATATGGCCTCATAATAATTAAGCCAATCCTTACAAAAGTAAATTCCGAAGCCTAAGTAAAAATCGGCTCGGACAGAAAAATCACATAAAATAATTTCGACATCAATAAAGACAAATTGAGTGTTGCGGATCTACCATCCGGATTCACAATCCTCAAAGAAGTCATCAAGCCCAGAAATGTTTAAAGAAGAAGAATCACAAGTTCTTTTGATATAAAAATAATGAGATGAAACCCGTATAAACAAGAACTCAAATAAGAAGATCATGAAATAAAACAATGCCATCAAGGATTGAGTGAAAAATACCTTGACCAAGAGAAGAGTTGTTAGGGGCTTGCAGCTTTTCCTCTCTCTTGCTTTGACGCTTGGGACACGAAGATATATAATGATCCGCACTTTTTCAATAGCGGCAAGAAATAGGCCTTGGACACCTATTTATATAGTGGTCCCTAGAGCCACAATTGTAGCATTCTCCATGATTAGGGATGGGAGTATTTGCTATAGAAGTCTCTTGCTTCGCCCTCTTATTAGGATTAGGACTTTCGAACCTAATAAAGGGATGCCTCTTCTTGTCGTTGTTGGCGCAAGGTTTGGCACTCCCAACCTCGACATCACTTTCTCTATCGGCCTCTTCAAGACGAAGAGCGATATCAATAAGCTGATCAAATGAAACCTCAAGTTTCAGGACTAATGGCTTCTTAAGATTCTTATTCAAGCCATAGACAAATCTCTTATTTTTCTTCAATGGGGGTATTTATATACTCAACCCCGTACTTAGAAAGAGATTCGAAAGATGCGACATAGTCTGTCACAGAAGATTCACCTTGAACAAGGTCAATAAAACGCCGGGCCAAAGTTACCTTTTTAGCCTCCGGCACAAATCTCAGTTCGTATCTTTCTCGGAATTGCTCCCAAGTGAGATCCGCTTCAACGATTTCAGAAATTAAAAGCTCATACCAATCTAATGCTCTTTCTTGGAGCATGCTAGAAGCCACCTGGACTCGATGTAGATCAATAAGGTTCATGCGAGAAAAGATACGATCGCATGATTTGAGCCAAGCTTGAATTTCTATAACACCTTCGGATCCCTTGAATGGCCTTCCACCCAAATCAGTTTAGTCTCTGCACAAGCGTGCAAAACCGGATCTAGGATGAGTAGGCTCTGGAATGGGACCGACAGCTTGAGCATTCTTTACTAGATCAAGAAGCTGCTGGGCAGACATAAATACTCCATCCGATGGAGTAGCACTATATTGACCGACGCTGGGACGGTCAGGTCTAACCATTTCTCTTCTTAAAAAAGAAAGAAAGAAGAGGAAAACGTTATTCTCAAAATAAATTTCAATCAAACTTGATTGATAAAACAAGGAATCATAAAGAAAATAGGATGAATCGGTACGAAAATTCGAATTAAATCCTAAAGCACGACTCCTAAGATGGACTTAGGACGATGATCCTTGTTAAATTATTCTACATTGTTCCGAAGTTTGGCTCTGATACCAAGCTGTGACGCCCCACCTCTATACCCACGATAGCCAAGGACACTATGGTGTAATGCCGTCAATTACCATGGAGAATAAGGCTGTTGAGGAGCGACCATCCATGTAATTGCTTTGTGTGAGCACGATATGTCAGATAGTAAAACATAACTTTCATCTCAAGAGGAAATCCGACATACCGATACAAACTCAAAGCTACTACACAGTGGCTATATAAATTCTTCGGAAACAAATATAGAAATAAGCACAACATAAATCAGTCACAGATAATCCATATCACAAAGGCGGAAATAGATATGAATATTACACATAAAAGTGTACATCAGAGTAGTGGTCATGTAAGATCCACAATATCGAAAAGAATAGATACAAGTGTTAGACAAAAGAATAAGTACACATCATAGAGTTTGTATCTCAAATGTATACAACAAAAACTACTAATCTAAGTAGTTAGCCAAAAGTCAGATGATAGTTCCAGATAGGAAGTCAAGAGGAAGCACCTGTAGAAACTCAGTCTGACCCGAGTATTATTTAATAAGAAAATAAAAAACGGATCAGCCTAGTTATAATTATCAGATAAAAATGAGATATAAGAAGAGATATAATAGAAGGATGTATGATAACCAAAGATGTCATACTACGATAAGTATACATTAGAAAATCCACAAAAGTCATACAATATCTCAAGAATCTCATAGCATCAAAAGAATGTCATATTCTTTATTTAATTCACCAAGCCACAATAAATGACATACATATCAATGCCAACTGAAAAAGGTGGTGAAACATAAATTCTAGAAATCATCAAATAGAAATCCAGAAATCACAAAAAAAGGATTGGCCAAGACATTGATGTAGTGCAAACGGTACATCCAATGAATCTAAAGCAAAGACATTGATGTAGTACAAACGGTACATCCAATGAATCTAAAAGCAGAGACATTGATGTAGTACAAACGGTACATCCAATGAATCTAAAAGCAAAGACATTGATGTAGTACAAACGGTATATCCAATGAATCAAAAAGCCGAGGCATCGATGTAGTACAAATGGTACATCCAATGAATCAATAAGCAAAGACATTGATGTAGTACAAACGGTACATCCAATGAATCAAAAAGCCGAGACATCGATATAGTACAAACGGTACATCCAATGAATCAAAAAGCCGAGACATCGATATAGTACAAACAGTACATCCAATGAATCTAAAAGCAAAGACATTGATGTAGTACAAACGGTACATCCAATGAATCAAAAAGCAAAGACATTAATGTAGTACAAACGGTACATCCAATGAATCTAAAAGCAGAGACATTGATGTAGTACAAACGGTACATCCAATGAATCAAAAAGCAAAGACATTGATGTAGTACAAACGGTACATCCAATGAATCTAAACACAAAACAATTCGGAACATCGACGTAGTACACACGGTACGTCCAATGAATCGAAACATATTAAAAGTACATGGGTTGCCAGCCCACGAAGAAATGAGACGAAGCTCAATAAAATGAGGTACAGTCCTCCACGTGGACAAAGAGACATCGCGCATTGCTAGTCTAAACTATAAAATGATCATCATCGATCATCAAGAAGTGTCAATTACAATAAGCTAGTAAATATATGAGTTTAGCATCATGTCCTATAACCACTAGCTTAACTTAAATATTTGCGAACAAATTGTAGATCTTCACTAGAAAATTGTCACGAAAGGTTCAATCGAACAAGTCTAAGAATTAACCAACGAAGCAAACGCAAGCGTTTCATACCACTTGTTTTACTAAGTCGTTTAATTAGATTTCTCATACGAGTGAGGTAAAGGCTTATATATACTAACAGATTGGAAAACGGTTTAAGAAACGAGCTTTGTAATAAAATAAATGTTGAAATCGTTTTGATAAAAGAATTTTGATATTTACTACTAGTATAGAAAACCTTTATATTTTAAAGTGACAAATCATAGAATTGATTGTAGAAACAATCAATCATAAAAATTCACATTCGAAGACGTGAATAAAATCCAAAGAAATCGATACCGAATCCATCAAAATGGATATTCTCAAAAATCACGATGAAAATGTCATCAAAGACCATAATAAATGATAACAACAAAAAGGGAATCAACACGAATCGATTAAAGTTGGAAATATACTCAAAAATAGCCAAAATAGGCAAATTAAACAGTTTCAAACATCTAGTAGGTGTTCCCAGATGTCTGGCCCTAGTATCTGGAAGTATATATGTTTTCTCCCTTCTATTTTTAATTCCTGGGCCATTTTAGACGTCTGAAATTTTCAACCAGACGTCTGAATTTGACTTCAAACGTCTGGATTTTGTTTCAGACGTCTGGATTTAGTCTCTGCCTTTTCCAGACCCCTTTCCAGATGTCTGGATTATTCAACCAGAGTTTCAGATGTCTGAAATTAACTTCAGACGTCTGAAATCTTCTGCTAGGCCAAAAAAAACAGCCTAGACCAAAAATGGCAAATCCAAACCGAAATGCGATCGAACGAGCGATGGATGCTAAGGATTTATGCCAATCGACAACACAACACTATAGGCTCTTCGATGCATCACCAAAAACATGTTCAAACATCAAAGATTGGATTTTTAAAGATTTAACTACAAAACACCAAAAATTGGAATATTCACCAATTCAATCCAAATCAAAAGCAAATGAACACAAATAAGTGTTAGGAATTCATACCCAACAATCAAAGATAGTTATAGACATAGATGTGAGATAAAAATCTCACCTTTAAACCCAAATCAATGAAGAAGAAGCTTGAAAGCAAAGGGAGAATCAACCACTCTTCAACACAACCCAAACGAGCTTGAATCTATGCTTATAAAGAACATTCCCAAAGTTAGGTTTAGGAATTTTCTGAAATCAAAGTGAGAATGAGTTGGAGAAGAAGAAGGAGATGCTTACTAATGGGTTCTCTTTGATTTTGGAGCAAGAACTTGAGCTAGCAAGAGGAACTAGGGCTTGGAGTTTCTAATTCCCATTCTCTTCCACCATTTTTGCTTAAGCTTGAGTGTTAGGAATATGAAATGAAGTAATGAAGAGTTGGAGTGGGTTGGGACTGAGTTAGTACGTTATTAATGGGTTCAGCCCAAACCAAAGCTCTAAGTGAAAAAGTGGCAAAATTTCACTATCTCTAAACATATCGAAGTTTATACTCAAAAAGGTCGCAAACGTCATTTTGAACTCAATGGGGGTGGTCTCGAGTCCCAATTCGACTGTTTGCAAAAAGTAGCTTTTCGAACCAAAATCCGACGAACGATAAAATATTTAAATATAAGATCGATAAATATGCGGGTTGTTACACGTATCAAAATAAAATTCGAATATTGTATGACACGTTAAAATGTGTAATAAACATTATTTGCTTTCGTTAGAGTACAGTGTGATCTATTTATATGCGATGATGTTATTTTTGCATTGTTCTATTCTAGAAACACCCACATCACCTCATTCTTCATGTTAGACGATAGTATTACACAACAATACTCTTGGGTGATATGGGTATAGTGGCGGGGTGTTACATTTTTGGTATCGGAGCAAGGTTCAGAATAATGTAAAACTTCAGAAGCACATATTTGACCTTTGAGGAGGAAGACTTAGAAAAGTTACCCGGATTTTATACTACGCGTATTGTAGTTTCTTATATAAATGTTTTTTAATCTCTAAAAATAAGCTAGATTACATATAATTTATATATTTTATTAAATGAAGTTCTTACTTTTTATAGTAAGTTTTATGAGTTGGAAATTTGGGAAGTTTTTGAAAATTGATAATTTAGAAGTGATGTGAGAATATTTGATAGAAAGTGATTTTAGGCGGCTTTGAAAATATGGCACCAAATGTTTTGTCAAAAGTTTGAAAACTGAAAAAAAAATTAAAAGTGGTGGAAAGCTTTAGAAAATAAAATGGTGGGTAAATTTTTGATAAAGGAATTTTATATGATTCGCAAAAGTTTAGTGAAAATTTTGAAAAGTTAGTTTCAAAGTTTTTGAAAATTATGAAATGATGGTGACATATTTAGAAGTGCCATGAATTTAAAAAAGGATTTGGAAATTAATTGATTATTTAATAAACAGTTTTGGAAATATTTAGAAGTAAAGTAATTTTCTAGTATTTTTGAATACTATGATTCAGACGAAAAAATGATACGGAGTTTAGTAAAATATTTCCATGGAAAGTATGTTTGCGAGAAGTATTATTTCCTCATTTTTTTGAAAAATTATTTGTGATAATGTTTTGGAAAGGAATGTGAAATGGTTTCAAACATTGAAAACTACGATGTGATGGCGCTTGTCGTTGTTGTAATGGTTTTTACGGTGTTGGAGAGCCTTTGGGTGCGACTATCAAGGATGGTAATCATACGGCCTTTAATCAAATGTGATTGGCGAGTAGTGGCAGTTTGTAGTTATCCACTAATAGTTGTTTTTCCCAAATTTTGCAAGACGCTTTAAAGATTTGAAATGAGTTGGAAGGACAAATTTGAATGTTATGGGGGAATATTTTGAAAAATGATTTTGGTGAGATGGATCTTAGAAATATTTGGGGAAATAAGTTTGTAATTTTTTTTTTTGAAACGTGATATGTATGATTTGGAAGTGAGATTTTATATGGATGATGCTTTTGCAAAAGCTTAGCTAATATTGTGAATTTTGATTTTTAGAAACATCCACCATCTAAAATGTATTTTTGAAAAAAAATAAAATATATTTCGTGATGTGTTTTGAAAAGAAATCCACATTGTAAACCTTGATTTTGAAAATATTTTTTTGAAGTGATTTTGAAATGGAAATCCACTAAGATTATACTTATTTGGATAGTTTGTTTGATAAATATCCTAATGTATATAAGATATGATTTTGAAGGTATGTATATACATATTTTTGAAAAGTATACGTGGTTATGTAAATATTATAGATTTCTCCCAAGAAGAGATTGTAGGGATGCAATTTTCTTAAGTAGGGAGTCTGTAACAACCCAAGATTTCGAGAAGTTGAATTTAAATTTTTGATGTGCAATCAATTGATAATAGAGATTAATTAATAAAAATATGATGAACCAACTTCTAAAAATATGTTTTATGATTTTAGTAAGAAGCAATCGAGTTACAGAATAAATTGGCGATGTATAATAATTTTGAAAGTAGTATAAGTGAAGAAAACATTATTAGTAATGTGATTCAGGAGCAAACAAGAAATAAACTGAAATGAAATGGGTTACATAAACACTTTTCTCAAGTCCATTTATGCATACTCTTTAATTATCGAGAGCATTCTTGTAGTTTGCTTCATCACTTATCATCTACAAACCCTTCTTCTTCTTCTCTATTTTCGTTTCCAACATGAAACCCTATAATGGCCTCTCTTTCGAAATTCATTGAAAGTTATTTTGGCTTCAAATTTTGATATGTTGTCCTGACTTTATCCGGCACATATGTTCCAAATTTCATGAATTTTCATGGAGATTTGATGTATTAAATATTGTGATTTCCACAAACCTTTCCTGTCAGATCTGGGCAGCAAATGCTTGTTGGTTAGTAGTTCATAATTAATTATATAATATTCCAAAAATTATAAAATTTGGATATGTTATTCCCAACTCATTTTGGAATAACTGATAAAAATTCAGTTAAAAAAATTATATGTTTTGATCCTCCAAATATTCAATTTACAGAGGTTGTTTCTTGGTACAAATTGTTTGCAAATGTTCAATTATTAGAAATTGCTTTCAAGATGATTATTTCTATTCTTTACCCATGGTTAAGTTTAATTAATCTTTGAAATATGACATTTGAACTATTTTGCGACTTCTTGTGTTATGGTCAATATTATAAAGTTTTATGAACTCATAGCTAGAAATAGCCTGACTCGGGGTTTGTTTGTATCGACATTCCTTGGGTCATACTGAGGATTTATTACAGGTATAGCTAATGTAGTTTTGGGTACGAGGTGATGGATGGACAGAGTCCACGATTTTATGTTTTCTTTTGGATTAGAAATTAATATAGTTGTATATTTAAAATAAAATGGTTTTAAATGTATAAATAAATTTGGATATTATATGAGTTGTTAAAATGGGTAATATACATTATTTGCTTTCGCAAAGTAAGATGTGATTTATTTATATGCGATGATCTTATTTTTGCATTATTTTATCCTGAAAATACCCACATCGCCTCATTGTTCAAGTTACTCAAAAGTATTACACAACAATACTCTTGGGTGATATAGGTATAGAGGCTAGGTGTTACAATTGGTTAGATAGATACGATGCAAAAATGTTTTGCTGGGATGGGAAAATATCATTGAGACACCCCAACAGTCATAACCTAATTATATGCTTAGTGGAGTAGTCAGATTCAAGTGCTTGTGCTTTGCGGAATGCAGTGGAAGTAGTAGAAGAATTAGATCGGATGTAGGTAGCAAAATAGTTTGTATATGTTTTTAAACCAATGTCAGTGCTACCGCCAAGGCGAGCTATCGACTTTTGAATAGATCTCGTGCTAGGGGAAGAACCTGTAAGTAGACCACTTAGCCGGATGGCACCTACTAAGATAAAAGATCCGAAGGTGCAGCTAATAGACTTGGAAGGGAAGAGCTTTATTAGACCAAGCAGTTCTCCTTGGGGAGCAACTGCGATATTCGTGAATAAGCCAGATGAATCTCTAAAGTTTATATTGACCACCACAAGTTGAATGAAAGGACGATCAAAGAATAAGCATACTTTACCGAGAATCAATGAATTGCTCGATCTGTTGAATGTAGCCAGAGTATTCTCCAAGTTGGATTTGGCAAAAGGGTGCCATCAGCTAAGAGTGGCGAATGACAGTATTTTTGTTATCAGCATTTAGGACCAGATACAGGTTCTATGAGTAATTAGTGATGCCATTCAAGTTAACGAATACGCCAGCTTTCTTCGTGGATATGATGAATTGGGTTCCAATAGCACTAGGATTGGTTTGCATTGGTATTCAAAGACGAAATCTTAATATACTCTAAGGATGACAGAGAGCATGAAGTTCATCTTAGAGCGGTGCTTGAGATGTTGAGGCAGAATTAATTGAAAGCGATGTTTTCAAAGTGTCAGTTCTGGAAGATAGAAGTTAACTTTCTTGGTCATGTGGTTTCAAAGAAGGGTTTAAGTTGATCCAGATAAGATCAAAGCTGTTAACAACTGAAAGAGACCAGAGACCGTGACTAAGATCAGAAGTTTCCTTAGGCTTGCTGGTTACTACTGAAGGTTTGTTAAGGATTTCTCATGGATAGCAGTGCCTTTGTGACGCAGCGGATTAATCAAAATAAACTTCAATCGGTGAAAGTAGCAATCGGTGGATTGATGAATACCAAAATGCCCAAATTCGTTGATCCGAAGATACCGAATTCTAACTATCTCAAACACGTTGATAGCGCACTATACCGTGTTCAAAGATCTACGATTCTTCGTACGTTGATCTAGCGCACTAGATTCCGTGAATCGGCTTCAACAAACGTGGATTCGAGCGCACTCGAATGACGTAAGTGGAGATAGGAGATTACACTCAACTACCAATTGGAGAAGAAAGCACAAAGCAATCAACAAGAAATTTTATTTCAAAATCAACCCCTCAAATAGTTACAACACACTCCCTATTTATAGCCTTTTCTCAACGCAGCTTCTTAAGTCGTTGCCGACTCACGACTCATCTCTATCACACATTCGGCCGACTCACCTACAGGCCGACCTACGACTCAGCAGATACACCGACTCACGACTTAGTACAACATAAGCGACTCAAGCCCCTTTTACACAGCATAGTGTAACGACTCAAACATGGCCGACTCAATGAACCCACAACATACTACTTAACAGAATACACGACTCACATACAATGCGACTCATTACAACACGACTCAACCGACTCAATCACCCAGCTGACTTAACTCCTTGCCGCCTCAACTTCCTCCGACTCAAGGCCTTCAATAGATGGAGCTTTCCCTTGCTTCATGGTAAGTCGTAGACGACTTATGGCAGTGTCGTTAGGTCGGAACATTTTCCCCCGAGCTTTGTTAAGTCGCAAACGACTCAAGTCCTCTTCATTAACTCGTATACGACTCAAATCTGCTTCCTTTATACGGCTTAAAGTGTTGTTAACTCGTGACTTGTTATCACGTGATTCGTTAAGTCGGAAATGACTTAATTCTACCCTCCTAAGTCGTGAACGACTTAACCTCTCCATGAGTCGTGTACGACTCATCTCTGGTAGAGTTTTTGGTTGCGTTTCTTCTCTGTTCTGAGCTGCATCATCCTCCCCTGGTTGAGAAAAATTCGTCCTCGAATTTGTAAATTCTCCTACACCAGATTGTTCATCTCCATAATATGGTACAAGATGCTTAACATTGAATACGTCAGAAGTGTATACGTCCTCTGGTAGCTTCAATTTATAAGCATTTTTATTGATCCGTTTCACAACTTCTACAGGACCAATCTTTCTGGCTTTCAACTTATTATAAGTGCCCACTGGAAAACGATCCTTTGTTAACACAGCATACACCAAATCACCTTCGTTAAATTCAATATTTCGTCGCTTTAAATCTGCAACTCGCTTATACTTCTCATTTGCTTTCACCAATCGTTCCTGAACGATTTTATGACATTCAGTCAACTCATCAACAAAATCAGCAGCTCGTTTAACTGTCCCCTTCGATTGTGGTACTACTGCTAAATCCAATGGCCCCTTTGGTAAATTTGAATATACAATTTGAAATGGACTGAATCCCGTACTGCGATTCATGGCATGATTATGAGCAAATTCTGCTTGGCATAATTTCATGTCCCAACTTCTCAAATTATCCTGTACAATGCATCGCAACAAATTTCCCAATGACCTGTTTACAACTTCTGTCTGTCCATCAGTTTGCGGATGATAAGCACTACTAAATTTCAGCTTCGTTCCCACCATCTTCCACAAACTTAACCAAAAGTGACTCAGAAAACGAGTATCCCGATCATAAACAATAGATTCTGGTAAACCATGCAACCGATACACCTCCTTAAAGAATAATTGTGCGACTCGAACTGCATCCGCTGTCTTCTTGCAGGCAATAAAATGTGCCATCTTCGAAAATCTGTCCACTACAACAAATATCGAATCATTTCCCCTTTGAGTTTTAGGCAAACCCAAAACGAAATCCATACTGATATCAACCCATGGCTTAGACGGTACAGGTAATGGCATATACAACCCTGCATTCGTCGCTGTTCCCTTTGAAACCTGGCAAATATGGCATCTCTCCACAAATCTTTCAACTTCTTTTCTCATCGACGGCCAAAAATAAGATTGGGAAATCAACTGCAATGTACGATCTCTACCCACATGGCCTTCTTCATGCAACTCCTTGATAATTTTCATTCTCAAGCTGCCCTCTGGAATACATAACTGATTTCCTTTAAACAAGAATCCATCAACCAACATAAATTCATCGGTACTCCCATCCTTCACTTCTTCAACATATTTCACAAAGTAAGGATCTTCTTCAATCATCTCTGGCAGTAATTCGAATCCCGTCACTTCAACTTTCAATGTTGTCAGCAAATGACTCCGCCTACTCAAAGCATCAGCCACACGGTTCGTCACTTCCGATTTGTGCTTAACAACAAAGGTAAACTGCTGTAAATATGCAATCCATGATGCATGTCTTGCTGAAATCTTATCCTGCCCCTGTAAATGTTTCAAAGCTTCATGATCAGTGTAAAGAACAAACTCCTTCTGAAATAGATAATGCCTCCAATATTTAACAGCTTGCACAACAGCATAAAACTCAACATCGTAGGTACTATATCTCATCTTTGTCCCTGACAACTTTTCACTGAAATATGCAATAGGCCTCCCACTCTGACTCAACACTCCTCCAATTCCCACCTTCGATGCATCAGTATGTAGCTCAAACAACAACTGAAAATCTGGTAATACAAGAATCGGTGCTGTTGTCAAAAGCTCTTTGATTCGTTCAAAAGCAACCCCTGCTTCCTCCGACCAAGAAAACTGCTTCCCTTTCATACAATCAGTAACCGGGGCCATCACGCTACTGAAGTGTGGGATAAACCTTCGGTAGAATGATGCCAATCCATGGAAACTTCTAACTTCAGTGATAGTTCTCGGCTGTGGCCAATTTCTAATAGCTTCAACTTTACTCTGGTCCACCTGGACTCCCTTCTCAGATACAACATAACCCAGAAATAAAACACTTCTTGTCATAAACACACATTTCTTCGTAGCAGCAAAAAATTGTTCTTCACGAAGAATAATCAACACTTCCTTCAAATGTAGAACATGCTCCTCCATACTCCTGCTATATATCAGAATATCATCGAAATAAACCACCACGAACTTCCCAATGAATGGTCTAAAGATTTGATTCATCACCCGCATGAATGTACTAGGTGCATTTGACAAACCAAATGGCATAACCAACCATTCGTATAACCCCTCTCTCGTTTTGAAAGCTGTCTTCCATTCGTCACCTGGTCTAATTCGAATCTGGTGATAACCACTCTTCAAATCAATCTTCGAAAAGATAGTTGCCCCACTCAACTGGTCTAACAAATCATCCAACCTCGGCATAGGAAATCTATAACGAACAGTAATCTTGTTCAAAGCTCTACTATCTGTACACATTCTCCATGTTCCATCCTTCTTCGGCACCAACAAAGCTGGTACTGCACAAGGACTCAAGCTTTCCTGAACACGTCCCTGTTCTAATAACTCTTCCACCTGCCTTCGTAACTCTTCATGTTCCTTCGGACTCATTCGGTAATGTGGTCTATGTGGTAATACGGCTCCCGGAACAAGATCGATTTGATGTTGAATGTCTCTCAATGGTGGTATCCTTAGGCAACTCCTCTGGAAATACATCTTCAAACTCTTTCAAAACTGGCTTTGCTTCTTCAGGAATTTCAACCTCTTCACTGCTCTCTCGCCCAATCAACAAATAGACTTCAGGCTCCTCTTCAACTTCTTTAACAAACTCCTTCAAAGATAATAAAGTTTTCAATTCCTCAATCTCCTCTAGCTTGCTCTCCTTCTGTTGTTGCTTCTTGGGAACCAAAGTGATTTTAGTACCCTCGAACATGAAACTGTAGTTATTGGCACGACCATCATGTTGAACTGATCTATCAAACTGCCACGGTCTGCCCAACAACAGATGACATACGTCCATGTCTACAACGTCACACCAAATTTCATCTTTGTACTTCTTCCCAATAGAAAAATTAACACAAGCCCTTCGACACACCTTCACTTCACCTCCCTTCCTTAACCATGCTAACTTGTACGGTTTAGGATGTTTCTCAGTTTTCAAGTTCAACTTCTTCACAGCCTCGGTAGAAATAATATTATCGCAACTTCCAGCATCAATAACGAACTTGCAAACTTTTCCCAGAATAGTGCATGTCGACTGAAATATGTTACTTCTCAACCAACTACAATCCTCCTCTTGCTTTGGTGTAAGACATGACCTCCTCATCATAAGATTACAACCTTCATCTCCAGATAATTCTTCTTCCTCCTCATCATAAGGTGCATTTAAACATTCTGCCTTCTCATCATCATCCTCAATCTCAGCAACCATTGCTCTCTTCTTCGGCTTCGGACATTCATTGCTTTTGTGACCCAACTCCTGACAATTATAACATTTGAAAACACTGTTAACCTTCACCTTCTCAGCCTCTTTTACCACTGGCTTATTGACAGGTTTAGGAACATTAGAACTTCCACTAACACCCCTCGCTTGATTATTGGAATTAGTAAACACACCACCTCCACGCCTTCCTTGCTTTTCCTAAGCCAACGCTTTCTGATGTGCCTCTGCCACTGATCTAGGATCAAACATATTAACCATATCCAGGATCTGCATTCTCAACCCCCCAATGAATCGAGCGGTTAGCTGTTCTTCCGTTTCCATAATATCATTCCTGGCAATGAGTTGGTAAAATTCGTCAGCATAATCATTAACAGACTTCGTCCCTTGCCTCAGATTCTGCAATCTCTGGTACATAAGTGATTGATAGTTGTATGGTAAGAATGTAGCTCGCATCAATTTCTTCATCTTTTCCCAAGATTCTATCTTTGACTTCCCCATTCGTTCACGAGTAAGTTTAGTTTGCTGCCACCATGCCAAAGCTCTTCCCCTCAGCCTTGTAGCAACTAACTTCACCCTTCGATTCTCCGGAACCTCCTTGAAATCAAAGATTTCCTCCACATTAGATAACCAATCTAAGAATTCTTCAGCTACCATCCCTCCTTTAAACTCCGGTATTTCCATCTTCATACCCGATTCCCAACGTCGATCTTCATCAATAACCCGATACTGACGTTGTCCCTGATCTCGGTCTCTGAAATGAATACTACCCCTCTCACCATCAAACTCCTCATCAAAGTCTGATGCATATCGTTGTCTTTCACGCCCTCCAGCATCTCTACCACCACTCCTACTACCCATATCTCTTCGATCACGACCATCATCATTCCTCCTACTTCGATTATCAACACTCCGTTGATCCTAACTCTCTCTCCTCTCCCGATCTGAATGATGTGAAACTCTACTTCCTCCACGAATGGATTCAGGTGAATTTCTTCTTCTAGTTTGATTCATATCAATCATAAGCTTCTCCAACCTACCAATGCCTTCATCAATCTTCTCATGCATACGTTGTTCCATTTGATCGGCCTCTTCTCGTCTATATAATGCTTCAACATTTTGATGGCGATTAGCTCTCCTTGGCGGCATGATTGAATCAACACCACACTTCACAAACAACAATAAGTCACGGCTCAACCTTCAACTTCAAATAACAATGCTCGGCTCAATCTTGTCTCGGCTTGATCTTCACGACTTAACTTGGCTCGGCTCAAGGTTAAGTCGGCTTCAATTCAAACATAAGGCACGGCCCACACTCTTCTATACTTGGCGCGCAAAAAATCTCCTCACAAATTCAAACACTCTCCAACACCTTGATTCAAAATGCTATAGATAAAATACTCCAAACTTGTTGCAACTTCAAGATGAACACAACGAACACACCTTCAAATACTTGGCTCCAAGAATCAACTTAGCTATGATTGGCTAAGTATGGCTCTGATACCAATAATGACGCATCGGATTAATCAAAATAAACTTCAATCGGTGAAAGTAGCAATCGGTGGATTGATGAATACCAAAATGCCCAAATTCGTTGATCCGAAGATACCGAATTCTAACTATCTCAAACACGTTGATAGCGCACTATACCGTGTTCAAAGATCTACGATTCTTCGTACGTTGATCTAGCGCACTAGATTCCGTGAATCGGCTTCAACAAACGTGGATTCGAGCGCACTCGAATGACGTAAGTGGAGATAGGAGATTACACTCAACTACCAATTGGAGAAGAAAGCACAAAGCAATCAACAAGAAATTTTATTTCAAAATCAACTCCTCAAATAGTTACAACACACTCCCTATTTATAGCCTTTTCTCAACGCAGCTTCTTAAGTCGTTGCCGACTCACGACTCATCTCTATCACACATTCGGCCGACTCACCTACAGGCTGGCCTACGACTCAGCAGATACACCGACTCACGACTTAGTACAACATAAGCGACTCAAGCCCCTTTTACACAGCATAGTGTAACGACTCAAACATGGCCGACTCAATGAACCCACAACATACTACTTAACAGAATACACGACTCACATACAATGCGACTCATTACAACACGACTCAACCGACTCAATCACCCAGCTGACTTAACTCCTTGCCGCCTCAACTTCCTCCGACTCAAGGCCTTCAATAGATGGAGCTTTCCCTTGCTTCATGGTAAGTCGTAGACGACTTATGGCAGTGTCGTTAGGTCGGAACATTTTCCCCCGAGCTTTGTTAAGTCGCAAACGACTCAAGTCCTCTTCATTAACTCGTATACGACTCAAATCTGCTTCCTTTATACGGCTTAAAGTGTTGTTAACTCGTGACTTGTTATCACGTGATTCGTTAAGTCGGAAACGACTTAATTCTACCCTCCTAAGTCGTGAACGACTTAACCTCTCCATGAGTCGTGTACGACTCATCTCTGGTAGAGTTTTTGGTTGCGTTTCTTCTCTGTTCTGAGCTGCATCACTTTGACTAGGATGACCAGGAAGGATATGAAGTTTACATGGTCTAGCAAATATGAGGAAGCTCCATAAGTTAAAGCATTTATTGACCAATGCATCAATGTTAGTAGTTCTAGACGAGAATCAAGAATTAGTAGTATATACCAATGCATGTGAAACCAGATTGGAAGCTTTGTTGATGCAAAAGGGTAAGATCATTGCCTGTGCTTCTTGACAGCTTAGACCCGTGAAATGAGATGCCATACTCATGATTCATAATTACCTGTGGTAATCTTTGTGCTTTAAATATGGAGACCCTATCTCTTGGGAGAGAAATTCGAGTTATATACTGATCATAAGTTCTTAAGATACATACTCTTTTTAGAGGAGTTAAATATTGAGACAGTAGAGATCGCTGAAGTTTTTAGCAACTTATGACTTTGGTATAGAGTACGCCAGTGGAAAGTAACAAAGTTGCGGATGCACTGGTCAGGAAACATCAGAATATGGTGTTAGCCATGTTGGCCGAATGGAAGGATCTTGAGGCATTGACTACGTGCGGTGTGTAGTTAAGATCTACTACTAGTTCCAGTCAAAGTACTGCCATGTTGTCCTACTTGGAAGTTCGACCGAGATTTATCGAAAGGATTGCATCTAAGAGAAAACTGATCTAGTGTTAGTTGAGAAGATTAGAAGGCTATAAGCCGGAATCGAATTGATGATATGAAGGATTTTAGTCTTGACCAGAGAGGGTGGTTGAGAAAGAAGGGATGATTATGCGTCCTAAATGTAGAAACCTAAAGAAGGAGGTCCTTAGGGAATGCTATCGATTAAAAGTTACGATTCATCATGGAGGGACCAAGATGTATCAAGAGATGAAGAGGAGTTTCTAATGGGAAGGTATGAAAAGGGATGTTGTATTGTAGGTAAAGCAGTGTGTGAACTGTCAACAAGTGAAGGTCGAATATCAAAAGCCGAGTGGGTTGCTTCAACCTTTGGAGATGCCAGTTTTGAAATGGGATTCGATATCGATGAATTTTATAGATGGGTTGCCAAGGTCAAACTAGGGAAATGAAAGTATATGGATCATAGTGGATTGGTTGATCGAGAGTGCCCATTTCATTCTAGTCAAATCAACCAAGACGACACCTGTCTTGGCTAAAATGATTTTGAAGAACATAGTTAGACTACATAGGAATCCTAGTAGCATAGATAGTGACAAAGATGACTTGTTCAATAGTGAATTCCGAAAGAGTCTGTAAGGAATGTTGGGAACCAAGCTTAAGATGAGTACTGCTTATCATCCATAGACGGATGTGCAGAAAGAGAGAGTCAACAAGGTACTCGAGGATCTATTAAGAGCTTATGTGTTAGATTTTGGTTGGTCATGGAAAGACCATTTGGACTTGGATGAGTTTTCCTATAATACTAGTTACCGTGCTATATAGGGATGACACCTTTCAAAGCTTTACATGGAGGGCCGTGCAAATAACTAGCATGTTGGTTAGAGACCGAAGGTAGATTGGTCCTTAGACCAGATATGGTGAGAGAAGCAATAGAGAAGATGGAGTTGATCTAAGGTAGGATGAAAGAAGTTTAGTTTAGACGAAAGAGTTACGCAGAAAAGAGGCATAAAGTTCTAGAGTTCTAAGTTGGAGATAGGGTTTTCACTAAAGTACCACCGATGAAGAGTGTGATACGATTTGGAAAGTCAGGGAAACTAGTACCGAGATATGTTGGACCATTCTCGGCCATAGAGAATCGGAAAGCTTGCATAGAGAGTAGAGTTACCAAGAAGTTTGGCAGGTGTCTATAATGTGTTCATGCGTCTCATATTCATAAGTATGTACATGATCCATAGATCTTTATACCTTCGGCTGCATTGGAAGACTTAATAGTAGAATTGGATTCTACAATTTCTTAAGCAACCTTTTCAGGTTGTAGTAGGAGATGAGAAGAGGTCAAGAAATAAGACAGTTAAGTTGATAAAAATTTTGTCGAGCGACAACGAGCGACCGTACTTAGAAAACTCAAAACATGATTAGGACACTTATCCTAGGCCATTATGAGGGTATGTTCTATATTTGTTTTATATAGACTTTTCATTGGTGGCATATTCTTGTTTTGTTGGCATGATTGATATGTTTGATTGTAGTCCTTACTGAATTTCAAGAATGAGATTCTTTAAGGGGGAGCTTGTAACACCACTAATTTTCTTTAACATTATTCAGCAGATTTAATTATATTAATTAAACAAAATAGCGTGTGGCATGAAAAGGAGATGATATTTGATAATTAATTGGGCTAGGCCTTAACTAATCAACATATAGGGTTGTTTTAACTTAAACATACGTAGAAGGATTAATTGGAGGGGAAAATAGGAATAAGGTTCATTTCCTAAACATAAACTCTTCCACCCTCATATCCTCATTCATTTTTAAATCCATACAAAGCATAAACAAAGGAGAGGCCATTGCTAAGGTTTATAAAGGAAAAAAAGTTAGAGAATCAAATTAAAGCTAAAGGGAATCAAATCAACAACTTAAATCTCAATTCTTATTCTCAAAACAAGGTGAACAAAAGTGTCTTTATCATTTTTATGTGTTAAATTTCGGATTTTTGATGAATTCCAAATTGCTTGATGACGATATAGTTGATTTTACCATTATTTGCATGAATGGCGATTTATTGGAATTTCTACAAAATTATTATGATAAGTTTCAAGGGAAATTTTTCAGTGAATGACCTCCAAACGACTTTATTTTTAGATATACTATGTAATATACAATTTTGAAGATTGATTTTTAATTTCACAATTTTGGGAATTAATAGGAATATTTTATGAATTTCTTAATATGAAAAGGACATCTATTTTGGATTTTAATTATTAAAAATAATAAAATAATTAATTTTGCCTTGAAATTTTTATATAGTCAAAAAGATGCTATTTCAGATTCTTTTTTTTGTGAATTTTTGGGATTTTTCCCAAGTGTTTTTGATTTATTATGAATTTTATAAGCTAAAAAGGCATAATAATTTTATTAAAATATTAATTTAATTTAATGGTTTGAAAATAATTTTGAAAATCTTGAAATCTGATTATCGCTGTACTTTTTCTGCAAAGAAATTGATAAAGTATACCTTTAACCAATATGAATTTGACAAACAATACGAGTTGATGAAAAGAATATACTTTATTTAGCAAAATAGCAGGTTTACGTTCATTATGAGTATGCAACTAAAACCCTTTCTCCAATGTTGATGGGACCCCTTTCTCCAAAGTTACTACTGGTGGAACCCCCTTTCTCCATTGTTGGGTGAACCCATTTTCTCCACTATCGAGTGGAACCCCCTTTCTCCACTATCGGTGGAACCCACTTTCTCCACTATCGGGTGGAACCCCCTTTCTCCATTGTTGGTGGAACCTCCTTTCTCCAATGTTGGTGGAACCCCAAATCTCCACTATAGGGTGGAACCCCCTTTCGCTATTAGGTGGAACCTCCTTCACCACTGTTGGGTGGAACCCCTTTCGCTACTGTTGCTTTAGTACTCTTTCACCATATATGTTTTCAAAACTTAAAATATGTATAACTTTTTAACCATAAGTCCATTTCTTTATTATGAACACTCTATGAAAAAGGAAACCATCATTCAAAAGCAATGGAATAGGTTAGATACCCCAATTCTACACCTGTAAAAAGTTATAGCCCATTAAAACGATGCCTTGAGAAATGTTATTAGCAGGAGATAAAAGGTTCTTAGTGATCTCATGAATACTATGACTGGAATAGGTTATTGATAGAGATCAATAGGTTCATAGTTAGCCTATGAAAACTATGACCCGAGAGATGTTATTGGAAAATCCAACAAGTTCATGGCCAGCCCATGAAAACTATGATTGGATGATGTTATTGGTAGACACCAATATGTTCTTAGTAATTCCATGAAAACTATGAAACCGAACAGATAGTTCATAAGCTTGGAACATGTTATTAGTTAGCCTATGAAAACTAATAGGTTAACAGTGACCCTAGAAACTATAAATTGAGATAGATAGTCAGACGAATGGGGATGGGAAATCCAGAATATATTGTATAATTGCAAATCATCATATTATGTTATATTTTAACCATTGTGGATGCAGGTGCACAATATATAGTTAAATAGTATTTAGTTAAGGTACCACTGAGGAAAAAAATCGTTTCGCTCAGTGGCACGGTCATGCTAGATATCTACTTGGTTCGAGATGTTATATTATTATTCACACTAGACTTTTTATCCAACTCAAAATTTATGTTTTCCCTTAAACTCTCGGGTGCTCAAAATTAATTTGAGTAGGCTAAGGGTAAGGGTTTTTCAGGCTATTAGTTGATGAATAATCTTTAGAAGATGTCCAAGAGGCAAGCTAGCTATTTAGGAGATTCTACCTTTTGTCCGCTGTGTTGTTTGGATCTAAGAAATAATTTGTTTAATTGCCTATTTAGACCTTGATCAACCAAGGGGGCATCTTTGTATGTCGCTCATGGCATATTTTGTAATAAATTATAATTTCTCTGAACGTAGCTTACGTTTGGGATTATGTAATGAATCTGTAATGTTTTTTGTGATGAAATGATAAATTTATTTCAAATTCAGTTTAAAATTTTGCAGATTCGTGTGTTTCTGGTATATCAATATATCTAACATTACTGCATTTAGTCATCGTGAATTTATAATTATGGATGACTATAGTATCCGTAGCAGTTAGTTTTGGGCCTCTAAATGTGGGATGTTACAATCTCTAAAACCCTACTTAATTATATCATCACCTATATAAAACAAATTAATAGACATTAAGAATACTATATCCAATCATTAAATCGCCCATACAATACAACATCATCATATACAATGAAACATCAAGCGAATCGGGCTAACACACAACAATGTCATAATGTAATACCATAAATCATATAATCAATAAATAACGTGAGATAACCCATCAAAACATCTAAATATTATCCAATATTATACGAACTACAAAGATAATCTATTAAAATCCAAATCACGATCAATAAACCAAGGCTATCTTTAAAGTATCAAATAAAAAGAGTATGGATATACGAGCACTGACTACACTTTAGATGCATAGAATCTAGTAGCCAACTCATTTGATAGTGAATAATATATGCTAATCCACTACACATATAGGACCCTAAACCAGAAAAGGAGATTGGTAGCGCACAACATGCTGTAGGAACCAAAGGTTTACTAGCCTCCCGCTAATAGCTAGATTTATTCCTCCAGCCTTCAATCACCTCGATGAACATCATGACCTATATCCACCTATGATTCGTGAATAGACTTGGTCATAACCCTACATTGACCCTACGGTAACAGACTGGTATCCTATGCAACACAAGGGTCTACCAATTATCAATCTCATGACGTGCATCGAATATCATAACAACAACAATGTCGTAGATCTAGGGTGCGACCTCATGATCAGGCCACCAAGGTGGAAGCTGGTCAACCTGGTTCACTCCCAAAACATAAAGGGAGCTAGACATAAGTTGATGACATATAGTACACATATCATATATTTACACGTAGCTCTAAGCGTAAGCCAATACACAGCTCCATATAAGTCAACACATATATAGAGCTCTAATCCTTCGCGGACACATGGTTCTACCTATAAGCCAATGCAAGGCTACAATATACTCATCGCAGCGAGTATCATCACATACACATGAGTATTCCCCATTTGACTGATATTTATCTATAAACAATAATCAAATGAACAACATAACGGTGTCCTATACCACCGTGTGTTCTCCAGATAATTATTCAATGCTTATAAACTACACTCGATCCAGACTAGATATTTCTATATGATAAGTCCAACAAATAACCGAAAAACTGTTATCGAAAATCTCATCCCATATGGTATCACTAATCCATTTTTTCAAATTTATGATCATCTATAATTGAATCTCACAAAATCAATAGAAAGATGCCATCAACATGTCATATCAAAGCATTATCAAATCAATATTAATGGTGAATCATTCATATAAATAAATTCGATATTAAAGAAACTAAATTCAAAGAAGTCTCAATGCAAATCATTACACACATGCATGTACATATATAAATCCATATTCAAACCACAATATATATCACATATAATAAAATGATTACTTAGAAATGGGTAACAATTATATATGTTTTGGAATTAACTAAACAAATAAATAAACTCAATTATAATATAGTTTATACAATAATAACTAATTCCTCGATCTTTTATAAAATTAAATGATAATTTAGGATTTACAAATAGTAATAGAAAATCCTTTTCTTGTATTTGATAATCCAAAATAATTTCATGATACTAAATATTACACATAAAACTCAATTTATAATTTTCTATAACTAATTCTATTTTAGACAACTTTATAAAATATTCCAACCAATTTATGTGCATTCATAATGAATTAAATACATTTTCGAAACATGAATTATATATTAAAATTTCATACTTTGAACCTATAAAGTATCAACTAAATTTATTTTTTATTTTATAAAACTTATATTTACATACATACATATATATACTTAATAAGTATAAATTGAAGTTCAGATATAATTTGGTTTGATTTATTTTAAATTTAAAGATATTTTTATTTTAAAATATACATCACTAAAACTTGCTCATATAAATAGGGTTGCACACACAACATAATAAAAATACGTAATCAAATATTCACTTGTACTAATACAACAAAATTGAGCATGATTTAATAAAAAGGAGATTTGTAACAATAAAATAGTCAATATAACAAATCTATAAATATGGAAAAGGACACTAAAACAATGTGATGAACTTAAGTTACATATAAAAAATATGAAACTTATATTTAAATAGTACACAATAATTTAATGTAACTCAAGACATTTAAATGTTATGAACTCAAGACATCATCCCTGTAAAAGTTGGGGTTACAGATCTGAATATCAATGTGAGGCCCAAAATATTACTCACTCACCCACACAAAGGCAATATAATGCATAACACATTCACACATATTTAAACACGTTCACACATGCATAGTACACAATCACACACACACACACAAAAATATCACGGTACATTCATAATCCATACTCTTTTTTAACAACATGCACACACTAACACTTACCTATATTTACAGCCATACAACACACATATAAATAAATATGTAGCCTACACATAAGGATTCACATGAGAACATACCCAATCACACACTTATACACACACACACACATAGCCGTACATGCTAGAACACACACACACACTCTACTATAAACACACACTACTATAAACACACACCATATATCAATTACACACACATACAGATGTACACACACTACTCCTGCACTAATACACAAAATAGGAATAAAAGCATGCAAATAAATCATAAAATGCTAGCTTCAGAATAAGAAGCATAGGAAAATTTAGTTCAACAAGTGTACATGCTCATGAATCCACTATACATACAAATGTATTCACACAACAACACACATACAAATCTATGCATGCATGTAGAAAATACAAGGCAACAACAACTTTGGCATAGGTCAATCGGCCATCATCACCCGTCGGCCGATGCTAGGTCGAAATTGCGGCATGCTGATGTGCTTGATGAGCTCGTTGATGCAATCCTACCTCTCTCGAACTAATACTGATGCATAATTTGCTTCAGTATACGCACACAAATCATTTTAATTCAAACTATATGTATACGAATCACGATTGATCGATTAAAGCATAGATGTGTGAGTGGTAACCCACTTGAAACTTGCATTCCTCCTCTTTCCTCTCTCCTTCCACTTGCACACGCCTCATAATACTAGCACACATCCAACTCAATTCTTTCTAGGACATGGATGATGTGTGGAAACTCATAATTGAATTTTATGACTTGTCCTAATTTATGCGATTAGATTTTTAATTTTAAAGAGAGGAAGGTTTTGGGTTTTAGCTTGCTTTCCCCTTCCCCCCCCGAGATGATTAATAGAGAATCAAGAATGTCAAATAACAAGGGACGAAGAAAAGTCTAGAGCTTAATAAAATTCTAGGAATGTGATTTTGGTTTGATTATTGGGCTTGGGACAAAAATATAAAATAAGCAAAAATGCATATATTTTATTTCTTTTTATTTATAACCAAATTCTATTTAATTTAAGTACATACAAGTAACATTCAAAATTGCATCTCTTTCCAAATCAACATCTATTTTAATTACACCACTTTTATAAATCATTTATTCGCATATTTTTATCTTATTGCATTTAAATGTCTTATTTTCACGATCAAAATTCTTCTGCCAATAATTTCGAAGCCAGTTTATGTTAAATCACAAAATCCCAATTTGACTAATTAAATTGCTGTTAGTAACTTTATTTAATTATTAAAAATGCGGTTGTTACAGATTTCCTCTCTTAACAAACTTGTATCATCGCAATTTCTTATAAGAAAACTCTATAACAACACAATTATCCTTGATTTAATCATACCGTTGTAAAAAATTTAAGTGAAAACTACTTCCCATAATTTCAGAATTCTTCATTTAAATATTTCTTTCTTTCAAAAATATCTTATGTATTTATTTTTTTAAAATTTCATTTTTCTCTAACTCAAATTTCAATTTAAATAAAAAAAATTCTTCGAATGATCTTCATAATATTCCAACCACTTTACGTTATAAAAAGTAAATTTCCAAATTATATACATTCTTGTATCTATTTTACATCCAAAGAAAAAAGGAGATTACTTATATATTTAAATACATTTATTTGTAAAATCACAAATATATCCCTTGTGATTTGATGATTACCCCAGTAATCATCCTATATATATAATATCTCTTATTATAGAGAATAACCCAACACATCCGAGGGTCGAGGACCCTAAGTCTCATTTAGGCCAATGACTCGTATCTCTGCTATACGATGTATTTTCTGTACCTACTCTGATGCCATTATGTAACACTCGACCTCTATACACAAACTATCCAATAGTATTACTAAGTATACCATCAAATATTATGAAGAATAAGGCTATATGTGGTACATATGGGAATATTCTTTTAAGGCAACGCTTGTACATATTGAAACATCAAATAAAAATCTTACCTACATGTACACAATATATGCGTAAAATAATAAATATGCGTGCCTCCAAAATAGAACAATACACAATATACAGTACACAAATAGAGAACACGGAGTCAGAATCGCATCGATAATATATAAAACATAAATATTCATGGTACATTCAATATACATCATAATAATATAAACAAGGGAATATACAATACGGGTCAATAATCTACCATATTGAATTCCTAACCTATTCTGTTCCCAATAAACACCAGCCGATTTCACTATCCCTGGACATGTAAACTCTCAGACTAACCAAGTATTATATAAATAACATTCAGATCAGAATATGTCTAAATCGTAGTGTTAATATATATAACAGAAATAGTATATACTAGGATAATAACATGATAACACAGCATAATAACTCATGTCAAAAATTACAATGTAATGTAATATAATATATAAATATAAAGAGGAAGACATATGCATGGATTATAATTACAACAACTTAAAAAATCACTAAAACATCTCATAACATAAATATGACCAAAACCCTACTTAATTATGTCATCACCTATAGAAAACAGATCAACATAAATCAAGAATGCTATATTCAGTGGGTGAATTATCCAACAATACAACATCATCATATAAAATAAAATCATTAAGTGAATCGGGTTAACATGCAGCAATGCCTTAATTTAACATTATAAAATCATATAATCAATAGATAATGTGGGATAGCTCATCAAACCTTCCAAATAATATCGAATATTATACAAACCACAAAGATAATCTATCAAATCCAAATCACAATCAATAAACCAAGGGAATCTATAAAATATCAAATCAAAAGAGTATGGATATACGGGGACTGACTATACTTTAGAGACACAGTCTCTAGTGTAGCCAACTCATTGGAGAGTGAATAATATATGTCAATCCACAACATACATATAACCCGAAATAGAAAAGGAGACCGATAGCTACAGCGTGCTCTAGGAAACTAGGGTCTACTAGCCTCCCACTAATAGCCGGATCTATTCCTATAGTCTTTAGTTACCTCGACGGACATTGTGACCTACATTCACCTATGGCTCATCTATATGTAGGCTCGGTCACGACCTTGCAGTTGCCCTTATGGTAACAGATTTCTAGCTTATGTGACACAAGGTGCTATCAACTACCGATCATGTAATATGCATAGAATGTCAAAACAACAACGGTGTCGCTGATCCAGGATGTGACCCCATGGTTAGCTCGCTAGGGCGGATACTAGCCAATATGATTCGTTTTTGAGACATTAAGGGAGTTGGACATAAGCGGACGACACATAGTGCTCATATCCTATATCCACACGAAGCTCTAGGCATAAGCCGACATAAAACTTCGCATAAGTCAACATATGATTCTGATGTACTAGAGCTCTAATTCCTCCCCAACACGTGGCTCTACCCATAAGCCAACACATGGCTATAATATATTTACCATAGCGAGTATCATCATATACACACAAGTAATTCCCATTTGAGTGGCATTTATTTACAAAGAATAATCAAACGAACAATATAATGGTATCATTTACCACTGCATGTTATTTGGATAATTATATAATGCTAATAAACTACACTTGATCTACACTAGATATTTCTATATAATAAGTCCAATGAATAACCGAAAAAGTGTCATCAAAAGTCCCATACAAGATGGTATCGCTAATCCTTTATTCAAATTTCTCATCATACAGAATTGAGCCTCACAAAATCAAGAGAAAGATTCCATCGCAATATCATTACAAAACACTATTAAATCAATACCAATGGTGAATCATTCATACAAATAATCGCAATATAAAAGAAAGTAAATTCATAGAAGGAAAGATAAAATAGTCAAGCAAATTAGTACACACACATATATATATATTCATACATACATACGCACACACGTCTATAATTCCATATTCAAACCACAATACGTATCATACATAACAAAATGATTATACGAAAATGGGTAATAATTATATATGTTCTAGAATTAACTAGATAATTAAATAAACTTAATTATAATATAGTTTATACAATGACAACTAATTCCTCTATCTTTTATAAAATTAAATAATAATTTTGTGTTTACAAATAGCAATAGAAAAATCTTTTTCTTGGAGTTGATAATCCAAAATAGTTTTGTGAAACAAAATACTACATATAAGAATCAATTATGTAACTAAATTTTGATTTTATAACAATTTTATAAAATATTGCAATCAATTTATATACATTCATAATTAATTAAATATACTTTCAAAACATAATTATATTAAAATTTCATACTTTGAAACCTATAAAATATCAACTAAATTTAGTTTTTTACTTTATAAAACTTCTATATATATATATATATATATATATATATATATATATATATATATATATATTTGTTTAATAAGTACGAACTAGAGTTTAGATATAATTTGATTTGATTTACTTTAAATGTAAAGATGTATGTATTTTAAAATATAAATTTCTGAAACTAGCTCATATAAATATGGTTGCGCACCCATACATAATACAACACAATAACTAAATATTCACTGGTACCAATACAACAGAATCGAGCAGGATTTAATAAATAGGAGTTTTGTAACAATAAAATAGTTAACATAACAAAGCTATATGGAAAAGCATACCAAAACAATGTCATGAACTCAAGTTACACATGATAAACATGAAACTTATGCTTAAAATAGCCACAATAATTTAATGTAATTAAAGGCATTTCAATGTCATGAGCTCAAGACCTCATCCCTGTACAAGTTGGGATTATAGACCTGTATAGCACTGGGAAGCCCATAATTTTTCTTAGTCATCCATGCAAAGGCAATTAATGCACATTACATCCCTATATATTTAAACAAACTCACACACGCATAGTACGAATTAACAACTCCTCATGCACATAATATTACACATATATTCACAACCTATACTCCTTTTACACGACTTTTATATAGCACGCACACAAAAACACACACCTATTTTTACAGCCATACAAAGCATATATAAATACATACGCAGCCTACACACAAGGATTAACATGCGAACGCACCCAATCACTCACCTATATATAAATATATATACATAGCTGCACACAAGCCATAACACACGCATATTCACACGCACTCCTATAAATACACATAGTTGCACACAGATATATATCAATACATACATAGAGACACATATGTATACACACTACTCCTGTACTAATACACAAAACAAGAATACAAGCATGTAAATAAAATCAAAAAATGCTAGCTTCAGAACAAGGTACGTAGGAAAATTTAGTCTAGCAAGTGCACACTCTCATGAATCCTCCCATACACAATTATATTCACACAATAGCGCACACACTAATCTACCCGCACATGCATAAAATACAGGGCATTAGCAACTGGCATAGGTCGACCAGCCATCATCATCCATCGACCGATGCGAGGTCGAAATCGCGACATACTTCTATGTTTGACAAGTTTGTTGGTGAAATCCTACCTCTCGAACCAATACCAGTGCACAATTTTCTTTGGTACACACACATGCGATTTTAATTCAAACTATATGTATACAAATCATGATTGATCTGTTAGGCATAGATATGTGAGTGGTAACTCACCTGAAATTTATGTTCCTTCTCTTCTCCTCTCTCCTACTGCACGCATGAGCCTCACAATCCTAGCACCGCATCCAACTCAATTGTTCCAGGACTATTACAAGATGTGTGGAAATTCATACTTGAATTTTATGAATTATCCTTATTTATGCGACTAAATTTCTTATTCTAAAGAGAGGATGGTTTTGAGTTTAGCTTGCTTTCCCCCAAGATGATTAACACAGAACTAGGAATGCAAAGTAAATAGGGATGAAGAAAAATCCCGAGCCAAAGAAAGTTCTGGAAAAGTGATTTTGGTGTGATAATTGGGCTTAGGCCAAAAATATAAAATAAGTAAAAATGCATATATTTTATTTCATTCTATTTAAAGCAAAAAGTATTTAATTTAAATACATAAAATAACATTTCAAAAATACTTCTCTTTCCAAATCAACATTTACTTCAATTACACCACTTTTATAAATATTATTTACACATTTTTGACTTATTACATTTAAATGACTTATTTTCACGATCAAAATACTTTTATTAATAATTCCAAAACTAATTATGAAATAAATCACAAAATTCCAATTTATTTAATTAAATTTCCATTATTAACTTCAATTAATTATTACTAAAAATTTGGCCGTTACAGATTTAATTTATACCCAAGTATAGTATTAACATGGTCATCGTTGCTGTGGGATTGACCGTAATCAAAGTATAGTTGAACAATTAAGATTCATAATATTCTCAAGTTGAAAAATACCATACATTAGCATTCTAGATCTTTTGTTTGACTTTTAACCTATAGAAGACTCTCGGTGAGAAAAATCGGTAATTGATCCAAACAACTTCAAGTACAAAACCTTTGCTCCCCAATAGTCATGAGTAATGAGAGGTATTCTCTAGGGCCAATTATGTAACTTATTGTAAATTAATTAACTCTGTAATCAATTCTTATTCGTAATAAAGATTTTTTTCTTTCCGTTATATTTTTTTATAATATGTTACAAATATTTAGATATTAATTAAAATATATTTAGTAGAAAATCCATAAATGACATGTTTGTGGTAGTAATTATAAATAGTTGTAATCATAAGTATTATATCAATATATTATAAACACATCGTTTTAAATATTTCTACTCAAGATGCATCGAGACTCGCCATCGATATATCCGTTAATACCAGAGTATGTAACGTGCTCCAATTGTTGGGCGGTGTATTAACTCATGACTGTTAGAGGTGCCGAAGGATTACATATTTATAGTCATTGAATAACTATAAAATGATCCACTTGATAGTTTTTGGTTGGTTAATATAACTAAGGCCAAACATAAAATATTGATGCGACTAATTTACATAGTTCTCTCAACTTGAGAATACTATCAATCTTCAATCCGAAAGCTCCAGTTTGATTGTAGTCAAATCATGGCATAATGTCCATTGAGTGACTATAGTTTGATCGAGTGGAAGTATTAAAAGTGAAATACTATTCAAAAGAGGATTCGTCTCGTCAATTATATGGAGTTAATTAGTATCATGGTTTACTCAAGTCAACTCAAAGTCAAATTTTTTTGCTAGATTAGTTTGTTTAATAATAATTGTTGTTATTGAACCATGAACTTTGTGCATGGACTATAGAGTTGAATCTGGATGATATAGGAATCTTAACTATACCAAATTCCATAAGTCCAATGTGACATAGTTTTGATGAAGAGAGTTGGTGTAAATAAAATTCACAACTGAATAATGCCCGACAAAGTAAAATTGGATTCAGCGAATCCAAACAACTGACAGATTCGGCTAAAATGTGGCAACAACTGTAAAGTGACCTGCGAATATTAATATTCGAATAGTTTGATGTCAATCGTCGACCAAACTTAGAGCTGACGTGTCACACAACTGAAATAAAGGATTCTCCTTTGACCAAACGATTTAATTAATTTATAATTGTTATAAGTTAATTAAATTAATTAATATCTATGAAATATCATTTATAAATTTGATTTTGATCTGATAAAAAAATATTAAATCATTTATAAAAGTTATAAATATATTAACCAATATGCGATATTGATTGGCATTTTAAATTAGATTTAAAATGCAAAATATTTATTCTGACAATAGATGGGTTCATAGCCTATTAGAGGGCATGGTTTATGCAAATACAATATGGGAAGATACGACTCAAACTATGGGGTGAATGATTTGATTTTGGATGGTTCAATTTGAAGGAGACTGAGTAAAAGATTAGATTCCAAATTCTCTCCTTTCTTTCCTCTATTTAAGCATCTTTTTCCTCATTTTCTATCGACCCTTTAGAGCCTCCATCCCTATACATTGCTAGCTGAAATCCCCTTCTCATCTCTTTATTGTTCTAAAGCTCAAATCTAATCAATTCAACTACTATTCAATTAGCTAGCGGTCAATGGTTCAAGTACTAACAATCTTTTGAATCGAAAATTGTTTCAACATGCATGCTTTATCATTTCAAGGTGTACTTCAAAGCTATGGAAGTAAGGGATTATTTCTAACCGAAATATAGTTTATCTGTTCTTAGATAAAATCTTTTATTATACACATACACATACACATACACATACACATACACATACACATACACATACACATACACATATACATGTACATATACATAAGTACATACATACATACATACATACATATATATATATATAATTGTTAGTTAGGTGATGATTTTGATATGCAAATTATATTGTTACAATTTTTTGATTGCATATATGTATATACTTATAAATAAAAAATTTGTTATATTTATACGACACTAAAATTAAAAAAACATTTTTTATTTGCAATAACATATATATTGTAAATATATGTACATATATATAGTTTATAATAAGTTACTTTATCATACTTAATATATAAACGTAATTTATAGTGTTTTATACCTATATTATATTTTCCGGTAATAAAATATTATATATATTATATCTAAATATTTATTATTTAATTGCATAAATTAAAAATATATATATATATATATATTATATTAATTTTTTTTCTCATTTATAAAATATATTATCACAAAATACATGTTTGGTAGAAAAACAAAAAATTATCATTTAAAAATATTTTAAATATAAGCCAAAAATAATTAATTATAAGATTATTTTTATACCATAAAATTATGAAATAAATTTTTCTAAGTACAAAATGTCATTAAATTTTAATTTCAAAATTATATTTCAAAATTATTTTATTTTAGTATTTTACATTAAAACAACACAAAATTAATTAAATAATATTTAAAATGAAATAATTTATTTATGAGTCATGCGCAAGACCAGGAAGTAATAATTATTGTGCATTTATAAATAATAATCTATATTTTTAGTATATATTTATAAATAAGTAGTTAATATAATATACACACACACATATTAAAAAATTATTTTATTTACATATCTATGTATTATTCTCTGTTTTAAATAAAATTATTATTTATTTTATTTATATATTTATAGTTGATTTAAATATACATGTATATATATTCATATGTTAATATTTCGTAATTATGTTTACAAGTATATATTTGTATATTTATATATTTATATACATTTATATTTATAAGAAAATTAATTATGGTTTATATATATATATATTAAATATTTTATGTATGCAAACGAGAGTAAATACACACATACATTTAGATAATATTCACATATTGAATGAGTTAACATGTCTGTTACGATGTAAATCCAATATCTATACAGTGGCATGCTATATCGCACATAGGTCACTGCAAGGGGAAACGTGATTTCCGACGGCTGAAAAATGTCGGGGGCCGTCGGAAGCCGTCGGGGGCCGTCGGAAAAAGCCGTCGGAAATGACGGCGTCGGGGAGCAGTACTTCCGACGGCTACCGACGGGGGCTGCCGTACAGATTACCGACGGCTTCCGACAACTTCCGGCGGTTTCCGACGGCTTCCGTCTCCCGTCGGAAGCCGTCGGAAACCGTCGGAAATCTGAAGCTACAGACCGCCGGGAATCGTCGGTAGCCGACGGAAATTTCGATCTGTAAGCCGTCAGGAGCCGTTGGAAATCTGCTATTTTTTTAAAAAATCTGCTGCAAATAGAGCCTTCCAACCACATTTCTCTTTCAAACACTACAATATCAATACTGCACAATCCAATAAACAATAATCCAACCAAACATGCAAACCAATACTCCAAAATATTCAATAAACACAGAAATAAACAAAATTAGAATAAAAATAAAATACAAAATATACATAACATTCCAACATTAACAATAATCCTAACAATAACTGTTCTATCAATCATGCATATCCTGATACAGCTACAGAACCAAGTGTATTATACATAATTATACATATCAACAATTAATTGTTCCATCTACCAAATCATTCTAAACTAAAACAAAACATACCTGCATGAACGAATCAGAAAGCAATGAATCAATCTGCTCCAGATCCAGAGCCAGCCGATGAAGGGAAGCGGCCACCAAACTGCTGCATGTACTCAAATAACTGTGCCGTCTGCATGGCCTGTTGGCGGTTCTGCTCCTCCAACTGCTGAACTCTAGTCTGCAATTCTTCTATACGTGCTAGCTCGCTTTGAGTTCTACTCCGCCGTCCCCTACTCTGACTACTGGACTGCAATAATTGAACAATAAATAAAATCAAAGTTTATTGTTTTGAAAAGGTAAAAATATCATATTTTAAGTATTTTAAGAAAAAGTAAATTATTTACCGCTAAATTGCCAAATCCGTATCGTCGACCATGCTCTGGTGGACTCATAACGGACTCAAAAATAACGTCCTCTTCATCGGTCGTCAGCTGCTCTCGACCCGTATCAGAAAGGAGTTTCTGTCGCTGCTCCATAAACATCTCCTGCATTGACAAATTAATAATATCATATATTATTTCATAATAATTTGACAACTAAAACAATTACTAATACTGAATAAAATGAAATATGCTTACATGGCTTTTACTGGATTTATCGTCCTGCCATGTGTACGAAACAGTCCCGTCTGGATTAACATGCTCGACAACATGCGTAGGGTGAACACGTCCATATAGCTGACAGGACCATGTGCCTCGGCTTCCTGAAGTTGATTGTTACATACAATTATTACACATTTAAAATCATATAGCATAAACTATTTACATTTATTATTCAGTAAATTTACCAACTCCTGCCGATACTGCTGAAACAACTTCGATCCTCCGCGATGAGTGACGGTATTCTTATTTCTATTTCCAGAGTTTCTATCCGACTCTGCCTGTACATTCAAAATTTGATACATTATTTTCCAATCACGTTAAATTAATAATTCAAAAAAAATTAGTATACTTGCCTTCGCCTCGTCCGTCTCCCAGTAGCTCAACCAAGCTTGCCACACGCTCTCCCCCATCCACCGTGGTCTCTTCTCGGATTTCTTAACCTCAGATATCGTGTCCCTGTAGTTCTTTCGCATCTTCCTCATCCAGTATGCTCGTGCCAGCTGCATATCATCTGTCTGGATGTCTATCTCAGCCTGTGTTAAAAAAAGATTACACTTTAAACGATAAACGGTAGAAAAACGACAAAAACGAATTAAAAATGGAAAACATAAAAATTACACATACTAGGACATCCTGCCATATGCACTCTATGATGTGCAGAGGGATGGTATCCCACTTCGGCCAGCACGCACTCATCCTACTACGATATGCTGCTCTGGAGACGTCCAGCACTACCTTAGTGGGTAGTAGCTCGAACCCCCTGTTTTTAAGTACGATACAGATAAGTATGTACGTATAGTATAGAAAAAATAAGATGATGAATAAAATTTAATTTTTACCCATCTGCTTTGGGGACTAACGATACAACTGGACGATGTGGCGCTTGCGATAGGCCACTGCCATCACCTCCTGAAGAACGGGAAGAGCTCCTCCCTCTATGTGACATAATGATAAACCTGTGACGTTTACGCATCATTACATAAGAGAATAAAAACATGATAATGAAATATATTTCATATGAAAATGACATCAACGGTATAAATTGCTTAATTATAATGACTGAAATGGAAATAGAAATGTAAGTTTGTTATACCTGATTCATAATGGGTGTACTCTTCCTACGATAAGCAGAGTTCATTGCATTTTTAATAAAAATTGCTAAATAAATGACAAATTGAAATAACATAAAACAATAGTAAACGTACCCTCTTCCTCCGTTCTCACGCTATGCCACCTCATATTAGACGCAGTTACAGAAGATGCATATAATCTTTGAAGTCTTTGAGTTATGGGTAAGTAGTGCATACGCTTGTACGGAATTTCCTTACCCTTCTTTTTTCTTGGTTTGTATCTCTCCTGGTTACAAACTTTACAATTTCTAAGGTTTGCGTCTTCTTTCCAAAACAACATGCATCCTTTTAAACATGTATCTATTTTCTGATACGGTAAACCAAAAGCCGACATAACTTTTTTAACTTCGTAGTGATTTTCACACATTAGATTATCGGGCGGCATATGTCTTTTTGCAGCTTGTACAACAGCCGTAAACCCAGCTTCAGTGATGTTGTATTTGACTTCATCGCAATGTATTCTGCGATTACTAACAGCTGCGTGCCGCTTTTACAACCATCCCAAATAGGTTTCTTAGCTGCATCTAGTAAATCATAAATTTTCTTAGCTTCAATATTTGGTTCTTCAACATTTCCATCATCGTCGTCAACTTCAACCATAGGAAACATTGATCGTGCTGCATCTTCGACCATATTTTCTATACGGGTCGTTGAAACTATTTCGTTAACGACACTTTCAGACTCTACAGAAGTATTTGCTACAACTTCTCCATGCCGATCCCAAACATAATATTCGGGTGTGAAACCATGTTGGCACAAATGAACTTTCACAATATCTGGTAACAAAAACTTCAAATGTCTACACCTACTACACGGACAACGAATTTCTGGATCGTTTCCGTTGTTACTTAAGGCGAATTCAACAAACACGTTTATACCATTATAAAAATCTTCTTTTATTGAGCCCCTCAGTCCTTTTCTTTGGTACATCAATCTCCTCCGATCAATAAAATAATCAATCATTTTTCCTATTTGACAAAATGAGAAGTTCAAAATTTAATATTTATTTTGAAGAATACATATACGAAAAAGATTATTTTCATGTTCGTATAATATTTTGAATTTAAAGAACAACTTCACAAATTTAAAAATATTTTCAAATAGGGCACATTTCATTTTTTAACGTACGTAACGATTAAAAATATATATAATTTTTTTTCATTGGTCAGACATTCTACTTTCCATTACAAACACTGTAAGCATTTACATTTCGTATATTACTTCGTCTCAAACGATTCAATAAAATTTCGGCAGCATTTCCCTTTTGTTCTCTGCATTGTACACAAATGCGTGTACGCAGGAAACAAAAAAGAAAAGTTAGGCCGAAATTTTATGAACCGTTTGAGACGAAGTAGTATACAAAATGTAAATTCTTACTGTGTTCATAACTTGTCCAATACTGGGACAAATCCGACAAACATTGTACCAGATGAATATAAATGGTCGTTTTTCAAAAAAAACGACTATTTATACAACGATCATGTACAACACTCGTCAGACGGGGCCAAAAACTCTCTAAGGGACATTTGTCAGTTACATGCGCGCATTTTACGAAAAAATACAGTTTTACTCACTGTTCATATTTATATATTAATTTCACACATTTATTCGACGTATTACGCATCAACTTAGGGCTGGTTTAACATTTTTGTCATTTTTCAATACACACAATTATAATTTAGAGTAATGCATTTTTTTTTGTCATAAGTAAATACGTGCACAATATAATACTCCTAGTTCATTCAATCATTTTATCTTATTCCAAATAACGTATACAATCATCGAATCAAGGCATACACAACAATTTACATATACATGAACAAGCACAAATTATACGTGTTTATCACAATTTCACGATAAAAGATGAAATCGGTATACCATGTGATGCTATAAACCGTTATTACGCTAGTGGAAACAATTGCAATCATTAATTCGTCCTAATTTATCAATTTATGCAAATCTAGAATTAGGGTAAAAACTGATTTTTTTACAAAAATAAGAGATTATACCTAAGATTAAGAGTAATGGAGCTTGATTAGAGAGCCTTGGAAGATCCGGAAGCTAAAAATTAGGGATTGGAAGCTTGGGGGTTGAATTTGAGGGTTTTTTTGATTTATTTTCATATGGAATGGAGGAGGAAGAAAGGTCTCGGCTGGCAGGTATAATCGCAAATTTCCGACGGCCGCCGACGGCCCGTCGAAAGCCGTCAGAAAATGGCCGTCGGTCTTGGCTGTCGGTATTCTGCCTTTTTCTTGTAGTGGGTTGATACGTTAAGTATGCACATACATACATACACATATATGTGTATGTGTGTTTGTGTTTGTGACACACACACACACACAAACACACATATATATTCAAAGTGGGTAAACTTTATTAAGGCTTCTCAACCCAAAGGCCGCTTACAAAATTCAACTGTAGAATATGAACAATTAAAAAATTTACAATACACTTAAACTCTAACTTGCCAAAAATACCACGTTCTCTTTCTTCCTCGGAGGATCATGACGGCTAATAACTACAACTTCCTTTGTCTTGGATTTTTGCCGCTTGCATCCATCGATCTACTTCTTCAGTCTCCACTGTTGTTGGTTCTAGGTCATTGGTAAGACCTCTCTGTTACGCCCCACCTCTATACTCACACTAACCAAGGACACTACAGGATAATGCCGTCGACTAGCATGAAGAATAAAGCTGTTGTCGAGCGACTATCTGTGCAATTGCTTTGTGCGAGTACCGATATGTCAGATAGTATAACACGCATTTCCTTTCAAGAGAAAATCTGACATATCAAATACAAACTCAAAGATACTACACAGTGGCTACGTGGCCTTCAGAAACAAATATAAAATAAACACAACACACAAACAGTCATAAATATTATCGCTAAGGTGGAAACAGATATGAATATAACACATAGAAGTTTACATCAAAGTAGTGGTCAAAAAAGATCCACAACATCACAAAAGAATAAGTATACATCAAGGAGTCTCTATCTCGAATGTATAAAAGCAAAAAATACCGAGCTAAAGTAGTTAGCCAAAAGTCAAAAGCTAGTCCCTGCTATGAAGTCAAGTGGCTATGGGTCGTAGTGGACAGGTTAACCAAGAATGCCCATTTCATTCTAGTTAAGTCAACCAGGACGATACCCGTTTTAGCTAAGTTGTTTATGAGGAACATGGTTAGACTTCATGGAGTTCCTAGTTGTATAGTCAATGATAGAGATGCTTTGTTGACTAGTGAATTGTAGAAGAGTCTATAGGAGGTGTTAGGTACCAAGCTTAATATGAGTACAACATATGACCCTCAGGCGGATGGGCAGATAGAGAGAGTCAAGAAAGTACTCGAGGATTTACCGAGAGCTTGTGTATTGGACTTTAGGGGTTCTTGGGAAGATCGCCTACGTTTAGTGGAGTCTTTGTATAAAAATAGTTACCAGACTAGTATAGGAATTGTGCCTTTTGAAGCTTTGTACGGAAGGCCATGCAAATCACCAACATGTTGGTTAGAGACTGAGGACAGATTATTCATAGTTCCAGATTTGTTTAGAGAGGCGTTAGAGAAGATTGAGTTGATCCGAGAAAGGATGAAGGAAGCTAAATCCAAATAGAAGAGTTACGCAGATAGGAGGCATAAAGACCAAGAATTCTCAGTTGGAGATACGGTTTCGCTTAAGATATCAATGGTGAAGGGTGCGGTACGATTTGGAAAGTCAGGGAAATTGACATCTAGATATGTTGGTCCATTCTAGATTATAGAGGGGATTGGAAAGCTCGCATACAGAGTAGAGTTGCCAAGTAGTATGGTAGGTGTCCATATAGTGTTTCATATGTCCCATCTTTACCTCCAGAGACTACTTTCCTCCGACAGGATTGGAAGATTTAATAGTAGAGCCTAATTTAACTTTCGTTAGACAACCAGTTTAGGTCACGGTGAGGGATGGGAAAAGATTGAGGAACAAGACAGTCAAGTTGGAAAAATTCAATGGAGAGACAATGAGAAGGACTGTCCTTGCGCGATAGAAGATAGAATTAGAGATACTTATCCCAATTTCTTTGAAGGTATGTTTATATTAGATTTATATATAAATAGTTGCTAGTCAAGTAGGCTAGTATAGTTGTTAGGAGCTGATACATATGATTATTGTATTTAGTATTTAGTCCTTACTGAGTTTCGAGTATGAAATGCTTTAAGGAGGAGAGCAAGTAACACCCATAAATTTTAATAAAATTATTCAGGAGATTAACTTAGAAAAATTAAATAGAATAATGTAAATAATTAGAGTAATAAGAGGATTGAGATTTGAGAATAAATTAAGGGTCGTGCTTAATTATTTAAATGGGCTTAAAAACGGTTTTATATGTTAATTAGTAGAGTAAGTAACGCAAGGGAATTTAGGGTAATTGCGCACCATAACATGTTAATTAACCCATGTATCCTTTCATTTTCACGTTCACTTTCATTTTACGAAAAAGTAAACAAAGAAAAGAATAGCCGGCCATTACTTAGGAGAAAAGAGAAGGAAATTAAAACACAACTAAGGATTTAAGAAAGGGGAATCAATCTCAATCAAATCTCAAAGTCCTTATCATAATCAAGGTGAATAATAATCTAAATCATCTCTATTTTGTATTATGATCATTTGTTTTCGAGTTCGAGATTGAATCCAATATTAAGATGCTTTTAGATAGAAGATATGCTTGGATTTTTCTTTTGATTTAACCAAAATATTAGATAATCATTTTACACGGCTCTAAGGATTAATTTGATTATAATTGATTTCGAATACATGAGAAAATTTTATGCCATTTAAAAGATGATTTTGGAGATTGATCTCAAATTTTTTAATTTGCAAGCTATGGAAAATTTAATATGAATTTTCAAAGGAAAATATGTATAATTGGGCTTAAAGTTTTATTTAGATTATTTAACGAAGAATTTGGGTTTGGAAATTTTATACGTTAAACAACACATTGCAAGTGAATTTGCGTAATTTTTGGGGATTTTTCCTAAGTGGTCTACTATGGAAATTAAATTATTTTAAAAGGAGGACTTTATTGCTTATTGGTTTTGATTACAGGAAGGGCTTATTTGTTAAATTAATCTTTGATTTAGATCTGAAATTATGCGGCAGTTATTTGAGAAAGAATTTGGAAAGTTAATGGCAAACAATAAAATGTTTACAAATAGATAGGTTGGTTATAAAGTAATTACTATAAATATCATTAATTCATCCTTTACGCAGAAAGTTGGGTTCCACCTCTTTCAGAAGCACCTTTCGACCCTGTGCTTTTGTTTTGACTCAGTCGAATCCAACCATGCCGAAACCCTCCAAGTCGAAACCAATAAATAAGGTATCACAATGATGGTAGTAGTGGACTAGAGGAAGGAGGTAGGCATGGTGTCGAAAACTTTGCTTTCGATGGGGTTGAAACCTTTGTTTTTATTTTCAAATGGTAAGCGCCTACCTTGTTCTAATAGAAGTTTTCGAAGGAGTTGAAACATATGATTTCGAAAGGGTCTTTTAATTGGATTTCAAACAAGATTTCATCTTTTAGTTTAAAGTATAAGCTTTCGAACGAATTTCTCTATTTATAGAATAATGCTTTCGAAAAAGGTGGTTTCGACTCAGTCGAAAACCTACTGCGCTTCGTCGCCTTTCGAATGTATTGGAGTTATCAATGCTTCAAAAGATAACCTTTGTTTTAAACTTGTAGTAAGTCACTTCCTAAAGCTTTCGAAAGGGTTCAAGGGTTTCAAAGGCACTGACATCACCTTCGAAAGGGGTTTTTGACACTATCCTTCGAAGTTTTACTTAAATGTTTTGAAGCTTTCGAAAGGATGGTTCTGAAGCCATCGATTTTCCCCAAATAATTCTATAGGAAGATTAAAGGTTCCAAAAAGGGTACTTTCATATGTATTCACTTTGACCCAAAAGATGTTTTTAAAGATAAAATCAATGGTTTTGAAAGGGGTACTTTCATTAGTTTCGAAGCTTTGCTTTTAAAAGTTATTAAATAATACCTTAATACTTTTGAAAGGTATGTTTTGAAGGTGTCACGACCCGAAATCCAGCATTCGAAAATCGACATCAAATACCTCACTCGTATTCGACTGCTGAAGATTCAAACGTTGAACTCTGGTTTGGATGGAGCTTATAACAACATTAGATGAATATAAATAACGGAAACAAAAGATGATTTCATTAGTCAACACCACAGATACAACATCAGATTACAGCATATAACTACCATTATAAAAGATTCATTTACACATGATATAACAACAATTGATGACACCAAAACGAAACCATAGAGTCTTCAAAAAGAAAGAACGAGAACCCAACCATGCACCTTCTTCCAACTTTAATGCTTCCAAAATTTGATAACTCCAAAAGACTTCAAATATCCAAGCTACTATCCAAGCTAGCTCCAAAACACGGATGACCTGCTTCTAGGCTGCCCGTGTGAAAATTGTGGATGCCCAGAGTTTAGAAAAGGAATAATAAACTCCATGTCAGTTATGGTACTGGTATGAGTAAACAAAAACAGTTGTTTGTACAAAAACAATTTATAAAAGAAATCCGATCATGCTTTTGGAAAATGAAACTACCATAAGACCTCCCACCACACACACAATGCAATCGCACAATTGGAGGAGATTTCTTCTTATGATAGTCAAATATGCTTGATACGAGAAAATTTATTTGATATTATTATTAGTGCATAGTGTAGAAAACTTTTCGAAAGTATAATATTAATCTTAGTCAGCATACCACATTCCATCGTATGCCTACTATAGCTACCATGTTTTATGGCAGGTTACCGCCACGTTGCATGACATGTTATACAACTAAAACCGTATAGGGTTCATATTGTTTCTTTGGATTTCCAACAAATGGTTAAGCTAAGGAACTTCCTATGCCACATCGGTACGCCTCTGGAGGGACATCCCAAGAACTTACCCAGATCTCTGCCAACACAAGGCCTAACTAGGTAACTACTACTCGAGTATGTCATCCCCCGGTCATTTGCAACCTTTATCCAAAGGCCCTCAACCACAAAGAAACAACCACAAAGTAGTGAATTTGTAGAAACCACATAGGTTAAGTGTCTGGGCTCTATACCATGATACCACCTTTTTCCAGAAGAAAATAGACATACCTTAAAGGGCACGACCCTCATAACCTTGCCGCATCTTTTCTGCTTCGACCACTTCCGGGGTGTGAGGTCCGACGAGGTCTCGGCCACAAAGCTACGCATTACACAAAAGCCATGCCTTGATCAACAAATGATCAGCAACACACAGCAGCACTCAGCATGCCACACTATCAAATTGGGAGTATATCACTAATAACCATTAACTACATAACCTTTAAGCTTTTACGTCACAGAGAAGGGTGTTAAGCTAAGAGAATAAATTCTCCACCACCAAACAGAAATGTATTTGATAGAGATCAGCTTTATATCTCAAAGTGTAATGTCAGATATATAACCATATAACTCTGTTTTGTGTTCGAACAGAACCGAAGACACTTTGTCCAATAAAGGAAGAAGCCCTTGCAATCTGGGTATCCACAATCCCGATCGGACTCCCCATTACATATGGAGATCTCTATACTGGAGCAACTCAGTGCAGAGACATTCGATAGGTTATCCTATCATTCTCGAAGACACCCGGTCTTCACCACTGTCTTCAAATGCCATTCATTTCGTCGTATCACTATTCGGAATGGGTTATATGACACAAAGTCCTCTCCCGGCTAAACCGAATAGTGAGCGCTCAATTTAAAAACATGTGGATATATCATTTACAAAGATTCATGGGTTCGATGTGGGTTTTGGATAACCAACTGAAATCCGACTCCCTGTCGCATCGAAAATTAAATGTCGTTTTACTGGCTAAGGGGTTTCCACATTCACACAGAAGTATATTCATCACAGATATCATAGCTCAGCACAAAGCAATTCATATTACATAACATCACAATCACATATCAGAAATATCAATCCAATACACAGCATTCAATCATCTTTAATTAAGATGAATTAATCATGTGATTTAAATTAATTAACCACATAATTACTTTTGTTAATTATCTTTAATCAGTGATTAATTATGCCTAATTATAAATTAATTAAATCTTAATTACCTTCACTAATTAATTATTACTTAATTAATTATCTTAATTAATTAATCCTTAATTGTTAATTAATTAAATCTTAATTACTTTTATTAATTAGTTATTCCTTAATTAATTAATCCTTAATTGTTTATTAAATAAATCTTAATTACTTTTATTAATTAATTATTTCTTAATTAATTATCTTAATTAATTAATCCTTAATTTTTAATTAATTAAACCTTTATTACTTTTATTAATTAATTATTCCTTAATTAATTAATAACTAATTATAAATCAATTAATCTTAATTATTTATTAAATTAGTCTTTAATATTAAGTAATTAATTAAGTAATTATTCTTAAGGTATTATATTGATAAATCATTAATTACTTAATAAATTAAAAGATAAATCTTTTTATCTTTGTTAATTACTTTGATTATCTTATAAACCTTGTTTAATCATCATCCTTATCACATTAGTTGCTCTAAAAGGTTAAGGTTAGTTTAAATAACATTTTATCTTAATCATCCTTTTTAATTGCATTATTTATTTAATATAGATAATTTATTAATGTAACAAAATTAAATAAATTGAAATTTAATTACTTTAAAAATATCTTACTTAAATCCTTAATTAATTCAAACTTTAATCAAAATAATCATTTGAAAACATGATCTAAAAATGTTAAAAGTTTGAATATTATTTTAAGGTAAAAACTATTTTACATATCAAACCCGAGGTCCACTTCAATTCTCACCTGAGATCATTTCTGGTTTGCTTTGAGTTTTACGAAAAAACAACCCGTATGATTAAAATTTTCAAACTTAATTTTTTTCTTAAGTATTTACCCGACGCACCATTAAATTCACTCGAGCCCAACTTCGAGCTATCACACGATCTTCCCGAAGATCGCTTCGAGTTAGAACCCTCCCTCCTCAATTCTTATCCACTGACATAACCTTAGGCTATGCACGTACACAAAGGCTCCGGCCACCTCTAGTCGGTGTCGTGGCCATCGACAAATCGACAATCACCTCCCCTAACCTTCGACCACCCATAAACCCAAATTATTAACGAATTCGAAACTTTGTTATCGAACCCAAACTGGAGCACGAATCGACTCACACAGTCGCCTCAGGACATCAGAGGCCATGGAGTTTTTGTCAAAGCTTCACCTAACCTTCTTGCTTCGATTCCTTTAGTTCCCACAAAGTCCAATTCGACAATCACGGCGGAATTCCTTCGAGATCAAGCTCGACCAGAAACTATGCTAAACCCTAAAACCCTATCGTATCATCACCATCGTAGTTTATAAATTCATTAGACATTTTTCTGGTGATCCCTAATGACCATGCCTGCTTCAACCATGAACGCATGGTCCAATTTCTCTCCGATGGCCAAAAATTGGTGAAACTCACGATTCTAGTCATCGATGCTTTTCTCCTTAAATACCAAACTAAAAACCTTAAATTTAATTTTAAAAATCATATTTTTCAAAGTTAATTCTGGTGATACAAATGAATCAAGAAATTTTAATACATGAATCAAACATAGTTTAGGAGTTTAACTATTCGTTCTTATTTTCTGATAATCCACTTGATAATTTTGTTTGAAGATAGTTTTTAACTCTAATCTTGTTTATACAAACAAGTTCCATTTAAATCATAAAGCCTGAAATCAATTAGGGAGGAAGAAATTTGATGTTTATATAGGTTTATTATTATTTTTCTGAAAAACCTGGAACTAAAAAAACAGGGATGAATGATCCTGTATATTTACATGCATAGGCAAAATATACACATACACAAAGATCTGTACACATGCAAACCCAAGAACAATCTTGCTTTCATCATGAATTCAAATCATAGTTCAAATATCAGAGTTTTAAGGGGTTTACTCACCTGTAAAAGAAAAAACAGAGGAGATGCCTGGAAATTATTTTGAACCGGGAACTGTTTTGATTTCTTTTGAAAACCGAATTCTTGAATTTTGAAAATCTGGTGCTGAGCTTGAAATTGAAATCTAAAGCTAGGCGCTATTTTTCTTTTAAAAATTTCTGAGCTTTGTACTTTGGTTTTCAGATTTGAGGTGAATTGCAGAGGTTGTTTGAATTTCTGTGTTTTTTTTCTGCTTTGCTTTTTTGATGATTTTCTGATTTTTTTCCTTTGATTTGTTTCTGAAATTTATTTGTTGATTTTCTTTCTCTAATCTGTGGAAGTTTACAGAATTTTTTCTTAAGCTTTTAAAAGTTAAAAGAAAGGAGAAAGAGGGGATTTGAGATGTTATATAATTTTACTTTCTTTTTATAAATTTTCTCAAAAGCAAAAAATAATGTGATGGCACTTGTTAATTTTCTTTCTACATGGATTACACTTGTTAATCCATTTATTTAAATTCTTAACACTTGTCTTTATATATATTACTCATTTAACATTTGTAAATTTTATTAGAATAATATCTTTACATTATTTAAATTGTATTTTTAATTTACATTTTCCATTTTATAAAGACTTTTGCTTTTTGTTAATAAATACTATTTAAAAGAGAATGTTTTGAAATTGAGTACACATTAAATAAATTACATACATACATACATAGATATATATATATTTGTAAATTCAAATTATTTTACTAAAGCATTTATTTAAAATTTGAATTCAAATTCAAATTTAAATTCGAATCTACTCATACACACACACATATATATAATTTAAATTCAAATGATTTTAAAACATTTATTATTTCAAATTTTTAATTCAAATGAAATTGAAATTTTATTCATACAAATTAACACTTATTTTATTTGACTTGAATTTTTATCAAATTAATTTCAAAAATTCAAATAAATTACTAATTTTAAATTGATCAAATTTTGGGGATGTTACAAATTTCCCCCCTTAAGAAGATTTCATCCTCGAAATTTGAAAAGAGAGAGAGACAAACAAAGAATAAAATAACAAAGAAAACATAGAGGAATGCTTACCAGATTAAGCCGGAATATCCACTCTATAATTGGGGTAGGACTTCTGCATGCTATCCTCTATTTCCCAAGTGCAGTCCTTTGGATTACCACTCCATTGCACTTTAACTAGTTTCACTACTTTATTTCTCAGCTGTTTTTCATCACGATTAATGATCTTTAATGGGTCTCTCTTTATTGTCGGATCTGGTGTGATCTCCAAATCCTACTGAGCAGCTTCTTCAATGATACTATCTGGATCATGCACATATTTTCGAAGATGTGAAACGTGAAATACATCGTGTACTCTAGATAACCAGCTAGGCAGCTGCACTCAATATGCCAGAGGACCGATCCATTCCAGTATAGGAAAAGGACCAATATACCATGGTGCCAGCTTATCAGTCTTCCAAAATCTCAACACACCACGCATTGAAGACACTTTCAAGAAAACGGAATCTCCAACTTGAAATTCTAAAGCAGTTCTCCTACGGTCGTAATAACTCTTTTAACGACTTTGAGCAGTTATTAACTTCTTTCGAATAAAATCAACCTTTTCCATGGCTTCTTTAATCATATCTGGTCCAAGGACGAGTCTACCACCTGACTCGATCCAACATGCAGGCGATCGACACGGACGACCATATAAAGCTTCAAAAGGACCCATTTCGATACTGGCCTGATAGCTATTGTTATATGAGAATTCGACCAGATGCAAACGGTCCTCCCAAGAACCACCAAAGTCGAGAATACAAGCTCGCAAAAGATCTTCTAAAATTCGATTTATTCTTTCAGGCTGCCCATCAGACTACAGGTGATAAGCAATACTTTAGTTTAGTTTGGTTTCCAATGCGGCTTGAAATGCCTCCCAAAATCTACTAGTGAAGATCGCATCACAATCACTCACTAAACTGCTCGGTATACCGTGGAGATGAACAATCTCTTTTATATACAATTCGGCCAAACTTGCCGCTGTTCGGGAGGTTTTCACCGGTATAAAGTGACCTGTCTTAGTCAAAAGGTCTGCAATAACCCAAATTGCTTCATTCCCCTTTCGAGTTTAGGGTAACCCGTCTATGAAATCCATAAAAACTTGATCCCACTTCCATTTAAGTACTTCCAATGGCCAAAGTAAACCTGCCGTTTTCTTCTGATCACTTGATTTGTTGACAGGTAGCACAACGACTCACATATATAGATATATCCCTCTTCATTGTCTTCTACCAAAAGGTTCTTTTGATATCTCCGGTACATATTATTAACTCCTGGATGGATACTGAGTTTAGACTTGTGACACTCATCCAAAACTTCACGTTTCAGATCTAGAATGTCTGAGACACAGATCCTGTCTTTCAACCTTATAACTCCATTATACCGATTCCAAAACTAGAATCCTCACCTTGACATATTCTTTTATAAATTCCTCGAACGAATTGGTCTTCTTTCTACTTGCTAGCGATCTTGTCAAGGAGAGTAGGAGTGACAACATGATATGCAAGAACAACATGTCTCCTATTTAAAGCATCGGCAACTACATTGGCTTTTCTGGGCGTATACTGAATATCTAGGTCGTAAAACGCAAGAAATTCTAACCGACGTTGCTGCCGTAAATTTAAATCTTTCTGGCTGAAGAGATATTTCAAAGATTTATGGTCGGTGAATAATTCTAATTTTTCACCCAGAAGATAGTGTCGCCAAGCTCGAGATCGTGAGTTGGGTAATTTTTCTCATGCGGACATAATTGTCTACTTACGTAGGCAATTACTCTACCATTTTGCATTAACACTGCACCCACACCATCACCAAAAGCGTCTGTATAGACAGATAAACCTTGGTTCTCATTAATAATAGCGAGAACAGGAGCAGTGGTTAATCTCTTCTTTAATTCCTGAAACGCTTCATCACATTTTGGAGTCCAATCGAACTTGGCATTTTTCATTGTTAGCTTAGTCAATGGACTAGCCATCTTAGAAAGATCCTGAACAAACTTCCAGTAATAACCCACTAAGCACTGAAAACTTCTTACTTCCTTTGGAGTAGTGGGTTTCCTCCAGCCAAGAATAGCGGAAATCTTGCCCAGGTCAACAGAGATCCCTTCTTCATTAACAATGTGCTCGAGAAATCTGACTTCCTTAACCCAAAAATAGCATTTGAAAAATCTGACAAATAGAATATTCTTCTTCAATATCTCCAAAACAATTCTCAAATGTTCAGCATTCTCCTCTTCGGTCTTGGAATAGAGCAAAATATCGTCAAGAAACAGTAGAACAAATTTATTTAACACCTCTCGGAATACACGGGTCATTAAATCTACTAAGTATGTGGGAGCATTGGTTAGTCCGAAAGGCATGACTAACCATTCATAGTAAATGTCTGGACCCCTGAAAGCAGTCAAATGAACATAGTCTTCGGCATTTCGTAACTGATCGAATCCCTGAGCTAGATCCATCTTAGAAAAGAATCGAGCGCCATGTAGTTGATCAAATAAATCGTCGATTCTAAGTAAAGGAAACTTGTTCTTGAGAGTTAATTTATTGAGTTCGCGGTAGTCCATACAAAATATCAAGGATCCGTTAGATTTATCCACAAACACCACAGTTGAACCGCATTCGAAAACACTGGGACATATTAATCCTTTCCCTAGCAACAGACGAGTTTGCTTGACCAATTCTACCCTTTCCCTGTGTGCCATCCTATGACTTGCGTGAACGAAAGGACGAGCATTAGGTACTAAGTCAATGTTGAATTCTATTTCTCTATGTGGAGGTAAGGATTTTACTTCTTTGAACACGTCTGGAAATTCCCGGACAATGGGTATGGACTCCAGACTAGGTTCGGGATATCCTAAGGTATACGTCAACTCATCTTTATTACGACTCAGATCCTCACAAGAAATCTCAATGAAAACTCCAAATTTGGTCTTGATCGAAATCAATCGATTGTTACAATCTAATTTGGCATCGTATTTGGTTAGCCAATCAATTCCGAGTAAGATTTTAAACTCATTAAAATCAGGGACAAAGAGACTGATAGGGAATTGGTAATAAGAATATGAGATAGGAACGTCTCTGCATCATAGACAAAGGTTCGCAGGGCCACCAACTGGATTCTTTATGCAAATGGGTTCATCGACAAACTCAGGTTCAAATTTTAATTCATTTATAGTTTTGAGAGATAAAACTATTGGTGGCGCCCGTGTCAAATAAAACTCTAACAATTCTATCATAAATAATAAGGTTACCTTCCAAAACTCCTTTCCCTTTATCTGCTTTAGAGGTTGCAGGTTTATCATTGACTGTGTACACCTTTGTTGTCTAAGCTTGCTTCATTGTTGGGCAATCTTTAACTTAGTGTCCCAGTTTCTGACAATAATAGCATTTCCCTAGTTTTGTTTGTACAGATTGATCCCTCTTTGGTTTCTTACAACTGTTCGAATAATGGCCTTTTTTGAAACAAGTAATATTCCTCGCCGGATTTTTCTGATTTCTCTTCTTCTTCTCCTTTCCTTGATATGGTTTCTTGCCTCCGAACTTTCTTTTTTCAGTTTGGATAGCTCGTATTCCCATTCTCCTCCGGGGCTTCTTGCATATCCAGGGTAGCATATCTATACCCCATATCAATCAGATCAGAAAAAGACTCTTTAACGTTGGTAGTCATTCTTTCATGGAACTTCTTATTCATTCCATGAATGAATCTTTCATTTTTCTTTAGAGGTGTATTTACCAACTCTGGACCGAAATGAGATAATTCGTTGAATTTGTTTAAGTACTCCTCAAATGATAAACTCCCCTGCTTCAAGTCCATAAATTCCTGGTACATTCAAAAGATACCCGCCGACGGCATATAGCGTTTCTCAAACACTTCTTTAAATCTCTCCAAGTAAATTCTTCTTCCATCTCATCTACTGTAACTGTCTCCCATCGGGCTAGGGCCTCTTCTTGGAGTTTCCAAGAAGCTATCATTCGCATTTGATCGTCTTCCAACTTTAATCCCCTAAAAATTCTTTCACGTGATCTGATCCAGGCTTGTGCCTCAACGATAGACTCCTTGCCGGTGAACGGCTTACCACCAAGTCTCGAGAAGCTTTTATATAGATCAGCCAGATTCGGCTGATGTTGAGTAGGTATAGCTATTTATGCTATTGTGGGGACTTGACCAATTGTAGTGGTATTTCCCCGACCCCTAGCTCCTCTTCGCCTGCTCATTCTTAATATCTGTAAATAGTAAGAAAACTTGATTTAGATATACCGACGAGATATCTTGGGAAATATTAACATTAAAAGGAATAGACCAAGAAAATTTAGGTTTTCGGTCTCTCGGATTATACTCATTCTAGGGTATACTTTACTTTACCTCTAATGAGCCACCTAATGTGTTATACTCCATAGCTAAGTTCTTGCTCAACCTTTAGCTTTGACACCACTTGTCACGACTCGAAATCCAGCGTTCGAAAATCGACATCAAATACCATCAAATACGTCACTTGTTTTCAACTGCCAAAGATTCAAACATCGAACTCCAGTTCAGATAGAGCTTTTAACAACATTAGATGAATATAAACAGCGGAAACAAAAGATGATTTCATTAATCAACACCATGGATACAACATCAGATTGCAGCATATAACTACCATCATAAAAGATTCATTTACACATGATATAACAACAACCGATAACACCAAAACGGAACCACAAAGTCTAAAAAAAGAAAGAACGAGAATCCAACCAAGCACATTCTTCCAACTTCAAAGCTTCCAAAATCCGATAACTCCAAAAGACTTCAAAGATCCTGGATACAATCCAAGCTAGCTCTAAAACACGGATAACCTGCTTCTAGGCTGCTGGTGTGAAAATTATGGGCAGCCAGAGTTTAGGAAGGGAACAATAAACTCCGGGTCAGTCATGAGACTGGTATGAGTAAACATAACCAGTTGTTTGTACAAAAACAATTTATAAAAGAAATCCGTTCATGCTTTTGAAAAATGAAACTACCATAAGACCTTCCGCCACACACACATTGCAATCGCACAATTGGAGGAGATTTCTTCTTATGATAGTCAAATATGCTTGATATGAGAAACTTTATATGATATTATTATTAGTGCATAGTGTAGAAAACTTTTCGAAAGTATAATATTAATCTTAGCCAGCATACCACATTTCATCGTATGCCTAGTATAACTACCATGTTTTATGGCAGGTTACCACCACGCTGCATGGCAGGTTATAAAACTAAAGCCGTACAGGGCTCGTGTTGTTTCTTTGGATTTTGAACAAATGGTCAGGCTAAGGAACTTCCTATGCCATATAGGTACGCCTCTGGGGAGACGTCCAGAGAACCCACCCGGATATCTGCCAACACAAGGCTGGGCTACTCTGTAACTAGGTAACTACTATGCGAGTATGCCATCCCCCGGTGGTTTGCGACCTTTATCCAAAGGCCCTCAGCCACAAAGCAACAACCACAAAGTAGTGAATTTGCAGCAACCACATAGGTTAAGTATCTAGGCTCCATACCATGCACCTTTTTCAAGAAGAAAATAGACATACCCAAAAGGGCATGACCCTCATAACCTTGCTGCATCTTTCCTGTTTCGATCATTTTCGGGGTGTGAGGTCCGGCGAGGTCTCGTCCACAAAGCTATGCTTTACACAAAAGCCATGCCTTGATCAACAAATGATTAGCAACACACAACGGCACTCAGCATGCCACAGTACCAAATTGGGAGTATATCACTGATAACCATCAACTACATAATCTCTGAGCTCGTACGTCTCAGAGAAGGGTCTTAAGCTAAGAGAATAAATTCTCTGCCACCAAACAGAAATGTATTTGATAGAGATCAGGTTTATATCTCAAAGTGTAATGTCAGACATACAACCATACAAGTCTATTCTGGGTTCGAACAGAACCGAAGGCACTTCGTCCAATAAAGGAAGAAGCCCTTGCAATCCGGTATCCACAATCCCGATTGGACTCCCCACCACATATGGAGATCTCTATACCGAAGCAACTCAGTGTAGAGACATTCGATAGGTTATCCTATCGTTCTCGAAGACACCCGGTCTACACCACCGTCTTCAAATGCTATCCATTTCGTCGTATTACTATTCAGAATGGGCTATATGACGCAAAGTCCACTCCCGCCTAAACCGAATAGCAAGCGCTTAATTTAAAAACATGTGGATATATCATTCACAAAGATTCAGAGGTTTGATATGGGTTTCAGATAACCAACTGAAATCCCGCTCCCTGTCGCATCGAAATTTAAATGCCATTTTATGGGCCAAGGGGTTTTCACATTCACACAGAAATATATTCATCACAGATATCATAGCACAACACAAAGCAATTCGTATTACATAGCATCACAATCACATATCAGAAATATCAATCCAATACACAGCATTCAATAATAATCAATCATCTTTAATTAAGACGAATTAATCATGTGATTTAAATTAATTAACCGCATAATTACTTTCATTAATTATCTTTGGTCAATGATTAATTATCCTTAATTATAAATTAATTAAATCTTAATCACCTTCATTAATTAATTATTCCTTAATTAATTATCTTAATTAATTAATCCTTAATTGTTAATTAATTAAATCTTAATTACTTTTATTAATTAATTATTCCATAATTAATTATCTTAATTAATTAATCCTTAATTGTTAATTAGTTAAATCTTAATTACTTTAATTAATTAATTATTCCTTAATTAATTAACTTAATTAATTAATCCTTAATTGTTAATTAATTAAATCTTAATTACTTTTATTAATTAATTATTCCTTAATTAATTAATTACTAATTTCAAATCAATTAACCTTAATTATTTATTAAATTAATCTTTAATATTAAGTAATTAATTAAGTAATTATTCTTAAGTAATTATATTAACAAATCATTAATTACTTAGTAAATTAAAAGATAAATCTTTTTGTCTTTGTTAATTAATTTGATTATCTTATGAACCTTCTTTAATCATCATCCTTATCGCATTAGTTGCTTTAAAAGGTTAAGGTTAGTTTAAATAACATTTTATCTTAATTATCCTTTTTAACTACATTATTTATTTAATATAAATAATTTAATAATGTAATAAAATTAAATATATTAAATTAAATTACTTTACAAATATCTTACTTTAATCCTTAATTAATTCAAACTTTAATCAAAATAATCACTTGAAAACATGGTTTAAAAATGTTAAAAGTTTGAATTTTATTTTAAAGTAAAAACTGTTTTACATATCAGACCCGAGGCCCACTTTGAGTCTCACCCGAGATCATTTCTAGTTTTCTTCGAATGTTACGAAAAAACAACCCGTATGCTTAAAATTTTCAAACATAATTGTTTTCTTAAGTATTTACCCGGCGCACCATTAAATTCACTCGAGCCCAACTTCAAGCTATCACACGATCCTCCCAAAGATTGCTTCGAGTTAGAACCCTTCCTCCTCAATTCTTATCCACTAACACAAACCTTAGGCTGTGCACATACGTAAAGGCTCCGACCACCTCTGGTCGGTGTCGTGGCCATCGACAAATCGGCAATCACCGTCTAACCCTTCGACCGCCTAAAATCCCAATTATTGACGAATTTGAAACTTTGTTATCGAACCCAAACTGAAGCAAGAACAACAATCATACAATCGACTCGCTCCTTCGCCTTAGGCCATCAGAGGCTATGGAGTTTTTGTCAGAGCTTCACCTAACCTTCTTGCTTTGATTCCTTTAGATCCCATGAGGTCCGATTCGACAATGACGGTGGAATTCCTCCGAGATCAAGCTTGACTAGAAGCTATGCTAAGCCCTAAAATCCTGTCGTATCATCACCATCATACTTTATAAATTCATCAGACATTTTTTTGGTGATCCCTAATGACCATGCCAACTTCAACCATGAATATATGGTCCAATTTCTCTCCGATGGCCAGAAATTGGTGAAACTCATGATTCCGGTCATTGATGCTTTTCTCACTAAATACCAAACTAAAAACCATCAGTTTAATTTTAAAAATCATATTTTTCGAAGTCAATTTTGGTGATATAAATGAATCAAGAAATTTTAATACTTGAACATAGTTTTGGAGTTTAACTGTTCTTTCTTGTTTTCTTGTAATCCACTTGATAATTTTGTTTGAAGATAATTTTTAAACTCTAATCTTGTTTATACAAACAAGTTCCATTTAAATCATAAAGCCTGAAATCAATTAGGAAGGAAGAATTTTGATGTTTGAACAGGTTTATTTGTTTTTTGAAAAACCTGGAACTAAAAAAACAGGGATGAATGATTCTGTATATTAACATGCACAAGCAAAATATACACATACACAGATCTGTACACATGCAAACCCAAAAACAATCTTGCTTTCATCATGAATTCATATCACAATTCAAATATAAGAGTTTTAAAGAGTTTACTCACCCGTAGAAGGAAAAACAAAGGAGATGCCTGGAAAGTATTTTGAACTGGGAAATGTTTTCATTTCTTTTGAAAATTGAATTCTTGAATTTTGAAAATCTGGTGTTGAACTTGAAATCTGAAGCTAGTTGTTGTTTGTCTATTACAATTAAATTTCTGAGCATTGAACTTTGGTTTTCAGATTTGAGGTAAATTGCAAAAGTTGTTTGAATTTCCAGGTCTTTTTTCTGCTTTGTTTTTTGTTTTGATGACTTTTTTTCCTTTGATTTGTTTTTGAATTTTTTTTGATGATTTTCTTTCTCTGATCTGAGGAAGTTTATAGAAGTTTTTCTTAAGCTTTTAAAGTTAAAAGAAAGGAGAAAGAGGGGATTTGAGATGTTATATAATTTTACTTCCGTTTTATTTTATTTTCAAAAACAAAAAATAATGTGATGACACTTGTTAATTTTCTTTCTACATGGATTACACTTGTTAATCCATTTATTTAAATTCTTAGCACTTGTCTTTATATATATTACTTATTTAACATTTGTTAATTTTATTAGAATAATATCTTTACATTATTTAAATTGTACTTTTAATTTACATTTTCCATTCTATAAAGATGTTTGCTTTTTATTAATAAATACTATTTAAAAGAGAATGTTTTGAAATTGAGTACACATTAAATGAATTATATATATATATATTTGTAAATCTAAATTATTTTACTAAAGCATTTATTTAAATTGAATTCATATTCAAAATTAAATTCAAATCTACTCATATACACACACATATATATAATTTAAATTCAAATGATTTTAAAAACATTTATTATTTCAAATTTTTAACTCAAATGAAATTGAAATCTTATTCATACAAATTAACACTCATTTTATTTGATTTGAATTTTTTTTCAAATTAATTTCGAGTTAAATTTCAAAAATTCAAATAAATTACTAATTTTAAATTGATAAAATTTTGGGGATGTTACAGAAGGTTTAAAAAGTGATGCTTAAATGTGCTTCAAAGGGTATGTATTTAGTGTTTTTAAAGGGAGATTTAAATGCTTTTGAAGGAGGTTATCCAATGGTTTTGAAAGTAAAGTTTTATGGTTTCAAAAGCCTTATTTTTCAAAACAAAGAACCGAAGCTCACTTTTGAAGGAAAACCATGGCATAATAAAGGTGTTTTGAAAATGATTTCAAGTATTGGTTTTTGAAGAAGTTTTCCTTGATAAAATAATAAATTAAAGGGACTAACCATATTTGTATAAAATGATTTCAAGGATATTAAGCCATAGGTGTTGGTATTATTATGTTATTATGATTACTTCTTCATAGATGTATATATTCATATTGTAATGTACCCATAACTACATGTTGGGGAAAAAAGGGCAGAATAACTAGCTAGTAGAGCTAGTAGTGAATATAAATTAAGTTAACTCCTGAATGAGTAGAATTGCATTCAGAAGGTCAGATAGACTAGAATGTAAGATGCCTAAATATTGATTAAAGAAGTTGTCAGGTAGACAAGCTCATAGTAAACGCATGAAAATTATGTATAGCAAAGTTATTGGCATGGGCCAATAGGTTCATAGTAAACCCATGAAAATTATGATTAGAAAGAGTTTGGCATAGGCCAACGGTTTTTAATGAACCCATGAAAATTATGTCCAAATTAAGTTATTGACAGAAGTCAATACGTTCCTAGTCAACCAGTGAAATCTAGGATAAGGGGGAAGTGATTGGAGTCACCAATAGATTCAGAGAGAACCCATGAAATAGTAAAATTATTGGCAATGTCCAATAGATTCTTAGTGATCCCATGAAAACTACAAAACCGAACAGGGAGTCTATAAACTTTAATAGGTTATTAGTCAGCCCATGAAAAGTGTTATGTTAGTAGTGACCCTAGAAACTATAACTAAGACATAAAGTCGGAATGAAAGAGGATGGAAAATCCGGAGTTGATTTACTTGTTTGCATATCATCATGTTGTTTTGAGTTGTTTTTTCCATTGTGGATGCAGGAGTACAATTTATGGTTTTATAAGGTTTATGGATATTAGTGAGGGAAAACCCCATTCTGCTAAGCGGCGTGGTCTTACTAGATGTCCAAATGGTTTGAGATGGCAGATTATTTTTCATACCAGGATTTATGTCTAACTTGAAATTTATGTTTTTCCCTTAAACTCATGGGTGCTCAACTGATTTTTAGTAGTTTTGGAGTTGAGGCTTTAATGTTCTTCTTAGGGGAACAAGCTTCCGGAGAGGTATAGGAGGGAAGCTAGTTAACAAGAGTTCTTTCTATTTTATTCCACTGTGTTTTTTGTTGTAAAGGAAAATATGTTTTATTGCCTAGCTATATACTTTGATCATCTAAGGGGGTATCTTCGTATGTCACTCTTGGCGTATATCGTAAATATTATATTTTATCTGAACGTAGTTTGCGTGTCGGGATTATGTAATAAACTTGAAATGTTTTTAATTAAAGGGTGAAAGTCATTTATTGATTTTAAATTTTTACATACCCATGTGTTTCTGTTATATCAATGTATCTAACATTACCGTGTTTTGTCACCAAGGATTAATAACTATGGATGACCGCAACATCCATAGCCGTTAGTTTTGGGCCTCCAATTGGGGGATGTTATAGGATTGCCTGAATGGTTTTGTTAGCAGCTTAAACTACTCCATTAGCCTTGGGATGAGCCACTGATGAATTTTTCCCTATTATCCTATTTTTATCACAGAATCTTATGAATTCTTCACTTTCAAATGGGTTCTTTTTGTTTTGAGATTATCTTTTTCGGTATTCTAAACTGGGAAACTATGTTCTTGATCACAAACATTAGCGCTTTTCCTAAATTTATATTTGGCAATGGTTCTGCCACCACCCATTTGGTAAAGTAGTCATTGACTACTACTATAAACTTGGATCTACCTTTTGATATAGGAAATGGTCCTATTAAGTCGATTCCCCACACATTAGAGGGCCATGAAATTGAGGCTGGGATTAACTTATTTTCAAATATATGTCAAATTGTTGAAAACCTTTGTTATTTTGCGCATCCCTTTACATTATTCACAACGTAGTTATTTATATGGATCCAATAAAATCCTAGTCTCATGACCTTTTTGGCCAACTTCATTCCACTAAACTGGTCCCTGTAAAAACCCTTCATAACTTCTTTTAATAGCTTTGAGCCATTTTTGGGACTAACACACCTTAACTAAGGGAGAAAATACCCTTTTTTATAATGTATTCTATCCAGCATAGTAAGAGTCGGAGCTTGCTGCCTTATCCTTCTACTTCCCTTTAATCTTTTGGTAGTCTCCCTTCCACCAAGCATTCAAGTTGCTGTCCTTGCGTTGATTATTTGTTTCCATATGAATGGTTCCTTCCTAGTTTTCATCATTACTACTTCCTGATTCATTTCCTTTTTCTACATGTATAATTGCTTTGGTCAATACCATGGTCTAATTTTTTGATTCAAGGGTTTTTCCCTTAATATTGGGATTTTTTTGGAAGCCTTCTAGCACAATTCGGGTTTAAAAGACTCCTTATGAGCTAGCTAATTTGGCTAAAGAGTTGGCTAGAGAATTCCTCCCTCGGGGTACTTGGTGTATCGAAAAATCCTCAAATTGGGCTAACATTTTCAATATCTTCTTAACATAGAGGATCAATCCTGCTTTCTTCGTTTGATAAGTTTGGTTCAACTGGTTAACCATGAATTGGGAATCATTGAAAATTTCAATCCCTTCGATATTTAACTGAAGAGCTAAGGTTAGTATTGCTATTATTAATTTATATCCAGCCATGTTATTAGTAGCGGGAAACTTAATTTCATTGCATAATGTAATCAGTATCCATCAGAGGTAATAATTACATAATCCTACGCTAGCCTCTTTCTTGTTCGAGGCCGCATCAGCGAGTAATTTCCATTGTGGTTTCAGATCTTTATTCCTTTCTCGATTGTTCTACAATAAATCATGTACATTCATTAATGAAATTAGGTAGAGCTTGTCCTTTGATTACCACTCGGGGCTGGAACTCAATCACATACTGACTCAGTTCTATTCCCCATTTTACAGGCCTTCCTAATGTTTCGGTTTTACAAAAGATTTGCTTAAGTAGAAAACTAGTTAAGATCTTGATTGGGTATGCCTGAAAGTAGACTTTTAGTTTTCAAGCAGTGAGAATTAGGCAGTGTACCAACTTCTTTATGACTGGATATCTGACTTCGACCACTTTAAGCTATTTGCTAGTATAATACACCAGAACCTAGCTTTATTTTCTTATATTACTAGAATTGGACTTGCCGCATGTTCGGAGACTACCATGTAAAAGTACAATTTCTCTCTTTTATAAGACTAGATAAGATCGAAGGTTTTTTGAGATGGTCTTTTGATTCTTTGAAGGCTTTTAGGCAATCTTCTGCCCACTTAAAGTTTTTCTTTTTCTTAATCACAACAAAGAAAGGGATGCACTTATCAATGGATTTAGAGATGAATTGTTTAAAGCTACCACCCTTCCATTTAGGCTCGTTACATCTTTGCCTGTTTTTAGCTCTGCCATGTCCTTAATTGCTTTGATTTGGTCGGTATTGGTTTTAATTCCTCGGTACTCTAAACATTTTATTAACATCTTTCAAGTTGTCAATTTCCTCTTGGGACTTAACTAGCATATCATCCATTTACGCTTCTATGTTTCGTGTGATTTGTTCCTCAAGCATTCTATTTATTAACCTTTGATACACAACCCCTACATTTTTCAGCCTAAAAGGCAAACGTTTATAGCAGCTAGTCCCTCAATCCATTATAAAACTGGTGTTTTCTTCATCTTCTTTAAATATGGGGATTTGATTATATCCTGATTATGCATCCACAAATGATAAAAGCTTATGTTCACCTATGGGATCAACTAATTTATCTATTCTAGGCAAAGGATGGCAATCTTTATGGTGTGCCTTATTCAGATCGGCATAACCGATGCACGTTATCCTTTTTTCATTGGAATTTTAAACTAGTATAGGATTGGCCAACCATTTGGAGTAGAAAACTTCTCTAATGTACCCATTTTCAAGTAATCTTTTAACTTCTTCCTATAATGCATTAGCTTGAATTTTATCAAACAGCCTTTTATCTTATCGAACGAGAATTTTTTTTTTAATCCATGCTTAAAGCGTGGCTCATAATTGTTCGATCTATCCCAACTGTATCTGAGTAATCCAGGCAAACACATCTTTGCTAGATTAGAGGAATCATATAAGTTATGTTCTAGATTTTCACCTTGTTCTTTTCCAATTTTTATTATTTTGGTTGTGTCAAGCAAACCTAGGCCTATCTCTTTTAGTTCTTCGGTATACTTCATTCTCTCTTTCTCATTTCTACAGCCCAATTCAGCAGTAATTTTCTCACCTCTATTTCATTGGTCATTTGGTTTACTTCTTTCTCTTTCTTTTTCTCTCGAAGAAGTTGAACCTTTTCAACCCATTTGTAGGATTTTCACTTACCTCTACTTGTTTATATGCCTTGAATATAGACTCGGAAAGCTACCATTCAAGGGCTTTTCAGTTTTAGTTTGGTTTATTTTACTTTTCTCATAGTCGTAACAAAAAGTTTCATATTTTTTGAAATCCTTGTGCATAGAAAAATATAGTTCTTGGCAAAATTGCTCCATTCTTATGGTTTCCCATTCATTCTTAGTTAAGAACTTCACCAGTAGATGTTTAGGTGAAACAAATGCATCCACTTTGTCTAGATTAGGCCTTCCAAAGAAAGCATTATAATAGGAGGGTTGGTCCACTATCACGTAAAGAGTTTCAAAGGCTCTCGAGTACGGCAGAATTCCTAGTTGTTCAAAAAGCTTTATCCGCCCCATTGTAGTAGATCCTTTATTATTGAATCCAAAGATGGACTCAAAGTTTGGTTTTAAATTCTCCTCTGGAATATTCATCTAGTCAAGTTCATGTTTGAAATGACATTTTCTACTCTTCCAGTGTCTACCAAAATCTTTGTCACTATAGAGAGAACCCAATTTGAGAAATTATCATTAGGTGTGGCTATATGAGTGATGGATTCCTCTTAGTTCTTGTTGATTAGTTGTCGAGTTAAGCATTTGAAGTTGAGACCTGTGATTTTTGAATGGTGGATCTTTCTGGATGAAGAAAATCCCTTAATTTTCTTCCCTAACGTATATGTTCTTAGCTCTTTTGCTACTTTTTATAATGTAGGGTCCTTCATGAGTGTTATCGATTTGGTCTCCTGGAGGAATAAAATCTTATTGGGGATCATTCTCCATGAAGTTAGTAGTGTTGCTCGGAGGCCTTTGACTATTCTCCTCGAAACAGGAAGATTTTTGGGTTTCCTTAATGAACTCCTTTAGAGATCCTGACCTAATCTTACTCTGAATTATACCTCCCCAGACACGACATTTGTCAGTCTTATGCCCATTTGATTTGCGGTAGGCATAATAATTTCCCTCTTCTTAGACTCAGGATGGTTCTTTGCTTTGTAGGAAGTGAGGAAATTATGCCATCTTTGGCTACATCATAAAATTAGGAAATGGGCTTACTCAAGTCTACTAATCCAATTTAGGGATCTTCTTCCTCATATATTTCTACCCCATTTTGGTTTTTCTGTTTGGGTGGTCAAAAATGAACTTCCCATTCTCTTTCTTTAGTTGAGAGTTCGCCTTGGCATGGTACATTTCATCCATGTGGTTGAATTTATCAGCTTGGAAATGGAAGTCTTGTAGATATCTACACCCATGAACATAGAGCTCTTTCCAGAAAGGAGTTTTCTCAATTTACCTTGAACGTAATACCATCATCTTCTCCATATTGATCATATTTTCTGCTTTTAGTGCTTCTGTATTAAGTCTCCTTAAATATTTTGTAACGACCGAGCGATTTTTGAACCCTAAAAATCAACACTAATACGTTCACTGTATAGAGTACCAAGCAATCGAGTGCCGAAAACACCAGGTTGTTAGGGTTTGAAGAAAAAGAGGTAGAAGAAGAAACATAAACAATAACATAGAATCTAACAATCGTGGCGGAACAAAATATAATATACAATGACAACATTTTACACAAAGAAAAGCAGTAACTGTAAATACACATCCAAGTTATCAGAGTACGACAAATCTGGATAGTTATAATAACTTGTCCTCAACCACTGTCTATGCAGCCTACAATACGCAATAAAATATAGACAAACATGCGCAATACGTCTCTGCCATCCAGCTTGTCTCCTGAACTCCAAAAGTGTCCTAACTAGAAATTCTGTAAAACTCGGTCTGGCCCGAGTATTACAATAAAGTAACGCCTAAGTCAGGCTAGAAACAAGCATGAGTAATCCCATTTAATTTGAAATACTTATATACTTCATTGAAAAACCAAGGCAACTCGTACAACACGACGAGGCTCTATCTTATTATAACCCAAACGCTTTTATAGAAAATCCATCGATATTGCAATACTATCTTGGTATAGTTACTTATCTAATATAGTGAAATTTGTTAAATATATCCAATTCCAACATATTAAACTTTTTAATCAAAAACCGTAAGGGTTAGTAGTGATTTTCAAATCAAAGTGGTTCCGGATAACACTAATACCTGACCCCGGTCTCTTTAGACCTAAGTACCAAATTATTTTTAAAAGGTAAATTTGTTTTAAAATAACCAACTTTATATTTAGGGTGACAATATTATAATATGGGAATTTATTATAGATTCTTATTTCAAATAAACGGATCATTATTTTGTTCCAACTATTTAAATCCATGTGACCATTTGACGGCACAGACAAGGAAAAAATGAAATATCCAATAAAATTAAGCAAAGATATATAGTTCATTAACTAATTTAACGACCAATAACCAATATCAAAACGATTCACACATCAGGGTTTAATTAACTTTGATTAACTGTATCCATTTATTTTTAAATCTTATAAAATTTCAAATAAAACAGTTTACTTTTAGTTAATTAAAATTTATTTAATATCCAACTTGTTAATTTGTATAAATTTTAAGAAGTCCAATAATGGTATAATTAATTACCCATTAAATTACGAAACATCATTGAACTTTAACTATGGATTTAAATTTAAAATAGATTTTTAGTAAAAATAAAGAAAAAATGAATTGTCACACACATATATATAATTCCCATTCTTCTTCTTTATCCTTATTCATTCATTCATTCATTCATTCATTCATTTTCTTTTCCTTTTTCGCTTTCCTTTTCTTCTCTTTTTTTCTTTTTCCCGGGACAACTCCACCCGGCCTAACTCCTCTCCCCTTCCCCTTTGATTTCATCCATTTCTTCTTCCTTTCTCCTTTCTTTCCTTTTACCTGCACGTAACCCTTGCCGTGCACGTGAACACTCCGTCGACGCTTTGCTGTCTATCTCCGACCCCTTATCCAAGTTGCATCCGACCTTCGAAACACCCTGGCCACCCTAAACTTTCACGACAAACCTAATTTCGAAATCTCAAACTCAAATCCAGTTCAGGCACAGAACCACCACCTTCACCCACCTCGTTTGACTATCTCCAACCACTCGTGCCCCTCAAACTTCGCCAGCAGGACCGCCACAACCTCCTCGTCCTTTCCCCCTATACCACAGCCCCATGTCTCCCCCTCGTCACCGCCATCACCGCATAACCGAGACCACCCAGAAATCAACCCTTAAACCCTACACTACCTCTGACCAACCACCAAACCACTTAATAATTAACCCACCATTATTCCCATGCTCCCCCTCCTTCGAGCCACCTTCTGACCAAACCCCGACCTCCCCCACTGATCATCGTACCGAAAATTGACCAAAAACACCATTCCGTTCAACTCCAAAACTCCCACCCAAAGCACCACTAAAAATTTCATAATCACCATCAAAAATTGTCATTTTTATGACGAACACAGGCACATAAACAAAGTACTAAATTATGACACTTAAAAGTTTGACATTTTAAAGTTGTTTACCTGTAAAATATACTTCCCTTGCTCTCGAAGGTATCAAACGAAACCAATTTTTAAAAAAAACTACATTCAAAATCAATGGGTTTTGCTTTTGGAATCAAAGCCTAGAACAAATTGTATAACGAGAAATTGATTTTTAAAGAGTAGGGTTAGCCAGTTTTAACTAAAATAACGAACAAAGTATGTATATTTCCTATAAGTAAAACTTCTTTATGTCTAATTCTTATATATACATATATATACCCAGCAAAACATATAAACCCTTAACCCAGACCAAAAATTCATTCACAGGCATATCCGTGTGTTTATACTTATATATAACCAGTTGAAATGTAAGTGTTATACTCACAGTTTGATTTTGCTGCAGCTTGCACACTACTTTTTTTTCTTTTCTCTAGCTTTACTTTTTACTATATTAATTCTTTTAATGCTTAATGGAAGATACTTGTATTTGTGTATACATATATTTTTGTTTGTGTGGATGTTAAACGTGAAGGCAAGAAGGAAATGATATAAATAGAAGAGAATAGGAAGGAGCAGCTGAACTTGTTTGCAGGCTTTTGCATTTTTCTTTTTTTCTTTTCTTGATTTGGTTTCATATGAAAAGTTTTGATTTTGTATGGGTTAATCTAATTTTTTCTTTCTGCATGATTTGAAGTTTTATGTGTGATTTGAGATTTTGCTATGATGATGTTCCTTGTATACATACATGCATACTTTATTTATATTTTTTTATATATATTTGTCACCATATATATATACATATACATGTTTACATTTATTCATATAGATATTTACACTTTTATTCACCCTAAACACTTGTATATATACATATATATATACAATATACATTTTTACTTTTTCATGTTTACCTTTTATTTTATAGATTTAGATATACACATGCTTATACATATATGTATAGATATTTATTATTTCCATAAGTATTGTTTTTATAATATATATACACATATTCACACATACAATACTTTAATGAGCATATATATATATATATATATATATTCATATATGTTGTTGTCATCATTTTTATGTATATTAGCATTTATCACCTTCACCATTCTATATACTTATATGTATACATATACTTATGCATATTTTATCATTACATATATTTTCATATATATTCTCCCATTATTTCCTATTTACGTGTATATCACTTCATATAGGCATACATACACACACATACATATACACACACATTTATATCTTATATATATATATATATTATCAATATCATAAAGCTTGTATACGTTTATATATTTATGGATATTTTATCTTAATTTGAATGGTGGAGTTTATATACACATTTTTATAATACTTATCATATCCAGGAATTTAAAATTTTAAAATTAAACATAGTTTTTTAATCAACTTATATATATCTATATTTTATATATCAGAAAACTCATCTATTTGACTTGTAAAAATCAATATTTTAATAATTAAAATCAATTAAGTGCCCGATATTCGATGGTTAAAAATTCGGTTCGTTACATATTTCCTAAGCAATTCCCCTGGCCTATGCTTAACATTAGCTTGCACACTGGAGCCTATGGTAGTGTCTTCGCATATACAAAATTATGTTGAAAATTCTTAAGAAAGTTGTTCCAAAGAGTAGAAGGTTTTTTCTCGATAAAACCCATAACATTTGGCGGCTTCTCTATGGAAAGTTGTAGAGAAAAGCCTGCACGAACTGCCCAAGAAGCGTTATGCATATCCATTTGACTTTTAAAGCTAAAGATGATCATCAGGATTAGTGGTTCCATTATACTTTTGCAAACGGATTTTAATGTTGGACGAGATTCAGGTAGTAATTAGCTTCTCTATAAATGGAACTTCTCGAAAATTATTATTAACTTTTGGGTCAAGCACTCTTCCCTTTAAGGTCAAGCATATCCTTCACTATTTTGTTGGCCATGTCCCTTAAGATGGTTTTTCATAATGATAGTCCCCTCTATAGGGCTTATATTCTTTGTATGGCATTGAGCTATTTGATTGCTCAGGAGGTCTTTCTACTAGCCTTTCTTGATTCTTCTTTTGATGGTTCACTTTAGCCTTATTGTGCTTGTGATCTTGGAGAATACATTGCCGGTCCTTCATCTTGGGTTTCTTTCTTCCTTTGTAGGCCCATGACACTTTTTCCCTTATTTTTACTTTTCAACATTGAGGTATATAGGTTTCTTCTTGGAGACTCCACTTGTTCTCCCTCTTCGAAAAATCTTGTCTTAGAAAATTCCTAAGAGAGAACTTTCTCAAGAATCTCTTGCATAACTATAAGTCATTATGCTAAATCTTGAATTTTAGCTTCACTTCCTGTGGACTTTGCTAGGATTGAAGGTTCTCCATTCTCTATATTCCCCAAATTGATGTTCGAAGCGACATTACCATCCAAGGTTGTTTGTTGTATAACATCTTCATTCAAAACATTGACTTTCTTAGCCCTCGCCATTTTCCCAAAACAAAGTTTTTACTTAATTAGTTTCAAAGTATAGAAAGAATGAGACAAAAGTTAGGCCCTCCTTCTAGCATCAAAACGTTGAACCAGAATTGTAGCTCAACACTCAAGATGTTATAAAAGGTTGCATTGTTCAAAAATGTTTCAAAAATACACATTGGTTTCAATATAATCAAGAAGTTGTCTAAATCACACATTCAAAGGTAAAATAGGCGAGTCAAATAAGTATGCAACATGCTTTGATTTAATGTCAATGGGAAAAATAGGCATCTCGCATAAATATTTAATAATCCCTTGTTCATGTGTCAATTGGCATAATAAGCAACATGGAAGGTAAATTTCAATTTAAACAAGGGCTTAAGTGGCCTTATACAAACTAATATTATGCTAGTCCAAGTCCAAAGATAAAGTCATTTACATGTCCATTTTTCAGTTACAGCATGTATACATATTAGAGGGAAATTGCTATGAAAAATTAAATGTCCATGTCCTTATGTGTAAAAAGTTAAAAGGTTGCAATCGACTCTAAAAGTATCCAAATTGATTTAAGGTTTCCAATTTTAAATTGAGAAATAGGGAAAGAAAAGATTCGCCCTTTGCCATATGACCGTGGGTTCTATTTATGGCGGTACCAATCATGCCGGATGATTGACATATGTCCTAGTAATGAATACAAAGGCTCCAATTGCACCATCCCGTTGAAACTTTGGAATCCCTTTGTAGAGATTAAACATCCTATATTTGTAGAAGCTCAATAACATAGCTTTCCTTATAGAAATATGGCAGCCTTTGTTGTTAAACGCTCGACAATTTTTAGAAATGCGGCATCCCTTAATACAGCTTATTGTTGTTAGGTTTAACAACTTTATGCTATAAACATGCGGTATCCCTTGTTACGTCTTTGACATCCTTGCTATCTTTGGGCTTGATAGCTTTTGTTGTACAAAGTCGACATCCCCTGTTCTTCCAAGTCCATTGTAGCTTGGTATCTCTAAGCTTTTACTGGTTCGACATCTCCATCACCTTTCAGAAACTTCATACCATCTCTTCGTTATCAAATGATCGATATCACCTCCTACTAATAAATGCTCGACAACAGTTACTGGTGCTGAGGCTCGTTATTCCTTAGAGACTCAACAACTCTTTATTTTTTGTTGGGACTTATAACTTATTGGATGCTCGACATCCCAATTATTATAAAGGCTCAACGCTACCTTTTGCTTTAGCTGCTCGACAACCCTTATGCTTGTTGCGACTCGACACCATCTCCTGTGGTTATCAACTCGACAACCTTGCTATTTCCAAGCTTAAAAACTCTTATCGCTTGATGAATTCAAGCATCTCTGATTCCTTTAAGTTGTTCAACCCTTGAGTGAAAGCTCGATACTTGCCTTTAGATTATAAACTCGGTACTGTTAGACTTAATGACTATCACTATCTCCAAATATGACAAGTTTTCTTTAAATGCTCGAAACCCTTATTGGTAGTGCACTGCTAAACGTTCGATATATCACTGTCTTGGAAGTTTCATGATATATCTCCAAGTCCAACATAATCGCCCCTAGGGCATATCCCCAACTCTATGAAATATCACAAAGATTAAACAAAAAATATCAATGTTATTAATTTACACAGTTCTCTTGACTTTAGAATACCGTCGATCGTTGCTATGAAAGCTTCACTTTTATTATAGTCAAATCACAGCACAGGGTCCATCGAATGAATTTAGTTGGATCGATTAGAAGTATTGGAAGTAAAACACTACTCAAAAGAGAATTCATCTCCTCAATTATATGTATTTAGCATCATAGTCAATTGAAGTCAATTCGAATTCAAAATCTCTGTAGTAGTTCGGTTAATAATAGTTGTTAGTATAGAACCAAGTACTTTGTGCTTGGACTATAGAGTCGAATATAGACGAAATTGAAATTTTGAAAATTACCAAATTCCATAAGTCCATAATGATATAGTTTTGATAAAGAGAATCAGTGTAAATAATTGTCACTAGTGGGTAATGCTTATAATAAGTATTTTACCAAAGGATGTATAAGTGATAAATTTAGCGAATATGTCACACCAATAGCTAAGGTGATATATGAACGTTAATATTTGAACTGTTCAATATTAATCGCTGATTAAATTTACACTTTTGAGTCACACAACTGAAATCATGAATATTTCGAATAAACCACACAATTAAATTAATTTTTAGTTATTGAAAATTAATCAAATTAATTAATATTTATATAATATTAATTGTAAAATTTTATTTAATTTATTGGATTCCATTGGTATTCAATAAACTGAATATATAAAAGTTTTAAATGCATGTATTGATATGCGATATCGGTAGAATGTTTAATTTGATTTAAATAGAATAACTACTAAAAATGGCATTAAATAAATTAAATTTGTTAATATTTGTGAAATATTAATTGTTCAAAAAAAATTATTTGCTTTTTTTGATAGTAATTAATGTTCAATAATGTGTGTACCTAAAAATTATAAATGCATGTAGCGGTATATGATATTGATAGGAAATTTAAATTAGGTTTAAATAGAGTTAATGCTAATTGAAATCTGGAAAAAAAATGGATCCATAGCCCACACATGATGTGTAACAACCCGCATATTTATCGATTTTATATTTAAATTTTTTGTCGTTAATCGGATATTGGTCCAAAAAGCTACTTTTTGCAAACGGTCAAATTAGGACTCGAGACCACTTCCATTGAGTTCGAAATGCCGTTTACAATCTTTTTAAGTATAAACTTTGATTGTTTGGGGTTAGTGGAATTTCACTAACTTTTCCCGCTTTGGACTTTAGGTTGGTTTAGCCTATTAAACCTAAGTTCCAACCCCTTCTCCTCATCTCTTCATAAATTCCTACCTAACTCTAGTTTTAGCATTAATGGTGAGTGGAAAGGGAAATTAAAATTCCAAGCCCAAGTTCATTAGCAAATTCAACATCCAACTCCAAAATCAAAGTGAAGACATTGGATTCAAGCTTCTTGTGTTGAGATTGAAGTGGATTGATTCTTGCTTTGCTTTGGTCTGCATTTTCATTGATTTTTGGTGCAAATGTGAGATTTTTATCTCACATTCTTGTCTATAACTATCACGGATGTTTGGGAATGATTTCCTATCACTTTAGCATGTACATTTGCATTTGGTTTGGATTGGATTGGCGAAAAACTCCAATTTTTACCGTTTTGGTGAATTTTCTGCATTTAGGTCGTTCTGGCCATTTGTGCGTGTTCGGAGTTAGGTCGCTCGCGAGCTAACGCCTTAGGTGGCTTGCGAGCTAACGCCTTAGGTCGCTCGCGTGTTAACGCCATAGGTCGCATGGCTCGTTTAACATTAAGTCGCTTTGGCCACTAGGTCGCTCTGCCTTTCTCCGTTAGGTCGTTACCATGTAGGTCGCGACATATGTTAACTCGTTTGGGCTTTAGGTCCTTGGCCTTCGTTCCTTTTTAGGTCGTAAGCCCCTAGGCCGTTTCCCCCTTACTCCACTAGGTCGCGTACCCCGTTTAGGTCGCTTGGCCTTGTTCTCCTTTAGGTCGCTTGGCCTCTATGTGGTTAGGTCGTTGACCCCCTTTAGGTCGCAGGACCATGACTCCAGTTAGGTCGTTCGCCCCTTTGCTCCGTTAGGTCACGCCGAGTTAGGTCGTTGACCACATTAGGTCGCGAACACCCCCTAAGTCGTAACTACTAGGTTGTTTGACCTGTTTCCTCAGTTAGGTCGCGAGCAGTTAGGTCGTTAGGCCTTGTTTGAGACTTTTGCTCGCTTACTTCTGTTAACTCGCGAACACCTTTAGGTCGCAACCACTAGGTCGCTTGACCCCTTAGACCCCTAGGTCGCAACCATTAGGTTGCTCGATCCTTTCCTCCCTTAGGTTTTCACTAGGTCGTACCGTTTTGGACGGGGCGCTGCCCCGCACACCGATGGGGGCGCTGCCCCCTGGACCCCTGCGACCTGACCGGGCAAGTCGAACCCCGTAGCGGGGGCGTTGTCCCCGTACCCCCACCTTGTGGGGTTGCCACCCCCTGGACCCCCCTCCGTAGGGGATCTTATCTGAAAAAACATTCAACAGAACTTGCTTTGTTGAGATGCTGAGTTGACCATTCTTCGAGATAAACTATCTTGGGCTTCTCGTTCGATTTTATGGTATCGCGGCCTTGCTAAAAAGGCGGGATAACAACTTTATAAATATGAAGGTTTCAATACTAGTAGTAAATATCAAAACTCTTTCATCAAAATGATTTCAACGCTATTTTAATACAAAGCTCTTTTCCCAAACCGTTTTCCAATCTATTAGTATATACAAACCTTTACCTCACTCGGATGAGAAATCTAATTAAACGACTTAGTAAAACAAGTGGTATGAAACGCTTGCGTTTGCTTCGTCGGTTAATTCTTGAACTTGTTCGATTGAACCTTTTATGACAATTTTCTAGTAAAGATCTACATTTCGTTCATAAATATTTAAGTTAAGCAAGTGGTTATGTGACATGAAGCTAAACTCATATATTTACTAGCTTAATGTGATTGACACTTCTTGATGATCATGACGATCATTTTTGTGATTTAGACTAGCAATTGTGCGATGTCTCTTTGTCTGCGAGGGAGATTAGACCCCGCTCTTGTGATGTTTCACTATCGCATTTGTGTGATGTTTTGCCATCACATATGTGGGGTAGCGCCCCACGGTCTTCGGGCCATTCGTGTGTCAAAATTAATGGCTTGCAACCATGAGATAGCGTCTCGCTTTGTGTTACACGTGTAGGTGAGTTTTCATGCTCCCATTTTGTGAGTTTTCATGCTCCTATATTGTGATTTCTGGATTTCTTGTGTAGTCTTCTGGAATTTGAGCTTCACCTATTTTCATGACTTTCATTGTTATGATTTTCCAGCTTTTATGCCTTGGTGAATTTGTGCGTCATCACTTTTTTTAGGTGAATTTGGATCTTTTAGAAGATTCTTTTGATATTGTTTGATCTCTTGATGATCTTCATTTACATGCTTATCATAGTATGTCTTTATGGTTACTATATGTTCTTGCCATATCTATTGTTTATATCATGTTATCTGATATTTATAGCTAGACTGATCCGTTTGTTATTTTCTTATAAATAATACTCGGATCAGACCGAGATGTTACAGGTGCTTCTGCTTGACTTCTCCCCCAGGGATTTACTACTCTGACTTTTGGCTGACCATTTAGATTAGCAGTTTTTGTCGTTTACACTTGAGATATAGACTCATAGATGTATTCTTTTGTATAGCACGTGTTGCTATTCTTTTGTGTATGTGGTCCTTTCATGACCACTACTCTGATGTTCACTTTCATGTGTTAGTATATCTTTTTCCGCCTTTGTGATATGGATGTCTGCGACTGATTGTGTTATATTTATTTCTATATTTGTTTCTGAAGATTTATTTATAGCCACCGTGTGATAGCTTTGAGTTTGTATCGGTATGTCGGACTTCCTCCTTAAATAAAATGCATGCTATACTATCTGACATATCGGTGCTCACACAAAGAAGTTACATGGATGGTCGCTCCTCAACAGCCTTATTCTCCGCGCTAGTTGACAGCATTACTCCGTAGTGTTCTTGGCTAGCGTGGGTATTGAGGTGGGGCGTCACATGATGGTTGGCCATTATATTAAAAATGGGAGGTGTTTAAATTTTATAAAGTGAAGTTGTAATTCTAGGGGAGAAAAAGACCATATCTTTATTACACATTCATCTCCTTCTTTAATTGGATATTACTCTGTCATTCCTCTCTTTGTATGTAAAAACATCAGAGGCTGAACTATAGTAGAGGATAGAGCTTCAAAAATCCAAAATTTAATCAAGAAATTAAACTGAAATATGTGATTATCTCTTGATTGCTGCAAATCTAGAGATTGAGTAATAGAGCTCTAACCTATCGGCTTCTCTCTTAACTGTGGAATAGTTAGTCAAAAAATGTCTGAAACGTGTTAATTGTGTTGATTTCTGGTTTCTTACTCATTTATGGGAATTTTTAACACTATGCTTAATGCTAAAATCTAATGAGGTAGACTTATCTATTTGTGGGATTCAAGAATAAAGTGTCTAGGCAAGACTTTGATGCAACCAGTTCTCTAAGTTACCTATTTTCACTCTTGGGTGAGGAATAGTTAAATTGGAATGTCGGAAACAAGTTAAGCATAAGGATATTGATTTGTATAAGCAATCGTTTTGACTAGATAATCAATTAGAGCTATCGATCTTGATCTAACATATGACTTAAGTAGTTGTCAAAAGGCTTCATGATATTAACAATGAGGACCCATGAGGAGGAGTATTGGTATGGAACGTCTCCAGCTTTCGCATCCTTCTAAGAGTACTGAAATTGAGTTAAACGAAAATTCATCTATTTTCTTTAGAGAGTTCGGTAAGCAAGAAGAGTTTACTAATACAAGATGACTCAAACCCATGATCACTTCAAAACCATATATGCGATCTATGTTCTAGATGCAGTTATGAATTGGAATGTTATAGAATTGAACCATCTATCCTATGGTTAAGTCCAAGGGAAAGGTCGACATTAACATTTTGAATGATGCTATCGAGGGGGACTGTCTTTCTTGAGGAGTACTTCAAGAGAGAGGATAACATTAGCATTCATCAGAGTACTTATGCGGGGAATCTCTATGGAGGTTTCATATCTATTCGAGATACTCGAATCCGTGTAGTGATTTGTGATCTATTCGAGATGAAGGAATCCAATTGAGGATCTGTGTGTTGTTCGAATGGTGGAGACTCATAAAAAAGACGTCTAAAGTAGCCTCGCATCAAAAATGAATAAAACTAGTGTAAGATGCACAATCTCGGGTTTAGCTTACCCATGAGGGTATATCAACTCTAGATCTTGTGTATGCTTATCGATATATTGTGCGCGGGAGTTGTTGATACTTGGGGCCATGCATTTCATCGTTGGGCCAATTATGTGTACCTTAGAGTTTATCCTATCTATAGATATACGATGCTCAAAAGGAAGTTTCCAATCCTTATCATAGAGATCCACTTCAGTTTACCAAAGGCGCTGCCATGGAAAACAATCCATATGTGAATGCGCCTTTGCAGTGCTTATTGCATACCTATTATTGTTGTGGCATTGACATAGCAATTATTCGATATATGCTACACACTATACATTACCTATCATATCACTATATGTAAAACTTAATGAATGTTGGATTCATTTGAGGGAAAAATCATTATGGTATTTCATACAGTATCAAAAAGGTGCTATTATTTGTCACCCTTACTTCTTCAGTTTCTCACGCAGATTTACTAGACTGATCTGGGTGTTATTTTCTTATAATGCTTAGGTTAGCCCGGTCTCTGCTTCTAGATATAGCTGCCGATGCTTTGAAGCGTATGGAGAAGAGCTGGATGGTTATCTTTCATAACATTCTTATTTTCATTGCATTTCTGTATTGTATATATCAGAATTGTGAGGACCGGTAGTTATAACTGTCCAGGTTGATGATAGTTCTTAGGTTTTTGTAACTTTGAAATTTCCACGCTCAGAGTAACCCTTTATACATTTCTTTTATTATTATACATTATTGTTTTGTCATGTGATTCTGATATCGTGTTCTCTTTTTCTTGTTCTATTCGTCTATTCTTTTTATTTTTCCTTAACTTTCTATCTTTTCGGCCCTTGGATATACTCATCACATAAATATTTCGGATGTATTTTGTATCAAAATTCCATGGTCAAAATGTTAGGTCGTTACATCTATACCCTTGGGTTAGCTAAACTCCTGGTCTATATATCATATCTCTAGTTTTGGTCACATCAGCTAGTGAGTCTATGTGTGACATCCAACACATGAGTCATAACTCGAACCAGTCTGTACACATGAGTCCCTAACTCGAAAAGATCTTGAACCACACATGGATTCCCATATTTCAACAGATCTCGAAATTAACACATGAATTTTCACATCCTAAATAAATCATGAAGAATTACATGTTCGATCATATCAATAAGACCTCAAATCTCTATACAGATTCTAGCAACTTAAACTAATCACAAACCTCTTTTAAAGCATAGATCATGTGTATGGTTTTGGAATGGTTATGTTTTCGAGTCATCTCATACAAGTACACTCCCCTTCTTACTAGGCGCTCCAAAGGCCAATCGATTAATTTCTAGTAAACTTAACTTTGGTTCTTTTGGAAATAGAAGGACAATACATAATAGTGGAGATCACCTTCTGACCAGACAGGATCAGATTTCCCTATTATTTGTTCTAGAGAAGCAAAACGAGTTTATATATATAGTATAGCATAACCGAAGATAAATATACCATTAAATTTTGTGTTTCTTCTAGATATTTTTAGAGTTATATTTGATTAACTTCAACAATAATGAGAATAATCACATATGGGAAACTAAGTCACCTACACTTTACATAAGCAAGTAACATACAAAGCATGATTGACACATATAAACACGATCAATTCATATAAACCGCTTCTAATCGCATTTTTAATTAATCTTCCTTTATTAATTAAAATCTTTTTTATTAGTAAAACTTCTTTTTACGCATTAATCTTTTTTGTTAATGAAACTTCACTTTTTAATTAAACTACACTATTTAATTAAAACTTCATTATTCATTTCTTCACATTTCAATGCTCACAAAAGTATTCATATACTTATCTCAATGGTATAAATATGTTCAGAAATCAATAACAATTTTTACTTACTCAAAAATAGTTAAAGAGGTTAAAAACAAATGTCACTCAAACATTATTACTATAAGCCTCTTCTCTCTTTTACACTTTAAAACTTATACTTTTCTATTTTTTTACCAAAGATTTCATACTTTTTATTATCTTTAAAATTTTATTAATAAATATCTAGGTATTTTCCAAAATCATTTAACAATATTTTACCCCTTTAAAATATTATTCAAGGGTTTAAAAACAAATGTTATCAAAGCATTATTTACAACAAATCCAAAAAACTTCACTTAATTGTTATTTTTAAAATTCTCCCGTAAAGGATACATTACTTTTTAAAAGTATAATTCAATGGGTTAATAACTATTGTTGCTTAAACATCATCACTATAAACCCAAAACCACTTTTACACTTATCATTAAAATTGAAAAACATTTGTTTAAAGATCTGAGTACATCTTCACTTTTTAAACAAGGTGATATACCTTTTTAATTGTTTTTACACAGACTTTCATTATAACATAAGTGTTAAAATCCCAAAAACTTCTTTTTTACTTTTTGCCAAAATACTAAACCTCTATTGCAACTAAACCTTCTTAAAATGATATGCAACATAAAAGCTTTTATTCCATTAACAAAATTTCTAAAAACTGTATATATGCTATAAATTACTCTTTAAGATATTGATAATTTGGTTTAAAATGCTTACTCAAAATACTACTTAAAAATACTTATTATATAATCTCTTTGAAAATCATAAAAACATGTTTTTAAAATTTAAAACTCTTTACTCTAAAAATTCGAAAATAACGATAAAAACATATTTAAACTTTGAAATTCCATTAGTTTTCAAAAAAATAACTTAAATAACTTTTCCTAAAAATACTATAACGGATTTGGAAAAATATCTAAAGTAATGGCCCTTTTTACTTTACTAAAAACCAGGATTTTTGACACAACTTTGTTTCACAAATTTAACAACTTTTCAAACCAATTCCTTTCGGTCAAACGAAACCAAAACATGTGTATAGAACAACCCAATATATATTTCCATAATATATGACATTTAAACCAATTTAAGAAGTGTTAATATAGGGGATTTCAAAGTGTGTCAATAACGACCATTTTTGCTTCAACCATTTGTGAGAAATGCGGATTACGGATCTTAAGGCTTGAATTAACACTAGAGGGGGTGAATAGTGTTTTAAGGAATTACTAATTCTTTTTGAGTTTATATTAATTTGAACACAAATTTATGCAATATTCATACACAGATATGATCACAAAATCAAACACAAATGAAGATATAAAGTAATAGCAATATAGGAAAGAACACATCGGATTTTATACTGGTTCGGAGTTACCCTACATCCAGTCCTGAAACACAAGTACAAATTTCCTTTCAAAATCAATTCTTACAATTACACCCTCGATTTCAAGGCTAAGAGGTACACCGCTCTAGATTCACAATCCTCTAGGTAGAGGTACTTGATTTTACGGGCAACAAGTTTGCCCTATTGATTTTCAAAGCTACAATCACACCTTTTCTTACTTGATTGATTTTACAGGCTACAATCATACCTTTTCTCACTCAATTAATTACAAAGAAGTCTGTAACTCTGAATAGCACTGGGATCTTGTTGAGATAGTGATAGAGAATCAAACCAAAAATGATCTAGTTAGACTCAATGGTGATTTCGGCAGAGTAATGGAAAAAATGTATGTAAATAAATGTGGAAGAAGAAGAGGAGTGAAATCAAGAATATATGAATGTAAATTGGTTTAAAACAGCCCCTATTGGAACAACAACCATGTCCATTCGTGAAAGGATATGACGAATAGACACATCCTTTGAAGTTCAAACTTTTGAAATAAACTGTCACCTTGTAGACACGGGTCCCTTGGGGTTGTCGACAGGCTTAAGAAATTTTTGGTAATTTGTTTTTCTTTGAAAATAACTTCTATCTTGTATTAAAACTATTTCTAAAACTTTATTAATATACTTAACTATAGTTTAAATACATAAATAAGTATAGAGAATAATATTTTGGTATATATAATTCTTTTTATAATTTTATATTTAAATCAAAGTATAAATATTAAAAGTTAAATATAATAAAATTAAAAGATAGTTTAAAACCAAGGATAATTTGATTTTGGAAATAAAGATTATTTTGAGGCTAAAAGTATTTGTAAACAAGATAGATGTTTTTGATTCTTTTAAAAGGAAGATTTTGAAATCTTTTTGAAAACAAGATATAATTTTCTAAAACATTTGAACAAAAGTTAGTGGATACAAAACAATGTTCCACTAGATTTTTCGTAGGTTCCATCCTACTTAGGGTTCCATCCCTTTAACAAGCTCGAAGTGGATTCCATTCCACGAATAAAATGGATTTTAAGACGTCAGTGCTTTTCTTGGAGTTTTAACAAAATTCCTAACCAAATTACTTATATTGAAATCTTAAACTCTTGAATCTTGATACTCATGAGTCTTGAATCTTGATATCTTCGATCTTGTGTTTATCAGTTCTTGAATCTTTATATTATACAGTCTTCATTCTTTAGTACCTGTATATATATATATATATCCTGCATATACATATTGTAACGACCCGCAAATCCATACCCCTTGAGTCAACTCTATTCTACCTAAATCAACTCAAGTTGTACAGAAATACGAACCATTTAGGTTATAGAAGAAGAGGTAGAAGAAGAAAATAGAAAACAACATCAGAATCTAACCATCGCAGCGGAATAAAATATAACAAATAATAAATGATCTTTACTCAAAATTAAATATATCTGTTTATATATATATTACATCATCAGAGTACAACAATCACAGCTCAACATCAATACCATACAAATGGATATACAACAACTCAACACAGCGTAATAAATATACAAACAAGTACGAGAGTACGTATCGTCATCCAGCTCGTCTCCTGAGCTCCACAGCATCACATCCTGTATTCTATAATACTCGGTCTAACCCGAGTATTACAGTTAAATAACACCCGAGTCAGTCTGGAATACCAGCGTGAGAAAATCACACCCAATTGATTATTAAAGTTTCAAAAATCCTTTGAAAACAAAAGCATCTCGTAAGACCACGCCACAAATAAACATGTCGGTTTTTTACCTTACGATAGCTAAAACAATTTTTATAGAAATCCATTGATATTATAATAGGGTCTATATACAAATACTTATAAAATAGACGAAATTGTTACATCTATTAAATTTCAGCTACTAGCCACAGAATGGGTAATACAAACAAAACTCGTACAAGGCTCGTAGGGAAAATGGATTTCCAACTAATGACTAGGTACTGGGGTACCACCTGTCACAGTACGTGGCCTAGATCACCGTACCGAGGAGTACGCCCGCTCCCCTGCAACACAAGACTGGGACTACCCCTTACTGGATAATCCCGAGTGAGATCACCCCGCGGTTGGGATCACCAACCGCCCACTAAGCGAAAATAAAAGGGACATCTAGGCAGGGATGACCTCACCCTTCTTGGGTGCTACCCACCTAGCCTTGCTGCTTAACCCCTGATTTTCAGCCATTCCCATTTGATGAGGCTTAAGGCTAAGCATTACCTTTATAGAACATATCCCTTAGAATGCTCAACGTCCACCTGACAATGTTTACGAAAGCATTCATCCATACAAGTTCGTCCCGAGTTCGAACGGAACTGAAGGCACTATTCCTACTACATCCATTTTGGAAATATCCTCAAGATTAGTAACGACTAGCTCTTGCACTTCACTAGTCCATCTTCGAATCCCAAAATCATTTTCCACGAAACGTACAAACCAGACCGAAGTGGTTTTCGGGAAATAAATCTCGATTCCGGACTCTTCGAAACGATCAACGCATTTGTCCAACATTGATAGTCGGTTATTTAACTATCAATTAATATTCACAACAACCATCAACCAATAAATAATTTCCTAAATTATTTATTAATCTAAAAAATATCTTCACAAGATATATTTTCACTTTTCAAATCCCTTTCAAAACAGTTTTCAAACAATCTTCCTTTCTCAAAATAAGTTCCAAGTATTTCTATTTCTACTGAAATCACCAAGCACAAGATTTCATATTTTTAAAATAATTTCAAAACACTTTGTTGTAAAATATGTTTAACATTTAATTTATAAAACTTTACTTTAGTTCTTAATTTAAAATAATACTTTAGAAATGATTAAAATAAGTTTACTTTGTAAATATAACTAGATTTTCTTCTTTAAACAAAATTCCAAATCATTCTTTAAATAATTATTATGATAATAGATTAAACAAATCACTTACTTTGGAATTTATTTTAAAACATTTAAGTTAAAACTACTTCAATAATTGGTTAAAATACATACTATATGAATATTTAAAAATAAGATTTACTTTATAAAATATAAACTAGGTTCTCACTCTTTAAAACAAAATACTAAGTTACCATTTTAAATAATTACTAGTATAATAGATTTGAGAAAATACTTACTTAAGAATTTAAATATTAAGAAATAATAATTTTTTCAACTTTAATTTATATTGAAAAATTTATTTTGAAAACGTACTTGGTTACCCAGGGAGAATTCCAAATCTCAATCACTTAAATCAATTTTCCAAATTGATTTTCCATTTACGCCATTTGAAATAAATTTCATTACTTACTCAATTCATTTCAAAATTCATTAATTATGCACTTATTATTATTTTTATTATTTTCGTTTGATTTATAATCTTTTAACTGATATACCAATTTCAGGTTATCCCCAATTTCTTCTTATTTCTTTTCAATAAATTGAATCTTAAATTTTAAATAAATGATTTATTCTTTTAAAATAATAACACTGAAGTTTAAAATTCATTAACTTCCTGTTTATTCAAAAATTTCCTTTCTATACTCTAGATCTATTTATTAGAATCTTAATGTCACTTTATTTCTTTTCCAATTTATTTTTAATTTTATTCAAATTTCTATAATTATTTTACTTACAATTTCACTTCTTTTATTATCTTTCCAAAATCGAATTTATATATTTTGGTAATTCATCATACCCAATTATGTCCAATCGAACCATAACATTCAATATTCCAATAAGGTTCATCATAGAATATCAAATAATCACAATTGAGGATATTAAAAAAATTTAAATAAATGTTGAGGGATCAAGTTGGATCCCTCCAACATGTTTTCCCTGCATCCACAGACGTTAGCACAATATAAGATGCCAATTCCAAAATATACCATACTATAGCACATTAATCAATTCAGCCATTCAAAGAATTATTTAAATTTAATCATTTAAATTTAAATTTAAATTCAGCCGAGCGAGATTAACTCACCTTTTCCTTTAAATTTGCAATCCACTTCATTCTCGGTTTGATTCCATGATTTCAGACCTTGTAAAAAATATATTAGATGTTCTATTAATATTCGAGTCAATTGTAAAATTCATTCTCCATTTGATAATTTAATTAACCTTATTTTTTATCACCCATAGAAAAATTTAAATTTACTAATAATTTAATTTAATTTAAGCTAATAATTCCCTTTAATAATCTTTAATAGCTAAAATTAATTAAATAGGTCAACCATACAATTTTATCACCGAATCCCTTACATAATTTTCTTCCAAAATCTTATATCAATTTCCTGTACATATATATATATATATTTTAAACTTTGGAACCTTTAAAACTAAACAATAAATATCCTTTACTGAAAAACAGTATACTGAGTTATATTATATATATATTTTAAACTGCATATATATATATATATTTCATAAATCTGTTTTATACAAAGCTTCTCGACCATTTAAAATTCCATTTTCAATGCCTTATCACAACATATGTACATAATTTCTGATTTAAATTGCTCAAACTTTACCTTACTCGAGAATGGCCACCAGGTTGCTACCAACCCCCCCTCACGATTTAAGACCCTTTGCTCTGCTTATTTCAGACGCTACCCATCCTCGGTCGTGCCCAAACAACCACCGCTTCCTATGCACGAGTGCTCCAGAAGTACCTCGCTCGACAACGTGCCCTCCTCCTATCTCACCCTGCTAAGCTGCCTCTGCCCTTCAATGGCAACATCGATCGCCAGAGGTAACAAACCCAACCCAACCTCGACTGCATCGAAGCCCTCGACCTTCACTCTAACAACGCAACTCTCGATCCCGAGCGTTGGTTCGCTGCAGCCCCAAAACGCGACGCCACAAAAACCCTAACCCCTTGCGAACGCGTGCGAACGTCGCTTGCCCCCCTTCTTCCACAAGCCGATCGATTAGAGAATAGGGTTAACGAACTCGATTTTGGAGATTGAGACTACGACCATTTATTTTAAAGATCGAAATGCTTCGGCTGAAAAGAAAAGAAGGGGCAACGTGATTTAAAATAAAGAAAGGAGGCGTACACAAGAAGGCTCGACCATTTAAATTAAATTTCATCAGATTATTTATCAATTAAATTTTCAACACGTTTATATTTCGTACACTCACATACTAACTCCGATCAAAACGAAATTTGAAATCCGATAATAATTCAATATTACGGACCCAATGGAACTGGTTTCATTGAATTCCGAGACTGTGCCTCGGAAGGCTATCTTTAAATCCAAATTAAACGATAAAATTTAAAAACCGAATAAATCACTGTTAAATCAAATTTTAACACTTCTATTGTCTTCAGTATTATCAATACAAATTTTACAAGCCTTCAAATTATTTTTAATAGGCTTAAAACTCCAGATTCAACAATTTACCCAACTTTACTTATTTAATTTAATAATTCAATTATCTAATAAATTGTGATATTCATAATTCAAGTTAAAATTACTCTATTGAATATTTAAAATCAATTAAATATTCCGATTTTAAATGCTTGAAAATTCCGGGTCGTCACATTCCTCCCATCTTAAAAGAATTTCGTCCCCGAAATTACTTAGTTAGGAAGAATGATCCATAACCCGTTTACTTTTCCTCAAAACCAAACAGTTTCTAACAATTCAACATCTTACCAACTACCCTTTTTTTTAAAGTTCCATTATTATTCTTATTAACTTCTCAACTCTCCCATAGTTTTTGAACTATACTATTTGTTTAACCATTCAAATTTCAATTTAAAACCAAACTTTGAATTATCAAAATTTTCTCAAAATTTTTCTAACTCCCTAAATTCCCGAAAAATTTCGCCAGCGTCTCCTTTGCGTGGCTAGCTCGGTCCAACTACAAAATGGTTCCTTCGGCCTCCCAAATTCAAAAAGAAAACAAAACGCCAAGTGGCTCGATCCAAAAACCCAATCAAATTTCACAGAAATTTAAACACATACCTTTTTGTCGAGCATTTCAAATTTATCTTCTGAAATCAAAATCAATTCTCTTTTCCCTTTATAATACCTGCATATCCTGCTTAGCACTAATATCAAATCATAGTATTCCAAAATTTATTTTATCGACTTCCTTACAAAGTGTCAATATCTATTCTTTCAAATATTATCTTAGATTATATTTCTAGTATCAATCTTTCATTTTAGAATTCACCATTCCCTCTTAAGTTAGTATAAGCATGAAATATGTTCCTTATATTTATTTTCACTTTACTACTTTAGTTTATATCTACGTCTATTCAAATTGATTCTTTCATTTCCATATGAATTCAACTTATCATCAACTCTAAATTTTAACTTTTTTTTTATTTATACCGATTCATGTCGATATTTTAAATTAGTTTCATTTACAAATTTATTTTAATTTCCACTTTGAAATCGTTTGTCGTTAACAAAATTTTCCAAAAATTTTCAAAAATTTCTAACTCCCAAAATTTTCGAATTTTTTTGGCAGAGTCCCCTTTGTACGGAGGAGCTTTTGCAATTTGACAAAAGATATAAATATATATTTATCGACCCATCCGGTGGGAAAAACAAAAAACAGTTCATATTTCCTATTTTTATTGCGTAGGCGTACCTTATTTAGCATTTTAAGCAAGCGGCTTATAATTTTAGCAATTAGCGCAACCCAGTCTAGCCACATGGCTTCCAGGTACCCGTACTTACTCAATTTAAACATGTAAGTGCCATACAAATGAAGTTTAACAATATTTCACTTATTTACAATAGTTAAACACATGAATTCTAAAAGAAATTCACACTAAACATTTTTTTTTTCGTTAGCAATTTATACAGTTTTCATACTAATTCCACTGTTCCAATTAATTTATAACCATTTTCATTCAATCTGAATGGTTTTCAATCCATTCGTATACAAGTTCATCAATTTGAATGGTTTAAAACTCAATCGCTTACATTTAATTTATTTTTAAGCAAACCGAGCTCATATTTAATCCAATTGTTCTCAAAATCTATTTATTTAAATCCTATCGATTCATAGAATTTTAATCACCTCCATTTACAATCAATGACAATTTATTCTATGCAATTTGATGAGATCTATGTGAATAAATAAATACTTATGTTTTATAACCACTTTAAATTGATTTCAACTCAATTTATACTTAATTCCATTCCATTTTTAAAATTTATTCACAATCCATATATTCTCAGTTTCATTGCATTTTAACTTTGAATCCATTCACTTGCATTACATTTTACTAACCAAACTAGTTTCTTTATTCAAACAGGTTCCATTCCATTTTAACTTTGAATCCATTCACTTGCATTACATTTTACTAACCAAACTAGTTTCAGTATTCAAACAGGTTCCATTCAAAACCATTTGATCTAGCTCGACACATTCTGTTTAAATTACATTCACAATTATTCATTTAAAAATTTTCATTCCATTAAATATTATCGGTAACTCAACGAATATTAATTCAATTCAAATTTATTTTCACTTGGTTTTAAATTCAATCCACTATTATTAAACTTAGTTTAAGTTGAATTCAACTCAACTCTCTTCCATCCATTTTGCTTAAATTAATTTACTTCAATTGATTCAAATTTTTATACTTAATCTCATTTTCATTTTACAAGTAAATTTTCTTTTCTATTCAACTTGAATCTATCATAATCAAATCTCATTCTAAATCTACAATTTCATTTGACTAGTTATTATAAAAGTTTAACTTTCCTGATTCAACTCATTCAATTGATTACAAGGCCATTTCCAATTTATTTCTAATTATTTGGATTTTATTCAAAATATAACCCATTACTATTTTAATCCAATTTCATTTTCCTTGATTCAACATATTTCCTATTATTTTTAATTTGTTAACACTTCAAGTCGAATTTTAACTAACAACTCAAGTTTTGATTCCACCATTCACTTTTAATTTACCATCCAATTTATTAACCACAATTTAATTACATTTGCTTCACTATCGATCCAGGTCGAATTTTGATTTATAACTTGAGTTTTATTTCCTAACTCATCACAAACTCACAATTAGGCTTCTATTTAACTACATTAGATTCCATTTGCATATTTCATTAACTAATTTATTAACAAATTAGTTCTCCCCTATTTATAGTTCAATACTTGATTTTTAATTCCAAATATCACTTCATTTAATTTCCTTACGTTGGATTTATTTTATAATTCAAGTTTGGATTTCCTTCCGTTTTATTATCCAAGACATCAAACAATATTTACTTTGGATTTTATATTCCACTTTCAATTTTATAAGTCATACTTATTATTTACACAATTTCATTCATTTTAGGCTTGAATATATTCATCTTTTATTTTTAACTCAAGCCTTATGCTTATTTATCACCCAAGCATATTTTATTCCATGGATTTTAATTCTTGTACAAGTTATTCTGATTTATTTATTTCAATCCAATCCTTATTCAACTTATCCCCGTTTATTCAGGTAAGAATCTAATTCCATTTCAATAATCCAATTAAATTTTGATTCCAGTTCAATTTTATTTGAACTCAGATTTATTTAACTCAATTCGATTTCAACTAAATTCGAATACAACTGGAAATTATTTCCAGTCTATCCAGTTAATTTCAATCCAGTTAAATTTTTATTTCCTCAATCCAAGCTTATTTCATTTTTAACCTTTCACTTTAAATTTAAATTTCCAAATTTCAAAGCTTATGTTTCCTTCCCGATTTAAAAATCATCTTAATTTATAAGCTTACAACCTACCTCATCAGGATTTTTAAAACGCCCTCTTTTAGTCTCAAAGCATTTTGAAATCTTCAACATTTCAAATCACATTTCTCAAAATTCAAACCAATCCTAGTTTTGTTCCCAACAAATTTCCTTTGAGATTTTCAAAAACAACTAGCCTTTCTGAACAAATTAATTTGGCAGCAATACATCACTTAGAAATTCGAAAATGAATACTTATGATGCAGCCGTCATTATCAGGATTATTTTCCAATAATCCAAGTGATTTCAATGCTATATCACTTTCAAAATCCATTTAAAAAAAATTTCCCTTCAGAAATACCTCTAAAACAATAATGTTATTTTTATCTTCAAATACTTCGATAAACATTTCCAAAATCTCCAGGATATAAATTTCCAAATCCTGCTTAAATCAATTTTAACTATAATTCATTGCACAGCTTATGCTTATACAAATCTCCATTTGATTATATTTCAATTTATAATTTACATTTATAATTCATATTTATAAATTTCATTTTATAATGAATTTATTCCCTTAAATTTTGGTTATATTTTCAGTTTCTAGTTAAATTTCCATACAATAAGGATAATAATTTAAATATCATCATTCCTAACATCCAAGCAACCATATATTAGCCAAATAGTTTACAAAAACTTTCTTTATATCAAAAATATATTTTTGGGTAAAATTATTTCATTTACCTACATTTAAAACAATACCGTGTCGATTGTTCCATTCAAGTGTTTAGAAACCCCTTCGATATAGTTGTCCAGACTGTGCCGACGAAGGTTCATATGCCACTCAATAAACCAATCGACATAATATTAAAACAATTTACATTCACTAACAAATACGTGCTCATATCTATTAATACGCCCAAACTCATTCAAGAGTACTACGGACTCTAATTTAAATGAGTAATTTCCCACCAGAGCCAAGGTTATCACCAACCTAAGCTCTGATACCAATTGTGACGGCCCGCAAATCCGTACACCTTGAGTCAACTCTATTCCACCTAAATCAACTCAAGTTGTGCAGAAATACGAACCATTTGGGTTAAAGAAGAAGAGGTAGAAGAAGAAAAAAGAAAACAACATCAGAATCTAACCATCGCAGCGGAATAAAATATAATAGATAATAAATGATCTTTACTCAAAATTAAATATATCTGTTTATATATATTACATCATCAGAGTACAACAATCACAGCTCAACATCAATACCATACAAATGGATAAACAACAACTCAACACATAGGAATATATATGTATATATATATATATATATATATTTATAAACAAGTACGAGAGTACGTATCGTCATCCAGCTCGTCTCCTGAGCTCCACAGCATCACATCCTGTATTCTATAATACTCGGTCTAACCCGAGTATTACAGTTAAATAACACCCGAGTCAGTCTGGAATACCAACGTGAGAAAATCACACCCAATTGATTATTAAAGTTTCAAAAATCCTTTGAAAACAAAAGCATCTCGTAAGACCACGCCACAAATAAACATGTCGGGTTTTTACCTTACGATAGCTAAAACGATTTTTATAGAAATCCTCTGATATTATAATAGGGTCATATACAAATACTTATAAAATAGCCAAAATTGGTACATCTATTAAATTCCAGTTACAAGCCACAGAGTGGGTAATACAAACAAAACTCGTACAAGGCTCGTAGGGAAAATGGATTTCCAACTAATGACTAGGCCCTGGGGTATCAGCTATCACAGTACGTGACCTAGATCACCATACCGAGGAGTACGCCCGCTCCCCTGCAACACAAGACTGGGACTACCCCTTAGTGGATAATCCGGAGTGAGATCACTCCGCGGTTGGGATCAGCAACCGCCCACTAAGCCGAAATAAAAGGGACATCTAGGCAGGGATGACCTCACCCTGCTTGGGTGCTACCACCTAGCCTTGCTGCGTAACCCCTGATTTTCAATCATTCCCATTTGATGAGGCTTGAGGCTAAGCGTTACCTTTATAGAACATATCCCTTAGAATACCCATCGTCCACTTGACGATGTTTACGAAAGCATTCATCCATACAAGTCCATCTCGGGTTCGAACGGAACCGAAGGCACTATTCCTACTACATCCGTTTTGGAAATATCCTCAAGATTAGTAGCGACTAGCCCTTGCACTTCACTGCTCCATCTTCGAATCCCAAAATCGTTTTCCACGAAATGTACAAACCAGATCGAAGTGGTTTCTAAGAAATAAATCTCGATCTCGGTCTCTTCGAAATGATCAACGCATTTGTCCAATATTGATAGTCGGTTATTTAACTATCAATTAATATTCACAACAACCATCAACCAATAAATAATTTCCCAAATTATTTATTAATCTAAAAATATCTTCATAAGATATATTTTCACTTTTCAAATCCCTTTCAAAACAGTTTTCAAACAATCTTCCTTTCTCAGAATAAATTCCAAGTATTCCTGTTTCTACTGAAATCACCAATCACAAGATTTCGGATTTTAAAGTAATTTCAAAACACTTTATTGTAAAATATGTTTAACATTTTATTTAGAAAATTTTACTTTAGTTCTTAATTTAAAATAATACTTTAGAAATGATTAAAATAAGTTTACTTTATAAATATAACTAGATTTTCTTCTTTAAACAAAATACCAAATCATTCTTCAAATAATTATTATGATAATAGATTAAACAAAATACTTACTTTGGAATTTACTTTAAAACATTTAAGTTAAAACTACTTCAATAATTGGTTAAAAATACATACTATATAAATATTTAAAAATAAGATTTACTTTATAAAATATAAACTAGGTTCTCACTCTTTAAAACAAAATACTAAGTTACCATTTTAAATAATTACTACTTAATAGATTTGAGAAAATACTTACTTAAAAATTTAAATATTTAGAAATAATAAAATTTTCAAAACTTACTTTTTAAAACAACTTTAAAACCTTTAATTTATATTGAAAAATTTATTTTGAAAACGTACTTGGTTACCCAGGGAGAATTCCCAATCTCAATCACTTAAATCAATTTTCCAAATTTGTTTCCAATTTAATCCATTTGAAATAACATTCATTACTTACTCAATTCATTTCAAAATTCATTAATTATAGACTTATTATTATTGTTATTATTTTCCATTTGATTTATAATCTTTTAACTGATATACCAATTTCAGATTATCCCCAATTTCTTCTTATTTCTTTTCAATAAATTGAATCTTAAATTTTAAATAAATGGTTTATTCTTTTAAAATAATAACACTGAAGTTTAAAATTCATTAACTTCCTGTTTATTCAAAAATTTCCTTTCTATACTCTAGATCTATTTATTAGAATCTTAAAGTCACTTTATTTCTTTTCCAATTCATTTTTTATCTTATTCAAATTTCTATAATTATTTTACTTACAATTTCACTTCTTTTATTATCTTTCCAATATCCAATTTATATATTTTGGTAATTCATCATACCCAATTATGTCCAATCGAACCATAGCATTCAATATTCCAATAAGGTTCATCATAGAATATCAAATAATCACAACAGAGGGCATTAAAAAAATTTAAATAAATGTTGAGGGATCCAGTTGGATCCCTCCAACCTGTTTTCCCTGCATCCACAGACGTTAGCATAATATAAAATGCCAATTCCCAAAATATACCATACTATAGCACATCAATCAATTCAGCCATTCAAATAATTATTTAAATTTAATCATTTAAATTTAAATTTAAATTTAGCTGAGTGAGATTAACTCACCTTTCCCTATAAATTTGCAATCCACTTCATTCTCGGTTTGATTCCACGATTTCAGACCATGTAAAAATATATTAGATGTTCTATTAATATGCGAGTCAATTGTAAAATTCATTCTCCATTTGATAATTTAATTAACCTTGTATTTTATCACCCATAGCAAAATTTAAATTTACTAATAATTTAATTTAATTTAAGCTAATAATTCCCTTTAATAATCTTTAATAGCTAAAATTAATTAAATAGGTCAACCGTACAATTTTATCACCGAATCCCTTACATTATTTTCTTCCAAAATCTTATATCAATTTCCTGAACATACATACATACATACATATATATATATATATATATATATATATATATTTTAAACTTTGGAACCTTTAAAACTAAACAGTAAATATCCTTTACTGAAAAACAGTATACTGAGTTATATTATATATATATTTTAAGCTGCACACACACATATATTTTTTTTAATCTGTTTTATACAAAGCTTCTTGACCATTTAAAATCCCATTTTCAATGCATTATCACAACATATGTACATAATTCCTGATTTAAATTGCTCAAACTTTAACTTACTCGAGAACGGCCACCAGGTTGCTGCCAACCCCCCTTATGATTTAAGACCCCCTGCTCTGCTTATTTCAGATGCTACCCATCCTCGGTCGTGCCCAAACAACCACCGCTTCCTATGCACGACTGCTCCAGAAGTACCTCGCTCGACAACGTACCCTCCTCCTATCTCTTTATGTCGCACGCCCTGCTAAGCTGCCTCTGCCCTTCAATGGCAACATCGATCGCCGGAGGTAACAAACCCTACCCAACCTCGACTGCATCGAAGCCCTCGACCTTCACTCTAATAACGCAATTCTCGATCTCGAGCGTTGGTTCTCTGCAGCCCCAAAACACGATGCCACAAAAACCCTAACCCCCTTGCGAAAACGCGCGAACGTCGCTTGCCCCCTTCTTCCACAAGCCGATCGATTAGAAAATAGGGTTAACGAACTCGATTTTGGAGATTGAGGCTACGACCATTTTTTTTAAAGATCGAAACATTTGGGCTGAAAAGAAAAGAAGGGGGCGACGTAATTTGAAATAAAGAAAGGAGGCGTACATAAGAAGGCTCGACCCTTTAAATTAAATTTCATCAGATTATTTATCAATTAAATTTTCAACATGTTTATATTTCATACACTCACATACTAACTCCGATCAAAACGAAATTTGAAATCCGATAATAATTCAATATTACGGACCCAATGGAACTAGTTTCGTCGAATTCCGAGACTGTGCCTCGGAAGGCTATCTTTAAATCCAAATTAAACGATAAAATTTTAAAACCGAATAAATCATTGTTAAATCAAATTTTAACACTTCTATTGTCTTCAGTATTATCAATATAAATTTTATAAGCCTTCAAATTATTTTCAATAGGCTTAAAACTCCAGATTCAACAATTTACCCAACTTTACTTATTTAATTTAATAATTCAATTATCAAATAAATTGTGATGTTCGTAATTCAATTTAAAATTACTCTATTGAATATTTAAAATCAATTAAATATTCCGAATTTAAAAGCTTGAAAATTACGGGTCGTCACACATACATATCTAAACAATAATGTTTGTACTTATATTTTATAATCTTATTTTAAGATTGTTGTCATCGAAACCATCTTCTCAGGGACTAACAATCTCCCCCTTTTTTATGATGACAACCTTTGTTTATAAAATATTACTTCTATCCTAATAACTCCCCCTAAAACTATTAACTCCCCCTAAAACTAATAACTCCTCCTTAATCTATGTTTAACTATCCTATTTTATACTTCTCCCCCTTTGTTCTCAACAAAAAATTAATTCCAAACTATATAACTCCCCCTTAATCTAATACTATATGACATGTGATTATAATGATAGTGTTATCATAAATAATCAACACTTAATTCTGAAACTGAAACTTAGTCCTTAATTACTAACTATCCTAACTAAGAATCCATATATGATAATACTTATAATAGAGATAATGTGAGAATTCAAATATAAGAACACAAATCATTTATTAATTATATATTGTTATATTTACATTTGCGTAAAAAACGTAAGTAAGATCATATAACTATAAGAAAGATAGAAAAGAAACTAATACATGTCTTTGAAAATGGGAGATCTATGAACTGAGCAATTTGGGTAGTGGAAACAGAAATTTCCACGTTGGTCAACTAGGTTTCCATCCTTGTCAAAGCACACTTCGCCAACGCAAACAACTTTGTCGTCATCTTCAACGTTCTCTTCTTCCATGAGGGCTTCTTCTTCTTCTTCCTCGCTGTCCTCTTGCACTTGATCACCTGAAGATTCTTCATTAATCAAGATGTGATTGGCGTGACTGTCCATTAGAAACTTTTGCAAGTTTCTAAGGATTTTTCCCTGTCGTTCTTGTTCTTTGGCCAATCTGATTTGCATTATTTGAACTTCAGTCATTAGTTGCAATGCATCCTTCAAGGAATCCTCCATTTTTATCACTTGTGCAAGCGTAGTTCATTGAAATGGTCCAGTAGAAGGAGAAGGGAACGAAAAGGTGGAATTTTTGTTTGATTTGGAGGAGGAGGCCATTGTTTTATTGTTTTCAGAGGTTAGATTAGAGAAAGGACATAAAGAATGGACAAAATTTCGAAATAAGAAGAATATATAACCACTCATTTGAATTTTGGTTGGAAAATTTCAAAAAAAAATCGTTATATGTCGACGGGGGTAAGGGAGGGTTGTTGACAAGATACCTATATTTTTACTATTTGATTTATTTTAATTTAATTTTTTTAATTATACTTTGTTATTTATATTATGTATTTCAGTTATTGAACAAATACCTAATTCTCCTCTTAATTTAGTAAATACAGATTCATTTAAGGTTTTTTTTTAAGATATCAACAATTTGGTTCTCGGAATTGATATAATCAAGAGAAATTACTTCCTTACTTATATTATCTCTGAGAAAATGATGTCTGATATCAATATGTTTAGTTCGAGCTTGATCAGTAGGATTTTTGGATAAATTTATTGCACTAGTATTGTCACAATAAATTGGTGATTTGAGATATTTAAACCAAAATCTTTTAAAGTTTGTTGCATATATATTACTTGAGAACAAGTCAAAGCAGCAGAAATATACTCTGCTTCGGTTGTTGATAAAGAAACTGTGTTTTGCTTTTTTACTGAACTAGGAAATCAGAGAATGCCCCAAAAAGTGACACGTTCCACTTGTACTTTTTCGGTCTGATTTACAACCAGCATAATCAGCATCACCATAAGATATTAATTCAAAAGAATCATTTTTAGGATAAAAGAAGCCATAATCAAAGGTGTGTTTAACATATCTTATGATACGTTTTACAGATTTTAAGGGGGTCTCTCTAGGTTGGGATTGATATCTTGCACAAAGACAAACACTATGCATGATATCAGGTCTCCTAGCAGTGATATAGAGCAGCGATCCAATCATTCTTCTATATAATTTTTGATCTACATCTTTCGAGAGATCTTCTTTACTTAGGTACTCATTGGTTGCCACGGGAGTGGGTCTTCCACTTGCAGTAGTCAAACCAAATTTACTAACTAGGTCTTTAACATGTTTTTCTTGACTGATAAAGATACCATTATCTAATTGTTTTATTTGCAATCCTAGAAAGATGTTTAATTCACCCATATGACTCATCTCAAACTCTTTTGTCATTATTTCAGAAAATTCTTTATTCATTTCAAAATTAGTTGATCCGAAAATGATATCATCTATGTTGACTTGTACTAGTTGAATATCATTTTTATTTCTTTTAATAAAAAAAGTATCATCTACTTTATCAATTTCAAAGTTTGATTGTAATAAATAAGATCTTAGTCTATCATACCAGGCCCTAGGAGCTTGTTTTAGACCATATAGAGCGTTCTTAAGTTTGTAAACATGATTTGGTAATTTTTCGTTTTCAAAAAGTGGTGGTTGTTCAACATATACTTCCTCTTTTACTAATCCATTTAAAAAGGTACTTTTAACATCCATTTGAAATAATTTGAAATTATTATGATTAGAAAAAGCAAGTCGAATCCTAATGGCTTCTAATCTTGCTATGGGAGCAAAGGTTTCATCAAGACTGTTCCTTCTTCTTGACAATAACCTTGAGCAACTAACCGGGCTTTATTTCTAACACCTCACCTTGTTCATTCATTTTATTTTTATAAACCCATTTAGTTCCAATTATAGTTTTATTTTCAGATCTAGGAACAAGTTCCCAAACATCATTTCTAGTGAATTGATTTAGTTCTTCTTGCATAGCCAAAATCCATGAATCATCAGTTGATGCTTCTTTTGGATTTTTGGGTTCAATAGTTGATATAAAGGCTACATTACTCATTTTACTTAGTTGATTTCTAGTTATAACAAGGGATTGCATATCTCCTAGTATATTTTCTATAAGATGATCTTTTAAAAGTTTAATCTTTTTATTAGGATGATTAATTTCATTATTAGTTTCAGTTGACTCTTGATTTTGAGTGATTAAATCCTCTTCAACATTTGTATTTTTAAAATTTTTGAGACTTTCATCGAATGAAAGATGCTTTGTTTCTTCAATGGTGTTAGTTCTTAAATTAAACACTATATATGCTTTACTTCTATTAGAATATCCGATAAAGATACCTTTGTCTGATTTAGGATCAAATTTATCTAAGTTATCTTTTGTATTTAAAATAAAACATTTACTTTCAAAAATTCTAAAATAAGATACCTTAGGTTTCTTTGTGTAAAGAAGTTCATAAGATGTCTTACAGTTAAAAGTCTAACTAAAATTCTATTTAAGTATAACAGGCGGTAGCAACTGCTTCTGTCCAAAAATATTTTGGTAATTCACTATCTGAAAGCATAGTTCTTGCACACTCTTGAATCGTAATATTCTTACGTGCTACTACTCTGTTTTGTTGTAGAGTTCCTGGAAATAAAAAATTGTGAGTTATTCCCTTTTACTGCCGAATTCCTCAAACTTTTCATTTTCAAATTCACCACCGTGATCATTACGGATGGTTATAATTTTTACAGAAAGATGATTTTGAATCATTTTTGTAAAATTCTTAAAACATTCAAAAGTATCACTTTTATGTTTCAAAAATATTGTCGATGTAAATCTAGAATAATCATCTATAATTACAAAAACATATTTACTATGATTTATTGACAGAATTTGAGATGGACCAAATAAATCAAGATGAAGTAATTCAAGAGGTTTTGAAGTTGAAATCATATCTTTTAATTTAAAGGAGCTTTTTCTAAGTTTTCCTAATTGACATGCATTACATAAACTATCTACTTAAAATTAATTTTACGGAGACCTCTTACTAGATCATGTTTTGATAGTCTAGATAAGAGTTTGAAATTCAAATGCCCAAATCTCTTATGCCAAATCCAAGGGTAACTTGTATTTTCCAAAAGACACAGGTTATCATTTGAAACTTTCGTACTAAGAATATAAATATTCTTTTTCCTAATTCCCTCAAATATTATGATTGAATTATTATCTTCAATGTGACACTTATCTTTTTCGAATTTAATTTTATATCCTTTATCGCAAAGCTGACTAATACTTAGCAGATTATGTTTAAGATTCTTAACTAGCAAAACATTAGTAATAATAGGAGTTTCAGAGTTGCCGACTTTGCCGATGCCAATCATATATCCTTTTGAGTTGTCTCCAAAGTTAACTAGTTCTCCGTCTTTGTATATTATACCATTTAGCATATCTGGATTACCAGTCATGTGTCTTGAGCATCCACTATCGAGTATCCATTTATTCTTTTTGATCTGCACAATTTGTCCATTGTGGATTGATTCCTCAACTCCCATAAAACATGTTTAGTACAAATCATACAATTTTGGTCGATAACTTGAATTTGAATATTGATTATATATAGACTCAAGAGACAATGATGATCTGAATATTTCTAAACTAGTATTAACAAGTTTTTTAAACATAGCCATTTTAAAAGCTTTTTCAAAAATCATATCATGAAACTTTGAAAACCTCACTCTGATTCCAAATGAGAGAAATGCAGATTACGGATCTTAAGGCTAGAATTAACACTAGAGGGAGGTGCATAGTGTTTTAAGGAATTACTAATTCTTTTTGAGTTTATATTAATTTGAACACAAATGTATGCAATATTCAGACACAGATGTGATCATAGAATCAAACACAGATGCGAATATAAAGTAAAAGCAATAAAGGAAAGAACACACCGGATTTTATACTGGTTCGAAGTTACCCTATATCCAGTCCCGCAACACAAATACGAATTTTCTTTCAAAATCAATTCTTATAATTACACCCTCGATTTCAAGGCCACGAGATACACCGCTCCAGATTCACAATCCTCTGGGTAGAGATACTTGATTTTATAGGCAACAAGTTCACCCAATTGATTTTCCAGGTTACAATCACACCTTTCTCGCTTGATTGATTTTACAGGCTACAATCACACCTTTTCTCACTCAATTAGTTATAAAGAAGTCTATAATTCTAAATAGCACGGGGATCTTGTTGAGATAGTGATAGAGAATCAAACCAGAAATGATCTAGTTAGATTCAATGGTGATTTCGGCAGAGTAATGGTAAAAATGTATGTAAAGAAATGTGGAAGAAGAAGAGGAGTGAAATCAGAGAATATATGAACGTAAATTCGTTTAAAATAGCCCCTATTTATAGTAGAACAACAGCCATGTCCATTCGTGAAAGGATATGACGAAGTGACACTTCCTTTGAAATTCAAACTTTTGAAATAAACTGTCACCTTGTCGACAAGTGTCCCTTGGGGTTGTCGACAGGTTTAAGTAATTTTTGGTAATTTGTTTTTCTTTGAAATTAACTTCTATCTTGTATTAAAACTATTTTTAAACTTTATAAATATACTTAACTAAAGCTAAAATACATAAATAAGTATAGAGAATAATATTTTGGTATATATAAAATTTTATTATAATTTTATATTTAAATCTAAGTGTAAATATTAAAAGTTAAATATATTAAAATTAAAAGATAGTTTAAAACGAAGGACAATTTGATTTTGAAAATAAAGATTATTTTGAGGCTAAAAGTATTTAAAAACAGGGTAGATGTTTTTGATTCTTTTAAAAGGAAGATTTTAAAATCATTATAAAACAAGATATAATTTTGTAAAACATTTGAATAAAAGTTAGTGGATACAAAATAATATTCCACTAGATTTTTCGTAGGTTCCATCCCACTCAGGGTTCCATCCCTTTATTGGGCTCGAAGTGGATTCCATTACACGAATAACATGGATTTTAAGATATCAGTGCTTTTCTAGAAGTTTTAACAAAATTCCTAACTAAATTATTTGTATCGAAATATCGAACTCTTGATAATCTTGATGCTCATAAGTCTTGAATCTTGATATCTTCGATCTTGAGTTTATCAGTTCTTGAATCTCTATACTGTACAGTCTTCATTCTTTGATACCTGTATATATATCCTGCATACACATATATATCTAAACAATAATATTAGTATTTATATTTTATAATCTTATTATAAGGTTTTGTCATCAAAACCATCTTCTCAGGGACTAACAACATTCACACACACTTTCCAACTCTATCGAACAACAGTATCAAATATGTAAATAATTTTGGGCTAATACATGTTTTAGAGAGTTAAAAGAGAGATTATACTACATACATTATTGTCACTTGCTTTCAAAAGAAAGGAAAAGTCCAAGAGCACTAACTTGAATTGTTAGATACATCATAATAGTATACGTATTAACTAGCGAGTAAACTCACCTAAGTTCAAACTAATCCAAAATGTGGAAAATCTCGATACGCATGCAATGACGAAAACAACATCTCAATCAGACCAAGTACGCAAAATTTATGAGTTTTATAAGGATTTGAGATTAAAATATTATTATTTAACTTTAATTATAATATTAACTACCATAATCTTTCTCCCTCTCTTTACCTCTTCTCCAATTTTCTGAAAATGAATAGGAACAAACACACATCCATCTCCAATCATGCACGCATACAGTTATACAAAACTACACTCCATGAAATCTAACGTCGTCCATGCCAACGAAGTTCTTTCCATCCAAGATTCATAACAGACCTAACAAACGCAAGCTCGATGTCTTCTCCTTGATTTCAACCTGAAGCCTCCAAATTCGATATTGAATTCCGCATACTACCACAATGCACCAAACCACTTCCCACTACCACCGTCAACTTGATTTGCCACCTCGAGCTCGACTACACCTCTGATTTGACCTTCGCCACTCAAATCAATTGGCACGCAAGATCCACTACAAGACAAACCCAAAGTCATATTCCACATTTTAGGACTGTACTATCTCAAACAACTTCCACCTACTCATCTTTGCTCGAAAAACCCAATGCCGCCATTTCCATTTCCTATCGCCTCCTCCAACTTTACCAAAACTCAAGCCTAAGCATGGCTGCAACGAATCGGGCATTACCAAGTTGAAACGCAACCAAGATCGCATGTACCAACACAAATCCCTCCTCACCATAATCCCAGTGGATATATCGATGATGAATTTCGTCGCTTCTAACTCAAGAAACAATTGAAGAAAAGGGAAGGCTAGTGGTTGATACGTTAAGAAGGAGAAATGAAGAAGTGTGGAAATACGGTTAAGTATGTAGGGTATTTATATCGAAATAGCTATTATATTTTAATTTCTAAAATTAATTGTTACACATTTCAAGCTCAAACAACTACACAGTGCATCAAATCATCGCGAAACTAGTCAATGCACATCCATTCATTATATCGAACCCTATGACACTAATTTCATCAAAATCCAAGATAATGCCATGGAATGATAATTTTACATGTTAAGTAAAAAGAATTATAATTAAAACAAGATTAATACTTTAATTAAAATTAAAAGTCTACCATTATTATATATTATTTGAAATGCTTTTAAAAAGGCTTATTAAATCCATTTTATAACATTGAACCCAAGATTTAAATATTTAAATAATTCTGAAAATTAAATGTAAAGCTATCAAAATTTTAGTTCATTATAGTGTAGAAGCAATAATGCTCTAACTACCGGACTTCACTCTTAACCGATGGATAGCTGAAGTTGAGAAGGTTGGAAACGTGATAAGTATATGAGACTTGGTTTCCATATGCGATCATTCTCATTGATGTTGGATGTGACCAAATTAACTTGGAAAGTATTTGGAACTACCACGGGAATTATATGGTATGGTTATTCACTCAGTGTTGATATAACCTATGTATAAATTCATCTTGCTCTTCTAGGACAAATGGGAAGGAAATCCGTTTAGATGGGAGATGATCGCCACCCTTATGTGTTGTTTGTTAATTTCTGCAAGAACCGGAGTCGAGTTAACTGAAAATCTATCGGTTGGTTTTGAGCGCCCTATAAGTGGGAGAGTGTACTTATATGAGATGACTTGAAACCGTAACCATTTCAAAACCATATATATGTTCTATCTCTTGGAAGTGGATCTATTCAAGATGTTGGAATCTATGTGGGGATTCGAGATTTGTTCGAGATGCTTTAACCCATGTAGAGGTTCGTGATATGTTTGAGATGTTAGAATCGTTTGGCGATTAGTAATCTATTCAAGTTATGTATCATGTGTTGAGATGCTGAATGTGACTTCATCATCAGTAAATGATCAAAGTCATAGTAGAGTGCATAATCTGGGATTTAGCTAAACCAAGGGGTACATTAACTCTAGTATCTAGAGTATGCTTTTTGATGTTATGCATGGGGTCGGTGATACTTGGTTCCATGTAGTTCGGATTCGTTCATTCTAGCGTGGGCTTATTGTGCTTAGCTTACGTTATAATAATTATCCAGAGATATGCGGTACTTAGAAGGTGTTTACAGATCCATATCTTGGAGATCCATTTTAGTTTTTAAGCATTTTTAAATGAAAGATTGTGATGTAATTGAATTTATATTGTAATCAAAATTGTGTATGTATAGTGAGAGCTCGAATTTGTACTATTCAAAATTGTAATAAATATTTGTTTGAATAAAATATCTGTTTGAATTTAAACTCTGTGTTATTTATTTTATTCAGCAAATATTTATTTAATTCTGAATCATATATTCGCATATTCAACAGTTTTAAATTTGGTACCTGCGGCAACAACAGAACTGATGTTGCCCTAGGGCCGCAAAGATGTTGCCTTTGACTCTAGGGCAGCGCGGCAAAATACATCACCGAGAAAATGTTGCCTTTGCCCTTTTTTAGCCTACAACAACATTTTTTGGCACTTCCTGCATCACTTCTGTGTGTTGCAGTATGCAATCAATGGCGTAGTGCAAGCACATTCGTAATTGCTATTGATTAAATACTTTTCCTAATGATTTTCTACTTGTTTGCATTTAATGTATTAAAACGTTATTTATATCCCAATATAAAAATATAAACAACCTAAAATTAAACCAAAAGCTTAAGTTATTCAAAAGGTTTATTATAAGTGTAAAGTTATATTGTCAAATTACATAACTGCTAAAGGGTATACCTTTAATTCTATCAAATATGAGATATCAAAAATGTCAACATTAAACGTGTGTTGACAGGGAATTTGGGGAAATATTAATTTAATAATCTGTATTAAAAATTAAATTGATTTGATAATTATCTTTTATAATTTTAATTTTAATTGGCAAATTTATTCTTTTATAAAGCAAATAAATATTTAATTGTTGGATTTTATCTTTTAAAAGCTAATAAAATATTTTCTATTTAATATGTATATATATTTGTATATATTATAAATAGAAAAGCTTTGGTTTAAAATTTAATAAATAAATAAAATCTTGTTTTCAAATTCTAATATATATTGGTAATTTGGAAATTATGATTAAATCAATTATAAAACTTTTCAAAGCTATTTAAAACGTTAATTATATAGTTCTAAAATATTTAAGGTAAATATTATTTGTTTAAAATATCTTTTAAGCTTAAGTTTAAATATAAATAAAAGGTTTATTTTATTTTCATTTTAAATATTCTTGATAAATATGATTTGAAAATAAATAACAAGATAATCACTTTTATAAATTATTTTTAAATTGTTATTTTGAACAATATTAATAATGTATTGTTTTTTATATAGAGATAAATGGATTTTAGTAAAAACAGAATTGTTATTTCAAATTAAATGTATTGTTATAAATTTACTTTAAATTGGATTTTCAAAATTTAATTTGAATTAGAATTGGATTTAATTAAAATCCAAACGATAAATATTTTGAAATATTTTGATTCAAGGATATATGTATAAGGTTTTATTTTGTATAAAATTTGTTTGATTTGATTTTCTTTAAAGGTAATTTATTAATATATATATAAGTATTTTTAAAATAGTAAATTAATATTATACCTTATATTAACCTTTAAAATAAAAAGAAATTACTTACTGACAAGTGTTAATACATTAAGACAATAGTAACAAGTGTTAAGTAATAAATAATGTATATGACAAATGTTAAGTGCTTAAATAAGTGTCATATTTGATTTAATTTTTCTTTTATTTTAAAAAAAAAAACAATTTAGCCTTTATAAATACATATGCTTTTCTACCTTCATCTTTTTCTCTCTTCAATCCAAAGGCTACGAAACTTCAGCCTGTAAAACTAAAAGCTTGCAATTTTTCTCAAAAATAATATGTAAATCTCATTTTCAAATAAATCAAACCAAAGCCTGTATCTTCTTCAACTTAGAACAAAGCTTGCAAGCATCTTCTTTCAACCTGAGGTTTTTAAAGCAAGCAATTATAGTTTTGTTTTGTAATCAAGTTTCAGCAACAAAAACGTTTTTCAGCAATTCAGTTTTCAAAATCAAATATTTTTCAAATGCATGCGCTCAAGTTTTCAAAATCAAAATCTATTTCAAAATAAAGAAGCCTCTGTTCATCAATTTTTCAGGTGAGTTACATCACTTTTTAAAAGCTTAAGTATGGATATCTTGTTGCATGTAAATTTCTGAAAAAAAAGTATGTATTATGTGGATGTATGTGATTGAATTTATTGTATATATATGAATATATAGATGAATGCTTATTGTTGTATCCGTTCTTGCGTGTTCTTGTTTCAGAAGCTAATATTTTGATCAAAAATTCACTTTCTCTTGATCTAGATTCAGTTAGGATTTGGAATTTAAATAAAATTTATTTGTTTAATTATAGAGTAGGTTTTTAAATTTTATTTAAGTTAAAATAAAACTTGAATGTCTCTAGAAGACAAAAAGAACATAGTAAACTTAAGATATGTGAAAATTCAAACACTTCAATTTATTTATTAAGGCATTTAATATGAAGCATTAACCAAAAACTTGATTTTAAAAACTAAAATCATGATTTTTAAAAGAGGGATGAGGGAGCAGTTTGAGATTGACCAGATAATGTGTTTTGGGGGGTTTCTGGTGATCTACTTGCTCGGGGAGGTCAGGATTTTCTCTGGTGGTGCAACGATGATTGGAGATGGTGGGAAAAATATTAGATGTGTGTGCAGGTGACCGTTGTGGCAGTGGCGAGCGTATTAAGTTTGTAACCCTAGATTTGGCTAGGTCAGATATTTTGATCGTCACGTTGCCTCTGGATGATCGAGTTCAACAGAACTCTAGGAAATAGAAGAGGGGATATGGGCAAGGTCATGGCCAAAGGCGTTGGCGTTCCGGTGATCTGAGGCGAGAGTTTGAGGATGCTTCAGGTTGTGATCATGTTCCAGGTTGGGGATTAAAAGCACGAATCTGATTTCGATTTTGTATTATTGATCTGATGGCCAGGATCAGATTTAAGGGAGATCATCGATATAAGGAATCCATCGTGGATGGTCGGAGTTGGTGGCGTCGTCGATGCATGTGCATTGATGTGATTTTGTGTTAGAGGTTTTGGATGGTGGTTTTCTCAAAGGGGAGCTCGTGTAATTGCGAGGGTAGCTCGAATGAAGACTTGAGTAAGTGAGAGTGAGTTTGGTTTCAGATTTTAGAAACTTAGAAAAATTTAAACAAATTTTGGAATGAGGAAAGAAATGGGGTTTTCTCGGGTTTATACTCGAGTAAGCTTCGGGTTGAACCCGGAGCAGCATGTTAAAACAACCTTTTAAAAGCTTCCAAAATAAAACAAGATTTTGAAATTTAAATAATTTGGTTTTTAAAACCCTTGTAAATTTCTTTTATATAAGATAAGTGTTTCTTAATATTTGATTTAAAAGTTTGTAAATTTGATTTAAAATTTTGTCAAAGTTAAATTTGTTAATCATTTTAAATGTTAAATTTTAAAGTAAATTCTAAAGTAAATTTAAAAGTAAAATGTTTTCAAATGCATTTGTAAAGGATAATTAAGCCATTAATAAGGCTACGGTTTTGTCCTAAAAATTAATTAAGAATTAAATGATTTGAGATCGGTTAAATTAAAAAGGTAATTAAAGAATCATTAATTAATGATTAAGCATAAATAAATAATAATTAGGGATTTTTAGTTAATTAATTAAGGTTAATTAATGTGAAATTAAGATCATTAATTAGATAAGTAGGATTATTAATTAATGATTAGAAATTAATCAAGTAATTAGGGATTAATTAAGTTACAGTTAAGCACTTAATTAATTAAGTATTTAGAGAAGAATTAATTGGTTAATTAAAAAATAACTAATTTGTAATTAATAATGGTTAATTAAAGCATAATTACTTAAGGAAGGTAATTATAGAATTGATAATAGTTAATGAAGATCATTAACTAGGGATTATTAAATAATTAATTAATGTGATTAATTTTAATAATTAATTAGATTAATTAAAGATAATCATTTGTGGAATTTTTTATGTTTAATTACTTAATGAAAGTAATTAAAAGGATTAATTACTCAGTGTAATTAATTAAATTAATGTGATTAGTTTAAGTTAATTAATTAGTTTAATTAATTTAAAATGATCATTGGATTATGGGTTAAGTATAATTACTTAGTGCAGTTTATGAAGTATAATTACTTAGTGAAGTAAGTGATGGGAAATTACTAGATGTAACTAATTGAAGGATGGAAGTAATTTGGGGTTAATTACTTTGTGTAATTAATAAGAAGGATAATTACTTAGTGAAGTAATTAAGAACTAATTACTTAGTGTAATTAATTAAAGAATTACTTAATAAATTTTATTTAGAAATTTATTAAGTAATGTAATTAATTAAGGGTAATTAATTATTGAATGTAATCAATCAAGGTTGATTAATGAATATAATTAATTACAGATCAATTAATAATTAAAGAAGTAATTAGGGATCATTAATTAATATAATTAATGAAGTAAATAAGGGTTGATTAATTAAAAATAATTAATCAATATAAGTGATTATCAAGTAATTAATTAATTGTAATTAATTAAGGATTAATATAATTAATTATAGTTAATTAATTAATGAAGGTAATTAAAGGTCAATTACTGTAAATGGTTTAGGATAATAAATTTGTGTAATTAATGAAAGGCTAATTACTTAGTGTAATCAGAGAATAATTAATCAAGATGATTAATTAAGATGGATAATTAAAGGATGATTAATTATCTAGTTTGTAATGAATAAATGGTTAAGTAAGCAGGATTTATAATAATGGAAGTAATTAATTTAATTTATTTTAAATTAATTAGGGTTGAAGTAATTAATTTAATTCATTTTAAACTAATTATGGATGGTGTGGTTAACAGATCTTTGCTTATGGATGGTTGAATGTTATTGAATGCCTTGAATTGTTTATCTATGATATGAGATATGTGTTGATTTGTGATATTGGGTGCCTTGGTTGAATTGTGATGACATGGATTATCTACTTGTGATAATGTGAATTATCTATATTGTGAATATAGATAATGAATTGAATCAAATTGTTTTAACTTTAAAACAACTTGGCTTTAAAAGACGGTGTTTTGGATTTCGGTGAGACCGGGATCGGATTTCCAAATTTGGATATCCGAAAGCCATATCGATCCAAATTAACCGTTAGGTCATGAAATCTCAAGTGTGGTTCAAGATGAAGACTCGAAGTGTAAGAACTATTCGTTGTTAAAACTCTGAGGGTGATTCCAAAATGAGTTTAACGGAGATAGTACTTTCGGGTTCGAGATGGAGATTCAGAGTGCAAGGGATATGGTCATTCACTCTAAGGGTGATTCCAAAATGAGTGTAACGAGATAGTGCCTTCGGTTTCGTTCGAACCTGGGACGAACTTATATGGATTGAATGCTTTCAGAACATCATCAATAGAGGATGATGAGCACTCTAAGATAGACGTGTTCTATAAAGGTAATCGTAGCCTCAAGCCTCATCAACCGGGAATGGCTAAAACAAAGGAGGTGTAGCAAGGCTAAGTGAGTCGCACTCAAGTAGGACAAGATCTTCCTCTGCCTAGAAGTCCTTTTATATTCGGCTGTGTGGTCAGTTGGTTTGCGGCCAACTGTGGGGTTGTATTATTCGATAATATCCAGTAAGGGATGGTGCCGGCCTTGTGTTGCAAAGGATTTAGGGTGGATCCTCGGTATGGTGATCTAGGCCACGTACTGTGACGGGCGGCACCCCAGTAGACCTGCCATTGTACGGAATCCAATCTCCAACAAGTGCCATACGTTTTAGTTGTGCCCAACTATGTTGGAACGTGAGATGTAAGCATTCCAGCTATTTTTGTATTTTATTTGAAAACCCTGGACCCTATAACAATATCACTGGATTTCCTATCAAATGTTTTGGTTATCGTAACGTAAAAACTTTTCCTGTGTATGTGCGGGAAGTCTTACGAGATACCTTTTGTTTTCAAAGGCTTTTCAAAAGTTAAGCAACTTCAACCTGTTAGTCCCACTAGACCCATGTCTGACCCGGAGTTTATTTTTTGTTTTCTTAAACTCTTGGGTACTCAAATTTTGACGAGTAGCCAAGGGATTCAGGTTAGCTTTGACGAATTATGAAGGAGACATGGAGCAGGAAGCTTCAGCTTTTGTAGATATATACAGTTTCCGCTATGTTGGCATCTCTGTGTCATTGTTGAGTTATATTTGAATGTATGATAGACAGGTGTTTATAGCCGTCTAGTTTGTGACTTATAAGCTGTGTAACATGATAGATGTTGTATATTATGTAATATCTTATGTGATTAATGTAATTTATTCGTTCCGTTGTTGAGATTCTGATGTTGTTTCTTTCTTTCTTCTCTATCTTTTCTCTTTTCTATCCCTTTCTTTCTTATTCATGATACGTCTTTCTTATTCAATGGGGTTAAAACTTTTTGTTTGTATGATATGCTATTAAATATAACATATCTATAAATATTCACTTCAAATTGAGATATAAGCATTCCAACTATTTCCATATTTTATTTGAAAACCCTAGACCCTATAATAATATCACTGGATTTCCTATCAGATGTATTGGTTATCGTAAGGTAATTTTTTTTCTGTGTTTATGTGCGAGAAGTCTTACGAGATACCTTTTGTTTTAAAAGGTTTTTAAAAAGTTTAGCAACTTTAACCTGCTACTCACACCAGACCCATGTCTGACCCAAAGTTTATTTTCTGTTTTCTTAAACTCTTGGGTACTCAAATTTTTACGAGTAGCCAAGGGATTCAGGTCAGCTTTGAAAAATTCTAGAGGAGATATGGAGCAGGAGGCTTCAACGTTTGTGGATATATATAGTTTTCCGCTGTGTTGGCATCTCTGTGTCATTTTTGAGTTGTATTTGAGATGTATGATAGACAGGTGTTTATAACTGTCTAGTTTGTGACATGTAAGCTGTGTAACTCTGATAGATGTTGTACATTATGTAATACCTTATGTGATTAATATAATTTATTCGTTCCGCGGTTGAGATCCTGATGTTGTTTCTTTCTTTCTTCTCAATCTTTTCTTTTTTATATCCTTTTATTTCTTATTCATGATGCGTCTTTCTATGAAATGAAAGGCGGGTCGTTTCAGTGGTATCAAAGTGCTAGGTTGGGTGAATACCTAGGCTTTGGAGTGATTTCTTTCTTAAGAGAGCATACTTGTAATTTTGAAATATATATATATATATATATATATGTTTATACCTATTTGTTGGATTACATGTTTGGGTTTTCCAGTGTGAGTTCTAAAGGTAGATGGGGTAGTCGTGTGTGTAACACGACTACTACCAATGGAAGAAGTCCGAGTGTTGAGGTTGGAAGTGTATCTGTCGAGATTGTAGACCCAATACCGTCTTGAGTAAGCTTTGCTATGGTGTATGGATTTCACCTATCTCTGAAGGAATATTTTTAAAGGATTCGAAGTCCATCTTTGAAGTGCATGTTTGGATGAGTAGAGTTTGTATCTATCGGACGAGTCGAAGCTAGTGATGGTATCTTGGCAACTTCGGGAAGAAGCAGCTGCGTGATGAGACACGGTGACTATGGTTGTTTCTGAAGATGTTTCTTTTGGAGCAAGTTTAAGGAAGTGTGTCTACATCAGTGATGAGACTGAGTTCAGCAGGGTGTTGTGTTTAGTTTGAGGCCCGGGTTTCTCGAGGAACTTATGGATTAGGAAGTCTTTAGCATATGTGGCAGCATTGCAGCTTGGAATGTTTTGTATGCCAGCAGGAAGATCTTTTAGCTTAGCATTTTTCTAGAGGTGAAGTTCAGAAGCAGCTGAGTGGATCCATTTCTTCGATGTATTGGTTAGTCAGGAATAAGCTGTTCTGATTGATAAAGAGAGAACAATATCTTTGGAATTAGGCTGGGTTGATCGCAAAAGCGACTTGCAATAGTTTGGGTGTTCTCTTGGGTTATTGAAGATTTTTCTGGATGTCTTCGTGGGAGTCAAGGTTTGTCCGCATCTGGAGATTGATTTTTCATCTCGACTAGGATTCCAACTGTGGTACCGGTGGTTCAGCTTAGTAGAAGGATGGTTTCTAGAGAGAGGATTTAGTGAAGCAGCTCAGGATTTGGTGGAACTTCTTGGTTTTCTCTTTATGGATCTGTTGAACCGTGTCTACCAGGATATGTTGGACAAGTTTATGCTCGGGTTCATCATCAATGGATTTTGTCGTCTACTCCAGATCAAAGTTGTGCAGTGGAAGTGAGGTAGCAGTTGTTCTAGAGTTGAAGCAACCCTGAAAGTTTGCAGTATTCTTTGATTAGAGGGTTTCTACAGGATCTTAAGGTGATATTGGCGAGTGCTTCTGTTTGTCATTTACAGATAGGAGAAGTTAGTTTTCTACTGATGATAGTAGAATTTGTTCTTGATTTTGGTTGATCTTGAGAGGATCATTCTGTTGGTTTGTTTTTGCTCCATTTTGTTTCTAAAGGCATCAGCGAAGGTTGAGCTGATCAGGAAGGATGAAGGCACCCTAGAATCGTCATAAGAATGTTGTGGATAAGAGATGGAGGAATTTGGATTTCGAAGTCGAAGATTTTATTTTGGATAAGTTTTCTCCGATCAAAGGAGCTATCAGATTTGGTAAGTCTAGAAAGCTAGCTCCGAGGTATTGGATCTTTTCTGAGTTCTGGTAAGGATAAGTGCTTTGGTCTTTATGGTTGAATTGCCAGTTTGGAAAATTGGGATTCAATGTATTTCACATATCTCTGAGGGAGTACGTGTATGATCCATCTCTGGTTTTAGAACTAGTAGTTCAGGAGGATTTGTTAGTCGAGCAGGACTTGTCTATGGTCTGATATCCTGTTTAGATTGTAGATCTAGATGAGTAGGAGCTCTGTAGCTTAGTAGTGTAGATTATTTGGATTTGGTAGAGCGAGTATTCCAGTGTTTATACTTGGGAAACTCTAGAGAATATTAGGAAGGTCTATCCTGATTTGTATCAGGATCATTAGATTTGTTTGATTGAGTAAATTGGTTGCTATGGTTGTTAGGATATGGTTGATAATATATGCTTGTGATTTAGAAATTAAAATCTTTGATGGGTTATTAAATTACCTTTGTTTTCAAATTTCAGGGACAAAACTCTTTTAAGGGGGGAGGAATGTGATGACCCGGAATTTTGGGCAATATTATTTTAATAATTTATATTAAAATTTAAATAGATTTGATGATTAACTTTTATAATTTTAATTTAAATTGGCAAATTTATTCTTTTATAAAGCAAATAAATATTTAATTGGTGGATTTTATCTTTTAAAACTAATAAAATATTTTCTATTTATAACGTATATATTTTTATATATTGTAAATAAAAAAGCTTTGGTTTAAAATTTAATAAATAAATAAAATCTTGTTTTCTAATTCTAATATAAATTGGTAATTAGGAAATTATGATTAAATCTAATATAAAAAATTTCAAAGCCATTTAAAAAGTTAATTATATAGTTCTAAAATATTTAAGGTAAATATTATTTGTTTAAAATATCTTTTAAGCTTAAGTTTAAATATGAATAAAAGGTTTGTTTTATTTTCATTTTAAATATTCTTGATAAATATGATTTGAAAATAAATAATAAGATAATATCTTTTATAAATTATTTTTAAATTGTTATTTTAAACAATATTAATAATGTATTATTTTTTATATAGAGATAAATAGATTTTAATAAAAATAGAATTGTTATTTCAAATTAAATGTGTTGTTATAAATTGACTTTAAATTGGATTTTTAAAATTTAATTTCAATTTGAATTGGATTTAATTAAATTTTAAAGGATAGATATTTTGAAATATTTTGGATTCAAGGATATATGTATAAGGTTTTATTTTGTATATAATTTGTTTGATTTTATTTTATTTAAAGGTAATTTACTCATATATATATATATATATATATATATTTAGAGAAGTATTTCTAAAATAGTAAGTTAATATGAAACCTTAAATTAACATTTAAAATAAAAAAAATTACTTAGTGAGTGTTAATACGTTAAGACAATAGTAACAAGTGTTAAGTAATAAATAATGTATATGACAAATGTGACGCCCCACCTCTATACCCACGCTAGCCAAGAGCACTACGGTGTAGTGCTGTCAACTAGCGCGGAGAATAAGGCTGTTGAGGAGCGACCATCCGTGTAATTTCTTATCACACGGTGGCTATAAAATGATCTTCGGAAACAAATATAGAAGTAAGCATAACATGCGAATCAATCACAGATATCCATATCACAAAGGCGGAAAGAGATATGAATATATATCACATAAAAATGTACATCAGAGTAGTGGTCTAAAAAGATCCACGATAATACAAAAGAATAGCAACGCGTGCTATACAAAAGAATACAACTATGAGTCTATATCTCAAGTGTAAACAACAAAAGCTGCTAATCTAAACAAGTAGCCAAAAGTCTGAGTAGTGAATCACTGGGGGAGGAGTCAAGCAGTAGCACCTGTAACATCTCGGCCTGACCCGAGTATTATTTATAAGAAAATAATAAACGGATCAGTCTAGCTATAAATATCAGATGACATGATATAAAATAAAAGATATGGCATAAACATAAAATATCCATACTGACATACTACTATAAGTATGCAATTAATGATCAACAGGAGATCAACCGATAAGAGATAAATCAATATCACAAGAATCTTCTCAAAGATCCAAAGAGGGCATCATACCCTAAACTTGTACTCATGACAAGTCAAAGAGATAAATTCCAGAAATCAACACAAGAAATCCAGAAATCATAAAAAGGGAAAGAGGCCTATCACATGACGGTCCGAAGACCATGGGGAGCTACCCCACATGTGTGAATGGAATCACACAGATTGAGGTCAAGACTAACCAAAAAGCAGAAAGGTATGTGTGAATGGAATCACACAAGTGGTGTCTAGTCTAACCTTGCAATGAAAGAGACATCGCGCAATTGCTAGTCTAATTCATAAAGCGATCATCAAGATCAACGAGAAGTGTCAATTACACTAAGCTAGTAAATATAGAAGTTTAGCTTCATGTCCCATAACCACTTGCTTGACTTAAATATTTACGAACAAACTGTAAATCTTCACTAATAAAATTATCACAAGAGGTTCAATCGAACAAGTCCAAGAATTAACCGACGAAGTGAACACAAGCGTTTCATACCACTTGTTTTACTAAGTCGTTTAATTAGATTTCTCATCCGAGTGAGGTAAAGGCTTGTATATACTAATAGATTGGAAAACGGTTTAAGAAAAGAGCTTTGTTATTAAAAATAGAGTTGAAATTGTTTGTTAAAAGAGTTTTGATATTTACTACTAGTATTGAAACCTTTATATTATAAAGTGACAAAACACAGAAGCAATTGTAGAAACAATCAGTCCCAAAAATCGCATACGGAGATGTGAATAAAATCCAAGGAAATCAGCTCAATGTTTTTCAGATAAGATCCCCTACGGAGGGGGGGTCCGGGGGGGGGTGGCAACCCCCCCAAGGTGGGGGTGCGGGGGCAACGCCACCGCTTACGGGGTTCGACCTGCCCGGTCAGGTCGCGGGGGTCCAGGGGGCAGCGCCCCATCCAAAACGGTACGACTTAGTGAAGACAAAATGAGGTCTAACGACCTAAGAGGTTCACGCGACCTAACACAATGGCTGAGCGACCTAACTAAGTGCGCGACCTGGTGGGTAAGGAGGTCGAGCGACCTAATGTTCTTTGCGACCTAACGAGGTAGAGGGGACACGCGACCTAAAGGTACGCGACCTAAGAAAGTTCACGGGCTAAGGATGAGCGACCTAACAAGGTTCACGACCTAACGGAGAAAAGGCGACCTAGGTCTAACGACCTAACTGCTCGCGACCTAAGGGTCTAAAGGCCACGCGACCTAGAGGGAAAACAAGGTTAAGCGACCTAAGTGGGTTTGCGACCTAACGATATAAACGGTTGAGCGACCTAACGGTGCAACGACCTAAGGCCAAACGACTTGAGGGTTCCAGTGGAGAGCGACCTAAAGGAGACGCGACCTAAAAGAGGCGCGACCTAAAGGAGACGCGACCTAAATTAGGCGCGACCTAAAGGAGACGCGACCTAAAAGAGACGCGACCTAAAAGAGGCGCGACCTAAAAATATAAAGGTCATGCGACCTAGCGACCTAAGGTCATATGACCTAGCGACCTAAGGTCCATACGACCTACGACCTAAGGTCATACGACCTAACTCCGAAGACGTTAGAAATGGCCAGAACAACCTACGACCTAAGGTCCATACGACCTACGACCTAAGGTCATACGACCTAACTCCGAGCGACCTAAAGGTATAGGCCATTTTAAGGTCGGAAACGACCTAACTCCAGTGCGACTTTTCACACAGAACGACCTAACAAAGGCAGAACGACCTAGGGGCAGTTTTTCACCAAAAACACTAAAAAGTGGAGTTTTTCGCCAATCCAATCCAAACCAAATGCAAATGTGCGTGCAAACATGATAGGGAATCATTCCCAACAGTCCAAGATAGATATAAACTAGATTTGTGAGATAAAAATCTCACCTTTGCACTAAAGTTTATGAAGATGAAGCTTGAAAGCAAGGAGAAGCAATCCAAAGCTTGAATCCAATATCTTCTACTTGAATTTGGAGTTGAATGTTGGATTTGCAATTGAATTTGTGCTTGGAGTTTTAATTTCCTATTCTTTTCACCATTAATGCCCAAGCTTGAGTTAGTTAGGAAATTTATGAAGAGTGAGGAGAAGAGGATTGGAACTTGGGCTTAATAGGCTAAACTAACCCAAAGTCCAAAGCGGGAAAAGTTAGTGAAATTGCTATAACTCCAAACCTATCGATGTTTATACTTAAAAAGTTGTAAACGACATTTCGAACTCAATGGAAGTGGTCTCGAGTCCTAATTTGACCGTTTGCAAAAAGTATCTTTTCGGACCAAAATCCGATTAACGAGTTAATATTTAAATAAAATATTTAAATACAAACTCGATAAATATGCGGGTTGTTACAGACTCCCCTCCTTAAAGAAATTGCGTCCTCGCAATATATATAAGATGGAAATAAAAAGTAACAACCATAAAAGCGTATTAACACAAGAGAAATTTTGAAATAAGAAGTTCACCTCAAGGAGCAAGAGTAAGCAAGTCCGGATGTGTGCGCTCGATGAATTCTCAGGATTCCCGAGAGCAATCCTTAGGATTTGTGGACCATTGAACCTTCACAAGCGATAATTCGAATAGGATGCTGCTCATAAGTTAAATTCGGCGAAACTTCAATTTCTTCCACAACAGCAGGCTCAAGAATAGAATCGGAATCCCAAAGGCATTTCCGTAATTGAGAAACGTGAAATACATCATGCATGGAAGAAAACTGAGCCGGCAATGCAAGGCGATAAGCCATGGAACCAATACGTTCAGTGATAGGAAATGGCCCAATATATCGAGGCGCTAACTTCCCCGATCGACTGAAACGTACAACACCCTTCATAGGTGAAACACGAATAAAAACAGGATCCCCAACAGAAAATTCTAATTTCCTTCTTCGATTATCGGCATAGGATTTTTGTCTACTCTGGGCTTCTTTCATCCTATGTCGAATAAGTTCAATCTTTTCCGTGGAATCACGAATAAAGTCTGGACCTAAAACCAGCTTCTCACCGGCCTCAAGCCAACAAGAAGGAGATCGGCATGGCCTTCCGTAGAGTGCCTCGAAAGGTGCCATACCAATACTAGATTGGAAGCTATTATTATAGGAAAATTCAACAAGTGAAATATGATCTTCCCAACTTCCACCAAAATCAAGCACACAAGCACAAAGAAGATCTTCAAGAGTTTGATTCACACGTTCAGTTTGTCCATCAGACTGGGGGTGATAAGCGGTGCTAAAATTAAGCTTTGTTCCTAAAGCTTTTTTGAAGACTCTTCCAAAATCCACTAGTAAACAATGGATCACTATCGCTATCGATAGAAGTAGGAACTCCATGTAATTTAACATCTCCTTTAACAAAGAGTTTGGGCCAAAAGAGGAACGGTTCGGTTAATCCGAACGGGGAATAAAGTGGACGGATTTAGTAAGTCTATCTACTATAACCCATAAGTTATCATGACCCGAACGGGAACGGGGAAAGACATCTATAAAATCCATGGAGATTTGGTCTTACTTCCAAATTGGAATTTCTAAAGGTTGCAATGACCCACCAGGCCTTTGATGTTCGGCCTTGACAAGTTGGCAAGTCATGCAACACTTAACAAAGTTAGCAATATCAGATTTCATTCCCTCCCAATAATAAAGTCGCTTCATATCAGCGTACATTTTACTACTACCGGGATGAATGGTGAATTTAGAACGATGGGAATCTTCTAAAATATCTTTACGAAGATCTCCCATATTTGGTACGATAAGTCTACCAAATTTTGGAATGCCGCCACGAGAATCAATATCAAAGTCTTTCAAACCTTCAATATCAATTTTATCCTTAACATTTTTGCCAAAAAGAGCCAATTCAGAATCTAGCCCTTGAGCTTCAAGAATGCGGTCTAAAAGAGAAGGATAAGCCTCAAGGCTACATAAAACAAGTGATGAGCATAAATCGGATACGCGCTCTCGAATCTCACAAGTAGATATAACCTCGAGATCATTCCATTCGCATATCATCATAGAAACAACAGCTTGTTGTTTACGGCTAAGAGCATCGGCGACAAAATTATCCTTACCGGGGGTATAAAGAATATCAAGATCATAAGATGCTAGAAATTCGAGCCAATATGGTTGACGCAACTTAATTATGAGAAATAGATATCCCAATGATTTATAATTGAGGTAGAGAACAAATTTCTCCACCAAAGACGATAATGCCAAATATTGAAAGCAAAATAAATAGCCGCGAGTACCAGATCCATTCCTAGTCTCGATCGGCCTTAAAGATTTAGAAGCAAAAGTGATTGCACGTTCTCTTCGGGAATCACAAGAATAAGAATATTGAGAAGAAGGAATTTTGTCCTCTTTCCCAAAAAGCTAAAACTTTAAAAATCACAATTACCTTTATAGAAAAATTTATATTTTACAAGTCAATTTATTGTGTCTGATTGTCTCATCAAAGCGTTTAGGAAATCCCTATCGATAGCGTTGATCAAGTGCATCGACCAGAAATCTTAAAACACTAAATGGGCAATACAACACAAAATTACCTTTATATAGGAATTTAAAATATCTTCTTAAAAGATTTGTAAAATTTTAAATTTCTATTTTCGTCCAAAATTAATAAATACAAGATTGGAATTATTGAGATATCCATAGAATACTTGATTTATAAAATGGATGAAATAAACTGGATAAACTGAATGACACAATACGTCATTCATATAAATCATAATGAGTGCGGAACGCGGTATGTGGAAGGCTAACTTCCGCAACTCTTAGTGATTGAAATTCGGTGGCAAGGTCAAACTAGAAAGACCTTAACACCACTTAAAAGGTTGCTTAGGTAATGATCCTAAGACAACTCAAAAATATCGGAGAATTCTCAACCGATATGAATGAGAGAGATATCTCTTTATTCAACATGTGAGCTTAAAGAATAAAATGATGCCATTGATTTGAAATCGAAATCACAAAGGAAAAATATGAATCTGCTTAACAGATTGAAAATATCGAAAATGAATAGTCCTTTCGGAAAAATTGGATATGGGCTTTACAATAAGCCAATCCTTTCACGCAAATCAATTCCGAAACCAAAGCAATGCCTAACATGCAAATTGGTTCGGAAAGAAAAATCACATGAAATAATTTTCGATATCAATAAAAAGCAAGTAGAGTGTTGCAGATCCACTACTCTAGATTCGCAATCCTCAAAGAAGTCATCAAGCCCAAAACATAAAAAGAAAGAAAATCATAATGTTCTTCTGATAAATAAAAATGATGAGGGAAACCCATATCAAAAAGAACTCGAATCGGATAATCGCAAACAAATGAAATCAAGGATTAAATAAGGAATACCTTGACCCAGAGAAGTTTCGTTAGAAGCTTTTAGCTTTCCTTCTCTCTTACTAGGTCGTGTGGGACATGTAGACAAGTAATGGCCCGAGCCCTTGCAATAGCAGCAATAGAGGGGTTCCGGGCACTTAGTTACATAATGGTCTGAGGAACCACAATTGTAGCATCGTTTACGACTAGAGGTAGATGGCTTGGCTACCCAAGTTTCTGGTCCCACCCTCTTCTTACTTAGAAGTATGGGGCAGACAGAAATATGATGACTGGAATCTTTGCAGTAACGACAAAAGAGTGGTTCCGGACATTCCTTCGAATAGTCGTCCCTAGAACCACAGTTGTAGCATTTTCCACAATTAAGGATTGGAGTCTTTGCTCCAAAAATAGGTTGCTTCACCTTCTTATCGGGATGAGGGCTTTTGAATTTAATACGCCTCTTCTTGGAAATCCCAATATCACTATCAATTCCTTTATCAGCCTCTTCCTCTTGTAGAGTGATATCTACAAGCTGGTCGAAAGGAACTTCTAGTTTCAAAGGTAAGATCTTTGTGGTATTCTTACTCAAAGCACAGATAAACTCTTGATTCTTTACAAGATCCAAAAGTTGTTGGGCAGACATGAATGCGCCATCCAGAGAAGGACTACTGGATTGACCAGCGCTAGGACTGCTAGAACTAACCATTTCTCTTCCTTAAGAAAGAAAGAAGGAAGAAGAAGAAGGTTATTCACAAAATGAATATCAAGCAATCTTGATAGGTAAAACAAGGAATCATAAAGAAAATAGGATGAATCGGTACGAAGACTCGAATTAAATCCTAAGGCACAACTCCTAAGAAAGACTTAGGACATGATCCTTGCTAGATTATTCTACATTGCTCCGAAGTTTGGCTCTGATACCAAGCTGTGACGCCCCACCTCTATACCCACGCTAGCCAAGAACACTACGGTGTAGTGCTGTCAACTAGCGCGGAGAATAAGGCTGTTGAGGAGCGACCATCCGTGTAATTTCTTATCACACGGTGGCTATAAAATGATCTTCGGAAACAAATATAGAAGTAAGCATAACATGCGAATCTATCACAGATATCCATATCACAAAGGCGGAAAGAGATATGAATATATATCACATAAAAGTGTACATCAGAGTAGTGGTCTAAAAAGATCCACGATAATACAAAAGAATAGCAACGCGTGCTATACAAAAGAATACAACTATGAGTCTATATCTCAAGTGTAAACAACAAAAGCTGCTAATCTAAACAAGTAGCCAAAAGTCTGAGTAGTGAATCACTGGGGGAGGAGTCAAGCGGTAGCACCTGTAACATCTCGGCCTGACCCGAGTATTATTTATAAGAAAATAATAAACGGATCAGTCTAGCTATAAATATCAGATGACATGATATAAAATAAAAGATATGGCATAAACATAAAATATCCATACTGACATACTACTATAAGTATGCAATTAATGATCAACAGGAGATCAACCGATAAGAGATAAATCAATATCACAAGAATCTTCTCAAAGATCCAAAGAGGGCATCATACCCTAAACTTGTACTCATGACAAGTCAAAGAGATAAATTCCAGAAATCAACACAAGAAATCCAGAAATCATAAAAAGGGAAAGAGGCCTATCACATGACGGTCCGAAGACCATGGGGAGCTACCCCACATGTGTAAATGGAATCACACAGATTGAGGTCAAGACTAACCAAAAAGCAGAAAGGTATGTGTGAATGGAATCACACAAGTGGTGTCTAGTCTAACCTTGCAATGAAAGAGACATCGCGCAATTGCTAGTCTAATTCATAAAGCGATCATCAAGATCAACGAGAAGTGTCAATTACACTAAGCTAGTAAATATAGAAGTTTAGCTTCATGTCCCATAACCACTTGCTTAACTTAAATATTTACGAACAAACTGTAAATCTTCACTAATAAAATTGTCACAAGAGGTTCAATCGAACAAGTCCAAGAATTAACCGACGAAGTGAACGCAAGCGTTTCATACCACTTGTTTTACTAAGTCGTTTAATTATATTTCTCATCCGAGTGAGGTAAAGGCTTGTATATACTAATAGATTGGAAAACGGTTTAAGAAAAGAGCTTTGTTATTAAAAATAGAGTTGAAATTGTTTGTTAAAAGAGTTTTGATATTTACTACTAGTATTGAAACCTTTATATTATAAAGTGAAAAAACACAGAAGCAATTGTAGAAACAATCAGTCCCAAAAATCGCATACGGAGATGTGAATAAAATCCAAGGAAATCAGCTCAATGTTTTTCAGATAAGATCCCCTACGGAGGGGGGGTCCGGGGGGGTGGCAACCCCCCCAAGGTAGGGGTGCCGGGGCAACGCCACCGCTTACGGGGTTCGACCTGCCCGGTCAGGTCGCGGGGGTCCAGGGGGCAGCGCCCCGTCCAAAACGGTACGACTTAGTGAAGACAAAATGAGGTCTAACGACCTAAGAGGTTCACGCGACCTAACACAATGGCTGAGCGACCTAACTAAGTGCGCGACCTGGTGGGTAAGGAGGTCGAGCGATCTAATGTTCTTTGCGACCTAACGAGGTAGAGGGGACACGCGACCTAAAGGTACGCGACCTAAGAAAGTTCGTGGGCTAAGGATGAGCGACCTAACAAGGTTCACGACCTAACGGAGAAAAGGCAACCTAGGTCTAACGACCTAACTGCTCGCGACCTAAGGGTCTAAAGGCCACGCGACCTAGAGGGAAAACAAGGTTAAGCGACCTAAGTGGGTTTGCGACCTAACGATATAAACGGTTGAGCGACCTAACGGTGCAACGACCTAAGGCCAAACGACTTGAGGGTTCCAGTGGAGAGCGACCTAAAGGAGACGCGACCTAAAAGAGGCGCGACCTAAAGGAGACGTGACCTAAATTAGGCGCGACCTAAAGGAGACGCGACCTAAAAGAGACGCGACCTAAAAGAGGCGCGACCTAAAAATATAAAGGTCATGCGACCTAGCGACCTAAGGTCATACGACCTAGCGACCTAAGGTCCATACGACCTACGACCTAAGGTCATACGACCTAACTCCGAAGACGTTAGAAATGGCCAGAACGACCTACGACCTAAGGTCCATACGACCTACGACCTAAGGTCATACGACCTAACTCCGAGTGACCTAAAGGTATAGGCCATTTTAAGGTCGGAAACGACCTAACTCCAGTGCGACTTTTCACACAGAACGACCTAACAAAGGCAGAACGACCTAGGGGCAGTTTTTCACCAAAAACACTAAAAAGTGGAGTTTTTCGCCAATCCAATCCAAACCAAATGCAAATGTGCGTGCAAACATGATAGGGAATCATTCCCAATAGTCCAATATAGATATAAACTAGATTTGTGAGATAAAAATCTCACCTTTGCACTAAAGTTTATGAAGATGAAGCTTGAAAACAAGGAGAAGCAATCCAAAGCTTGAATCCAATATCTTCTACTTGAATTTGGAGTTGAATGTTGGATTTGCAATTGAATTTGTGCTTGGAGTTTTAATTTCCTATTCTTTTCACCATTAATGCCCAAGCTTGAGTTAGTTAGGAAATTTATGAAGAGTGAGGAGAAGAGGGTTGGAACTTGGGCTTAATAGGCTAAACTAACCCAAAGTCCAAAGCGGGAAAAGTTAGTGAAATTGCTATAACTCCAAACCTATCGATGTTTATACTTAAAAAGTTGTAAACGACATTTCGAACTCAATGGAAGTGGTCTCGAGTCCTAATTTGACCGTTTGCAAAAAGTAGCTTTTCGGACCAAAATCCGATTAACGAGTTAATATTTAAATAAAATATTTAAATACAAACTCGATAAATATGCGGGTTGTTACAACAAATGTTAAGTGCTTAAACAAGTGTCACATTTGATTTAATTTTTCTATTATTTTTTAAAAATAATCAATTTAGCCTTTATAAATACATATGCTTTTCTACCTTCATCTTTTTCTATCCTCTTCATTCCAAAGGCTAAGACTAAAAGCTTGCAATTTTTCTCAAAAAGAGTATGTAAATCTCATTTTCGAATAAATCAAACCAATGCCTGTATGTTCTTCAACCTGGAACAAAGCTTCCAAGCATCTTCTTTAAACCTGAGGTTTTCAAAGCAAGCAATTACAATTTTGTTTTGTAATCAAGTTCCAACAACAAAAACATTTTCCAGCATTTCAGTTTTCAAGATCAAATATTTTTCAAATGCCTGCACTCAAGTTTTTAAAATCAAAAGCTATTTTTAAATAAAGAAGCCTCTGTTCATCAATTTTTCAGGTGAGTTACATCACTTTTTAAAAGCTTAAGTATGGATATCTTGTTGCATGTAGATTTTTGGAAATAAAGTATGTATTGTGTGGATGTATAGGATTGAATTTATTGTGTATATATGAATATATAGATGAATGCTATCTGTTGTATCTATTCTTGCCTGTTCTTAGTTTCAGAAGCTAAGATTTTAATTAAAAATTCACTTTTTCTTGATCTAGATTCTGTTAGGATTTAAAATTTAAACAAAATTTGTTTGTTTAATTATAGAGTAGGTTTTTAAATTTTATTTACGTTAAAATAAAACTTGAATGTCTTTGGAAGCCAAAAAGAATAGAGTAAACTTAAGATAAGTGAAAATTCAAACACTTTAATTTAATTATTCAGGCATCTAATCTGAAGCATTAACCAAAAATTTGATTTTTTAAAAATGAAATCACAATTTTTAGAAGAGGGATGAGGGAGCAGAGGTTGACCAGATAATTTGTTTTAGGGGGTTTCTAGTGATCTACTTACTTGGGGATGTCGAGGTTTTCTCTAGTGGTGCAATGATGATCGGAGATGGTGGGAAAAATATCAGAAGTGTGTGCAGGTGACCGTGGTGGCGATGGTGATCGTATTAAGTTTGTTACCCTAGATTTGGCTAGGTTAGGTATTTTGATCGTCCCGGTGCTTCTGGATGATCAAGTTCAATAGAACTCTAGGAAATGGAAGAGGGATGTGGGCGAGGTCGTAGCCAGAGGCGCTGGCGTTTCGGTGATCGAAGGCGAGAGGTCGAGGATGTTTCAGGTTGTGATCATGTTCCAGGCTAGGGCTTAAATGCTCGAATCTGATTTCGAGTTTGTATTGTTGATCTGATGGTCAGGATCGGGTTCTAGGGAGATCGCTGATGTGAGGAAGCCATCGTGGATAGTCGGAGGTGGTGGCGTCATCGGGGCATGTGCACAGATGTGATTTTGTGACAAAGGTTTTGGGTGGTGGTTTTCTCGAAGGAGGGCTCGTGTAACTGCGAGGGTAGCTTGAGTGAAGACTCGAGTAAGTGAGAGTGAGTCTGGTTTCACATTTTAAACACTTAAAAAAATTTAAACAAATTTTTAAATGAGGATAGAAATGGGGTTTTCTTGGGTTTATACTCGAGTAAGCTTCGGGTTGAACCCAAAGCAGCATGTTAAAATAGCCTTTTAAAAGCTTTTAAAAACAAAAGCAAGATTTTGAAATTTAAATAATTTGGTTTTTAAAACTCTTGTAAATTTCTTTATATAAGATAAGTGTTTCTTAATATTTGATTTAAAAGTTTGTAAATTTGATTTAAAATTTTGTCGAAGTTAAATTTTTTAATCATTTTAAATCTTAAATTTAAAAGTAAATTCTAAAGTAAATTTAAAAGTAAAATGTTTTCAAATGCATTCGTAAATGATAATTAAGTCATTACTAAGGATAAGTCTTTATCGTAAAAATTAGTTAAGATTTAAACGATTTTAGATTAGTTAAATTATAAGGTAATTAAAGAATCATTAATTAATTTAATTAATTAATGCTTAAGGCTAAATAAATAATAATTAGGGATTCTTAGTTAATTAATTAAGGTTAATTAATTCGATATTAAGAGCATTAATTGGATAAGTAAGATTATTAATTAATGATTAGAAATTAATTATTCAAGTAATTAAGGATTAATTAAGTTACAGTTAAGCACTTAATTAATTAAGTAATTGGAGAAGAATTAATTGGTTGATTAAAAATTAATTAATTTATAATTAATAATGGTTAATTAAAGCATAATTACTTAAGGAAGGTAATTAAAGAATTGATAAATGTGACGTTAGCAATTTTCGACTCACGAAGGTCGACATTAATACGTCCACTGTATCAAATGCCGAGCAATCGAATGTCCGAAAACCGAATTAGGGTTAAAGAAGAGGTAGAAGATAGAAGAAGAAAGAAAGAAGAAGGAAATAGAAACAATAACAGAATCTCACAATCGCAGCGGAACAACATATAATAGATAAATGAATATCTTTAAAACAAAGAACTATACCAGTTATTACATTGCATTACATTACATTACGTTATCAGAGTTTATAACAATAAACAGTGGAAAAGAAATACTATATACTAATTGATATGCCACGTCATCCAGCTTTCTCCTGAGTTCCACGGCATTTCCTGAATTCCAGAATGACCTGATAACCTAACTCTAGACTGCCCGTGTGGAAAATGATGGGCACCCAGAGTTTAGGAAGAGAACAATAAACTCCAGGTCAGTCATAGGACTGGTGTGAGAACTTAAAGTAGTTTATCTTTATAAAAAAAAAACAAAGAAATATTTTTAAATTAGATTCGCAATGTTTTAGAAAATGAGACTACCATAAGGCCTTCCGCGTGCACACACAATGCAAACGTAGAATCGAAGGAGATTTCTCCTTATGATAGTCAAATATGCTTGATACGCAAATTTTCTTTGATATTATTACTACAGATGCAAAGTGTAGGAAAACATTTCGAAAGTATAATATAAATCCAATCCAACATACGACCATTATCGTATGCCTACTATAGCTACCATGTTCAATAGCAGGTTACCGCCACATTCCATGGCAGGTTATACAACTAAAACCGTACAAGATTCGTATTGTTTCTTTGGATTTTCCAACAGATGTTCAGGCCAAGGAACTTCCCATTGCCACATGGATACGCCTCTGGAAAGACACCCCGAGAACCTAGCCGGATCTCTGCCAACACAAGGTCGGGTTACCCCTAATTGGGTAACTACTGACACGAATATGCCAACCCCCGGTCGCATCCGACCTAAATCCCGAGATTCACCAACAACCACAAAACAATAAGTTTGCAGCAACAACATAGATTAAGTATCAGGGCTCCATACCATAGTACCACCTCTATCTAGAAGGAAACGACATACACTAAGGGGGCGCTGTCCACTAATAACCTTGCCGCATCTTTCCTGTTTTGACCATTTTCGGGGTGTGAGTCCCGAAGAAGTCTCGTCCACAAAGCTACGCTTTTCATAAAAGCCACGCTTTGATCAACAAATGCTCAACAGCACTTAGTATGCCACATTACCAAATTGGAAATGTATCACTAGTAACCATCAACTACAAAACCTCTGAGCTCGTACCTCTCAGAGAAGGGTGTTAAGCTAAGAGAATAAATTCTCCGCCACCAATAGAACTATATTTGATAGAAACCGGCTTTACATCTCAAATTGCAACGTCAGACATACATGCATACAAGTCCATTCTGGGTTCGAACAGAACCGAAGGCACTTCCAAAGAAGCCCTTGCAATCCGGATATTCACCAATCACGATCGGACTTCCCATCACAAAGGGTGATAAAATCTCTATATCGGAGATCAGCCGATGCAGAGTCATTTGACGGTAATCCTTCCATTTTCAAAAATATCCGATCTTCAACACCGGTCTTCAAATGCTATCCATTACGACATATCATTATTCGGAATAGGATTTATGACCCAAAGGTCCTCTCCCGGCTAAACCGAATAACGAGCGCTTATTTTAAAAATAAGTGTAGCATTCAAATTCAAGAAAATCACACAGATACCCAGTTAAAGGTAAATATTGATAGTCGGTTATTTAACTATCAAGGCCAACAAACAAATATCCAGTGCCATAACAATCACTAGGCCCTTTTTATTAACCTTCCTTAAATTAAATAACTTGCCAGATATTCACTTCAATTATCTTTAAAAAGATATATTCTCTAAACCCTTTCAATTTCTACATTGGAAAACATTTTCAAATAATTATTTAACAATAAGTAATTCAAAAATCCATTTATTTTCAATACTTAGAAAATATTCAATATACTTAAAACACGATTAAGTATATATTTTATTCTTTAAGGAAAACATTCTCTTAAACACCTTTATTTGATTCAAAACGAATGTTGCGTAAAACATTGTTACGACAACCCAACATCACTAGTATAGGGATTCGAAATTAAGATAGATATATAAAACCCAATACTATATAAAACATTTTCTTTCGAAAATCATTTACTATAACAACAGTGTTATAGTCCACTATTTCCTTTTATTCCTCTAAAATGTCTATTTCAACAGTGAATGTTGAAATCTGTGGTTTCGATCCTTAACACATTTTAAAACAACTTCAAACCGTTTTAATTCTATTCAAAAGATCACTTCTCAAAACATATCTTTAATATTTATTCGCTATCCAAAATCATGAATATACTTCGTTACCCAAATTCAACGTTTCTACACATTTTATTTTAAAGGATTATCCACTGTCCAAAATCGTGAATATATCTCCTTTAATAAGATATAATGATTAACTTATCAAAATAAGTCGATTTCGGATTAATAAACCAATTTTTTATAAATTCCATTCATATTTTATAACAACTTCAACTTATAAAATCATTTTATTAACAAATTCTATCCATATCCCATTTAAATGCCAAAATCCAATTTTATAAGTTAATTACTTATAAATCTTTTATTTTACAAAATCTATTCATTTCATAACTTCACAATTTATAAATCTATAAATTTCATTCGCTTATGAAATCCATTTATACTTCATTTTAACACTTATAAAAACCCGTTTTATAATTTCAAAATCTTAATTTATAAATATCAATTTTATAAATCTTGTATATGAATCATTTATAATAATTCAAAAATCCCAGTTCAAACTATTTTACAAAATCATTAACTCCATATTTCAAAATTCAATTTTCAACTATATTTCTCAAAAATCATAATTTTTATAACATTAAAATTATAACGTTCATTTATTAAAAATGAATCAATTCCAAAATTTTAATAAAACGTATACTTTCAAAAATCACTTTAAAATCCTTTTAAATTTGAAAATCATCACTTTAACATTTTTAAAACTCCAAAAATAGGCCTAATGCTGCAACAGCACTAAATATAACAATCACGGCATCCAAAACATCATATATCATATGATAACAGAATATATCACAATATCTGTAAATAAATCAATACGGATGAGGAATCCGGTTGGATCCCTCCAACCTGTTTCCCTACATCCATAGATGTTAGCACAATACCAATCTCATTCCAATACGGAATATCGCGGTATATGGGATTTATAAAATATTATCCGCTATTATGCGGCGCTATAGGGTCTCATCCGCTATATAATGCGGGAAAATCAACTCCAAGTACATATATAATACCAATTCCACTTCAGGGTGAAATATCGCGGTATATGTGTTTAATAAATAACATCCGCTTAGTATACGGCGTATAGGGTCTATTTCAATATAGTAGATAACAATTTATCATTCAATCACAAATCAAGCAATTTTAAATCTAACTATTTAAAATTTAAATCGAAACAATTCGATTGAGTGAGAAGTTCTCACCTTAGTTTCAATATAGTTGCAGTGTTCTATTTCGAATAAAATTAAACGCGCGTTTAATTTTACCCAAAAAATTCACTAACTCCAATCAACTCCAATCCAGCTCCATCACGTAGTATTCGTCAATACGAACCCGAAGCAATTCGTTTCGTCAAATTCCGAACTCGTATGAAAGTGTTATGATGTTTTAAACATTCACGAATTTATTATATATATTATTTTACAAATTTAATTATTTTTATAACCCTAACCAATCAGAGCCGTACGTTCCTGTAGTGAGATCATGGCCGTTGCCTGCGTTTCTTCCTTTCCAGTAACATACGAACGCGAAGAACCCATTAGAGCCGCCGAAAACCCTAATTCGCGCAACACATATGAACACTTTCACGTTGATCAGCCACCGTCCTTCCGAAGCTCGTGCTCGACTTCATCTCCACCATGAACAAGGTGAAGCTCGGCCGCTCCTGTGTGTGGAAAATCTTGCTCGAACGCAGCGACTTTGAGCACGAACCGCCGCTGATTTACTCGACCTTAAACGATCATCACCGTATAGAATCGAAGCTCTCATCGTCCTCTAGAAGTTTGTAGTTGAAAGCTTTTAATGATAGTGAGTGGATTGAGAGATATTGAGGGAAAAAGAGGAGAAAATTTCGGCCATTGATAGTATAAGTGGGCGGCTAGGGCTGAATGAATTAGGGTTTGATGCAAAAATGAAAATAAGGGGTCCTTTTATACAAAAATATCGCGACACTATTCACCTGAAATTTTTTCGAACTCCAAACGAAGCATGCCAACTGGCGTTTATAATGTTTTACCCCTATTCCGAACGCAATGGAATATATATCGGGAGCCAATTCGATCAAATTTGGACGATACGATTTCAAGTCGACGATTTAAATTCAAAATTCACTCAAACCGATTTGTAAGCATTTTAGCTTGCCTCGGACAAACCGTAAGTCCGATTGACACGAAATTTGAAACCATTCACTAATATAACATTATGGGTCCGATGAAACTCGTTTCGTCGAAATTCGAGACTGTTTGAAAAATTGCTATTTTAACTCGTCAATTAAATATTAAAATATTCAATTTTCACAAATCAACTTTTAATTAAATTTTAAAAGTTCGACAACGTCATTCTAACTCCAATATGATTAAATACAACTTCTCAAATCAATTTTAACCATATTAAACCCAACTTCCAATTATTTCTGTAATTTCACATATTAAATTATCGATTTAATTATCCAATTAAATCTAGATTTTCGAAATAAAATTCATTCGACTTACAAATTTTACTTGTTAATATTTAAAAATCAATTAAACATATGAATTTCAAATGATAGAAATTTGGGTTGTTACAAACTTCCCCCCTAAAAGAATTTCGTCCTCAAAATTACCAAGTAAGAAAAAGTCTTGAAATCCACTTACTTTTCAAACATCCATTCAAATTAAATTTCAAATTCACTTAAGTGTTTAACTTTCCCAAAATTCATAGTTAAACTTCTTACAATAACTTTACTAAGTTCTCAAATCATACTTAGTTATCTTTTCAAAATCAACTATATCGTTTAACTTTTCACTCCAAAATCAAAGTTATAGTTTTCAAAAAATTTCAATTTTCTCAAAAATATTCTAACGCCTTAATTTTCAGAAAAATTCGCCATAGTCTCCTTTGCGCGGCTCGATCCCAAAAAAAGGGCAATATATATCACAAATATATATCTCATCAAGCAATGAGGCATCCCGCAAGGAAAAAAGTGTAAAAGTACGATATGTAATCTGAGATATGTTCCTTATATATTATTAGCGAGCATATACGACTAATATAGCGTGAAAGCGAGCTCCACATGCGAAGCAAGCGCAATCTACACCAACTAAACACTCAACAACAATGAGAAACATGTATATAGAAAATAATATCAATATACAACACATACCAACAACTATATATGTCAATAAACAAATGCAACAAATTCAACCATCAACCAACTAACATCCAACTACATCCAATATCTATCCAGTCAATACAATTTCACTTATCATTAATATTCAATGAATTGGTTTTTCGATTTAAATCGCATTTGATTCATTAACATTGGATGTTTTTGCTAATATTCATTTATTCAATTAGTTTATATTCACTAATTTACATTCAAGTTTGTTCACTTCCACATTCAAATCAAATTACAAAGCTATCCATTCATCAGTTTAATTTCATTAACATTATATACAATCAGCTAACAATCATATAACAACTAAATCATAACCAACATAACCAAATTATTAAATTTACATTCAATTTGGTTTAACACTTTTAATTTCAATTGGTTGATATTAAATTGACCTCCATTCAATTATTCTATTTTTTTCAACTTCATTAGCTTCTAATGAATTAACACTTACATTCATTATTCTATATCAATTCATTTACATTCGATTGATTAATATTCAATCCATTTATTAGTTAAATTGCTAATTCATTTTAACCACAAAGGTTGAATTTCATTACATAACTCAAGTTCATATTCATCACTCCACTTTATTAAGTTACTTTGATACCAAAATCAACTTCATTCAACATTACTTAAGTCATATTCCATTCGAAACATCATTTGTTTAACTTAACTTAAATTTTCCAATCCTTTAACTTTACCAAAGCTAAATTTATTATCTCATATTATAAGTTCAAAACTTGATTACTTATATTTAACAATTACAACTTGGATTTCAAATTTGATTATCACAACCAAACTTCAATTTTTTTATTTACTATGGTAGCAAATCTATCACACAGAAACTTGAAAATGATACCGATGATGCTGCAGTCATCACCCTTATTATTTCCCAGTAACAATAGTGAATTCAGTGCTTCATATTTTCTTAAATTTTTTCCTTTTATTCATAAATCACATTTATAAATTTTTTTCTTATATAATTTCACTACTTATGTATACGATTATTTCACTATTTTAAATCACATTAATTATAATTCCATACTTATAATTCTTCGCTTATACAATTTTTCTTTTAATTAACGTATGCATATTCTTACATTTTCAACAACCAAACAATCAATTTACATACACTTTAATAATTCTGAAATATTATTCCTTTATATTTAAATTAAAATCGAGGTAAAATTATTTCATTTACCCTATTTTAAAACGATATCGTGTCAAATTGTTCTGTACAAGTGTTTAGAGATACCTATCATCAACGTTAATTACTCGTATTGACTAGAATCCATATACCACTCAACAAACCAATCAATAAAATATAAAACAAATTTTATATTCACTAACAAATACACGCCCATAGCTATTATTACACTCAAACTCATTCTAAAGTACTGCTAACTCTATCTCTAATGAGTAATTCCCAACAGAGCCAAGGTTGTCACTTAACCATATGCTCTGATACCAAATGCAACATTAGCGATTTTCGACTCACGAAGGTCGATATTAATACGTCCACTGTATCAACTGCCGAGCAATCGAATGCCCGAAGATCGAACCGTTAGGGTTAAAGAAGAGGTAGAAGATAGAAGAAGAAAGAAAAAAGAAGAAAACAGAAATAATAAAAGAATCTCACAATTGCAGCGGAACAACATATAATAGATAAACGAATATCTTTAAAACAAAGAACTATATCAATTATTACATCACATCACATCACATTACATTATTAGAGTTTACAACAACAAATAGCGGAAAAGAAATACTATATACTAATTGATACACCACGCCATCCAGCTTGCTCCTGAGCTCCACAGCATCTCCTGAATTCTAGAATGACCTGATAACCTAACTCTAGACTGTCCGTGTGGAAAATGATGGGCACCCAGAGTTTAGGAAGAGAACAATAAACTCCAGGTCAGCCATGGGACTGGTGTGAGAACTTAAAACAGTTTATCTTTAAAAAAACAAACAAAGAAATATTTTTAAATTAGATTGACAATGCTTTTTAGAAAATGAGACTACCATAAGGCCTCCTGCACACACACACAATGCAAACGTAGAATCGGAGGAGATTTCTTCTTAAGATAGTCAAATATGCTTGATACGCAAATTTTCTTTGATATTATTACTATAGGTGCAAAGTGTAGGAAAACGTTTCGAAAGTATAATATAAATCTTAGCCAACATATGACCATTATCGTATGCCTACTATAACTACCATGTTCAATAGCAGGTTACCGCCAAATTCCATGGCAGCTTATCCAACTAAAACCGTACAAGGTTCGTATTGTTTCTTTGGATTTTCCAATAAATGGTCAGGCCAAGGAACTTCCCATTGTCACATGGGTACGCCTTTGGAAAGACGCCCCGAGTACCTAACCGGATCTCTGCCAACACAAGGCCGGGTTACCCCTAACTGGGTAACTACTGACACGAATATGCCATCCCCCGGTCGTAACCGACCTAAATCCCGGGATTCACCAACAACCACAAAATAATAAGTTTGCAGCAACAACAAAGGTTAAGTATCAGGGGTCCATACCATAATACCACCTCTAGCCAGAAGGAAATGACATACACTAAAGGGGCGCTGTCCCCTAATAACCTTGCCGCATCTTTCCTGTTTTGACCATTTTCGGGGTGTGAGGTCCGACAAAGTCTCGTCCACAAAGCTACGCGTTTCATAAAAGCCACGCTTTGATCAACAAATGCTCAACAGCACTTCGTATGCCACATTACCAAATTGGGAATGTATCACTAGAGACCATCAACTACATAACCTCTGAGCTCGTACGTCTCAGAGAAGGGTCTTAAGCTAAGAGAATAAATTCTCCGCCACCAACATAAATATATTTGATAGAAACCAACTTTACATCTCAAATTGCAATGCCAGACACACATCCATACAAGTCCATTTGGGTTCGAATAGACCGAAGGCACTTCCAAAGAAGCCCTTGCAATCCAGATATTCACTAATCACGACCGGACTTCCCGTCACAAAGGGTGATAAAATCTCTATATCGGGGATCAGCCGATGCAGAATCATTCGATGGTAATCCTTCTGTTTTAAAAAATATCTGATCTTCAACATCGGTCTCCAAATGCTATCCATTACGACATATCATTATTCGGAATGGGATTTATGACCCAAAGGTCCTCTCCCGGCTAAACCGAATAACGAGCGCTTATTTTAAAAATAAGTGTAGCATTCAAATTTAAGCAAATCACACAAATACCCATTTAAAGGTAAATATTGATAGTCGGTTATTTAATTATCAAAGCCAATAAACAAATATCCAGTGCCATAACAATCACTAGGCCCTTTTTATTAACCTTCCTTAAATTAAATAACTTGCCAGATATTCACTTTAATTTATCTTTAAAAAGATATATTCTCTAAACCCTTTCAATTTCTACATTGGAAAACATTTCCAAATACTTATTTAACAATAAGTAATTCACAAATCCATTTATTTTCAATACTTAGAAAATATTCAATATACTTAAAGCACAATTAAGTATATATTTTATTCTTTAAGGAAAACATTCTTTTAAACACCTTTATTTGAGTCAAAACGAATGTTGCGTAAAACATCGTTACGACAACCCAACATCACTAGTATAGGGATTCGAAATTAAGATAGATATATAAATCCTAATACTATATAAAGCATTTTCTTTTGAAAATAATTTACTATAACAACAGTGTTATAGTCCACTATTTCCTTTTATTCCTCGAAAACGTCTATTTCCACAATGAATGTTGAAATCTATGGTTTCGATCCTTAACACATTTTAAAACAACTTCAAATTGTTTTAATTCTATTTAAAAGATCACTTCTTAAAACATTTCTTTAATATATTATTCACTATCCAAAATCGTGAATATACTTCGTTACCTAAATTCAACGCTTCTACACATTTTATTTTAAAGGATTATCCACTTTCCAAAATTGTGAATATATCTCCTTTAATAAGCTATAATAATTAACTTATCAAAGTAAGTCGATTTCGGATTATAAACCAATTATTTATAAATTCCATTCATATTTTATAAACAACTTCAACCTATAAAATCACTTTATTAACAAATTCTATCCATATCCCATTTAAATGCCAAAATCCAATTTATAAATTAATTACTTATAAATCTTTTATTTTACAAAATCTATTCATTTTATAAATTCACAATCTATAAATTTCATTCACTTATGAAATCCATTTATACTTCATTTTAACACTTATAAAAACTCATTTAATAATTCCAATATCTTAATTTATAAATATCAATTTTATAAATCTTTTATATGAATCGTTTATAATAATTCAAAAATCCCAATTCAAACTATTTTATAAAATCATTAACTCCATATTTCAAAAACTAATTTTCAACTATATTTCTCAAAAATCATAATTTTTATAACATTAAAATTATAACGTTTATTTATTTAAAATGAATCAATTCCAAAATTTTAATAAAACGTATACTTTCAAAAATCACTTTTAAATCCTTTTAAATTTGAAAATCATCACTTTAACATTTTTAAAACTCCAAAAATAGGCCCAATGCTGCAACAGCACTAAATATAACAATCACGGCATCCAAAACATCATATATCATATGATTACAGAATATATCACAATATCTGTAAATAAATCAATACGAATGAGGAATCCAATTGTATCCCTCCACCCCGTTTCCCTGTATCCACAGATGTTAGCACAATACCAATCCCGTTCCAATACGGAATATCGCGGTATATGGAATTTATAAAATATCATCTGCTATTGTGCGGCGCAATGGGGTCTCATCCTCTATATAATGCGGGAAAATCAACTTCAAGTACATATATAATACCAGTTCCACTTCACGGTGAAATATCGCGGTATATGTGTTTAATAAATAACATCCGCTTAATATACGGCGTATATGGTCTATTTCAATACAGTAGATAACAATTTATCATTCAGTCACAAAATCAAGCAAATTTTAATCTAACTATTTAAGATTCAAATCGAAACAATTCGATTGAGTGAGTAGTTCTCACCTTGGTTTCAATATAGTTGTAGTGTTCTATTTCGAATAAAATTAAACGCGCATTTAATTTTACCTAAAAATTTCACTAACTCCAATCAACTCCAATCCAGCTCCATCGCGTAGTATTCGTCAATACGAACCCGACGTAATTCGTTTCGTCAAATTCCGACCTCGTATGAAAGAGTTATGATGTTTTAAACATTCACGAATTTATTATATATATATATATATATTATTTTAAAAATTTAATTATTTTTATAACCCAAACCAATCAGAGCCGTACGTTCTTGTTAGTGAGATCATGGCCGTTGCCTGAATTTCTTCCTTCCCAGTAACATACGAACGCGAAAAACCCATTAGAGCCGCCCAAAACCCTAATTCACGCAACTCATACGAACACTTTCACGTTCATTAGCCACCGTCCTTCCGAAGCTCATGCCCGACTCCATCTCCACCATGAACAAGGTGATGCTCAGCCGCTCCTGTGGGCGGAAAATCATGCTCGAATGCAGCGACTTTGAGCATGAACCGCCGCTGATTTACTCGACCTTAAACAATCATCACCGTATAGAATCGAAGCTCTCATCGTCCTCTAGAAGTCTGTAGTTGAAAGCTTTTGATGATAGTGAGTGGATTGAGAGATAGTGAGGGAAGAAGAGGAGAAAATTTCGGCCATTGATAGTATAAGTGGCAGTTAGGGCTGAATGAATTAGGGTTTGATGCAAAAATGAAAATAAGTGGTCCTTTTATAGAAAAATCTCGCGACACTATTCACCCGAAATTTTTTCGAACTCCAAACTAAGCGTGCCGCCTGGCGTTTGTAATGTTTTACCCCTATTTTCGAACGCAATGGAATATATATCGGGAGCCAATTCGATCAAATTTGGAAGATACGATTTCAAATCGACGATTTAAATTCAAAATTCACTCAAATCGATTTCTACACGTTTTAGCTTGCCCCGGACAAACCGTAAGTCCGATTGACACGAAATTTGAAACGATACAATAATATAACATTACGGATCCGATGAAACTTGTTTCGTCGAAATCCGAGACTGTTTGAAAAATGTTTATTCTAACTCGTCAATTAAATATTAAAATATTCAATTTTCATAAATCAACTTTTAATTAAATTTTAAAAGTTCGACAACATCATTCTAACTCCAATATGATTAAATACAACTTCTCAAATCAATTTTAACCATATTAAACCCAATTTTCAATTATTTCTGTAATTTCACATATTAAATTATCGATTTAATTATCCAATTAAATCTAGATTTTCGAAATAAAATTCATTCGACTAACAAATTTTACTTGTTAATATTTAAAAATCAATTAAATATACGAATTTCAAATGACAAAAATTCTAGGTCGTTACAATAAATGTTAATGAAGATCATTAACTAGGGATTATTAAATAATTAACTAATGTGATTAATTTTAGTAATTAATTAGATTAATTTATTAAAGATAATCATTTGTGGAATTGTTTTAGTATAATTACTTAATGAAAGTAATTAAAGGGATTAATTACTCAATGTAATTAATTAAATTAATGTGATTAGTTTAAGTTAATTAATTAGTTTAAATTAATCATCGGAGGATGGGTTAAGTATAATTACTTAGTGTAATTTATAAAGTATAATTACTTAGTGAAGTAATTAATGGGAAATTACTAGATGTAATTAATTATAGAACGGAAGTAATTTGAGTTTAATTACTTTATATAATTAATAAGAAGGATAATTACTTAGTGAAGCAATTAAGAACTAATTACTTAGTGTAATTAATTAAAGAATTAATTAATAATATTTATTTAGGAATTAATTAAGTAATGTAATTAATTAAGGGTAACTAATACTAAATGTAATAAATCAAGGTTGATTACTGTATATAATTAATCAAGATTAATTAATAATTAAAGAAGTAATTAGGGATCATTAATTAATATAATTAATGAAGTAACTAAGGGTTGATTAATTAAAAATAATTAAACAATATAAGTGATTATCAAGTAATTAATTAATTGTAGTTAATTAAGGATTAATATAATTAATTAATGAAGGCAATTAAAGGTTAATTACTGTAAATGCAAGGATAATTAATTTGTGTAATTAATTAAAGGCTAATTACTTAGTGTAATTAGAGAATAATTAATCAAGATGATTAATTAAGATGGATAATTAAAGGATGATTAATTATCTGGTTGTAATGAATAAATGGTTAAGTAAGCAGGATTTTTAATAATGGAAGTAATTAATTTAATTTATTTCAAATTAATTAGAGATGAAGTAATTAATTTAATTCATTTTAAATTAATTATAAATGGTGTGGTTAATAGATCTTTGCTTATGAATGGCTGAATGTTATTGAATGCCTTGAATTGTTTATCTCTGATATGAGATATGTATTGATTTTTGACATTGGGTGCTTTGGTTGAATTGTGATGATATGGATTATCTGCTTGTGATAATCTGAATTATCTATCTGTTTGAATATAGATAATGAATTGAATCAAATTGTTTTAACTTTAAAACAACTTAGCCTTAAAAGACGGCATTTTGGATTTCGGTAAGACTGGGATCGGATTTCCAAATTTGGATATCCGAAAACCACATCGATCTAAATTAAATGTTAGGTCGTGAAATCTCAAGTGGAGTTCAAGACGAAGACTTGAAGTGTAAGAACTATTCGTCAGTAAAACTCTGAGGGTGATTCCAGGATGAGTTTGACGGAGATTGTACTTTCAATTCCGAGTTGGAGACTCAGAGTGCAAGGTCTATGGTTGTTAACTCTGAGGGTGATCTCAAAATGAGTGTAACGAGATAGTGCCTTTGGTTTCGTTCGAACTTCGAACGAACTTGCATGGATTGAACGCTTTCAGAACATTGTCAATGGAGGACAATGAGCATTATAAGATAGAAGTGTTATATTAAGGTAATCGTAGCCTCAAGCCTCATCAACCGGGAATGACTAAAGTAGGAGAGGTGCAGCAAGGCAAAGTGAGTCGCGCTCAAGTAGGACAAGATCTTCCGCTGCCTAGAAGTCGCTTTATATTCGACTGCGTGGGCAGTTGGTTCGCGGCCAACTGCGGGGTTGTATTGTTCGGGACTATCCAGTAAGGGATGGTTCCTGTCTTGTGTTGTAAGGGATTTAGGGTGGATCCTCGATATGGTGATCTAGGCCACGTACTGTGACAGGCGATACCTTAGTAGCCCTGCCATTGTATGGAATCCAATCTCCAATAAGTGCCATACGTTTTAGTTGTGCCCAACTATGTTGGAACGTGAGATGTAAGCATTCCAGCTATTTCTTTATTTTATTTGAAAACCCTAGCCCCTATAATAATATCACTGGATTTCCTATCAAATTTTCTGGTTATCGTAAGGTAAAAACTTTTCCGTGTATGTACAGGAAGTCTTACGAGACACCTTTTGTTTTCATAGGTTTTTCAAAAGTTAAGCAACTTTAACCTGTTACTCACACCAGACACATGTCTGATCTAGAGTTTATTTTTTTCTTAAACTCTTGGGTACTCAAATTTTTACGAGTACCCAAGGGATTCAGGTTAGCTTTGACGAATTCTGAATGAGATATGGAGCAGGAGGCTTCATCTTTTGTAGATATATACAGTTTTCCACTGTGTTGGCATCTCTCTGTCATTGTTGAGTTGTATTTGAGATGTATGATAGAAAGGTGTTTATAACTGCCTAGTTTGTGACATGTAAGCTGTGTAACTCTGATAGATGTTGTATATTATGTAATATCTTATGTGATTAATATAATTTATTCGTTCCGCTGTTGAGATTCTAATGTTTTTTCTTTCTTTCTTCTCTATCTTTTCTCTTTTCTATCCCTTTCTTTCTTATTCATGATGCGTCTTTCTATGGAATGAAAGGCAGGTCGTTTCAAGACATCAGTTTGAATTATAATTCAAAGGGGTTAAAACTTTTTATTTGTATGACATGCTATTGAATATAACATATCTATAAATATTCACTTCAAATTGAATTTTTTTACTCAAAAGGATGATGGGGGATGAGAGAGATTTATAGGGACTAGGATTTGTATCCTTCATGTGTGCATAAATTTAAAGAAGCATTCAATTTTCTGTTTACAATAGCCATATATTATCAAAAGATAAGTGGAGACAGTAGGATAAAAAATAGTTGAGTTAGTTCTTGTATCAAATATGCTAAATATACGATGTAAAAAACATGAGCGACCACATGTAATAGTAAGTGACATTTGATGATTTTGTTAAAAATATTTGATTCAACTCCTAGGGGTATACTATCACCATGTTTTTCTAATGTTGTTTCATATATATTTACATCATAGGGAGTTAGGGGTAATATATAGTTAAAAAAAAATCATGTCAACATTTCCTCATGATTTTTACTTGTACTATAATATTTTAAATATTAAACCATAGTTAATGACATTTAATTATATAAGGGGAAAATTTGGATATGGTCTTATTAAAATCTAATTATGAAAATAGTCTTCGTTGAATACTCATTACATACATAGACTTGGTTTTCACCAGGCTAGCTTCTATTACATACGCATTTTAAAAGTGTGAATGAATGTATTTCAAAGAAATGTACACCTGCACTTTATAAGTGAGCATGTAAAAATCTTGGCCTGGTGAAAGCTAAGCTTGACGCCCCTTATGAAACCATAATTTGAGTTGTTCCTACCACCACTTCACATCATCGAAATTAGAGAGATGATTACTGGTGGTGGAAAATACAAAATCCATGGATAGCTCCAACTTTGTTGATGTTAGGTTGTTTATTTCTATGTGCACGGCTTAGTCAATGCATGGTTAATGCACAAACATAATTACGCAGAAGGAATAATTTTAACAAATTGGTTTTATAAACAAATTTATGTCGAATAGTTTTAAAATTAATTATAGTAAAAAAATAAATTATTTTTTCCTTGATAATCTAGCTAATCGAATACATTTTGAATTGTTAGTTTCATCTTAGAGAGAACATTTATCTAACCGTGTAGTGTACATGCAAAGTTCGTTTGGTAGATTTAATAGAGAAGAAAAATTTGTGATTTTAGAGCGACTCCTCTAGATATATTTATAGCACCAATAGGCTATTTAAAATATCATATCTATGTCCACTATTCCGGTTATGACCCATTATAGATGAGATCCCATCTCATTTAAATAACTGAATACATTTAATTTGTTTATTCACATACATATCTTGGCCTATCTTATTTGAAAGCAATTTTAAAATTTTTGGCTATCAAAATAATACACACATGCATGCATGCGCATACACAAACACACAGATATATATATATATATACATGTATATATATAATACTTAAATTATTGTATTAGCATAAAAATAATTAAATAAATATACAACAATTATATGTTTCATAAATCAATTTAGTCCCTCTAATAATAATAATATAACCATTGTAATTATTTTTATATAATAACAATTTATAACTTTTAAAAATAATTACATTCATTTATTTTTGATAAAATTGAGAGTTGCAATAAAGTTTGTATGGACTTTGTATGGACTCAGACCTCGATAATATTTAAATAATTTAAACATTAAAGTTTGTACGGACTTTGCTGAAGCACAATAATGGGTAAAGTATAGCTGCTTACATATTATTTAGATGAAATCCAAATACATGTCTTTAAAGCAACGCTCTTAAGCAAATGATATATTGTGCATGTTTTCTCTTTATCATCACTGTATTACTTAGATTCTAAAACTCGGTCATTGGTCAAAATTTTAATAATATATGTATTTAATTATGAAGTTCACCATTAAAGTTGATCGTTCAATATGATAATATTATCGATTAAATGACTTGTTTTTTCCAAAGCCTTCAATCTAATTATGGTGATACTAACCTTCTATTTGAAGGAGATGTATACTCTACTGAATAATGTTTCACTTCAAGAGGTTCAGCTTATACCCAAGTATGGTATTAACTTGGCGGTCGTCGCCGTATGATTGATGTAATCAGTATATTTAGACACTTAAAGATTCATAGCATTCTCAATTCAAAAAATTACCATACAACATTAAATAAGGTCTTTATTTTGACTTTAACTAATAGAAGACTCTAAGTATGGCAATCAATAATTCAAATAACTCCACATACGTAACCTCTTAGAACCTCGAATAATTATGAGCAATTCATTGCTCATCATATGGAAATAGATATGCGCATTAATCTAAATCGATAGACCAATATTATTTCCTAACACATCTTTAAGGAAAGTTTTTATTTTATACGATTCGATACCCATAGTTACAAGCACATTCGTAATTGCTATTGATTAAATACTATTTCGAATGATTTTCTACTTATTTGCATTTAATGTATTAAAACATTATTTATATCCCAATATAAAAATATAAATAACCTAAAATTAAACCAAAAGCTTAATTTATTCAAAAGGTTTATTATAAGTGTTAAGTTATATTTTCAAATTACATAACTGCTGAAGGGTATACCTTTAAGTCTATCGAATATGATATATCAAAAATGTCAACATTAAACATTTGTTTGAGTTATAACTCAAAGGGGTTAAAACTTTTTGTTTGTATGATATGCTACTGAATATAACATATCTACAAATAATCACTTCAACTTGAAATTTTTTTCTCAAAAAGACGATGGGCGATATGAGTAGATTTATAGGGACTAGGATTTGTATCCTTCATGCGTGCATAAATTTAAAGAAGCATTCAGTTTTCTGTTTACAATAACAATGTATTATCAAAAGATAAGTGGAGACAATAGGATAAAAAATAGTTGAGTTACTTCTTGTACCAAGTATGCTAAATATATGATGTAAAAAACATGAGCGACCACATGTAATAGTTGATGACATTTGATGATTTTGTTAAAAATATTGGATTCAACTCCTAGGTGTATACTATCGCCATGTTTTTCTAATGTAGGTTCATACTTATTTACTTCATAGGGAGTTAGGGTATTATATAGTTAAAAAAAATCATATCAACATTTCCTCATGATTTTTTACTTGCACTATGATATTTTAAATATTAAACCATAGTTAATGATATTTAATTATATAAGGGGAAAATTTAGATGTGGTCTTATTAAAATATTATTATGAAAATAGCCTTCGTTGAATACTCATTAAGGAGATAGACCTGGTTTTCACCAGGCTAGCTTTTATTACATACGCATTTTAAAAGTGTCCATGAACTTATTTCAAAAAAAAAGTGCATTTGCACTTTATAAGTGAGGATATACAAATTTTGGCCTGGTGAAAGCTAAGCTAGACGACCCTTATGAAACCGTAATTTGAGTTGTTCCTACCGCCACTTCACATCATCGAAATTAGAGAGATAATTACCGGTGGTGGAAAATACAGAATCCATGGATAGCACTAACTTTGGTGATTTTGGGTTGTTTATTTCGATATGCATGGCTTAGTTAACGCATGGTTAATGCATAAGCATAATTACATAGAAGGAATAATTTTAACAAATTTGTTTTATAAACAAATTTATATGGAATAGTTTTAAAATAAATTATAGCAAAAAAATAAATTATTTTTTCCTTGATAATCTTGCTAATCAAGTACATCTTGAATTGTTAGTTTCATCTTAGAGAGAACATTTATCTTGTTGAATATGCGATTATATGATTTTTGTTTGAAGATAATAAACATATATATATATATACATATATATGTTCGTGTAAATGTATTTGGTAACGTACTATTTCATTTTTCATAGATTAAATAAATATTTGCTGAATAAAATTAAATAACACAGAATTTGAATTCAAACAAATTTTTATTACAATTTTGAATAGTACAATTCAAGCTCTCACTATACATATACAACTTTGATTACAATACAAATCAATTACGTCACAATTTCACTTTTACATCTGACCTCACTACATACCACTCATTCACTCAACTCGTATTTTATCTTCAACTTCATTCCAAGTTGAATCCAGCATCTGAGCAATCTGCAAAAATAAATATTGGCGCAGTAAAATTGAAAAGGAAATATTTTTGCAGTATAAAATAAAATGTGAATTTTGAAAATAATATTTGCCTCAGTTATTTGGGTTGTTCGTCATCATTTAATTTTGGATCCATCGTACATGAATAGCTTGTGACATACACAGTGTATCACTGTATATGCCACAAGGCCATGCACACCGAAATATACACTTGATTGATTTACAGGGACAGGTGAGCACTGGTCAAACCCAAAATATCGGATTCAACTCAAGTGCAATAAAATAATGTCACAACTTTCAACAAAAGGTCAAATTCGAGCTACAAGCTGGATTTAACTCAGGTGTAATTCGAAAAACAAATAAAATGCAAAGGTCAAGTCACTGCAATCATGACTCAACTCAATGCAACAACCAAAGTCAAGGCAACGTGAAGTCAGCAACTTCGAACTGCTAATATACACAAGAGAATGAAAATTCTGTACAAATGCAAAGATCAGTGATGCAACTCAATGCATGTACCATATTATCGACTAGACTACCAAATGAAACGATGAAAATCAGTGCAGACCAAATTCAAGAATAGCAGTTACAACTCAACTGAAAATACCCAAATACAGCAGATCAAATATGCTCAGGATGAACACAAAGATGGCCAGAGCCGGTACACAGGGGCCACAAAATCAAAGCGATAATGATCAGTGAAGTCAGAGACCATAATCAAGCAACAAAATGTACAGGTAAATGAAGACGCAGTGAAGCAGAAATATGGCAACACAATCAATATACAGTGAATCAAAGCATGGTTCAAACTAGGGCAATGCATCAAAGACACAATTGACATGCAAACATCTCAAGATCACAATGTGCACAGAACAACTCATATGTTTGAAACCATAAAAGACTGCAAAAGCGACAAACAGCGTAAGCAAGTGAACTGCAAGTGTCGACGAAACAAACTCGGCAATGCTTAAAGACAAGGATGCACAAATCCAAGGACTCAACAAGGTCTGGACAACATAAATGCACAAGCACACATGTACACAATGCTACTACCATGATGAACAAAGCTGACAGCAAGGATTTGAATGCAAGCAAAACAAGTCAATGCAACATGATCAAACTCAATTCAATATGACTGTAAGCAGTTCCACAAGGTCACCAGTGATGCAGTCAATAAATACTCAAGTGTTTGACAAATGTGTATTGAGGGATATTTCAAATGGAGTTACAAACATCAGCAGGTACAAGTTGCAATATGCATAAACCATCAGCTCATATGTATATACAACAAACATGCAAACTGCCTCAAGTTGTCAAGAGACTACTACACAACACAGCAGCAACCAAGAGTGATATTACATTGAAGAATCAAAGTCGAAGCCAACCAGAAATTCACATAAGAAACCAGATCAGTGATGAAGACACAAAGATGAATCAGAAATCCAAAAAGTATTTTAAGAAATCAAAATGGCCGATGTCGTGGATTCGCATACACAGTCATCAGAAAAAAAGGAGTTGAATTCACAAATCAACATCGAATTTTGACCAAGTAAGAAATCAACGCAGGAAAAAATTGAAAAAGTTAAAAATCAAATCCAAATAAAATAGGAAAGTAGCTGCCATAACGATCAAGGAAGGATCGAATGGTTTCAAGCTAAAATCGTGACAGTGAAGTAAGGGCATCAATTTATATATAAGCAACATCATCGGCAGTTCGATACATCATCGAGTTCAAGAATTATAACCTCAAAAAGTCATCATCGGCAGAATATAGGAATTCAATCAAGCATAAAATAATAGCATAAATGAAAATCACATACTAAATCGGAGTTGAACTCCATCGAACAGAAGCAGCCAAAGTGAGCAATGAGAAAAAATCGATCAAAGCTACTCGCAATTATTCTCGCGAATTGGTCAACTAAAATTAGGCGCTTCAAAAAGCCGTAATTATAGTTCGAAGAAGAACGAAAAAGGAACGACCACCATTTTCACAAAGGAACGAAGCATATAAAAGAGGATTGAGCCAAATTACAAAAGGGGGCCGGCTTTATTTTATTAAGGGCTTTCTAATTTTTTATTAGGGTTTTTTGTCTTTTGTTTTTAAATTTCTTTTTAAATTTCTTTTTAAATTTTAAACCGTTTTATTTTCTAGTCGTGTGACTAGGGCACAAACTACGTGGCGTAGTTTGAGAATTCGCAACTCAGTGGCTGAGTTGTGGCAGGATTTTGTGCGTAGAGTTAGGTTAGTCAGTAGCGGGTGTCGCGAGTTTATGTGTGTAGGCGTGTGACAACTTAATTTCTAGTAGAAACCTTGGAGGCAGCACGTAAGCAGGGTTTTGCCGAAGCTGGGTAAATTCTGTGTCGTTCTATTTCTGCATTTTATTATTCTGCTATTTTTTCTGTGCTGCTATTATTCTGTGATCTCCGTTGAAATAATTTTATAAGCTTCCACAATTAATTTTTATAATTAATACCATCACCCTATTCACCCCCCTTTAGGGTGAAATCGATCCTACAAGTGGTATCAGAGCTAGGAATAGAAGTTGGCTTCTGGTTTTAAAATTTTGATTTTTTTCAGAAATCAATTTTTGTTTTAAAAAGTTGAATTTTTAAAATGCCTTTTAATAATGCTTTTGCTGAAGGTCGGTCCATAGTTAGACTACCAAAGTTCAATGGTGAATATGCCTACTGGAAAAATAGAATGAAATTTTTTCTGAAACCCACTGACGCTTGGAACATTGTTGAGACAGGTTATAGAACACCAACTATAATTGTTGATAATCAGGAAATAGATAAACCAATGGATCAATGGACAGAACTAGAAAAATAAATTACAAAATGCTAATGCTAGAGCTATGAATTCTATTATCTGTTCATTGGATCAATTTGAATTTAATCGTGTCTCACATTGTCTAACTGCGCAAGAAATATGGCACACACTAGAAGTGACTCACGAAGGAACATCTCAAGTCAAAGAATCTCACCTTGCCATGCTAAGCAGCGAATACGAGAATTTGACAATGGAAAAAGAAGAAAATGTCAAATAGACGCATGGACAACTTTCCAATATCTTATACAAATCAAAAGCTCTTGGAAAATCATATACAGAGTTGGAGATAGTCCGAAAAATCCTCAGAGTCCTTCCACGAAGTTTTGAAGCCAAAGTGACTGCCATTCAAGAATCCAAAGATTTGAAACAAATGAAAGTCGAAGAACTCATCGGAAATCTCACCGCTTATGAGCTAGAAATGAAATTCAAGGAAGAACGTGAAGGAGGTGATAATCGAAAGAAATCAATAGCTCTTAAAGGAACAACAGAAAGTGATAGTGATGATAATGATGATGGAGCAGCAAAATTGGAGCTGATAATAAAGAAAGTCAAAAGGTGGAATTACAAACACGGAAATCCAGCTCTAAATCGAAAATTGAAAAGCAGAATAAATAAAATATTAGACAATCCAGAAGAACCAAAGATCATCTGTCATAAGTGCAACCAACTTGGACACATCAAGCCCAATTGTCCCCAAAATCGACGCGACTTTGAAAAGAAATCAAAAACGAGAAGTTTTACAGCCACGTGGAATACAAGTGATGAAGATAATCAAAGTGCTAACAGTGAGAATGAAAAAGCAGACATGTGTCGTCATGGCGAAATAACCGACAGTGATGATGACGAGCCAAGTGAGGTATCAAAACTTTCTCATTCAGAATTACTTATATATTTCCACGAAGTGAATGGCTGTTTTGAACGACTTAGGGAGAAGTATGCCAAACTTGAATCACAAAAAGATACTTTGATAGACTTAAATAAACAACTTGACCAATTAGTTAAAACCTATCAAAGTAGGATCCCTATGTGTGATAAGTGTCCAACATTCGAAGAAGAAATTAAAAAACCAGAAATTAATATAAAATCACTTGAAAAGGAAATTCTGATTTTGAAAGAGAATGAAAATACTAGAAGAAAGAACTCTATTAAAAAGTGCACACAATTGTTAAACGAAAATGTATCCCTCAAAACACAAGTCCAACAATTGTCAACGACTTTAGACAAATTTTTAAAAAGTGAAAAATCGTTGAATATGCTATTGGGAAAGCAAACTGTTAATACGGTTAGACATAGACTTGGACATAAACAATCTGAAAATGTTGAAAGTGATATTAATCAAGAAAATTCTATGTGCACAATTTGTAGAAAATACGGACATAAGCACAATAATTGTTGTTATAGACCCAAACATGTGAAATCTATACGAACTTGGGTTCCAAAAGGCACAAGTATAAAATCTCTCAAAGTTAAACAAATTTGGGTGCCAAAAGGAACATATATAAACAGTTTTGGGTCTCCACAAAATTATTTTTCTAAATCTTATGCCACTAACAACCATGGACCTATAAAAACAAGTGGGTCACAAAAATCGTTTCCCGTGTAGGTGTGGTGGCAGGCTAAGGAACAACAACAGTGCTATCTAGATTCTGGCTATTCCAGAAACACAATGGGCGACAAAACAAAGTTCCTTAGCCTAGTATAAAGGTGAAAAAATCACATTGGACAACAACGAAAAATATTGTAAAGGTAAAACAGGTAATGGTATATCGGTTTGAACGACATATAAAATGTGATATTCTGCACGGTAATCTAAATAAAATCAGCCAATATTGAGATGATGAAAAGATGATGATTTTGACTCTGACTTGTTTAAAATTGTTGGCCAGTTACATTCTTATGCCAAAAACACTATAAAAATCTCTAGATTCTTTGAATTACTTCATATATATCAGTTCGGATTAAAAATAGTGTTTTGATGGGATGATAATAGATTTGGTTATAATATGACTAACTCTATATTCACGGTTTTTTCATTATTTACACGGCTTCATTTTAAAGTCAAGAGAATGTCATTTGAAAAGCTGTTAAAATTGATTTTGAGATATTTTGTTGCATACTTCATGGTCTGGTCTATCAAATTCAATTAATGATAATTTGGAGTGAAAGAGAAATTCAGGTGCAGATCACACTGGTAATCTAGTTGATGGAAAATTTACAAGCTAAACGTGATTTTTAGTAACGCATCGTTTTTTCAAAGAAAATATCTGCATATTTTTTATTACAAATAATTTTCTACTAGCAGAAATTTTTCTCATATAACCCCTTCGAGAAAATCATTTTTGGCCATATTGTCATATTAGTCATTTTGAAAAATTGATTTCATAATTATTTTTGTATTTGATTTTAAATGTCAATTTTGACTCGTCTAACTCCCTAATAATTATTGAAAAGATAAATAGTGATTGAAAAAGTGATGAGTGTTGATATTTATCATACATTACTCAAGACAGTATATTTAGAAAAATTTCTTTAGAAATTCAAACAAGGGTTATAAAACTTTTTGTTGGGTAAAGATTCCATGACCATTTCTATGTCTATCGTATTTCTATCGACCGTCGCTCATTAAAAATTCAATATAGTTTGTCGATATGTGGTACTTTAAACAGGAATCGTTCGTTTTTTATTTTATAAAACAAAATAAAATCCAAAGTATTCACTCTCATTTAAAAGTCCTCACGGTTATGCATGGGCGAATTAGTTGGAATTTGTTATGTGCTTCCATGCTCATTTAAAAGTCCTCGCTGTTATGCATGTATGGAACGCATATCAAATTGATTTATTAAATAAACAAGTCGATTCTAATCCCATTCAAAAGTCCTCACGGTTATGCGTGATTAGAAGATACTTGAATTCTTTTTTTAAAATTAAATTGGAATACTACTAATCTCATTTAAAAGTCCTAACGGTTATGCATGATTAGTAGATATTCAAATTCCTAATATAAATGTACCACAACAGATACAACTGTATGGTTTTATATGATGACATCATTTCCATTATTTCTAAAAGTGGACTATGCGCCTAACAAGGGTAGTTATGATTTTTGTTTGATTTTTTGTTGAAATTTAATATTTATATTCAATTGAGTTTTAATGTTGAATTAATATCGATCACTTTATCTCTATTTTCTTTAACGCTGTTATTTTTTTGCTGATAACAAAAGAGGGAGAGAAAAGTTAAGATTTTGTCAAATAAAATCAAGCAACGGTCAAATAATTTTCTATTTGCATCTGGGCTCATTTACATATTTTTAATTGTATGCATATATGTAGGGGGAGCTTTGTGTAAAGAGGAAGAGGAAGCATTTAAATAGAGGAGCAATTAGAGCATATCAATGATCAAATACATTTAACATATTCAAAATCTTAAATATATGTTTGTTATCATCAAAAGGGGGAGATTGTTGGATATGCGATTATATGATTTTTGTTTGATGATAATAAACATATATACATATATTCGTGTAAATGTATTTGGTAATGTACTATTTTATTTTTCACATATTAAATAAATATTTGCTGAATAAAATTAAATAACACAGAATTTGAATTCAAACAGAATTTTTATTCAAAAAAATATTTATTACAATTTTGAATAGTACAAATTCAAGCTCTCACTATACATATACAACTTTGATTACAATACAAAGTCAATTACATCACAATTTCACTTTTACATCTGACCACACTACATATCACTCATTCGCTCAACTCGTATTTTATCTTCAACTTCATTCCAAGTTGAATCCAGCATTTGAGCAATCTGCACAAATAAATATTGACGCAGTAATTGAAAAGGAAATATTTTTGCAGTATAAAATAAAATGTGAATTTTGAAAATAATATTTGCCTCAGTTATTTGGGTTGTTCATCATCATTTAATTTTGAATCCATCATACACAAATAGCTTGTGACATACACAGTGTATTACTGTATATGCCACAAGGCCGTGCACACCGAAATATACATTTGATTGATTTACAGGGGCAGGTGAGCACAGGTCAAACCCAAAATATCGGATTCAACTCAAGTGCAATAAAATAATGTCATAACTTTCAGCAAAAAGGTCAAATCCGAGCTACAAGCTGGATTCAACTCAGGTGTAATTCGAAATAAAATAAAATGCAAAGGTCAAATCACTACAATCATGACTCAACTCAATGCAGCAACCAAAGTCAAGGCAACATGAAGTCAGCAACTTCAAACTGCTCATATACACAAGTGAATGAAAATTCTGTACAAATGCAAAGACCAGTGATGCAACTCAATGCATATATGATAATTATCGACAAGACTACCAAATGAAACTATGAAAATCAGTGCAACCCAAAGTCAAGAACAGAAGTTACAACTCAACTGCAAATACCCAAATACAGCAGATCGAAAATGCTCAGGATAAACACAAAGATGGCCAGAGCCGAAGTACACAGGGCCACAAAATCAAAGCGATAATGATCAGTGAAGTTAGATACCATAATCATGCAACAAAATGTACAAGTAAATGAAGATGCAGTGAAGCAGAAATATGGCAACACAATCAATATACAGTGAATCAAAGCATAGTTCAAACCAGGGCAATGCATCAAAGACACAATTGACATGCAAGCATCTCAAGATCACAATGTGCACAGAACAACTCACATGTTTGAAACCACAAAAGACTACAACAGTGACAAATAGCGTAAGCAAGTGAACTGCAAGTGTCGACGAAACAAACTCAGCAATGCTCAAAGACAAGGATGCACAAATCTAAGGACTCAACAAGGTATGGACAACATAAATGCACAAGCATACATGTACACAATGCTACTACCATGATGAACAAAGCTGACAGCAAGGATTTGAATGCAAGCAAAACAAGTCAATGCAACATGATCAAACTCAATTAAATATGATTGTAAGCAGTGCCACAAGATCACCAGTGATGCAGTCAACAAATACTCAAGTGTTTGACAAATGCGTATTGAGGGATATTTCAAATGGAGTTACAAACATCAGCAGGTACAAGTTGCAATATGGATAAACCATCAGCTCATATGTATATACAACAAACATGCAATTTGCCTCAAGTTGTTAAGAGACTACTACACAACACAGCAGCAACCAAGAGTGATATTATAGTGAAGAATCAATGTCGAAGCGGACCAGGAATTCACACAAGAAACCAGATCAGTGATGAAGACACAGAGATGAATCAGAAATTCAAAAAGTATTTTACGAAATCAAAATGGCCGATGTCGTGGATTCGCATACATAGTCATCAGAAAAAAAGGAGTTGAATTCACAAATCAACATCAAATTTTGACTAAGTCAGAAATCAATGCAGGAACAAATTGAAAAAGTCAAAAATCAAATCCAAATGAAAAAGGAAAGTAGCTGCCGTAACGATCAAGGAAGAACCGAACGGTTTCAAGCTAAAACCGTGACAGTGAAGTAAGGGCATCGATTTATATATAAGCAACATTATCGGCAGTTCAATACATCATCGAGTTCAAGCATTAAAACCTCAAAAAGTCATCATCGGCAGAATATAGGAATTCAATCAAGCATAACAGAATAGCATAAACGAAAATCACATACCAAATCGAAGTTGAACACCATCGGAAAGAAGCAGCCAAAGTGAGCAACGAGAAACAATCGATCAAAGCTACTCGCAATTATTCTCGCGAATTGATCAACTAAAATCAGACGCTTCAAAAAGCCCTAATTACAGATCGAAGAAGAACGAAAAAGGAACGACCACCATTTTCACAAAGGAACGAAGCATATAAAAGAGGATCGGGCGAAATTAGAAAGGGGGCCAGCTTTATTTTATTAAGGGCTTTTTAATTTTTAATTAGGGTTTTCTGTCTTTTGTTTTTAAATTTCTTTTTAAATTTCTTTTTAAATTTATTTTTAAATTTTAAACCGTTGTATTTTCTAGTCATGTGACTAGGGCACAAACTACGTGGCGTAGTTTGAGAATTCGTAACTCAATGGATGAGTTGTGGCAGGGTTTTGAGAATAGAGTTTGGTTAGTCAGTAGCGGGTGTCGTGAGTTTACGTGTGTAAGTGAGTGACTACTTAATTTCTAGTAGAAACCTTGGGGGGAACACGTAGGCAGGGTTTTGCCGATGCTGGGTAAATTCGGTGTCATTCTATTTCTGATATTTTTTCTATGCTGCTATTATTCTGTGATCTGTGTTGAAATAATTTTATAAGCTTCTGCAATTAATTTTTATAATTAATACCATCACCCTATTCACCCTCCCTCTAGGGTGAAATCGATCCTACATATCTAACCGTCTAGTGTACATGCAAAGTTCGTTTGATTGATTTAATAGAGAAGAATTTTTTTTGATTTTAGAGTGGCTCCGATATATATATTTATAGCACCAATAGGCTATGTTAAATATCATATCTATATACACTATTCAGGTTATGACCCATTATAGATGAGATCCCATCTTATTTAAATAACTGAACACATTTAATTAGTTTATACACATAAATCTTGGTCTACCTTATTTGAAAGCAATTTTAAAATTTTTGGCTATCAAAATCATAAAGCTGGTTTCTATCAAATACATTTCTGTTGGTGGAAGAGAATTTATTCTCTTAGCTTAACACCCTTCTCTGAGACGTACGAGCTTAAAGATTATGTAGTTGATGGTTACTAGTGACATATTCCCAATTTGGTAATGTGGCATGCGAAGTGCTGCTGATCATGTGTTGATCGAAGCATGGCTTTTTGTGTAAAGCATAACTTTATGGACGAGACCTCGCCGGACCTCACAACTCGGAATGTTTCAGTGGGAAGTGTTTGCTATAGCGTGAGGAGATCGACTGGGTAAGGAGGCTCGGGCTCGTGGGGGTGCCGTGAGATTTATGGCATTAAGAAGATATTCGTACGATCGAGCAGGACGTCGCGATGACGAGAGTATCGCGCACTGGTACGAGAATGTCAGAGAGGGCCAAGATTTCGAAGAAGGGTTTTTTTACAAATCGCAAGGCGAAAGGATTAAGGTATGGTTTTTGTTTAATTAAATGATAGATATTTTAATTCAAATTTTGAAGTATTTCTGGAACTAAATAATAAAAAAATATAATATACATACATAGATATAAGATATTTGAAGAAAAATAAGGAAGATTCATTTAGTTAGAATTAATGTGTTAACTAATTTAATTTTATTAAAAATGAAATTTAACGTTCAATTTCTCTCGAATATTAATAAACCATATATGTTTATAAAAGCCCAAGAACTGTGAAGAAAACAAGCTGAAACGGAAATGGCCTGCAAATTAAAAGCAAAGGTGAGATTTCTCACTCGATTGAATTTGAATTTCAGTTGTTGATTGATTATTGGATTGTGATAGTACATAGTGTGTGTGTGTGTATTTATATATATATATATTTGGAGTGATTGATTTTCCGCATTATATAGCGGATGAGTCCCTACGCACCGCATAATAGCGGATGATATTATATAATCCCATATACCATGATTTCCACCTCAAAGTGGAATTGGTATTTAATTACTGTGCTAACATCTGTGGAAGTAGGAAAAAAGGTTGGAGGGATCCAACTGGATTCCTCAAATATTTGAATTTGTTTCATATGTTGTGTGTTGATTTATTTATAATCTATGCGTGACTATACTTGTGATTGAAATCGTTGACAGTTTAGCCGAACATATTTTTTGTATCATAGGATACTAGAAATATAAAATTGGATTTTTGAAAATTAAAGTAGAAAATTTTAAGTAAATGGATTTTTGAAATTGGATAAATTCAAAAGAATGAATTTAAAATTATAAAAGTTGATTTTTTTATAATCTTACCAAATTAATTTCAAAAGATGGGAAAAGTTTAATAAATGGATTTCGATAAATATTGTTTAAAAGTTGGAGAATTAATTTAAAATTAAGATTTTAAATGGTTTATAAAAAAATAAAGGAATTTTTTAAAACATAATAAAATTTGGTATTTGAAAATAAATATTTGGGAAATCGATTTGGAAATCGATTCGGTATTTGAAAATAACTCTTTGGGAAATCGATTTGAAAATTGATTCGGCATTTGAAAATAAATCTTTGGGAAATCGATTAGGAAATCGATTCGGTGTTTGAGATAATTTTGGAAATCAATTTGAAATTTGATTTTTGTGTTTGAAATAAATTTAGAAATCAATTTGAAAATTGATTTGGTGTTTGAAAGTGAATATTATAAAATCGATTTTTAAATTCGTATATCGGTGGATATTTGAAAATTTAAATTCATAAAGGAAATTTATAAAGGAAAGGGAAATGTGTTTTAAAAATAAATATTGGTATATTTTTAAAAGTATGGAAAGATATTTACGGATTTGGAACGTAAATTTGAAATAAATGCAGATAGATTAATTAATTAATTTAAATGAACCATTTTAGAATGAAAGGTATATTTTCCCTGGAAATCCGAGTATGTTTTCAGTATAACTGATAAATATAAATTAAAGTTTTAAGGATGGTTTTAAGGAAATAATGTTTTGGAGAAATTATTTTCTTAAGTTGTTTTTAAATCTTTAAAGTAAAGATTTATTTAGTTAATTATAGAAATGATTATTTTAAAGATTTAATTGATATTTGATTTAGAAATTGATTATTAAAATATTTAAACCTATCTACTAATATTATTTTAAAATTAATTTGGGCTTGAAGTTTATATGAGATATTAGCATAATATTTTCATGACTAATATTTTGAATAGAGTGTTTAAAATATTTTTATTTCAACCATTTCCAAATATATATATATATATATATATATATATATATATATATATATATATGGATAAGTAATTAAACATAATTTTTAAAGTATTCGGACTCGGCAAATTTTCAGTGGAAATAAATATTTGGAAATTTATTCTGCGTAAGGAAAGTGATTTGAAATTTGTTTTCAAAGGGTTGAAGTGTTAAATTATATCTTGTGAAGATATTTGAAAAAAAATAATTTGGGAAAATTATTTAAAAATCTGGTGATTGTTGTAAATATTGATTGATAGTTAAATAACCGACTATCAATATTGGCCTTTAAATGGCATTTGAATTTCGAATGCGACCGGGTGTCGGATTCCAAATGGGTATTTGAAAGCCACATCGAATCTTTGTGATGGATCTTTTGTTTAAAAATCATCGTGGAAATTTGTTGTGATTTATTTGAAATCTGAATGTAACACTTATTTTTAAAGTAAGTGCTCATTATTCGAATTAGCCGGGAGAGGACTTTGTGTCATAAAACCCATTCTGAATAACGATACGACGAAATGGGTTGCATTTGAAGATGGAGTTGAAGACCGGGTAATTTCGAAAGCGAAAGGATTACCTGTCGAATGTCTCTGCATCGAATGGCCCCGATATAGAGATTTGATCACCCTTTGTGATGCGGAGTTCAGAGGTGATTGGTGAATATCCAGATTGCAAGGGCTTCTTTGAAGTGCCTTCGGTTCCATTCGAATCCGAAACGGACTTGTATGGATGTATGTCTGACGTTAACTTTGCGATGTAATGCTGGTTTCTATCAAATACATTTCTGTTGGGGGTGGAGAATTTATTCTCTTAGCTTAACACCCTTCTTTGAGACGTACGAGCTCAAAGGTTATGTAGTTGATGGTTACTTATGATACATTCCCAATTTGGTAATGTGGCTTACGAAGTACTACTGAACATTTGTTGATCGAAGCATGGCTTTTGTGTAAAGCGTAGCTTTGTGGGCGAGACTCCGTCGAACCTCACAAACCAGAAATGATCAAAACAGGAAGGATGCAGCAAGGTTATTTGGGGGTAGCGCCTCTTGAGGGTATGTCTATTTCCTTCTGGAAAGAGGTGGTATCATGGTATGGAGCCCAGATATTTAACCTGTGTGGTTACTCCAAATTTGTGCTTTGTGGTTGTTGGTGTTGAGGATCCTCAGATAAAGGTCGGTTACGACCGGGAGATGGCATACTCATGACAGTTAGTTAACTAGTTAAGAGGTAACCCATCCTTGTATTGGCAGAGATCCGGTTACGTTCTCGGGGCGTCACTCCAGAGGCGTACCCATGTGGCATAGGAAGTTCTTTAGCCTGATCATTTGTTGGAAATCCAAAGAAACAATACCCGCCCTGTATGGTTTTAGTTGTATAACCTGCCATGGAATGTGGCGTTAACCTGCTATTGAATATGGTAGCTATAGTAGGCATACTACAAAATGTGTATGTTGGCTAAGATTTATATTATACTTTCCAAAAAATTTCCACACTATGCACTAATGACAATATTAAAAATAATTTTGCGTATCAAGCATGTTTGACTATCATAAGGAGAAATCTCCTCCAATTATGCGTTTGCGTTGTGTGTGTGGCGGGAGGCCTTATGGTAGTTTCATTTTCCAAAAGCATAGAAAAGTTTCTTTTCCCTTCTTTGTGAAAATAACTATTTTTAAGATCTCACACCAGTCCTATGACTGACCTATAGTTTATTGTTCCCTTTCTAACTCTTGGTGCCCATAAATTTCCACACGGGCAGCCTAGAGTCAGTCAGTTGTTTTGGAGCGGAGTTAGGAAAATATGCTGTAGAGATCTGAAGTTCAAGATGGATGGCGAGGCGTATTACTTGTATATGTTATATTCTTTACCACTGTTTGTTGTTGTAACACTCTGATGACGTGATGTAATGTATAACGGATATAGTTTTTGGTTTAAAAGATTATTCATTTATCTATTATATATTGTTCCACTGTTGAAATGTGATATTCTTTTATTGCTTCTTCTTCTATTTTCTTCTTCTTTGAGGCTAACGATTCGATTTTCTGACATTCGATTGTTTGGTATTTGATACAGTGAACGTATCGATGTCGACTTTCGACCGTCATAAAATTAGATCGTTACAAAAATAATACACATGTGCATGCACATACGCAAACACATATATACATGTATATATATAATATTTAAACCATTGTATTAGCACAAAAATAATTAAAATAAATATACAATAATTATATGTTTCATAAATTAATTTAGTTCCTCTAATAAAAATAAAAAATAATATAACCATTGTAATAATTTCTACATAATAACAATTTACAACTTTTAAAAATTATTACATTCATTTATTTTTGATAAAATTGAGAGCTGCAATTGCGTAACTTCTAAGTATGAACTCAGATATTAATAATATTTAAGCAATTTAAATATTAAAGTTTGTACGGGCTTTGCTGAAGCACAATAATGGGCAGAGTATAGTTGCTTTCATATTATTTAGATAAAATCCAAATACTTGTCTTTAAAGCAACGCTCTTAAGCGAATGATATGTTGTGCATGTTTTCTCTTTATCATCACTGTATTACTTAGATTATAGAGCTCGGTCATTGGTTAAAATTTTAATAATATATGTATTTAATTGTGAAGTTCAACATTAAAGTTGATCGTTCAATATGATAATATTATCGATTAAATGACTTGTTTTGTCCAAAGCCTTCAATCTAATTATGGTGATACCAACCTTCTACTTGAAGGAGATGTATCCTCTATTTAATAATGTTTCTCTTCAACAAGTTTAACTTATGCCCTAATATGTTATTAACATGGCGGTCGTCGCCATATGATTGACGTAATCAAAGAATATTTAGACACTTAAAGATTCATAGCATTCTTAATTCAAAAAATAACGGTACATCATGAAGTGAGGTCTTTATTTTGACTTTAACTAACAGAAGACTCTAAGTAAGGTGATCGATAATCTAAATAACTCCACGTATGTAACCTTTTAGCACCTCGAATAATTATGAGCAATTCATTGTTCATCATATGGAGAGAGATATGTGCACTAATCTAAATCGATATACCAATATCATTTCTTAACACATCTTCAAGGAAAGTTTTTATATTATACGATTCAGTAACGACCCGATTTTTTTGACACCCGAAAGTCGACATCAATACATCCACTGTATCAAATGCCACACAGTCGAATGCCTGAAAACCAAACCGTTAGGGTTAAAGAAGAAGAAGAAGATTGAAGAAGAAACAGACACAATAACAGAATCTCACATTTCGCAGCGGAACAATATATAATAGATAAATGAATAATCTTTAAACAAAGAATTTTGTCAGCTTATACATACAACATCAGAGTTTACAACAACACAATACAACACTGGCAGTTGGTATAACTTGACTTACATGGAAAATTTACTTTGCACCTACCATACGGAGGGGGCACTGCATGGTAAAAGTGATACGCTTCGCCATCCAGCTTAAACTCCAGATCTCCACAACATATTTTTTTGACTTTGCTCCAGCATAATTGATAAACTGACTCTAGACTGCCCATGTGGAAAATTATGGACACCCAAAGTTTAGAAAGGGCCAGTCATGGCATTGGTGTGAGATCTTAAAGAAAGTTATTTTTACAAAGAAAATAAAAGGAAATCTGCAATGCTTTTTGAAAATTGAAACTACCATATGGTCTCCCCACACACACACAATGCAAGTGCACAATTGGAGGAGATTTCTCCTTATGATAGTCAAACATGCTTGATACGCAAAATTCTTTTTAATATTATCATTAGTGCACAGTATACGTACCATTATAGTACGCCTACTATAGCTACCATGTTAAATGGAAGGTTCTATAACTAAAACCATACAAGGCACGTATTGGTGATTGGATTTCCAACAAATGGTCAGGCTAAGGAACTTCCTACTACCACATGGTTACACCTATGGGGGGAAGTCCCGAGAACTTAACCAGCTCTCTGCCAACACAAGGCCAGGTTACCTCTGTAAATAGGTAACTACTACACAAGTATGCCATTCCCCGGTCGTTTGCGACCTTTGTCCAAGGATCCTCAACCACAAAGTAATGAATTTGCAGCAACCACATAAATTAAGTATCTGGGCTCCGTACCATGATACCACCCTTTTCCAAAAGGAAATGACATACCCTAAAGGCGTGACCGTCATAACCTTGCCGCATTCTACATGTTTCGACCATTTTTGGGGTATGAGGTTCGACGAAGTCTCATCCACAAAGCTACACTTTTTACAAAGCCATGCTTCGATGAACAAATGATCAACAACACTTCATATGCTACATTACCAAATTAGAAATGTATCACTAGTAACCATCAACTACATAACCTCTGAACTCGTATGTCTCAGAAAAGGGTGTTAAGCTAAGAGAATAAATTCTCTGCCACCAGTAGAAATGTATTTGATAGAAACCAACTTTACATCTCAAAGTGTAACGTCAGAAACACTTCCATACAAGTCCGTTCCGGAATCGAACGGAACCGAAGGCACTTCAAAGAATCCCTTGCAAATCCGGATATTCACTAATCAGGTCTGGAATCCCCATCACAAAGGATGATAGAATCTCTATACCGGGTAACCCGGTGTAGAGACAATTGACACGTAATCCTTTCGCCTTTGAAAATACCCGGTCTTCAACACCAACTTCACATGCAATCCCATTTCGTCGTATCATCATTCGGAATGGGTTTTATGCTACAAAGTCCTCTCCCGGCTAATCCGAATAATGAGCGCTTATTTTTGAAAACAAGTGTTCATTCAAATTTTAAATAGATCACAACTAATTTCCACCTTGATTTTTTTAAACAAAAGATCCATCACAATCACAAAGGTTCGATGTGGTTTTCGAATATCCATTTGGAATCCGACCCCCGGTCGCATCAAAATTCAAATGCCATTAAAAGGCCAATATTGATAGTCGGTTATTTAACTATCAATCAACATTCATAAAAATCACCAAGATTTAAATAGTTTTCTCCCAATTATTTATTTTCAAAATATCTTCGCACGATATAATTTTTAACACTTCAACCATTTGAAAACAAATTTAAAATCACTTTTCACCTTTCAATCTTTTGAAAACAAATTTCAAATCACCTTCCTCACGTGAAATAAATTTCCAAATATTTATTTAATTCTATTGAAAATTTTCCGAGTTCAAATACTTTAAAAATAATTTAAAACACTTATCCAAAATATACTTGGAAACATTTAAAATAAAACTATTTTAAAACATTTGCTTAAATATTAGTTCAGAAAATATTATACTAATATCTCATATAAGCTTAAGTCCAAAATAATTTTAAAATAAAATTATTAGATAGAGTGTAATTATTTAAATAACCATTTTCTAATCAAATATCAATCAAACCTTTAAATCATTACTTCTATAATTAATTAAATAAATCTTTACTTTAAAGATTTCCCAAATAACTTAAGAAACTAATTTCTCCAAAATATTCTTTTAAAACAACGCTTGAACTTTTAATTTTGAAAGCTACTTTAAAAGTGTACTCGGCTTTCCAGGGAAAATACAACTTCCATTTCAAAATGGACCATTGAAATAAATAAATAAATTCTTCTTGATTTATCTTAATTTACATTCCAAATCCGCAAATTTCTTTCCACACTTCAAAAATAAATCAATATTTATTTTTAAAACCAATTTCCTTTTCCTTTTTAAATTCCCATTGTGAATTTAAATTTTCCAAATATCTAATGAGATACAATTTTCAAATTGATTTCAAAATTCATTTCCAATACCAAATCAATCTCGAAATTGATTTCAAATTTTATTTTAAACACCAAATCAAATTCCAAATTGATTTCTAAATTTATTTCAGAAACCAAATTAAATTTCAAATTGATTTCCTAAGATACATTTTCAATCACCAATTCTAAATTTATTTCCTTTTAAAATAAATTCTTTTATCTCTTCCATTCTATTTAAAATTCGAATTTTTAAATAAATTCTTCAACTATTAAACCATATGACTCAAAACCCATTTATTAAAATCTTTCCCATGTTTTGGAATTTATTCAACAATTTTCAAAAATAAATTTTTATCCATTTAAATTTCTTCTTTTAAATTCACCCAATTCTTTAAGTGAATTTATTATAAATTTCTACTTGAATTTCAAAAATCCAATTTTATTTATTTCTTGTATCCTACAATACCAAAAATATATTCGGCTAAATTTTAGCCTTCAACGGTTTCAATCACAAATATAATTATACACAGATTATAAATAAACCATCACACAACATATGAAACATATTCAAATATTTGAGAAATCCAGTTGGATCCCTCCAACCTGTTTCCCTGCATTTATAGACGTTAGCACAACAATTAAATACCAATTCCACTCCGTGGTGGAATATCGCGATATATGGGATCAATATAATATCATTCGCTATTATGCAGCGCATAGGGTCTCATCCGCTATATAATGCAGGAAATCAATCACTCCAAATACATATATAATACCAATTCCACTCCGAGGTGGAATATCGCGGTATATGGGTTTAATATAATATCATCCGCTATTATGCGGCGCCTAAGGCCTAATCCAATACAGCTGATAATAATTTATCATCAAGCACATAATCAACAATTTTAAATTTGACTATTTAAATTAGATCAAAAAAATCTGATTGATTGAGAAGATCTTATCTTTGCTTTTATCGTTTGCAATCCAATCCAATTCCGAATTGATTTCATGGTTTTGACCTTGCATGACAATTATATGATTTTATTAATATTCGAATAAATCGAACTATTAATTTCCCATTTTAAATCGATTGGACTAACTGATTATTAAATTTCCTTTCAATAATTATTTTTAGCAACTAAAATAATTAAATAAATCTTATTAAACAAATCTATCTTGTTCATATATTATTAAAATAAGCGAGTTAATGAAAATAGATATATCTCTATATTTATCCTCTTTTGAAACTATATCAAAGATTTTTTTTATAGATTTCATAAATCTACTTTTATATAACTTTAAATCCCTTTTTAAAATTCCTATATTATATTATATATTTTTTTAAACTTTATTTGTATATATATATAAATTTAAACTCTGTAATTTTAAAACTAAACAGTAAACATTCTTTACAGAAAAACTATATACATAGTAATACACATATTTTCTAATAATTAATAATGAAAAAAATCGAATTCAAAGTGTTTTAAACTTACTTAACTAAAATAAATTTCTTTTTATTACCTTACAGCGATCAGACCCGAGCACACATCCACCCTTGGGCAAGCCCTAGCTCTCCCTCTATTATCGATACCTCTATAATCACAGACACGCCATTGCTTCGCCTTCGTCATCAAACACCGAAATCAACGTTGCCAAAATTGCATCCATGACCTGACAATCGCGATCGTCGTGCACCATCCTCCGCACGATGCCGTGCCTCACCAACGCCATCACGCTTTGGTTCGTAGCTGCACGCGAGCCTCCTCACGATTCACCGCACTTCTTCCTCCTCCATCAGTCGCACGCCATGTCCAGTCTTCGAATGTGAGGTTCGATTTGAATTTGCCTCAAGAAGATTTTAATTTAATCGGCCTGAGTTCTCCATCGCGAGGCGCGCAACTCAGCCAATCTTCGATCGATTGAATGGATTTAAAATGATTAGAGAAAACTGAAAGGAAGGTAGAAGAGGGGTTTCGAAGATTCACCATTTATTTTATACGTGACTCAAGATTTGATTTTGAATTTTAAAAGAAACTATGGCCATTTTATTTTTTTCATTTGAACGAAGATTGTTTTTGTTTTGTTTGTTTCTTTTTTTTCTTTTGATGACACTCGGTTAAAAATGTAAAAGAAGAGGAACGTGTGTCAATAATTTTTGCCAAGTGTTGAGGAAGAAGAAACGTGTTAAATTTTCTTATTAAATGTGAATATATTTATTCCATTTAGATTCAAATTCAAATTCTAATTGTTTTTGAATTCATAGCTCAATATTTCTAATTCCTATCGAGGTGTGTCACTAGGCATTTATAATGTTATACGCCTATTCCGACCACAATGGAAAAAGTTCCGAGTCCAAATTCGATCGTATGGAGAAGATAGCTTTTTGAACCCAGTTATTAAATTAAATTTCGATATAATTTCAATGCGTTTTCTTATCGTACGATCACATGACAACTTCAAATATCACGAAAATTGAAATTTGATAATAATACACTATTACGGATCCAATGGAACTAGTTTTGTCGAAATCCGAGACTGTGCCTCGGTGGGCTATTTTTAAATATCAATTTAAACGATATAATTTCAAAAATGAAAAATTTGCTTTCAAATTCAATTCAGAAGCTTCCATTATCTTCAGTATTGTCAATATAAATTTTCTAAGCCATCAAATTATTTTTAACAGGCTTAAAACTGAAGGTTCAAATTTCTACCCAATTTCAATAAATTAAACTCAATAATTTAGTTGCAAAATTCATTTTCAAATTTGAAATTCAAGTTAAAAATAACTCCCAATATTTAAAATCAAATAAATATTTCATTTTCAAATGTTCCAAAATTCTGGTCGTCACTGATTCAATACCCATGGTTACAAGCACATTCGTAATTGCTATTGATTAAATACTTTTCCTAACGATTTTCTACTTGTTTGCATTAAGTTTATTAAAACATTATTTATATCCCAATATAAAAATATAAACAACCTAAAATTAAACCAAAAGCTTAAGTTATTCGAAAGGTTTATTATAAGTGTTAAGTTATATTGTCAAATTACATAACTGTTGGAGTGTATACCTTTAAGCCTATCAAATATGAGATATCAAAAATGTCAACATTAAACGTCAGTTTGAATTACAATTCAAAGGGGTTAAAATTTTTGTTTGTATGATATGCTACTGAATATAACATATCTACAAATATTCATTTCAACTTGAATTTTTTATTAACAAAACGATGAGGGATAAGAGAAAGATTTATAAGGACTAGGATTTGTATCCTTCATGTGTGCATAAATTTAAAGAAGCATTCAATTTTCTGTTTACAATAACAATATATTATCAAAAAATAAGTGGAGACAGTAGGATAAAAAATAGTTGAGTTACTTCTTGTATCAAGTATGCTAAATATACGATGTAAATAACGTGAGCGACCATATGTAATAGTAGATGACATTTGATGACTTTGTTAAAAATGTTGGATTCAACTCCAAGGTGTATACTATCGCCATGTTTTTCTAATGTAGGTTCATACATATTTACATCATAGGGAGTTAGGGGTATTATATAGTTAAAAAAAATCATATCAACATTTCCTCATGATTTTTACTTGTACTATAATATTTTAAATATTAAACCATAGTTAATGACATTTAACTATATAAGGGGAAATTTTAGATGTGCTCTCATTAAAATCTTATTATGAAAATAGTCTTCGTTGATTACTCATTACAGATATAGACCGGGTTTTCACCAGGCTAGCTTCTATTACATACGCATTTTAAAAGTGTGCATGAACATATTTCAAAAAAAAATGTACACCTGCACTTTATACGTGAGCATGTACAAATTTTGGCCTGGTGAAAACAAAACTTGTTTTCGTAATATTTTTCCAACAGAGCTTAGTTTCATAACGGGTTTTTTTAGGAGCATGTATTTAATATTAATCCATTATATAATTCTCCATTATATAAAAATATACAATTTTGTTTCATTTTCTAATTCAAATAATACTTGCTCAAATTATTCACTAAAATAATCGTATTAATATAATAGTTATATATATTTTTGAACCTGAATATCAAATATTCAAACTAATGTAGATAAATGAAAGGATGCATCTAAGATATGATTATGTATATGTAACTAATTGTGTATTAAATATTTTGTAATTTAACTAATTATTATTTAATAGATATGGAAATCTATTATTTTACATTCTATTTTCAAGTTTAATAAGAATAAATTAATTGAATATGCTAAATCAAATCTAAATATATTATTATATTTTAAATATTATATTTTAAATATTCTATTTTATTAATTAATAGAAAATATTTTTTAAATCTGAATATAATTATATATATATATATCGTATATTTAGCTTTTCAATAATATAAATTGTATGTATATGTATACGTAATTATTATTAATAAATGCATGTACATAAATAATATGATGTTATAAAATTCTAAAGAAATCAATTAGCTAAAGCATAATGTGATTATTGATATCATAAGTTTTGTGTAATCATTGCAATATATAGGGTATCATATTAAGTTAAATGTTTAATTTTGTCTACTCCAAAGGTTTGAAAAAAATATTATAATATATTCAATAAAAAAATTAAGAAGACATCATTCAAATGCTCAAGTAGAGAATGGTCGAGTTGAACTATTAGTGTTGTCTCTTTGGGAACTACTTTAATTCAGTTGTTGGCATGCAACATAAAGAATCAAGGCTGGCACTTAAAAATAGATTTTAATTCTTAGGATATTCTAATGAGAAAAAAATAATTCTATAATACCTATAGGTGGATAAAGTATATCCAGTGTTGACTCATTTCTAATTAAGATAATTCCACAAAATACACTTAAAGACTCATTCCCTATTGGTATATTTTCTCTAAAATATATCTTAAAATTTGTTTTAAGGTTTCAACGACACATACGACAGGTACATACAATTTATGAACTTCCTTATAAAATATATATCTACTGCATATTTTTGTCTAAATTTAAATATACGAACAAATACATTTTTAACCATAATATTGAGTGTATGTATCTGTATGTGAGAGTTTTCAACCATATATATAGTTCAACCATATTTATAAATATAGTTATAATTTAAAATCTACAATGTATATATATATATATATGTATATATATACTATATGTGTGTGCGAGGAAGGTTCAAATGACAACCCTCTTCTGTAGCACCCCTATTTTCCGCTACCGGATTTTGTTTAAATATTAGTTGTTTCTCTCTTCTGCATCATGCTACTTTTTAAATAAAAATTTATGTTGGGAAATTGGGGTGCTAAAGGGGTGGTAGTAAAAAGGGCTTTTATTAAACCCTTCTGTGTATGTATGACGTATGTGTTTTGCTAATTATGTAAACACATAATAATTATATTTTAATAGTTTGACATCATAACAAGGATGAAAATGTTCTGATAATAAATACATAAAAGAAGTAAAATATTATGCATTTGAATACACACACACACATATATTTCTCATATTTTTTATAAATATATAGTTTAATTAATATGTAGATGCAACTGATTTTGAAGTTATTTAATAAAATCGAAAATTGAATTCATTTAAAATTATAACTAATTATATATATATATATAATATTTCAAATAATATTACACATAATACATTTATTAATAAATATGTTAACGGAGAGCAATTTTTTTATTTTTTATTTTAAAGCAAAACGTATTAAAAATATATGTATGTGTGTGTGTTTCTGTGTGTGTAATAAATATTCTTTTATTTGAATAAATTCTATATATATTTGTAGATATGTTAAAATATTTAAGTAATATATATACTAATAAATTTATTTTTTTATTTAATTCAAACATTCAGTAAATATGTATACACTAATAAAGTAATTGTCTAATTGATATTTAAATCAGTATTAATATAATACATACGTTACTAGATCAAATAAATGTGATAACAAGTTAGGTAATTTAATTAGATCTGAATAAAATTATTGCCTTTGATTTTTGCATATTCTTCCCACCTTGGTTTAGTAGTCTCATATTTGAAATTCTCAGTTCGAGCAACTAGGTATTTCGAAGCTCTAGTAGATTCGCCTTGATGGAGGCTTATAGAATTAGATTTTGGGTTTCATAGAAAGCTAAGGATTTTTCTATCACATTAAAATGAGGGGCGGGGGCTCAATTTATAGAAAGGAATTGAAGAAATATCTTTGCATAAGAATCACTCCTTTTCTCCACAAACATCTCATCCCATATGACCATATAAGGCCGGCCCTACCTATACCCCTTCAAAATTTCATTCCGCATCAATTAAATCATCATTAGTTAATCTATGAATAATAGATCACTTAGTTAACACTAATACTTGTCAAATAAGTTAAATAAACACATATATAACCATTACACACACTTATATATATATTCTAAAGACCACCAATTCTGAAGTTGAAATTTCTAAAGCTTGCAATATTTACTATAAGCACTCATTATAATTAACATAATATTTATATTAATGTGACGATCTAGAATTTTCGAGCATTTAAAATTGGAATATTTAAGTGGTTTTAAATATTCAATATAATGATTTTAACTTGAATTACAAATATCGCTATTTATTTGATAATTAAATAATAGAAATTTAATAATTAGAAGTTGAGTAAATTGTTGAATCTAGAATTTTAAGCCTGTTAAAATATAGTTTGAAGGCTTACAAATTTATATTGATAATACTGAGGATAATAGAAGTTGTAAAATTTAAATTTGCAGTGGTTTGTTCGGTTTTAAAATTTTATCGTTTAAATTGAATTTAAAAATAGCCTTCCAAGGCGCAGTCTCGGAATTCGACGAAACCAGTTCCATTGAGTCCGTAATATTGAATTATTATCGGATTTCAAATTTCGTAGTGTTTGGAGTGGTTGTGTGAGCATACGGTTGATAAACACACATAAATTTATATTAAAAATTTAATTTAATAACTGGATCCAAAAAGTTATCTTCTCCAAATGATCGAATTAGGGCTCGAAACTTTTTTCCGTTGTGTTCGGAATAGGTGTATAACATTATAAACGCCTAGCGGCACTCCTCGATAGGAGTTCGAAATTTCAAACTGCGTAAATCGAGACAATGTAGCTTTAATTACAAATGTATTTATATTCTGGTCAAATCACTCTCACAAGCTGTTTTTATTTCACCCCAAATTACTGTACATGAGTAAGTTTTACACGCCATCAATATTTCTTTCACTTCGTCCCTTCTCTTCCCTCAGAAGCTAAGATTTTTTTTTAATAATAACAGAAGTAAAATATAACGCGTTCGAGCCTTCACTTTGGATCTCAACCTCACTTTTCTCTCCTCGGTTCAATTAGAAATATAATGGCAACTGGAATCAATTTTCATCCCTAAATTAAAACCGGGACTAAATTGAATAAGACCCTCGGCCTCTTCTCACTTTTGAATCTCCAGACGATTCGTATCTATCACTTTCCCATCCCCGTTGAACCGCAACATCAATCGCTGGAGGGAGATAACATTGAGTCGAGTGAAGACTTTCGACTACTAGTGACTGGCGATGAAGGTCGCGGCCTTCGATGCGAGTTATGGATGGAGGATCTGGGCGTGGAATGGAAGAACACTTCGGTGCAGTTGATGCCAAAGTCCGGTTATTCATAGGCGTTTTCTCTTCTCGCTAGATCAAGTTCTTGGGCCTGTCGCATTTTTGGTGAGAAGCAGCGATTTTGATTTGGGGGATGACTGCGTGTTGGGTGGGCTTAGTTGATTATAGCAGTGAGGTATTGCAGCTCCTTTTAATTTAAGTAAATATTTATTAGAAAATTTTAATACATACAGAGGAAGAAATTTTGCTGAATTTGGTGATGGCTGCATCGAACAGTGAGGTAATCGCTGGTTATTCTTTTGATTTGAATCAGTTAAAATAATACATATATGAAAATATGTAAGTTTTTAAAGATATAATTTGTTAATACTAAGGAAAAATAAAAATAAATTGTTATATTGTTATGTAGTTTCAAATTTAATATGTAAGCAGAAAATAATTTTTTTTATCTTACTAAGGATTTTAAATGCAGTCTAGATAAATATATGTATTATAAAGGTAGTTTTATTTAATAAAACTTATTTAATTATTTTTACAAGAGGTTATTTTATTCTATGGAAGTCAATTTTTAGTTAAAATATTTATATAAAAGAATATTCATTTATAACCAAGTTAATAATTTAAACCAAAGTATTAGGAATTAATCGATCGGTTAATTCAAATATTAATAAACTGTATAAATATTTATACAAGGTTTAAAACTATGAAGAAAACAAGCGGAGATTCGAAGTGGGATTGCAAATGCAAAGGTGAGTTAATCTCACTCAGTTAAATTTAAATTTAAATGATAAAATTTAAATAATTGTTTGGATGGTTGAAATTGTTTGATGTTCTATAGTATGGTATATTCTGGAATTGGCATATTATATTGTGCTAACATCTGTGAATGCAGAGAAAACAGGTTGGAGGGATCCAACTTGACCCCTCAAGATTTATTATTTAATATTCTCTATTGTGATTACTTGATATTCTATGATGAATATATTGGAATATTGAATGTTATGATTTGATTGGATATATTTGGGTATAATGAATTACCAAAAATATATAAATTGGGTTTTGGAAAGAAAATAAAGGAAGTAAAGTTGTAAACGAACTTAGAAAATTTAACAAAATTAGAATGAATTTAACAAGAAATAGAAGTATGTGAAATACTAATAAATAACTTCGAGTATGAAAAGAAAGCGGTTTGAATAAACAGTAATTAATGACTTGTAAATCAAGTGATATTATTTTAAAGGAACAAAGAATTATTTAAAAAAAACTTAAAGTTTTAAATTTATCTAAGGGAATAAGAAATAAATTGAGAAATCTAAATAGGTATTTCAATTAAAAGTATTTAAACCATAATCAAGGAATGAATCTGAAATTAAAGGATTTTGGAATAAATGAAGTAAATTGGAAATCAATTTGAAAATTGAATTAAGTGTTGAAATTGGATATTTGGAAGAATAGATTCAAGGTGGGAATTTATTAAAGGAATGAGAAAAAATGTTTAAAAATAAATAGTGATTTATTTTTAAAGGTTGTGAAGAGAAGTATATTTCTCTGGATAGCCAAGTACATGTTTTTTTTTTTAAAAAGTAAATTTTTAAATATAAATTAAATGTTTAAAAGTTGTTTTAAAGGAAGCAAGTTTTATAAAATTTATTATTTCTAATATTTAAAGTCTAAAGTAAGTATTTTCTTTTAATATATTTCAGTAGTAATTATTAAGAAGCAACTTAGTATTTTGTTTTTAAAAGAAGAAATCTAGTTTTATATTTTATTAAGTAACCTTATTTTCAAATATTCATATAGTATGTATTTTTAACAAATCATTAAAGAAATTTTAATTGGCATGTTTAAAGTATATTTTAAAATAAAGTGTTTTATACTTATTTTAAAAATCTAGTTTTGTGCTTGGTGATTCCAGTGGAAATAGAAATACTTGGAATTTATTCTGAGAAAAGAAGATAGTTTTGAAAACTGTTTCCAAAAGGGTTTGAAAGTGAAAATATATATTGTGAAAATTTTTTTGGGATTAATAAATAATATGGGAAATTATTTATTGTTTGATGGATGTTTGTGAATATAAATTGATAGTTAAATAACCGACTATCAATATTGGACAAATGCGTTGATCGTTTCGAAGAGTCCGGGATCGAGATTTATTTCTCGAAAACCACTTCAATCCGGTTTGTACATTTCGTGAAAACGATTTTGGATTCGAAGATGAAGCAGTGAAGTGTAAGGGCTAATCGCTACTAATCCTGAGGGTATTTCCAAAATGGATGTAGTAGGAATAGTGCCTTCGGTTCTGTTCGAACCCGGGACGGACTTGTATGGATGAATGCTTGCGAAACATCGTCAGGTGGACGATGGGCATTCTAAGGGATACGTTCTAAAAATGTAACGTTTAGCCTCAAGCCTCATCAAATGGGAATGACTGAAAATCAGGGGTTATGCAGCAAGGCTAAGTGGGTAGCACCCAAGCAGGGTGAGGTCATTCCAGTCTAGATGTCCCTTTTTATTTCGGCTTAGTGGGCGGTTGCTGATCCCAATCGCGGGGTAATCTCACTCGGGATTATCCAGTAAGGGGTAGTCCCGGTCTTGTGTTGCAGGGGAGCGGGCGTACTCCTCGGTACGGTGATCTAAGCCCCGTACTGTGGCAGGTGGTACCCCAGTGCCTAGTCATTGGTTGGAAATCCATTCTCCCTACGAGCCTTTTACGAGTTTTGTTTGTATTACCCACTCTATGGCTAGTAGCTGGAATTTAATAGATGTAACAATTTTGGCTATTTTATAAGTATTTGTAAATAGACCCTATTATAATATCAGAGGATTTCTATAAAATTTGTTTTAGCTGTCGTAAGGTAAAAACCCGACATGTTTATTTGTGGCGTGGTCTTACGAGATGCTTTTATTTTCAAAGGATTTTTGAAACTTTAATAATCAATTGGGTGTGATTTTCTCACGCTGGTATTCCAGTCTGACTTGGGTATTATTTAACTGTAATGCTCGGGTCAGACCGAGTATTATAGGATACAGGATATGATGCTGTGGAGCTCAGGAGACGAGCTGGATGACGACACGTACTCTCGTATTTGTTTATATATATATTCCGCTGTGTTGAGTTGCTGTGTATCCATTTGTATGGTGTTGATGTTGAGCTGTGATTGTTGTACTCTGATGATGTAATATATGAACATATATATTTGGATTGAGTAAATATTATTTATTATCTATTATATTTTATTCCGCTGCGATGGTTAGATTCTGATGTTGTTTTCTATTTTCTTCTTCTACCACTTCTTCTTTAACCCAAATGGTTCGTATTTCTGTACAACTTGAGTTGATTTAGGTAGAATAGTGTTGACTCAAGGGGTACGAATTTGCAGGTCGTTTCACTTGGTATCAGAGCTTAGGTTGGTGATAACCTTGGCTCTGGTGGGAATTACTCATAAAATAGAGTCTGTAGTACTCTATAATGAGTTTGAGCGTAATAATAGATATGAGAGCGTACTTGTTAGCGAATATAAATTGTTTTAACATTGCGTTGATTGATTTATTGAGTGGCATATGAACCTTCATCGACATAGTCTGCGCAACTGTATCGAAGGGGTTTCTAAACACTTGAATAGAGCAATCGACACGGTATTGTTTTAAATATGGGTAAATGAAATAATTTTACCCAAAAATATATTTTGATATAAAGAAAGTTTTTGAAAACTATTTAAGTAATATATGGTTGCTTGGATGTTAGAAATGATAATATTAAAGTATTATCATTGTTAAGTGAAAAATTTAACTAGAAACTGTAAATATAATCAAAGATTGAGAAGATAAATTCAATTATGAAATGAAATTTATAAATATGAATTATAAATGTAAATTATAAATTGAATTATAATCAAACGGGAAACTATGTAAATGAATTACAGTTAAAATTTATTTAAGCAGGCTTTAGAAATTTAAAATCCTGGAGATTTGGAAATGTTTATCGAGGTGTTTTGGAGGTAAATAATAGTATTGTTGTTTTGGAGATATTTTTGAATGGAAATCTGTTTTAAACGGATTTTGAAAGTGAAATAGCATTGAAATCACTTGGATTATTGGAAAATAATTCTGATGATGACGGCCGCATCATCAGTATTCATTTTCGAATTTCTAAGTGACGGATTGCTACCAAATTGATTTGTTCAGAAAGCTAGTTGTTTTAGAAAACCTCAAAGGAAATTTGTTGGGAATAAAAACCAGGAATGGTATGACTTTTGAGAAATGTGATTTGAGATGTTGAAGATTTGAAAATAATTTGAAACAAAAGGTTGGGTGTTTAAAAAAAAATCCTGTTGAGATAAGTTGTAAACTTATAAATTGAGATGATTTTTAAATCAGGAAGGGAGTATAAGCTTTGGATGTTGGGGATTTAATTTAAAGTGAAAAGTAAAAAAATGAAATTAACTTGGATCGGGAAATAAATTTAACTGGATTGAAATCAATTAAATAGGTTGAAAAAAAAAATTATAATATCCAGTTGTTTTCGAATTAAGTTGTTTTCGAATTGAGTTAAATAAATTTGAGTTAGTAAAATTGAATTGGGATGAGAATTCAATTGAATTAATGAATGGAATTAAATTCTTACCTAAACAAATGGAAAGTAAATTGAATAAGGATTGGAATTGAAATAAATAAATAAGAATAACGTGTAAAAGAATTATAATGCATGAAATAAAACATGCTTGGGATATAAATAAGCATAAGGCTTGAGTTAAAATAAAAGATGAATATATTTAAGCCTATGATGAATGGAATTGTGTAAATTATAAGTGGAGACTTATAAAATTGAAATGGAATGCAAAATCCAAAATAAATATTGTTTGATGAATTGAAAATAAAATGAAGATCAAAACTTGAATTATAAAATAAATTGAACTAAGAAAATTGAATGAAGTGCTATATGGAATTTAAAATCAAATATTGAACTATAAATAGGGGAGAACTAATTTGTTAATAAATTGGTTAATGAAATGTTAAATAAAGCTGAATTGGTGAGTTAATATTGAAGTTTGGAAACAAAACTCAAGTTATAAATTAAAGTTGACTTAAATTGTTGGTGAAGTAAATGAAATTGAACTGTGAGTTCATAATATTGGGTGGTAAATTAAAATGGATAGTGGATTCAGAACTTGAGTTATAAATTAAAATTTAACGTCAAGTGTTAACATATTAATATAATTGGAAATGTATCGAATGAAAATGTGATTGGATTAAAATAGTAATGGTACGGTTTGCAAATAAAATCCAAATCAGTGGAAATAAATTGGAAATGGCCTGGTAATAAATTGAATGAGCTGAATCTAAAAAGTTAAAATGTATAATAACTGATCAAATAAATTTGTAGTTTGAAATGGGATTGGATTAAAATAGAATCAAGTTAAATTGAAAGAGAAATTTATTTGCAAAATGAAATGAGCTTTAGTATTAAAAAAAAGATTTGAATAATTTAAAGCGAATTCACTTAAAACTAAACAAATTATATTGAATAAATAAATGGATGGAATAAATAAGAATCAAATGGAAGTGAACTTAAGTTTTAAGTGGAGTAAATTGAGTAAATTAACTTAAATTGAGAATAATTAGAAGCTCGACTAAGAGTAAAAAATTAGAAGACCATAAAATGAAGCTTAGTTTGAATTAATTCGGGAATGGTTAGTAATGAGCAAGCTTGGAATGGGTCGAGCTAAATAAATGGTCATGAATGAATTAAAATAAAAAGGAAATTTAATTGGTAATGAAGATGAACCTAATTATTAATGGTTTTGAATGAACTGGTTTGGTTAATAAAATGAAATGCAGGTGAATGGATTCAAATCTGAAATGCAATGAAAATGAGAATAGATGGATTGTGAATAAATTTAAAAATGGAATAGAATTAAGTATAATTTGAGTTGTAATCCATTTAAATTGGTTGTACTTATTTATTCACATAGACTGTGTCAAATTGCATAGAATAATGTGACATTTGATGTAAATGGAAGTAATTAAAATTCTAGGAGTTGATAGAAGTAAAATAACTTGATTTTGAGAGCAATTGAATTAAATATGAGTTCAGTTTGATTAAAATAAATTAAATGTAAATTTGTGAGTTGTTAACCATTCGGATTAAGTGAAACGATATGTGGTTGGTTGTAAGCAATTAAAATTCATGTTAGAATATTTAAATTGCTTATAAAAAGTGTTTAATGGGCATTTCTTTTAGGATTCATATGTTTTAACCATTGCAACTAAGTGAAATAAAGTTAAACTGCATATATTTGGCACTTACTAGTTTAAATTGAGTAAGTACAGGTACCTGGGAGCCGTATGACTGGATTTGGTTGTGCTATTTGCTAAAAATAATAAGCCGCATGCTTAAAATGCTAAATAAGGTACGCCTACGCAATATAAATAGGAAATATGAACTGTTTTTGGTTTTTCCGACCGTGTGGGTCGATGTATATATATTTATCTCTTTTGTCAAATTGCAAAAGCTCCTCCGTACAAAGGAGACTCTGCCAAAAATTTTCAGAAATTTTGGGAGTTAGAAATTTTTTGAAAATTTTGGAAACTTTTGTTAACGACAAAACGGTTTCAAATTGGAAGTTGTAATAAATTAGTAAATGAAGCTAATTGAAATGACATAATTTAGTTATAATTGTAAAAATAAAATTTAAACGTTCAAAGTTGAAAATAAATAAAATTCATATGTAATGTGGAAATCAATTTGAATAGAAATAGATATTAACTAAAGTGGTAAAGTGAAAACAAACAAAGAAGCATATAGAATGCTTATACTAAACTTAAGTAAGGAATGGTGAATTCTTAATTGGAGATTGATATTACAAATATATTCCAAATTGATATTTAAATGAGTAAATAATTGACACTTGTAAGGAAGTCGATAAAATGTTTTGGAATATTGTGATTGGATATTTGTGCTAAGCAGGATATGCAGGTATTATAAAAGGGAAAAGAGAATTGGTTTTTGATTTCAAGAAGATAAATTTGAATTGCCCGACAAAAAGGTATGTGTTTAAATTTCAGTATGAAATTGGATTGAGTTTTTGGATCTAGCCACTTGGCTTTTGATTTCTTTTTGGATTTGGGAGGCCATAGAGCCATTTTGTAGTTGTGCCGAGCTAGCCGCGCAAAGGAGACGCTGGCAAAAATTTTCAGAAATTTAGGGAGTTAGAAAAATTTTGAAACAAATTTTGATAATTCAAATTTTAGTTTTGAATTGTAATTTGAGTAGCTGAACAAGTAAGTTATTTGAAAACTATAGAAGGTTTTAGAAAAGTTTGGAAAGTTAATAAGAATGATAATGGGTCTTTTAGTAAAAAGATAGTGGGTTAGATGTTGGATTGTTTGGATTTGAGGAAAAACGAACGGGTATTGTACCATTCTTCCTAACTAGTAATTTCGGGGACGAAATTCTTTTAAGGGGGAGGAATGTGACGACCCCGAATTTTCAAGCATTTAAAATTGGAATATTTAAGTGGTTTTAAATATTCAATATAATGATTTTAACTTGAATTACAAATATCGCTATTTATTTGATAATTAAATAATAGAAATTTAATAATTAGAAGTTGAGTAAATTGTTGAATCTAGAATTTTAAGCCTGTTAAAATATAGTTTGAAGGCTTACAAATTTATATTGATAATACTGAGGATAATAGAAGTTGTAAAATTTAAATTTACAGTGGTTTGTTCGGTTTTGAAATTTTATCGTTTAAATTGGATTTAAAAATAGACTTCCGAGGCTCAGTCTCGGAATTCGACGAAACCAGTTCCATTGGGTTCGTAATATTGAATTACTATCGGATTTCAAATTTCGTAGTCTTTGGAGTGGTTGTGTGAGCGTACGGTTGATAAACACACTTAAATTTATATCGAAAATTTAATTTAATAACTGGATCCAAAAAGTTATCTTCTCCAAAAGATCGAATTAGGGCTCGAAACTTTTTTCCGTTGCGTTCGGAATAGGTGTATAACATTATAAACACCTAGCGGCACTCCTCGATAGGAGTTTGGAATTTCAAACTGCGTAAATCGAGACAATGTAACTTTTATTACAAATATATTTATATTCTGGTCAAATCACTCTCATCAGCTGTTTTTATTTCACCTCAAATTACTGTACATGAGTAAGTTTTACATGCCATCATTATTTCTTTCACTTCGTCCCTTCTCTTCCCTCAGAAGCTAAGATTTTTTTTTAATAATAACAGAAGTAAAATATAACGTGTTCGAACCTTTACTTTGGATCTCAACCTCACTTTTCTCTCCTCGGTTCAATTAGAAATATAATGGCAACTGGAATCAATTTTCGTCCCTAAATTAAAACCGAGAATAAATTGAACAAGACCCTCGGCCTCTTCTCACTTTTGAATCTCGAGATGATTCGTATCTATCACTTTCCCATCCCCGTTGAACCGCAACATCAATCGTTCGAGGGAGTTAACATTGGGTTGAGTGAAGACTTTCGACTACTGGTAAATGGCGATGGAGGTCGCGGCCTTCGATGCTGGTTATGGATGGAGGATCTGGGCGTGGAATGGAAGAACACTTCGGTGCAGTTGATGCCAAAGTCCGATTATCCATAGGCGTTTTCTCTTCTCGCGAGATCAAGTTCTTGGGCCTGTCGCATTTTGGGGGAGAAGCAGGCGATTTTGATTTGGGGGATGACTGCGTTGTAACAGCCCGTAAATCCGTACCCCTTGAGTTAACACTATTCTACAACAATCAACTCAAGTTGCACAGAAATACGGACCATTTGGATTTAAGAAGAAGAGGTAGAAGAAGAGAATTGAAAACAACAACAGAATCTAACCATCGCAGCGGAATAAAATATAATAGATAATAAATAATCTTTACTCAAAATCAACTGTTTATATACACTACATCATCAGAGTACATCAGTCACAGCTCACATCAATACAATACAATGGATACACAACAACTCAAATACAGCGGAATAATATATATATATATATACAAGTACGGGAATACGTATCGTCATCCAGCTCGTCTCCCGAGCTCCACAGCATCATAACCTGTATCCTATAATACTCGGTCTGACCCGAGCATTATAGTTAAATAACACCCGAGTCAGTCTGGAATACCAGCGTGAGAAAATCACACCCAATTGATTCATTAAAGTTTCAAAATCCTTTTGAAAACAAAAGCATCTCGTAAGACCACGCCACAAATAAACATGTCAGGTTTTTACCTTACGATAGCTAAAACAATTTTTATAGAAATCCTCTGATATTATAATAGGGTCTATATACAAATACTTATAAAATAGCCGAAATTGTTACATTCATTAAATTCCAGCTACTAACCATAAAAGTGGGTAATACAAACAAAACTCGTACAAGGCTCGTAGGGAGAATGGATTTCCAACAATGACTAGGCACTGGGGTACCACCTGTCACAGTACGGGGTCTAGATCACCGTACCGAGGACTACTCCCTTCATCCCCTGCAACACAAGGCCGGAACCATTCCTTACTGAACAGTCCCGAACAAGATAAACCCCGTGGTTGGCGCGACCAACCACCCACTAAGCCGAAATATATAAGGGACATCTAGACAGGGGAATTATCTTGTCCTGCTTGGGCATGACCCACCTAACCTTGCTGCATATCCCCTGATTTTCAGTCATTCCCATTTGATGAGGCTTGAGGCTAAGCGTTACCTTTAGAACGTATTTACTTAGAATGCCCATCGTCCACCTGACGATGTTTCGCAAGCATTCATCCATACAAGTCCGTCTCGGGTTCGAACGGAACCGAAGGCACTATTCCTACTACATCCATTTTGGAAATATCCTCAGGATTAGTAGCGACTAGCCCTTGCACTTCACTGCTCCATCTTCGAATCCGAACACGTTTTTCGCACGAAACGTACAAACCGGATCGAAGTGGTTTTCGAGAAATTAATCTCGATCCCGGTCTCTTCGAAACGATCAACGCAGTTGGCCAATATTGATAGTCGGTTATTTAACTATCAATTAATATTCACAACATCCATCACTCAATAAATAATTTCCCAAATTATTTATTTATTTACCTCAAAATATCTTTCCAAAATATATTCCTATTTTCAATCCTTTGAAAACAGTTTCTAAAACCAACTTTCTTTCCAGAATAAACTTACTCAAATGTTTTCTATCTCCTCTGAAAGTCACCAAGCACAAAACTAGATTTTTTTTTATTTTTTTATTTTTTTTAAATGACTTAAAAGACTTTACTTTAAAATATATACTTATAAAACATTTAAATTAAAGCTACTTTAATAATTTGTTAAAAATACATACTGTATGAGTATTTGAAAATAAAGTTACTCAGTAAATATAAAGCTAGATTTCTTCGTTTCAAAACAAAATACTAAGTTACTTCTTAATAATTACTACTAAAATAGATTAAAAGAAAATACTTACTTGAGACTTTAAATATTAAAAATAATAAATTTTGCAAAACTTACTTCCCTTAAAAACAATTTTAAAACATTTAATTTATATTTAAAAGTTTACTTTTTAAAAACATGTACTTGGCTATCCAGAGAAAATTCCAACTTCAATCACTTAAATCAATTTTCCCAAATTGATATCTAATTTATTTTATTGAAATAAATTTCTTTACTTCCTTAATTCATTTAAAATTCATTAATTAAGACTTATTATTAATATTATTATTTTCCGTTTGTTTTTAAACCTTTTTTAGTGAAATATCCGAATTTCAGTTTTTTTTTCCAACTTCTTCTTTATTCCTTTTAATAATTTAAATCTTAAATTTTTTATATAAATGTTTTATTCTTTTAATTAATATCACTGAAGATTAAAATTCACAGACTCTTTGTTTCTTCAAATTTCCATTCTATACTCAAGATTTATTTATAGAATTTTAAAGTCATTTTATTTCTTTCCAATTCATTTAAAAATTTAATTCAAATTTCTATAATCATTTTACTTACAATTTCACTTCTTTTATCATCTTACAAAAATCCAATTTATATATTTTTGGTAATTCATCATACCCAAATATATTTAATCGAACCATAGCATTCAATATTCCAATAAAGATCATCATAGAATATCAAATAAATCACAATAGAGGGTATTAAATAATTTAAATAAATATTGAGGGGTCCAGTTGGATCCCTCCAACCTGTTTTCCCTGCATCCACAGATGTTAGCGCAACATAATATACCAATTCCAGAATATATCATACTATAGCACATCAATCAATCAATTTCAACCATTCAACAATTATTTAAATTTTAATCATTTAAATTTAAATTTAAATAAACTGAGTGAGATTAACTCACCTTTGTTTTAATTTTCAGTCCAAACCAACCAGCTTGTTTCCTTCACGATTCAGACCTTGTACAATCATTATATAATTTATTAATATTTAAATTAGTCAAACAATTTATTTATTTAACTTAACTGATTAGTTTTACTAATTTTTCCCTTTCTTTTAGTAACCAAATAAATTAAATGAGTCAACTGTAAAATCTTATCCCCAATTCCTTATAAACTGTTTTTTTTCCTTCTAAAGTCCCATATAAATTTCTAGTATATATATATAAGTTTGACTTCCGAAATTTTAAACTTAAACAGTAAAAATTTTCACCCCCTTTTTCTATCCATACACATATATTAAATTTTAATCTGAACATATAGTTTATTGCTATTGAAATTCCTAACATCCTTATAACTACAAGTATATATACAGAAATTTTTAAAGAAAGAAAAAAAAAAAATCCATACCTTATTGTCGTACATGACCCCGAGTGGAGAAATACATATGCCAAACCAGATGTTGAGGTCAACATCTCGAACCCAGCCTCACGGCGCTGCTATCACCCATCCACGCGACCCGACATCGACGTCATACCTCGCCTCACGTTGTCGTGACTTCCACCATCGCTCGTCGCAACCCCAGGTCGTGAAAGTCGCGACTTCCTCCCTCCAGCATTCGCGTACGCAAACCTCAAACACCACGAATTCCTTCCCAAATCGACTCTGCCTCCTAATTGCGAAACGAAGCTCTCAATCGCCGCGAGTTCGCGAATCTCTGCCTTGTGTCGTGCGAGCGAGCGGCCCTCTCTCTATATATGTATCGTTGCGTTTCGATCTGAGGGAAAGGACGGAACGATTTTCGTTTTCGTGAATTAATTTGGGACTGGTTCATATATGAATAGGGAAGGGCTTGGCAATTGATTTAAGAGAAGGCTTCGGATGCACACAATCTATATTTATATTGTTTTTATTAAGGAATGAACGAGATTTAGATTCTCGCAGAAGCTTTGAAAAGATTTGGAACTCAGAAGAAAATAAAACAAAAGTGGACGTGACCCTTGCGTGAAAGGATAAACCTGCTACAGTGCTTAATGGGAAGGAAAACGGCTGATGTTGAAATATTTTGACTATATACATTATATTTAAAATTTCTATATACATTTCAGGGCATTTACATATCGTATGCTCACCCAACAACTCCAAACGCTACGAAAATTGAAATCTTTTAATAATACAATACTACGGATCCAATGGAACTGGTTCGGTCGAATTCCGAGACTGCACCTCGGAAGACTATTTTTAAATTCAATTTAAACGATGAAATTTCAAAACTGAATAAATCACTATTAAATTAAATTTTAAAACTTATATTATCTTCAATAATATCAATATAAATTTTATAAGCCTTCAAATTATTATTTTTAACAAGCTTAAAATTCCAGATTCAACATTTTATTCAAATTCAAGTTATTTAATTCGGTAATTAATTATCAAATAAATTGTGATATTCGCAATTCAATTGAAAATTATACCATTGAATATTTAAAATCGATTAAATATTCCGATTTAAATCACTTAAAAATCCCGGGTCGTCACATTCCTCCCCCCTTAAAAGAATTTCGTCCCCGAAATTACTAGTTAGGAAGAATGGTCCAATACCCGTTTATTTATCCTCACAACCAAACAGTTTCTAACAATACAACATCTTACCACTATCTTTTATATAAAAGACTCATTATCTTTCTTACTAACTTCCAAACCTTTCTCTAGTTCCAAACCATACCATTTGTTTAACCATTCAAGTTTTCAATTTAAAACCAAATTTTGAACTATCAAAATTTTCTCAAAATCTTTCTAACTCCCTAAATTCCCGAAAAATTTCGCCAGCGTCTCCTTTGCGCGGCTGACTCGGTACAACTACAATATGGCTCTACGGCCTCCCAAATCCAAAAAGAAAACAAAAAGCCAAGTGGCTCAATCCAAATCCAAATCCCAATCAAATTTCATACCAAATTTAAATACGTACCTTTTGTCGGGCAATTTAAATTTATCTCTTGAAATCAAATCTAATTTCCTTTTCCCTTTTATAATACCTGCATATCCTGCTTAGCACTAATATCTAATCACAATATCCCAAAATATTTTATCTACTTTTTCACAAAACGCCAATATCTATTTATCCAAATATTAACTTGGAATATATTTATATTATCAATTTCCAATTAAGACTTCACCATTCCTTTTTAAGTTTAGCATAAGTATTTTATATGTATCTTATCTTTATTTCTCTTTACCATTTGTAGTTTATACCTATTTCTATTCAAATCGATTTCCACATTACAGATGTATTTCATTTATTTTCAGCTTTGAATTTTTAGTTTTTATGCTTCATTTATTCCTAATTTAAGTCATTACTTTAATTAGTCTCATTTACTAACTTATTTTAGTTTCCAATTCTAAATCGTTTTGTCGTTAACAAAACTTTCCAAAATTTTCAAAAATTTTCTAACTCCCAAAATTTCTGAAAAATTTTGGCAGAGTCCCCTTTGCACGGAGGAGCTTTTGCAATTTGACAAAAGAGATAAATATATATACATCGACCCACACGGTCGGAAAAACTAAAAACAGTTCATATTTCCTATTTTTATTGCGTAGGCGTACCTTATTTAGCATTTTAAGCAAGCGGCTAATTATTTTTAGCAAATAGCACTACCAAATCCAGCCTCACGGCTTCCAGGTACCTGTATTTACTCAGTTTAAACTTGTAAGTGCCAAATATAAGAAGTTTAACACATTTCACTTACTTGCAATAGTTAAAACATATGAATTCTAATAGAAATTCACACCCAACATTTTTCTGTAAGCAACTTCTACAATTTCCATGTTAATTTAACTGATCCAATTTATTTATCAACCATTTTTATGCAATTTGAATGGTTTTCAATCCATTCGTATACAACCTTATCAATTTAAATGGTTTAAAACACAATAGCTTACATTTAATTTATTTTAAGTAAACTGAACTCATATTTAATTCAACTGCTTTCAAAATCACTTTATTTTTCTTCTATCAATACATAGAATGTTTAACTATTTCATTTACATCAAATGACAATTTATTCTATGCAATTCGATGAGATTTATGTGAATAAATAAGTATTTATGTTTATAATCAATTTAAATGAATTTCAACTCAATTTATACTTAATTCTATCCCATTTTTAAATTTATTCACAATTCCTATATTCTCATTCTCATGGCATTTTAAATTTGAATCCATTCACTCGCATTCCATTTTATTAACCAATTAGTTCATCCAAACCATATACAATCTAGGTTCATCTTAAATGCCTATTAAACTTCCCTTTTATTTTCATCCATTCACAATCACTTGCTTAGCTCGACACATTCCATTTAAATTTTATTTACAATTCATTTATTTACATTTCATTCCATATTAGTTTATTTCAAACTATTTTATTTAGCTCAAAAACAATCCAAGCTATTTCATTTAATAACCATTTCTCAACTTATTTAAACCAACACTTCCTTTGGTTCTTATTTATCCCATCCATTCACTTATTCAGTATAATTAACTTATCCACATTCACTTAAATCATTTCTAATAAACTCGAAACATTCTATTTTCCTTATTGTCTCAAATTATTTCCATCCCTTACTAATTTAAATGGTTTACAATTATTTATTTAAGCATTTTCATTCCATTAAATATTATCGGCAACACACCGAATTTTATTTCAATTAAAATTTATTTCACTTGATTTAAAACCAATCCAATATTATTAAACTTTGTTTAAGTTGAAATAAATTCAACACTCTTCCATCTACTCAGCTTAAGTCAATTTATTTTGATTAAATCAAATTTTACACTTAAGCTCATTCTCATTTCGCAAATAAATATTTTTTTCTCTTTTATTCAATTTGATTCCATCTCAATTAAATATCATTTTAAATTTTCAATTTCATTTGATTGGTTATTATAAAATTTAACTTTCCAAATTCAACTCATCCCATTTATTACCTGGCTATTTTCCAGGTTATCTTCACTTATTTGGATTTTATTTGCACATTAATACCAATGGATTATTTTAATCCATTTCGTTTTTTTTTATTCTATATTTCCAAATTATATTTACTTTGTTAACACTTCAAGTCGAATTTCAATTGATAACTCAAGTTCTGATTTCTCCATTCACTTTTTAATTTACCATCCAATTTTATTAACTTACATTGCAATTTCATTCACAATTACTTCTACTTCATCAACAAATTGAATCCAATTTAATTTAAAACTTGAGTTTATTTCCAAACTTTATCATAAACTCACAATTCAATTTCATTAACTAATTTATTATCTAATTAGTTCTTCCCTTATTTATAATCCAACACTTGATTTTTAATTCCAAACATCACTTTATTTAATTTCTTGGTTCAATTTATTTAATAATACAAATTTGGATTTTCCTTTCATTATCCAAAACATCAAACAATATTTATTTTGGATTTTCTATTTCACTTTCAAAATTTATAAGCCGCAACTTATTATTTACACAATTCCATCCATTATAGGCTTGAATATGTTATTCTTTTATTTTAACTCAAGCCTCATGCTTCTTTATAACCCAAGCATATTTTATTCCTCTGGATTTTAATTCTTTTATAAGTGATTTTGATTTATTTATTCCAATTTCAATCCTTATCCCACTTAATTCCATTTATTCAGGTAAGAATCTAATTCCATTAAATAATTCAATTGAATTCTTATGCCAATTCAATTTTATCTTAACTCGGATTTATTTAACCCAATTCGGTTTCAACTAAATTCAAATACAACTGTATATTATTTCTAGCCTATTTAATTTATTCCAATCCAGTTAAATTTTTATTTTCCAATCCAAGTCAACTTCATTCATTTTAAATTTAAATTCCATTATTCAAAGCTTATATTTCCTTCCTGATAAAAAAAAAAATCACCTCAATTTATAAGCTTACAACTATCTTATCAGGATTTTTAAGCTCCCGGCTTTAGTTTCAAATTATTTTGAAATCTCCAACATTTCAAAATCACACTTCTCAGAAATTTAAACCAATCCTGGTTTTATTCCCAACAAATTTCCTTTGAAATTTTCAAAAACACTCGTTTTTTCCTGAACAAATTAATTTGGCAGCAAATCCGTCACTTAGAAACTCGAAAATGAACATCGATGATGCTGCAGTCATCACCGAAGTTATTTTCCAGTGACTAACGTGAATTCAATGCTATATCACTTTCAAAATCTTTTTTTTTTAAAACAATTTCCACTCAGAAATACTCCCAAAACAATAATGTTATCGTTTATCTTCAAAACACTTCGATAACATTCCCAAAATCTCTGAAATTTTGAATTTCCAAATTCTGCTTAAATAAATTTTAACTATAATTCATTTGCACAGCTTATGTTCATACAAATTCTCATTTGATTATATTTCAATTCACAATTTTCATCTATAATTCATATTTATAAATTTCTTTTTTATAATAAATTTATTCCTTCAAACTTTGGTTATATTTCCAATTTCTAATTAAATTTTCACTTAACAATGATAATACTTTAATATTATCATTTCTAACATCCAAGCAACCATATATTAATCAAACAGTTTACAAAACTATGCTTTATATCAAAATATGTTTTTGGGTAAAATTATTTCATTCACCCATATTTAAAACAATATCGTGTCGATTGCTCTATTCAAGTGTTTAGAAACCCCTTCGATACAGTTGTACGGACTGTGCCGACGAAGGTTCATATGCCACTCAATAAACCAATCAACACAATATTAAAACAATTTATATTCACTAACAAATACGCGCTCATATTTATTAATACGCTCAAACTCATTATAGAGTACCATAGACTCTATTTCATGAGTAATTCCCACCAGAGCCAAGGTTATCACCAACCTAAGCTCTGATACCAAGTGTAACAGCCCGTAAATTCGTACCCCTTGAGTTAACACTATTCTACAACAATCAACTCAAGTTGCACAGAAATACGGACCATTTGGATTTAAGAAGAAGAGGTAGAAGAAGAGAATTGAAAACAACAACAGAATCTAACCATCGCAGCGGAATAAAATATAATAGATAATAAATAATCTTTACTCAAAATCAAATATACCTGTTTATATACACTACATCATCAGAGTACATCAGTCACAACTCACATCAATACAATACAATGGATACACAACAACTCAAATACAGCGGAATAATATATATATATATATATATATATATATATATATACAAGTACGGGAATACGTATCGTCATCCAGCTCGTCTCCCGAGCTCCACAAAAGTGGGTAATACAAACTCAAGTTAGTACGCCTACGCACTACGAGATATAATTGAATTATTTATGTATCCGTACCCCTTGAGTCTCTCGGGTACCCAAATTTTTACGGGTAGCCAAGGGATTCAGGTTGGCTTTGTCGCATTCTGGAGGAGCAATGGAGCAGGAGGCTTTAGCGTTGTAGATATACTTATAGTTCCGCTGTGATTGATATCTCTGAGTTATTTGCTTATGTTGTATTGAGTTGTATTAACTAGACAGGTGTTTATAACTGTCTAGTATGTGATGTATTGTCTGTATAACTCTGATTGATGTTGTATATTATGTAAATACTTATGTTATTATTATAATTTATTCGTTCCGCTGTGAGATTCTGATGTTGTTTTTCTTTCTTCTCTATCTTTTCTATTTTCTCACCTCTTTCTTTTCTTAAAAACGATACTTCTTCCTGGGAGTAGGAGGACGGGTCGTCACACCTGATTATTAAAGTTGAGTCCGGAGCAAAGGTGAGTTAATCTCACCCAATTGATTATTAAAGTTTCAAAAATCCTTTGAAAACCAAAAGCATCTCGTAAGACCACGCCACAAATAAATATGTCGGGTTTTTACCTTACGATAGCTAAACCAATTTTTATAGAAATCCTCTGATATTATAATAGGGTCTATATACAAATACTTATAAAATAGCCGAAATTGTTACATTCATTAAATTCCAGCTACTAGCCACAAAAGTGGGTAATACAAACAAAACTCGTACAAGGCTCGTAGGGAGAATGGATTTCCAACAATGACTAGGCACTGGGGTACCACCTATCACAGTACGGGGCCTAGATCACCGTACCGAGGACTACTCCCTTCATCCCCTGCAACACAAGGCCGGAACCATTCCTTACTGAACAGTCCCGAACAAGATAAACCCCGTGGTTGGCGCGACCAACCACCCACTAAGCCAAAATAAATAAGGGACATCTAGACAGGGGAATTATCTTGTCCTGCTTGGGCATGACCCACCTAACCTTGCTGCATATCCCCTGATTTTCAGTCATTCCCATTTGATGAGGCTTGAGGCTAAGCGTTACCTTTAGAACGTATTTACTTAGAATGCCCATCGTCCACCTGACGATGTTTCGCAAGCATTCATCCATACAAGTCCGTCCCGGGTTCGAACGGAACCGAAGGCACTATTCCTACTACATCCATTTTGGAAATATCCTCAGGATTAGTAGCGACTAGCCCTTGCACTTCACTGCTCCATCTTCGAATCCGAACACGTTTTTCGCACGAAACGTACAAACCGAATCGAAGTGGTTTTCGAGAAATTAATCTCGATCCCGGTCTCTTCGATACGATCAGCGCATTGTCCAATATTGATAGTCGGTTATTTAACTATCAATTTATATTCGCAAACAACCATCAACCAATAAATAATTTTCCAAATTGTTTATCTCCAAAAATATCTTCACAAGATATATTTCTATTTTCAATCCTTTGAAAACAGTTTCAAACCATCTTTCTTTCCAAAATAAACTTTTCCAAATATTTTCTATCTCCTCTGAAATCATCAAGCACAAAACTAGATTTTAAAAATGAATTTTAAAACATTTTACTTTGAAATATATACTTTTAAAACATTTAATTTCAAACTACTTTAATAATTTGTTAAAAATACATATTTGATGAATATTTGAAAATAAGGTTACTTAATAAAATATAAAGATTAGATTTTTCACTTTTGAAACAAAATACTAAGTCACTTTTTACTACTATAATAGATTTGAGAAAATGCTTACCTTTGAATTTGAATAGTAGAAATAATAAATCTTCTAAAACTTGCTTTTTACAGCAATTTTAAAACCTTTAAATTTATTTATGGATTTACTTTAAAATTATACTTGGTTATCCAGAGAAAAATCCCATCTTCAATTACTTAAATCAATTTCCCAAATTGATTTCCAATTTATTCCCTTTAGATTCAGAATCTGTTAATTTCAGATCTCATTTCTTGATTCAAATTTTTAGATTTCTCAATTACTTCTTTATTCTTTTAAATAAATTTGAACTTTGAATTTTTAAATAGCTCTTTATTTCTTTAATTGATATAACTTAAGTTACAATTCATCAATTTTATTTTATTCAAAATTCCATTTCTCTTCATACTCGAAGTTATTTATTCTTATTTCCATATTACTTCTATTCCTTATCAATTCATTCTTAATTGATTCAAACTTTCTATAATTATTTCGCTTACAAATTTACTTCCCTAAATTTTCTTTTCAACAATTCAATTCATATATTTTGGTAATTCATTATACCCAAATATCCAATCAAACCATAACATTCAATATTCCAATATAACCCATCATAGGATATCAAACAATCGCAACAGAGAATATTGAATAATTTAAATAAATATATACTTATTCTCCTACAACCCAACATTCAGCAGCCTTCCTTCAAAATGCTGTCTCCTCTTGTACATGCCATCATCATCGTGTGTCCCTTTCTCTCATCACGCAAGCCACCCTACCTTCTGATTACGCAGACCTACCCATTCCCTTCTCAAGCACGCTTCTCTTCAGTTTCATTTTGCTCTTTCTTTTTTTTATAATAAACCGAAGCCTCTTCCTCAGCAAACTAAAGTAAACGAAAAAAAAGGGGGGGGGGGGGGGCGATCTAAATTTATTCGTCTTCTCTCCCTCGTTTCCAAATTCGACAGAGAGTCGATTCATAGGAGGGGGGAGTGCGCGATCGCGTTCGCGCGCGCGACTTTTGGGTTAAGCTCGAGATTAGGGTTTGGGATGAGTCGCGTGGCCGTGATTTCTGGAAGGAGGGGGAGGCCGTAACAGCCCGCAAATCCGTACCCCTTGAGTCAACACTATTCTACCTAAAACAACTCAAGTTGCACAGAAATACGAACCATTTTGGTTAAAGAAGAAGAGGTAGAAGAAGAGAAAACCAAATCAACATCAGAATCTAACCATCGCAGCGGAATAAAATATAATAGATAGTAAATAATCTTTACTCAAAAATCAAATCTATCTGTTTACATATATTACATCATCAGAGTACATCAGTCAGCTCACATCAATAACATACAATGGATACACAACAACTCAAACAGTGGAATATATATATACAAGTACGAGAATACGTGTCGTCATCCAGCTCGTCTCTTGAGCTCCACAGCATCATATCCTGTATCCTATAATACTCGGTTATTCAGAGAGAGATTTCCAATCTCAACCACTTAAATCAATTTTCCAAGTTGATTTCCAATTTATTCCATTTGAAATAAATTTCTTCACTTAATAGTTCATTTCAAAATTCATTTATTATGGTCGTTATTATTATTTCCAGTTTGATCTTTAACCCCTTTAGCTGAAATATACAAATCTCAGGTTATTCCCAATTTCTTCTTAAATAAATTTAAATCCTCAATTTAAAATAAATGTTTTGTTCTTTTAAACAATAACATTGAGATTTAAGTTTCATGAACTCTCTGTTTAATTAAATTTCCTTCCCATACTCAAGATTTTAATATTAAAATGTTAAAGTTACTTTATTTCTTTTCCAGTTCATTTATAACTTTATTCAACTTTTCTATAATTATTTTACTTAAAATTTACTTCTTTTATTTCCATTGCCAAACTCAAATTATATATTTTGGTAATTCATTATTTTCCGATTATAATAATCGAGCCATAGCATCCAATATTTCCACATAATTCATTACAGAATATCAAATATTCGGAACAGAGAAAATTAAATAATTAAATAAAGTTGAGGGGTCCAGTTGGATCCCTCCAACCTGTTTTCCCTGCATTCACGGACGTTAGCATCACATAACATGCCAAGTTCAAATTATACTATATTACATCACATCAATCAATTCAACCACAATCAATTATTTAAATTTAATCATTTAAATTTAAATTTAAACTGAGTGAGATTAACTCACCTTTTTCTTCATTTTGCAGTTCCACTTCACCCTCGATTTGATTCCACGATTATTGACCTTGTATAAACATTACGTGATTTATTAACATCTGAACTAATTAAATAATCGATTATCATTTATTAATATTTGAACTTATTGTAAAAAATTTGGAATTGAAGTAAATCTAAATGAAATGGAGATGTTTCAACATTGGAAATAAAATTGGTTTGTAAATCAGTTTGGAATTGAATTGAAATAGAAATGAATTTGTAGTAATTATGAATTGGAATGGCCGAACTTGTATGTAAACCCTTTATGTGAAATAAAATGGAGCTTGAAAGTGGAAAAGGGACTTTGTATATGTTATACACTAGGATTTACTTAGGAAATTATGCGAAGTGTCGTTCGGTTTAATTTAAGTTTCGAACGCTCGCCGGAACTCAAGGTGAGTTATTCTCGCTCACATCTGGATATTGGCTGATTTAAATAATAAACATTTAAATATCTTTGTGATTGGTTGCATATTATTGTTATTATCAGTCTGGATTGATATTTATATATGTGATGTGCTAATATTTGTGGATGCAGGGAAAACAGGTTGGAGGGATCCAACTGGATTCCTCAAAATGTAGTAATTATCTTTATAATTGATGATGATGCTTGTTTATATATTGTATTTGATAAATGTGGAATTAAATTGTTCTGTGATATTGTGGTATAAATTATAAACCCAGAATGTTAATTATAAAGAAATTTGGAGTTTAATTATAAAGAAATTAAACTGGGTTTCAAAAGAAATTAAGAAATTAATAAATAAGGAATTTAAAAGAATATAAAAATTAGAATCTGTGAAGGGAAATTGAAATAAAAATTGTATTGGAATATTGTTGAGTAAATTATAAATCCATAATTAATTATAAATGGAGGAATTGAGTTCTAGAGAAATAAAAGATATTGTTAAATAATGAATTTTAAAGAATTTAGATTTGAAATCTATTTAGAATGAAAATTGAAAATTGGTAAAAATCTGGAATGATAAACAAAGAGAAATGTTATCAATTGATAAATGTGAAAGTAAATTTATGTTATTAAACTATAAAACTAAATTGAAATAAATTGACGGAAATCATGCGGAGGATTTCTGTGATGTTTAAGTGGAAATGAAATTCCCTGAGAAAAACCAAGTTCGAGTTTTAACTGATTTTATAAAAAAAAAAAAGTTTTGAAGTTTAAACTTGTTTAAAAGAGTGTTTTGGAAATTATTATTTTTAAAGTAACAATTTATTAATTAGAAATAGTAAAGTAATTATTCTTTTACAAATGGATTTGTTTAAAAAAGCTAGTTTTGACCTAAGTATATTGCGATAAGTCTTAATCTTTTTACAACTCTATTTTTAAAATATAGTTTAACTAAAACCTTAGTTTAAATCAAGTTATACCCTATAAAATAGTTTTGCTTTAAATATTTTGAAATTATATTTTGAGTACATAATTAGTAGTAAATTTACCTATTTTAGAGTATATCTTAGAATAAAATGTTTTAATTGTTTTAAATCTAAAATGTTTTAACTTGGTTATTTCCAATGGAAATTAAGGGTAAAGGATTTACCTTGTAAAGAAAGAATTTTGGAAAATGTTTTCAAATGAGCTTGGGAAATGTGAAATTATACCTTTTAAAAATATTTGAGGCAAATAAATAATTTGGGAATTATTTATTGTGTGATGGATGCATATGGATGTTTTGGGTAATACAAACAAAACTCGTACAAGGCTCGTAGGGAAAATGGATTTCCAACAATGACTAGGCACTGGGGTACCACCTGTCACAGTACGGGGCCTAGATCACCGTACCGAGGACTACTCCCTTCATCCCCTGCAACACAAGGCCGGAACCATTCCTTACTGAACAGTCCCGAACAAGATAAACCCCGTGGTTGGCGCGACCAACCACCCACTAAGCCGAAATATATATAAGGGACATCTAGACAGGGGAATTATCTTGTCCTGCTTGGGCATGACCCACCTAACCTTGCTGTATATCCCCTGATTTTCAGTCATTCCCATTTGATGAGGCTTGAGGCTAAACGTTACCTTTAGAACGTTTTCACTTAGAATGCCCATCGTCTACCTGACGATGTTTCGCAAGCATTCGTCCATACAAGTCCGTCCCGGGTTCGAACGGAACCGAAGGCACTACTCCTACTACATCCATTTTGGAAATATCCTCAGGATTAGTAGCGACTAGCCCTTGCACTTCACTGCTCCATCTTCGAATCCAAAATCGTTTACACGAAACGTACAAACCGGATCGAAGTGGTTTTCGAGAAATAAATCTCGATCCCGGTCTCTTCGAAACGATCAACGCATTTGTCCAATATTGATAGTCGGTTATTTAACTATCAATTTATATTCACAAACAACCATCAACCAATAAATAATTTCCCAAATTATTTATTAACCTCAAAAATATCTTCACAAGATATATTTCTATTTTCAACCCTTTGAAAACAGTTTTAAAACCATCTTTCTTTTCAGAATAAACTTTCCCAAATATTTACTATCTCCTCTGAAATCACCAAGCACAAAATTAGATTTTTTTTTTTAAAATAATTTTAAAAACACTTTACTTTGAAAATATATATTTTTAAAACATTTGAATTATTTAATAATTTGTTATAAATACATATGAATATTTGAAGATAACGATACTAAATACAATATAAAATATAAAACTAGGTTTCACTTTTAAAAATAAAATACTAAGACGCTCTTTAAATAATTATTGCTATAATAGGTTAAAATAAATATTGCTTTAATAGATTAAAAGGAAATACTTACTTTAGAACCTAAATATTAGAAATAATAAATTTACAAAACATACCTTTTTAAACAATTTTAAAACTTTAATTTATATTTAAAAATTTACTTTGAAACATACTTGGTTATTCAGAGAGAAATTTCCAATCTCAATCACTTAAATCAATTTCCCAAATTGATTTCCAATTTACACTGTCTGAAATAAATTTCTTTACTTACATAATTCCTTTCAAAATTCATTAATTATAGACTTATTGTTATTTTTATTAATTTCCATTTGATTTTAAATCTCTTACCTGAAATATATAAATTCAGGTCTTTCCCAATTCTTCGTTATCGCTTTCAATAATTTAAATCTTAAAATTTTAGTAAATGTTTTCTTCTTTTAATTCATATCACTGAAGATTTAAGATTCATTAACTTTCTATTTATTCAAATTTTCCTTTCCACAAACAGAATTTATTTGAAATTTTACGGTCGCTCCATTTCTTTTCCATTTCATTATTCTTTTCTTATACTTATTTTATTTACAAATACACTTCCTTTAATTTCCTTTCAAAATCCGATTTTTTATATTTTGGCAATTCATTACAACCAATCATAATCAATCGAATCATAGCATTCAATATTTCAACATAATGCATCATAAAATATCAAAGCATCATAGCAGGGGAAATAAATAATTTAAATAAATGTTGAAGGATCCAGTTGGATCCCCCCAACCTGCTTTCCCTGCACCCACAGACATTAGCACAACATATAATATTCCAATTCCAAAATATCATATTATATCACATCAACCAATTTAACCATTCAAACAATTATTTAAATTTAATCATTTAAATTTAAATTTAAACTGAGTGAGATTAACTCACCTTTGACCTAAGATCGCCATCCACTTCAAACTCGACTTGGTTCCATGATTTTAGACCTTGTATAAATGTTTATACAATTTATTAATATTCTAAATTATTTTAATAATCAGTTTCCATGTAATAATTCCAATCGACTAATGTTTTTAATTTAACTATTAATTTCCCCTTGAAACTACATATACTAAATTTTAATTTATCTAAATTCAAAAATCTAAGTTTTATATAATTTTCCACACATTTTTAAAATTCCCATATTCTTCTAACAATAAGCTATATGAATTTCGTAAAAATCTTATTTTATCTAAATTCTTTCACCTTTAAAAATTTTCCACTTACCATTGCAAGATCTTAACCACATATGTATTTTCATTTGTTCAAAATTCCTCTTCTTTTTTATTTCTTTTTTTTTTTTATTTCTTCAGTACTATGTATATAAAACTGTATATATATTTTAATTAAAACAAAAATTCAAATTATACCTTACTGCCTGACATCGACACAGCGACTTCCCGAAACCAACCTCTACATCATCCTCACGCACTACACCTCAACTTCGTCTGCATCACCGCGCCAATGACCCCACGGTGCTAACGAACCAGAATGCATCTTTGCTTCCCCCGCGATATACCCTAGCCCTATCTGATAAGATCATGCCCTAACTGTTCTGGCTCGTCGAACACCACTGCGCTCGCGTACGAATTGGAATCGCCAACCAATTTCAACCCTCCTCAATATCATGTTGCCGAACCCTAGCTAAGCCCCAAATCGATGAAGTCGAACCCATCCCTTGCGCAGCCTCCATTCGCGACTTCGCCATCCCTTTCGCCGTTCGAACAATCCCCAAATCAACGACGACGCCACCATTGACCTCCTCTTACCTATCACAATCATTGCCGTCCCCAAAAACACGCGAATCTCCACTCACGATACTGAATCACCGACCCCCCCATCCCCTCCGAGTCCACTAATTCGAATTACAGAGCTTCGTTTGCTCGCGCGAAAGCTATAGAGTGGAAAGCTCGGTCGTTGCCTTAATTTGAACTCGATTTACACAGTTTGAAATTCGAACTCCGATCAATACGAAATTTTAAATCTGATAATAATTTAATACTACGGACTCAATGGAACTGGTTTTATCGAATTCCGAGACTGCGCCTCGGAGGGCTATATTTAAATTCAATTTAAACAATAAAATTTTCAAAACTGAACAAACTACTGCTAAATTAAATTTTACAATTTCTATGACCCTCAGTGTTATCAATATAAATTTTATAAGCCTTCAAATTATTTTTAACAGGCTTAAAATTCTAGATTCAACAATTTACCCAATTTCTAATTATTAAATTCTATTATTTAATTATCAATAAATAGAGATATTTGTATTTCAAGTTAAGATTGCCCTATTGCATATTTAAAATTGATTAAATACCCTGATTTAAATTTCTTAAAAATTCTGGGTCGTCACATTCCTCCCCCCTTAAAAGAATTTCGTCCCCGAAATTACTAGTTAGGAAGAATGGTCCAATACCCGTTTATTATTTCCCAAAACCTAACAGTTTCTAACAATTCAACAACTTACCAACTATCACTCACAAAAGATCCATTATCATTCTTATAATCTTCCAAACCTTTTCCTAGTTCCAAACTATACCATTTGTTTATCCATTCAAGTTTTAATCTTAAAACCAATTTTGAATTATCAAAATTTTCTCAAAATTTTTCTAACTCTCTAAATTCCCGAAAAATTTTGCCAGCGTTTCCTTTGCGCGGCTGACTCGGTACAACTACAAAATGGCTCTACGGCCTCCCAAATCCAAAAAGAAAACAAAACGCCAAGTGGCTCAATCCGAATCCCAATCAAATTTCATACCAAAATTAAATACATACCTTTTTGTCGAGTATTTCAAATTTTATCTTTTCATATCAACCCAATTTCCTTTTCCCTTTATAATACCTGCATACCTGCTTAGCACCAATATCCAAATACAATATTCCAAAACATTTTATCGACTTTCTTACAAAATTTCAATATCTATTCATTTCAATATTATCTTAGATTTTATTTGTAATATCAATTTAGAATATATCTGCAATATCCAATTTCCAATTAAAAATTGATCATTCCTTGCTTAAGTTAACCTAAACACTTTATATGTGTCTTATATTTATTTTCATTTCCAACTTTAGTTTATATCTATTTCTATACAAATTGACTCTTCCATTTCCATACGAATTCAATTTATTCCTACTACATCCATTTTGGAAATATCCTCAGGATTAGTAGAGACTAGCCCTTGCACTTCACTGCTCCATCTTCGAATCCAAAATCGTTTACACGAAACGTACAAACCGGATCGAAGTGGTTTCCGAGAAATTAATCTCGATCCCGGTCTCTTCGAAACGATCAACGCAGTTGGCCAATATTGATAGTCGGTTATTTAACTATCAATTAATATTCACAACATCCATCACTCAATAAATAATTTCCCAAATTATTTATTTATTTACCTCAAAATATCTTTCCAAAATATATTCCTATTTTCAATCCTTTGAAAACAGTTTCTAAAACCAACTTTCTTTCCAGAATAAACTTACTCAAATGTTTTCTATCTCCTCTGAAAGTCACCAAGCACAAAACTAGATTTTTTTTTATTTTTTTTATTTTTTTTAAATGACTTAAAAGACTTTACTTTAAAATATATACTTATAAAACATTTAAATTAAAGCTACTTTAATAATTTGTTAAAAATACATACTGTATGAGTATTTGAAAATAAAGTTACTCAGTAAATATAAAGCTAGATTTCTTCGTTTCAAAACAAAATACTAAGTTACTTCTTAATAATTACTACTAAAATAGATTAAAAGAAAATACTTACTTAAGACTTTAAATATTAAAAATAATAAATTTTGCAAAACTTACTTCCCTTAAAAACAATTTTAAAACATTTAATTTATATTTAAAAGTTTACTTTTTAAAAACATGTACTTGGCTATCCAGAGAAAATTCCAACTTTTCACTTAAATCAATTTTCCCAAATTGATATCTAATTTATTTTATTGAAATAAATTTCTTTACTTCCTTAATTCATTTAAAATTCATTAATTAAGACTTATTATTAATATTATTATTTTCCGTTTGTTTTTAAACCTTTTTTAGTGAAATATCCGAATTTCAGTTTTTTTTTTTCCAACTTCTTCTTTATTCCTTTTAATAATTTAAATCTTAAATTTTTTATATAAATGTTTTATTCTTTTAATTTATATCACTGAAGATTAAAATTCACAGACTCTTTGTTTCTTCAAATTTCCATTCTATACTCAAGATTTATTTATAGAATTTTAAAGTCATTTTATTTCTTTCCAATTCATTTAAAAATTTAATTCAAATTTCTATAATCATTTTACTTACAATTTCACTTCTTTTATCATCTTACAAAAATCCAATTTATATATTTTTGGTAATTCATCATACCCAAATATATTTAATCGAACCATAGCATTCAATATTCCAATAAAGATCATCATAGAATATCAAATAAATCACAATAGAGGGTATTAAATAATTTAAATAAATATTGAGGGGTCCAGTTGGATCCCTCCAACCTGTTTTCCCTGCATCCACAGATGTTAGCACAACATAATATACCAATTCCAGAATATATCATACTATAGCACATCAATCAATCAATTTCAACCATTCAACAATTATTTAAATTTTAATCATTTAAATTTAAATTTAAATAAACTGAGTGAGATTAACTCACCTTTGTTTTAATTTTCAGTCCAAACCAACCAGCTTGTTTCCTTCACGATTCAGACCTTGTACAATCATTATATAATTTATTAATATTTAAATTAGTCAAACAATTTATTTATTTAACTTAACTGATTAGTTTTACTAATTTTTCCCTTTCTTTTAGTAACCAAATAAATTAAATGAGTCAACTGTAAAATCTTATCCCCAATTCCTTATAAAATGTTTTTTTTTCCTTCTAAAGTCTCATATAAATTTCTAGTATATATATATAAGTTTGACTTCCGAAATTTTAAACTTAAACAGTAAAAATTTTCACCCCCTTTTTCTATCCATACACATATATTAAATTTTAATCTGAACATATAGTTTATTGCTATTGAAATTCCTAACATCCTTATAACTACAAGTATATATACAGAAATTTTTAAAGAAAGAAAAAAAAAATCCATACCTTATTGTCGTACATGACCCCGAGTGGAGAAATACATATGCCAAACCTGATGTTGAGGTCAACATCTCGAACCCAGCCTCACGGCGCTGCTATCACCCATCCACGCGACCCGACATCGACGTCATACCTCGCCTCACGTTGTCGTGACTTCCACCATCGCTCATCGCAACCCCAGGTCGTGAAAGTCGCGACTTCCTCCCTCCAGCATTCGCGTACGCAAACCTCAAACACCACGAATTCCTTCCCAAATCGACTCTGCCTCCTAATTGCGAAACGAAGCTCTCAATCGCCGCGAGTTCGCGAATCTCTGCCTTGTGTCGTGCGAGCGAGCGGCCCTCTCTCTATATATGTATCGTTGCGTTTCGATCTGAGGGAAAGGACGGAACAATTTTCGTTTTCGTGAATTAATTTGGGACTGGTTCATATATGAATAGGGAAGGGCTTGGCAATTGATTTAAGAGAAGGCTTCGGATGCACACAATCTATATTTATATTGTTTTTATTAAGGAATGAACGAGATTTAGATTCTCGCAGAAGCTTTGAAAAGCTTTGGAACTCAGAAGAAAATAAAACAAAAGTGGACGTGACCCTTGCGTGAAAGGATAAACCTGCTACAGTGCTTAATGGGAAGGAAAACGGCTGATGTTGAAATATTTTGACTATATACATTATATTTAAAATTTCTATATACATTTCAGGGCATTTACATATCGTATGCTCACCCAACAACTCCAAACGCTACGAAAATTGAAATCTTTTAATAATACAATACTACGGATCCAATGGAACTGGTTCGGTCGAATTCCGAGACTGCACCTCGGAAGACTATTTTTAAATTCAATTTAAACGATGAAATTTCAAAACTGAATAAATCACTATTAAATTAAATTTTAAAACTTATATTATCTTCAATAATATCAATATAAATTTTATAAGCCTTCAAATTATTATTTTTAACAAGCTTAAAATTCCAGATTCAACATTTTATTCAAATTCAAGTTATTTAATTCGATAATTAATTATCAAATAAATTGTGATATTCGTAATTCAATTGAAAATTATACCATTGAATATTTAAAATCGATTAAATATTCCGATTTAAATCACTTAAAAATCCCGGGTCGTCACATGCGTGTTGGGTGGGCTTAGTTGATTATAGCAGTGAGGTATTGCAGCTCCTTTTAATTTAAGTAAATATTTATTAGAAAATTTTATTACATACAGAGGAAGAAATTTCGCAGAATTTGGTGATGGCCGCATCGAACAGTGAGGTAATCGCTAGTTATTCTTTTGATTTGAATGAGTTAAAATAATACATATATGGAAATATGTAAGTTTTTGAAGATATAATTTGTTAATATTAAGGAAAAATAAAAATAAATTGTTTTACTGATATGCAGTTTTAGATTTTATATGTAAGCAGAAAATAATTTTTTTTTATCTTACTTAGGATTTTAAATGTAGTCTATATATATATATATATATATATATTATAAAGGTAGTTTTATTTAATAAAACTTATTTAATTATTTTTACAAGAGGTTATTTTATTCAATTCAGTTCTGGAAGTCAATTTTTAGTTAAAATATTTATATAAAAGAATATTCATTTATAACCAAGTTAATAATTTAAACCAAAGTATTAGGAATTAATTGATCGGTTAATTCAAATATTAATAAACTGTATAAATATTTATACAAGGTTTAAAACTATGAAGAAAACAAGCGGAGATTCGAAGTGGGATTGCAAATGCAAAGGTGAGTTAATCTCACTCAGTTAAATTTAAATTTAAATGATAAAATTTAAACAATTGTTTGGATGGTTGAAATTGTTTGATGTGCTATAGTATGGTATATTCTGGAATTGGCATATTATATTGTGCTAACATCTGTGGATGTAGAGAAAACAGGTTGGAGGGATCCAACTGGACCCCTCAACATTTATTATTTAATATTCTCTGTTGTGATTACTTGATATTCTATGATGAATATATTGGAATATTGAATGTTATGGTTTGATTGGATATATTTGGGTATAATGAATTACCAAAAATATATAAATTGGGTTTTGGAAAGAAAATATAGGAATTAAAGTTGTAAATGAAATAATCATAGAAAATTTAATAAAATTAGAATGAATTGAATAAGAAGTAGAAGTATGTGAAATACTAATAAATAACTTCGAGCATGAAAAGAAAGGGGTTTGAATAAACAGTAATTAATGACTTGTAAATCAAGTGATATTATTTTAAGGAACAAAGAATTATTTAAAAAAAAAACTTAAAGTTTTAAATTTATCTAAGGGAATAAGAAATAAATTGAGAAATCTAAATTAGTATTTCAATTAAAAGTATTTAAACCATAATCAAGGAATAAATCTGAAATTAAAGGATTTTGGAGTAAATGAAGTAAATTGGAAATCAATTTGGAAATTGAATTAAGTGTTGAAATTGGATATTTGGAAGAATATATTCAAGGTGGGAATTTATTAAAGGAATGAGAAAAAATGTTTAAAAATAAATAGTGATTTATTTTTAAAGGTTGTGAAGAGAAGTATATTTCTCTGGATAGACAAGTACATGTTTTTTTTAAAAAAGTAAATTTTTAAATATAAATTAAATGTTTAAAAGCTGTTTTAAAGGAAGCAAGTTTTGTAAAATTTATTATTTCTAATATTTAAAGTCTAAAGTAAGTATTTTCTTTTAATCTATTTCAGTAGTAATTATTAAGAAGTAACTTAGTATTTTGTTTTTAAAAGAAGAAATCTAGTTTTATATTTTATTAAGTAGCCTTATTTTCAAATATTCTTATAGTATGTATTTTTAACAAATTATTAAAGAAATTTTAATTGTCATGTTTAAAGTATATTTTAAAATAAAGTGTTTTAAATTTATTTTAAAATTCTAGTTTTGTGCTTGGTGATTACTGTGGAAATAGAAATACTTGGAATTTATTCTGAGAAAAGAAGATAGTTTTGAAAACTGTTTTCAAAAGGGTTTGAAAGTGAAAATATATATTGTGAAGATATTTTTGGGATTAGTAAATAATTTGGGAAATTATCTATTGTTTGATGGATGTTTGTGAATATAAATTGATAGTTAAATAACCGACTATCAATATTGGACAAATGCGTTGATCGTTTCGAAGAGTACGGGATCGAGATTTATTTCTTGAAATCCACTTCGATCCGGTTTGTACGTTTCGTGAAAATGATTTTGGATTCGAAGATGGAGTGGTGAAGTGCAAGGGCTAATTGCTAATAATCCTGAGGATATTTCCAAAATGGATGTAGTAGGAATAGTGCCTTCGGTTCCGTTCGAACCCGGGACGGACTTGTATGGATGAATGCTTGCGAAACATCGTCAGGTGGACGATGGGCATTCTAAGGGACATGTTCTAAAAGGTAACGTTTAGCCTCAAGCCTCATCAAAAGGGAATGACTGAAAATCAGGGGTTATGCAGCAAGGCTAGGTGGGTAGCACCCAAGCAGGGTGAGGTCATTCCAGTCTAGATGTCCCTTTTTATTTCGGCTTAGTGGGCGGTTGCTGATCCCAACCGCGGGGTGATCTCACTCGGGATTATCCAGTAAGGGGTAGTCCCGGCCTTGTGTTGCAGGGGAGCGGGCATACTCCTCAGTACGGTGATCTAGGCCCCGTACTGTGGCAGGTGATACCCGAGTGCCTAGTCATTGGTTGGAAATCCATTCTCCCTATGAGCCTTTTACGAGTTTTGTTTGTACTACCCACTCTATGGCTAGTAGTTGGAATTTAATAGATGTAACAATTTCGGCTATTTTATAAGTATTTCTAAATAGACCCTATTATAATATCAGAGGATTTCTATAAAATTTATTTTAGCTATCGTAAGGTAAAAACCCGACATGTTTATTTGTGGCGTGGTCTTACGAGATGCTTTGGTTTTCAAAGGATTTTTGAAACTTTAATAATCAATTGGGTGTGATTTTCTCACGCTGGTATTCCAGTCTAACTCCGGTATTATTTAACTGTAATGCTCGGGTCAGACCGAGTATTATAGGATACAGGATATGATGCTGTGGAGCTCAGGAAACGAGCTGGATGACGACACGTACTCTCGTATTTGTTTATATATATATTCCGCTGTGTTGAGTTGCTGTGTATCCATTTGTATGGTGTTGATGTTGAGTTGTGATTGTTGTACTCTGATGATGTAATATATGAACAGATATATTTGGATTGAGTGAAGATTATTTATTATCTATTATATTTTATTCTGCTGCAATGGTTAGATTCTGATGTTGTTTTCTATTTTCTTCTTCTACCTCTTCTTCTTTAACCCAAATGGTTCGTATTTCTGTACAACTTGAGTTGATTTAGCTTGAATAGTGTTGACTCAAGGGGTACGGATTTGCGGGTCGTTTCAATTAATTAATTAGTTAATCCATAAACTTATAAATTAATTAAATAAGGTTTTATTTTAGATACTCCTTAGGATCGATTGTGCAACTCGTAAGTGTAAATTTGGTCAGCAATTAATATAAAAAATCTAATATTAATGTTCACATGTTAACTTAGCTGGTAGCATGATATTATGGTCAAATTTATTGCTTACATATTTTCAAGGTAATGTCATGTTTTAAATCTTTTTAAGCTACACATTAAGCAGTGGTATTATAAGCACATTCTCTTTGTTATCACTATACACCTTCAGATATCTAAAGCTTCATCATGGTCAAAGGCTTAGTAATGTCCATATACAATATAGAATATAATTCCAAAATCCTTGGTTCAATAATAATATTTATTATTAACCGATGTACTCTGGCCAGAGATTTTGTCTTTGAGTTGGCCACACTTAATATTAGCCCGTTATAACAAAGGAAATGAAATCTCTATTGAGTAGTGTTTCATTTCAAATGCTTCAAGTCAGACCCAACTATTGTCATATGATGAATGCTACGCCATGATTTAATAATAATCAAAGTGGAGTCTCCATATTTTAGTTCCACCGCATTCTAAAGTCAAAAGAATGTCGTATATATCATATTGAAATTTCCTATTTGAAAAAATTATAGTTAACCAATAGGATACTCTCGGTTGAGTCATTCTGTTGTCATCTAATAACCATTGGAACTGGACCATCATACAATGGGTTAAATAGGCCAATTTCAAAAAAAATGGCCTTTTAGGATCTTATTGTGCATATGAAGTCTAAATTAATTTAGATATAACCTCAATAAATTTTAATTAAAATCATTATTTTATTTAATTGATTAATAATATGACTTTATTTGATTATTTATATGATTTTTAGTGTGTACATGCGTATCAAATATACATGTACATGTACATGCATGTGCAAAATATAAAGTGTATATGGTTTAAAATGTCCGTGTCTAAGTGTTGGGACTTATACCACAATGAACATATCAGCGAATTCATTTATATATTTTCTGTCAATAATATAATATTAACATAACATAAAACATACTTATATATATCCATATATAACTATAAATGTAATTATATTTATATATCCATACACATATTCGCGTGTAGATTAATTATTATCATTTAATTATAAAAAAATTAAAACTCAAAATTTAAACCATTTAGAATTCAAATTTGAAACTAGATCTGGATTTAAAATATCTATTCAATTTCAAATTTTTAATTTAAAAATAGGTCGAAAAAACATATGTATATAAACACATATAATTTTTTAAAATTCAATATACATATATATATATATATATATATATATATATTTTAAAAAACTAATAACTTTCATATTAATATATTATATATATGTGTGTGTGTGTGTGTGTATGTATATGCGTGTGTATATGTATGTAGGAAATGTATCAGTTTGAAAAAATCAATTTTCTTATAACAAATTCATACAGATTTATTTTGATTTTTAATTTAAAATTTAAATTTCCATACGAAATTTTTTATTTCATTTCCATACAAAGCTAAGTTTTATAAAGTTCATGTATATTTATGTTTATTTATATTTATGTACATATATGTAAATAATACTAAATTACAATTTAAAATTTTGAATTAATATATATTAATAATATATGTCAAATAAAATAAGCATATGTCATTCAAACGTTTTTTAATCTATTTAGTTTGAAATGATATGTATAATATATATCACTATCAATTTACACACACATACACATAGTCACTATTTTAAAATTTAGTTTTTAACTTACAAAGCTTTTAAAAATTAATCTTAAGTTCGGCTTTATAATATGGCCAAAAGTAGAATATAAATTTGTATTAAAAAATTCTCATAACAGTTATATATATATGTATATGTATAAGTATATGTATATGTATATGTATATGTAGACATATACCACAAATACATTTGAGGATTGTAATACAATTCATACTATTTGAAAATAATAATATAATTAATTAAATCTATATAATTGGTATAAAAAAGCATTACCTTTGCTGTAGTCTAGTTATAGCACTTCAAATGTTGAATTATTAGAACTCCTAGAATTGGATTCGGACTCCTCCAGAAAGTGCTACCAATTGATGATATCTACACAACTTTTGAAATAGTTTGATTTAAATTTTTGTTTGCTCTTAAAAGAGAAGCGAAATAAAGCTTACTGTGGCATATGGGGAGGGGAGGAGTGTAACGATCCAGAATTTCTGATAATTTAAATTTGAATATTTAATTAATTTTAAATATTAATAAGTGAAATTTTTAAGTCGAATAATTTATTTTTCGAATATTGGATTTAATTTGGACAATTAAATCGATAATTTAATTTTTAAAATTTCAGAAATAATTGGAAATCGGGTTTAATATGACTGAAAATGATTTGTAAAATTTTATTTAGTCATGTTTGAGTTAGAGTGATGTTATAGAACTTTTGAAATTGAATTAAAAGTTTATTTGTGAAAATTGAATATTCTAATATTTAATTATCGACTGAAAAATAGCCAATTTTCGAACAGTCTCAGAATTGGACGAAACTAATTTCATTGGATCCATAATAGTTTGTTATTATCGGATTTCAATTTTCATAGCAATCAGAGTTTTCGTTTGACCGTGGCAGGTCGAAACGCATCGAAATTGTTTTAATATTAATTTGGCGAGTTAAAATAGTCATTTTTCAAACAGTCTCGGATTTCGACAAAACCAGTTTCATCGGATCAGTAATGTCATATTATTGTAAGGTTTCAAATTTCGTGTCAATCGGATTTACCGTTTGTCCGGTGCAAGCTAAAACGCACAGAAATTTGATTAACCGATTTAATTTTAAATCAACCGTTTATTGCCATATCTCGCACAGATGATCGAATTAACTTCCGAAACCTGTTCCATTGTGTCCGGAACGCGGGGTAAACCCTAGAAATGCCGGTCACCGCGCGAGATTTGGAGTTCGAAAATCCAAGATGAATAGTGTTTTCGTTGAAATTTCTATAAAAGCAACCCATCTTCTTCTATTTGCTCAAACCCTAGTTTCATACGTTCAGCCGCCATGTTCAATTTCTATGGCCAGAAATTCACCTTCTTCCCCTCTTAATCTCTTCCAATCCGTGAATGATTTGAAGAAACTTTCAACTAACAAATTATAGAGTGCAACGAGAGCTTTAAATCCATACGGTGATGATGATAAACAAAGCTAAGAATCGATGGGAATTTGCATCCAAAGTCATGCGGTCGGCCATGTTTTTCAAGCACCTATGCTCGACCGAGCTTCAAGCCGTTCCAGGTGAGGGTGGAGTCGAGTGTTGGCTTCGATCTGGTGGTGGAGTGATGGGATATCGTGTGTTATAGTGGTCGTGGCATGTAACCCTAGTTCGGCTTGTTGGGTTATCTTGTACGTGAAAACCTAGAGCAAAAAAACGCATGGGGGAGAATAATAAGGGTGCGGCTCAGATGTGTGGGCAAGGGAATGGATGGCCCTGATTGAATAGGTTTAGAATTGAAAATAAAAGTTGTAATTAAATTATATTATAATTGTTCAAACTTTAAACGTGTATAACCTTTTGATACGAGGTCCGTTTTGGATGAAACCTTTTGCGTTGGAATCATATCAATGAGCACTACGCAATGGAGCTAGTTTGGAGTCATTTGGAGCTAGCGAAAATTTCGGGTAAAATTAAACGTCCGTTTAATTTTACCCGAAATAAAAGCTGAAACGGAATTGAAATCAAGGTGAGAACTTCTCACTCAATCGAATTGTTTCGATTTAAATTTTAAATAGTTAGATTTAAATTTTAAATAGTGAGATTTAAAATTGCTTGATCGTATGTTTGAATGTTGATTGCTATCTATTGATTGTTAAAATAGACATTATGCGCCATTAGTAAGCGGAGGTTATTTATTAAAAACATATACCGCGATAATTCCAACTTGTATGGAATTGGTATTATATATGTACTTGGAGTTGATTTCTCGCATTATGTAGCGGATGAGACCCTATTGCGCAGCCTATTAAGCAGATAATATTTTTATAAATCCCATATCCCGCGATAATTCCATACTGGAAAGAAATTGGTATTGTGCTAACATCTTTGGATGCAGGGAAATAGGTTGGAGGGATCCAACTGGATTCCACAACTATATTGATTTATTTACAGATATTGTGATATTTGTTGATTATCATATTGATATATGATATTTGGATGTCGTGATTGACTATTTGGTGTTGTTGCATCATCGGATCCATGTTTAAAGTTTAAAAATAACGATTTTGATTTTAAAGGGATTTTTAAAGTGATTTTTGAAATTATATTTTATTCAAATTTTGAATTGATTCATCTTAAATAAAATAAACGTTAAAATTTTAATATTTTAAAATTATGATTTTTGCGAAATATAACTGAAATGTGATTTTTGAAATAAGTAGTTGATAAATTATAAAATAGTTTAAATTGGGATTTTTGAATTATTATAAACAATTTATATAAAAGTTGTATAAAATTGATATTTATAAATTAAAATATAGAAATTATAAAAAGAGCTTTTATAAGTGTTAAAATAAAGTTTGAACCTAGATTCATAAGTAAATAAGAATTTTCGATTTATAAATTATTGTTGATATAAAAGAATGGATTTGTGAATAAATGAATTATAAGTATTTTACTTATAAACCGGATTTCGACATGTAAATGGAATATAAATAGAATTTGTTAATAAAGGAGATTTATAAAACGAAGTTGTTATAAAATATAGAAATGGAATTTATAGACATTGTTTATAAATCCGAAAACGACTTATTTTGATAAGTTAATTATTATAGCTTATTAAAGGAAGTATATTCACGATTTTGGACAGTGAATATATTATTAAATAAAATGGATTTATTTTGGCAAGTGATGTTTTAAATAGAATTAAAACGATTTAAAGATGTTTTAAAATATATTATGAATCGAAACCATAGATTTCAACATTTATTGTTGAAATAGACGTTTTCGAGAAATAGAAGGAAATGATGGACTATAACACTGTTGTTATAGTTAGTGGTTTCCGAAAGGAAATGTTTTATATAGTATTAGGATTTATATATCTATCTAAATTCCGAATCCCTATACTAGTGATTTTTGGTCGTCGTAATGATGTTTTACACAACATTCGTTTTGGCCCAAACAAATGTGTTTAAGAGAATGATTTCCTTAAAGAATGAAATATATACTTAATTTCGGTTTAAGTATATTGAATATTTTCCATGTGTTGAAAATAAATGGATTTGTGAATTACTTATTAATAAATAAGTATGGAAATGTTTTCCAATATGAAGTAAATATTTTGAGATTTTATCTTTTAAAGATAAATTGAAAATGAATATTAGAAATCGATTTGAAAATCGTATATTCATAGATATTTTGGAATTGTAAATTCACTATGGAATTTATAAATGAAAAGGGGAATTTGTTTAAAAATAATCGTTGATTTATTTTTGAAGTATGGAAATAAATTTACGGATTTGGAACGTAAATATAAAATAAATCGGTTAGGATTTATTTAATTGGTTTAAATGAACCATTTTGAAATGAAAGTATTTTCGCGTAAGGAAAATGATTGAAATTTGTTTTAAAAGGTGGTAAAGGTGAAAAGAGATTTGAAAATTTGTTTTCAAATGGTTGAAGTGTGGAAAATATATATCTTGTAAAGATATTTTGGAAAATAAATAATTTGGAAAATTATTTGGAATCTGGTGATGTTGAGCATGCCTATTGATAGTTAAAGAATCTGACTATCAATATTTACCTTTAAATAGGTGTTTGTTGTGATTGCTTGAATTTGAATGCCACACTTATTTTTGAATAAGCGCTCACTATTCGGGTTAACCGAGAAAGGACCTTGGAGTCGTATAACCCATTCCGAATATGTGATACGTCGTAATGAATTGCATTCGATGACCGGTGTTGAAGACCGGATATTTTTGAAAATGGAAGGATTACCGTTGAGTTGCTCTGCATCGGCTGATCTCCGATATAGAAGTTTTATCACCCTTAGTGACGGGAAGTCCCGACGTGATTAGAAATTATCCGGAATGCATGGACTTCTTTGTAAGTGCCTTCGGTTCTGTTCGAGCCCGGAACAGACTTGTATGGATTGTATGTCTGACATTACTAGTTGAAATATAAAGCTGATTTCTTTCAAATTTATTTCTGTTGGTGGTGGAGAATTTATTCTCTTAGCTTAACACCCTTCTCTGAGACGTACGAACTCAGAGGTTATGTAGTTGAAGGTTATTGGTGATATACTCCCAATTTGGTAGTGTGGCATGCTGAGTGTTGCGGTGGGATGATCATTGTTTGATCATTTGTGATATGATCATTTGTTTGATCATTTATCTTGGTGATCATTATTTTGATCATTTGTTGACCCAAAGCACAGCTTTTGTATAAAGCGTGGCTTTGTGGACGAGACTTCGTCGGACCTCACACCCCGGAAATGGTCAAAACAGGAAGGATGCAGCAAGGTTATTAGGGGGTAGCACCCCTTTAGTGTATGTCATTCCTTCTGGATAGAGGTGGTATCATGGTATGGAGCCCGGATACTTAACCTATGTTGTTGCTGCAAATTTAATGCTTTGTGTTTGTTGGAAATCGAGGATCCTCGGATAGATCGGTTACGATTGGGGGATGACATTTTCGGGTCAGTAGTTACCCAGTTAGGGGTAACCCGGCCTTGTGTTGGCAGAGATCCGGTTTGGCTCTCGGGTCGTCTTTCCAGAGGCGTACCCATGTGGCAATGGGAAGTTACTTGGCCTAACCATTCGTTGGAAATCCAAAGAAACAATACGATCTTGTACGGTTTTAGTTGTAGAACCTATCATACACTTATGGTGGCGCCCCACTGTTTGGATGGTAGCTATAGTAGGCATAAGTGCAGAATGCCTATGCTGGCTAAGATTTATATCTTTACTTTCGAAATAATTTTCCTACACCATGCACTAGTTATAATATCAAATGTTTATTTTTAATGCGTATCAAGCATCTTTGACTATCATAAGAAGAAATCTCCTCCGATTCTGCATTTGCATTGTGTGTGTATGCGGGAGGCCTTATGGTAGTCTCATTTTCTAAAAAGCATTGCGAATCTATTTTAAAATTATCCTGTACTTTGTTTTAAAAATAAACTGTTTTAGTTCTCACACTAGTCACATGACTGACTCGGAGTTTATTGTTTTCCTTCCTAAACTCTGGGTGCCCACCAATTTCCACACGGGCAGTCTAGAGTCAGGTTATCAGGATATTCTGGAATTCAGGAGTTGCTGGAGGCAAGTTGGAGGGCATGGCGTATTACTAGTATAAATGTAACGATTTGGCGATTTTTCGTCCACGAATGCCGACATCAATACGTCCACTGTATCAACTGTCGAGCAATCGAAGGCCGGAAAACCGTATCGTTATGGTATAAGAAGAAGAAAAGGTAGAAGAAAAGAGAAAAGATAGAAAATAGAACGGAACAGAAAGCAGCAACACAATATCAGAATCTCACAATTGCAGCGGAACAACATATAGTAAATAAATGAATAATCTTTAAACAAAGAACTATATCAGTTATTACATTTTATACATTACATTACATTATCATCAGAGTGTACAACAACAAACATCAATAAACAATGCAGCGGAAAAAGAAATACTATATACTAGTAATACGCCATGCCATCCAGCTTGCCTCCAGCAACTCTTGAATTCCATAATATCCTGATAAACCTTAACTCTTGACTGCCCGTGTGGAAATTGGTGGGCACCCAGAGTTTAGGAAGGAAAACAATAAACTCCGAGTCAGTCATGTGACTGGTGTGAGAACTCAAAACAGTTTATTTATCTTTAAAAATCAAAATAGAGGAATAATTTTAAAGTCAATTCGCAATGCTTTTAAAAATGAGACTACCATAAGGCCTCCCACCACACACACAATGCAAACGCAGACTTGGAGGAGATTTCTCCTTATGATAGTAAAAGATGCTTGATACGCATTACAAAGAAACATTTGATATTGTTATTAGTGCATAGTGTAGGGAAAATCATTTTGAAAGTAGAATATAAATCTTAGCCAGCATAGGTACCATTATATTATGCCCGCTATAGCTACCTCCTGAGGAGGCAGGTTCTACAACTAAAACCGTACAAGTCTCGTATTGTTTCTTTGGATTTCCAACAAATGGTCAGGCCAAGGAACTTCCCATTGCCACATGAGAACGCCTTTGGAAGGACGTCCCCGAGAACCTAACCGGATCTCTGCCAACACAAGGCTGGGTTACCCCTAACTGGGTAACTACTGACACAAATATGCCATCCCCCGGTCCTTTGGGACCTTTATCCGAGCGCTCGTAATCAACATCACACCAAAATAATAAGTGTTTCAACATGAGTAAGTATCTGGGCTCCATACCATGATACCACCCTTTTCCAAAAGGAAATGCACATACCCTAAAGGGAGCTACCCCTCACAACCTTGCTGCATCTTTCCTGTTTTGACCATTCCGGGGTGTGAGGCTCGACGAAGTCTCGTCCACAAAGCCACGCTTTATACAAAAGCTATGCTTTGGGTCAACAAATGATCATAGAAATGATCACAAAGATAAACGATCAAACAAATGATCATATCACAAATGATCAAACAATGATCATTTCACAGCAACACTCAGCATGTCACATTACCAAATTGGGAATATATTGCTGATAACCTTCAACTACATAACCTCTGAGCTCGTACGTCTCAGAGAAGGGTGTTAAGCTAAGAGAATAAATTCTCCGCCACCAACGGAAATATATTTGAAAGAAATCTGCTTTATATCTCAATTTGTAACGTCGGACATACAATCCATACAAGTCTGTTCCGGGCTCGAACAGAACCGAAGGCACTTACAAAGAAGTCCTTGCAATCCGGATATCCACAATCCTGATCGGATTCCCCATCACATATGGAGAACTCTATACCGGAGCAACTCGGTGTAGAGTCAATAGACAGGTCATCCTATCGCTCTCGCAAATACCCGGTCTTCAACACCGGTCTTCAAATGCAATCCATAACGACGCATCACATACTCGGAATGGGTAATACGACCCCAAGGTCCTTTCCAGGCTAACCCGAATAGTGAGCGCTTGTTCAAAAATAAGTGTGGCATTCAAATTCAAACAAATCACAACAAATACCCATTCAAAGGTAAATATTGATAGTCGGTTATTGAACTATCAATGGATATGCACAACATCACCAGATTCCAAATAATTTATTTCCTAAAAATATCTTTACAAGATATAAAATTTCAATACCTCAAAAATAAATCAATATTTATTTTTAAACAAATTCCTCTTTCTTTTATAAATTCCATAGTGAATTTACATTCCAAAATATCTTTGAATATATGATTTCAATTATTCATTTTCAATTTATCTTCAAAAAGATAAATTCTCAAAATATTCACTTTATATTGGAAAACATTTCCATACTTACTTATTAAGTAATTCACAAATCCATTTATTTCCAACACTTGGAAAATATTCAATAAACTTAAATATAAATTAAGTATATATTTCATTCTTTAAGGAAATCATTCTCTTAAACATATTTATTTGGGCCAAAACGAATGTTGTGTAAAACATCGTTACGACGTCCCAAAATCACTAGTATATATAAATCCCAATACTATACAAAACATTTCCTTTCGGAAATCATTTACTATAACAACAGTGTTATAGTCCAACGTTTCCCTCTATTTCTCGAAAACGTCTATTTCAACAATGAATGTTGAAATCTATGGTTTTGAATCTTAACACATTTTAAAACATCGTTAGATCGTTTTAATTCTGTTTAAATCATCACATTCAAAACATTTCTTTAACATATTATTCACTTTTCAAAAACGTGAATATACTTCGGTAACCAATTTCATCATTTCTATTCATTCTATTTTAAAGGATTATTCACTGTATAAAACGTGAATATAACTCCATTAATAAGTTATAACAATTTACTTATCAAAATAAGTCGTTGCGAATTTATAAAACAACGTTTATAAATTCCATTTCTATTTGTTTTATAACTACTTCCTTTATAAATCTCCTTTATTAACCTATTCAATTTATAACTCAATTATAAACCAAAAGTTCATATTATAAGTTAAATACTTATAATTTATTTGTTTGCAAAAGTTCGTTCCTTTAAACTTCCCAAATTATAAATCTTATAACTTATAAGATTCATCTATTTACCCAAATCTATTCCTTTAATAACTTTACAAATATTATAAACCTACTGTTTATAAAATTCCATTTATAACTTCACCGTTTATAATTCTATAAATTTCATTCACTTATGAAATTCATTCACAATTCATTCTAACACTAATAAAAACTCGTTTTATAATTCCAATATTTTAAATTTTCAAATATCCATTTTATAATTCTTTTATATAAATCAATTTATATTATTGTTTTAAAACATCTTTAATCCCCTTTATAATTTCACCATTTTGATTTATAAGATAATCAAATTTCATAAACCCTATATTTTAAACTTTTTCCAATAAATTCAAAAATCCTAATTTAAACTATTTTATAAAATCATTAACCCCATATTTCTCAAAAATCAACTTTTTAACTATATTTCTCAAAAATCATAATTTTTATAACATTAAAATTATAACGTTTATTTATTTAAAATGAATCAATCCCAAAAATATTTTATAAACGTATACTCTTCAAAAATCACTTTAAAAATCCTTTTAAAATTCCAAAATTGGCCCCAAATGATGCTACACACCAAATAGTCAATCACGACAATAACGATATCATATATCGATATGATAATCAACGAATATCAAAATATCCATAATCAAATAAATACTGTTGAGGAATCCAGTTGGATCCCTCCAACCTGTTTTCCTGCATCCAAAGATGTTAGCACAATACCAATTCCGTTCCAGTACGAAATTATCGCGGTATATGGGACTTAAAATATTATCCGCTTAATAGGCGGTGCAATAGGGTCTCATCCGCTATATACTGCGGGAAATCAATTCCAAGTACATAAATAATACCAATTACACTGTTTATGAAATATTCGCGATATATGTTTTTAATAAATAACATCCGCTTACTAACGGCGCATAATGTCTATTTTAACAATCAATAGATAACAATCATCTCTCAAACATGCATTCAAGTATTTTAAATATAACTATTTAAAATTAAAATCGAAACCGATTCGATTGAGTGAGAAGTTCTCACCTTGATTGCAATTTCGTTTTCAGCTTTTATTTCGAATAAAATTAAACGGACGTTTAATTTTACCCGAAATTCTCACTAACTCCAAACGACTCCAACCCAATTCCATAGCGTAGTTCTCGTCTATATGATTCCAACGTAACTAGTTTCGCGCGTTTTCGACCTCGTATGAAAAAGATATGAATTTTTAAAGATTCACGAATTTATATATACATAAATTACAACATTTTATTTTAATTTTTATCCTAGGCCGTTGGATTTCACTGCATAGATCTTCGCCGCCCGTACCCTTTTCCTCCATCTCCCTCACGTTTCTACCAGTAAACAAATACACGTATGAATCCACCAAATCAAAATTAGGGTTTAAAATTCGAGCCTCCTCGACGAACATGAACACGATCAACTAGCGCTATATGAACAAGCACCTCCTACTCCATGCTCGGCCCAAGCCATGATGAACTCGGCCCTCACCAGCACCTTGAAAGTCTTGCCGACCTGATGGTGAACGCGGGCACATAGCCCCCTCCTCGTCACTCCGATTCCGATCATCACCGTATGGATTGAAAGCTCTTGCTTAGCTCTACAACTTTCGTGTTGACAAGTTTTCCTAAAAACGTATGGATTGGGAGAGATTGAGAGGAGAAAATGATGAATTTCTGTATTTTCACATATTATATTATCGATTTAATTATCCAATTAAATCCAATTATTCGGAATAAAATTTATTCGACTTATAAATTTCACTTATTAATATTTAAAATTAATTAAATATTCAAATTTTAATCAATTAAAATTCTGGGTCGTTACAATAAAGTATTTCTTTTCCGCTGTTTGTTGTTGTTTGTTGTTGTACACTCTGATGATGTAATGTAATATGATGTAATGTAATAACTGATATAGTTCTTTTGTTTAAAGATTATTCATTTATTATTATATGTTGTTCCGCTGCGATTGTGAGATTCTGATATTATTCTGTTGTTTCTGTTCTGTTCTATCTTTTTCTCTCTCCTTCTACCTCTTCTTTCTTCTTCTTTAACCCTAAAGACTCGTAAATTTGTTCCTCTTTGGCTGGGTTATTGTGGAATGTTTCCAGCTCAAAGGAGTATGGATTTGCGGGCTTCTACATTGAGCTAGAAAAAGTAACCTCAATAATAAAGAGGGTGGTGGGCTTAAATAAGAATAGAGAAAGAGAGATAGAGAGAAAAGAGGAAATCTAAATCTAATCTTTTACCCCTTTCTCCACCAATTCAAACACTTTGTTTTAAAAGCAATACACCCTTAGTCCCCTATACACGGTCAGCCGTTCCTTATAGGCTTTTGGTCCTATATGCATTTTCAAACCAGATCATTAAATTTACATTGAATCAACTTCAAATGCACATCAGTATCGTATATCTATACATGTGTATATCACTTTTACATACTCATTATTTTTATTACTGATGTATATAAATCAAATAAAATTTTATAATCAATATTTCATAAATATTAAATAATTTATAATAACTATAATTTAATTAGATCAGGTGGTATTTGGGGTATTCAACATTGCGGTTGTATGGCCCATAGGTACAAATTTAGTCGATGATTAACGTCAAACAATTCAAATATTAACGTTTACATGTCACCTTAGCTAGTAGTCAAATTTATCACTTACACTGTTTTGGTAAAATTCAGTTTTACCATTTTAACCAATCCTCGAGAATGATAATTTTTTACAATAATTTTCTTCGTAAAACATATTTCATATTAGGATTTATGGAATTTGGTATTGATCAAAATTCTAATATCATCCAAATTCAACTGTATAATCCAAATACAAAGTCCGTGGTTTAATAAATACAATTGTTATTAACCGAACCACTCTGGCTAGAGATTTTGGAATTTGAATTAACTATAGTAGATCATAAATTAACTTTATATAACTAAGGAAACGAGTTCTCTAATGACTAGTATTTCACTTCCAATGCTTCAAATTGGACCCAACTATGGTCATTTGATGGACTTCACACCATGGTTTAAAAAAATTTAAGTGGAGTGTCCACGTTGAAGTTCGATGGTATTATTCAGTCGAGAGAACTATGCAATGTTGTCAGTTTGATATTCTCTGTTTGACCGTAATTATATTAACCAAAAGAAAACTATCGAGAGAGTCACTCCATGGTTGTCCAATAACTATAAGTATGTAACTCTATTTATCTCTAGATGTCATGAGTAATACACCGTCCAGCATTTGAAGGATGCTACATACTATAGTCTAACAAGATGTATCATTACCTAGACTTGTTACATCTTGACTATAAATATTTAAAATGATACGTTTATTTTCACTATTATAAATCTCTCATGGTTATAACACGTTGTAATTTCTATAACAAAAAATTTCATTTATGGATTTTCTATTATATATAATTAAATTAAATAAATAATTAATATAACATATTATATCAAGTTTATGATAGAAAGAGAAACACCTTTTATTTTCAATGTGATTTTATTATAGATTTAATGATTTATAGCAAATTATAGAACTTCCTATAGGGCTATTTTCTGAAACAACACTTCAAAGAGGTACAACTGTTTGTTGTTTCTTCTTCGAAGAGGAACGACTTTCTAAAAAGAACACAACTTTTCTAAATCAACTTTTGATTATTATAAATAGAGCTTAAGGCTAGAAGTTTAAGTTCAACGTGCTATCTTTATTTCTAACTCTCTTGTGATTATCTACTTTTTAAAATCAACATTGTTGATTCACTCAAAAGATTACTCTATACGCTTCCTTAATCACATTGCATGCATTTTTGAGTCATCAAAAGAGACCGTACGAAGCTTTGTAATAGAAGTCAAAATCCACGTTGATAGAATGCATCTTTGTCAAATCAGCAAACTCTTGTAATGCCTACTCCTCTGGGCTAAGTGAGGTTATTTGGATTAGTGGAATTCTGAAGGGGAACTTCGGTACTAGATGTAGGATTGAGGCCCGAACTAGTATAAAAACTCTAATGTGACCATTTTTATTTACTTTACCATATTCATATTTAACTTTATTATAGTTATTTGCACATTTACAATAGTTAAGCCATATTAGAGATCTGGTTCACTTTCATTTGGCATCGGAGTGATAATTTCACTAAACGTTACAAAGTTTTTGAAAAATGTTATAATATGGGAAGCACATTCCCAAAGGATCAATTAACTGCACAACCTCCTCTATTCACCGGGTCTAATATGCATGTTGATTTACATGCAATAGAATTTTTATGGAAGCTAACGATCTTGAGATTTGGCAAGCTACTCAAACAAGCATAAAGCACCTTCAACTGAATGAATGCTTGATTAGATCTTCAAAAAACCACGACATCCAACAATGCAAAAGCCATGAATATTTTTGTAATGAGCTGACATTTTGACCCTCGAATGTTGACACTAGATACATCCACAGTATTCGTGCGCTGAGCGCCTCAGTGTCGAAAAAACAAAAGGCTAGGGTAACAAAAGAATAGAACAAGAAAAGAAGAACACAACATCAGAACCTCATAACGGAACAATAGTATATAATATCAAAGGAACCATGCAAAGGGTTACTCTAAATATAGCAATATCGTAGTCACTAAAACCAAAGTACTATCATCATCCTGGACAGTTATAACCGCAAGTCCTTATAATGCTGATGTGTACGATACAAAAATGCAATGGAAATAAGAATATGATAGAAGGTAATCATCCAGCTCTTCTCAGTAGTCTCCAAAGCGTCCGTAGCTAAATCTGGAAACTTACATAGGGCTAACTTAAGCATTATAAGTAAATAACATCCAGATCAGTTTGGCAAACTAACGTGGGAAACTTAAGAAATATGAAACAAGTAATAATAACCATTGGGACCGTACGCATTCCAACTACGATTTCCCCCTCAAAGGAACCGACCATTCATTAAGTTTAACATATAGTGATATGATAAATAATGTCTAGTGTGTAACATATAAATCATATCAAGCAGTTGTTGTGTGAATGCTACAATAATAACAAGTATATAATCAATACCACTAAGATGTGTTCGCAATAGATTTTCTCAAGAGATCTCCTCGAATCAATCCTAATCCAAACTCCATATCAAGGATAAGAATCTACCTTCCATATCCATAGATAGGTTATACTCTAAAGTAAACATAACTGGATCACCCTTGATGTATGATCTGGATCATATCAACAACCACTAGCAACAATAGGTAAGCATATCTAGATATGGAGTAGATATACCCTCGGGGTCGGCTAAACCCTGGCTATACACCTTTTATGTTTTCTGTCATTCTCCCATGTCGAGGCTATGTTCGATGGCTCTCACATGAGTCTTCATCACTCGAACAGAACATAAATCCCCGAATGGATACCATTATCTCGAACAGATCAAAAATCAATACATGGATTCTAGCATCTCAACTAAATTTCAAACCTCTATATAGGATTTCACTTAAGTCCTCCGATGAATTCTGATGTTGTCCTCTCCCTTAGAGTACTACTTAAAATAGACAGACCTACACGATAGCATCATTCGAAATGTTAAAGCTGACCTCTCCTTTGGAATTAACCTTAGGATTAACAGTTCAACTATATAACATTCAATTTCAAAATCCCTTCTAAAACATAGAAATCATATATTAGTTTTGAAGTGGTATTTGATAAGTAAATCATTTACTGATTTCAGTCTCTTTAAAACTAATCCAATGAATTTTTGGCTAACTCAATTCTAGTTCTTTCAAGATTAAGCGAAAGCTAGAGATGTTTATTACTAATGCTTCTCCCTGGGAATTCTCACTGATATGAAATCATGAAGCCTTTATATAACTTCTTAAGTCATATTTTGTCAAATTTGATAATCGGCTAGTCGATTATCTAGTCAGAATAGTTACTTATACTAATCAATATTTGCATGCTTAACTAATTTCCAACATTCCAACTTCTGTATTCCTCATCCAAGAGTGAAGCCATGTAAGTTATAGCAGCAGCTGCGTCAAAGCCTTTCCAAGAAACTTCATTCTTGAATCTCATACATAGATAAGTCTTCTTTGTCAGCTTTTATTTTTAAGTACAGTTTTAATGATTTCCATAGACAAGAAGAAATCAACATGATTAACATGTTTTCAACATTCTACAACTAATTATTCCTTGATTAAGAGGGAACCATTAGGTTCGAGCTCTATTGCTCCATCCCTACTCAACGTCAAATTAAGTCACACAAATAGATAAGCAGATTTCGTCGACTTTTGGTGTTAAGCACGGTTAATTACTTTCCAAATAAGTAATTAAACAATTTAACCATTTGGCTTTTAAGAAATTGCTAACCCATTTCTAGATCTTTTGTTTGTATTTTAAAACCCGTTAAAATGATATATATATATATATATATATATATATATATATATATATATATATATATATGGTAATTTATTTTTAAAACTAAAAATTAAATAAACCATTTAAGAAGATATTTATGACATAAGATATAAAATAGTTAACATATTTTCTAAAAACTGTATATATTTAGAAATGCTTTTAAAATCCTTTATAATACTTATAACAGTTTAAAAGATTTACTCAACATATTACTTTAACAAATTTATAAAATCCTTAAATACTTGAAAACGACAAGTTTTCTATATATTTTAACACAAAAAATCTCTTCTTTAAAAATCCACACCTAATTCTTAAAAACTCGTAAAGATCTCAAACGACTTTTAAAATACGCTAATAATAGTTAGTAAACACTTATAAAAAGAATGAACCAAAATACTTAGATTTAAATATCTTTTCAAACCTTTTATGAACAAAAATCAAGTCTAAACAAGGCAGTTTTTCACAAGTGCAGTCTTGGCTGTTTTCGAGGTGTTACTTAACTTTTTACTATCCAAACTGTTAATAGTAACAAGCATACATGTAGAAAATTATGAATATGTCGAGAACCCCTAAGGTTCTCTCTACAAAGTTCCACAAATATTACCAAAAGCAAGGCAATTCTAAACTACGTCTATAGCGGCTAGCGCTTTAAGTACACTTTCAAATCCAAGTTTAATTTAAAAAAAATTCCATCTATAACCTATATACTTCGTTCAAGGTCTTGTCATAAGTCACACAAGTCAATTCAAGTCCATTCCAAAAAAATTCCAAGTCCATACATGGATCACACAAACATATATTTGTCATATTTCCACTCAAAGTTTGGTGTTAACTCGCCTTTAACCCAACAAACAACCTAGTCCAAGAACGCAAGTCCAAACCTCCTTTCACTCCTTCCTCCTCTTGCTTTCACACTTCTTAAAAATTTCTCACAACCAAATCTTGGTGGAGGAGTGTGACTTTATTTCTTTAACTTCTAACTTTATTGAAGGTGTTATAATATCCTCTCATGGCTTCACTCTAAATTTGAGTTGATTTGAATTTTTTTACAATAATTTTTCTTTTAAACATAAGCGAGGAAGAAGAAGAAGCTATTAATTTTCTCACTTAAGCTTTGTGAATTTCTGATTCTAACTCTATGGTATGCCTATTCTCATATAGGCACAAGAATGGTATTGCCTAAGCTTGCGTTCACCCTTCTGCCGCCATGTTAAGGAAGCTTCATCTTCCATCACTTCTCCTTTGTGCTAATTCCATTACACCCCTCTCATGATCATTAGAAAAGAGCACAAGAGTTCGAACAACTTATATCGGTCGAAAAATTATTTACCGATATTCTGTCATATTATCAATTTTTCATCGAAGAATATATTTTTGTAAACAAATTTCGAAAACAAGTTTCCTCTCATTATTTATCAATTAAATGATGTTTCGGTATGGTTATAAAATCATATTTAAAGTACCTAATTATACTTCAAAATGTTAAGATATTTGAAGATGAAATGTTCGAATTTCCGGGGCGCTACGTTCTCCCCCACTTGGAACATTTCGTTCTCGAAATTCAAACAAGAACAATAATCCAAGGAGATGGAAGAACAAGATATGTATATATATAGCATATATTGCTGAAACAATATACAAACTGAAAGCATACTAAGCTACTCCACCTTAAGCGGTGAGTACATTACAAAACATGCATTACTAAGATAAGAAGGAACCCCTAATCTATAAGCACTTTGGATAGATCTCCTTCAAACTGTCCTTGTTCTTCCATGGTACCTCCCTGAGAATCCTCACTCCACGATACTTCTAACCTTAACAAAATAATAATCACATAAATATTTAAGTAGTATTCACAGTTACTAGCAACCAGTGCTCATGGTTCGCTCAGGTTCTAAACTCTCCCACCGTCTAAGGATGATATACAATGTACTAAGTATACCTTACGCTAAACAGCCTTAGGTTATTACTTAAGCAGTTATTCATGTTACCTTACAATAAATCAAAGAGTAATTTCCTAAACTCTTCATAAGCCAACATAATATATCAAACAAATGTACTAAAACCCATATGACATATATATATATATATATATATATATATCATCTGTACACAATATCCTATCTGATCACTTACTCGATCGCATAAATTTCACTTCCAAACTAATATAGATCACTAAACCTCTCTAGTACAGATTATAATCAACTTCCTTATTATAAACCTCTATTTCCATTTCATAGCCATATACTATGATAGAAAATATCGGGATCGTATCACGAACTCATACCAAGTGTTCATCGTTAAGGATCGGGAGAAAAATCATTGCTCGGACCAGTGTAAACCACCTTAAAAATATGTACTTCAATACTTGATGAAGAATAGTTACACAAAAAACAGTTTATGTACAACTTACATATTTATCCTCTTCGTTTTTCTTAACTATACCAAATCTTCTTAATCGCATTTCGTTTTTCCAATAATATGTCTTTTAATACTAAAATCATTTATGAATAAATTCAAAAAAGATAACTTCAAGTTCATCCATATTTATAACTTAAGTTCATACTCATATAATACTCTATTGCATCCTAAGAGTATATATAAGCATCATTTTGTTTCACTTAACAAGTATGTTTTAACCATTTGACACTTGTTTTAACTTGTTATCTTCTAAATACAAGTGTTATATAGACTTAACTTTATACTTTCAAAAGCACTCAACTATAAGCTTTAAAACTACTTGGAAGTTCCTGACTATCCAAAATCATAAAAAATTCCATTTCTTTTTTACAATGAAAACAATCAAACAACATATTAAATCATGATGCTAATACATAGTTTCCTAATGTATTAGCTACATATGTCCGCGAAATAACTTAACAAAAAAACATTAGAACTAAACACTAGATTTCATCTCAAATCATTTTGAAATAATACATACATATAACTTTTTTATATCTAATCTTACTTTTGAAATTTAAATCAAAATCCATTTTACCCAAAATAACTTTGTAGTATCCCATACTTAAAAACCTAAATAAATTCCGATGATGTTGTAGTCATTACCGAAATTATTTTCAAATGACAGAAGTGGGTCCACTACATCCAAACCATACCTTTGGTATTTAACCAAAATTATTCCAAAGGGGTATAAAATACTTCACATAATAATACTAAGTATCATGACCTTAATTTTCTAAACCAACTTCCCTAAATATTTAATTTCAAATAATACTATTATTATTTCTGCCCAAATCCAAAAATTATCGGGATTCAAGTTCCCAAATACTTTGTACAAATCCATTTCATTTATAAACCATGCTTATTCTTACACAAATCTTTTCACAAATATTTATTTCTAAAATATTTTTTCTTTCCTTTTTTTATTACAGTAAACATTCTTTGCTAAATTTGAGCTCCTAACCCAACATTATCACCGAATGCCTTATCTTCAAACCATGAAACTTAATTCATGAGGCATTCATTTCAATATGCCCATAATTACTATGTACCCAACCCATGATGTAGAAAGTAAAACTGCTCATAAACTTGTTGAGCACATATCAACTACAAATAATAGTCAATGTTTCTAACATGCCGAGCATGATTAAAAAAGGATATGAAACTATGAGAAGCACTAATATCAACCCAAACATGAAAAGGTAGACTATAAACTGATTTTATACCCTCAAGAATCTGCTTCCCCTTCACAATTGTAGAAGTAGCAAAGACCATAGGCTGCTCCTCTTTCTTGAGTATAGGACAATCACTGACAATATGACCAAGCTGATGGCAATTGCAACAACCCTCTTATGTAAGCTATGCACTAAGCTTTGGAAACTTTTCAATCGTGCTTTCTCCACCTGACCTCTTTTTCCTTACAACTCCAAGAAAAGTGTGCCTTTTGCCTATAGTTATGGCAATCTGCATTAGAAATTTCTCTCGGAGGCTGAAACATCCGCTTGTTGCCTCTTGAGAGTGCAAATATAGATTTTTTAGAGCTAAACCCTCAAACTAATACTTGTAATATCCTTGAATGCTCCTTGGATATGATCTGTCATGTCCTTACATACCCTATTGTATAAATTAATCCCAGCCTAAACCTCGATGATAGTCTCAGTCCGTTGAACCTCTTTCCGCCCAACACCTCAAACTCGTGCCATATCGAAGCAAAGTCTTTCCATGGCCAAACCTACACCTCTTCTTTTGATACATTTCTCTAATCGTTAGAAGCTCTAGCATCCATAATTCGTACTGCCTTTTCAAAGGAGAAAAGCTTTATGAAATAAAGGGTAAAGTTACTCCAAAGAGAGGGTTATGAAGAAAGGGATATTCCTAAGGAATAATTTCAAAAGTCTACTTTTCAAAGTGTCATACGTATAATACACTCAACTCATTCTGAGGTGTCACTTACCTTATCTCTAATGAGCCATACCCAACTAAAGAAAAGGCATTTCTCAACCTTGTGCTTTGATACAAAATGTAACGACCCGACTTTATAACCCTCGAATGTCGATACTAAATATATCCACAGTATTCATGTGCCAAGCACTCAAATGCTAAAAAGATAGAAACTTAGGGTGAAAAAATGAAGAAGAACAAAACAAGAAAAGAAGAACACAAGATCAGAATCTCAAAATAGAACGATAATATATAATTTCAAAGGAATAATACAAAAGGTTTACTCTGAATACAGAAATATCAGAGTTACTAAAATCTAAGTACTATAATCAGCCTTTACGGTTGTAACTATTTGTTCTCACAATGCTGATATATACAATACAAAAATGCAATGGAAATAAGAATATTATGGAAGTAGTCATCCATCTCTTCTCCCATAAGCTCCAAAGTGGTCGTAGCTAAATCCAGAAATAGCCATGGGGCTGACACAAGCATTATAAGAAAATAACATCCAGATTAGTCTGACAAACAAGCGTGAGAAATTCAAAAAATATACAAGTAATAGTAACCATTGAGACCGTATGGATTCTCATAATAGTTTTTCCCTCAAAGAAACCAACCATTCATTAACTTTTATAGTGATATGATAGATAATATCTAGAGTATAGCATATAAATCATATCAGATAGTTAATGTGTGAATGCCACAACAATAATAGGTACAGAACCAATACCGCAAAGGTGCATTCACATAATAGATTTTCCCTAGAGATTTCCTCGGATCAAGCCAATTCCAAACTTCATGACAAGACTTGAAACAATTCTCTGAGCATCATATATCTCTAGATGGGATATACTCTAAGATAAACATTACTAGATCACCCTCGCTGTGTGATTCGGATCATATCAATTCCCGCTAGCAATAATAGCTAAGCATCCCTATATATTGAGTTGATATACCATTGAGGTCAACTAAACCTCCAGCTATGCCCCTACTCTGTTTTCTGTCATTTTTCCGATGTCGAGGCTACATTCAGCATCTCTCACATGAGTCTTCGTCATTCAAACAAAATATAAATCTCTAAAGGGATTTCATCATCTCGAACCGATCACGAATCATTATGTGGATTCGAGCATCTCGAACCTTCATATAGGTTTCCCATATAAGTCCTCCGATGAATGCTAATGCTGCCCTCTCTCTTGGAGTAATCTTCAAGATAGATAGTCACACATGATAGTATCGCTTGAAATTTTTAATGTTAGTCTCTCCCTTGGACTTAACCTTAGGATTGATAGTTCAACTCTATAACAATTCATTGCACAACCGCTTCTAAAACATAGAACTCTTATACTAATTTTGAATTGGTGTTCGATAAATAAAACACTTACCGATCTCGGCTTCTTCAAAACTAATCCAATTAATTTCCAGCTAACTTAATTTTAGGCCTTTCAAAAGTAAGAAAAACTTAAAAATGTTTCGTACCTATGCTCCTCCTCAGGCGTTCTCATTAATTTGAAATCATGAAGCCTTTCGATAACTTCTTAAGTCATATTTAATCAATTTCGACAATCGACCAATCAATTATCTATTTAAAACAATGGCTTATACAAATCAATACTCCTATGCTTAACTCATTTTCAACGTTCCAACTTAACTATTCCTCATCCATGAGGGAAGCCAGGTAAGTTAGAGCATTGGTTGCACATAAGCCTTCCCCAGACACTTCATTCTTGAATTTCACAAATAGATAAGTCTACCTTGCTGGCTTTTAATATCAAGTATAATACTAATGATTTCCATAAGCAAGAAGAAATCAATATGATTAAAACATTCGCACCTTTTTCAAATTAGTCTTCCATGGTCAAGAGGGAAACCAGTAAATTAGAACTCTATTGCTTCATCCCTACTTGACATTAATCTTAACTCTCGCAAAAAGATAAGCCTTACTTCGTCGGTTTTAGGGTTAAGCATAGTTAATTACTTTTCAAATAAGTATTAAACAATTTAACCACTAGGCAATTATTAACCTCCTTCTAAGCCTTTTAATTGTAATTAAAAACCCTTTAAAACGATATCTATGTAGAGTAATTAATTTTAATATTAGATACTAAATAAACCATTTTAGAAGATTTATTACATAAGTGTTAACGCTAGAATTTGAACGCTAACACCCCGATGTATGAGTTGTAATTGTGAAAGCACCACCCGACGACTCGGGAACAGATTACAAGCAGATAATAGTAGAAAAGCGGCAAACAACAACAATTTTATAGTGGTTCGGCTTTAGGGTATAGCCTACGTCCACTTTAAGTACTTTTATTAATAATCTCGTTACAAGCTGATACAATTCTTCCCAAATACAATACACTTTGAATTACAAGATACTTAGAACAAGTAGCTTAAACTTCGATGGAGATGAGAGTTTTCGAATCCATGTTGGATGTATGTGATCTCTTCTTGAAGTTGTTTGTAGCGTTCTTAATATCTTGAGAGCTTCAAGTGTTGGATTGGATTAGTTTGGAATGCAGAAGAGTAACGGTGTTTGAAGGAAATCAGCCAAAAGTCCTCTTTCAGTTGGAATTAGGGGTGTATTTATAGGCATTTTTCGGAGTAAGGTTGTAGGTCGTGACCGACCTAAGTAAGGTCGTAGGTCGTGACCGACCTAAGTAAGGTCGTAGGTTGTAGTCGACCTGAAGAGCATTGGCCCCTCCTTCCACAAGAACACGCATGCTGATTTGCACAAGTCCTAGGTCGTGAGCGACCTATCCCCCTGTGGCACAGCATAGTCAACTTTTTTACTCTGGCATTTAGGTCGTTAGCGACCTACCCTAGGTCGCGAGTACTTTCCTGTAGCCATAGCTGATCTTAGGTCGCTGAATCCCTTAGGTCGCGACCTTCCTTAGGTCGAAGCACTCCTTTAGGTCGTGAAAGCTTTAGGTCGCTAAGCCAATCATGCCGTTAGGTCGCAGAGTTCCATAAGTCGAGACCGTCTTTAGGTCTCATTCACTCTTAGGTCGCGAAGCTTGATAGGTCGAAACATCTTCTGAGTCGCAGCCTTCCTGTCAGGTCGCGAGGCTTCATAGGTCGCGGCCTCCTTTAGGCCGCGAAGCATTTTTAGGTCGTTCTCCTTTTTAGGTCGAGCCATCTTTAAGTCGCAGCCTTTTTTAAGTCGCTAGGTTCTTGAATTGGCTAGGTCGCTACATTTTCCTTAAGTCTCTTACAGAAGGGAGTTAACATTTGCCCCTCGAAGTATATGACTTAGCCATAGGTCGTGTGCTTCGACCTTCTTAACTCGCGTTCTGAAGAATTGTTAGGTCACAAACGACCTAAGGAGAAAGTTAGGTCGCGTAGTGTCGGTTCGCGTTCTACTGCCCCAGAATATAAATACCGTAGGTCGCTCCCTCCCTTCTTCATCTTCTTCAGCATCCATTCTGCCATTAACAAGCTTTTGAACTTCTCGAGGACGATTCCAATCAGCTCAATCCTTAGACTTTTCCATCATAAGATTGCGTAAGTGAATTCTATCAACATTCAACTACATCCATCATCAAACCGCGAATATTCCACTTGTGATTCTTAATACATTTTCGTATGCTGCTTTTTTCCATAAGTCGCGACTCGATTAACCTTTTGATTGAGTTATCGTGGTGATTCTTGTGAATATAGCAATACATCCGATGTATGGTGGTTTTGAGGCAATTCGAGTTGGTTTTTTCGAGTCATTTGTGATGATGTGGGAGGAAGATGGTAAATTACAGTGATTCGAATTAGCTGGTTTGTAACTTTGGAAGAGATGAGGAAGGCTCTAATGGGTTAACGGGTTAATGGTGGAGATGATATGGCAGCGTGTGAGTGGAGAATCGACCTTAGGGGTGTCTGTTTGAATGTGAACCATGCGACCTAATACTAGCGATCTAACTCTCTCTTGAATGAGATAAAACTTAAAGCAGAGCGACCTCAGAACGACCTAAGAAAGTAACGACCTAAGTTTAATGATGATTGAAATCTTAGGTCGCGGCTGACCTTATACTTAAAACAAATCTGGACCATCTTAATCTGAACCAAGGTGCGACTTAAGAACTTGTTGACCTAAATCCCTGAATGACTGCAGAGGGACTTAACATGTCAACGACCTAACTCTTTTGCGCCATAGGCTCTAGGTCGCGGCCGAGCTAGGACTTGAACAAATCTGCATTGTTTTGAACCTCTTGAACTTGCACAGGGCGACCTAATATAGCCTTGACCTATACTAAGTCGCGGGGGGACAGTTTGGATGATCTATGACCTGTAAAAAATTTGAGAGAATTTGATTGAACTGCTTGGACTTGAATTGTTTGAAATTCATTACATTCCTTTGCAGATTGCTCTAACTTTTAATCTAACAACCTGTTTAAACATAACATTTGCAGAGAAATGGGACGAATATACTGTCACTGACCGCCCACATCGAATGACAGATTAGTCGATAAAGAATAATCAACTTAAATGAATTATGTGAATGAAATGCTGTGAACCAATGAATTCAAGTGAAGTGTCAAAGCAAAACTAAAATATCCAGTTAAAGTTGATTCGTTCGCATTAACACTTCACTTGAGCTTTATATTAACAAGTCCTGAAATCTCATAGTCGACTAATTGTCAACTAGTTTAACTTCAGTTATGTTTGCCTTCCTTTTTTTTTTAAAGTTCTGCACAACACTTCACACTTTTTAGGAAACGTGCACCTTCTCATCTGAACATCCAGTCGCTTATGTAGAATGATGTCTCAACAAGAAGAGATGATAGAACACGCTGAAGGGGTTTTCCCGATTGCTATTCCACTAGAGAATCCTCCGGAAAGAACTCCTACCCTTCTGAAACAGCGGGCGCTTAATCAATTATGCGTTCAATTTGGCATTGCCGAGGCAGAAGTTCTACTCCCTGGACCAAATGACTCTGCTGATAGACCACCTTACGGTTTTGTTGCCATTAATCGACAAATGTGCTTGAGTGGAGCAATTCCTCCTTTTAATGAATTTCTCCGGCAAATCCTACTTCGACTGACGATCTCTCCTTTTCAGCTGCACCCCAATGGCTATGCTATTTTGATGGGATTGTGTATTCTGTTCAGGAGGACTCTTGATCGTCTTTCGAGTTTTGAGGAAATCTGTTACTTGTGAACTTTTGCGAAGAACAAGGACCATCCTTCAATTGTACTTGTAAGGGGTGGGCGGAACCGCAAACTTATTTTGGATTTGCCGGAGAGTGCACATGGATTCCTGAATCAATACTTCTACATTCGTTGCCCCGCAGAATTTTACGCAGACTGGAGAGTAGGAAGTGAGATCTTTTTTCTCTTTAATTTTATTCTAAGTTTTACCTGGTTCGTATTGCTAGATGCTGATTCCATTCCTTATTTTTCTAGCACTTCCTCCTCCTTCTAGAGATTCCAGCCATAAGTCAGTTTTTGAAAGGCTAAGCACTGTGGCTGCTGAAGAAAGAAGCGCAAAATTTCTATTGACAGAAGAACTTCTTCATCAGTTTGAGCTTCTACATCCTTCTCGTTCCACTCAAATACATGAAGTTCCAACGGAGGTTCCTGATTCTCCGACGAGCACTCCTGATGCCCCAGTCTCCACTAAAGAGCACTTGCAGGGAGGAACCTCTATAGAAACTTCACTAGTTAAGTGTTCAATTCCGAAAGATGTTGCGGGGCCATCTGACAAGTCTGTACTTGCCCCAGTTACTAAAGAGGAAGAACCCCCTCAATCTACTAGTGAAGGAGTTAAGAAAGCAAGCTCCAAAAAACAAGATGGCAATGATGTTTTTGAGGGGTTGAGCGATTTAATTGTGACATCTCAAGAACTTTTCAAAGATGATGTTTCTAAAACTGTCTCTTCTGTAATCGAGGCGACATCTTCTTTTCAACAGATGTCAACTCCTCCTACTCAAGTTATCACTACCTCTATTCCACAGAGTGGTTTGTAACTCGATGCGCGTAGTTTACACGTTACACGACACTTTGGATTTCTCATCACTTCTATGCACTTATCTTCTTGTACTTTAAAGATTTCTAAAGCTTATTATTTTAATTCCAGATTCTCCTATGGGGCGCAGCGGCTCGTACTATGATGATTTCCAACGCTACGGGAGGCGTAGCCAGTATGATTACAGGCGTTACCTTCCTTCTTACAGAGAGTCGGATGAAGAGAGGGCCATCAGGAAAGCCGACGAGAGACGAGCATATGAAGAACGTCGCCGAAGGGAACAAGAAAGACATGATCTTCCCCACAGAGATGATGATACCCAAAAGAGAAAAGCTCATGATGAGAGAGGAAAGAGTCACATAGACGATTCTTCTAGCAAGCGGGCTAGACTTACTGAAGAAACAACTCCTTCAGCTTCTGAACATGTCCCTGCTCAATCTCCTGCTCCCGTTCGCTCTGACATTCAAGCAATCATCAACCGTCCCGCATACCAAGTCGGGCAAGGTCCTCCCACTCTTCAAAGTCGATTTCCTCAGTGGTGCCTGAGAGGGGTTCGATTTGATCTCGACATGGTTCCTCTCGACAAACCGGCTATGCTGCGAAATCTTGATACTGTCAGGACCGATATCGAAAGAATGTCGAACTGGAAAAAACTCGTCGACGAACTTCAGAGGGTTAACCGAGCCAATCTCGAGGCCATGCTAACAATGGAGAATGATAAGGCTGAGTGGCAGAAGACTCTCGAACAGCATGACGCCGAAATGAGAAGTATTGCTTCCTACAATGAAAAGCTGGAAGCGGAAGTAGAAAAACTTAAGGAAGAATTAGCTACTTCATCTACTTTCCATTCACAAAAGGAGAGCATGCTTCAGCAACAAGTACGAGATGCGCATGCCAGTCAAAGAGCAGTCGAAGATAAGCTTGCATACAAGGAAAAGGTCATAGAAGAATATCGTGCTGAAACTGTACAACTGCGAGAACAGACCGGCTCTCAAAGCTTGGAGATAGAGTTGTTAAAAACTCGACTTGCTATGGCCGAAAAGGAGCGCGACGAGGCTGTTGCTGGTAAACTTGCGGCCGAAGAGGCTCATCAAGCAACCAAAGCTGACATTAGCTCCACATTATTCGATTTTTATCTGCACAGCATTTTGGGACGTGGCAGCCTTGCCTTTCTAGGCCCCAAGTATGAAATCACACTGGCTGAAGTTTGGGAGGCAGCACTTGATATGCTCGGTGGTAAAGGTGCTGGATATGCTGAGTCAGCCTTTGAAGAGCATTATCTTGATGATGAAGCCCGTGCCGCTCTTGCCAAGGGAAAGGAGCAGTTTGCCAGAGCGCGGGCCGGGATGGCGGAAGAGGAGCGTTCTGAAAAAGAAGTACCGCCTACTACCTCTGAACGTCCTCTAGTTTCTCCCGAGGTGGACGTTACAGGCTCTAGTGCTCATTCGCCGCCTCCTACAAGAACCGGGGTAATTACCCCTACTGATGAAGAGGCTTTGGAGGACATTGGGGCTCAGAATTATGAGATTGAACTGACGAAGCCAACATCTTCAGGTAATTTCGACATTGGTCCGATTCAGGTGGATTACCTGCTTATTCCTCAAAAATTTGATGAGCTTCTCGATTACCTCTTGAATCTCGATGAACCCATATCTCCCTTCTTTCGGGAAGATACTAACATTTTCAGTTTTTCTTCTTCTGCAGTTGAAACAACAAGTGCCGTGCAGACTTCGCCTTCTCTGGTTATTCCTCCTCCATCTCTTCAGGTGACTCCTCCTTCTGCTTCACAACCTGGGTCACAAGAGGAGAAAATTGAGGCTCTTCATGGTTTGGATGACCCTATTGCTTCGCAGGAGCAAAAAGATGAGGGACTCGAAGGAGGCGAGATCTCTCCGGAGCGGACTCCTTCTGACGACGTAGTTTTGTCCGCTCTCGTTACTCCGGGGAGTGAGTCTTCTTCGAAGAAAAGAAAGAAGCATGGGACATCGAAGAGGAGGGGGAAGAAAATTATCACCACTGAAGAGGAACCGGAAATTGCACCAGTTGCACCTCCCTCCCCTTCTTCCCTTATGCCTTCAGACCAACCTGAAAGACCTGAAAAGCTAACCACTCGGCCGGGTAAAGGGTCTAAAGGCGGCAAGAAGAAATGAAGAGTTGAGCTTTTTGATTCCTTTTTTGTGTAATGGTCGGATGTTGTGCGGGCACCGGCCCCTGCTTTTTATTTTGAAACCTGTATCTGCAATATCTGCAATTGAATAAAATGATTCTTTATTTGTACAGACTTTTGTTTGAATTTGAGAATGCATTTATTATTCAATTTTGCACAAGTTTATTTATACGATGTTGCGGTGAGCTTGTGGTATGTTGTTTGAGCGTACTTTACCGACATAGTTATACCGCTTTGTATGTAACTATACCATGTTGCCCCTATACCATGAGCTTACTGCAATATCGTATACTTTGAGGGGACTTGCACTCTCGTTTTCTAAAGAATAATTACTTCATTCTCGAAGAGAATTTTCGTAGAGTGCAACTTCCTTCATATAAGTTTCTACGCTTTGTCCTTCGAAGAAATCACTTTTTCCTTTTGCGTATGTATATATTTTGCCAAGTGAATTCTTCTATGTGGTAAAGCGGACCTCTGAATGTACTTTAACTTTCTTCCCCCTTCTTTTTTTTTAGAATAGGTAAAGTCATCAAGTATGCTCTTGATGAGGATTTTTCTCTTTCTTCTTTTTTAATAAAAATTTGTGCCTCTGAGGAGAGATTTTTTCACGTTTCAACACTTGGAAGTTTTATTTCAATCTCGGTGAAACGTGGGCTTCTGAAGAGGTCTTTCTTTTTAATTGTGTCCCCGGGAGGGGGTTGTACCTCTGAGGAGGGATTTCTCACGTTTCAACACTTGGAAGTTTTATTTCAATCTTGGTGAAACGTGTACCTCCAAAGAGTTGTGCCTTCGAGGAAAGCCTTTTCACGTTTCGACACTTGGAAGTTTTATTTCAACCTCGGTGAAACATGGGCTTCCAGGAAGGTCTTTATCTTGTTTTGCATTTCAACTTTGGTGAAGTGAAATTCCGAAGAGCGGTTGTTACACTTCAACTCCTGGTGAAATGGGCCTCCGAAGAGGGCTTTTATTTTGTTTGCATTTCAACTTTGGTGAAGTGAAATCCCGAAGGGCGGTCATGACACTTCAACTCCTGGTGAAATGGGCCTCCGAAGAGGGCTTTTATTTTTTTTGCATTTCAACTTTGGTGAAGTGAAATCCCGAAGGGCGGTCATGACACTTCAACTCCTGGTGAAATGGGCCTCCGAAGAGGGCTTTTATTTTGTTTGCATTTCAACTCTGGTGAAGTGAAATTCCGAAGAGCGGTCATAACACTTCAACTCCTGGTGAAATGTGCCTCAGAGAGGGTTTTCATCGCCTGGAAGTTACTCTCTCATGGTTGGAGGGTCATGACTCCTCCAATCTTTTTTGTTGAGTAGAGAACTTTCTTTTTTGTGGCGTATGACCCATTAGAGGTCTTTATCCTCCGAAGAGTCGTGCCTCCGAAGAGGACTGGTGCTGCCGATGATAGCTTTGGTTGTTCCTCTGTTCACTTGCTTATGCCTTTTCAATGATCCTCTGCCCCCCTTTTTTTTTTTTTTTTACAAGTAACTTGTTTAATCCAAGGAAGTGTGCTTCATTGTCAGGCAATTTCGTGAGAACGAGCACTAGCTTTTTAATTGGATGTTTGTTTGTTCAAACGATCTCAATTTATTAGCAAAGACCCGTTTCTGTCGAAATCATAGGCTGTTCAATTGAAGTACTTCCTATCTAGGATTTGAATTCGGGGCTCTTGTGACTTGAAATTTGGCGAGAATCACTTGGTCTTTTTATGTGCAAGTTTCACTTCCATTGTCTGCAAAAATTCAAATCGACATTTCAGCAATACATTCTATGTACCTTTTATATCGAGAATAAAGCAAACATGTAATAATAATAAGGAACACAAGATTTATAGTGGTTCGGCCATGAAATTGGGCCTACATCCACTTTATATTCTTTCATTATTTACTTGCATCAGTTTTACAATTGCTTTCAATTACAAGAATCATACATTCATAATTCTTTTTACAATGTTTCAACAAAATTTTCAAGTAAAGTATGGACGCAAATGGTTGCTGTTCCATGCCCTTGGAATTTGATCTCCATCAACAGTGGTGAGTTTGAATGTGCCGTCAAGAAGCTTCTGACCTATTACATACGGTCCTTCCCAATTTGGCCCAAACGCACCTGTCGCTGTCATAATTCTCTTCAGGACTTGGTCTCCAATCTCAAAGCTGCGTTGGCGAACTTTGGAATTAAAATGTCTGGATATTCTTTGCTGATGAGCTGCAACTCTGAGATTGGCCTCATCTCTTTTTTCATCAAGGAAATCTAGCGCTTCAAGCTGTAGCCTTTCATTTTCTGCTTGGTTGAAATGGATCCTTCTGTGTGAAGGAACCTCTGTTTCTATCGGGATCATTGCTTCCGACCCGTATGCTAATGAGAAAGGAGTGTGCCCAGTCGCAGTTTTGTGAGTGGTTCTGTATGCCCATAGTGCAAGTGGTAGCTTATCGACCCAACCACCTTTTGCTCTTTCGAGTTGCTTTTTGATGGTTGATTTGATGATCTTGTTTACTGCTTCCACTTGCCCGTTTGCCTGCGGATGAGCAACTGCTGAAAAGCTTTTCTGGATTTTGAATCGCCTGCAAAAATCTTGGAATTCCTCGCTTTCAAACTGAGTACCATTGTCTGTGATTATTTTCTGAGGCACACCATACCTGCAAATGATATTCTTGGTCACGAAACTTATCATCTTCTTAGAGGTGATAGTAGCCAACGGTTCAGCTTCAGCCCATTTCGTAAAATAATCAACTGCAACAATAGCATATCTAATCCCTGATTTGGCAGTCGGTAGCGGCCCAACGAGATCCATTCCCCAAATTGCAAATGGCCATGGACTGACCATTTGTGTGAGTTCAGTTGAAGGTGCTCTAGGGATTTTGGCAAATCTTTGGCATTTGTCACACTTTCGGGAATAGCTTGCAGCATCATGATTAATTTCTGGCCAAAAATATCCGTATCGGAGAATTTTCTTTGCTAATGTTTGACCACCTAAATGATCACCACATTCTCCTCCATGCACCTCAGCTAGGATTGTTTTGGACTCTTCCCGGGATACACATCGAAGCAATGGCATTGAGAATCCCCGTCTGTATAATCGGCCATCCTGAATTACATAGCGAGAGGCTTTCCTTAGTAGCTTTCGTCTTTCTATCGAATTTTCTGGCAGAGAACCTCTGAGTAGGTAGTCCAGTATTGGAGTCATCCATGACTCTTGTTCTTGAGATACATTCATAATCCAGTCAATATCCATCTCGTCTATACTTGGTGCTGAAAGGACTTCTACAGGGACCAATCCCAATAGTTGAGCTTCACCAGAACTTGAATACTTTGCGAGGGAATCTGCCTTCATATTCTCTTCCCGAGGAATGTGGCTTATTGAATAGTGATCGAGCTCACACAGAAGTTCCCAAGCCTTCGACAAGTAAGCGGGCAGGTTTCCCCCTTTCGTTTGAAATTCCTTCTTGACTTGACATACAATAAGCTGAGAATCGCTAAAGATCTTTAATGCTCGTATGTTTAGTTCTTTAGCGATTTTCAGTCCTGCGATAAGAGCTTCATATTCGGCTTCATTGTTTGTTGAAGGAAATTCCAATCTTAGTGCATAGCATAATGACCGACCTTCAGGAGTCTCAAGTACGACTCCGGCTCCAGAACAGTAATCATTTCTTGCACCATCGACATATAACCTCCACTGGATAGGGGAATTGTCGAACGCTTCTTCCTCGCTGTTTCCTTTATCTGTAAACTCTGCAATGAAATCTGCTAAAGCTTGTCCATTGACCGCTTTCCGGGGATGATAAGTGATGTCATACTGACTGAGTTCAATATTCCACTTTAGAAGACGACCCGAAGTTTCAGGGCGAAACAGGACTTGCTTTAAAGGTTGATCAGTGAGGACTCTGATAGGATGAGCTTGAAAATATTGCCTCAACTTCCTAGACGCAATTAGTAAGCAATAGGCGAGTTTTTCCAACTTAAAGTAATTCATCTCTGCCCCAGTGAGTCTTTTGCTGATATAGTAAACTGGATGTTGAATCCTTTTGTCTTCCCGTATCAGCGCTGCACTTAAAGCGTGTGATGATACTGCCAAGTATATAAGAAGATCCTCGCCATCGCCGGGCCTAGAAAGTATTGGAGGCGTTTCCATATGGCGAATCAACTCATCAAAGGCTTTTTGGCATTCGGGAGTCCAATTGAAGTTTTTCTTTCCTTTCTTTAGGGCGTCAAAGAATGGGATACATTTATCCGTGGCTTTGGAAATGAACCGACTTAAGGCGGCAACTTTTCCATTGAGACTTTGCAATTCCTTCTTTGTTCTAGGAGCTTTGACTTCTTTCAAGGTAGTAATTTGAGCTGGACTAGCCTCAATGCCCCTAGCGCTGACGATAAACCCTAAGAATTTTCCGGACTCGACCCCAAACGTGCATTTCAGAGGGTTAAGCTTCATTCTGTATTTCCGGAGGACTGCGAACATTTCTGCCAAGTGTTCAATGTGATCCGCTGCTTTCTTAGACTTTACTAACATGTCATCAACGTAGACTTCCATAGTTTTGCCCAATTGCGGTTTGAACATAGCATTAACAAGTCTTTGGTAGGTCGCCCCTGCATTCTTCAAACCGAAGGGCATAACTCTGTAGCAATAAAGACCAACATCAGTGATAAAGCTCGTGTCCTCCTGATCCGGTTCATGCATCATGATCTGGTTATATCCGGAGTAGGCATCCATGAAAGATAACAATTCATGTCTCGCTGTTCCATCTACCAGTTGATCGATCCTGGGTAAAGGGAAGCAATCTTTGGGGTAGGCCTTGTTCAGATCTGAAAAATCGATGTACACTCTCCATTTTCCATTAGCTTTCTTAACCAACACAGGATTTGAAACCCAGTTCGGATATGTAGATTCTCTGATGAAGTTATTTTCCATGAGTCGATCAATTTCCTCTTTTAATGCTGCTGACCTTTCTGGACCTTGGGTTCTTCTTTTCTGTTTTACTGGTGTAAACTTTGGGTCAATATTCAGAGCGTGTACTGCAACTTCTGGAGATATTCCACACATATCAGCATGAGTCCAAGCGAAGACATCCAGATTTGCTTTCAGGAATGATATCAAGATATTCTGAATTGACACATTAAGTTGTGAACCCACATTCAACACCTTATTTGGGTCCTTCGGGTCAACAGGTACCGGTACCGTCATTTCAACCGGCACTACTCTATTCTCCCCTGCACTGGCTTTTCTGGGATCCATCTCTTTCCGTGCCCCGCTATGCTCGCCAGTGCAGGGTCCGCCCCGTAATTGCTACAAGGCTGGCTCTTTGATGCGGACCGGAGTGGCCGCATCCTTTCCCATTTCCCTCTTTCTTGACTCTCGCAACTCTGTCAAATAGCACTCTCGCGCAGTATTTTGATCTCCTTTTATAACTCCTACTCCATTGTCTGTAGGGAATTTAATAGTGAGGCACCACGGGGCTAGAATAGCTTTGAATGCTGCGAGCGTTGGACGGCCAAGGAAAGCATTATAAGCAGAAAATTCATCGACAATCACAAATGTTTGCTTGCGGACCACTTTCCTTTCTCCTTCCCCAAGTTCTACTAGCAGATCGATGGTTCCTATTGGTTGCTTTGGCTCCCCGGTGAAGCCAACGATCTTCTGCGATGAGGCTTGTACATCGACCATAGGGATTTTCATTTGGTCGAATGTCTTCTTGAAGAGGATATTACATGATGCTCCGCAGTCAATGAGAACTCTTCTGACAATGGCCGGTCCAATACCAGCAGAGATGACCAAGGGATCTAGGGTAGGAGCTTCGATACCTGAGGAATCTCTGGCTCTGAAAATAATATCATCACTGAAAGTTTTCTGTTGTTTTAGGGGCGTAGTATCTTCTAAAACAAAGACGTCTTCTTCGGCTGGAACATATTTCAAAGCTCTGGCATATCTCTCCATCTCTCCCCAGCTCTTGCCAGCTGGGTGAGGCCTTCCTGTAATGACATTGATAATGGGCCTTCCAGATTCATGCCCCGTAGCTTTCTCACCTATCCTAGGCTGATGAACAGGAGCCTGTTGCCCCTGACTTGACGATGCAGGATTGTTTCTATTCTTTTTCACAAATTGCTGCAGCTTGTTTTCTCTTAGCAATTCTTCAATCAGATTTTTCAACTGGCGGCATTCATCAGTCTCATGACCGGGTTGATTATGGAAGCGGCAGAACTTCCCACTTTGTATAGCCTTTTTTCCGGTCCTCAAAGGGATAGGTTTAGGGAGGTCAACAGAATCTTTAATGGCAAGGAAGATATGCTCCGGCGTGTCTGATAAATGAGTATACTCTGATGGCTTGAAGGATCGGGGCTTCTTCAGATTACTCTGTTTCTTCCCATTGTTATTTTCCCTTTTTTGCCCTATAGATTCAATCTTGCGTGGTGCAACAGTGTTATCTTCAGCTTTTTCTGACACTGCCTTCACCGGTACAGGACGGCTTTCCAGGCGTATGAATTCGTCTGCCTTTTTGTAGAACTTTTCGAGGGAGGTTGGCTCCTTCATGTTTAACCATTTCCCAAATTCGCTCGACTTATCAATAGCCCTCATCAGATAAGTTAATATCATTCGCGGTTCAGCATTGTCCACCTCTGCCAGCGCTATATTAAAGCGGTTCAAGAAAGATCTGATAGATTCACCAGGATTCTGTTCTATATTTGACAATGACATGATGTCTTTGGCCTTTGAAGCATATAGTCTAAACTGTTCCTTGAACTTTCGGGTCAAGTCTGAAAACTGATCAATAGATCGGACTGGCAACTTGGTGAACCACAGTAGAGCCACACCTTCAAGGTATACGGGGAAATATCGGCACTTTATCTCGTCTGAGGCCCTGGCACCTGTCATGTGCCAATCATATTTATACAAGAATTCATTCGGATCACTTGTCCCTTTGTAAGCTGGGATAGTTGGAGGGACAAACTTCCTTGGAAACTCCGCCTTTAAGATTTTCTCAGTAAATGGAGTTTTACTTGGGGCGAAACCCCATTCTTTCTCATCTTCAACCCTTTGCATATTTTCTCTCATTATTTGCCGGACCATTCCAGAAAGATACTCCTCATCATGTCGAGTTCCAGATCCACCAACCTCAGGAAGCGTTTGCTCAAAGGGACTGGCAGCCCTTTCTGGAGCATTCCTCTCATTAGCATCATGAATGTTGCCAGTATAATTCCTTCCATTACCAGCCGGTTGATTATTTGCCCCGAGCAAATCATTCAACTTATTCAGAATTAGAGCATTTTGGGCACTCTGAGCTTCTAATTGTGCATTCTGGGCATTTATCTGCTGGTTCAGTCCTAATATTACAGCATCCAACTCTGCTTTCGTAACCCCAGCAGACGGAATGGGTTGATTAGGTACAGGGGAAGCGAAGGTTTCCTCTTGAATATTCCCAGATCTGACAGATCTACTCTTCCTTCCAGGAGCCATTATCTCGGATAGACTTCTGGTTTTCAGGGAAATTCTCTCTACAAACCTCTGTGAAGCAATGATGATAACTTGCCTGAGTTCAGTTCTCAGTGAAAGCACCAAAAATGTTAACGCTAGAATTTGAACGCTAACACCCCGATGTATGAGTTGTAATTGTGAAAGCACCACCCGACGACTCGGGAACAGATTACAAGCAGATAATAGTAGAAAAGCGGCAAACAACAACAATTTTATAGTGGTTCGGCTTTAGGGTATAGCCTACGTCCACTTTAAGTACTTTTATTAATAATCTCGTTACAAGCTGATACAATTCTTCCCAAATACAATACACTTTGAATTACAAGATACTTAGAACAAGTAGCTTAAACTTCGATGGAGATGAGAGTTTTCGAATCCATGTTGGATGTATGTGATCTCTTCTTGAAGTTGTTTGTAGCGTTCTTAATATCTTGAGAGCTTCAAGTGTTGGATTGGATTAGTTTGGAATGCAGCAGAGTAACGGTGTTTGAAGGAAATCAGCCAAAAGTCCTCTTTCAGTTGGAATTAGGGGTGTATTTATAGGCATTTTTCGGAGTAAGGTTGTAGGTCGTGACCGACCTAAGTAAGGTCGTAGGTTGTGACCGACCTAAGTAAGGTCGTAGGTTGTAGTCGACCTGAAGAGCATTGGCCCCTCCTTCCACAAGAACACGCATGCTGATTTGCACAAGTCCTAGGTCGTGAGCGACCTATCCCCCTGTGGCACAGCATAGTCAACTTTTTTACTCTGGCATTTAGGTCGTTAGCGACCTACCCTAGGTCGCGAGTACTTTCCTGTAGCCATAGCTGATCTTAGGTCGCTGAATCCCTTAGGTCGCGACCTTCCTTAGGTCGAAGCACTCCTTTAGGTCGTGAAAGCTTTAGGTCGCTAAGCCAATCATGCCGTTAGGTCGCAGAGTTCCATAAGTCGAGACCGTCTTTAGGTCTCATTCACTCTTAGGTCGCGAAGCTTGATAGGTCGAAACATCTTCTGAGTCGCAGCCTTCCTGTTAGGTCGCGAGGCTTCATAGGTCGCGGCCTCCTTTAGGTCGCGAAGCATTTTTAGGTCGTTCTCCTTTTTAGGTCGAGCCATCTTTAAGTCGCAGCCTTTTTTAAGTCGCTAGGTTCTTGAATTGGCTAGGTCGCTACATTTTCCTTAAGTCTCTTACAGAAGGGAGTTAACAATAAGATATAAAATAGGAAACATATTTTCTAAAAACTATATATATTGAACAAAAAATTTTAAAAAAATCTATAATACTTATAATAGATTTTAAAACATTTACTCAAAATATTACTTGAAAACAACAAGTTTATAAAACCTTAAAAACTTGAAAACAGTATGTTTTCTATATATTTTAACAAATATCTCCTCCTTAAAATTTCACGTCCAATTCTTAAAAATTCATAAAAATCTAAAACCACTTTTAAAATATTTTAGTAATGTTTAGTAAACACTTGTAAAAAAATGAATCAAAATACTTAAATTTAAAGTTCTTTTCAAACCTTTTATGTCTAAAAATCAAGTCTAAACGGGGTAGTTTTGCACAGGTGTAGTTTTGGTCGTTTTTTGATATGTTACTTAGCTTTGTACTATCCGAGATTTTAATGGAAACAAACATATATATATAATTATAAACATGGAAAGAATTATCTATGGTTCTCTCTATAAATTTTCATAAACATAGCCAAAAACAATACAATTCCGAACTGCATCTATCTATAGCGACTATCGCTATAAGTGCACTTTCAAATCCTAGTCTAATCTAAACCAAAGACCATCTATAACCTATATGCTTTTTAAGGTCTTGTCACAAGTCAAACATGTCCATTGAAGTGCATTCAAAGTTCATTTAAGTCCATATACATGGAACATATATGTCATTTGCTTTTAAGGTAAGAATCCGAACAAGTGTTTTAATATAAGTTAACAGCAATTCAAATAACTTAAACGCAATTAATCACAAACATATATGTATTGTTGTTTCATTCAAAGTAAGATGTTAACTTACCTTTAACCCAAAAAACCAAGTCTAAGAACCTAAGTCCAAATCCAAGCTAGCAACCTCATTTCCCTCCTTCCTCCTCTTGTTTTTGCACTTAAATTTGCCTTCCTTCCCTAAAAATAGCTCACAGTTGAAGCTATGTGGAGGGATGTGGTTATTTTTCTTCAACCGCTAACTTGGTGAATTGTGTTATAATATCACTCGGAGGATTCACTCCAATTTTGAGTTAATTTGGATTTGATTTGCCATAATTTTTCTTTAGAATATAAGAGAGGGGTTGAAGAAGAAGCCATTATTTTTCTCACCTAAGCTTTGTGAATTTGTGATTATAATTCTATGATATGCTTCCTTATATAGGTACAAGAATAGTGTTGCCCAAGCTTGCATTCACCTCCACCATGCCATAGAAGCTTCACCTCCCATCTCTTCTCCTTTAAGTCACTTTTACTTTATGCCAATTACCATTATACCTCTCTCATGATAATATCTCTTATTCTTTAGAACGTTCTAGAACCTTCCAATATTAATGAAGACGTGTGTTGGTTAATTAGTTGCTAATGTATTCTTTTGATCATTAGACAAATGCACAATAATTCAAACATCTTATGTCGATCGAAAAGCTGCTTACTGATAAATTAATTTTCGGTCACAATATCAATTTTTCATCGAAGACTATATTTTTGGAAAAAAATTCAAAAACAAGTTTATTATCATTATGTATAAATTAAATTATGTTTAACATAGTTATAAAATCATATTTATAACACTTAATTATATTTCAAAACGTTACAATATTCGAAGATGAAGTGTTTGAATTTTCGGATCGCCATAGTTCTGTTTTGTCCTCTTGACAAAAAGAATTTTCTAGAGTTGTGCTTTGCAGAACCGCGTTTGACATTTGGCGTATTCAAATTACATATGAAAGGAAAAACAAAATTAAACAAACTAAAATTTCTATTCTTCAAAATCAATTTCATCCATTTAAAATAAAAACTAACGAATCCATTGTGGATATGTATGCAAGATTCCAAACCATATAACATAATCTTACGGCATATATTGAATTTGATCTTGTTACATATATTTTAAATCCTTTAACAATTAAGTAGGAAAGATAATATCTTGTGATTAAAGAATCCAATATTCTTTCGCAATCAAAGTTGAAGAATTAATTGAAAATTGGATATCGTATGAAGCAAACTTACAAGCAGTGAAAGAAAAAATCAAGAGAAGAAGAGTATAGCTTTTCAAGCCATTAATAAAGACTCTGACTTAGATGAAGATGAGATTGTGTTCATACCAAAAACTAATTTTATTGTAAGAAATTCAAGAAATTCATGAAGCACAAATAATGAAACTCAACTTCGATCAAGTGCTTCAAATGTGACAAATTCGAGCACATGAAGAAGGATTGCCCATAACTAAATAAGAAAAATAAGAAGGATAAATTTGAAAAGTTCAAGAAGAAAAGACAAGTTTTTCAATTTACATGGGATGATTTAGATTTATCTTCTTCGGAGAGTGAGAGTGATAATGAAACGAAAAACTAAACATTTTTTTTTGCCACTAGTGAGGTACCCAATATCAAAAAAGAGAAACGAATATTCGATAATGGATGCTCTAGGAATATGAAGGGCAAAGCAAATATGTTAACTAACATGAAATACAATGATGGAGGAACAATGATATTCAAAGACAACTCAAAAGGATTTGTAGTTCGAACTGGAGATATCATCAATGTCGGCATATCTTGCTCTCCTTTGATTATAAATGTGCTATTGGTAGAAAATTTAAAACACAATCTTTTAAGTATAAGTCAATTATGTGATAAAGGTTTTAAAATTAATTTTAAAAAAGAAAAATGCAACATTTTGATAAAAATAAAATTTCAATTTTTGAAGGTATAGGAAAACAAAATATATGTGTTTTAAATATGTTTTAAGCATGATAAGGATATGTGTTTAGTTGTGAATCATAACGATCCTTGAATCTAGCAAAAATGATTTTGTCATATTAATTTTAGATATATTAATAAAGTTGCTAAAAATGATTTAGTAAGAGGTTTATCAAAAATAAATTTTAAAGTTAATAATTTGTGTGATGCATGCCAAAGAAAACATTGTTTATCTTTAAAAAGGAGATATCAGAAAAACAACTGCATGAATTATTACACTTAAATTTATTCGGTCTTACTCAAGTAAGATCAATAAATCACAAACTAGTACAATTTTGTGATTGTTGATGAATTTTCAGATTTATTTGCACTTTATTTTTAAAACACAAAAATGATACCCTTGAAATGTTTTAAATTTTTGCTAAAAGAATTCAAAATTTAAAAAAAAAATAAAAAATATATTAGGAGCGATCATGGAGGAGAATTTGAAAATTAACTTTCCGAAAAATTTTGTACGAAGAAGAGTTTTAATTATAATTTTTTCTTTCTACAAACACCATTGCAAAACGGTGTAGTAGAAAGAAAAAATATTACTTCACTAGAGTATGCAAGAACATTGCTAAGTAGTAGCAACTTAACAAAATATTTTTGGGTCATAGCCGTTCATCTTGCTAAGTACTTAATCGTATGCTGCCAATTGACTAAGAATACTTCCTATGAAATTTTTTATTGAAAGAAATCAAAATTTTCATATTTTCATGTTTTTGGTCAAAATGTTTTATTTTAAATATAAAGATCACCTAGGAACATTTGATTCGAAAGCCAATGAAGGCATTTTTATCGGTTATTCGGATATAATCAAAACCTATAGATTTTTCAACAGCGTAATAATATAATTGAAGAATCGCATATTTCATTTTATGATATTTTCAAAAATAAAAATGACGATGAAAATTTTTTAGGAATCAACCAACCTCGTGTTGTAGAAAATAATATTACTAATAACGAGAACGAAATTGAATATAATATCGATCCTAATGAAAATACCTTGAGATTCCCCATAGAATTTACATCCCTTAGATAATGTAATTGGAGATATAAATTGCAACAACCCACCCCGAAACAGGCCTAAGTTTCGATCCAGAAAAAGCCCATTGAAACTTAGATCCATTCTAAGGTAATATGTTGGTAGTAAAAAGAAATAACATTCCAGAGCTATAACTAAACTTTCAAAACCCATAGCGATTGGAACAAAATATAATAATAAAGCATAGCCATTTATTTTAAAACCAAAAAATGTCATAACAAAAAATCTCATAAATACCGTAATGTAGTATCCATTACAACAATAGTTAAATCCATAGGTACACATGAATGCAAATAATAACAAATGTTGTTGTTAGCCAAACTTCTCCATCTTTAACCATCGCGACCACCCTCACTTTGTCCTAAACCTATGTTGTAATGTGGAGGGTGTCAGAACAACAAGTGTCTGGTGAATAAAAACCTCGAGTCTTACCTTTTCAATACTTAGGCAGTATAATTCCAAATAGAATATTTCTACAAACATAAGACCATTAAAATCATTTAACACTTTTTTTATAAGGAAAGGAACTAGGTCCAACCACTAAATACCTTCCATTGCCGAAGTAGATCCCATACCCCAATCATACATCATAAATAACTAATAATGTGAAAGACAGTACCCAAGCCACTTAACACTTCCCAATGGAAATATGTAGACCTTGTCATTTAAGGCCTATTTTCAGAAGCATGCTCCTCAATGGTATAATCTAGCTGACATTAAATGGAATCTCATAGGCCACTTAATACTTCCAAATGGAAAATATTCAGATCTCGTCATTTAAGGCCTAATTCCAAATACAGACCCCTATAAGGATACCACCTAACAAAACCCCTTGGTCATTTAATACTTCATCTGGAGAAAAGGGTAGGTCCAACCACTGCTTTAAACCCCAAAGCATGTCCTTCGTCTTATGGCCTATACCCATAATGACGTCTCACATTTAGTCCCATATTCATAGGAATTGGTAGCCAGATTAGTTGGGTAGATTTCCTCTACTGAATTTGAAACTAACCTCGCATCATTACAAATATTTATTATTTCATATCAATAAAAGTGTACACAACTACTAGTAGCCTCAGATGGAAAGGTGGACTTCTATTCTACATCTCTATTGCCCTCGCACCCCTATGACTTAGCCATAAATTAGTTACTCTATATACACACAGACTCATCTCACCATTTCATAAATAAGGCCTTATAAGGAATCTTCCTTATTATGCCTTAAGATAATAATTAGGCTATTGAGAGTTTTCTCTTATTTTCACCTCAAAATCAATTACCTTCGTAATGGAGGAAAGTAAATGTAAACAATTGCCTAATTAATTATGCCATATACATAATAGTTATACATTAATTACCTAAATAGAAATAAATAAATATTCATGCTTAATAAGTTCTAAACGCTTGATTTTTTTGCTCTAAACTAGCGTTAAATTTTAGTTCTCTAACCAATGATTATTACAAGTCCTTTTTCTCTAATTTTTCAAGATTTCTTGGAATTCAAATGTCCAAAATAGGGAATAAATATTCATAATCAAACTACAATAGCAGGCTTGTAAATAAAATAGAAACTCAATTTATTGCACCAGTTCAATGTAATATCCTAAACATTATGAATTGCAATCTAAAATTCATATTCTATTCAACTCCTCTTTTCACAAAGAAATAGATATGAATTGGTGGTGTAAAATCAGATAGAATTCATAATCTAAACCCCTTATTTCATTGATGAATCACAATTTAATTCAAAGAAGAATGAGAAGTAGAATAGACTACGAAGTTGTCAAAAAATGCATAAACGAAAAAATTCCAACAAATTAATGTAAATAATTGAGAATCCCAACATATAATTGACATTCATAATAAAACGGTATTTTGAGGGATTTTATCTATCATATTTTGAAGTCACAAAATCCTTAAGGCATATTTAAATCCAAAAGAAATACACTAAACAATTGCTGAAAAGAAATACTAAGGTTTCCACTAACAGATTAGCCTTAGCTTTACTCAAATGGATTTGAAGCCTTCCAATCTCTTCCAAAATATCTTTGTTTTGATATATATATATATATATATATGTATGTATGTATGTATGTATGTATGTATATGTATATGTACATGAAATAGGGAATAAATATAGATATATATTCATTGGAGTTAGAATAATTGGAGAAGAATAGGATAAGAATAGGTTAGAGGGAGGAGGAATGAATAAGAAATAGGTTAAATCCTTACCTAAATTCTCTATGGAGTTTCTGAATCTTATTAGAGAGATAGTAATGGCAGAATTTCGTCATATTCCTCAAAATAATATGAATAAAAGTGAAGAGGATTGGGTTCTTTTTATAGGAGTTGAAACATGCTGAATCGTAGGATGAAAGTAGGTACGGAATGAGTAAATTCAGAGCGCACAATTGAATAGAACATAACGTAAAACCTTAGCTGCCACTGGCAATTGTCGTTGCCAAAAGGTCGACCGCCCTTGGGCGATCAGTCGACTATGACAATCATTTGCTTGACCTATTCAGGTCAATCGCTCATTTATTTAAGTGCGTTTATTTTTGCTCTCGTTGCCATATTATTATATTCCCAATTAACTTTTTAACATTAAGCATTAATTAATTGTTTGCTTAGCCCCAAAGCTAATTTTTGAAATTTAAATCCTAAATTTGATTTCTTATTTGAATTTGAATTCAAACTAAACTAATTTAAATATGAGAACTTCAAATGCTTATGACTTCTTTGTTTAAGCTTCGTTTTCAGAATATTATATATGGAAATAGATCAAAATTTCGCCATGAATGCAAACGAATAACTTTCATGGTCAAATTCCAATTTTTTATAAAATTTTCATATCTAACCCATATTATGTTTAATTTTATTTTCTTTATTTATTTATGGTTCATTTTACAGGGTGTTACATTCTTTCTCCCCCAAAAAGGATTTTGTCCTGAAATTTTCTAAGTGGTGAACATCGTAACTCGCAATAGCATCCATGATGTACAAGAAAGTTCCCTACACAACCATCTGCTCAACCAATAGTATAATGTGATTACATGTTGCGGATAAGCTAAAATGAGCTCAATCCTTCCGTGAGTTGTTATTGTGTCATGTCAGTATGTATGCAAATATCCTAAAAATGCATAAAAATTTATATATGAGTGTAAAGTGATTGTGAAAAAGTGTAACAACCATCTCCTACCATCCAATCTAGCAACTGCGATGCAACCAAAATTATAATTCTAGAGAGAAAAATAACTAGTGAAAAGCTCTGGGCGAGTGTTCATCTTCTGCTCGGTCACCCATGTGCTTTTCACTGGATTGTTCCCCATTTTACTTGGACCAACTTAATTATTTTTTAGGAGTCTCCTAGTATCGTGCTCCACAATGCATGCAAAGGTATAAGGCACTATCGGCTTAATCTCAAAATCCTCCAACTGATCAGGATCTACATTGTTAGAGGTGTTGTGAAGGTATTTCCTAAGGTAAGAAACATAGATAACATTATGGACTCCCCTCAACTTGGCATGAATCTCCACACACATGATATACCGATTTTCATATTCTTTTCGGAATTCTAAATGGCCCTATAAATCTAGTTTCCATACTTGCCAAATCTAACAACTTTTCTAAGAGCGAAAATTAACAGATGTCATATCTCCAACCTTAAATTCAAGCTCTTTCCTTCTTTTATTCGCATAAGGATTTAGACTGTCTTGCGCTACCTTCATCCTATGCCTTCAACTCTACTTTTTCCTTGGTATGAGAGATCAAATCGGATTCAAGCAGTACTTTATCAGTGGTTTCCCACCAACAACTAGACGATTTGCATAGTCCCCCATAAAGTGCTTCAAAAGGGTCCACACCAATCATAGTTTGATAGCTATTATTATACACAAACTTAACCAAAGCTAGATGCTTCCCCCAACATCCATCGAAATCCAAGACACAAGCTCTCAACATGTCTTCCAAAATTATATTCACCCTCTCTGTTTGTGCTTCATTTTTGGGTGATATTCCATGCTAAGATTCAAACAAGTTCCAAAAGTTGTATGTTGGCTCCTCCAAAACTATCTGGTGAACAAGAGGTCCCTATCACTAATTATGCCTACATGAATTCCATGTAGATGAACTACCTCTTTAGTATAAATCTGTACTAGAGAGGTGCTAGTCCTATTTATCGTAATCGAAACAAAATGGGAACTCTTGGTGAGTCTGTCTAGAACAATCAAATATCTTTATTGCCTTTCTTACTTTTAGGAAATCCTTCCACAAAATGGATCGAAATATGCTCAAGTCGATCCAAAGGTAATAATAATCCACCAAGCTTTCCTTGCTCAGTTATTATCTTTTGACATGTCAAACACCTAACAACAAACTCAGCTATGCTCTTCTTCATTCTCTTCCAAAATAAAATCCTCTTCATGTCCTCGTAAATCTTATCTCCTCCAGCGCGAATAGTCATCCTTGAGTGGTGACACTCCACAAGCACATCTCTCATCAAGTCGTCAATCACCGGGTTGCAAAGACATCCATCTCTTCTCAAATATCCCTTCTCGCCAACTGAATACCTCCTATTAGGAACTGAGATGTTTGTTTCTATGACTACAACCTTTTTAACTTATCTTATTATAAAATATGTACTAACACTGTTGTCTAGATAGACATGTATATGCAGGATATATATATATATATATATATATATATATATATATATATATATATGCATGTATTGATTACTAAAGACTGATCAGTATAAAGACTCAAGACTTAAGATTGAAGACTCCAGAGTATCAAGATCAAGATTTCAAGATATATGTCAAGTTTTTGTTAAAACTTTATAATAGCAAGAAATCTTCATTTCGAATTTTATTTGGGATAGAACCAATTTCTACCTTCTTAATGGCTTATAAACCCTTGACAAGTATCTTACAAACCTACGACAAGTGGCTTATAAACCCATGAACATCCTGGTTTTGTACAAGTTCTCGAGTCCTGATGTGATGAGATATTCTACAGGAAGAATCTTGCAAAACTAATTCAAAATGGTTTTTCAAAATGATTTTCAAAACTGCTTTTCAAAATATTTTAGCCTTAAAATTACCTTTTCAAATGATTTTTCAAAAAGATGTTTTAGCCTTAAAATATTACTTGTTTTTGTTTTAAAATAAACTCTTGTTTTAAACTTTATTTTCAAAACAAATTTTACATTATTTTTTAACTAAGGATGTCGATATCATGGGATACCCTATGTCGATATGGTGGCCATTGAATTCAAAGTTTTAATTTTCAAAAGAGGTGTCTATTCGTTTAAATCTCTTCACACATGGTTATGACTGTTGGTGCTTTATAAATAGCCTTCAAAGACGAATTTTTTAACTAGATAATTTCTTATTTTCTTCACTTCTTCTTCTCCATAAATCCATATTCTATAATTTTCATATTTTTAAGATCGTGATGAAATTCTGCCAAATTCTCAAGTGAATCAAATTAGAATCTCATTCTTGTTCGATTCTCTGCCCTCTCTAACAGATCAAAGTGTTATTTAGATCTAAGTATCAATTTGTAATTAAATTATCGAATCTCTCTATAAGGTGTGGTTGTGCCTGGAAATCTATTGGGTAATCTTGAGCCCCGAAAATCAAAAGAGTTTACCCCGGACTCATGAGAAAGGAGAGTACCTCAAGGCCTTTAGAAATTGAGGATTGTAATCTCGACATTGGTATAATAAAAATCTATATGAGGTGGTTTGCCTTAGTACAGGACTGGATGTAGGGTAACTTCGAACCAGTATAAAATCAAGTGTGTTCTTTCCTTTTACCGCTTTTTATTTACTTTCTACATCTATGTTTGATTTTGTGATTGTTCTGTGATCAAGCTATGCATTTGTTTGTGTCATATTTTTAAATTAGTCCATATAAGTCTTAAAATCCATTAAACACTATTCACCCCCCCTCAAGTGTTAAATTAGCCTTAAGATCCTTAACCCGCACTCACTTTCAATTGGTTTCAGAGCATTGGTTTTCATAGTTTTCGTAATCTGAAACTTGAAAATTGTTTTAATGGCTACCAACACTGGTAATGTCAACTCTGGCTCTAGTTCTGTTATCCCTAACACTAGTTCATTTGTAGAAGGTCAGTCAACTATTAGACCACTATTTTTCAATGGCAGTAATTATGCATATTGGGCTTGTAGAATGACAATTTATTTACAATCACTAGGATTAAACATTTGGAATATCACACAAACTGAGTATGTTGAACCAACTACCAATTTTGCCCAGTGGACTGCTGAGCAAAAGGGTGTTTCACAAAATAACTCAAAGGCCATGAATATATTATTTTGTTCATTAGATAGGAACGAGTTTAGCAAAGTATCTATTTATAAGTCTGCATTTGAAATCTGGAAAACTGTGCAAGTTACTCATGAAGGAACAAGCAAAGTTAAAAAGACAAAAATTTTCATATTAACTAATCAATTTCAATTGTTTAAAATGCATGCAAATGAGTCCACTTCCGACATGTATTGTCGATTTCAAGATATTGTTCATTCACTAATTGCAGTGGGAAAAAGCTTTTTTGAGGAAGAACAAGTTAGAAAAATTCTAAATTCATTCACTCGAGAATGGGATCAAAAGACACTTGCAATCGAAGAAGAAAATTATAGCAGTCTAATGAAAATAGAAGAAATGGCTGGGTATCTGATGTCTTATGAAGTTCAACTACAGGGTAGAAGAGAAAACAAGGCTACAGAAAAGAAGCCATTAGCATTCAATGCAACAACTGAAGATTCGAAACCAGACAGTGATAAGGAGATTACCTTCATGACAAGAAACTTTCGAAAATTCTTAAAATTTAAAAAAACGAATAATTACAAAAGAAATGATCAAGGAATTTCAAAAATAATACGGATAACGTCAACAATGCTAGATAATACAATTGCAACAAGGTCGAGCATCATAGAAAAGATTGTCCACATCCAGATAAACAGTTGTTCCCTCTAAACAATGACTCGTCAAGGAAAAGAAAGAAAGCATACACAACACTCTTGATGACCCAGACTCATCATCTAGTGTGATGAAAAAAAGACGGATAATTAAAATCTATGTTTCATTTCTATTCATGAATCAGATGACAATGGGTGCATGGATCTAAAGATAGGTACGCCTTTACATTATTTTTAATTTTTCTTGTTTGAATGGATGCTTGTTTGTTTGCTTGATTCTCTTAAATTTCTTGAATTTTAAATTCAAATTTATCCCTTGAAATTCGAATTTTAAATTAAAAATTAATATTATTTTAATAATATTTTATATATTAAATTATTATTATTAAATTATTAATATTCAATTATTATAATATTTAATGTTATTACAAGAATTATATAATTAGAATATAGGATATAATATATATATATATATATATATATATATATATATATATTAGAAATTAGTAATAGAAATTTGTCCTTTGATTCAATAGGCGTATATCGGCATGCCCGGATACTCCATATCGACATGCCCCTCAGAATTGGATTTCAAAATTCGAATTCAAACTTTTGAATTTCTGTCCACCTTTTCACCAACTTCAATGCTCTGAAAAAGATGCCTCTTGAACAGAGAACATGTCTGTAGAATCTCTATTTATCTCACTCTCTTTATCATCACTTTTCGCTTTTATTTCAAATTTCAAATTTATCTTCTACTCCTCTCAAACTTCTTCAATGGCCTCTTCAAGCACTCCTAACACCATTAGGCATCCAAAATCTGTCAAAAACTTTCTTTTTAATAACCCGAAAGCTATCAAAGCTTACATCAACTATGTAAACTTTGGTTTGATTCATACAGGAAAATTTTCTATTTTTGAAGATTTTCCTTCTTATGAAATTGAAAATCTTTTTCAATAATGTTCTATTCTTAGTTTAGTTTATAACAAACAAAATGATTTTGTATGTTGTCCAACTCTTGTTAATATGTTTTATACGAATTTGAATAGTGGTTTTTTTGATGGGGAAGAAGGACAAATTTGGAGTAGTGTTAAAGGAACATAAATTGTTTTGGATTGTGAAATTTTAGGAAATATTTTGGGATTTGAGTAGACCGAAATGAATCTCTTGGAATTTCAATCAATGACAATGATCGAAAGACATTTCATCACATTTTTGAAGGGGATGACAATTTTGAATTCAAAAATCGCTATTTCATCCTAAAGCAAGATTTGTTAATCTTTTTATCCAACACACTCTCATACCAGTATTGGGAAACTACAACAACCTGACTTTGAAATTTTGCAAAGATCTTTTTGAAATTTTTGGAAATTATGATATTAATTGGGCTCATGTTATTTAGGATGAACTAAGGCCCAAGATTTTACTATGGGTGAAAACACATTACATTATGGAGTTTATCTCGCTCGAATTTTTAATTACTTTGGAGTTGATTTCAAAAGGGAAGAATTTATAACTAGAAAGGTGTTCAACCATGAAACATTCCCCTTATGCAGATTCCATTAGTGTGTTTCAACCATATGAAATACTTACGGAAAGGAAGAAAGACTTGCTCACGAAGAGATGGAAGAAATGGAGGAAGAAGAAGAAGATAAAGAAGAAGAAGGAATGGAAATTGAAGAGGAGGAAGATCAAGAAACTTCCTTAGAGAGTATTGAATATCCTACTAATCCCGCTAATTCATCCAACAAGACCATTCTCAATAACTAATGAATTATGGTGGAAAATCAAAAGACACTTAATAGATCAATGAGTAAGAAAATTGATAAGATTTCCACTAAAATCGACAGTTCTTCGAAAAAATTAGTAGAAAGCTTGGACTATCATCTTCTTCATCTTCATGTAACAAGTTTTTGTTCATGTTATCTTAAGTTCTATCTTTGTATTTTCTTTATTTTAGTTAGTATTATCTTATCTTATGTAATGTTGACTACTATTAATGAAATCTTTCATTTCTTGTCATTCAACTTCACTTGTCTTTGTAATTGCTTGTTTTTATATTATACAAATTTTAGTTTAATAGATTTTTTCATAATATTCAAAACAAAGTAAAATGTCACTTTAGGCAGGGGCGTGTAGATATACACCGTCCCCCCATGTCGACATACAACGGGCAGAAAATAGTTAATTTTCAAATTTTACTTTCATGTAACTAACCTGTGTCTATTAATTTCAGACGACTTTCTATCCCTATTTATATTTGTTTCTTCCATAATAAATTGTAAAACTACATCTCTAATCACTCCTTTCATAATACTTCCTATTTCTAGAATTATGGCTTCTCTGACCAAGAATTTAAGTGATAATCTTGAAGAAACTCCTTTTCCTTGAAGAATATTCTTACATTCATAGTTCGTAATCAGCGTCACTTAGAATTGAGTCAAATACAGATGATCAAGGAGCAAGAGAGACATTTCTACGCCCTTTGTTGGATGAACTCAGCCCTTAACAAGGACGATCTCAAAGGAAATCCACCACTCACTCTCGACTAAGATAAAGAAGAATGGGATGCCATCAAAGCAGACCCTATCTTTGGAGAAGATGGATGGGTGAAAGTACGAAGGAATGTCTAGTCATTCTATATGTTATTTGTTTGATTTGATTGGTGTGTTTTAAACTTGATTGACTTAACATGTTTGGTATGGTTTGTATATATGTTTGGATTGAATAATTACAGTAAATATGATTAGCTGATGATTGGTTTACTTTTTGGAGTACACTTATGATCACATTTCATACTTATGATCACACCTAGCACTTATTACACTTATACATGGATTACTCTATTTTATTATGGTTGATTATCCTATATCAAGTTTAGTGAATTTATTAGTTAGAATTTTTTATTGATGACAAAGGGGGAGAAATTATAAAATAATAGTTGGCTTGGAGTAAGGGGGTATGGAGTGAGGGGGAGTTATGGTAGGAGTTACGGTATGACAAGTATATTTTATAAATACAGGTTGTCATCATCAAAAGAGGGAGATTGTTAGGAACTAAGATGGTGGTTTTGATGATGACAACCTTTTTAACTTATCTTATTATAAAATATATACTAACATTGTTGCCTAGATAGATATGTGTATGTAGGATATATATATATATATATATATATATATATATATATATATGCAGGTATTGATTACTGAATATTGATCACTATAATACTTAAGACTCAAGATTGATGACTCTAGAGTATCAAGATTTCAAGACATGTTTCTAGTTTTTGTTAAAACTTCATAATAGCATGGAAATCTTCATTCCGAATTTTATTCGGAATGAAACCCATTTCTACCTTCTTAGTGGCTTACAAACCCGCGACAAGTAGCTTACAAACCTACGACAAGTGGCTTACAAACCCATGAATATCGTAGTTTTGTACAAGTTCTCGAATCCTGATGTGATGAGATATTCTGCAGGAAGAAGCTTGCAAAACTACTTTAAAATGGTTTTTCAAAATGATTTTCAAAATATTTTAGCCTTAAAACTATCTTTTCAAAAAGATGTTTTAGCCTTAAAATATTTTTTGTTTTAAAAAAACTCTTGTTTTAAAATTTATATTCAAAAAAATTTTACATTTCTTTTTAACTAGGGATGTCGGCATGGTGGTCGTTGAATCCAAAAGGTTCAATTTTCATAAGAAGTGTCTATTTGTTTAAATCTCTTCATGAATGGTTATGACCATTAGTGCTTTATTATAACGACCCGGAATTTTTAGAAATTAAAATTTGAATATTTAATTAATTTTAAATATTAATAAGTGAATTTATAAGTCAAATAAATTTTTATTTGAATTTTTGGATTTAATTGAATAATTAAATCGATAATTTAATACGTTAAATTATGGAAATAATTGAAAATTGAGTTAAATATGATTGAAAATGATTTGTAAAATTTTATTTTATCATATGGAAGTTAAAATGATATTTTAGAACTTTTAAAATCGAATTAAAAGTTAATTTGTGAAAATTGAATATTTTAATATTTAAATCGACTAGTGAAAATAGTCAATTTTTGAACAGTCTCAGAATTGAACGAAACAAGTTCCATTGGATCCGTAATGGTTAGTTATTACCGGATTTCAATTTTCGTGTCAATCGGAGTTATCGTTTGATCGTAGCAGCTCGAAACGCATCGATTTATTTTTAATTTAAATTTGACGAGTGAAAATAGCCATTTTTCAAAAAGTCTCGGATTTCGACGAAACCAGTTTCATCGGATCCGTAATGTGATATTATTGTAAGGTTTCAAATTTCAAGTCAATTGGATTTACCGTTTGTCCTGTACAAATTAAAACGCCTAGAAATCGAGTTAAATCGGTTTAATTTAAATTGAGCGTTCACAGCCATAACTCACACATACTTCCGAATTAGCTTCCGAAACCTGTTCCATTGTATCCGGAACGCGGGATAAACCCTAGGTACGTCAGTTTCGGCGCCTAAATCGGAGTTCGGAATTTCCGGGATGAATAGTGTTTCGTCGGTTCCTTATAAATAGCCCACTATCTCAAAAATTTATAAAAAAAATACACAAAACCCTAATCAAAACTGCACAGCCGCCACTTATACAACCAAGGGCCAGAAATCATTCTCCTTTCCCCCTCAATCTCTCTCAATCCGTAAAGAATTACGCGAAGTGCTCAACACGAAAGTCGAAGAGCTCGACGAGAGCTTCGATTCCATACGGTGATGATCGGAAATGGTGCAACGGAGAGGGAGCTATGGGGGGCCGTTCTCTTCAGGCCATGCACGCAAAACGAGGCTGTAGAGCAGGCCGAGCTTCATGATGGGGGTGGTGGAGGTAGCTCTCGCGAAGGGCTTCGACATGGCAGTGGTTTGATGAAGTTTCGTCGAGAAATGAGGTTGCAAAGTCGAACCCTAGTTTCTATGTGATGGGTTATGTTGTTCGGCTCTTACCTGATGAAGGAACGCAAGTGGAAGATGAAGATGTGGACGGCCCTGATGCAAAACAGTGGGATCTTGTGGCTAGGAATGGTTGTGGGTTTATAATTTTAATTTAAGTTGTATATTAGTTAATATAAATACGTGTAATCTTAGAAAATTCATAACTTTTTCATACGAGGTCGAAAACGCGCGAAACCAGTTGCGTTGGAATCGTATGGATGAGCACTACGCGATGGAGTTGGTTTGGAGTCGTTTGGAGTTAGTGAGAATTTTGGGTAAAATTAAACGTCCGTTTAATTTTATTCGAAATAAATCGCTAAAACGGAAAATGAAATCAAGGTGAGAATTTCTCACTCAATCGAATCAGTTTCGATTTTATTTTAAATAGTTCAATTTAAAATATTTGAATGCATGTTTGAATGTTGATTGATAGCTATTGATTGTTAAAATAGACATTATACGCCGTTAGTAAGCGGATGTTATTTAATAAAAACATATACCGCGAATATTTCATAAACAGTGAAATTGGTATTATATATAATAGCAATATATATATATTGGCATATGTATATATTGGAGTTGATTGATTCCCCGCATTTTTTTGTTTAGCGGATGAGACCCTATTGCGCCGTTATTAAGCGGATAATATTTAATAAGAACATATACCGCGATAATTTCGTACTGGAGCGAAATTGGTATTGTGCTAATGTTTATGGATGCAGGAAAACAGGTTGGAGGGATCCAACTGGATTCCTCAACATTTTTTATTTGATTTCAGATATTTTGATATTTGATGGATTATCATATCGATATATGATGGATCGTGTAGTCGTGATTGACTATTTGGTGTGTAGCATCATTGGACCAAGTTTTGGGATTTTAAAATGATTTTAAAGTGATTTTTGAGAATATACTATGTTTTTGGAATTGATCCATTTTAAATAAATAAACGTTATAATTTTTAATGTTATAAAAATTATGATTTTTGAGAAATATAGTTAAAAACTGATTTTTGAGAATACGATGCTATTGAGTTTATAAAATAGTTTAATCGAGATATTTTAGAATTATTGTGAAAGGTTTAAAAGAACGATCTTTGTAAAATAATCGTTTTATAAGTATTTAACTTATAACATGAACTTTTAGTTTATAATTGAGTTATAAACTGGAATAGGTTAATAAAAGAACTTATAAAAAGGAAGTTTTTATAAATAAATAGAAATGGAATTTATAAACGTTGTTTTATAAATTCGCAAACAACTTATTTTGACAAGAAAATTTGTTGAAACTTATAAATGGAGCTATATTCACGTTTTTGAACTGTGAATAATCCTTTAAAATGAAATGAATAAAAGGATGAAATTTGTTAACAAAGAATATTCACATTTTTGAATAGTGAATAAGATGTTAAAGAAATTGTTTTGAATGTGATATTTTAAATTGAATTAAAACGATCTAACGAAGTTTTAATTGTGTTGAGATTCGAATCCATAGATTTCAACATTTATTGTTGAAATAGACGTTTTCGAGAAATTAAAGGAAATGTGGACTATAACACTGTTGTTATAGTAAATGATTTCCGAAAGGAAATGTTTTGCATAGTATTGGGATTTATATATCTATTTAATTTCGAATCCCTATACTAGTGATTTTGGGTTGTCGTAACGATGTTTTACGTAACATTCGTTTTGATCCAAATAAATATGTTTAAGAGCATGTTTACCTTAAAGAATGAAATATATACTTAATCTCGATTTAAGTGTATTGAATATTTTCTAAGTGTTGAAAATAAATAAAATTTGTGAATTACTTATGAATAAATAAGTATGGAAATGTTTTCCAATATGAAGTGAATATTAAGAATTTATTTTTTTGAAGATAAATTGAAAATGGATAGTTGGAATCGTATATGCATAGATATTTTGGAATATAAATTCATTATAGAATTTATATGTGAAAGTAAAATTTGTTTAAAAATAAATATTGATTTATTTTTGAAGTGTGAAACTATATATCTTGTGAAGATATTTTGGAAAATAAATAATTTGGAAAATTATTTGGAAACCGGTGATGTGTGCATATCAATTGATAGTTCAATAGCCGACTATCAATATTTCCCTTTGAATGGGTATTTGATGTGATTTGTTTGAATGTGAATGCTACACTATTTTTTGAATAAGCGCTCACTATTCGGGTTAACCGGGAAAGGACCATGGGGTCGTATAACCCATTCCGAATATGTGATACGTCGTTGTGAATTGCATTTGAAGATCGGTGTTGAAGACCGAGTATTTATGAAAACGATAGGATGACCTATCGATTGTCTCTGCACTGGGTAGCTCCTGGTATAGAGATTCCTTAAGTGATGGGAAATTCGATCGGGATTGTGAATACCCGGATTGCAAGGGCTTCGTAAGAAGTGCCTTCGGTTTTGTTCGAGCCCGGAACAGACTTGTATGGATTGTATGCCTGACATTACAAATTGAGATATAAAGCCGATTTCTTTCAAATATATTTCTGTTGGTGGCGGAGAATTTATTCTTTTAGCTTAACACCCTTCTCTGAGACGTACGTGCTCAGAGGTTATATAGTTGAATGTTATCAGCGATATATTCCCAATTTGGTAATGTGACATGCTGAGTGATGCTGAAATGATCATTGTGTTGATTATTTGTGATAGGATCATCTGTTTGATCGTCTATCTTGGTGATCATTTCTATGATCATTTGTTGACCCAAAGCACGGCTTTTTGTATAAAGTATGTTTTTGTGGACGAAACTTCGTCGAGCCTCACATCCCGGAATGGTCAAAACAGGAAAGATGCGGCAAGGTTATGAGGGGTAGCTCCCTTTAGGGTATGTGCATTTCCTTCTGGAAAGGGTGGTATCATGGTATGGAGCCCAGATATTTACTCATGTTGATACACTATATTTATTACTTGGGGTGTTGTTGGTGACGAGCGCTCGGTTAAAAGGTCCAATGGGACCGGGGGATGCCATATTCGTGTAGTAGTTACCTAGTGATAAAGGTAACCCGGCCTTGTGTTGGCAGAGAGCTGGTTAAGTTCTCGGGGACGTCCAGCCAGAGGCGTTTCTATGTGGCAATGGGAAGTTCCTTGGCCTGACCATTTGTTGGAAATCCAAAGAAACAATACGAAATTTGTACGGTATTAGTTGTATAACCTGCTATGGAATGTGGCGGTAACCTGCTATTGAACATAGTAGCTATAGTAGGCATAAGTGCGGAATGTCTATGCTGGCTAAGATTTATATCTTTATTTTTGAAATGATTTTCCTATACTATGCACTAGTAATAATATCAAATATTATTTTAAATGCGTATCAAGCATCTTTGACTATCATAAGGAGAAATCTCCTCCGATTCTGCGTTTGCATGTGTGTGTGTGCGGGAGGCCTTATGGTAGTCTCATTTTTAAAAGCATTGCGAATTGAATTTAAAAATATCTCTCTATTTTGATTTTAAAGTTAAATAAACTGTTTTGAGTTCTCGCACCAGTCACATGACTGTCTTGGAGTTTATTGTTTTCCTTCCTAAACTCTGGGTGCCCACCAATTTCCACACGGGCAGTCAAGAGTTAAGGTTTATCAGGGTATTCTGGATATCAGGAGTTGCTGGAGGCAAGCTGGATGGCATGGCGTATTACTAGTTTATGTAGTATTTCTTTTTCCGCTGGGATTTGGTTGTTGTATGATGTTGTGCACTCTGATGATATGATGTAATGTAATGTATAAAATGTAATAGCTGATAGTTCTTGGTTTAAAGATTATTCATTTATTATTATATGTTGTTCTGCTGCGAATTGTGAGATTCTGATGTTGTTCTGTTGTTTTCTGTTCCGTTCTATCCTCTTTCCTTTCTATTTTATTCCGTTCTATTTTCTTTCTATTCTCTTTTTCTTCTATCTTAAAATTTTCTGTTCTCTTTTCTATTTTCTCTTCTTCCTATTTTCTGTTTTCTTCTCTATCTTTTCCCTCTATTTTCTCTCTTCTTTCTTCTTCCTTTTTCTTAAATTCTTTTTAAAAACCCATAACATTCCGGTTTTTGACCTTCGAATTCTCGGCAGTCGATAAAGTGAGTATCGATGTTGAATTTTCGAAAGTCGAAAATTTTCGGGGCGTTACATCTGGTATCAGAGCTTATGGTTAAGCGACAACCATGGTTCTGTTGGGTATTACTCATTAGAGATAGAGTCAGCAGTACTCTAGATTGAGTTTGAGTGTAATAATAGCTATGAGAGCGTATTTGTTAGTGAATATATAAAATTGTTTTATATTGTGATGATTGGTTTGTTGAGTGGTATATAGATTCTGGTTAATACGAGTAATTAACGTTGTTGATAGGGATCTCTAAACACTTGAATAGAACAATTCGACACAATATTGTTTTAAATTGGGTAAATAAAATAATTTTACCTTGATTATATTTTATATATAAAGGAATAATTTTCAGAATTATTAAAGTGTATATAAGTTGATTGTTTAGTTGTTTGAATAATCTAAACAAGAGAATAATTGTATAAGTAAAATGAATTATAAGAATTGAATTATAATTAAAGTGATTTACAATTGTGAAATAAACTTATATATATGAGAAGTGAAACTATATGAATATATTTATGAATATGAGTTGTAAGTAAAAATGAATTCAAAGTTAAATGAAGTTGATATTAGTAATAAAGTAAAATGAAATATGAACTTAAGTTATTTAAATGAAATTCAACTTTAGAAATTGAATTGGATTGAATGTAAATCAATTAAATGTAAATTTAAGTTGATATGAAATAATGAATGAAAGTGTTAATTCTTTAAAATCTAATGTTATTGGAAGTTGAATAATTGAATGAAATCAATTTATTAAACCAATTGAAAGTGATGGTGTTAAACCAAATTGAATGAATATAAGTGAAGGAATTTGGTTGTAATGAATATACCTTGGTTGATATATGATTGTTAGTTGATTTTATATAATTCATTAAGTATTAATGAAAGTGAATTAATGAAATTGAAAGCTATGTAATTGAATTCAAATTGAAAGTAAATAAATTTGAATAGAATTGAACGTGAATTGGATTTAATTAGTGAATGCAAACTAATTAAAATTGAGAACGAATGTTGATAACATCCAATGTTAAGGAATCAAATGTGATTAAAGTGAAAACCATTTCATTTAATATTAATGAGAATATAAATGAATATTTGTTGGTTATGGATGTTAGTTGGTTGATGGTTGAATATATGTTGTTTTACTACATGTGCTATGTTGACATATAAGTTGCTATGTTGCTATATGTTGTATATTGAGATTATTGTCTATATGCATGTTCTCATGTTGTTTGTTGAGTGATTAGTAGGTGCGGATCGCGTTTGCTTCGCATTTGGAGCTCGCTTTTGCGCTATATTAGCCGTATATGCTTGCTAATAAAATATAAGGTACATATCTCGGATTACATACCGTACTTTTACACTTTTTCCCTGCGGGATGCCTCATTACTTGATGAGATGTATATTTGTGATATATATACTATCATTTTTTTCGGATCGAGCCGCGCAAAGGAGACTATGGCGAATTTTTCCGAAAATTTAAGGCGTTAGAAAAATTTTGAGAAAATTGGGAAAAATTTTGAAAACTTTAATTTTGATTTTGGAATTGAAAGTTAAACAATAGTAGTTGTTTTTGAAAATATAACTAAGTATGATTTGAAAACTTAGTAAAGATTTATAAGAAGTTTAACTATGAATTTTGGGAAAATTAATAAATTCTGTAACTTTTCTTACTTATAATTTCGAGGACGAAATTCTTTTAAGTGGGGAAGATTGTAACGACCCAGAATTTTTAGAAATTAAAATTTGAATATTTAATTAATTTTAAATATTAATAAGTGAATTTATAAGTCAAATAAATTTTTATTTGAATTTTTGGATTTAATTGAATAATTAAATCGATAATTTAATACGTTAAATTATGGAAATAATTGAAAATTGAGTTAAATATGATTGAAAATGATTTGTAAAATTTTATTTTATCATATGGAAGTTAGAATGATATTTTAGAACTTTTAAAATCGAATTAAAAGTTAATTTGTGAAAATTGAATATTTTAATATTTAAATCGACTAGTGAAAATAGTCAATTTTTGAACAGTCTCAGAATTGAACGAAACCAGTTCCATTGGATCCGTAATGGTTAGTTATTACCGGATTTCAATTTTCGTGTCAATCGGAGTTATCGTTTGATCGTAGCAGCTCGAAACGCATCGATTTATTTTTAATTTAAATTTGACGAGTGAAAATAGCCATTTTTCAAAAAGTCTCGGATTTCGACGAAACCAGTTTCATCGGATCCGTAATGTGATATTATTGTAAGGTTTCAAATTTTAAGTCAATTGGATTTACCGTTTGTCCTGTACAAATTAAAACGCCTAGAAATCGAGTTAAATCGGTTTAATTTAAATTGAGCGTTCACAGCCATAACTCGCACATACTTCCGAATTAGCTTCCGAAACCTGTTCCATTGTATCCGGAACGCGGGATAAACCCTAGGTACGTCAGTTTCGGCGCCTAAATCGGAGTTCGGAATTTCCGGGATGAATAGTGTTTCGTCGGTTCCTTATAAATAGCCCACTATCTCAAAAAATTATAAAAAAAATACACAAAACCCTAATCAAAACTGCACAGCCGCCACTTATACAACCAAGGGCCAGAAATTATTCTCCTTTCCCCCTCAATCTCTCTCAATCCGTAAAGAATTACGCGAAGTGCTCAACACGAAAGTCGAAGAGCTCGACGAGAGCTTCGATTCCATACGGTGATGATCGGAAATGGTGCAACGGAGAGGGAGCTATGGGGGGCCGTTCTCTTCAGGCCACGCACGCAAAACAAGGCTGTAGAGCAGGCCGAGCTTCATGATGGGGGTGGTGGAGGTAGCTCTCGCGAAGGGCTTCGACATGGCAGTGGTTTGATGAAGTTTCGTCGAGAAATGAGGTTGCAAAGTCGAACCCTAGTTTCTATGTGATGGGTTATGTTGTTCGGCTCTTACCTGATGAAGGAACGCAAGTGGAAGATGAAGATGTGGACGGCCCTGATGCAAAACAGTGGGATCTTGTGGCTAGGAATGGTTGTGGGTTTATAATTTTAATTTAAGTTGTATATTAGTTAATATAAATACGTGTAATCTTAGAAAATTCATAACTTTTTCATACGAGGTCGAAAACGCGCGAAACCAGTTGCGTTGGAATCGTATGGACGAGCACTACTTGATGGAGTTGGTTTGGAGTCGTTTGGAGTTAGTGAGAATTTTGGATAAAATTAAACGTCCGTTTAATTTTATTCGAAATAAATCGCTAAAACGGAAAATGAAATCAAGGTGAGAATTTCTCACTCAATCGAATCAGTTTCGATTTTATTTTAAATAGTTAAATTTAAAATATTTGAATGCATGTTTGAATGTTGATTGATAGCTATTGATTGTTAAAATAGACATTATACGCCGTTAGTAAGCGGATGTTATTTAATAAAAACATATACCGCGAATATTTCATAAACAGTGAAATTGGTATTATATATAATAGCAATATATATATATTGGCATATGTATATATTGGAGTTGATTGATTCCCCACATTTTTTTGTTTAGCGGATGAGACCCTATTGCGCCGTTATTAAGCGGATAATATTTAATAAGAACATATACCGCGATAATTTCGTACTGGAGCGAAATTGGTATTGTGCTAATGTTTGTGGATGCAGGAAAACAGGTTGGAGGGATCCAACTGGATTCCTCAACATTTTTTATTTGATTTCAGATATTTTGATATTTGATGGATTATCATATCGATATATGATGGATCGTGTAGTCGTGATTGACTATTTGGTGTGTAGCATCATTGGACCAAGTTTTGGGATTTTAAAATGATTTTAAAGTGATTTTTGAGAATATACTATGTTTTTGGAATTGATCCATTTTAAATAAATAAACGTTATAATTTTTAATGTTATAAAAATTATGATTTTTGAGAAATATAGTTAAAAACTGATTTTTGAGAATACGATACTATTGAGTTTATAAAATAGTTTAATCGAGATATTTTAGAATTATTGTGAAAAGTTTAAAAGAACGATCTTTGTAAAATAATCGTTTTATAAGTATTTAACTTATAATATGAACTTTTAGTTTATAATTGAGTTATAAACTGGAATAGGTTAATAAAAGAACTTATAAAAAGGATGTTTTTATAAATAAATAGAAATGGAATTTATAAACGTTGTTTTATAAATTCGCAAACAACTTATTTTGACAAGAAAATTTGTTGAAACTTATAAATGGAGCTATATTCACGTTTTTGAACTGTGAATAATCCTTTAAAATGAAATGAATAAAAGGATGAAATTTGTTAACAAAGAATATTCACATTTTTGAATAGTGAATAAGATGTTAAAGAAATTGTTTCGAATGTGATATTTTAAATTGAATTAAAACGATCTAACGAAGTTTTAATTGTGTTGAGATTCGAATCCATAGTTTCAACATTTATTGTTGAAATAGACGTTTTCGAGAAATTAAAGGAAATGTGGACTATAACACTGTTGTTATAGTAAATGATTTCCGAAAGGAAATGTTTTGCATAGTATTGGGATTTATATATCTATTTAATTTCGAATCCCTATACTAGTGATTTTGGGTTGTCGTAACGATGTTTTACGTAACATTCGTTTTGACCCAAATAAATATGTTTAAGAGCATGTTTACCTTAAAGAATGAAATATATACTTAATCTCGATTTAAGTGTATTGAATATTTTCTAAGTGTTGAAAATAAATAAAATTTGTGAATTACTTATGAATAAATAAGTATGGAAATGTTTTCCAATATGAAGTGAATATTAAGAATTTATTTTTTGAAGATAAATTGAAAATGGATAGTTGGAATCGTATATGCATAGATATTTTGGAATATAAATTCATTATAGAATTTATATGTGAAAGTAAAATTTGTTTAAAAATAAATATTGATTTATTTTTGAAGTGTGAAACTATATATCTTGTAAAGATATTTTGGAAAATAAATAATTTGGAAAATTATTTGGAAACTGGTGATGTGTGCATATCAATTGATAGTTCAATAGCCGACTATCAATATTTCCCTTTGAATGGGTATTTGATGTGATTTGTTTGAATGTGAATGCTACACTATTTTTTGAATAAGCGCTCACTATTCGGGTTAACCGGGAAAGGACCATGGGGTCGTATAACCCATTCCGAATATGTGATACGTCGTTGTGAATTGCGTTTGAAGATCGGTGTTGAAGACCGAGTATTTATGAAAACGATAGGATGACCTATCGATTGTCTCTGCACTGGGTAGCTCCTGGTATAGAGATTCCTTAAGTGATGGGAAATTCGATCGGGATTGTGAATACCCGGATTGCAAGGGCTTCGTAAGAAGTGCCTTCGGTTTTGTTCGAGCCCGGAACAGACTTGTATGGATTGTATGCCTGACATTACAAATTGAGATATAAAGCCGATTTCTTTCAAATATATTTCTGTTGGTGGCGGAGAATTTATTCTTTTAGCTTAACACCCTTCTCTGAGACGTACGTGCTCAGAGGTTATATAGTTGAATGTTATCAGCGATATATTCCCAATTTGGTAATGTGACATGCTGAGTGATGCTGAAATGATCATTGTGTTGATTATTTGTGATAGGATCATCTGTTTGATCGTCTATCTTGGTGATCATTTCTATGATCATTTGTTGACCCAAAGCACGGCTTTTTGTATAAAGTATGTTTTTGTGGACGAAACTTCGTCGAGCCTCACATCCCGGAATGGTCAAAACAGGAAAGATGCGGCAAGGTTATGAGGGGTAGCTCCCTTTAGGGTATGTGCATTTCCTTCTGGAAAGGGTGGTATCATGGTATGGAGCCCAGATATTTACTCATGTTGATACACTATATTTATTACTTGGGGTGTTGTTGGTGACGAGCGCTCGGTTAAAAGGTCCAATGGGACCGGGGGATGCCATATTCGTGTAGTAGTTACCTAGTGATAAAGGTAACCCGGCCTTGTGTTGGCAGAGAGCTGGTTAAGTTCTCGGGGACGTCCAGCCAGAGGCGTTTCTATGTGGCAATGGGAAGTTCCTTGGCCTGACCATTTGTTGGAAATCCAAAGAAACAATACGAAATTTGTACGGTATTAGTTGTATAACCTGCTATGGAATGTGGCGGTAACCTGCTATTGAACATAGTAGCTATAGTAGGCATAAGTGCGGAATGTCTATGCTGGCTAAGATTTATATCTTTATTTTTGAAATGATTTTCCTATACTATGCACTAGTAATAATATCAAATATTATTTTAAATGCGTATCAAGCATCTTTGACTATCATAAGGAGAAATCTCCTCCGATTCTGCGTTTGCATGTGTGTGTGTGCGGGAGGCCTTATGGTAGTCTCATTTTTAAAAGCATTGCGAATTGAATTTAAAAATATCTCTCTATTTTGATTTTAAAGTTAAATAAACTGTTTTGAGTTCTCGCACCAGTCACATGACTGTCTTGGAGTTTATTGTTTTCCTTCCTAAACTCTGGGTGCCCACCAATTTCCACACGGGCAGTCAAGAGTTAAGGTTTATCAGGGTATTCTGGATATCAGGAGTTGCTGGAGGCAAGCTGGATGGCATGGCGTATTACTAGTTTATGTAGTATTTCTTTTTCCGCTGGGATTTGGTTGTTGTATGATGTTGTGCACTCTGATGATATGATGTAATGTAATGTATAAAATGTAATAGCTGATAGTTCTTGGTTTAAAGATTATTCATTTATTATTATATGTTGTTCTGCTGCGAATTGTGAGATTCTGATGTTGTTCTGTTGTTTTCTGTTCCGTTCTATCCTCTTTCCTTTCTATTTTATTCCGTTCTATTTTCTTTCTATTCTCTTTTTCTTCTATCTTAAAATTTTCTGTTCTCTTTTCTATTTTCTCTTCTTCCTATTTTCTGTTTTCTTCTCTATCTTTTCCCTCTATTTTCTCTCTTCTTTCTTCTTCCTTTTTCTTAAATTCTTTTTAAAAACCCATAACATTCCGGTTTTTGACCTTCGAATTCTCGGCAGTCGATAAAGTGAGTATCGATGTTGAATTTTCGAAAGTCGAAAATTTTCGGGGCGTTACATCTGGTATCAGAGCTTATGGTTAAGCGACAACCATGGTTCTGTTGGGTATTACTCATTAGAGATAGAGTCAGCAGTACTCTAGATTGAGTTTGAGTGTAATAATAGCTATGAGAGCGTATTTGTTAGTGAATATATAAAATTGTTTTATATTGTGATGATTGGTTTGTTGAGTGGTATATAGATTCTGGTTAATACGAGTAATTAACGTTGTTGATAGGGATCTCTAAACACTTGAATAGAACAATTCGACACAATATTGTTTTAAATTGGGTAAATAAAATAATTTTACCTTGATTATATTTTATATATAAAGGAATAATTTTCAGAATTATTAAAGTGTATATAAGTTGATTGTTTAGTTGTTTGAATAATCTAAACAAGAGAATAATTGTATAAGTAAAATGAATTATAAGAATTGAATTATAATTAAAGTGATTTACAATTGTGAAATAAACTTATATATATGAGAAGTGAAACTATATGAATATATTTATGAATATGAGTTGTAAGTAAAAATGAATTCAAAGTTAAATGAAGTTGATATTAGTAATAAAGTAAAATGAAATATGAACTTAAGTTATTTAAATGAAATTCAACTTTAGAAATTGAATTGGATTGAATGTAAATCAATTAAATGTAAATTTAAGTTGATATGAAATAATGAATGAAAGTGTTAATTCTTTAAAATCTAATGTTATTGGAAGTTGAATAATTGAATGAAATCAATTTATTAAACCAATTGAAAGTGATGGTGTTAAACCAAATTGAATGAATATAAGTGAAGGAATTTGGTTGTAATGAATATACCTTGGTTGATATATGATTGTTAGTTGATTTTATATAATTCATTAAGTATTAATGAAAGTGAATTAATGAAATTGAAAGCTATGTAATTGAATTCAAATTGAAAGTAAATAAATTTGAATAGAATTGAACGTGAATTGGATTTAATTAGTGAATGCAAACTAATTAAAATTGAGAATGAATGTTGATAACATCCAATGTTAAGGAATCAAATGTGATTAAAGTGAAAACCATTTCATTTAATATTAATGAGAATATAAATGAATATTTGTTGGTTATGGATGTTAGTTGGTTGATGGTTGAATATATGTTGTTTTACTACATGTGCTATGTTGACATATAAGTTGCTATGTTGCTATATGTTGTATATTGAGATTATTGTCTATATGCATGTTCTCATGTTGTTTGTTGAGTGATTAGTAGGTGCGGATCGCGTTTGCTTCGCATTTGGAGCTCGCTTTTGCGCTATATTAGCCGTATATGCTTGCTAATAAAATATAAGGTACATATCTCGGATTACATACCGTACTTTTACACTTTTTTCCCTGCGGGATGCCTCATTACTTGATGAGATGTATATTTGTGATATATATACTATCATTTTTTTTCGGATCGAGCCGCGCAAAGGAGACTATGGCGAATTTTTCCGAAAATTTAAGGCGTTAGAAAAATTTTGAGAAAATTGGGAAAAATTTTGAAAACTTTAATTTTGATTTTGGAATTGAAAGTTAAACAATAGTAGTTGTTTTTGAAAATATAACTAAGTATGATTTGAAAACTTAGTAAAGATTTATAAGAAGTTTAACTATGAATTTTGGGAAAATTAATAAATTCTGTAACTTTTCTTACTTATAATTTCGAGGACGAAATTCTTTTAAGTGGGGAAGATTGTAACGACCCAGAATTTTTAGAAATTAAAATTTGAATATTTAATTAATTTTAAATATTAATAAGTGAATTTATAAGTCAAATAAATTTTTATTTGAATTTTTGGATTTAATTGAATAATTAAATCGATAATTTAATACGGTAAATTATGGAAATAATTGAAAATTGAGTTAAATATGATTGAAAATGATTTATAAAATTTTATTTTATCATATGGAAGTTAGAATGATATTTTAGAACTTTTAAAATCGAATTAAAAGTTAATTTGTGAAAATTGAATATTTTAATATTTAAATCGACTAGTGAAAATAGTCAATTTTTGAACAGTCTCAGAATTGAACGAAACCAGTTCCATTGGATCCGTAATGGTTAGTTATTACCGGATTTCAATTTTCGTGTCAATCGGAGTTATCGTTTGATCGTAGCAGCTCGAAACGCATCGATTTATTTTTAATTTAAATTTGACGAGTGAAAATAGCCATTTTTCAAAAAGTCTCGGATTTTGACGAAACCCGTTTCATCGGATCCGTAATGTGATATTATTGTAAGGTTTCAAATTTCAAGTCAATTGGATTTACCGTTTGTCCTGTACAAATTAAAACGCCTAGAAATCGAGTTAAATCGGTTTAATTTAAATTGAGCGTTCACAGCCATAACTCGCACATACTTCCGAATTAGCTTCCGAAACCTGTTCCATTGTATCCGGAACGCGGGATAAACCCTAGGTACGTCAGTTTCGGCGCCTAAATCGGAGTTCGGAATTTCCGGGATGAATAGTGTTTCGTCGGTTCCTTATAAATAGCCCACTATCTCAAAAATTTATAAAAAAAATACACAAAACCCTAATCAAAACTGCACAGCCGCCACTTATACAACCAAGGGCCAGAAATTATTCTCCTTTCCCCCTCAATCTCTCTCAATCCGTAAAGAATTACGCGAAGTGCTCAACACGAAAGTCGAAGAGCTCGACGAGAGCTTCGATTCCATACGGTGATGATCGGAAATGGTGCAACGGAGAGGGAGCTATGGGGGGCCGTTCTCTTCAGGCCACGCACGCAAAACAAGGCTGTAGAGCAGGCCGAGCTTCATGATGGGGGTGGTGGAGGTAGCTCTCGCGAAGGGCTTCGACATGGCAGTGGTTTGATGAAGTTTCGTCGAGAAATGAGGTTGCAAAGTCGAACCCTAGTTTCTATGTGATGGGTTATGTTGTTCGGCTCTTACCTGATGAAGGAACGCAAGTGGAAGATGAAGATGTGGACGGCCTGATGCAAAACAGTGGGATCTTGTGGCTAGGAATGGTTGTGGGTTTATAATTTTAATTTAAGTTGTATATTAGTTAATATAAATACGTGTAATCTTAGAAAATTCATAACTTTTTCATACGAGGTCGAAAACGCGCGAAACCAGTTGCGTTGGAATCGTATGGACGAGCACTACGTGATGGAGTTGGTTTGGAGTCGTTTGGAGTTAGTGATAATTTTGGGTAAAATTAAACGTCCGTTTAATTTTATTCGAAATAAATCGCTAAAACGGAAAATGAAATCAAGGTGAGAATTTCTCACTCAATCGAATCAGTTTCGATTTTATTTTAAATAGTTAAATTTAAAATATTTGAATGCATGTTTGAATGTTGATTGATAGCTATTGATTGTTAAAATAGACATTATACGCCGTTAGTAAGCGGATGTTATTTAATAAAAACATATACCGCGAATATTTCATAAACAGTGAAATTGGTATTATATATAATAGCAATATATATATATATATTGGCATATGTATATATTGGAGTTGATTGATTCCCCACATTTTTTTGTTTAGCGGATGAGACCCTATTGCGCCGTTATTAAGCGGATAATATTTAATAAGAACATATACCGCGATAATTTTGTACTTGAGCGAAATTGGTATTGTGCTAATGTTTGTGGATGCAGGAAAACAGGTTGGAGGGATCCAACTGGATTCCTCAACATTTTTTATTTGATTTCAGATATTTTGATATTTGATGGATTATCATATCGATATATGATGGATCGTGTAGTCGTGATTGACTATTTGGTGTGTAGCATCATTGGACCAAGTTTTGGGATTTTAAAATGATTTTAAAGTGATTTTTGAGAATATACTATGTTTTTGGAATTGATCCATTTTAAATAAATAAACGTTATAATTTTTAATGTTATAAAAATTATGATTTTTGAGAAATATAGTTAAAAACTGATTTTTGAGAATACGATACTATTGAGTTTATAAAATAGTTTAATCGAGATATTTTAGAATTATTGTGAAAAGTTTAAAAGAACGATCTTTGTAAAATAATCGTTTTATAAGTATTTAACTTATAATATGAACTTTTAGTTTATAATTGAGTTATAAACTGGAATAGGTTAATAAAAGAACTTATAAAAAGGATGTTTTTATAAATAAATAGAAATGGAATTTATAAACGTTGTTTTATAAATTCGCAAACAACTTATTTTGACAAGAAAATTTGTTGAAACTTATAAATGGAGCTATATTCACGTTTTTGAACTGTGAATAATCCTTTAAAATGAAATGAATAAAAGGATGAAATTTGTTAACAAAGAATATTCACATTTTTGAATAGTGAATAAGATGTTAAAGAAATTGTTTTGAATGTGATATTTTAAATTGAATTAAAACGATCTAACGAAGTTTTAATTGTGTTGAGATTCGAATCCATAGATTTCAACATTTATTGTTGAAATAGACGTTTTCGAGAAATTAAAGGAAATGTGGACTATAACACTGTTGTTATAGTAAATGATTTCCGAAAGGAAATGTTTTGCATAGTATTGGGATTTATATATCTATTTAATTTCGAATCCCTATACTAGTGATTTTGGGTTGTCGTAACGATGTTTTACGTAACATTCGTTTTGACCCAAATAAATATGTTTAAGAGCATGTTTACCTTAAAGAATGAAATATATACTTAATCTCGATTTAAGTGTATTGAATATTTTCTAAGTGTTGAAAATAAATAAAATTTGTGAATTACTTATGAATAAATAAGTATGGAAATGTTTTCCAATATGAAGTGAATATTAAGAATTTATTTTTTTGAAGATAAATTGAAAATGGATAGTTGGAATCGTATATGCATAGATATTTTGGAATATAAATTCATTATAGAATTTATATGTGAAAGTAAAATTTGTTTAAAAATAAATATTGATTTATTTTTGAAGTGTGAAACTATATATCTTGTAAAGATATTTTGGAAAATAAATAATTTGGAAAATTATTTGGAAACTGGTGATGTGTGCATATCAATTGATAGTTCAATAGCCGACTATCAATATTTCCCTTTGAATGGGTATTTGATGTGATTTGTTTGAATGTGAATGCTACACTATTTTTTGAATAAGCGCTCACTATTCGGGTTAACCGGGAAAGGACCATGGGGTCGTATAACCCATTCCGAATATGTGATACGTCGTTGTGAATTGCATTTGAAGATCGGTGTTGAAGACCGAGTATTTATGAAAACGATAGGATGACCTATCGATTGTCTCTGCACTGGGTAGCTCCTGGTATAGAGATTCCTTAAGTGATGGGAAATTCGATCGGGATTGTGAATACCCGGATTGCAAGGGCTTCGTAAGAAGTGCCTTCGGTTTTGTTCGAGCCCGGAACAGACTTGTATGGATTGTATGCCTGACATTACAAATTGAGATATAAAGCCGATTTCTTTCAAATATATTTCTGTTGGTGGCGGAGAATTTATTCTTTTAGCTTAACACCCTTCTCTGAGACGTACGTGCTCAGAGGTTATATAGTTGAATGTTATCAGCGATATATTCCCAATTTGGTAATGTGACATGCTGAGTGATGCTGAAATGATCATTGTGTTGATTATTTGTGATAGGATCATCTGTTTGATCGTCTATCTTGGTGATCATTTCTATGATCATTTGTTGACCCAAAGCACGGCTTTTTGTATAAAGTATGTTTTTGTGGACGAAACTTCGTCGAGCCTCACATCCCGGAATGGTCAAAACAGGAAAGATGCGGCAAGGTTATGAGGGGTAGCTCCCTTTAGGGTATGTGCATTTCCTTCTGGAAAGGGTGGTATCATGGTATGGAGCCCAGATATTTACTCATGTTGATACACTATATTTATTACTGTGTGGTGTTGTTGGTGACGAGCGCTCGGTTAAAAGGTCCAATGGGACCGGGGGATGCCATATTCGTGTAGTAGTTACCTAGTGATAAAGGTAACCCGGCCTTGTGTTGGCAGAGAGCTGGTTAAGTTCTCGGGGACGTCCAGCCAGAGGCGTTTCTATGTGGCAATGGGAAGTTCCTTGGCCTGACCATTTGTTGGAAATCCAAAGAAACAATACGAAATTTGTACGGTATTAGTTGTATAACCTGCTATGGAATGTGGCGGTAACCTGCTATTGAACATAGTAGCTATAGTAGGCATAAGTGCGGAATGTCTATGCTGGCTAAGATTTATATCTTTATTTTTGAAATGATTTTCCTATACTATGCACTAGTAATAATATCAAATATTATTTTAAATGCGTATCAAGCATCTTTGACTATCATAAGGAGAAATCTCCTCCGATTCTGCGTTTGCATGTGTGTGTGTGCGGGAGGCCTTATGGTAGTCTCATTTTTAAAAGCATTGCGAATTGAATTTAAAAATATCTCTCTATTTTGATTTTTAAAGTTAAATAAACTGTTTTGAGTTCTCGCACCAGTCACATGACTGACTTGGAGTTTATTGTTTTCCTTCCTAAACTCTGGGTGCCCACCAATTTCCACACGGGCAGTCAAGAGTTAAGGTTTATCAGGATATTCTGGATATCAGGAGTTGCTGGAGGCAAGCTGGATGGCATGGCGTATTACTCGTTTATGTAGTATTTCTTTTTCCGCTGGGATTTGGTTGTTGTATGATGTTGTGCACTCTGATGATATGATGTAATGTAATGTATAAAATGTAATAACTGATAGTTCTTGGTTTAAAGATTATTCATTTATTATTATATGTTGTTTTGCTGCGAATTGTGAGATTCTGATGTTGTTCTGTTGTTTTCTGTTCCGTTCTATCCTCTTTCCTTTCTATTTTATTCCGTTCTATTTTCTTTCTATTCTCTTTTTCTTCTATCTTTAAATTTTCTGTTCTCTTTTCTATTTTCTCTTCTTCCTATTTTATGTTTTCTTCTCTATCTTTTCCCTCTATTTTCTCCCTTCTTTCTTCTTCCTTTTTCTTAAATTCTTTTTAAAAACCCATAACATTCCGGTTTTTGACCTTCGAATTCTTAGCAGTCGATAAAGTGAGTATCGATGTTGAATTTTCGAAAGTCGAAAATTTTCGGGGCGTTACATTTATAAATAGCCTTCACAAACGAATTTTTTAACTAACTAATTTTAATTTTATTAACTTCTTCTTCACCACAAATCCATATTCTATAAATTTCATATTTTTAAGGTTGTGCCAAAATTCTGCCGAATTCTCAAGGGAATCAAATAGAATCTCATTCTTGTTTGATTCTATGCCCTCTCTCGAAGATCAAAGTGTTTTTCAGAGTTATAGGATCAATTTAGTAATGAAAAGTTCATCGAGTCTCTCTATAAGGTGTGTTTGTGCCTGGAAATCAATTGGGTAATCTTGAATCCCGTAAATCAAGTGAGTTTGCCCCGGACTCGTGAGACAGGAGGGTACCTCAAGGCCTTTAGAAATTGAAGATTGTAATCTCGACATTGGTATAATAAAAATCTGTATGAGGTGATTTGCCTTGGTATGGGACTAGATGTAGGGTAACTCTGAACCAATTAAAATCTAGTGTGTTCTTTCCTTTTGCTGCTTTTTATTTACTTTATGCATTTATGTTTGATTCTGTGATTGTTCTATGATTAAGATCTGCATTTGTTCGTGTCATAATTTTAAATAGTCCATATAAGTCTTAGAATCCATTAAACACTATTCACCCCTTCTAGTATTAAATTTGCCTTATGATCCTTAATCCGCACGCACTTTCACCTCCTAGCTTGGGGAAAATATTCTCCTTTTCTTAATTTTCCTTAAATCTCTACTAACCCCTCGTATTTTACTTGCTCTTGCCGAAAAATATCTAACATCCATAACTGATAAAAAATCTTGGATATGTGCTATTGATGGTTAGAGGTTAAAATTCAAAGGAAACTCTAATTATCTCCATTCGTATATAGCGCCTATGGTAGCATGTATCTTACTAAGGGCGTCGACGACTACAATCCCTTTTCCAAGGGTATTTTTATACCAAATTCATGGGATGCTATATACTTCATCCACCTCTACTGCCTAAGATTCAAATCTTTTTAGAAAAATAGGTATTTGAGTGATTTATGATTTATGAATAGCTCAAACCTTTCCCCCAATGGACAATGCCTCCACATCTTCAAGGCAAAAACAACAGCTGCCAATTCTAAATCATGCATTGGATACCTCTTCTCATGACCTATTAATTCCCTTCTTACATAAGAATTGCTCCTAATCCTATTCCATATGCATCCGTTAAAATCGTAAATAGACTCGTTCCATCTGGAATAGTGAGCACGAGTGCACTAATTAATGATTTCCTAAGCTTCTCAAATGCCTTGGTGCACTTATCATTCCAAACAAAGACTAGATTCTTCTTAGTCAAATGGGTTAAAGAGGATGTTATTTCTGCAAAGCTCTTGATGAAATTTTTATAGTATTTTACCAATCCTAAAAACTTCAAATCTCCGATGCATTACTAGGAACCTTCCATCCTTAGACAACTTCCACTTTAGTGGTGTCTACCGCCAATCCTTTCTACGAAAAAATATGCCCAAGGAACCTAACTTCATTTTTCCAAAATTGGAGTTGCTTTCTTCTAAAGATCACCAATACCTCCCTAAGGTGGTCCTCGTACTCCTTATATTTGGAAAGAACTAAGACATCGTCAACAAGCATCACAACAAATTTATTAAGTTTCCCTCTAAATATTCTACTTATCAAATCCACAAAGTATGTTAGGGTATTCATCAGTCCAAAAGGCATAACTTTCCACTCATAGAGTCCATCTGGTATATGGAATGCGATCTTCGGCTTACTTTCCCCTACAATCCTTAATTGATGGAATCATGTTGCTAAGTCTAATTGGGAAAAGTCTTTATCCTCCTAAAGTTGGTTGAACAAGTCATCTATTCTAGGTTGAGGGTGCCTATTTTTCCTTATCAACATTTTCTGTTCCCTATAATCAACATAAAGTCTTAAAGAACCATCTACCTTAGTAGTAAAACAACAGGGGCTCCCTACTCATAAGTACTTCTATGGATGAATCCTTTCTTCAATACCTCTAAGATTGGCTTATCAATTCCTTTCTTTCGTTACGGGCCATACGTCTCAAAGGTAGGGCGATGGGTCTTGCATCCTTCTCCAAATTAATTTGGAGCTCAATCTCCCTATGGGGGAGGAGACTAGAGATCCCCTTGAAAAAATCAAGAAATTCACAAACTATGGGTAAAGATATTGGCTTTCGATCAATTGATATATTTAGTGAATATAAGTGGCTTAACTCAACTAATGTTTTGGGTGTACAAAGAACTTCTAGATCATGACCTCCATAATTCCTTAGTCATATAACCCTTTTATCATAGTCAAGAATGGCTCAATAATAATGAAAACCAATCTATATCCAAGGTAAGTCCATACCCCTCGAACTTTAGAATGTACATAGTACTTATGAAATCAACATCACTTATGTCTAACACTAGGTCTTTGCAAATAAAAGAAATATAGGTCAAACCCTCAATGAGATTGGAAACCTCTATTGGCTATTAACCATTGGGTTTTAACTTTTAAGGTATTTACGACATCCCTAGCTATAAAGGAATGTGATGTCGCCGAATCAAATAGGGTATGAATTGTAACCCCAAAGAGTTATACCTTCTAAAGCTGCTTTTCCTCGGTCTCTTGGTGGCTTACTCATAATAGGGACAACCTCAATAGCATAGGCATGTCCGCTTGGTGCTTCTTTAGTCATCTTAGGACATTGGTTCTAGTGATGCCCTTCCTTTTAGTAGTTGAAGCACTTTCCTTCAAAGGCTTCCTTCATGAGAATCACCCTAAAATCTTTAGCTTCGTGACCCCTCCTTTGGCATCTTTTACATATCTTTACATCCTTTTTAGACTTTCCCTTCGACTTCTTGTTGGCCCAAAAGCTCTCCTTCTCAGACCCTCCTTGCTTTTGGGTATGTGTAGACTTCTCTTTCTCTCTTATCTTCCTAAATGGCCATGTGCAGCATCACTATTTCTACCAACATCTCATACGTGACCCTCATAGGTACTTGGTCAACAACATTTCTCTTAATGGGGAATTTAAGCCCTCCACAAACTTCATGTCCTTTTTCATAGGTGTGTCTATCTAGTACATCCCGAATTTAGCCAATTCGGTAACTTATCTATATACCCCATAAGGGTTAGAACCTCCTTATCTTAGTTGAATGAACTTTTCCAATTGCAAGCTTACTTCTGCTCTAGACATGAATCTCATCTCAAATTGGTCCTTGAATTCATCTCAAGAGAATATCCTGCCCAGATTCTTATCAATCATAAAGTTCTATTAATTTGAACCTTCTTCCTTGAGGTGCTAAGCTGCCATTCTTATTCTTAGCTAATCATCATAACCAATCTCTCTAAATACCTTCTCGCAGTTACCAATCCATGCTTTAGCTTCTAAATATCCTTTAGTTCCAAAGTATGTCTTCTCTCCCATATTAAGAAAGTTCTTACATAGCTTAAGAATATCAGCATAACGGGTGCTGCATCAGCAACTAGGGCAGGGGTGCTACCGGTCCAGCTGGAGGAATAGTACTCTACCCGATAGTCCTAAGGTAAACCATTCAGGCATTCCACAAATGGGTGGTCTTCTATATGTAGGGTTCCCTTATTCAAAAGAAGATTAATTATCAACCATATCAACTATCTGTAGGTTAAACTTTTGTGATGATTTCCTAAGATGGTATTTACATGCTTAAAGAGAAGAAAAAATTTCCTAGTGTAATTGCATTTGTCCAAGAAGAGGGGGTATGGGGGGTTTATGTATGTATATAAATAGTAAGAATTATTTCAAAAATTCTTTTTGAAAAACTTTTTTCAAAATAACAAATACATTTCTCATACATATAGTTTTTCCTCATTGTCGCGTAACCTAGAGCTCTAATACCAAATGTAACGGCTCACCTCTAAACAAGCTTAAATTTCGACCTAGAAAATGCTCATCGAAACTTAGCTCCATTCTAAGCTTAGTTGTTAGTAGTAAAAAGAAATAACATTGCAGAGCCATAACTAAACCTTCAAAACACACAACGGATAGAACAAAATATAATAGTAAAGTGTACCCATTTATTTCAAAAAAGAAAAATGTCATAACATTAAATTTAGAAAAAAACATAATATAATATCCATTGCAGTAATTGTTTAAATCCATAGGTACACATGAAAGCAAATAATAATAAATGCCAACGCTATCCAAGCTTCTGCATATTTGAAAAACGTCACCGCCATCACTCCGTTATTAACTTGTGTCGTAATGAGGAGGGAGTCAGAACAACAAGTGTTTGGTGAATAAAAACCTTGAGCCTTACCTTTTTAGTACTTGGGTAGTATATTCAAAATAAGAATACATTATGAATATAAAAACATTAAAAATCATTTAGTACTTCTTCATAAGCAAAGGAGGTGGGCCAACTACTTAATACCGTACATTCCAGAAGTAGATCCCATATCCTAATCATAGTCACAAATAGCTAATAATGTGAGAGACAACACCCAAGCCACTTAACACTTCTACCGGAAAATAGGCAAACCTCATCATTTAAGTCCTTTTTCCAGAAGCGTGCTCCTCATGCTGACATCATAAGGAATCTCATCGGCCACTTAATATTTTCAAGTGGAAAATAGACAGACCTCCTCATTTATGGCCTAATTCCAAAAGCAGAGACCAGTAGAGATATCACTTAATGTAACCTCTTGGCCATTTAATACTTCATCTAGGGAAAAAGGTAGGTCCAAACAATTAATACCTCAAAGCCCAAAGCAGGCCCTTCATCTTATGGCCCATATCCATAATGACGCCTTACATTAGTCCTCTTCGTAGGAGTTGGTAGCCGATTAGCTAGGCATATTTCCAAATAGAATTTGGAACTAACCTCACATAATTACAAATAATTATCATAAGGATACCTTATATCAATAAAAGTGTACATAACTGTTGGTAGTTCGAAGTAAAAGTCAAACTTTTGTCATGTAACTCTACCGACCTCACACCATATGACATAGCCATAAATTAATTACTTAATACATATATACTTATCCCACCTTTTCATAAATAAGGCCTTATAAGGAATCTTTCTTTTTACACCTTAAAATAATAATTAGGCTATATAAGAGTTCCTTCTTATTTTCGCATCAAAATCAATTACCTTCCTAATGAGGGAAAATAAATGCCTAATTAACTACACCACATGCACAATAGTTACGCATTAATTATGTAAATATAAATAAATAAATTTTTGCACTTAATAAATTCTAAACGCATGGATTTATTGCTTTATACTAGCATTATATATCAATTTCGTAATCAATTATTATTACAAGTCGTTTTATCTTCAATTTCCTAAGATTTCATGGAATTCAAATGTTCACAACAGAATAAATATTCCTAATCAGAACTGCAATAATAGATTTGTAAATAAAATAGAAACTCAATTTATTATTACAATTCAATTTATTACTACAATTTAAAGGAATATCTTAAATAATAGAATTGCAATCTAAGCCCCATATTCTATTCAATTCCTCTTTTTACAAAGAAAAAATAAATGAATAAGTGGTGTAAAACATGAATAGAATTCGTAGTCTAAACCCCACAATTTATTGAAGAATCATAATTTAACCTAAAGAAGAAGGAGAAGTGAAATAGACTATAAAACTACCAAAAATTGCATAAACGAAACAAATTCCATCAAATTAATGTAAATAATTAAGAATCTCGACATAGAATGACATTTCTAAATAAAAAAGGAATTTTGTTGGATTTGGTTTATTAAATTTTCTAAATCCCAAAATTCCTAAGACATATTCAAATCCAAAAGAAATACACTAAACAATTGCTGAAAAGAAATATTAAGGTGTCCACACAACGATTAGCCTTAGCTTTACTCAAATGGATTTGTACCTTTTGATCTTATAACAACCCTAAATTTAAGCTATAATAATTAATTAAAGAATTAATTAGATAATAAAATAACTTTGTGAATTATCAGTATTAAGCCACGGGAGTTGCACCATTATGTCCATTGTAATTTGTTTAGTCAATTTCCATTTATAGATTGTCAGAATCCGAGCTAGAATGAATAAGACATGAAAGAAAGAAGAATTCAGAAGAAAAAATGGGCAAGGTCCACCCTAAGATCGACCTCACTATGGCTAGGTCGACCCTCGCACGTGTGGGTCAACAGGTAGGTCGACCCGCCTTGCCTTTTGTATGTACCTTTGCCTAGTTCGATTCGAACACATCATTCATTTCATTTCTACTTCATCCTGTGCGTTCATGCTTCCATCTAACGGTTCCCATCTAGCCTATAATGTGGTTGCACCAATTTAATCTTCAAATCCAACGGTCTGAGATCCACAAGTGACGCTGTAAATAAGACCCTAGGCCTAGCTATTTTTCTCATTTATATTTTCTCTATCCGGTTCATTGCCTGAAGCTGGACCCTAAAAGGAATATTTTTCCAAGGAGAAGATTCTTTTTAGTTAAAATATTTTATACCCTACAAGTGGATCCAGGAAGGCTAAGGAAAAGAGCTAAGGACCACAGGTGAGTAATTATTTTAGATTTTTAAGCAATTAAAAATAATAAGGTTTCCAATAGTTGCATTTTCTCTACAATTTTGGGGTATTCTTTATGCAAGTTTATTTACAGTTTATTTTTAAGTACATTTTGGATTTGCTTTCCAGTTTATTTTCTTTTAGCTATTTAATTTTGGTAATTTGAAATTATTTACTGTTAATTATAGATTTTTCAATTATTTACAGTTATTTAGAGTATTTATAGTTATTTATATTTTATTTGCATCTATTCTACGTTTGGATCTATTCTGTAAATGTTAGTTCTTTTTAATTCTCTTTTTTACGCAAATGAAATAAATAAAAGAGAATAATTCGCTGATATGGACTAGAATATAAGAACAATTGATTTACAGAAATTTGGATGTAAAATAAGCAGAACTGTAATAAATTGAATATAGACCGATATAGGCAAATTTGAGATATTTGCAACCATAGTGATAACATGTAATTATAATTAAAGAGAAAATATAAGAAATAGCAGAAGAAGCTTATTTTTTAACTTATACCTTGGGTTAAGTCAATAAGCAAAATTATAACACATAGGCTATAATTAGAGACAACAGAAAAAGGCTTATTATAGAATTTATATTTAAGTTAATAAGCAAGCATAGCAGAAATAACAGAAAAGGCTTATTTTAATCTTACACTAAATTAATAAGCAAAGATAGAAATAGGACCCACACTAACAGCATTTCTCTTCAGTTAGGAACTAATGGTCTCACAATAGATTAGGTGGGGTTGGGCATGCTTATCCTGGAGTAATGGTAAATAGGAGGTCAATAAATAGAAGCTCAAATCAGGGGATCTGGGCGAGAGGTGCAACTGGATTTTGTTTATTAGGACCCATACCAACAGCATTCCCCTTCAATCAAGAACTAGTGGTCTCACAATAGCACAGATGAGGCTAGGCACATTTATGCTGGATTTATCGTAAATAAGAGGCCATAAGAGGGAGCAACGGATAGCGTGAACCGGCAGTGGTCGAGTGTGCGGCCTCAGTGTAGGGATATAAGTCGCTATTGAGTTCCAAGTGCTAAACAGGTGCCTTTTGCTATAGGACCACAGGAAGTGACTAGATCACTGTGGCACAATAGGGATAGAAGGCCGATCAAAGGGTTGAATTAGGACGCTACCCAAATTAAAATATGATTGAGATTTCAGCCTAATCAAAGCAGTTTTAGAAAAGTGCAAATAATCCAATCGAACTGTCTAAGCAAAGCGAACAATTAAACCATACTTTTTTCCAACTCTATATTTTCCTTTATTTCCTTTTATACTACAACCATTTCAAAGTCTAGTATCTTTATCTTGCTTAAGAATACTAGTAGTTATTTCATTCACCATACTTTTAGTCTGACATGCTTCTTTATTTTCTCCTTCCCACCATAGGCCAGTAGAGGCAAGGGCAATAGACTTTCAGCTTTCTTGAAGTGATATTCTTAGAGATTCTTCATGTATTCTTCTTCTTCTTTTCCAATTTTTTTATTTAATTTTCGATATGCTTGTACTGATGAGAGGGATGGTTTATTTTTGTACTTTGGTAGTAAGACTGAGATGGTATTTTCCTTTTTATATGACATGTATTTGGTATTTTTAGATATCTTATGTATTGGGTTTTATGACTCTTTTTATGAAGTTTGATTTTGAATAATGAGATTACAATTTAAATGTTTTCGCTGCTTTATTTATTTTATCTTGCGAATCTTAGTCTTTGTTAGTTTTTAGCTATACTTATAACGCACAATATTCTTTAGTGTGCCCATTTCGGGTATGTTAATGGGTGTAAGGTGTTTCATTTGGTATTAGAGCCTAAGGTTACAGGATTCCTAAAAATTTGTTTTAAAAGTAAATAATTTTTCAAAATAACTTGTTTTAAAAGGTATTTCTCAGAAAGAAGCTCTTAGAAATGGTTTTCCAGTATAGAAAAGTTTTCATAAAAATTGCCTCAAAGTCCAGTTCAACCTTCTTTCGATTCTTTCGAGCCTGAGTTTTCTTTTCTTTGCATAGTATGGTTGACTGGTTCCGCGGAGCTACGGTACCAGAGGTGTAGGGGCAATTACCCAATATAGCACTTGTACGTGGAGATCCTATTAATCCATTTGTAGCAGCCAATTTTTTTAAGCTATGCATGACTTCGATAATCTAGGAGGGAAGATGTTTTCTAGCACAGAGGATTTCAAGGAGGCACGAGCTAGGTTGAAGGATATGGAGTGAATGTTCAAACTATTAGGATTGGTGGACCGATAGAAAGTTCAGCCTGCATCTTGGCAGTTGAAGGGAGAGCTTAATGAGGTTCCTAAGTCAGATAGCTCTAAGAAGCCTGGTGAAAGAACAAGAAGGATGAGGACAAGAGGAAAGCGGGAGGACCTCAGAAGTGGATGAAGAAAAGGGGGAAATGTTATAGGTGTACATTGGTTGGTCATTATGCAAAGGACTATAAGAATAAAATAATGAAGGGAAGGTGTTTCAACTATGGACAGCCTGGTCAACTTAGTATAGTTTGTCTCCACAGGATGAGGCAGAAAGTAGGCACACCTACAGTGCAAGTACAGGCTTTGGATATAGCACCTTTTAGTAGTGGGCCGGATCGAGGCAGGGAAGTCTCTGTAGAAGGTTTGATCTCTATTTCTAATTTTTTCCATTTGGACCTATTTCGATTTCAGAGCATCACACTCTTTCATTTAGAGTCCTTTGGTTGATTGTTTGCACTTAGATATCTCGTTAGTATTAGATCCCATAGTTGTTTCAAACCCATAGGAGGATCGACACATTTATCTATGGTTTGTAAGGGTTTGAAATTTTTTATACTGGGTGTAGAGTTTGAAAGTGATGCTCATGTATTGGGATTTTCAGGGTATGGGAAGATTTTGGGGATGGATTATCTATCCACTTATGGAGCGATGTTAGACTGCAAATGTAGAGTCGTCCAACTAGAGATATGCAGTGGTGGGACTCTCGAGGTTTCACACGACCCATAGGGGTAGTCACGTTGAGCTTCCTTTATTCCCTCGATTCACCATCAGCAGTGTTAGATTCGGTTTTTGTCGTCAGAGATTTCCTAGAAGTTTTTGAAGAGGTTGAGGGTCTACCCCCCAAAGAGAGAGATCGACTTTAGGATCTGTACGAATGACAACGCTAAGCCAGCGGCATTGCCTGTGAGACATATTACATCTTGGGAGAGTAAGGAGTTGAATAAGCTCAAAAAGAAGAACAATTGCCTAGCTCCTAGGATAGATGATCTTTTCGATCAGTTAGTTCGCCCTTCAGTATTTTATCAACTTGATTTAGCCACTGGATTTCATCAGCTTAGTGGTTCACTGACGATAGCGTTGATAAGACAAAAATTAAGACACCCAATGGATTCTTTGAGTGGTTAGTTATGTCATTTTGACTAACCAATGTCTAACATATTTTGTAGATTTGATAAGCCGTGTTTTTTGAAATGTCCTAAATAAGTTCATAGTAGTATTCGTGGGCGGCATTTTGGTGTTTTTCCAAGAGTATGGAAGAACATGCTATTCATTTAGAGAAGGTTCTTCGCACACTTAACGTTCATTAGTTGAGGGAAAAATTCTAGAAGTGACATTTTGGCTTAGGGAAGTGTGTTTCTTAGGGCATAGAGAAGATCAACACATGGAAAGAGTTTGGGAAACAATTTCGTAAATTTAGGTTCGGATTATGGAAATCCAAAGAGTGGTAGCCAAAGATAGGAGATGTACAATAAATTTAGTTAAAAAGAAGCAATCCCATGTGTAGATAATTCAAAAATTATAAGTTGTTTCAAATAATAGATTTAAAGGTAGTGCCTTGGAATAGGAATAAAAGACTATATTAAGGAAATGAGATTTGCAAGATTTAGGAAGGGCACTCCTAGGATAGTGAGAAAAAATCCACTTTATGCCTAGCCTTATAAAATAAAATTGAAAGAATTGAAAAATATAATTGTTAATATTTTTGAGGAAGAAAATATTGGGGTTTTGAAAAAAATGGTATGAAATTTAGTCTAGTTTTTATATGATGTAAATTTTGTTAAAAGTGAAATTCTTTTTGAAGAATTATATAGCATATATAGCTCGCTAGTTTCTTTGTAGGTAAACAAAAAATTTAAATATAAAAACCTAGAGTGTATTCAGTATCGAAAACATAGGTTACAACATTTATTGTTGTAATAGATGTTTTCGTGAAAAATAGGGAGCACAGACTATAACACTACTGTCATAGTAGGCGGCTCCTAAAGGAAATGTTTTTGCATAGTATATGAGATTTATTAGCATTTATTTTAATTGAATCCATACACTAGTATTTTTGGGTTGTAGTAACGGTGTTTTACACAACATCTATTTTGATCCAACTAAAAATGTATTTCGAGAATAATTTCTAAGTATAATAAAAAGTGGTTTGTAAGTACACTTATTATTTAAATAAGTATGAGGAAATGTTTTCTAGTTATGCATATATTAAAACAGTTTTGAAAATGAGTTTTTCTGAAAAGAGAAGTGTAAGTTAAATATTAGGAAATTAATAAATTTCATAAAAATTGTCTATTGTAAATAGATTAAACATACTTTGATCTATTGAAATGAAATGAATAATGATAATATTTTGTATGAAACAAAATAACAATTAAAGATGTTTTGTGCAAGTTATAAGAAATACGTGAAAGAGGTATCCAAGGTATAGGAAGCATCATATTTTATAGCCTATTTCGAAAAATATAAAATAAGTTCCTTGTAATTTCACACAAACAAGAAGTCCTCTTTTAAAAAAATTCATAGAAGGTTTTAGCGTTAATAGTTTCTTATAAAAGAAGTAGTTCCAATATATTTGAGTATGAAACCATTAGGTGTAATAAGAGGCGTAATAATTAGAGACAGTGTTAGTTAGGAGAGATAGTGTAGAGAGCCTTTGTAGAAAAGGCTAAGAAAAGGAAATTTCATATGTTTTTCCATTGATTATTGCACAAAGACCCAATTTGTAGTAAGTTAGAAACTCCTTCAAGGCTACGTAATAAGAAAGATAAGAGGTTTTTGATAAAATAATTTTTATTATCTACTCCAGTATCTATAAAATTGAAAATCTATGAAAAGAAGGTGTTTTGAGAACATGTGAAGACAATTTAAAGATATCTTAACGAAAAATGGTTTGGTGAAAAAGTAAATAAGTTTTTAGAAGCGAAAAACTCAGTAACAATTGAATTTAAGAATCCAAATTATGGAAAGTTGTAAAGTCTTTAAATGAAAAAGAATAAGTTTTGAAGTTTTCCCTCTAGGTTTGGGGAATAACGTAAATTCAAAAAGTTGCAAGGATGCAAATCTAGAAAGATAAAATATTAAGTAACCAAGTCCCTTTGAATTTAACAGAAATTTGATAATAACACTTTTAAAGGAAAAATTCTTGGGATTTAATGTTTCAAAAATTTAGAAGCTTTACTTTTTGAAATGAAATAATAAATACCAAACCAAACTTTTAAATATGAAGTAGATAGAAACCATTTCCTAGGTGTAATGGAAAAGATAAGGGTATGTAGAAGATAGCAGCGATTACTTCTACAAGTAATAATAGAAGTTTCCATAAAGTATAAAGGACACTAGTGAGAATCAAGGATTGTGGCTTCATGTGTGTGGAATATAGAAGAATAGTAAGGTGATGTTAGTAAGATAGTAAGATGCACGTGGTTGAGGATGTGTAATCTTGATTTTGGAGGAACTTGGAAGGAGCATCTTCCTTTAATGGAATTCGCGTATGATAATACTTTTCAAGCTGGTATTGGAATAGCACCTTTCAAAACAATTTATGAAAGACATGCAAGTCACCTTCATGTTGGTTAGAGTCTACCGAGAGATTACCACTTGGTCCCGATATGGTTAAAGTGACATCGGGGAAGATTGTTTTGATAAGGATAGAATAAGTACCTCTTATCCACGTCTCTTTGATGATAAATTTTAAATTTCCTATTTTCATATTTAGTTTTTAATAGGTTCTTTCCTTTATTATCCTTTGGGAGGGTAGAACTTAGGTATAACTTATGGATGTCAATGGACGCATATACTTACGCTAGGTACTATTATCTCTTAGGGATCGGCGTAACTAGGACACTAGAACATATGCACATGGATGTGTGCATCGTAATTTTCTAGTCATTTTCCATATATAGATTGTCAGAATCCGAGCTAGAATGAAGACGATACGAAAGAATGAAGAATATAGAAAATAAAATATATAAAAAAATAGGCAAGGTCAACGTTCACCATGGCTAGGTTGACCTTTAGGTTGACCCTAGCATGTATGGGTTGACAGGTAGATCGACCTGCCTTGCCGTTTGTACATACCTTCGCCCAGTTCGATTCGAACATGTCATTTTTTCATTTCTACTCCATACTGTGCATTCCATCTAACGGTTTTCATTGAGCCTATGAAGTGGTTGCACCAGATTTAATCTCCCAATCTAAGGTATGAGATCCACAAGTGACACTATTTAAATGTTTTCGTTGTTTTATTTATTTTGTCTTGTGAATCTTAGTCTCTGAGTTTTTAGCTATACCTATAACTCACTATATTCTTTAGTGTGCCCTTTCTGGGTATACTAAAGGGTGTAGGGTGTTTTAGATCTCTTTCAGAACCTCTCTCTTTTGATATATAACAATAGGAAAGAGGTATATATATTTATTAGATGCAGAATTGAAGAAGAATAGGATAAGAATAAATTGGAGGAAGAAGAAACAAATAGAAAATAGGTTGAATCCTTACCTGAATTCTCTGCCGAGTTTTTGAATCTTATTCGATAGATAGAAGTGGCAAAGTGTCGTTGTATTCTCTAAAATAATATGGATAAAAGTGGAAAGGATAGGGATTATTTATTGGAGTTGAAACGCACCAGAATCACAGGATGGAAGTAGGTAGGAAATTGGTAAATTTAGAGCGCACAACCGAATAGAACATAATGTTAAACTCTGGCACCACTGGAAACTATCATTGCCAAGCGATTGACTGCCTTTGGCTGATCAGTCGACCGCCCTTGGCCAATCGGTCGACCGCTACAGTCGATTGGTTGACCTCTCCAAGTCGACAGCTCTTTTATTCAGGGGTGTTTATTCTTCTTTCCATTGATGTATCATTTTATTCCCTGAATAAAATTTTAACATTAAGCGTTAGTCATTTACTTAACCGCCAAACTAATTTTTGAAGTTTAAATCCTAAATTTGATCTCTCATTTGAATTCGAATTCTTCAAATTCTCATAACTTTTTGGTTTGGGCTTCGTTTTCAGCATATGGAAACAGATCAAAATTTTTCCACAAACATAATGGAGTAAATTTTATACTTAAATTCTAATTTTTATAAACTTTCCATATCCAACCCTTATCATATTTTTTTAATGGTTCCTTTTACAGGGTGCTACATAAATACTTAAGTCACAACCAGAAGTCAATTATATCAAATGGGTCATGTAGCTTTTATTTTAAATATAAAACCTAAAAATTATAATGAACCCGCTAAGATGATTTTCGGATAATAGTAAAGCAAGAGGAACTTAATCAATTTGAAAGAAATAACGTGTGGGAAGTTGCACCAAGACCTAGTAATCAATCCGATATTGGAATAAAGTGGAAATTTAAAAATAAATTCAATGAAAACGGTAGTGAAAATTGAAATAAAGCTAGATTAATTGGTCAGGGGTATAGTTAAAAGGAACGAATCGACAGCAAAGATACATTTGCAGTTGTAGCACAACTAGAAGTAATTCGAATATAACTTGCTTTTGTACTTCATCACGGTTTTAAATTATATCAAATGGATGTCAAAAGCGCCTTCTTAGATAGTTTTATTAAAGAAAATGTTTAGGTAGAATAAACACCTTTATTCACTGATGAAAAATTTTCAAATCATGTTTTCAAACTTAAAAAGGCATTTTATGGTATTAAACAAGCAATCCATGCTTTGTATGATAGACTCAAAAGTCTTCTATTAAATTCTGGTTTTCAATTGGGTAAAATTGATTCTGCTTTATTTACCAAAAAGGAAAATGATAATATTTTAATTGTTCAAATTTACTTTGTTGATATAATCTTTGGATCTATGAATGAAAATATGTGTATTGATTTTGCAGCTATTATGAAAAAAGATTTAAAATGTCTTATATAGGAGAATTAAATTTCTTTCTCAGTTTACAAATGAAACAAATAGAAAACAGCATTTTCGTTTTTCAAGAAAAATATTATAGAGAATTATTTCAACATTTTGTAATGGATAACACTTCAAGTAAACCCACTCCAATAAGTACTAGTTTACATTTAGAAAAAGATGAGAATGATAAGGATATTGACAAAAAATTATGTGGAAATATGATAAGTTCTTTATTATATCTTATCGCTAATAGACCCAATGTTGCGATAAGTGTTTCTTTTTTAGCATGGTTTCAAACACATCCTAAGAAATGACATCACTTTATTGGTTAGCCTTTGGTCTCATGGTTTAGTAAGAAACAAAGTTGTGTTTCATTATCGATAATTGAGGCTAAGTATATCTCAGTTCTTTTGGCTTGTGATCAAATTTATATATACGCAACAAACACTTCAAGATTTTGGGAAAACATTAAGAAATATCATATATATTGTGATTGGACGAGTGCAATCAATCCCTATAAAAATCCTATCAATCATTCCAAAACAAAACATATTGATACACATCATCAAATTTTAAGAGATAATATAGGAAAAAAATAATTTTTCTAGAATTTATTAATATGAAAAGTCAAATAGTAGAATATTTCACTAAACCTTTGTGTTAAACAACTTTTTTTAAATTTCATAGAGAATTACATACATGAGTTAGTTGAAAAAACAATCTTTCTAGCTGACACACAAATAATTTTTTTAATAACTGAATTAGTCGAAAGAAAATGTCCTTTTTTAGAAAGATGTATCTAAATAGGTTCTCTCCATAATATATATATATATATATATATATATATATATATATATATCTGTGTGTGTGTATGTATGTGTATATATATTGCTAGTTGAGTAAATTCTTTACCTATAAATAATTATTGGTAAAACTTGTCTAAGGTCTAAAATATTTATCCTATTTTTGGTAATGATTATTTGTATTTAACCATCACATTTTAGTAAGTGAAAAAAAAAATCAATACTTTAACAATGTCAACCTCTAAAAATAATTCATTATATATTATTAAGATTACCTATTCTCCTTTAGAGAAAATGGTTTCCCTCATAATGGAAAGAAAATTAAACAATCGTTTGAATTTGAAGGACACTTAACTACCACTCAAGATGATCATATCAATAGTACAGATCGTTATCAAGGAGAAGTAATAAGATTGCAAAAAGAAATATATTAGGAGCAATGTCAACAGGATGAACACCTGGATTTTATAGAAATGTCCTTAATGAACTTTTGTGGGAGATTGCCAACTAAAAACTGCATTCGTTCAAATGGAAGTCCTTTAGCGCAACCATCAACACCTATCAAAATACATGAGCTAAAACATGCTAACTCTTAGGAATGAGAACCATTTGAAGAATAAACTTAACCAATAGAAAATTAGATAACCTTTGATGTTATATTGCTTATATAAGTTTCTATTTGGTTATGTAATTTGTAAATTTTATATATATATATATATATATATATATATAATAAAACAAATGTGCTACCTTTAAATTTTTTAAAAATATCTACTATTGCTTATAAAAGGAAAATATATTATATATACACACATATATAAAAATAAAATATTGCAAATTTTTTGAAATTTAGCCAACTTAATAATGGTCTAATTCAACTAAACCTGTAGCTTTCTATAAAAGATAATTAAAAATCAAGTTGGTCAACCACCTAACCCAATTTGGTCGATTAAATATGGGTCTTTTATGGACAAGGAATTTTCATTCACCTCAGTCAACTGCCCCCTCGTTTAGTCGATTGAACTTTGGGAATATAGTCGACTAAAATCTTAGTTTTAGTTAAATAAATTTTATATGGCTTTTAGGAATGTCCTTTGCCTTTAGTCGAATGAGTGCTCCCCTCAATCGACTGAAACTATAGTCGCCTGATTTTATAAAAAAAAACATACTTTTTCATTAAAAACAAGGGTTCTCTTCACATTCTTTTCACTTTTCCACTTCCAAATTTAGAACAAGATCTAAAAATTCAAAAACTTTAGTGGCTCCTAGACAAAAAGTTGTATAACAAAGGAAGAAGGTTCCTGCTAAACGAGAGAAGGCTTCTTCCTCAGCTCCATTGCATCCTTAATTTGCTTTTGATAAAGTAATTGTCGAAAGAATGGATAATAGCAAAACAACCCAAAAGAGATTCAATGAACTAAAAAACAAATGGATTTTTCAAGAAATCTTCTACAAGATGTCTGCTTTTCTCTAATTGTGGGATTGAGGAGATATTATGAGAAAATGAGTTCTTATTCCAAATCGATAGAAACCAAAATCATGTGAAATTTTATCCCTTTCTTATTTGAATGTTCTACACAAATCTTTGTGGAAGTTACTATAAACCTTAAGATGAAGAAGATTAATTTGGAGTAGAGTTTTAGGTGTTGATATTAGACTTTTTGTTAAGGACTTAGGTTAAATATTAAGTTTTTGTTCATCAGAATATGACTTAGGTGACATAGATCATGGCGATTTTGCCTATAATTCCACTAGTTACCTATTTCGAATATAACGAACAAGCAACGTTTCTCTTAACCTTCGTCCTTAGGCTAGAATTATCAATAAGATGGTGCTCTATACAATTCTTAATAAAATGCCTAGGTATGAAAAGAAATATGATTATAAACTCTTTTATGCAATTTACTCAAAAACGAAATTAATTTAAACAAAAATCATACATGATGGGATTAAATGTTTAAATGCTCAATCATGACATATAATAATCTACGGTTCCCTTTTAACCAAGGACTTTGTTTACTACGGAATCAATGTTGAATTCTTATCTTACTATCTCACTCCCAAAATTATGATCAGAAGTCCTACCATTGAAAAAATTTCTCTCGCCATTGAATCGTTTCTTCCTTACAATGCATATATGGAGATTGGTGCATGAAAATATTAGGCAATCATTATCTCAGCCACAACCATCATCGCAACTATTGCCTCATCAAAAAATTGAGGAAAAATCTTGGTCAATGGATAGCAATAAAGGCATTTCCTTGGTTCAATCTTCGTAAAGTATTTTCTACTCAAGCTGTTATTCTTCAAAAGCAAGATTTTTTTAAACATTATAAAAAGCTTAGCAAGAGAGTGAATACTTTGGAGAAATCAACCATGGCCTTTATTCGAGAAAATTTGGTAGAAAATCTCTTCTTGTTTGCAATCTCCTTCTCTGTCTCGCTCTTATGCCTCCTCCAAAATGAGCGAGGTTGAGAAATCATTTTACGCTACTCTCTATCTACTTGGTTTTAAAGTTAGTTGTTTTCAACATAATGCATTTGTTTTGTATGTTTAAATTTCATTTATATGTTTGTGTACTATTAATGTTTGAGTTTCAGTTGTTTAAACTTGTGTTGCCTCGCACTTTATAAATTTCTTATGCATCCTTTGTTTTATGGTATCTTATATGAGTTACTTAAGTTAATATTCTCCTTGCTTTCACAACACTTTTACTTTTTTTATGACAAAAAGGGAGAAAGTATGAAGAAAGGGAGTGCATTTGTTAAGGGGGATATTATATATACATATGTCTCATGTACAGTTGTCCTCATCAAAAAGAAGGAGAATGTTAGAACTATGTTTGTATGATTATTTCAATAATGATAACTATATAAATATCTCTTATAGCATCTCTTATGCAAGACTTTAAAAGCATCAATGATTCTAAGAGACAAGAAGCAAAAGAAAGAAAAAATAGTTGTCTACAAGAAAAACGTATGTTTTTATCCTTTAAAAATATTCATAAAATATCCTAGATGATTCATATTCTTATACACATAACACCGACACACAAGATTTCCAATACAAAAACCAAAAGTATTAACGAGTAAACTTTTACAAAGTTGTATATATAAACACTAATTTACAAAGGCTCGCATTTAATAGACTGAAGCCGATCAACTAAAAAACATTTTAGTTTTCTTCTTTTCTTGTCTCCCTCTCTACAATATTTTTACTCATATTCAGTAGACATATGACCATTCTCAATCTACTGAATAAACAGTAGTGGCTATTTCTAAAATACCACTTCGAAGAGCACAACTATTCAATGCTTCTTCTTTGAAGAGGAATGACTTGTTGGAAGAATATAACTTTTCTATGAAACTTTTGATTATTATAAATATATCATAAGACTAGAAGTTAAAGTTCAACTTGCTATCTTGATTAACCTTCTTGTGATTATTTGCTTTTTGAAAAAACAATATTATTATTTCACTTAAAAAATATTTCATACACTTCCTTAATCACATTACACAGATTATTGAACCACCAGAGGAGATTATAGGAAGCTTGTAACAGAAGTCAAAATCTGTGTTAGTAGAAAACATTTTTGTAAAGTTAACAATCACTTGTAACACCTATTCCTCCAGGCTAAGTGAGAGTATTTGGTTCAGTGGAATTCCAAAGGTGAGCTCCAGAACTGGACGTAGGTTGGGAGTTCCGAACTAATATAAAAAATCTAGTGTGATCATTTTTATTTACTTTACCTTTTCATATTTAGCTTTATTATAGTTATTTGCACATTTACAACGGTTAAGCCATATTAGAGATCTTGTTCATTATCACATACATATATGTAATTAACAAAAATTTAATTTTGTAACACATTACACCAAAAAGCCATTTCGCAATAGCTTTAAGCCGGAGCTAGAGCATTTGTAACGGCCTAAAGCCGTAACAAAATAGGGAGTGGCTAATATTTTGCAACAGCTCCGGACTATTGCGAAATGTAAATTTGCAACGGTCCAGAGCCGTTGCAAATTTACAGATTACAACTATTTAAGGTCCTTGCTATCTTATTACTTTTTTTAAATTTTTTTCTTTTTGCTTCTGCTCCTAATACTAGAAGTATAAGATAAATATGTTATATGTATAGCCTATAGCTATATTTTCTATTACCGGGGGAACAATTTCAAAGTATTATGTAAAATTATATGCTCAAGTAATATATAAAATTAAGCCGGCGAGAAAAACATATGAATACATAAAATGACACTTCATCTTACAAAACTTATTCTTTTCAAATTTATATATGAGGAACCATGGCATACACCTATAGGTATCTTATTCAAAGTATATCATTGGAAATTGTTGGCAAATTATAGTCCCTCCAGAACCAACTTCTTAAACAATTCAATGCATTTAAGTGCCATCTTGAATTCTCCTGCCTTAGGAAATGGTAAATCACCATAGTTTCCTCATAATTTGTGCCTTTTATAAGTTTAGAAAGTTAATTATCAACATTGCATCAATAAAAAATACATATATAAAAAATCAATATTCATAACCGAGATAATAATGCTTACATCAGGAGAAATTAGAAATAACATGTTGAGCAAGTTTGGTTAAATTCTATATGTATAAATTTTATGATATATTTTAACAAGTATGAAAACACATAGTATAATAAGTTGGGAATATGGATTAATCAATCTTACTTGTTACTAGCGTACTACTTAGAAGCACAGTTAAATCAAGAAAAAGCAATATATGAAAATAAAGTAGAAATTTTTTGTCGCAAGTCGTTACTGATTTGTTCATAACATTTAGAATTTACATACAAAATTATAATCAAGTGAAAATTGTCTCTGTCTATGAAATCAACACTAACTAAATACAATTAAGTAAAAATTATTTCATTTCAGCAAATATTTTTAGAAGCTACACCCTAATAAAATGATATATTTTTATATTCTATGGAATTTACACATAATTTGACTAAATACAATCAGTACTTCATAAATAATTCCTCATGTCACTAGAAATAAAATAAACAAGGGACATACCAACTGAGATAGATCAAGTGCATATCAGTAAAAATCAAATACAAATGAGTATGATCTAGCCAACTATATAAGTTAGTTAATAGTTGCCTCTAATCCTACATATTTTATGATTTCAGGCCAAACTCGAGAGGCAACAACATGCATATGTAAGCATTTAACTATTGTTTAACTAAACTACTGCAAAATAAAAAAAAGTAGGATAAATAATTTATCATTTGCCATAGAAATATATAGGCTAAACTCTTCACCAGTTTCTGGATGAGTTACATTAGCCCAAATGTTAACTAATGGGATTTTCCATCTAAGTTATTACGATTATAAAGGTAATTATGCTTTGTAGACTTTTAGTTCAAGCATGCATTAATTAATATGTAAAAGGAAAAAATGTTCACAAAATCTTTTTCAGCAAAAGCATGTAGTATATATTGAAGATGACAATTAATAAACAACATATAAATTTTTAATATTATTTATACTTTGTGTTATCTTTAGCAAGTTTTAGAAATGCATCTGTTAAGTAAACTTGTCAGCACCCCAATGCAAAGTTTAAAGTGCATGTGAACCCTTCAAAACCACCTTTCAAACAGATGGAGATAGTTTAAACCTTTAGAACCCCTTCTTTCCAAATAATCTAGGTGATTTAGATCTCCCTTAAGTCTACCTCTTGAAAAGGTTGCAGCAATTGAAATTCCTTTTAAATAACCTTTCAAAATGGTCGAGACACTTAGTTCACTTTTGAAACTACCTTTTGAACTAGTTGAATTAGCTTAGGATCTGGTTGAAACCTCGTTTCGAAATAGTCAAGGTGACTTATGGTTAGGACTCAGTGATCTAAGGGCTTTAATTGAATTAGCTGGTTTCGACTCCTTCGAACGGTTGCCTTTCGACCAACTTGTGTACAAGCAATCCATAACCAGAATCACATAAAAACATCAGATTAATGAATATATCCATAAATGACAAATACTTGTTTTTATATGAAAAATCTTTATCACATGAAGCTTAAGTAATAAAAAGAAGTGAAATTTCCCAATTTGATTTTGGAATTAGTGTTTACAAATTTAAGGAAGAACAAGTATTGAGTGAATGAGATCGGATTTCCCCAACAATACCTCTAGGGCATATTTATAGTTTCGGGTTGGCCCCTTTCGAATAGGTCCTCTCGACTTAGTCGAAAAGGCGCTTGAAGTACTATCTTTGCGCTTTCTAATGGAATTTCAGCGCTTTCGAGTTCATCGAAAGGTGAAGATGCGACCTCCACTTGTCTTTGAAGGATACGAGCTTTCAATCCTGTCGCTAGGTGAATTTTTGGGGCTTTGAAGGAGTTGGAACGCAGTAGAAGTTTTAAGTGGGGAAGGTAGCTTTTGAAGGCATAGTTATTGACTTATGCGCCCCATCTTCTAATGTACGAGAATGTTATATTGAACTTATGTAAGTTTTCTTTTATAATCATGGATGGTTTTAACCGATTCGAAAGGCTAATTTATGCTTTCAAAGGGGTAGCTTTGGCCAATTATTCTTCTATGGAATGTAAATGATGGTGAAACACACTGTTTTTCGAAAGATTTGGCATGCATATGAAAGTTTGTAATCGGTTGCCTTCGAAAGGTGTTCTCAACTCATTTGAATCCCTCTTTTAGCATGAAAAACCTTCTGTTGTGAAAGGAATTAACTGAATTGGAAGTACAACCTTATTGCCTTTCGAATTCTTCAAAAATTCATTGCTTATCCATTATTTTGCTATAACATCCCTTTGATTCTTGCGAAAGTCTCATTTATTGCTATATCTCTTTGTAAATCCTTCTCTTATATTCTTCTTGGTTTCGACAAATTCAGTATGATTTCTGATGATAACACTTGCCCCCCTCCGAGCGAAGGGATGCTCTTGACTTTTCAAGTCAACTATTTTGACATCTCTCTTGTTTCAGCATGAAGTTCCAAGCATTTTCATATACATACATGGACCTTGGCCGTTTATTTAAATTTGATTGAATGGCTTGTCTTTTGCCTCTGACTTTCTGATAAATCACGCTTCTTCTCCCCATTTTTCATTTACTTGTAATTAAAAAATCAAAGCAAGAATCTGAAATTCTAATTTCTTATTAAATCCCTTATTTTAGTAAGCGCCAGTTCAAATTCAAGGTATGCATTCATTGTTTTATATTTAAAACTATTTTATCATGTTTAATTCCTATTTTAAATTCGTAGGTTCGAATTTGTATTACTGTTCCAATTTTCGAAAACGATTCGAGTTTCCTGCTCGTATGAATATCCTCGGGTTTATTTTTTTCTTATTTCGTTATATTTTATGGTGTTAATTTTGAGTTTGAATTCAAATTCATCGGATATGGGGCTATTTGTCACTATTTTGAGTTTGAAGGTTGAGGCGCTTAATTCTGCTTTACTTTTTCAACCTCTTTCAAAGGGGTTGAAATGAAGTCAAGCATTTACCTCTAGGTGGACCCTTTCGATAGGGTTGACATGCTTGGCAAGAGATTGAATTCTTTGAAAGAAAAAAAATGTTTTGATATATATTTTGACACCTTTAGAAGAAGTCATCTTAAAGGGCTTAATTTAATAGTTACACAATATACATTTTCGAAGGCACGGCCCTTTTTTAAAGGATTCAAAACTTAACGTATGTAAAAGTGGATTTAATTTATCATTGCACTTTATTTCGAGTAAATCGTGCTCAATTTTGATTTACTCTAGAAGTTGTTGAAAGTTAGAAATTTATACATCTCATCATCAACTGGATTAAAAATAGTGTATTTTTGTTAATTTTAAAACCTTACCATGCCTTTCAACTTGATCGAAATTTCCCAAATTGAGACAAGCCTAGTTGTTTGTATGCTTTCGAAACTTTACTTCCTCATTTCAACTTATTCGAGACCCATTATAATCCATAGGAATGTAATCATCATTTTCTCAATATAAACATTATCGAAACATTCCAAGGCCCTTTCATTTGTATTAAATTCACTTAGATTTAAGTCTATCGACTTAATGAGAGTATAGTGTTTCGACGATATTTATTTTTTTAGTAAAATAAAATATGTGGTTTTCAACATTTTCGAAGGATTTATTTGGCTTGATTGTGGAATGTTGTTAGTTGTTCTAACAATATTTTTATTTATTCAAATTAAAAATGTAGGGATAGTTGTACTTGTTATTAGTAAATTATTTCCAGGCTTCCGACATTGTCAAAGGGTGTGTTTAGGTGTTTCTAATCCATATAACCCTTCGATGTTATCGAAAGCCTAATGAATTCCGTGATTCCAATTAACTTTAACACTCTTTCGAAGATATGGAATTATATTCCTTGGTGGATACTTGAATTATTGCAATAGGTTTTCGACATCTTCGAAAGATGCTAATAATGAAACAAACTAAACTTTTAGTGAAAGGGTTTCACCTGATATGATTATCGGTTTGAAAAAGATTTCCAAGAAATCTGAAAAGAATATAGCACTAGAACTAGAATCTTCACCTAAAAATGTTGAATCCATCACAAGACATTCTCTGAATCTTCTCAAGATGAAGTTGATGTCATTCTCATTGACTACGGAATCACAAGTGTCATGACTCGTCCCTCTCGACCCTCGAAAATCGACACAAAATACAACATAAAATAATATGTCGATGCTCGATATTCAAAAAAGACAGATTGTTGAGGGAAAATAAAGAGGATAGAAGGAAGAAGGAACTAAACAATAATAGAATCTCATAATCGCAGCCAAACAAAATATAATAGTCAATAACAGATCTTTACACAAAATGAAAACTATATCTGTTTTATACAATATATCATCAGAGTATATCTCAAACAAACAATAATCACCAACCTGACAACATCAACAATCACAGCAGCGGATATAAACAAGTACGGATAATACGTATAGGACTCCAGCTCCTCACTTGAGCTCCACAGCATCCTTTCCTGTAATCTATAATACTCAGTCTGACCCAAGCATTATAATGAAATAACACCCGAGTCAGTCTGGAATACCAGCATGATAAAAATACACCCAAGTTGATTATTAAAGTTTCAAAATCCTTCGAAAACAAAAGCATCTCGTAAGACTACGTCACAAATAAACATGTCGGGTTTTTACCTTACGATAGCTAAAACATTTCTTATAAAATCCTCTGATGTTATAATAGGGTCTATATACAAATACTTATTAAAATAGCCGAAATTGTTACATGATTAAATTCCAGCAACTAGCCACAAAGTGGGTAATACAAACAAAACTCGTAAAAGGCGCATAGGGAGAATGGATTTCCAACTAATCACCGTACCGAGGACCACTCCCGATCCCCTGCAACACAAGACTGGGACTACCCCTTACTGGATAATCTCGAGTAAGATCACTCCACGGTTGGGATCAGCAACCACACCATTAAGCCGAATAAAAAGGGACATCTAGACAGGGATGACCTCACCCTAATGGGCACTACCCACATAGCCTTACTACATACCCCATGATTTTCAGTCATTCTCGGTTGATGAGGCTTGAGGCTAAGCGTTACCTTTTAGAACGTTTCACTTAGAATGCTCATCATCCACCTGACGTCGAAAGCATTCATCCATACAAGTACGTCTTGGGTTCCATTGGAACCGAAGGCACTACTCCTACTACATCCATTTTGGAAACATCCTTAGGATTAGTAGAGACTAGCCCTTGCACTTCACTGCTCCTTCTTCAAAATCCTTCGAAAACAAAAGCATCTCGTAAGACTACGTCACAAATAAACATGTCGGGTTTTTACCTTACGATAGCTAAAACATTTCTTATAAAATCCTCTGATGTTATAATAGGGTCTATATACAAATACTTATTAAAATAGCCGAAATTGTTACATGATTAAATTCCAGCAACTAGCCACAAAGTGGGTAATACAAACAAAACTCGTAAAAGGCGCATAGGGAGAATGGATTTCCAACTAATCACCGTACCGAGGACCACTCCCGATCCCCTGCAACACAAGACCGGGACTACCCCTTACTGGATAATCCCGAGTAAGATTACCCCACGGTTGTGATCAACAACCGCACCACTAAGCCGGATAAAAAGGGACATCTAGACATGGATGACCTCACCCTAGTGGGTGCTACCACATAGCCTTGCTGCATATCCTCTGATTTTCAGTCATTCCCGGTTAATGAGGCTTGAGGGTAAGCGTTACCTTTTAGAATGTTTCACTTAGAATGCCCATCGTCCACCTGACGATGTTCCGAAAGCATTCATCCATACAAGTCCGTCCCGGGTTCAAAGGCAATCGAAGGCACTACTCCTACAACATCCATTTTGGAAATATCCTCAGGATTAGTAGCGGGTAGCCCTTGCACTTCACTGCTCCATCTTTGACTCCGAACTCGTTTTTCCACGAAAATGTACAAACCGGATCGAAGTGGATTTCGAGAAATTAATCCCGATCCCGGTCTCTTCGAACCGATCAATGCATTCGGCAATATTGATAGTCGGTGATTTAACTATCAATTAATATTCACAAACATCCATCAAACAATAAATAATTTCCCCAAATTATTTATTAGCCTCAAAATATCTTCACAAGATATATTTCCATTTTCAATCCGTTGAAAAAAGTTTCAAACCACAGACTCCTTATGGAATAAATTTCCAAATATTGATTTCCACTGAAAACATCCAAGCCAAATACTTTAGATTTATAATAATTAAAGTTAAAGCTATTTACATACTTTACTTGAAATATATACATACTTTATAAATGTTTCAAATAAAACTGCTTTATAAAATATAAACCATTTTTCTTCAAAATCAAAGTTAAGTCATACTAGATTTTAAAATAAAGTTATGAAATCCTATACAAGTTTTTCAAATAAAACTTTAACCAAACTATCTTTACAATAAAACTAGTTTGTAAAATAATAAATATTAATGACCTTCTTTTACAGCATATACCAATTAACCCTTTCAAAATAATTACTACCATAACTAATTTAGTAAATATTTATTTCTGAAATCTTTACAACTTAAATAAGAATTTTCTAAAAAACATTCCTTTTAAATCAAATTTAAAACTTTTAACTTTTACTTAGAAATCTATTTTAAAACGTACTTGGCTTTTGAAGGAACTACACTCCCATTTTCAGAATAAACCAAAGAATTCTTTTATAAATCCTGCTTGATTTATCTCAATTCGAATTTACGTTTAAATCCCGTAAATTTTCTTCCGACACTTTAAAAATAAACCCCTTTTATTTTTAAGCAATTTTCTATTGCCTGGTAAATCACTCAAAATATATGCTTAAAATATTTAGAATAAGGCTACTAGAAATTTCTTGATGAAAAGTATTTAAGGAAATATAGAGAAGTTTCTAAGTAATTTAAAACAAAATTACCTTGTAAAATAAAGTTATTAATCCAATATTTATATTATCATTTCCTTTTTATATAAGTTATTACATCAAGTGCTTATAATAAATTTTCCTTTAGAAATCATAATGCTAATTTATCTTTAAAATAATTAAATACCATAATTACTTTAATAATATTAAATTTTCTCTTAAAAGTAATTAAAGATAGTAATTTTTCTATAATATTCTAAAAACACATTTTTTTAAACTTTCTAGTTTATACTTTGAAAGCTTCCCTTTTGAAATATACTTCATTTCCCAGGAAAAATACACTTTCCATCCTTTTAAAAATAATCCCATTATTATTTTTAAAACAATTTGCTCCTTCTTATAGAGTTTCCCACCGAAAATCTGTACTTCCAAATTTAATCCCCGATAAATATCCCATTTCACTAATAAACCCAGTTTATAAATTTTCATTCCTCATTTCCTTTAAATCACAATTTCAAAACACTTCAAATTCTAAACCAATGTCTTGAATTTAATTTCCTTAAACTCATTTCTCAAATTTACTTTCAATTCCCCTTTAATCCCAATTTATTTATTCATACTTTAAAATTACCAGATTTATATTTATCCAACCATAAACAGCATAATGAAATTCCAAATCATTCTATCGCAGGATATAAATGAAATATATCACAGATTACGAATAAAATTTCTATATTGTGAGGAATCCAGTTGGATTCCTCCAACCTGTTTTCCCTACATCCACAGATGTTAGCACAATAGATAAAATATCATATCCAGACCGATTATAATATTCACATTCAACCAATCAATCATTCACTTAAATTTTTAACTATTTAAATTAACTGGAAATTCTAGATGTGAGTGAGATTAACTCACCTTGAGTTTCGTCGAGCGTTTTAATTTTGAATTAAATCGACCACGATCGATTTAACCCAAAAAATTTCACTAGCTCCGATCGTCACCAAATTCGCACTGCAGCGTAGATCGCGTCGCTGTGATTTTGGCGCTTCTTGTTTCGTCGGAATCTGATAAGCCATGTAAAAGATATGAATTTATAAAGTGTGTATAGAATTTTTAAAACAAAATTCTTTTTATTTTAATTTATTATACCACAGCCGTTCATCTCAAGCTCGAAATCAAGGCCGCTTATCACTCTCTCATCCCTACGCGAATATTGATCGAACGAAACCCATCGTCGGCCTCTTAGGGTTCCAAATCGCTTCCCCTCTACTCGGCTACACGACGAACCGGTGCCTCTAGTACGTACACCAAGCATGCCTCCACCAACGGCCAAAATAACGTCGAGCTCGGTGCCTCTTCGCCATCAAAAACCATGCTCGAACATGGAACGAACGGAACCAAAAACGCAGCCATCGAATGCTCGAAACGCCATCAAGTCCGTATGGATCTGAAGCTCTCACTAAGCTCAATAATATACGTTTAGAGGTCGAAGCGTAAAAGCAAAAGGATTGAGAGGAAAATGAGGGAGAACGAGAGAAAGAGTCGTCCATTGCATGAAAGAGGAGGAGGGTGGTGAAAAACTAGGGTTAGGTTAAGAGAGTGCGTGCATATATACGTATATACATACTAATTTTGTAACGACCCGGAATTTTGGGCAATACTAATTTAATAATCTGTAATAATAATTAAATTAGTTTGATAAATTTTCTTTATAATTTTAATTTAAAATTGGTGGAATTAATCTTATTAAGAATAACAAATATTTAATCTGGTAAGTGTGATCAATATCTTTTAACAATTTAAAAAATTGATAAGAATTTGTTTTTCAAAAGATAATAAATTTTATTCTATTTATACTATATATGTTTGATATATATTGTGAATATGAGATCTTTTGTTTCAAATTTAAGATGCGTTTTCAAATTGTAATATATATATATATATATGTATATGTATATGTTATAATTGAGTTGTTTTGAAATTGAATTTAAATCTATTAATAATTTGAATATGTATGAAATTATAATTTAAAGCTTTGTTTTGTTTCTCTTAAAAGTTTGAATTTAAAATGGTTATAAGTATATACATAAATGTTTTAAATTTTAAAAATACATATATCATGCATTTATTTGTTTTAAAAACATAAGCTAAGTATAAAACCAATGTTTATAAAATATCTTTAACACTTGTATATTTATCTAAATTCAAAAGTTTATTAACATTAAAAATACAAATATTCATAGATATAAGATATAAATATTATTTTTATAGGGTTTTAAAAAGAAATTTTGCAAGGTCTTTAACACATGTAAAGTAATTAAGTAAATTAAATGACAAATGTAAGTAAATTAGGATATAAATGACAAGTGTAAATCTTTAAGAACAAGTGTTCTTCATTTTATTTTATTTTCATATAAACATAACTTTCTTTCATTTTTTTTCCTTGTTTATTTTCTTTCAAATGTTTATGGCAAAATTAGAAACAACTTCCAAAATCTGAAACTTGAATCAAAAGCAAATTAAAAATACTGTAACTTAAACCTGCAAAGTGAAGGTCTGCAACATTCAAATCAACTGCAATTCAAATGGAGTTCATCAGTAAGATTCAATCTTTTAAACATCAAAATAAAAGGCATGCAAAGAAATTAACTTCAACAGCAAAGCCTGGAAAAGAAAAATAATAAATCTGCTCTATTTACTGCAAAGTCAATAAGGTGAGTAAACTATTTTTAAAAAAAAACAGTTTAAATTGATTTTGATCCTAATGCATGTGATAATCTGTGAGTAAATTCTGGTGATTGCATGAAGATCTTTCAGTGTTGATATTATTGAATTGATGGATATGTGTAAACATGAATGATAGGTCTGTATATGTATATGTTATACTTTGTTACCTGTTCTTTCCAAACCCAGATTTACATTCAAAAATTCTAATCTCCCAGTAACATCAATATTGGACATTTATGGTTAAATGAAAGTTGTTTGTTATTGATTTATGGTAATTTTAAAAATGGTTTCTGAGATTTTTAACTCACAAATAATGGATAAAATATGTTAATACAGTGAAAATTGGTTGCATGCCAAAAATTTGATATCTTCAATTTCTGCTTTTGGACTATATAGTTGGATTTGTTGTTAAAAATGGTGAATTTTAACATACATTTTATAATTTTGAAATGGATATTCAAATGGGAATTTAGGAATGAACATTTTAGGATATTTGACAAATTTCTGATGCTCAACGTGATGGTTGCGGCCGTGATTTGGATTGAGGCTTGTTTATTGATCTAGGATTATGGGAAAAATTCAATTTAATTTTTCCATAAAGTGGATTGTGTGAATTCGACTTAACTAGGGTTTTAGTGGGTTTTATTTTGGGCTTGACTGTAGTAGGAATTGCATCGCGAACGAATGATCGGAGGTGTTCGCACATGGAGGGAAATGGCGATCGAGTCTTGGCGTTTCGATGAGAGGTTGGGTAGGTTCACCATTGTCGAGATGGTCAGCGGTGGATATGGATTTCGAGTACGTATTTCTGCAGATTGTCGAGCTTAAGACTCGAATTTTGATTCGCAGAACAATTGAAGAATCTGGGTATGTTTTTGGAGTCGCGAGTGTCATTTCGACCAACGTTGATGGTCGCGATGATCAAGCTAGGTCGGCGTTGTTTGGGCGTGTGCACTGAAGCGTTGCTTTGGTGAAGACGATAGCAACACGAAGTCGCTTCCATGTTTCTCGCGTGTTGACTCGGAGTAAGGAGTAGTGTGGATTGTCTCGAGTAGAACGCGTGATATTGCTGAGTTTACCTCGGGTTAGGGTGTGTGTTATTGGATTGGAAGATATGTTGCTGAGCTATATACTTGTTATTGAATAAATTGAAGTCAAATGCTAAGTAACTCGAGTGAGTTGTCTTGGTCCTGTAGCGTTTTAGTTACAGTTAAAACCTGTGTTTAATTTAAAAGGAAATCAATTTACAAATTTTAAAAACTTGTTCTCTTTAAGTAAATGTTGATCAAATCTTTTAAGTATTAAGTGAATTTAAATATTGAATCAAGATCTCAAGTAAAATTCTTAAGTAAAGATTTAGAAAAAACAAAGTTTCAAATTTATATTGAAATGGATAAGAAAATTAGTTAATTAATGTGTTTTTAACTTTCAAAAATGATATCTAAATATTTATTTCCAAATAAGGTAAATGTTAAGATTTTCAAAACCAAATAGAATAATTGGTTTTTAAGTTATAAAAATTTGATAATTTATTTATGAAGTTGCATAGGGATAATTTATTTTTGTTATTAACTTGAGAACACTTGATTGAATATGATTTGTAATTAAAGAATTAATTAAGGTAAATGCTTTTCTTAAATAATAAAAGACTTTGAAATAAAATATGTTAATTAATTATTAAATTAATTTTAAATAACTAGTTAATGTTTTATTTAATTTTAAAATGATCACTTAATTTGGATAAATTAAGTGAGATTACTTAATGAAGTAATCAATGGTTGATTTTTGAATATGATTAGTACGTTAATTACTTAGGGAAGTAATTAGGGAAGTTACTCATGGTAGTAATAAATGAAAGTGATTAATGCAATCACTTAACGTTATCAATTATGTAATTGATTAACTTATTTGTTTGAAGAAAATTAATTATGGAGTAATTAATTAGTCAATTAAGATTTATTTAATGATGGAATTAATTATTGTTAAGAGAGTAATTAAGTTTTATTAATGAAAGTAATTAGAGATAATTACTTATGTATGTAATTAAGAGTAAATTACTTAATTATTTAGTTAATTAATCAATGTGATTAATTAATTAATGAGTGAGATTAATTTAAGATTAATTACTAAGTATAATTAATTAAAATATAATTAATTAATATTGTAATTAATTAAGGATTAATTGTTAATTTAGTTGATTAATTTTTTTTAATGAAGTAATTAAAGAATAATTAAATGGATTAATTAATCAAGGGTTAATATGATTAATTAAGAAGTTAATTAATTAAGATAGGTAATTACAAATTGTTAATTACTGTTTATGATTAATGAGGTGAATAATTACAAGTTAATTATTTAATCAAAGGATTATTAATTAATAAAGATTATTAATTAATATAACTAATGTAAGCAATTAATTAAAGTAATTAATTTAAGTGGGATTAATTAATTGTAATTAATTCAGGATTAATGTAGTTAATTATAGTTAATTAATTAATGTAGGATCATTAATTATTGTAATTAATGATAGTAATTAAAGGTTAATTGCTGAATATGTTTAAGGATAATTACTTGAAGGTAATTAAAGGATAATTAATCAAGAAAGATTAATTACAGAAGGTCATTAAGAGATGATAATGAGTTTGATTTGTAATACATCAATGAAGTAGGATTAGGATAATCCAAGTGATTAAAGGATGGTAATTAATTTAATTGTCGCCGGAGTTTGGAGGGTGACGGTGGTCGGAGGTGATAGGTTGAAGCGTTGACAGACTAGGCACTGAAAGGGGAAATGTTTCCAGGTTTTGGGTTTAAAAACTTGAATCCAAATTCAAGTTGAATTATGGGTATTTGGTGATTGAATGTTGATATAGGGATTTTGGGTCGATAGAGGATGGTCATGGATGATCGCAAGTGATGCCGGAGTTGGGAAGTGGATGCACAGGAGTGTTGTGCATGTTGGTGATGATGGTGGTGTAGTTTGGGTTGCAGGGTTTTTATGCTCGAGATTGTCTCGGGAATTTTGGGAATAGACTCGAAGCAGGAGTTGTTTTTACTCGAAGTAAAACTGGGTAGCTCGGGTTATAGGTTTCAGGTTTTTTTTTTTTTAACAGAGCCTGTTTTGCAATTTTGAAAATTTAAAAGTTAAGTTAAATATAAACTAAAAGTTTAACTTATAATTTAAACCTGAATCTAAAGATGAATTCAATTAGTTTGAATTCTGGTTTTGAAATAATTTAAATTTTGAAAAAAATTATTTATACTTAAGCTAAGACAGAAACCTGTTTTCCAGGTTTACTAATTTGAAGTTAAGGTCAATTACAAAACCAAAAGTCTGGAACTAAATTGAACCTGAAATTTAATTTGGAATTCAATTAAGTTTTAAGTTTTAAATCTTTGAATTAAATTTGAAATGCTTTTAAATTCAAGCTTGGTTTTAGACAAAAACAGAAACTGTTTTCTGTTTTTAGATTTAAAAGTAAAAATTTCAAAATTTGTCAAATGAAGTTCAATTTGAAATTTTAACCTGAAACTTAAATATGATTCAATAATTTAAATCTGAAGTTTTGAATCATTTTTGAATTCAAATTTAAGATGTTAAATTAAAACAGGGAATTGTTTACTGTTTTTCTGTTTTCTGTTTTAAAGTTAAAAGCAAATTTTAAAAATGCATCTGCAAATTTAAAAAAACAAGTTTAAAATCTGGGAACAGATTTAGGAAGCTTAAGTTTGAATTTAATTCAAATCTGGAAAGTTTAAATTAGATTTTTAAACTTTTACAGTATAAAGAACATTGTTTGAATTTAAACTATAAGCCTTAATGTATGGAATAAAGTTTAAAATAAGTTTAAATTTAGTTTTAAAAACCTGAGATTTGATTTTAAAGTCAGTTTTTAAAATTTAAATAAGTTTTTAAATTTAAATTTGGTTTAACTATTTAGAAAGTTTAAATAAATTTGAATTTGAAAATGAAAATGGAGATAGATCTCTAAAATTCTTAAGTAAAGATTTAAAAAAAACAAAGTTTCAAATTTATATTGAAATGGTAAGAAAATTAGTTAATTAATGTGTTTTTAACTTTCAAAAATGATATCTAAATATTTATTTCCAAATAAGGTAAATGTTAAGATTTTCAAAACAAAATAGAATAATTGGTTTTTGTGTTATAAAAATTTGATAATTTATTTATGAAGTTGCATAGGGATAATTTATTTTTGTTATTAACTTGAGAACACTTGATTGAATATGATTTGTATTAAAGAATTAATTAAGGTAAATGCTTTTCTTAATTAATAAAAGATTTTGAAATATAAGATGTTAATTAATTATTTAATTAATTTTCAATAATTAGTTAATGTTTTATTTAATTTTAAAATAATCGCTTAATTTGGATAAATTAAGTGAGATTACTTAATGAAGTAATCAATGGTTAATTTTTGAATATGATTAATATGTTAATTACTTAGGGAAGTAATTAGGGAAGTTACTCATGGTAGTAATAAATGAAAGTGATTAATGGAATCACTTAACGTTATCAATTATGTAATTGATTAACTTATTTGTTTGAAGACAATTAATTATGGAGTAATTAATTAGTTAATTAAGATTTATTTAATGATGGATTTAATTATTGTTAAGAGAGTAATTAAGTTTTATTAATGAAAGTAATTAGAGATAATTACTTATGTAAGTAATTAAGAGTAAATTACTTAATTATTTAGTTAATTTATCAATGTGATTAATTAATTAATGAGTGAGATTAATTTAAGATAAGTTACTAAGTATAATTAATTAAAATATAATTAATTAATATTGTAATTAATTAAGGATTAATTGTTAATTTAGTTGATTAATTTTTTTAATGAAGTAATTAAAGATTAATTAAATGGATTAATTAATCAAGGGTTAATATAATTAATTAAGAAGTTAATTAATTAAGATAGGTAATTACAAATTGTTAATTACTGTTTATGATTAATGAGGTGAATAATTACAAGTTAATCATTTAATCAAAGGATTATTAATTAATAAAGATTATTAATTAATATAATTAATGTAATTAATTAATTAAAGTAATTAATTTAAGTGTGATTAATTAATTGTAATTAATTCAGGATTAATGTAGTTAATTATAGTTAATTAATTAATGAAGGATCATTAATTATTGTAATTAATGATAGTAATTAAAGGTTAATTACTGAATATGGTTAAGGATAATTACTTGAAGGTAATTAAAGGATAATTGATCAAGGAAGATTAATTAAAGAAGGTCATTAAGAGATGATAATGAGTTTGATTTGTAATAAATCAATGAAGCGGGATTAGGATAATCCAAGTGATTAAAGGATAGTAATTAATCTAATTAGAGGTTAATTAAGTTAATTAAGAATAAATCAATTCTGCTATGGGTGATTGATTAGTATTGAATGGTTGATATTGAGTGATTGATGTTGGATGTTGAATGATATTGGATGATTGATATTGGGTGATTGGTTGATACTGGATGGTTTGGATATCTATGTTGTGATATGCTGCATTGTGAGATAATGGTTTATATGAATTATCTATGGTGATAATGTTATTCATCTATCTGTTTATATCATCCTGAATAAGTTAAACTGTTTAAAATCCCTTAAGTACAACTTGGACATTAGAATGGAGCTTGGTTTCGGTGAGACCGGGATCGGGTTTCCATATTTGGAATCCGAAAACCACATCGGTTCCAATTAAACGTTAGGTCGTTAATCCAAGTCGAGCAAGTGAAGACTCGAGGTGTAAGGGCTATACGTCAGTATAACTCTGTGGGTGATTCCGTAATGAGTTTGACGGAATAGTACTTATAGATTCGAGATGGAGATTAGAGTGCAAGGGCTATGGTCGTTGACTCTGAGGGTGATTCCAAAATGAGTGCAACGAGATAGTGCCTTCGGTTTCGTTCGAACCCGGAACGAACTTGTATGGATTGAATGTTTTCAGCACATCGTCAGGCGGACGATGAGCATTCTAAGATAGGTGTGAGTAATAAAGGTAATCGTAGCCTCAAGCCTCATCAACCGGGAATGGCTAAAACAAGGGAGGTGTAGCAAGGCTTCATGGGTCGCTCCCACTGGAGAGCAAGATTTACTCCTGTCTAGAAGTCCCTTTTATTTCGGCTGTGTGGAGCGGTTGAATTCCGGACAACTGCCAGGGTTGTCTTGTTTGGGACTGTTCAGTAAGGAATGGTCCCGGCCTTGTGTTGCAGGGGAGTGGGAGTACTCCTCCGTACGGTGATCTAGGCCACGTACTGTGACGGGCGGTACCCCAGTAGCCCTGCCATTGATGGAAACCCATTCTTCCTACGAGACCCTCGGTTTTGATTGTATTACCCACTTTTGTGGCTAGTAGCTGGAATTTAATCATGTAACAATTTCGGCAATTTCATATTTACTTGAAAACCCTAGACACTATTATAATATCACTGGATTTCCTATCAAATGTTTTGGTTAGCGTAAGGTAAAAACTTTTCCATGTTTATGTGTGGGAAGTCTTACATGATACCTTTTCTTTTCAAAGGTTTTTCTAAAGTTAAGCAATTTTAACCCGTTTACTCACACCAGACCCCTGTCTGACCCGAGTGTTTATTTTCCGTTTTATTAAACTCTTGGGTACTCATATTATGTATGAGTAGTCAAGTGATTCAGGTTTACTTGACGAATTTTGGAGGAGATATGGAGCAGGAGGCTTCGACGTGTAGATATATATTGATTCCGCAGTATGTTTGGTATCTGTTTCTTCTGTTGTACTTGAGTTGTATGAATTAGACAAATGTTTATAACTGTCTAATGTGTGTTGTAAGATGTGTACTCTGATGTATTATGATACTATGTATTAATTTATTTGATATATTATATTTTATTCGTTCCGCTGTGAGTTCTCTGATGTTGTTGTCTTTCTTCTTTCTCTTTCTTTTCTTCTTCAATCCTTTTCTTTCTTCACTTGTGATGCGATTTCCTGGAGATAGGAAGTCGGGTTGCTACAGTTGGTATCAGAGCATTAGGCTGAGTGAATACCTAAGCTCTGAAGTGTGTCTTTCTTTAGGGAGCATTAGGTTGAGTGAATACCTAGGCTCTGTAGTGGTGTCTTTCTTGAGAGAGCGTATATGTAATTTTTATATAACTATATATATACATTTATATCTACCTAATCTATTCGGTTATCTGTTTGGATTTTCCAACATTAGTTTAGAGGTAGATGGAGTAGAGGTGTGTGCGGGTGTAGCACAACTACCACTAATGGAAAAGGTCCATATGTTGAGGTTGGAAGTATTTGTCGAGACTGTAGACCTAATACCATCTCGAGTGAGATTTGTTGTTTGGAGTAAGGATTTCTCTGATATCCGAAGGAAATTCTTTTTTTAAAGATTCGGAATTTATTTTTGAAGAATAAGTTTGGATTTAGCTCGGGTGAGCCAATTTTTCTTGAGTTTGGATTTGATGGAAGTGCAGAAGTAAGTGATGATATCTTGGTAACTGCGAAATAAGATGCAGTACCCATGGATATTCCAGAAGATGCTTTCTCTTGAAGCAGTTTTGGAAATGATTGAGAAGCAGTCTTTACCTACCTCAGGGAAGACTTGTCTGTATAGAAGTTGTTTGGATCTTTAGCATGGAGGTTGGTTGTTCTGGAATACGAGACTATGGTCTATGAGTCGCTTCGCTTCGGCATGGCCTCATTTGTCATTCCTTAAGGAGTGTGAGGTGTTGATGCTTGGTTTGGAGTCCGAGTTTCTTGAGAAGTTTTCTGCCATCTTGGAAGTCAGTTGTGTGATTTATAGATGGTTTTGGTTTCCGAGAAGCATTTGGATTAGAAGTCTTTGGATAGTTGTGGTGCAGTTCAGCTCGAAGTGATCGGTGTGCTGACGAGAAGGTCTTTTGGCTTGGCAGTATCATCGAAGTTGAGTTTGGAAGCTGCAGTGTAGCTTGTTTCTCCCATGGTTCGGGAATCTTTGTGGTTCTGCTTGTAGCAGTCCGAGCAGATGGTGAATTTTGAAGAATTTATCTTGTTTGGAAAAGTTTAGAGCTGTTCTAATTGGTAAAGAGAGGACAGTTTCTTTGGAATTCGAATTCAGTTGGATCGCAAAAATGACTTGAGATTGGTTTGGAATTTTCTTGAGCATTTTTTTTGTTTGAAACTGAGGGTTCTCATGTGGAAGTAGGAGCTGTTGGAGTAATCAGAAGGTTGTCTGCACCTGAAGTTGAATTCCACATTGTTTTGGTTCCAGAAGCGATTTTGAGTGGTTAGCCTAGCAGGAAGATTGGTGTAGCAGCTCGGGAATTTTAGGAATTTGGATTTGGTTAGATCTTGTTTTTGAATTGGATTTTGTAGTAAGGTTGTGTGACCAAGTTGGATGTGTCACTAAGATATATGGATTTGATGAACAAAGTTTCTGGTATATATTGGATAAGTTTGTATTTGTGTTCATCAATAGTATTCTTACCTATTTCTGAATCAGAGTTGTGCAGCGGAAGCGAGCTAGCAGCTGTGCAAAGAAGGAAACAAGTTCTGTTTGCTATTGCTTGAGTAGTAAAGTTTGTGTTCTGGATTTTGACGGATCTTAGAAGACTTTTCTGTTGAATAAGATCCAAAGGCTAGTTTGCTTTGGTCTAGTTATTTCTGGAAGTATCAGCATAGGTTGAGCTGATCAGGAAGAGATTGGCAGCCCTGGATTGTCTGTCGAGTTATACAGATATGAGATAAGGAGTTTTGGAATTCGAAGTTGGAGACTTCATTATTGTTAAGATTTCTTATCTGTTTTTTTGATAGGATAAGATTGAATTGCCAGTTTGGATAGCTGAAATTCATTTGTGTATCACGTACCTCTGAGGGAGTATGTGTATGATTCATTGTTGCTTGTTGAATCTGTAGTTCAATTGGAGTTGGATGTTGAGCGGGATTTGAGAATAGTCTGATGTTTTGTTCAGATTGATGAATCTAGAAAGGAGAGAAGCTCTAGATTTTGGTAGTGTAGTTAGTTTGTTAGCTTCTGTAGAGCGAGTCTCCCAGTTATATTTTTTACTTGGGAAACTCGAAATAGTATTAGAGTTTTATTCTGACATATGTCAGGATAATTAGTTAAGTTTGTTTGTGTGATTGACTGCTTTGATTGTTAGTTACTTGTTGTTAGGAATGCTTTGCTAATAGAATTAAAATCTTTGTTGGATTATTAAATTACCTTTGCTTTTAAATTTCGGTGACGAAATTCTTTTAAGGGGGGAGAATTGTAACGACCCGGAATTTTGGGTAATACTAATTTAATAATCTGTAATAATAATTAAATTGGTTTGATAAATTTTCTTTATAATTTTAATTTCAAATTGGTGGAATTAATCTTATTAAGAATAATAAATATTTAATCTGGTAAGTGTCATCAATATCTTTTAACAATTTAAAAAATTGATAAGAATTTGTTTTTCAAAAGCTAATAAATTTTATTCTGTTTATAATATATATGTTTGACATATATTGTGAATATGAGATCTTTTGTTTCAAATTTAAGATGCATTTTCAAATTGTAATATATATATATATATATATGTATATGTTATAATTTGAGTTGTTTTGAAATTGAATTTAAATCTATTAATAATTTGAATATGTATGAAATTATAATTTAAAGCTTTGTTTTGTTTCTCTTAAAAGTTTGAATTTAAAATGGTTATAAGTATATACATAAATGTTTTAAATTTTAAAAATACATATATCATGCATTTATTTGTTTTAAAAACATAAGCTATGTATAAAACCAATGTTTATAAAATATCTTTATCACTTGTATATTTATCTAAATTCAAAAGTTTATTAACATTAAAAATACAAATATTCATAGATATAAGATATAAATATTATTTTTATAAGGTTTTAAAAAGCAATTTTGCAAGGTCTTTAACACATGTAAAGTAATTAAGTAAATTAAATGACAAATGTAAGTAAATTAGGATATAAATGACAAGTGTAAATCTTTTAGAACAAGTGTCTTCATTTTATTTTATTTTTATATAAACATAACTTTCTTTCATTTTTTTTTCTTTGTTCATTTTCTTTCAAATGTTTATGGAAAAATTAGAAACAACTTCCAAAATATGAAACTTGAATCAAAAGCAAATTAAAAATACTGTAACTTAAACCTGCAAAGTGAAGGTCTGCAACATTCAAATCAACTGCAATTCAAATGGAGTTCATCAGCAAGATTCAATCTTTTAAACATCAAAATCAAAGGCATGCAAAGAAATTAACTTCAACAGCAAAGCCTGGAAAAGAAAAATAATAAACCTGCTCTGTTTACTGCAAAGTCAATAAGGTGAGTAAACTATTTTTTTTTAAAAAAACAGTTTAAATTGATTTTGATCCTAATGCATGTGATAATCTGTGAGTAAATTCTGGTGATTGCATGAAGATCTTTCAGTATTGATATTATTGAATTGATGGATGTGTGTATACATGAATGATAGGTCTGTATATGTATATGTTATACTCTGTTACCTGTTCTTTCCAAACCCAGATTTACATTCAAAAACTCTAATCTCCCAATAACATCAATATTGGACATTGATGGTTAAATGAAAGTTGTTTGTTATTGATTTATGGTAATTTTAAAAATGGTTTCTGAGATTTTTAATTCAAAAATAATGGATAAAATATGTTAATACAGTGAAACTTGGTTGCATGCCAAAAATTTGATATCTTCAATTTCTGCTTTGGACTATATAGTTGGATTTGTTGTTAAAAATGGTGAATTTTAACATACATTTTATAATTTTTAAATGTATATTCAAATGGGAATTTAAGAATGATCATTTTAGGCAATTTGACAAATTTCTGATGCTCAACGTGATGGTTGCGGCCGTGATTTGGATTGAAGATTGTTTATTGATCTAGGATTATGGGAAAAATTCAATTTAATTTTTCCATAAAGTGGATTATGTGAATTCGACTTAACTAGGGTTTTAGTGGGTTTTATTTTGGGCTTGACTGTAGTAGGAATTGCATCGCGAGCGAATGATCGGAGGTGTTCGCACATGGAGGGAAATGGTGATCGAGTCTTGGCGTTTCGATGAGAGGTTGGGTAGGTTCACCATTGTCGAGATGGTCGGCGGTGGATATGGATTTCGAGTACGTATTTCTGCAGATTGTCGAGCTTAAGACTCGAATTTTGATTCGCATAACAACTGAAGAATCTGGGTATGTTTTTGGAGTCGCGAGTGTCATTTCGACCAACGTTGATGGTCGCGATGATCAAGCTTGGTCGGCGTTGTTTGGGCACATGCACCGTGATGGCGTGTGCACTGAAGCGTTGCTTTGGTGAAGACGATAGCAACTCGAAGTCGCTTCCGTGTTTCTCGCATGTTGACTCGGAGTAAGGAGTAGTGTGGGTTGTCTCGAGTAGAATGCGTGATATTGCTGAGTTTACCTCGGGTTAGGGTGTGTGTTATTGGATTGGAAGATATATTGCTGAGCTATATACTTGTTATTGAATAAATTGAAGTCAAATGCTAAGTAACTCAAGTGAGTTGTCTTGGTCCTGTAGCGTTTTAGTTACAGTTAAAACCTGTGTTTAATTTAAAAGGAAATCAATTTACAAATTTTAAAAACTTGTTCTCTTTAAGTAAATGTTGATCAAATCTTTTAAATATTAAGTGAATTTAAATATTGAATCAAGATCTCAAGTAAAATTCTTAAGTAAAGATTTAAAAAAAACAAAGTTTCAAATTTATATTGAAATGGATAAGAAAATTAGTTAATTAATGTGTTTTTAACTTTCAAAAATGATATCTAAATATTTATTTCCAAATAAGGTAAATGTTAAGATTTTCAAAACCAAATAGAATAATTGGTTTTTAAGTTATAAAAATTTGATAATTTATTTATGAAGTTGCGTAGGGATAATTTATTTTTGTTATTAACTTGAGAACACTTGACTGAATATGATTTGTAATTAAAGAATTAATTAAGGTAAATGCTTTTCTTAATTAATAAAAGATTTTGAGATATAAGATGTTAATTAATTATTTAATTAATTTTAAATAACTAGTTAATGTTTTATTTAATTTTAAAATAAGCACTTAATTTGGATAAATTAAGTGAGATTACTTAATGAAGTAATCAATGGTTAATTTTTGAATATGATTAGTATGTTAATTACTTAGGGAAATAATTAGGGAAGTTACTCATGGTAGTAATAAATGAAAGTGATTAATGGAATCACTTAACGTTATCAATTATGTAATTGATTAACTTATTTGTTTGAAGACAATTAATTATGGAGTAATTAATTAGTTAATTAAGATTTATTTAATGATGGAATTAATTATTGTTAAGAGAGTAATTAAGTTTTATTAATGAAAGTAATTAGAGATAATTACTTGTGTAAGTAATTAAGAGTAAATTACTTAATTATTTAGTTAATTAATCAATGTGATTAATTAATTAATGAGTGAGATTAATTTAAGATTAATTACTAAGTATAATTAATTAAAATATAATTAATTAATATTGTAATTAATTAAGGATTAATTGTTAATTTAGTTGATTAATTTTTTTAATGAAGTAATTAAAGATTAATTAAATGGATTAATTAATCAAGGGTTAATATAATTAATTAAGAAGTTAATTAATTAAGATAGGTAATTACAAATTGTTAATTACTGTTTATGATTAATGAGGTGAATAATTACAAGTTAATCATTTAATCAAAGGATTATTAATTAATAAAGATTATTAATTAATATAATTAATGTAATTAATTAATTAAAGTAATTAATTTAAGTGTGATTAATTAATTGTAATTAATTCAGGATTAATGTAGTTAATTATAGTTAATTAATTAATGAAGGATCATTAATTATTGTAATTAATGATAGTAATTAAAGGTTAATTACTGAATATGGTTAAGGATAATTACTTGAAGGTAATTAAAGGATAATTGATCAAGGAAGATTAATTAAAGAAGGTCATTAAGAGATGATAATGAGTTTGATTTGTAATAAATCAATGAAGCGGGATTAGGATAATCCAAGTGATTAAAGGATAGTAATTAATCTAATTAGAGGTTAATTAAGTTAATTAAGAATAAATCAATTCTGCTATGGGTGATTGATTAGTATTGAATGGTTGATATTGAGTGATTGATGTTGGATGTTGAATGATATTGGATGATTGATATTGGGTGATTGGTTGATACTGGATGGTTTGGATATCTATGTTGTGATATGCTGCATTGTGAGATAATGGTTTATATGAATTATCTATGGTGATAATGTTATTCATCTATCTGTTTATATCATCCTGAATAAGTTAAACTGTTTAAAATCCCTTAAGTACAACTTGGACATTAGAATGGAGCTTGGTTTCGGTGAGACCGGGATCGGGTTTCCATATTTGGAATCCGAAAACCACATCGGTTCCAATTAAACGTTAGGTCGTTAATCCAAGTGGAGCAAGTGAAGACTCGAGGTGTAAGGGCTATACGTCAGTATAACTCTGTGGGTGATTCCATAATGAGTTTGACGGAATAGTACTTATAGATTCGAGATGGAGATTAGAGTGCAAGGGCTATGGTCGTTGACTCTGAGGGTGATTCCAAAATGAGTGCAACGAGATAGTGCCTTCGGTTTCGTTCGAACCCGGAACGAACTTGTATGGATTGAATGTTTTCAGCACATCGTCAGGCGGACGATGAGCATTCTAAGATAGATGTGTTCCATAAAGGTAATCGCAGCCTCAAGCCTCATCAACTGAGAATGGCTAAAACAGGGGAGGTGCAGCAAGGCAGTGTGGGCCGCTCCCACTAGAGAGCAAGATTTACTCCTGCCTAGAAGTCCCTTTTATTTCGGCTGTGTGGGGCGGTTGAATTCCGGACAACCGCCGGGGTTGTCTTGTTTGGGACTGTTCAGTAAGGAATGGTCCCGGCCTTGTGTTGTATGGGAGTGGGAGTACTCCTCGGTACGGTGATCTAGGCCACGTACTGTGACGGGCGGTACCCCAGTAGCCCTGCCATTGATGGAAACCCATTCTTCCTACGAGACCCTACGGTTTTGATTGTATTACCCACTTTTGTGGCTAGTAGCTGGAATTTAATCATGTAACAATTTCGGCTATTTCATATTTACTTGAAAACCCTAGACACTATTATAATATCACTGGATTTCCTATCAAATGTTTTGGTTAGTGTAAGGTAAAAACTTTTCCATGTTTATGTGTGGGAAGTCTTACGTGATACCTTTTCTTTTCAAAGGTTTTTCTAAAGTTAAGCAATTTTAACTCGTTTACTCACACCAGACCCCTGTCTGACCCGAGTGATTATTTTCTGTTTTATTAAACTCTTGGGTACTCATATTATGTATGAGTAGTCAAGCGATTCAGGTTTACTTGACGAATTTTGGAGGAGATATGGAGCAGGAGGCTTCGACGTGTAGATATATATTGATTCCGCAGTATGTTTGGTATCTGTTTCTTCTGTTGTACTTGAGTTGTATGAATTAGACAAATGTTTATAACTGTCTAATGTGTGTTGTAAGATGTGTACTCTGATGTATTATGATACTATGTATTAATTTATTTGATATATTATATTTTATTCGTTCCGCTGTGAGTTCTCTGATGTTGTTGTCTTTCTTCTTTCTCTTTCTTGTCTTCTTCTATCCCTTTCTTTCTTCACTAGTGATGCGATTTCCTGGAGATAGGAAGTCGGGTCGCTACAAATTTAATATTAAACTCAATTTTAACGAACGTTTGCAAACGAACTCCAAAACACACATGCCGGCGGGCATTTATAATGTTTTACCTGCATTCCGAACATAATGGAACATGTTTTGGAGGCTAATTTGATCATATATGGAAGATAGCTTTTTGAATTGAGTACAAATGCTAAATTATCGATTTAAATTTTCAACGCGTTCCTCACCCCTACGAGCAAACGGTAACTCCAAACGCTACAAAAATTGAAATCAGTTAATAACTAACTATTACGGATCCAATGGAATTGGTTTCGTCGAATTCCGAGACTATGCCTCGGAAAGCTATTTTAACTCGTCGATTAATTCGAGCAATTTTCAAAATCGTCGAAATCATTTAAAATTTCACTTTTAAAACTTTACTAACTTATTTATAAATCATATAGAATTTATGTTCACATTAGAAACCGTTCTGATTCTTTTTGAATCAAAATCTGATTATTTGTAATATTATATTATTAAATTCCATTATTAAATTAATATAAAAATTCTAAATTTAACCTATCGACTTTTAGTTCCATCCAACAGTCCAATATTATAATTCAAATCCAAGTAGACTTAAAATAAATTTTAGAAACCATTTTCGTTCCATTTACATCCATATTTACAAATTATCCAAATTTTAAATATTTAATTATTATTATTCAATTTTCAATTGAATTGCCATATTTGAAATTTAACTATTCTATAAATTCTATTAATTTAATCAAAATCTTCTTATTCAATGTCAAATTATAATTCAACATTTAAAATGAATTAAATGTTCAAAATCTAAAGACCAAAATTCCGGGTCGTTACATTCCTCCTACTTATAAAAATTTCGTCCCCGAAATTTGCTAAGGTAGGAAAATGCTACTAAACTCATTTACTTACCCAAACTTACATTTGCTTCGCCAAAACTTTTAGCTCAATTCCAAAATCATTTGCTTATTTTAACCTAAAAGCTTTGTTTTCACTATCCTTTCAAAAACAACTTTACTAGTTAACCAAAAAAATTCAAAATTTCCAAAAATTTTCTAACTCCCAAAATTTTGGAAATTTTTTGACAGCGTCTCCTTTGTACGGAGAGCGTTTTACAATATCACAATAATGATAAATATATATACATCGACCCACATGGTCGGAAAACAAAATATACCACAATATATATATATATATATATATATATATATATCATTTTTCCAATTTTATTGCGTAGGTACCTTAGATTAGCATTTTAAAAGCAAGCGGCTAATATATTATGCAAATACGCGCTCCATCTCAATCGATTGCCTTCTGTACCTATACTTACTTAAACAAGCACATAAGTATTCAATAATATGAGAATTTCAACAACATTCCATTCATTAATCTTAGCCAACATATCAATTACATACCCAAACAAAAAAAATTCATAATCCTACATGTAATCCATCTGTTATAAGCAATCACAATGTTTCAATACTACTTTAGTTTCCTTACAAATCCAAACTTCATTTTATTCCAATCAAATGATTTACATTCAAATTTTCTACATACAATTTATATTTACTTCAATTCAGTTCCAAATTAATTTAAAATCAAATCTTTATTTTCAATTTGACACATTTTCATTTCTTTATGATTCACATGCATTTATATACAAATCCGCTAAATTAAATTCCATCTTATTCCAATATATTCAAAACTAACTTCATTTACTTTCCTTAATTTATTAGTTTTGTTTACAACAAAAACGACTAATCTAAATGCAAATTTGATGTTATTCAAGCAAATAGCCATTACTTAAGTTTTATACCCATTTTAAATTAATTCCAACTCAAATTATATTAAATTTACTCCATTTGAAATTATTTACAACACAAACATTCTTATTTCATCATGATAAGAAATTAAATTCTTTCACTTGAATTAAAATTTTATTCTAAACAAATTTCATTCAAGACCCCTTATAAAGCTCGACAACAACCATTTCAAAATTTTCTTAAGTTGTCTCAATTCTATTACATCCCCTTTCCTTTCATCCAGTCAATTTTATTTCATTTTAATTTGATTCTCATTCAATAAATTTCAATCCATTACAAATTTTAATTCAATTTTTCTACTTACTCAATCCATTTTAAATTTTAATTCACCTACTCAATTCATTTCTGAATTTATTTTATTAATAACATAACCATTCCAATTATTCTAAACTAGAATTGGGTTTTATTTTACTTTTTAAATTTTTAACAAGCTACCAAAATTTTATTCATTCCAATACAATTTCCATTTAATTAAGTTTACACTAAATTCATCCTCAAACAATTCCTTTGGATTTAGTTGAGTGAGAATTTAATTATTCAATATCCAACCAAATTAAACTTTCTTTAATTCAATTCTTTTCCAATTTTGATTCAAGCTCAACTAAATTTTATTTAGCCAACTTAAATTCATTCCACTTCCTTTACTAATTAAATAAGAACTTAATTCCATTCATTATTATTCATAATGCAATTGAATTTTGATTTTAATTAAATCCAAATCCATCTCAATTCCATTTAATCGAAGTTAAATCCAATTCGATCCAATTTTATTTCTCCATTAAATTTAAATTTTTACTTTCTAATATATAAGTTTTAAAGCCTATTTACTAACTTAAGTCCATTCACATCTTATATTTTTCTTTTCCTTATCACATTTAAAATCCATTTGGGATTTAAATATTGAATTACCATACCATTCGACCATTTTATTTTGGTTTTACAAATTTCATTTCCTATTCTTAAGTTCTCCAATTTATTTATTTAAAAGCTTATATTGCTCATTTGAGTCATTTTCATCTTATAATTCCAATTCTAGATTATATATATAACACTTAATAGCTTAAGGATATAAAATTTTCATTTCTCCATTATAACCAACAGTTATAACCATTTTACATTTCAACTTAACCCAAATCAATTTAATTCCAATTCCAATTTATTTAACTTATTCCAAGTTAAATTCAAATATATTGTATTCACTACCATTCATTCAAATTAAATTTTAATTCCAGGAGTAAAATTTTCATTTTTCTTTCTTATTCAAATCAACTTCACTTTATAGGTTCAATAATTGATTTATCTTAACTTTCACATTATTTAAACAGAGTTTCCAGAATTCAATTACCCGGTTTTATTTCAAAACCATTTTGAAATAATAATCAATACATACTGTAACAACCCGCATATTTATCAATTGTATATTTAAATATTTTATTTAAATATTTTATCGATACTCGAAATTTAGTCCGAAAAGCTACTTTTTGCATACTGTCGAATTAGGACTCGGGACCACCCCCATTGAGTTCAAAATGACGTTTGCAACCTTTTTGAGTATAAGCTTCGATATGTTTGGAGTAAGTTGATTTTTGCCACTTTTTCACTTGGGGCTTTGGTTTGGGCTGAACCCATTAATCACTTACTAACTCAGCCCCAACCCACTCCAACTCTTCATTACTTCACTTCATATTCCTAACACTCAAGCTTAAGCAAAAATGGTGGAAGAGAATGGGAATTAGAAACTCCAAGCCCTAATTCCTCTTGCTAGCTCAAGTTCTTGCTCTAAAATCAAAGAGAACCCATTAGTAAGCATCTCCTTCTTCTTCTCCAACTCATTCTCTCTTTGATTCCAGAAAATTCCTAAAACCTAATTTGGGAAATGTTTCTCTTTTAAGCTTAGAATCAAGCTTCTTGAGTTAGGATTGAAGTGTGGTTGATCTTCCTTTGCTTTCAAGCTTCTTCTTCATTGATTTGGGTTCAAAGGTGAGATTTTTATCTCACATCTTAGTATATAATTATCTTCGATTGTTAGGTATGAATTCCTAACACTTATTCATGTGCATTTGCTTTTGGTTTGGATTGATTTGGTGAATATACCAATTTTAATGTTTTGGGTTCGATTCTTTAAAAATCATAGCTTTGATGTTTTGATCATGTTTTGGTGATGAACCGAAGAGCTTATATGGCCGGGTAGTCGATTGGCGTAAACCCTTAGTGTCGATGCTCGACCGATAGCAATATGGAAGAGTTTGGCATTCATTAGATTGGCTTGGGGAGTGCTGGCTATAGGTTCGGCCGACCGAACTCAGGGTCCGGTCGACCGACCTGCTACCCGAGCACTTCCCAGCCTCTGTTAGGAAGTGCTGGCTACAGGTCCGGTCGAACGACCCGCTACCCCGAGCATTTCTATTTTTCTGGTCCGGTCGACCGAGCTCTGTAGCCGGCCGACCGACCTGATGGTATTTTGCCTATTTCGCCTAGTTGCTTGAATTTCCAACTTTAATCGATTTATGTTGTTTCCTATTTGTTGTTATCATTTATTATCGACTTGATGACTTCTTTTCTTTGGGATTTTGGATATATCCACTTTGATGGATTTGGTATGGATTTCTTTGGACTTTATTCACGTCTTCGAATGTGAATTTTTATGATTGATGGTTCCTACAATCTTCTTTGTGATTTTTCACTTAAAAATATAAAGGTTTTCTATACTAGTAGTAAATATCAAAACTCTTTCTTCAAATGATTTCAATACTATTTTATTACAAAGCTCGTTTTCTCAAACCGATTTCCAATCTATTAGTATATACAAACCTTTACCTCACTCGTATGAGAAATCTAATTAAACGGCTTAGTAAAACAAGTGGTATGAAACGCTTGCGTTTATTTCGTCGGTTAATTCTTGGACTTGATCGATTGAATCTCTTGTGATAATTTTCTAGTGGAGATTTACAATTTGTTCGTAAATATTTAAGTTAAGCTAGTGGTTATGGGACATGAAGCTAAGCTCATATATTTACTAGCTTACTGTAATTGACACTTCTCGGTGATCATGACGATCATCTTTGTGGTTTAGACTAGCATTGTGCGATGTCTCTTTGTCCACGCGGAGGACTGTACGTCGTTTTTATTGAGCTTCGGCTCAATGTCCACAATGGGGGACTATACCCTGTCAGGAGGAGCTCTGGCTCATTTTTATGGATTGGCCATGCTTTTCTTGTGATTTCTGGATTTCGTGTGTTGAATTCTGGAATTTATGCTTCACCTATTTTCGTGATTTCTATTGGTTTGATTTATCAATTATTGTGGCTTGGTGAATGAAATTAGGAGTATGACATTCCTTTTATCTTGGAGAAGATCCTTGCGATATTGATTAATCTCTTATTGATTTTTCAATTATTTATTTATCACAGCTTGGCATTGTGATTATTATACGTTTAGTCATATTTCTTATTCTATATCATTTCATCTGATATTTATAGCTAGACTGATCCGTTTATTATTTTCTTATTAAATAATACTCGGGTCAGACCGAGATGTTACAGGTGCTTCTGCTTGACTTCTCATCCAGGATCATTACTCTGACTTTTGGCTAACTACTTAGATTAGTAGTTTATTTTGTTGTATACACTTGAGATATAGACTCATAGTTGTATTCTTTTGTATAGCACATGTTGCTATTCTTTTGTATTATGGTGGATCTTTTTGACCACTACTCGGATATACACTTTCATGTGTTAGTTATATATTCATATCTTCTTCCGCCTTTGTGATATGAATTATCTGTGACTGATTTGTGTTATGCTTATTTCTATATTTGTTTCCGAAGATTATTATAGCCACTGTGTAGTAGCTTTGTGTTTGTATCGATATGTCGGATTTCCTCTTAAAATAAAATGCATGTTATACTATCTGACATATCGGTGCTCGCGCAAAGCAATTACACGGATGGTCGCTCCTCAACAGCCTTATTCTCCGTGCTAGTTGACAGCATTACACCGTAGTGTTCTTGGCTAGCGTGGGTATTGAGGTGGGGCGTCACACATACCCACTTGGTATATCAAATCAAATCTCTAGATTCCAAAACAACTTGTCTTTACCAAAACAAATTTCCCTTTTGAAATTCTAAAACAACCTGTATACCCAACAAGTCCAAACAAATATCATAACCAATCACCGTGGTATTTATCCATCACTTTAGAAACTCGAAAATGAATTCTGATGATGTGGCCATCATCATCAGAATTATTTTCTAGCGACTGAAGTGAGTTCAGTGCATCCTTACTTCCACAAATTCATTTCGAAACAATTTCCATTCAAAAATATTTCCCAAAATAGTACACCATCATTGCCTTCAAATTTTCGGAAAACATTTCCACCATTTCCAAGATTTTATATTCCCAAACTTTTCGTTTAAATTCATTTTAAACACTTTTCAAAATTTCCGAGATTTAAATTCTAGTTTAATTCAAATTTAGTTATTCTTCTTTTGTATAATTTATACTTATAGAATTTTATTTGGTTATAAACCTTTTTAAATTTTAGATTCTTATATTTGATTATAATATCAACAACCAAACATCCAAATATATATAATAATTTCAGAAGATTATTCCTTTTATATCCAAAATATAATTTTGGGTAAAATTATTTCATTTACCCACTTTAAAAACAACACTATGTCGGTTTATCTTGTTTAAGAGTTTAGAAACCCCAACAGATACGGTTGTACTTCCCGTACCGACCGGAATTCATAAACACTCGACCGATAAGTCAACACAGTATAAAAACAGTTTTTATATTCACTAATAAGTACGCTCTCATATCTATTATTACACCCAACTCATTCTAGAGTACTATGGACTCTATTTAATGAGTAATTTCCCCACCAGAGCCAAGGTTATCGTCAACCTAAGCTCTGATACCAAGTGTCACGACCCGTCCCTCTCGACCCTCGAAAATCGATACAAATTACACCATAGAATAATATGTCGACGCTTGAGTGACGGAAAAGATAGATTATTAAGGGAAAAGAAAGAGGATAGAAGGAAGAAGGAACTAAACAATAACAGAATCTCACAATCGCAGCGGAACAAAATATAATAGTCGATAACAGATCTTTACACAAAATGAAAACTATATCTGTTTTATACAATATATCATCAGAGTATATCTCAAACAAACAACAATCACCATCCTGACTACATCAACAATCACAGCAGCAGATATAAACAAGTATGGATAATACGTCTCGGACTCCAGCTCCTCTCCTGAGCTCCACAGCATCATTTCCTGTAATCTATAATACTCGGTCTGACCCAAGCATTATATTCATTACACCCGAGTCGGTCTGGAATACCAGCGTGATAAAAATACACCCAAATTGATTATTAAAGTTTCAAAATCCTTTGAAAACAAAAGCATCTCGTAAGACCCCTCTACGAATAAACATTTCGGGTTTTTACCTTACGATAGCTAAAACATTTCTTATAAAATCCTCTGATATTATAATAGGGTCTATATACAAATACTTGTTAAAATAGCCGAAATTGTTACATGATTAAATTCCAGCTATTAGCCACAAAGTGGGTAATACAAACAAAACTCGTAAAAGGAACGTAGGGAGAATGGATTTCCAACAAATGACCAGGCACTGGGGTACCACCTATCACAGTACGTGGCCTAGATCACTGTACCGAGGACCACTCCTGATCCCCTGCAACACAAGACCGGGACTACCCCTTACTGGATAATCCCGAGTAAGATTACCCCACGGTTGTGATCAACAACCGCACCACTAAGCCGGATAAAAAGGGACATCTAGACATGGATGACCTCACCCTAGTGGGTGCTACCACATAGCCTTGCTGCATATCCTCTGATTTTCAGTCATTCTCGGTTAATGAGGCTTGAGGGTAAGCGTTACCTTTTAGAATGTTTCACTTAGAATGCCCATCGTCCACCTGACGATGTTCCGAAAGCATTCATCCATACAAGTCCGTCCCGGGTTCGAAGGCAATCGAAGGCACTACTCCTACAACATCCATTTTGGAAATATCCTCAGGATTAGTAGCGGGTAGCCCTTGCACTTCACTGCTCCATCTTTGACTCCGAACTCGTTTTTCCACGAAAATGTACAAACCGGATCGAAGTGGATTTCGAGAAATTAATCCCGGTCTCTTCGAACCGATCAATGCATTAGCCAATATTGATAGTCGGTGATTTAACTATCAATTAATATTCACAAACATCCATCAAATAATAAATAATTTCCCCAAATTATTTATTAGCCTCAAAATATCTTCACAAGATATATTTCCATTTTCAATCCGTTGAAAAAAGTTTCAAACCACAGACTCCTTATGGAATAAATTTCCAAATATTGATTTCCACTGAAAACATCCAAGCCAAATACTTTAGATTTATAATAATTAAAGTTAAAGCTATTTACATACTTTACTTGAAATATATACATACTTTTTAAATGTTTCAAATAAAACTGCTTTATAAAATATAAACCATTTTTCTTCAAAATCAAAGTTAAGTCATACTAGATTTTAAAATAAAGTTATGAAATCCTATACAAGTTTTCAAATAAAACTTTAACCAAACTATCTTTACAATAAAACTAGCTTGCAAAATAATAAATATTAATGACCTTCTTTTAAAGCATATACCAATTAACCCTTTTAAAATAATTGCTACTATAACTAATTTAGTAAATATTTATTTCTGACATCTTTACAACTTAAATAAGAATTTTCTTAAAAACATTCCTTTAAAATCAAATTTAAAACTTTTAACTTTTACATAGAAATCTGCTTTAAAACGTACTTGGCTTTTTTGGGAACTACACTCCCATTTTCAGAATAAACCAAAGAATTCTTTTATAAATCCTGCTTGATTTATCTCAATTCGAATTTACATTTAAATCCCTTAAATTTTCTCCCAACACTTTAAAAATAAACCCCCTTTTTTTTTTAGCACCTTTCTATTTCCTGGAAAATCACTTTCAAAATATATGCTTATAATATTTAGAATATGGCTAGAAGAAATTTCTTAATGTAAAATATTTAAGGAAATATAGAGAATTTTCTAAGTAATTTAAAACAAAATTACCTTGTAAAATAAAGTAATTAATCCAATATTTATACTATCATTTCCTTTTTATATAAAGTTATTACATCAAGTACTTATAATAAAATTTCCTTTAGAAATCATAATACTAATTTATCTTTAAAATAATTAAATACCATAATTACTTTAATAATATTTACTTTTCACTTAAAAGTAATTAAAGATAGTAATTTTTCTAAAATATTCTAAAAACACATTTTTTTAAACTTTCTATTTTATACTTTGAAAGCTTCTCTTTTGAAATATACTTCATTTCCTAGGAAAAATACACTTTCCATCCTTTTAAAAATAATCCCATTGTTGTTTTTAAAATAATTTGCTATAGAGGTTCCCACCGAAAATCTATACTTCCAAATTTATTCCTCGATAAATATCCCATTTCACTTATAAACCCAGTTTATAAATTTTCATTCCTTATTTCCTTTTAAATCACAATTTCAAAACACTTCAAATTCCAAATCAATATCTTGAATTTAATTTCCTTGCTCATTTCTCAAATTTACTTTCAGTTCACCTTTAATCCCAATTTATTTTATTTATACTTTAAAAATACCAGATTTATATTTATCCAACCATACACAGCATAACGAAATTCCAAATCATTCTATCACAGGATATAAATGAAATATATTACGGATTACGAATAAATTTCTATATTGTGAGGAATCCAGTTGGATTCCTCCAACCTGTTTTCCCTACATCCACAGACGTTAGCACAACAGATAAAATATCATATCCAGACTGATTATAATATTCACATTCAACCAATCGATCATTCATTTAAATTTTTAACTATTTAAATTAACTGGAAATTCCAGACGTGAGTGAGATTAACTCACCTTGAGTTTCATCGATCATTTAAAATTTTGAATTAAATCATCCGAGTTCGATTTAACCCAAAAATTTCACTAGCTCTGATCATCTCCAAATTCGCACTGCAACGAGATCGCATCGCTGCGATTCCGACGCTTCTTGTTTCGTCGAAATATGATAAGCCATGTAAAAGATATGAATTTATAAAGTTTGTATAGAATTTTTAAAACAAAATTCATTTTATTTTAATTTATTATACCACAGCCGTTCATCTAAAGCTCTAAATCAAGGTCGCTCGTCACTCTCTCTTCCCTATGCGAATATTGTTCGAGCGAAACCCATCGTCGGCCTCTTAGGGTTCCAAATCGTTTCCCCTCTGCTCGGCTACACGAAGATCTGGTGCCTCCAGTACGTACACCAAGCATGCCTCCGCCCACGGCCAAAATAACGTCGAGCTCGGTGCCTCTTCGCCATCAAAAACCATGCTCGAACGCGGAATGAACGGAACCAAAAATGCAGCCATCCAATGCTCAAAACGCCATCAAGTCTGTATGGATCTGAAGCTCTCACTAAGCTCGACAATATTCGTTTAGAGGTCAGAGCGTAAAAGCAAGAGGATTGAGAGAAAAATAAGGGAGAACAAGAGGAAGAGTCGGCCATTGAATGAAAGAGGAGGCGGCCGGTGAAAAACTAGGGTTAGGTTAAGAGAGTGTGTGTGTATATACACGTATATACATATTAATTTAATATTAAATTCAATTTTAACAAACATTCGCAATTGAACTCCAAAAAAAATGTGCCGACAAGCGTTTATAAAGTTTTGTGCACATTCCGAACACAATGGAACGTGTTTCGGACGCTAATTTGATAATATGTGGTAGATAGCTTTTTGAATCGAGTTTAAATATTAAATTATCGATTTAAATTTTCAACGCGTTCCTCACCCGTATGAGCAAACGGTAAATCCAAACGCTACGAAAATTGAAATCCGATAATAAATAACTATTATGAATCCAATGGAACTGGTTTCGTCGAATTCCGAGACTGTGCGTCGGAAAGCTATTCTGACTCGTCAATTAATTCGAGCGATTTTCAAAATCGTCGAAATCATTTAAAATTTCACTTTTAAAACTTTACTAACTTATTTATTAATCATATAGAATTTATATTCACGTTGGAAACCGTTCTGATTCGTTTCGAATCAAAATCTGATTATTCATAATATTATATTATTAAATTCCATTATTAAATTAATATAAAAATTCCAAATTTAGCATATCGACTTTTACTTCAATCCAACAGTCCAATATTATAATTCAAATCCAAATAGACTTAAAATAAATTTTGAAAACCATTTGCATTCCATTTACATCCAGATTTACAAATTATCCAAATTTCAAATATTTAATTATTATTATTCAATTTTCAATTGAACTACCATATTTCAAATTTTACTAAATGCTATAAATTCTATTAATTTGACCAAAATCTTCTTATTCAAAGTCAAATTATAATTCACATTCAACGTTTGAAATGAATTAAATATCCAAAATCTAAAGACCAAAATTCTGGGTCGGTACATTCAGGAATGGAAGCTATTCCTCTTGGTGATAGTGATACTATCTAGAATCCCCCTGATGGATGTTTTTCTTATAATGCCATCCACATCTAGCATGGTGGCTTTACTCCATTCCCAGATTTCTTATCCATATTGCTGAATCACCTTGGCATAACACCTATTCAACTATCACCTAATGTATATAGTTATCTTATATCCCTAGAGCTCATGGCCTTGTAACTAGGCATTCCTTCTTTAAGCACTGAAGTTCTCAATTACTTAGTGCCCTTGGTCAAGCTTAGTAATTTGAATAGCTAAATTTTCAAGGCTAAACCCCATAAGGAACTAATTTTAGATGAAGTTCCTTTATGTCAAATGTTTCCCAAATATTAGTGGGGTCTTCTCTCCTCCACGTAAGTTGATCGTAATTTTCATCTTTATTAAATTACTTTCTTTTACTGAATTATGTTTCTTTATTTTTTCTTTCTCCTAAAGATTTCAACGATGAGGGGAAGCGAATCGTGAAGCTATTGATAGCTGCTTCTGGTAGTATTGGGAATATGCTTACTTTATTGATGCCAAGCAATCTTCTAAAACATTCCCTCCTTCCTGTAGGCCAGAGAGCTCTTGGACAACTCCTTCTTGTTCGACACACTTTTAATAGAAAGCATTTCCTCTCTCTAGGTGACCCTAAAAACTTTTCTACTATGTCTCTAATTTGTCTGTATCACTCTGGCAAGCTTAAACCTAGTATTTATAATTTACTACCGTGTTACTCCTTAGATTGCATTACTAACTCGTACTTTTTGAATTTTCAGCAACTGCTTTTCCAGTAGAATTGATCATAAGAGATCCAATCCTTCCAACTTTCGAATCCAGCGCATCATCTTTGACCCAGGCCATCGATAGGTGGAGGACGATTGCTAAAAGAAAATTGAGCGAGACGACTGCAACTAGTCCTCTCACGAAAGCTAAAATTGACAATGTCCAGTCATCTATTCCTTCAAAAGTGAGTGGATCTATTGATGTAGGCAAGGCTCCAGAAGGTTCTACTCTTGATGTTGCTACTGATCCACCAAGAACAGTTCCTTCCAAGGTTGATTTCATGTCCCATATTTTTGTGTCTGGCTCTCCTAGCATCATTGAACAAATGTAAAAGGATTTAGGCACTTCAACTTTTCCACAGGAGTTGAATCCTTCTAACCTACGTCATTTGTATCTTCTGATGATTTCGAGGAAATTGTATCATCCATCATGAATTCTTCATCATTCACTTCCATTCATCTGCCTTCCTCTATTCCTGACTTGACAAGACATTGTCGATCTCTAATTAAACAACACCTTCTAGTATGTTTCACACTACTTGACACTCTTATTACTATTCCTTACCGAATTGTGACTCATGTTGTAATTTTTTTTAGATTTCAAAACACTAGTACTCCATCCAGGAAAGTGCTTTACAGTCTTCTACAGAGGCGTCTAAGCTTCAAGAAGAAGTCTCAAATCTAAATAGCCAAATTACTTCCTTTTCTACTACTAAAGATAATGTAGTGAAGGAATAAAATGGTTGGGCATCTCTCTTGCTTAAGCAAAATCCATATTTCTCAGGAGAAGAAAGCGAAACAAGTCTTAGGCGATGAGAATTTGGCTTTAAAAATGATTTTAAAAGAGTCGAAGGAAGAGAAGGCTCGGATGGGCCTCAGGTGGTTGCTAAACAAATTCTCTTAAGAAGAAGCTAGGGAAGAATAAATATTCTCTTATAATGGTCATTAATACCATTCTAAAGCCAAGCAAATGGTGTCGTAATTTTTGAGCACTTCTTTTAATGACATCATCGTGAATTCTTATGAGGACGCTCTCATGCTGGCTTATTCCAACAATATAGAAAATGTCTACACTTAAGCTTCCCCTCACTTGAACCTATGCTGGTTAAAAGATTTATGGATAAAATCAAAGAAATGGAGCAAAGGATCGAAGTTCATGAGAGAGAATAAATTGTTGCTGCAAAACTCTTATCTTTTGAAGTCCCTTCTATAGAAGGAAACTCTGATTCTGACGAGGAAGAAGATGATAAGGATGATGAAATCATCACAGAGGGAGGTGGAAACGATGATGATAATAACGGCGATAACCCTGATAATAAGGATAAAGGTCAGTGTTCTGGCAGTAGCAGAGGTGACCACGATGGTTCCCATGGAGGGGATGATGATGTATTCCCAAAGCTCCATAGAAAATCATCCCTAGTCCTAGTTCCCATGAAACAAGTTAAACTAATCTTCCCAAGTCCTTTGGTATCCATGAGAAAATGCTAACATTAATGTTGGAGAATAGGAGGAGAAAAGGTAGTCCTCACAAACTTTAATTCATGTTTCTTAGTATGGGATTCTATGTCTAAATGGCTTTCAATTCCAAGATAACAATAGTTAATATCCTTTTATTTTAGATAAATAAGAAATCAATTCAACTTTAGAAAACCAAGCTTGAAAGAAAACAAGCGAAAATAAATAGCATGTATAAGGAGTTAGATAAACAACTAAAATAACATTACTCACTCTCTGACAAGCATTATAAGCTTAATAAGAGCACCGCGGTGTTAGCATTCCTTAAAGACCATGAAGCTACCCCCGAGTGAAGAGGGAACGCCTTTGATATGACAAGCTTTTGGAAGAGAACCGGGAATTAATAACACTCTTTTTTGGATGTTGATTTAAGACAGTGATATACTAGTGGAATTCTTATACAAACCTTATTGAAGACACCCAACCGTAGATTTTTCATACTTGGGTAATTTTAGCAAGAGTCTGTTAGAAGTCTACATAGGAGATATTTAGATAAATTTGTATCTGATCCACATTCGAGGGCTTGTTGGATTTTACCACGAGATAATAAACCCCTCATGAATTGCCTTTGGAAAAAAATTTAATATTATAAGGATAAATTAATTTTCGAGTTATTCAAAAAGTCAGTTTTATATGAACCAGACGAACAATTGTAATTATGTAATGTGAATTTTCTATACAAGTTTCCTTTTGTATTTAGTTGTATTCTGCACATTATTACAGAGTAAATATCTCTTGAGAAATCCTTTTAATAGAGATCATTTAAGAAAATATGTCAAATTAAGAAGAGACTATTTAGAAAAGGGTTTGCCCTTGAAATCCTCAAAATTGGCTAGATATTTCTTTCTTATAGATCTGTAGAGACTTTATATGCAAAATCCCCATATTTGTTTCTATTTTCTTGGACAAAAAAAGGAAAGCTTCTTAAGGAAATTCGAACATATCATACCAAATTAATATATGGTCATAATAGTCCTCCTACCGAGGAATGGGGCTATAGTAAATATCCTCCAGTTATTACCCAGGAAGGATTTAAAGCCCTATTCAATTCAACAGTTACTCTTTCAACTAATTCTTTGAACAAAGTCAAAAATGTTGTTTCCCAACTTTAAGTATAATAAAATGAGTATTTGATTATAACACTGAGATTATAATTTTTGTTTTACTTCTTCTTGAAGTGTAACTTCCATTATTGTAATAAATAAATTAGCAATTTGAGTATCAATTTTGTTTATGGTTGTTTAAATAGGAGTTGCAACTATCTACCAGGCCGCTTTCATTAGATTTGAAACACACCATACCACTTAATATACCCAAAAGGACACATTAAAAGGTATGGTGCGTTGTAGGTATAACTAAAGCTAACAAAGACTATGATTCACAAGACAAAAATATATAAAAACAACGGAAACTTAAAAATAATAACTTAATTAAAACAAAATCATAATTGCTTCATAAATAAGTCAAATACCAAATACCACATACATGTCTAAAAATCCAATATGTCTCATAAAAAAAAACTCATACTATCAAAAATAAAGGTACATAACATCCCTCATAATAAGCCAGTACATAGAAAGAACAAGATCTGAAAATAAAAGAAACACACAAAAGAGAACTTCACCAAGAAAACTCCAAGAAACAACAATCTACTGACTTCTCCCTTGATTGCCTATAGCGGAAAAGGGGAAAATAGAGGAGTGGGTCAGACTAAAAGTCTGGTGAATGATAGTAATTACTAGAGTCTTTATGCAAGATAAAAGTAATAGACTCTACAACAGTTCTAGAATAAATAATGATAACAAAGAAAATAAGAAATAAACAAATTGGAAATAAGTACGATTAAATATTGCTCAATTTAGAAGATAGGTTAACTTTGACTGCTTGCACTTGTTCTTGATTTCTGCTTTGATTAGGCTGAATTTCTAATCCTGGAATTAGAATGTGACCCTAATTCTACCCTTTTTGATCAGCCTGCTACTTCGTAGACCTTGCTGCAAATCAAACGCTATATAACTCTATACATAGCAGCCAATGGTGTCTATGAAAGATGCATAGAGAAACCATCATGGCTCTGGACGACATATATAGCTTCCTACACAGAAGGCAATGGTGTCTACGAAAGACACCTATACTAAGCACTTGGAACTCAGAGCGATTTCTGAGCACCCGAATGGAAGTCGTACGCGTAACTACTACTATTCCCATGCTACTTTTTGCTCCACTTATTGGGTCTTCTTATTACCTCGAACTCTAGCATAAGCGTGCCTCTCATCTCACTTCAGGCAAATGTGAGATCACCGTGTGTCCATAGAAAACAGGGGAAATGATGTTGGTACTGGCCCGTCATCCAAACAATATCTAGTCGCTCCCCTTATCCAAATCCCTCGTGATTTGGACTTCTATTTGACCAATTACTATCATTCTTAGCATAAGCGTTCCCTCACTCACTTCATGCTAATGTGGGACCACCATTTTGTCTAATAAGGAATTCTATTCGGTACAGGTCGTACTTTCATCTTTGCTTATTAACTTAGACAAATTATTTTAAATAAAGCCTTTACAATTTATCCTTGTCATCTTTGCTTATTAATTTATCTTAAGTCTTGAAATAAGCCTTATTATGTTCTTTTTTCTTATTATAACCTACGTTATATTCGTGCTTATCACTTAACCTAAGGTCTAAGTGTGAAAATAAGCTTCGTTCATCTTTTACTCTTTTTAGTTATAATTCTAAGTTATAACTAGGCCAATCTTTTTAACTCAGTCCAACTAACACCATAACTAGGCATAATTTCAGTCCAATTCCATTTATATTATAGTCTTTGAAATTTACATCTTATGTTCCATTATTTTAGTTTTTTTAACAATTTAATCCATGCTTGCATTAATTCTATTCTAATCTATACATGAAGAAGGAGGTGGAAAAAAAAGAAATTTGAAAATAGAAGAAAATCCAAAGCATAGAAAGAGGATGTAAATAACGTATAAATAACAGTAAATAAACTAAAATACAATAAATAAACTGTAAATAAACGAAAAAACTATAATTAACAAAATTAAACTAAAATTACCGAAAAGAATAATTGAAAGGAAATAGACTGGAAATAATTCTAAAAACTGTAAATAAACTACTGAAAAGGCTATTCCAAAATCGTAGTAAAACTACAACTATTGGAAACCCTATTATTTTATATTACTTAAAGAAATCTTAAAATAATTACAATCAGTCACCTCCGATCCTAAGCTCTTCCTTTGGTCTTCCCAGATCCACTTGGAGTTGTAAAATAATTTAATTTATAATAATTTTCTCCTTTGGAAAAATTATTCATTTTAGGGTCCTTTCCTGAAAGGTGAGCCCAATTGGAGAAAATCTTGAATGAGAAAAGGTTTTAGGTCTAGGGGTCTATTTATAGGGGTAGAAGTGGATCTCGGACTGCTGGATTTGTGGATTGAATAGGATGCAACCATGTCATAGGCTGATAGGAGCCATCGGATGCAAAAATAGATGGACTAGATTGGTCAAAAGAATGCAAAATACATCACCAATAGGCTCTAGAACGTTCGAACAAACGTTCGCTCATTCATAAATAACAGAGGTGGGTCGACTGCCTTGGTGCTTAGGTCGACCGACCGGTCGACCTACCCATATATATATATATATATATATATATATATATATGCTAATTTTGTTTATGTTATAACTTGGTCATAATATGAGTAGTCAAGTGATTCAGGATTGCTTTGACGAGTTATGGAGGAGCAAATGGAGCAGGAGGCTTCTGCGTTGTAGTTATCTATTTTTCCGCTGTGTTGGTATCTCTGAGTCGTCTCTCTGAGTTGTACTTGTACTGTTTAGAGTTGTATAACTAGACAGGTGTTTATAACTGTCTAGTATGTGTTGTATTGGCTGTAAAACTCTGATGTATATGATACTATGTAAAGTAATTATGTGATATATTATATTTGATTCGTTCCGCTGTGAGATTCTGATGTTGTTTGTGTTCTTCTTTCTCTTTCTTTTCTTCTTCTATCCCTTTCTTTCTTCTTAGCGACGCAATTTCCTGGAGTATGGAAGTTGGGTCGTTACAACGTGGCAAGCTCGGTTTCTGGCGTTCTATGTATGAAAATTGACCAGAAAATTACCACTGACACAATGGTGCAATTCCTATAGCTTAATTCTGATAGCTTCACAAATTTATTATTTTTTAATGAATTAATTATTCTGGGTCCGAATTTTGAATAAATCGAAATCCCAAGGCCACTAGGGTATGGATAGTTGGCATTGATAACCTATAATAAACATAGGTATATCAGAGAACTATTTATATGAGCTCATAGTAGAATAGTAAAATGTAATAAAATATATATACCGGCTAAGGCTACTATCTTCGACCTAATATTCTTCCTTGGATATCTACTTTCCTTGTCAGTGTAGAGTACTAGTAAAAAGACATGTCCTCATATCATTCCTATTTTATACCAATATCATGCCCCTCTAAATCTATCATATGGTTTGTAATGTGGAGAGGTTAGAACAACATTTTAGTGGCTAGTAAATTACATAATTTATCCATAACACTAGTTTATGTCGGTTGATTTTCATTTAATTGTTACGTCTACTATTTATGAATTATTAGTTTTATTCCCTATGCGTGTATGATATGTCTGATCTACTCCAGGCATAAGTATACTATGTTTCGATGTACCCCCAGAAAGGAAACCCCTTCACAACGTAACCGATGGTCAACCGGGTCTAACTACGAAGGCAAATGACTCTTAGACATGGCTTTATAATTTATATTAGTTGTATTACGAACACATCTCAAAGGCTCATCCAAGGGGAAACTAGCTAACCTCCAACCAAACAAATAATTAGCCAAACTTTGAGGTTGGTTCATATCCTATACAGACTCTACACTAGTAGGAAGAGTATTCTACATAGGCTTTACCCAAATCTTTGCTAACGACCGCTCGGGGCCAATGGTTGCCTCGAACAATGCTCAGCCCTAATCTATAAATACCATTTATCGAACAATGCCGACATAACTATTGAAATTGAGGGTTTCTATAACACAATGTGAAATGGATCTTAAGCCTACTTAAACACTGAGGACATAAAGTGTGCAAGTCAAATCTATAAAACTAACTTATTTAATGCTATATCTATTCAAATTGTAAACAGAAATAAGTAAGTAATAAAGTAAAATGCAATAGAATAAATAACACTTGGAATTTTATACTGATTCGAATTAACCAATCCTACATCTAGTCATGTACTACACCATGTAGAATTTCAATATAATCACTTACTTTCCAGGGGTGGCAAGAACACGTTTACAATCTTGATTTCATAGGCTATAGGATACACCTACTTGATTTCACAAGTTACAAGCATACGATCTCCTTTTCAATAACAACAATAAAGTATGGTAAGTAGTTGTATCTTCAATATGATTCTTGCAAATTCGGTACAATGATCTGATAAATCTCCAATGGTAATATATCTTTGAAGTATTTAAGGAATAAGATGAAATCAAAGAGAGAATGATGTGAATTCAAGTACAAACCCTCTGATATTGTGTGTTTTGCAAATCAATGAAGAATTGGAGTGAAACGGTGTGGATTAGCAAAGGGAAAGGAAGAGCATTTGATGGATTTCTCTCACAAATGTCTGGAGAAGAAAGAGTAAGAGAAAATGAGAAATATTGATTTTAAAATACGTTTTTCGAAGTCTTTATGCAACGACCCGTCATTTCGAACCATTCAAATCGAACAATAAACCATATATGTTAGACTTGAATTGCTCAAAACAACAGATTGTTATTAATATTTGGAAAAACTTAGCATATATGATAAATAAATTAATCATAGAATCACAAACATATAGTAGTACTACAATAGGTTGTGGGCAGATAAATAGTAGTTCATGAAGTTACTACAACATCAAAGTCTAAAGCAGATACAGCAGAAACCCAAAAGATAAGAAGTCTTTAATACATAAGCAAATGACAAGTATGAACATAATAACTGAAAATAACTGAAGTAACTAAAAAGCTTATTAGATAAAGATAGATCTCCAAGCAAAGCTCCAAGCTCCAAAGGCGAGTCTCAAATGATGTGACACTCACGTTGACCCGAGCATAAATCATAACACAAAACACTAGAGTCAGGATTAACATTCTTATGCAAGTAAATCAACTCAGGTGAAATGTCCAAGTAAAATGCAATATAACTTAATGGATGTTTGAGATTCCCATCTTTTAAGGATCCGTCAAACTATCTACATACATAATACAATACGCTACATGAATTATGTCTAGAGTAAAGTAAAATATTAAAATAGCATTAAGGCATTACCCATATCCCCCTTAACATATTTTTATGTAAATATCATTGTCTATACAGATAATGTAAGCCCAATAAGCTAGTGGGATACTCAGGGAGAACTCCATAGGTACGATATAAATCAAAGTCATAAAGGGATCCATAAGGCATATGATAAGGCATGCGAGGAAATTCGTGGGGTAGGATACTACCATTTTGCAGAACTAGGCTAGTGGTAACGTATAGGAGCTGCTACCACCCACCTTGAGACACACTCCATAATAAAAGGGCACCCTATCAGGACTCGATTCTTCGACTTTCGAAAATCGACATTAATACGCCCTGTGTATCAACTGTCGAGCAATCGAAGGCCGGAAAACCGAACCCTTAGGGTTTATGAAGAAGAAAACGATAGAAGAAGTAAGAAAGAAGAAGCAACAGAACACGATATCAGAATCTCACAATCGCAGCGGAACAACATATAATAAATAAATGAATAATCTTTAAATCAAAAGAACTGTACATTTTATACATTACATCATCAGAGTCAATGTACAACACCACAAAATAATGGACAGTTATATAAACATGTCCTCACAACTGAATACACAGCGGAAAAGATAATATCATATACAAGTGATACGCTTCGCCATCCAGCTTGCTCCTGATCTCCATAGCATCTCCTGAATTCAGAATGACCTGATAACCTGACTCTAGGCTACTCGGGTAGAAAATGATGGGCACCTAGAATTTAGGAAGGGAACAATAAACTCCAGGTCAGTCATGGGACTGGTGAGAGAACTTAAAACAGTTTATCTTTAAAAACAAACAAAGAAATATTTTAAAATAGATCCGCAATGCTTTTAGAAAATGTAACTACCATAAGGCCTCCTGCCACACACACAATGCAAATGCCGAATTGGAGGAGATTTCTCCTTATGATAGTCAAACATGCTTGATACTCAAATTTCTTTGATATTATTACTATAAGTGCAAAGTGTAGGAAAACATTTCGAAAGTATAATATAAATCTTAGCCAGCATAGACATTCCGAACTATGCCTACTATAGCTACCATGTTCAATGGCAGGTTACCGCCACATTCCATGACAGGTTATACAACTAAAACCGCCCCTGGTGCGTATTGGAGTTTGGATTTCTAACAAATGGTCAGGCCAAGGAACTTCCTATTGCCACATGGTTGCGCCTCTGGAGAGACCCCCCGAGAACCTAACCGGATCTCTGCCAACACAAGGCCGGGTTACCTCTGAACTAGGTAACTATTAATACGAGTATGCCATCCCCCGGTCGTAACCAACCTTTATCCTGGGATTCACCAACAACCACAAAGAAATAGATTTGCAGCAACCACATAGGTTAAGTATCTGGGCTCCATACCATAATACCACCTCTATCCAGAAGGAAATGTGCATACCCTTTGGGGTGCTATCCCTAAATAACCTTGCTGTATTCTTCCTATTTTGACCATTACCGGGTTGTGAGGTTCGACGAAGTCTCATCCACAAAGCTACGCTTTTCACAAAGCCAAGCTTTGATCAACAAATGATCAGCAGCACTCCATATGCCACATTACCAAATTGGGAATGTATCACTATTAACCATCAACTACATAACCTCTAGGCTCGTATATCTCAGAGAAGGCTGTTAAACTAAGAGAATAAATTCTCCGCCACCAACGGAAATTTATTTGATAGAAACCAGCTTTACATCTCAAATTGTAACGTCAGACATACTTCCATACAAGTCCGTTCCGGGATCGAAGGAACCTAAGTCACTTCCAAAGAAGCCCTTGCAATCCGGATACTCACTAATCACGTCCGAACTTTCCATCACAAATGGTGATAAAATCTCTATACCGGAGCAAACCGGTGCAGAGACATTCGACAGGTAATCCTTTTGCTTTCGAAAATACCCGGTCTTCAACACCACCTTCAAATGCAATCCCATTTCGTCGTATCGTTATTTGGAATGGATTTTATAACACAAGGTCCTCTCCCGACTATTCTGAATAATGCACTTATTTTTAAAATAAGTGTTACATTAAGATTCAAACAAATCATAACAATTCCACTTTGATCTTTTAAACAAAAGGTCCATCACAATCACAAAGGTTCGATGTGGGTTTCAAATATCCAGTTGGAATTCAAATCCCGGTCGCATCAAAATTCAATTGCCAATTAAGGCCAATATTGATGTCTGTTATTTAACTATCAATCATCACTCACAACAATCACTGGATTTCAAATAATTTACCGAATTATTTATTTTTCAAAAATATCTTTACAAGATATATTTTTCCACACTTCAACCATTTAAAAGAAAATTTCAAATCACTTTTCACCTTTACAACTTTTGAAAACAAATTTCAAATCATTTTCCTTACGCGGAAACACTTCCAAATATTTATTCATTTTCATTGGAAATCTGCCGAGTTCACATACTTTAAAATAATTTATAACGCTTATCCAAAATATATCGGGAAAACACTTTGAAATAAAACTATTTTTCTTTAAACACTTTACTTAAAATATTAGTTATAAAAATATCATACCAATATTACATATAACTTAAGTCCCAAGCTAATTTTCAAAATAAAATTAGTAGATAGAGTATAACTATTTAGATAACTATTTTCTAAAGAAATTATTGATTACATCTTAGAAATAATCATTTCTATATCAACTTAATAAATCTTTACTTAAAGTATTTAAAACAATTTAAGAGGTTAATTTCTCCAAAGTATCATTTTAAAAACCAATTCTAGAATTATATGTATATATATGTATGTATGTATATATCTTTCAAAGCTATTCGGAAATTTTATTTGGCTTTGCAGGGAGAATACACTTTCGTTTCAAAATTGTTCATTTAAACCAATTAAACAATCCTTACCGATTTACTTTAAACTTACGTTCCAAATCCGTAAATTTATTTCCACCCTTCAAAAATAAATCGATGTTCATTTTTAAACAAATTTCCCTTTCCTTTATAAATTGCATGATGAATTTAAATTTCCAAATATCCACTGATATACGATTTTTAAATTGATTTCAAATATTCACTTTCAACAACAATTCAATTTTTCAATTGATTTCAAAAACAACCAAATCAAATTTCATATTGATTTTTCCAAGAAATTAAACACCAAGTGAATTTCATTCAAAACTCAAATTGAAATCAATTTCTACTAAACCCCAAATCAATTTTCAAATTGATTCCAAATTCTTTTCAGAACGCCTAATAAATTTCCAAATGGATTTTCAAAAGGTTTAAATTAAATCACCAAAAATCAATTCCCAAATGGGTTTCAAATTTTATTTCCTTTCAAAAATAAGTTCCTTTTAAAGAAAACCAATTCTTTTATTTTTCAAACTCTTTAAAATCCGTATTTTGAATAAATTCTTCAACCTTTGAGTAATATTACCCGAAATCCATTTATTAAAGCTTTTCCCATATTTTGAAATTTTATTCAATAAGATAAAAAAATAAAACATTATTATTCTAGAATTCCTTCTTTTAAAATTATTCAATTCTCAAAAATAAATTTTTTATATAAACTTTAAACCTGAATTTTCAAAAATCAAATTTTTATTTATTTCCACTATCCAGCAATGCCAAATTTATACTCAACTAAATTTTAGCCTTCAAGATTTCAATCACAAAGAAAATCACACAGAGATTATAAATAATCAACACCCAACATTGAAACAAATTCGATTAGTTGAGGAATCCAGTTGGATCCCTCCAACCCATTTCCCTGCATCCACAGATGTTAGCACAATACCAATCCCGTTTCAAGACGGGATATCGCGGTACATGGGTTTATATAAAATATCTTCCGCTATTATGCGGCGCAATAGGGTCTCATCCGCTATATAATGCGAGAAATCAACTCCAAGTACATATATAATACCAATTCCACTTCAAGTGGAATATCGCAGTATATGTGTTTAATATAATAACATCCGCTTAATATGCGGCGTATACGGTCTATTTCAATACAACAAATAGCAATTTATCATTCAATCACACAATCAAGCAATTTTAAATTTAACTATTTAAAATTTAAACCGAAACAAATTCGATTGAGTGAGAAGTTCTCACCTTGCTTCCAATAACCGTTGCAATGTTTCGTTCCGAATTACCCAAAATTCCACTATCTCAAATAAATCCCAATCCATCTCCATTGCATAGTGCTCGACAATACGATTCCAACGCAAGACGTTTCGTCATTTTTCGACCTCGTATGAAAAAGTTACAGCTTCTTAAAGTTTATACAAATTAATATACAATTTATTTCCAAATTTATTTTCAAAATTTTAACCATTCTCAATCTCAACCGTATGTTTCTAGCTATAGGTAATCTGGGCCGTGCTTTTGCTTTCTTCCTCACCGCATTTTGGTTCAAGGAAAACACGTCGAACAAGAACCCATAGCTTACGCGAAAAAATCGATGGTCGTGGCTTCTACGTCGCATTTGAAGTCGATCGCCGAGCTTCACGTCGAAGCCCATCATCAACTCATCATCAGTCGAAGCAAGGTTAAACTCGGTGGTACCTTTCGCCATGAAAAACGAGCCGAACGCGCGACCTTTGAATTGAAATTGCCGACGATTCCCTCGACTTTATTCGATCATTTCCGTATGGATTTCAAGCACTTGCAATTCTCTACAAGTTTCTAGTTGGAAGGATTTCAAAATAATTGAGGGATTGAGAGAGATTTAGGGGAAAAGGAACAAAATTTCTGGACATTATTTTGTTTGCTGGCGGCTAGGGTTTGGAAGATCAGGGTTAGAGTAAAATGGAAGAAATCAAGTCCTTTTAAAGAAAATTTCATGACACTATTCATCGCCAAATTTTTCGAACTCGAAACGAAGCGTGCCGCCAGGCGTTTATAATGTTTTACCCCTATTCCAAACGCAGTGGAATATATATCGGGAGCCAATTCGAAAGTATTTGGAAGACAGGTTTTCGAATCGACTTATTTAAATTTAAAATTCACTTAAACCGATTTCTACGCATTTTAGCTTGCCCCAGACAAACCGTAAATCCGATGGACACGAAATTCGAATTCTTGGTCGTTACAAACTTCCCCCTTAAAAGAATTTCGTCCTCGAAATTGCCAAGTAAGAAGAAGTCTTGAAATCCATCAGCTTTTTTTAAAAAACAAACCGTTCCAACTCGATTTCAGATTCATTTTAATTCCTTAACTTTTCCAAAATCTGATGGTTACACCTTTCTAGTTCAATTCCTACATTTTCATTTCAATTTAGAAATTGACTTTTTGTTAACAAAAATTGTCCAAAAATTTTCAAAATTTTTCAAACTCCCAAAATTTACGGAAAATTTTGGCAAAGTCTCCCTTGTACGGAGGAGCTTTTTCAATATCACAATAGATAAAAATATATATACATCGACCCACACGGTCGGAAACAGAAAAACGGTTCATATTTCCTATTTTTATTGTGTAGGCGTACCTTTTCAGCATTTTTAAGCAAAGCAGTTATTTATTAGCATTTTAGCGTGACCAAATCCAGCGAACTACAGCCCCGGTACCTGTACTTACTCAATTTAAACAAGTAAATGACATATATAGGAAATTCGTTTAAATTTCACTAATTTCCAATAGAAAACACATAGTTTCCATAAGCAATGCGATCAAAATTATTCCCATAAGCAATGGGTTTCGATACAAATTTTAATTGCTTACAACCAATTCACTTCAACTCACTTTCAATTCAAATTCAATTACATAGCTTTCCATTTATCAATTCAATTTCATTAACACTTAATGAATTATATACAATCAACTACAATCATATAACAACCAAATCATAACCAACATAACCAAATTATTAAATTCACATTCAATTTGGTTTAACACTTTTAATTCTAATTGGTTGATATTAAATTGACTTCCACTCAATTATTCAATTTCCAATTTACTAGTTTTTAATGAATTAACATTTACATCCCTTATTCCATATCAATTCATTTACATTAGATTGATTAATATTCAATCCATTTATTAATTCAATTGCTAATTCATTTAACAAATAAGGTTGAATTCCATTTATATAACTCAAGTCCACATCCATTTAATTCACTTTATTATTTTACTTCGATATCAAAATCAACTTCATTCAACATCACTTAAGTTATATTCCATTTCAAACATCCGTTGTTTAACTTAACTTAAATTTCCCCTTATAAATCCAATTTATATTCCAATTCTATTTAATTTTTACCAGACTCAAATTTCATCACTTATTCAAATTCATATCTCGTTTTGCTTAACAGAATTGTTTAACCATTTTATCATTTGGTTTCACTTACATTTTCTCACTTTACAAGTTATACAACTTATATATTTAAACTTCCAAATCCATTAACTTTACCAAAGCTAAATTTATTATCTCATATTATAAGTTCAAAACTTGTTTCACTTATATTCAACAATTACAACTTGGATTTTAATTTCAAATTTGTTTATCATAACAAAACTTCAATTTTCAATTTACTATAGTAGCAAATCCATCACACAGAAACTTCAAAATGATACTGTTGATGTTGTAGTCATCACCCTTATTATTTCCCAGTAACAGTAGTGAATTCAGTGCTTAATATTCTTTCCAAAAAATTTCCTTTTACTTATAACTCACATTTGTAAATCTTTTTCGTATATAATTTCACTATTTAACTTCACTTACATAAGATTATTCCAAATAGATTTATCTTACTTAATAACATCTTTAACTTTGTAAAACAACTTTCAAAATAGACGGGATTCAAAACTTTCAAATTCATAGTCCAAATTCATTTTTATTTACAATTCATATTTATAAATATATTCATATAGTTTCACTTCTTATATATATATATAAGATTATTTCACAATTGTAAATCACATTAATTATAATTCCATACTTAATAATTCATTTGCTTATATAATTATTCTTTTACAATTGTTGTTTTTATTTAGATTATTCAAACATCTTTTAATTAACTTATATATATTCTTACATTTTCAACAACCAAACAATCAATTTATATGCACTTTAATAATTTCTAAAAAATTATTTCCTTTATATCTAAAATATAATCGAGGTAAAATTATTTCATCTACCCAATTTAAAATGATACTATGTCGACTTTCCTCGTTTAAGTGTTTGGAAATCCTTATCGATAATATGGCATCCCACATACCGACCAAAATTCACAAACAGCTCAACGGATAAGCAAACACAATATAAAATATTTTTATATTCACTAACAAATACGCGCTCATATCTATTATTACACTCACATTCATTCTAGAGTACTACCGACTCTATTTCTAATGAGCAATTCCCAACAGACCCAGGGTTGTCGCTTAACCAAATGCTCCGATACCAAATTGTCAGGACCTGATTCTTCGACTTTCGAAAATCGACATTAATACACTCCATGTATCAACTGCCGAGCAATCGAAGGCCCAAAAACCGAACCATTAGGGCTTAAGAAGAAGAAAAAGACAGTAGAAGTAAGAAAGAAGAAGCAACAAAACACGATATCAGAATCTCACAGTCGCAGCGGAACAACATATGATAGATAAATGAATAATCTTTAAATCAAAAGAACTGTACATTTCATACATTACATCATCAGAGTCATTATATAACACCACACAATAATGGACATTTATGTAAACCTCTCCTCACAACTGAATACACAGCGGAAAAGATAATATCATATACAAGTGATACTCTTCGTCATCCAGCTTGCTCCTGATCTCCACAGCATCTCCTGAATTCTAGAATGATCTGATAACCTGACTTTAGGCCGCCCGTGTAGAAAATGATGGGCACCCAGAGTTTAGGAAGGGAACAATAAATTCTAGGTCAGTCATGGGACTGGTGTGAGAACTTAAAACTGTTTATCTTTAAAAACAAACAAAGAAATATTTTAAAATAGATCCACAATGCTTTTAGAAAATGTAACTATCATAAGGCCTCCCGCCACACACACGATGCAAACGCAGAATTGGAGGAGATTTCTCTTTATGATAGTCAAACATGCTTGATACGTAAATTTCTTTGATATTATTACTATAAGTGCAAAGTGTAGGAAAACATTTCGAAAGTATAATATAAATCTTAGCCTGCATAGACATTCCGAACTATGCCTACTATAGCTACCATTTTCAATAGCTGGTTACCGCCATATTCCATGGCAGGTTATACAACTAAAATCGTACAGGGTGCGTATTGAAGTTTGGATTTCCAACAAATGGTCAGGCCAAGGAACTTTCCATTGCCACATGGATACGCCTCAGGAGAGACTCCCCGAGAACCTAGCCGGATCTCTGCCAACACAAGACCGGGTTACCTCTGAACTAGGTAACTACTGACACGAGTATGCCATCTCCCGGTCGTAACCGACCTTTATCCCGGGATTCACCAACAACCACAAAGAAATAAATTTACAGCAACCACATAGGTTAAGTATTTGGGCTCCATATCATAATACCACCTCTATCCAGAAGGAAATGTACATATCCTATGGGGGCGCTATCCCCAAATAACCTTGCTGCATTCTTCCTGTTTTGACCATTACCGGGTTGTGAGGTTCGACGAAGTCTCGTCCACAAAGCTACGCTTTTCACAAAAGCCATGCTTTGATCAACAAATGATCAGCAGCACTCCGTATGCCACATTACCAAATTAGGAATGTATCACTAGTAACCATCAACTACGTAACCTCTGAGCTCGTACGTCTCAGAGAAGGGTTTTAAGCTAAGAGAATAAATTCTCCGCCACCAATAGAAATGTATTTGATAGAAACCAGCATTACATCTCAAATTGTAACGTCATACATACTTCCATACAAGTCTGTTCCGGAATCGAACAGAACCCAAGACATTTTCAAAGAAGCCCTTGCAATCCGGATATTCACTAATCATGTCCGGATTTCCCATCACAAAAGGTGATAAAATCTCTATACCGGAGCAACCCGGTGCAGAGTCATTCGACAGGTAATCCTTTCGCTTTCGAAAATACCCAGTCTTCAACACCATCTCCAAATGCAATCTCATTTCATCGTATCGTTATTCGGAACGGGTTTTATGACATAAGGTCCTCTCCCGGCTAATCCGAATAACGCACTTATTTTTAAAAATAAGTGTTACGTTCAGATTCAAACAAATCACAACAATTCCACTTTGATCTTTTAAACAAAAGATCCATCACAATCAGAAAGGTTCGATGTGGGTTTCAAATATCCAGTTGGAATTCGACTCCCGGTCGCATCGAAATTCAATTGCCGATTAAGGCCAGTATTGATAGTCGGTTATTTAACTATCAATCATCATTCACAATAGTCACTGGATTTCAAATAATTTACCAAATTATTTATTTTTCAAAAATATCTTTACAAGATATATTTTTCCACACTTCAACCATTTGAAAGAAAATTTAAAATCACTTTTCACCTTTACAACTTTTGAAAACAAATTTCAAATCATTTTCCTTACGCGGAAGCACTTCCAAATATTTATTCATTTTCACTGGAAATCTGCCGAGTTCACATACTTAAAATAATTTATAACACTTATCCAAAATATATCGGGAAAACACTTTGAAATAAAACTACTTTTCTTTAAACATTTTACTTAAAATATTAGTTATAAAAATATTATACCAATATTACATATAACTTAAGTCCCAAACTAATTCAAAATAAAATTAGTAGATAGAGTATAACCATTTAAATAACTATTTTCTAAAACAATTATTGATTAAATCTTAGAAATAATCATTTCTATATCAACTTAATAAATCTTTACTTAAAGGATTTAAAGCAATTTAAGAGGTTAATTTCTCCAAAGTATCCTTTTCAAAACCAATTCTAGAATTACATATATATATATGTGTATGTATGTATGTATGTATGTATGTATGTATCTTTCAAAGCTATTCAGAAATTTTATTCGGCTTTCCAGGGAGAATACACTTTCATTTCAAAATGGTTCATTTAAAACAATTAAATAAATTCTTACCGATTTACTTTAAACTTACGTTCCAAATCCGTAAATTTATTTCCACACTTCAAAAATAAATCGATGTTCATTTTTAAACAAATTTCCCTTTCCTTTATAAATTGCATGGTGAATTTAAATTCTCAAATATCCACTAATATACGATTTTCAAATCGATTTCAAATATTCACTTCAACAACAATTCAATTTTTCAATTGATTTCAAAAACAACCAAATCAAATTCCATATTAATTTTTCCAAGAAATTAAACACCAAGTGAATTTCATTCAAATATCAAATTGAAATCAATTTCTACTAAACCCAAAATCAATTTTCAAATTGATTCCAAATTCTTTTCAAAACACTTAATAAATTTCCAAATGGATTTTCAAAAGATTTAAATTCAATCACCAAAAATCAATTCCTAAATGGGTTTCAAATTTTATCTCCTTTTAAAAATAAATTCCTTTTAAAGAAAACCAATTCTTTTATTTTTCAAACTCTTAAAAATCCGTATTTTGAATAAATTCTTCAACCTTTGAGTAATATTACCCGAAATCCATTTATTAAAGCTTTTCCCATATTTTGAAAATTTATTCAATAAGATAAAAAAAAAACTTTATTATTTTAGAATTCCTTCTTTTAAATTCATCCAATTCTCAAAAATAATTTTTTTATATAAACTTTCAACCTGAATTTCAAAAATGAAATTTTTATTTATTTCCGGTATCCAACGATACCAAATTTACATTCGGCTAAATTTTAGCCTTCAACGATTTCAATCACAAAGAAAATCACACAAATATTATAAATAATCAACACCCAACATTGAAACAAATTCGATTATTTGAGGAATCAAGTTGGATCCCTCCAACCTGTTTCCCTACATCCACAAATGTTAGCACAATACCGATCCCGTTTCAAGGCGGGATATCGCGGTACATGGGTTTATATAAAATATCATCTGCTATTATGCGGCGCAATAGGGTCTCATCCGCTATATAATGCGGGAAATCAACTCCAAGTACATATATAGTGCTAATTCCACTTCAAGGGGGAATATCGCGGTATATGTGTTTAATATAATAACCTATGCTTAATATGCGGCATATACGTTCTATTTTGATACAACAAATAGCAATTTATCATTTAATCACACGATCAAGCAATTTAAAATTTAACCATTTAAAATTTAAATCGAAACAAATTCGATTGAGCGAGAAGTTCTCACTTTGCTTCCAATAACCGTTGTAGTGTTTCGTTCCGAATTAAATTATACGACCGTCTAATTTTACCCAAAATTCCACTAGCTCAAATAAATCCCAATCCAGCTCCATTGCGTAGTTCTTGACAATACGATTCCAACGCAAGTCGTTTCATCATTTTTCGACCTCGTATGAACAAGTTACAGGTTTTCAAAGTTTACACAAATTAATATACAATTTATTTTCAGATTTTTAACCTTTCTTAATCTCAACCGTATGTTTCTAGCTATAGAAAATATGGGCCGTGCTTTTGCTTTCTTCCTCACTGCATTTTGGTTTCAGGAAAACACGTTGAACAAGAACCCATAGCTTACGCGAAAAAATCGATGGCCGTGGTTTCTACGTCACATTTGAAGTCGATCGGCGAGCTTCACGTCGAAGCCCATCATCAACTCCATCATCAGCTGAAGCAAGGTTCAACTCGATGGCACCTTTCGCCATGAAAAACAAGCCGAACACGCGACCGTTGAATTGAAATTGCTGATGATTCGCTCGACTTTATTCGATCATCTCCATATGGATTTCAAGCACTTGCAATCCTCTACAAGTTTCTAGTTGGAAGATTTTCAAAATAATTGAGGGATTGAGAGAGATTGAGGGAAAAAAGAACGAAATTTCTGGCCATTGTTTTGTTTGCTGGCGGCTAGGGTTTGGAAGATCCGGGTTAGAGTAAAATGGAAGAAATCAAGTCCTTTTATAATAAAATTCGTGACACTGTTCATCGCCAAATTTTTCGAACTCGAAACAAAGCATGCCGCCAGGCGTTTATAATGTTTTACCCCTATTCTGAAAGCTGTGGAATATATATCAGGAGCCAATTCGAAAGTATTTGGAAGATAGGTTTCGAATCGACTTATGTAAATTTAAAATTTACTTAAACCGATTTCTACGCGTTTTAGCTTTCCCCGGACAAACCATAAATCCGATTGACACGAAATTCGAAATCTTTCAATAATTTAAGGTTACGGATCCAACGAAACGGGTTTCATTGAAATCCGAGACTGTTTGAAAAATGACTATTTTTACTCCTCAATTAAATATTAAAATATTCAATTTCCATAAATTAACTTTTAATTCAATTTTAAAAGTTCTATAACATCATTCTAACTCCAATATGATTTAATACAACTTTATAAGTCAATTTTAATCACATTAAACCCTGTTTCCAATTATTTCTATAATTTCAAATATAAAATTACCGATTTAGTTATCCAATTAAATCTAGATATTCGAAATATAATTTACTCGACTTACAAATTTTACTTGTTAATATCAAAAATCAATTAAATATATGAATTTCAAATGACAGGAATTCTGGGTCGTTGCAAACTTCCCCCTTAAAAGAATTTCGTCCTTGAAATTGCCAAGTAAGAAAAAGTCTTGAAATCCATTAACTTTTTTTTTAAAAAACAAACCGTTCCAACTCGATTTCAGATTCATTTTAATTCCTTAACTTTTCCAAAATCTGATGGTTACATCTTTATAGTTCAATTCCTATATTTTCATTTCACTTTAGAAATTGACTTTTCGTTAGCAAAAATTTACAAAAATTTTCGAATTCCCAAAATTTACGGAAAATTTTGGCAGAGTCTCCCTTCTGCGGAGGAGCTTTTACAATATCACAATAGATATAAATATATATACATCGACCCACATGATCGGAAAACAGAAAAACAGTTCATATTTCCTATTTTGATTGCGTAAGCGTACCTTTTTAGCACTTTAAGCAAAGCAGTTATTTATTAGCATTTTAGCGTGACCAAATCCAGCCAACTACATCCCCGGTACCTATACTTACTCAATTTATACATGTAAGTGACATATATAGGAAATTAATTTACATTTCACTAATTTCCAATAGAAAACACATAGTTTCCATAAGCAATGCAATCAAAATAATTCCCATAAGCAATTTATGATGTTTCGATACAAATTTTAATTGCTTATGACCAATTCACATTAGTTCACTTTCAATTCAAATTCAATTACATAGCTTTCCATTTATCAATTCAATTTCATTAACACTTAACGAATTATGTACAATCAACTACAATCATATAACAACCAAACATAACCAGCATAACCAAATTATTAAATTCACATTCAATTTGGTTTAACACTTTTAATTCCAATTGGTTGATATTAAATTGACTTCCATTCAATTATTCAATTTCCAGTTTACTAGTTTTTAATGAATTAACATTTACATCCCTCATTCCATATCAATTCATTTACATTAGATAGATTAATATTCAATCCATTTATTAATTCAATTGCTAACAAATAAGGTTGAATTTCATTTATATAACTCAAGTCCACATCCATTTAATTCACTTTATTATTTTACTTCGATACCAAAATCAACTTCATTCAACATCACTTAAGTTATATTACTTTTAAAACATCATTTGTTTAACTTAACTTAAATTTCCTTTTATAAATCCAATTCAGATTCCAATTCTATTTAACTTTTACCAAACTCAAATTTCATCACCTATTCAAATTCGTATCTCGTTTTGCTTAACAGAATTGTTTAACCATTTTATCATTTGGTTTCACTTACATTTTCTCACTTTACAAGTTATACAACTTATATATTTAAACTTCCAAATCCATTAACTTTACCAAAGCTAAATTTATTATCTCAATTATAAGTTCAAAACTCGTTTCACTTATATTCAACAATTACAACTTGGATTTTAATTTCAAATTTGTTTATCACAACCAAACTTCAATTTTCAATTTACTATAGTAGCAAATCCATCACATAGAAACTTGAAAATAATATTGATGATGCTGCAGTCATCACCCTTATTATTTCCCAGTAACAGTAGTGAATTCAGTGCTTAATATTCTTTCAAAAACATTTCCTTTTACTTATAACTCACATTTGTAAATCTTTTTCTTATATAATTTCACTATTTAACTTCACTTACATAAGATTATTCCAAATTGATTTATCTCACTTAATAACTTATTTAACTTTGAAAAACAACTTTCAAAATAGACGGGATTCAAAACTTTCAAATTCATAGTCCAAATTCATTTTTATTTACAACTCATATTTATAAATATATTCATATAGTTTCACTTCTTATATATGTATAAGATTATTTCACAATTGTAAATCACATTAATTATAATTCCATACCTAATAATTCATTTGCTTATACAATTATTCTTTTACAATTGTTGTTTTTATTTAGATTATTCAAACATCTTTTAATTAACTTATATATATTCTTACATTTTCAACAACCAAACAATCAATTTATATGCACTTTAATAATTTCTGAAAAATTATTTCCTTTATTTGTAAAATATAATCGAGGTAAAATTATTTCATTTACCCAATTTAAAATGATACTATGTCTACTTGCCTCGTTTAAGTGTTTAGAAATCCTTATCGATAATATGGCGTCCCACATCCCGACCAGAATTCACAAAGAGCTCAACGGATAAGCAAACACAATATAAAACATTTTTATGTTCTCTAACAAATATGCGCTTATATCTATTATTACACTCACACTCATTCTAGAGTACTACTAACTCTATCTCTAATGAGTAATTCCCAACAGAGCCAGGGTTGTCGCTTAACCAAATGCTCCGATACCAAATTGTCAGGACCCGATTCTTCAACTTTTGAAAATCGACATTAATACGCCCCCTGTATCAACTGCCGAGTAATCAAAGGCCGGAAAACCGAACCCTTAGGGTTTAAGAAGAAGGAAAAGATAGCAGAAGTAAGAAAGAAGAAGCAACATAACACGATATCAGAATCTCACAGTCGCAGCGGAACAACATATAATAGATAAATGAATAATCTTTAAATCAAAAGAACTATACATTTTATATATTACATCATCAGAGTCAATATACAACACCATACAATAATAGACAGTTATATAAACCTGTCCTCACAATTGAATACACAGCGGAAAAGATAATATCATATACAAGTGATACGCTTTGCCATCCAGCTTGCTCCTGATCTCCACAGCATCTACTGAATTCCAAAATAACCTGATAACCTGACTTTAGGCTGCCCGTGTAGAAAATAATAGGCACCCAGAGTTTAGGAAGGGAACAATAAAGTCCAGGTTATTCATGGGACTAGTGTAAGAACTTAAAACAGTTTTTCTTTAAAAACAAACAAAGAAATATTTTAAAATAGATCCGCAATGCTTTTAGAAAATGTAACTACCATAAGGCCTCCCGCCACACACACAATGCAAACGCAGAATCGGAGGAGATTTCTCCTTATGATAGTCAAACATGCTTCATACGCAAATTTCTTTGATATTATTACTATAAGTACAAAGTGTAGGAAAACATTTCGAAAGTATAATATAAATCTTAACCAGCATAGACATTCCGAACTATGCCTCCTATAGCTACCATGTTCAATAGCAGGTTACCGCCACATTCCATGGCAGGTTATACAACTAAAACCGTACAGGGTGCGTATTGGAGTTTGGATTTCCAACAAATGATCAGGCCAAGGAACTTCCCATTGCCACATGGGTACGCCTCTGGAGAGACGCACCGAGAACCTAACCGGATCTCTACCAACACAAGACCGGGTTACCTCTGAGGTAACTATTGACACGAGTGTGTCATCCCCCGGTCGTAACCAATGTGTATCCCGGGATTCACCAACAACCACAAAGAAATAAATTTGCAGCAACCACATAGGTTAAGTATCTAGGCTCCATACCATAATACCACCTCTATCCAGAAGGAAATGTACATACCCCATGGGGCCGCTATCCCCAAATAACCTTGCTGCATTCTTCCTGTTTTGACCATTACCGGGTTGTGAGGTTCAATGTAGTCTCGTCCACAAAGCTACGTTTTTCGCAAAAGCCATGCTTCGATCAACAAATGATCAGCAGCACTCCGTATGCCACATTACCAAATTGGGAATGTATGACTAGTAACCATCAACTACATAACTTCTGAGCTCGTACATCTCAGAGAAGGATGTTAAGCTAAGAGAATAAATTCTCTGCCACCAACAGAAATGTATTTGATAGAAACCAGCTTTACATCTCAAATTGTAACGTCAGACATACTTACATACACGTCCATTCCGGGATCGAACAGAACCGAAGGCACTTCCAAAGAAGCCCTTGCAATCCGGATATTCGCTAATCACGTCCAGACTTCCCATCACAAAGGGTGATAAAATCTCTATACCGGAGCAACCCGGTGTAGAGACATTCGACAGGTAATCCTTTCGCTTTCGAAAATATCCAGTCTTCAAAACCATCTTCAAATGCAATCCCATTTCATCGTATCGTTATTCGGAAAGGGCTTTATGACACAAGGTCCTCTCCCGGCTAATCCGAATAACGCGCTTATTTTTAAAATAAGTGTTACATTCAGATTCAACAAATCACAACAATTCCACTTTGATCTTTTAAACAAAAGATCCATCACAATCACAAAGGTTCGATGTGGGTTTCAAATATCCAATTGGAATTCTGTAAGGACCCGATTCTTCGACTTTCGAAAATTCAACATCGATACTCACTTTATCGACTGCCGAGCAATCGAACGACGGAAAACCGAACACTTAGGGTTTTAAGAAAAAGAAAAAGAAGAAAGAGTCAGAAGAAGAGAGAAGAAATAGAAAAATAGAGAGGAAAGAAAATAGAAAATAGAACGGAACAGAGAACGGAACAGAACACAACAATATCAGAATCTCACAATTCGCAGCGGAACAACATATAATAATAAATGAATAGTCTTTAAACAAAGAACTATAACAGTTATTACATTACATTACATTACATTTCATTACATCAGAGTGTACAACAACAAACAACATCAAATAGCGGAAAAAGAAATACTATATACTAGTAATACGCCATGCCATCCATCTTGCCTCCAGCAACTCCTGAATATCCAGAATATCCTGATAAACCTTAACTCTTGACTGCCTGTGTGGAAATTGGTGGGCACCCATGTAACGACCCGTTAAATTAATAATATTTAATAAATTAAATTAATATAATTTCTAATTTGTTTAAGAATAAATGTAGAAATTTGGTATAGTAGTTGTAACCTAGTGTAACAATAAAATTTTATGACAATAGATTTGGATAATGTAATTTGTCACTTTTTGTTAAAAGTAAATTTTAAGAAATCAATAAATGTTGAATTGAGAATATTAATAAAAATTATTAACTAAAATGAAATTCATTAATATAAAATCAGTAGTGAAGATGCCACCTTTGGTTGTAATAAAGGTGAATGCTATTAGTGGATGTCAACACTTAATAAAATTTATTTAGAATAAAATGAATTTAAATGCATGTTTGAATAGAGTATTAAATTGATAGATTAAGCGTAAGTAATTAGAATTTAACCCTATAAGATATGGAACTGAATGTATGAATATAATTTTGTAGAAATAGTTAATTAACAACTTATTTGTGCATACCCAATTTAATATAAATAACAAAAGGGCTAGCACTTGATGTGCCTAAGTATTAATATATTGGAACTATAATAAAATAGAGAGTTTGGTAGTAAATAGAAATAAAAAGACCGTTATTAACTAGTAAATTAATAAATGGATTCTAACAATAGGTAGTAATTAATGCGTGTATATTGGGCATTTGCGGATTACCAAGTTTTCTACCTATTCATATAATTTATTTATGTAAATCTAAACCTATGGCAACATTTTGTTAATAAATGTTGGAAGTGAATTTGAATATATCAAAGGATAACAAGTGTTTAGGTTAACCATTTATTTTATTTAGTTAAGAAGGGAAATAGATTGAAATAAAGCTAATTAAATTTTTTTGGTTGTTAATGGGTATAGTTAAATAAGGAGAAGTTATAGGAAATAAAACGCGCACTAATGAGATGTAATATAATTCCAAAGTTATTTATACCCACAAATAGGTTAATTACTGTATAGAAAGAGTCTAAAACAATAAATGAATTTATTAAGATTACATTTATAATTTTATAACCTTTATGCTGATTTAAGTTCAATTAATTTATTTGATTAAATAGTGCAGTAGCGTAGTTTTGTGCGGTAGTTGAAATAGCTAATTCTTTTAGGTGAAGTTAAGGCTAATTCTATGTATATATTTGACATATTGTTAATATAGATTCTAGGAAGCAGGATCTATTAATTAAATGGAGTATTAGATTCAATAATTGCATTTATCGCATAAATAAAGAGAATATAACGGTTAAATTTGGCGTTAATGAAATTAAAAAGGAATGGGGGAATAATAATTTGAAATCATTGCAATAGATATTAATTTAAGGTTACCTTAAATAAATTAAGGTAATAAATGGAGGATAGTGTAAATATCTTTATAATACGATGATTTGTGTAGTTAGGGTAGTTTTGATTTGTCACTTAAGATGGAGGATTTTATAAAATGTAATAAATGCAGTTTAAATTAAGGCATTGACGTTTGGGTATTTAAGAAGTGATAAACTAAAATTTATTTATTTATTTGAAAATTTGAAATCCAATTTGTGGATTTATTGCAAATAAGTGAAATTTGTGTTTAACCATTTCATCGGTAGGAATAAATTAAATTTAAGGTTATATTAATAAAATTTGGACTAGAGAAATGATATGAATCGGTTTTAGAAGCCTTAAATATAAAATGGGAAGTAGACGAGATTTCACGTTACAACCATTTTTAAAAAATCCTGATGTATGTAGAAATATTTATGAAATATAACGTAAACCAATGTTGAATCAAAAGAATAGAGTCAACACTTATTTATTCATTTAATGTGATATAACTACGAGTATGATTTATTGCAAATTACATGGAAATCTAATATATAGGACATTACCTAAAAAGGAAGAGTAGATAAAATTTATGATAAACATATTTGTATATGAAGGTTATTGGTTTATGGAGAAATTGGGCAAGTTTTATGTATTTGGGTTAAGTGCAACCTTTAATAGATAAATTTAGTGCAATTAAAGAAATTGACAATTAATATTTCGATAACCTAAAATTTGATGGGATAAGAACATTTGGGTAATGAAGGGATGACAAATATTAGCTATGATTCTAGAAGGAATTAAATAGATAATGGGAAGATTAAAATCAGGTTCTAAGCAATAATTATTAAATAACAGAAGTTTAGGAGTAAAGTGAGATAATTGAAAATTTTAATCATTCATATAAGTCATTTGTTTATTAATATGAGTTAGCTAATAAATTTAATTTGGGCAATACCTATATATTGGAAACACATTTGTAAAGTGTAATTAATTGAATTTGGTGAATTGGGAATGAATCCAAGGTTATAGGAATTGATGTAATACTACGCAAATAAAAGGTAACTGCATAAAATCAATGTTTCGTAATAAATTGTAATTGATAATTAAGTAGGAGTGGGTTTGAATTTGACAAAAAGGAAAATTTATTATTTGCTTACCCATCTATTCAATCTATTAAATTTGATCAGATCCATTTGCAATTAAACGAATTTATTTACAAGTTAGTATGTATTTAGCTGATAACTATAAACCAATTAGGGCAATTGGGTATATATATATTACCAGTTAAGTTATATAAGATAATGGTTGACTTAATTAAGGGAGTTTATGTAATAATTTCATTTATTTTGTAAGTGGAAATAAAACGTTAATGATAACAAGTATTCAAAATTTACCATCTATTTAGTATATTAAGTATAATTGATAATCAACTGCAGTAAGTAATAAATAATGAATACGTAACGTTAAATGAAGTTGTAACGCCCCGAAAATTTTCGACTTTCGAAAATTCAACATCGACACTCACTTTATCGACTGCCGAGAAATCAAAGGCCGAAAACCGAGATGTTATGGGTTTTAAAAAGAATTAAGAAAAAGAAAGAAGAGAGAAGAGAAGATAGAAAATTTTGATAGGGAAAAGAAAATAGGAAATTTGAAAATAGAAGATAGAAGCATTTTAAAAATAGAACGGGACAGAAGAAAACAACAGAACAACAACAGAATCTCACAATTCGCAGCGGAACAACATATAATAATAAATGAATAATCTTTAAACAAAGAACTATATCAGTTATTACATTACATCACATTTTATTACATCATATCATCACATCAGAGTGTACAACATCATACAACAACAAACAGTGCAGCGGAAAAAGAAATACTATATAAACTAGTAATACGCCATGCCAATCCAGCTTGCCTCCAGCAACTCCAGAATATCCAGAATATCCTGATAAACCTAACTCTTAACTGCCCGTGTGGAAATTGGTGGGCACCCAGAGTTTAGGAAGGAAAACAATAAACTCCGAGTCAGTCATGTGACTGGTGTGAGAACTCAAAACAGTTTATTTAACTTTAAAATCAAAATAGAGGAATATTTTTAAATTCAATTCGCAATGCTTTTAAAAATGAGACTACCATAAGGCCTCCCGCACACACACACATGCAAACGCAGAATCGGAGGAGATTTCTCCTTATGATAGTCAAAGATGCTTGATACGCATTTAAAATAACATTTGATATTATTATTAGTGTATAGTGTAGGAAAAATTCATTTCGAAAGTAGAATATAAATCTTAGCCGACATAGACATTTCGAACTATGCCTACTATAGCTACTATCCAAACAGTGGTGACCACCATAAGTGAATAGCAGGTTCTACAACTAATACCGTACAAGTTTCGTATTGGGAATTGGATTTCCAACAAATGGTCAGGCCAAGGAACTTCCCATTGCCACTGAGAATGCCTCTGGATGGACATCCCCGAGAACCAAACCGGATCTCAACCAACACAAGGCCGGGTTACTCCTAACTGAGCAACAACTGACCGAATATGCCATCCCCCGGTCCTTTGGGACCTTTTTCCGAGAGCGCTCTCTAATCAATTCACACAATCATAACAAAGTGTTTTCAACATGAGTAAGTATCTGGGCTCCATACCATGATACCACCCTTTTCCAGAAGGAAATGGACACATCCTAAAGGGTGCTACCCCTCATAACCTTGCTGCTTCTTTCCTGTTTTGACCATTTCCGGGATGTGAGGCTCGACGAATTCACGTCCACAAAAACATACTTTATACAAAAGCCATGCTTTGGGTCAACAAATGATCAACACAATGATCACTAGGATAGACGATCAAATAAATGATCCTATCACAAATAATCAACACAATGATCATTTCAGCATCACTCAGCATGTCACATTACCAAACTGGGAATATATCGCTGATAACTTCAACTATATAACCTTTGAGCTCGTACATCTCAGAGAAGGGTGTTAAGCAAAGAATAAATTCTCCACCACCAACAGAAATATATTTGAAAGAAATCGGCTTTATATCTCAAATTGTAATGTCAGACACACAATCCATACAAGTCTGTTCCGGGATCGAACAGAACCGAAGGCACTTACAAAGAAGTCCTTGCAATCCGGATATTCACAATCCTGATCGGATTTCCCATCACTTAGGGAGTCTCTATACCGTTGCAACTCAGTGCAGAGACAATCGATAGGTCATCCTATCGCTTTCGCAAATACCGGGTCTTCAACACCGATCTTCAATGCAATTCACAACGACGTATCACATATTCGGAGTGGGTTATACGACCCCATGGTCCTTTCCCGGTTAACCCGAATAGTGAGCGCTTATTCAAAAATAAGTGTGCATTCAAATTCAATCAATTCACATCAAATACCCATTCAAAGGGAAATATTGATAGTCGGCTATTGAACTATCACTGGATATGCACACATCACCAGATTCCAAATAATTTTCCAAATTATTTACTTTCCAAAATATCTTTACAAGATATATAATTTCAACACTTCAAAAATAAATCTTATTTATTTTTAACAAATTCCACTTTCACATATAAATTCCATAATGAATTTATATTTCAAAATATTCATGCATATACGATTTCAATTATCCATTTCAATTTATCTTCAAAAAGATAATTCCTAAATATTCACTTCATATTGGAAAACATTTCCATACTTATTTATTAATAAGAAATTCACAAATCTCTTTTATTTTCAACACTTAGAAAATATTCAATATACTTAAATCGAATTAAGTATATATTTCATTCTTTAAGGAAATCATTCTCTTAAACATATTTATTTGGGTCAAAACGAATGTTGCGTAAAACATCGTTACAACAACCCAAAATCACTAGTATAGGGATTTGAATTTTTAAATAGATATATAAATCCCAATACTATACAAAAACATTTCCATTCGGAAATCATTTACTATAACAATAGTGTTATAGTCCACCATTTCCTTTTATTTCTCGAAATCGTCTATTTCAACAATCAATGTTGAAATCTATGGTTTCGAATTTCAACACCTTTAAAACATCGTTAGATCGTTTTAATTCTGTTTAAAATATCACATTCTAAAACATTTTCTTTAACATGTTATTCACTATTCAAAAACGTGAATATACTATGTTAACAAATTTCATCCTTTTTATACTTTTTAACCTAAAGGATTATTCACAGTTTAAAACGTGAATATAACTCCATTTATAAGTTATAACAATTAACTTATCAAAATAAGTCGTTTGCGAATTCATAAAACAACGTTTATAAATTCCATTTCTATTTATTTATAAAAACTTCTTTTTTATAAATTCCTTTATTAACATATTTCAGTTTATAACTCAATTATAACTAAATGTTTATATTATAAGTTAAATACTTATAAAACGATTATTTTACAAAATCGTTCATTTAACTTCCCAAATTATTAATCTTAACTTATAAGATTGTTTATTTATCCAAAATTTATTCTTTCGATAACTTTATAAATTTTATAAACCTATTGCTTATAAAATTTCATTTATAACTTCACAGTTTATAATTTCATAAATTTCATTCATTTAGGAAATTCATTTTCACTACATTCAAACACTTATAAAAACTCGTTTTATAATGTCCATAATTCAATTTATAAATATCCATTTATAAATCTCTTAATATAAATCAGTTTATATTATTATTCTAAAACGTCTTTAAATTCCTTTATAATTTCATCATTTCGATTTATAAAATAATCAAATTTTATAAATCCTATATTTAAACTTTTATCATATATTCAAAAATCCAATCTAAATTATTTTATAAAATCATTAGTTCATATTTCTTAAAAATCAACTTTTAATCGTATTTCTAAAAATCAGCTTTTTTACTATATTTCACAAAAACCATAATTTTTATAACTTTAAAAATTGTAACGTTATTTATTTATAATGGATCAATTCCAAAAATATAGTATATTTTCAAAATCACTTTTAAAATCATTTTAAAATCCCAAAATCTGGGTCCAATGATGCTACACACCAAATAGTCAATCACGACTAACAACGATATCATATATCGATATGATAATCCATCAAATATCAAAATATCTGAAATAAAATAAAAACTGTTGAGGAATCCAGTTGGATCCCTCCAACCTGTTTCCTGCATCCAAAAACATTAGCACAATACCAATTTCGCTCCAGTACGAAATTATCGCGGTACATGTTCTTAATAAATATTATCCGCTTAATAACGGCGTAATAGGGTCTCATCCGCTAAACAAAAAATGCGGGAAATCAATCAACTGCAATATATACATATGCCAATATATATATATTGATATTATATATAATACCAATTTCACTGTTTATGAAATATTCGCGGTATATGTTTTTATAAATAACATCCCCTTACTAACGGCGCATAATGTCTATTTTAACAATCAATAATTTACAGTCATCATTCAAACATGCATTCAAATATTTTAAATCTAACTATTTAAAATAAAATCGAAATCTATTCGATTGAGTGAGAAGTTCTCACCTTGGTTTTAATTTCCGTTTTAGCTTTTATTTCGAATAAAATTAAACGCGCGTTTAATTTTACCCAAAATTCTCACTAACTCCAAACGACTCCAAACCAACTCCATCGCGTAGTGCTCGTCCATACGATTCCAACGCAACTGAGTTTGCATTTTTTCGACCTCGTATGAAAAAGATATGAATTTTACAAGTTTGCACACGATTTTAAACATATAATTCACAACATAAATTAACTATCTTTATACCACAGCAAATCCTGGCCGTGAGATCTGCATCCAAGGTCTCTCCTTCATCTCCCTCAACTCACGTTCTATCTCCAGGTCCAAGAATACACGGCCGAACCCATTATCCTCTTCTAGGGTTTAATTATACATCTCCTTCACTCAACGATATTCGATCACACAACCACCATGACGAAGCTCTCGTCGCAAGCTATCACCACCTACCACCATTGGAAGTTCGGCCCCCCCCCTAGCCTAGGGTTGCGTGCGCAGGTCCCCCCCTGTCGGCCCCCCTATCTCCTTCCCTGGTGCTCCATTTTACATCACAGCCGTTCACATCGAAGCTCTCATCTCCCTCTACGTCTTTCATGTTGAAACCTTAGCCTAATTGTCGACGGATTGGAAGAAATCGAGGAGGGAATGAGATTGAATTCTGGCCATCTATCTTGTTAGTGGCGGCTAGGTCAAAATTATTAGGGTTTTGTTATTTTTTTTAATTTATGAAGATGATGTTGTATTTATAGAAAAAGCTAGCGTAAACACTATTCATCCCGGGAATTCCGAACTCCGATTTAGACGCCGTAACCAGCGTACCTAGGGTTTACCCCGCGTTCCGGACACAATGGAACAGGTTTCGGAAGCTAATTCGGAAGTATGTGCGAGTTATGGCTATAAACGCTCAATTTAAATTAAACCGATTTAAACCGATTTCTAGGCGTTTTAATTTGTACAGGACAAACGGTAAATCCAATCGACTTGAAATTTGAAACCTTACAATAATATCACATTACGGATCCGATGAAACTGGTTTCGTCGAAATCCGAGACTTTTTGAAAAATGGCTATTTTGACTCGCCAAATTTAAATTAAAAACGATTCGATGCGTTTCGAGCTGCCACGATCAAACGATAACTCCGATTGACACGAAAATTGAAATCCGGTAATAACTAACTATTACGGATCCAATGAAACTAGTTTCGTTCAATTCTGAGACTGTTCAAAAATTGGCTATTTTACTAGTCGATTTAAATATTAAAATATTCAATTTTCACAAATTAACTTTTAATTCGATTTTAAAAGTTCTAAAATATTTCTATAACTCCAGTATGATTAAATAAAATTTTCCAAATTATTTTCAATCATTTTTAACTCAATTTTTAATTATTTCCATAATTTAACGTATTAAATTATCGATTTAATTATTCAATTAAATCCAATAAATCAAATAAAAATTTATTTGACTTATAAATTCACTTATAAATATTTAAAATAAATTAAATATTCAAATTTTAAATTAATAAAATTTCTGGGTCGTTACAATCTTCCCCTCTTAAAAGAATTTCGTCCTCGAAATTATAAGTAAGAAAGGTTACAGAATTTATTAATTTTCCCAAAATTCATAATTAAACTTTTTACCAAACTTTACTAAGTTTTCAAAATCATACTTAGTTATCTTTTTCAAAAACAACTACTATTATTTAACTCTCAATTCCAAAATCAAAGTTAAAGTTTTCCAAACTTTTCCCAATTTTTCTCAAATTTTTTCTAACGCCTTAAATTTCCGGAAAAATTCGCCATAGTCTCCTTTGCGCGGCTCGATCCGAAAAAAAATGACAGTATATATATCACAAATATACATCTCATCAAGTAATGAGGCATCCCGAAGGGAAAAAAGTGTAAAAGTGCGATATTTAATCCGAGATATGTACCTTATATTTTATTAGCAAGCATATACGGCTAATATAGCGCTAAAGCGAACTCCAAATGCGAAGCAAACGCGATCCGCACCTACTAAACACTTAACAAACAACATGAGAATCATGCATATAGACAATAATCTCAATATACAACATATAGCAACTTAATAACTATATATGTCACATAGCAAATGCAACAATAGCAATATATATTCAACCATCAACCAACTAACATCCATATCCAATAAACATTCATTCATATTCTCATTCATATTTAATGAATTGGTTTTCACTCTAAATCATATTTGATTTATTAACATTGGATTTACTAACATTCATTCTCAATTAGTTTATATTCACTAATTTATATTCAATTCACGTTCAATTCTATTCAAATTTATTTACTTCTAATTTGAATTCAATTTCATAGTTTTCAATTTCATTAACACTTAATGAATTACATACAATCAATCAACAATCATATAACAACCAAAGTATATATAATACAACCAAATTCCTTTGCTTGTATTCATTCTCATTCAATTTATTCAACTTCTAATAACATTTGATTTCAATGAATTAATACTTTCATTCATTATTTCATATCAACTTTATTTTCATTCAATTGATTAAACATTTAATTCATTCATTCAACTCAATTACAAAGTTGAATTTCATTCACATAACTTAAGTTCACATTTCTTTTAATTCACTTGATTATTTACTTCGATACCAAAATCAATTCCATTCAACAACACTTAAGTTATATTTCATTTAACCTTATATTCATTTTTATTTACAACTCATATTCATAAATATATTCACATAGTTTCACTTCTTATATATATAAGTTTATTTCACAATTGTACATCACTTTAATTATAATTCAATTCTTATAATTCATTTGCTTATACAATTATTCTTTATTTAGATTATTCAAACAACTAAACAATCAACTTATATACACTTTAATAATTTTGAAAAATTATTCCTTTACATATAAAAATATAATCAAGGCAAAATCATTCCATTTACCCAATTTAAAAACAATATTGTGTCGAATTGTTCTATTCAAGTGTTTAGAAACCCCTTCGGCTCAGTTTCGAGGCTGTGCTGACGAAAGTTCATATGCCACTCAATAAACCAATCATCACAATATAAAACAATTTTATATTCACTAACAAATACGCTCTCATATCTATTATTACACTCAAATTCATTCTAGAGCACTACTGACTCTATCTCTAATGAATAATACCCAACAGAACCATGGTTGTCGCTTAACCATCAGCTCTGATACCAAATGTAACGCCCCGAAAATTTTCGACTTTCGAAAATTCAACATCGACACTCACTTTATCGACTGCCGAGAAATCAAAGGCCGAAAACCGAGATGTTATGGGTTTTAAAAAGAATTAAGAAAAAGAAAGAAGAGAGAAGAGAAGATAGAAAATTTTGATAGGGAAAAGAAAATAGGAAATTTGAAAATAGAAGATAGAAGCATTTTAAAAATAGAACGGGACAGAAGAAAACAACAGAACAACAACAGAATCTCACAATTCGCAGCGGAACAACATATAATAATAAATGAATAATCTTTAAACAAAGAACTATATCAGTTATTACATTACATCACATTTTATTACATCATATCATCACATCAGAGTGTACAACATCATACAACAACAAACAGTGCAGCGGAAAAAGAAATACTATATAAACTAGTAATACGCCATGCCAATCCAGCTTGCCTCCAGCAACTCCAGAATATCCAGAATATCCTGATAAACCTAACTCTTAACTGCCCGTGTGGAAATTGGTGGGCACCCAGAGTTTAGGAAGGAAAACAATAAACTCCGAGTCAGTCATGTGACTGGTGTGAGAACTCAAAACAGTTTATTTAACTTTAAAATCAAAATAGAGGAATATTTTTAAATTCAATTCGCAATGCTTTTAAAAATGAGACTACCATAAGGCCTCCCGCACACACACACATGCAAACGCAGAATCGGAGGAGATTTCTCCTTATGATAGTCAAAGATGCTTGATACGCATTTAAAATAACATTTGATATTATTATTAGTGTATAGTGTAGGAAAAATTCATTTCGAAAGTAGAATATAAATCTTAGCCGACATAGACATTTCGAACTATGCCTACTATAGCTACTATCCAAACAGTGGTGACCACCATAAGTGAATAGCAGGTTCTACAACTAATACCGTACAAGTTTCGTATTGGGAATTGGATTTCCAACAAATGGTCAGGCCAAGGAACTTCCCATTGCCACTGAGAATGCCTCTGGATGGACATCCCCGAGAACCAAACCGGATCTCAACCAACACAAGGCCGGGTTACTCCTAACTGAGCAACAACTGACCGAATATGCCATCCCCCGGTCCTTTGGGACCTTTTTCCGAGAGCGCTCTCTAATCAATTCACACAATCATAACAAAGTGTTTTCAACATGAGTAAGTATCTGGGCTCCATACCATGATACCACCCTTTTCCAGAAGGAAATGGACACATCCTAAAGGGTGCTACCCCTCATAACCTTGCTGCTTCTTTCCTGTTTTGACCATTTCCGGGATGTGAGGCTCGACGAATTCACGTCCACAAAAACATACTTTATACAAAAGCCATGCTTTGGGTCAACAAATGATCAACACAATGATCACTAGGATAGACGATCAAATAAATGATCCTATCACAAATAATCAACACAATGATCATTTCAGCATCACTCAGCATGTCACATTACCAAACTGGGAATATATCGCTGATAACTTCAACTATATAACCTTTGAGCTCGTACGTCTCAGAGAAGGGTGTTAAGCAAAGAATAAATTCTCCACCACCAACAGAAATATATTTGAAAGAAATCGGCTTTATATCTCAAATTGTAATGTCAGACACACAATCCATACAAGTCTGTTCCGGGATCGAACAGAACCGAAGGCACTTACAAAGAAGTCCTTGCAATCCGGATATTCACAATCCTGATCGGATTTCCCATCACTTAGGGAGTCTCTATACCGTTGCAACTCAGTGCAGAGACAATCGATAGGTCATCCTATCGCTTTCGCAAATACCGGGTCTTCAACACCGATCTTCAATGCAATTCACAACGACGTATCACATATTCGGAGTGGGTTATACGACCCCATGGTCCTTTCCCGGTTAACCCGAATAGTGAGCGCTTATTCAAAAATAAGTGTGCATTCAAATTCAATCAATTCACATCAAATACCCATTCAAAGGGAAATATTGATAGTCGGCTATTGAACTATCACTGGATATGCACACATCACCAGATTCCAAATAATTTTCCAAATTATTTACTTTCCAAAATATCTTTACAAGATATATAATTTCAACACTTCAAAAATAAATCTTATTTATTTTTAACAAATTCCACTTTCACATATAAATTCCATAATGAATTTATATTTCAAAATATTCATGCATATACGATTTCAATTATCCATTTCAATTTATCTTCAAAAAGATAATTCCTAAATATTCACTTCATATTGGAAAACATTTCCATACTTATTTATTAATAAGAAATTCACAAATCTCTTTTATTTTCAACACTTAGAAAATATTCAATATACTTAAATCGAATTAAGTATATATTTCATTCTTTAAGGAAATCATTCTCTTAAACATATTTATTTGGGTCAAAACGAATGTTGCGTAAAACATCGTTACAACAACCCAAAATCACTAGTATAGGGATTTGAATTTTTAAATAGATATATAAATCCCAATACTATACAAAAACATTTCCATTCGGAAATCATTTACTATAACAATAGTGTTATAGTCCACCATTTCCTTTTATTTCTCGAAATCGTCTATTTCAACAATCAATGTTGAAATCTATGGTTTCGAATTTCAACACCTTTAAAACATCGTTAGATCGTTTTAATTCTGTTTAAAATATCACATTCTAAAACATTTTCTTTAACATGTTATTCACTATTCAAAAACGTGAATATACTATGTTAACAAATTTCATCCTTTTTATACTTTTTAACCTAAAGGATTATTCACAGTTTAAAACGTGAATATAACTCCATTTATAAGTTATAACAATTAACTTATCAAAATAAGTCGTTTGCGAATTCATAAAACAACGTTTATAAATTCCATTTCTATTTATTTATAAAAACTTCTTTTTTATAAATTCCTTTATTAACATATTTCAGTTTATAACTCAATTATAACTAAATGTTTATATTATAAGTTAAATACTTATAAAACGATTATTTTACAAAATCGTTCATTTAACTTCCCAAATTATTAATCTTAACTTATAAGATTGTTTATTTATCCAAAATTTATTCTTTCGATAACTTTATAAATTTTATAAACCTATTGCTTATAAAATTTCATTTATAACTTCACAGTTTATAATTTCATAAATTTCATTCATTTAGGAAATTCATTTTCACTACATTCAAACACTTATAAAAACTCGTTTTATAATGTCCATAATTCAATTTATAAATATCCATTTATAAATCTCTTAATATAAATCAGTTTATATTATTATTCTAAAACGTCTTTAAATTCCTTTATAATTTCATCATTTCGATTTATAAAATAATCAAATTTTATAAATCCTATATTTAAACTTTTATCATATATTCAAAAATCCAATCTAAATTATTTTATAAAATCATTAGTTCATATTTCTTAAAAATCAACTTTTAATCGTATTTCTAAAAATCAGCTTTTTTACTATATTTCACAAAAACCATAATTTTTATAACTTTAAAAATTGTAACGTTATTTATTTATAATGGATCAATTCCAAAAATATAGTATATTTTCAAAATCACTTTTAAAATCATTTTAAAATCCCAAAATCTGGGTCCAATGATGCTACACACCAAATAGTCAATCACGACTAACAACGATATCATATATCGATATGATAATCCATCAAATATCAAAATATCTGAAATAAAATAAAAACTGTTGAGGAATCCAGTTGGATCCCTCCAACCTGTTTCCTGCATCCAAAAACATTAGCACAATACCAATTTCGCTCCAGTACGAAATTATCGCGGTACATGTTCTTAATAAATATTATCCGCTTAATAACGGCGTAATAGGGTCTCATCCGCTAAACAAAAAATGCGGGAAATCAATCAACTGCAATATATACATATGCCAATATATATATATTGATATTATATATAATACCAATTTCACTGTTTATGAAATATTCGCGGTATATGTTTTTATAAATAACATCCCCTTACTAACGGCGCATAATGTCTATTTTAACAATCAATAATTTACAGTCATCATTCAAACATGCATTCAAATATTTTAAATCTAACTATTTAAAATAAAATCGAAATCTATTCGATTGAGTGAGAAGTTCTCACCTTGGTTTTAATTTCCGTTTTAGCTTTTATTTCGAATAAAATTAAACGCGCGTTTAATTTTACCCAAAATTCTCACTAACTCCAAACGACTCCAAACCAACTCCATCGCGTAGTGCTCGTCCATACGATTCCAACGCAACTGAGTTTGCATTTTTTCGACCTCGTATGAAAAAGATATGAATTTTACAAGTTTGCACACGATTTTAAACATATAATTCACAACATAAATTAACTATCTTTATACCACAGCAAATCCTGGCCGTGAGATCTGCATCCAAGGTCTCTCCTTCATCTCCCTCAACTCACGTTCTATCTCCAGGTCCAAGAATACACGGCCGAACCCATTATCCTCTTCTAGGGTTTAATTATACATCTCCTTCACTCAACGATATTCGATCACACAACCACCATGACGAAGCTCTCGTCGCAAGCTATCACCACCTACCACCATTGGAAGTTCGGCCCCCCCCTAGCCTAGGGTTGCGTGCGCAGGTCCCCCCCTGTCGGCCCCCCTATCTCCTTCCCTGGTGCTCCATTTTACATCACAGCCGTTCACATCGAAGCTCTCATCTCCCTCTACGTCTTTCATGTTGAAACCTTAGCCTAATTGTCGACGGATTGGAAGAAATCGAGGAGGGAATGAGATTGAATTCTGGCCATCTATCTTGTTAGTGGCGGCTAGGTCAAAATTATTAGGGTTTTGTTATTTTTTTTAATTTATGAAGATGATGTTGTATTTATAGAAAAAGCTAGCGTAAACACTATTCATCCCGGGAATTCCGAACTCCGATTTAGACGCCGTAACCAGCGTACCTAGGGTTTACCCCGCGTTCCGGACACAATGGAACAGGTTTCAGAAGCTAATTCGGAAGTATGTGCGAGTTATGGCTATAAACGCTCAATTTAAATTAAACCGATTTAAACCGATTTCTAGGCGTTTTAATTTGTACAGGACAAACGGTAAATCCAATCGACTTGAAATTTGAAACCTTACAATAATATCACATTACGGATCCGATGAAACTGGTTTCGTCGAAATCCGAGACTTTTTGAAAAATGGCTATTTTGACTCGCCAAATTTAAATTAAAAACGATTCGATGCGTTTCGAGCTGCCACGATCAAACGATAACTCCGATTGACACGAAAATTGAAATCCGGTAATAACTAACTATTACGGATCCAATGAAACTAGTTTCGTTCAATTCTGAGACTGTTCAAAAATTGGCTATTTTACTAGTCGATTTAAATATTAAAATATTCAATTTTCACAAATTAACTTTTAATTCGATTTTAAAAGTTCTAAAATATTTCTATAACTCCAGTATGATTAAATAAAATTTTCCAAATTATTTTCAATCATTTTTAACTCAATTTTTAATTATTTCCATAATTTAACGTATTAAATTATCGATTTAATTATTCAATTAAATCCAATAAATCAAATAAAAATTTATTTGACTTATAAATTCACTTATAAATATTTAAAATAAATTAAATATTCAAATTTTAAATTAATAAAATTTCTGGGTCGTTACAGAAGTAATATTTGAAATTTAATATTTAGAAACTATGTAAATATAAGTGCAGATGGAATTGGGGATATTTACATATTGAAATATGAATCCAATGATAAATCAATCTAATTGACAATAAATAATGGAAAGTAAATTTAATTAAATTTTGGAAATTTAATATATACATACAGTTATAAACCCTAGCTCCATCCTATTGTCATTTGCTGTATATTCATTTCTTCATCTCCTTCACCTCCTCAAATGGTTGCAAAACCTAGATCTACTTCAATCCAAATTTCAATGAAAATGCAAACACTTCAGAAAAATTCCACAAAAAAATATATGTTAATGTTCTCGAGGCACGTAATCTACTGGTGCAATTCGTTTTCTGTTTTGAACATTCGTTTGACCAGAATTAATTCAAACAGTCCGTGTCCATTCATCATCGTCGTCGCAAACTTCGTCGGATCGTCAAACCTTTTCTGGGTTTGGTAGAGTGGACGATGGGGATCGCATCTATATGGTTTGTGTGTCGTTTTATTTATTTTCAATTTTGAATTCAATCATCATTTTTCGCCATAACTTTCTCATACGAAGTCGAATTCACATGAAATTTCTTTTGTTAGGATCGTAATTTAATTCCGGATTTGATGACGCTGGTTTGGACGAATTCCGAGAAGGGCGAATTTTTGGGTTTAAATCGAATTTAAATTCGATTTAAATTCCAAAGGTGAGTGTTTTAACCCACTCACAACTACTAGAAGCTTTTATGTTTGTTTAAATTAATTTTAGAAATGAATAGAAATTTATTTATGAGTATTTGGCATGTTTATTTTATTCATATCTGTTGAATTGCATTTATTTAATTTAACTGTTAATTTAATTAATTTATTGCGTATAAATTTACAGTTAAAATTTATTTGTTTGTATATGAACTGCTAGTTAACAGTTATATAATTTATTACTGAATATAGACTGTAGATTAATAGCTGTTAAATTTAATTTGAATAAAATTGCCAGTATTACCTGTTATGTAGTACCAAAAATAATATTGTTATTGATTGATACTGATTGATGATTGCGATTTGGATGATGGATGATGTTGATGAATGGATGTTTATTGTATATCATTAAATTGCAAATTATCATGCATATTTCATTTCATTCGGGATTGTGGTTTGAAATGATATACAACCGCAAAATTTTATATCTTTTAAATTGTGGATTGAAATGATAAATATCCGTATCACTTGACCATAAGATAGAAAATTATATACAGGCACCACGGTATATATATAACTATTTAAAGGTGATTTCTATGGTTTGGATGGAATACGGTTTATAATAATCTTAAATTTTATATTGTATAAATATTATTCTTCCATATATATACATATGAAGTTGAAAATTTTGAAATTAAAAGGTGTATAAATCTCTTTATTAAAAATGGAAAAATTTTAAGAAAATGGAGTTTGATAATTTATATCATATGTTTAAATGTTAAGTTTGGAAATTTTAAGATATGATATTTATAATTGGATTTTTTTCCAAGATAAATTGAAATGAATATTCTAGTATAATTTGAATTGAAAAAAATATATATTTTATTACTAGAAATTGGAGTTCTTATTTATTTATGGATTTTATGTGAATATTCAAGACTAAATAATAGAACATTTAATTTGGTTGAAGGGATAAATTCCAACTTTAGTTTTGAAATATTAATACTCCAAATGGATATATATATATATATATAAATTGAAGTGGTTTTGGAACTTGAGAGAGATAATACAAATTTTGGTTTAGACTTTAATAAAGAAATGTATTTGTAAAGCCATGAGAACTATTTTCTTTACAAAGTAACATTTAAGTTAAACCTTTTAATTCATATACCGTTGAATATCCAAACCATTCAAGTTTTAGAAGTTATGGTTTTAAATTATGATTTTCAAAATACTATGCTTTGAAAATATTTGATTTTCAGACGATATGAAGTTAAAGCATTTTGATTTTGGAAAAGAATTATATTTGGGATAAGTGATAAAATATGGTTTTGGGTTTTGAAATGATATCGTATTCATGGTTATGAAATGGAATGTTTATTCTGATTTTTAAAGTATAACCTATTTTTAAATGACCGCGGTGTTATAATAACGATGGGTTGGCAAAGAGACCGGGATCGGATATCTGACATACTCTCTGTCGATACCGAAAACCACTTTGACTAACCGTGTACGCCGTGGAGATTCCAGAATGAAGTAGGTGGTGGTGACGTTTCCTGTAAGGTAAATACGTGGACCCGACTCCCGTGAGTTGGCATAAGGTGGCTAAAATAGGAGCGATTCTCAGGCCAATGAGGTCATTCCTCTGATCGGACCCTCCTCTTCGATATTATACTTTGATTTTGGATTGATTCAGTGGCCACTTCTATATTTTGATTTTGGGGAGTTAGTCCGAGGTAGGCGGTAACTGCGGCTACGCGTTTCCACCAGCCTGGATAGCAATTGGTATATCTACCCTGGCATTGCCTAGTTGTGCCGTGTCACCTACCATACCGAGCCTTTACTACGAGTTTCTATTTGTGTCGTACCTATGGAGTATCCTCTGGTAGCTTCCCGATCAGGAGGTATTACGGTACTGTATAGACTATTGGCATTATTTGTGTTAAGGGCTATATGGGTAACCCCTTAACGCTATTAAAAAGTAAGTTTATTTTATAAATAGACACTATTATAATAGCGCAATATACTACATAGTAAATAGTTTAACGGATCCTTAGGAGATGTAAATCCCGAGCATCTCTTGAGTTACTGTACTCATATTTATTTCTGTTAATTTAACTCACATAAGATCTTTTAGTTCTGACTCGAGCGTTTCAGGATCGAAGACTTTAGCTTTGAAGGACGAAGACGAAGGAGTCGTATTATTATTATCTATAGTATTGCACCACACTCTAAATTTCCGCTGCATTGATTGTATTGGTATGTGTAACTCTGATACTCATTGTATAAGTAAAATAAATATTTTGTAAACAGTTATCATGAACTGTATATTGATTATTATATTTTATCCTTCCGCTGTGAGATTCTATTTTGTTTTATTTCTTCTCTGTTTTTTTCTTATTTACCCCATAACAACCGCCCTTGCGTATGCTTTGAATTGGCACGTGTGTCGGTTTAAAGTGTGCGAAAAGGGGGAATGTTACAACCCAGAGTTTAGGAAGGAAAACAATAAACTCCGAGTCAGTCATGTGACTGGCGTGAGAACTCAAAACAGTTTATTTATCTTTAAAATCAAAATAGAGGAATATTTTTTAAAGTCAATTCGCAATGCTTTTAAAAATGGGACTACCATAAGGCCTCCCGCACACACACACAATGCAAACGCAGAATCGGAGGAGATTTCTCCTTATGATAGTCAAAGATGCTTGATACGCATTAAAAAGAACATTTGATATTATTACTAGTGCATAGTGTAGGAAAAAATTCATTTCGAAAGTAGAATATAAATCTTAGCCAGCATAGACATTCCGCACTTATGCCTACTATAGCTACCATGTTCAATAGCAGGTTACCGCCATATTCCATGGCAGGTTATACAACTAAAACCGTACAAGTCTCGTATTGTTTCTTTGGATTTCCAACGAATGATCAGGCCAAGGAAATTCCCATTGCCACATGAGAATGCCTCTGGATGGACATCCCCGAGAACCAAACCGGATCTCTACCAACACAAGGCCGGGTTACCCCTAACTGAGTAACAACTGACCGAATATGCCATCCCCCGGTCCTTTGGGACCTTTTACCGAGCGCTCGTAATCAATTCACACGATCATAAAGTGTTTTCAACATGAGTAAGTATCTGGGCTCCATACCATGATACCACCCTTTTCCAGAAGGAAATGCACATATCCTAAAGGGCGCTACCCCTCATAACCTTGCTGCATCTTTCCTGTTTTGACCATTCCGGGGTGTGAGGCTCGACGAAGTCACGTCCACAAAACATACTTTATACAAAAGCCATGCTTTGGGTCAACAAATGATCATAGAAATGATCACCAGGATAGACGATCAAACAAATGATCCTATCACAAATAATCAACACAATGATCATTTCACAGCAACACTCAGCATGTCACATTACCAAATTCGGAATATATCGCTGATAACATTCAACTACATAACCTCTGAGCTCGTACGTCTCAGAGAAGGGTGTTAAGCTAAGAGAATAAATTCTCCGCCACCAACAGAAATATATTTGAAAGAAATCGGCTTTACATCTCAATTTGTAATGTCAGACATACAATCCATACAAGTCTGTTCCGGGCTCGAACAAAACTGAAGGCACTTACAAAGAAGTCCTTGCAATACGGATATCCACAATCCTGATCGGATTTCCCATCACATATGGAGAACTCAATACCGGAGCAACTCGGTGCAGAGTCAATCGACAGGTCATCCTATCGCTCTCGCAAATACCCGGTCTTCAACACCGATCTTCAATGCTATCCATTACGTCGTATCACTATTCGGAATGGGTAATCCGAATAAAGAGCGCAATAATTTAAAATAAGTGTGCATTCAAATTCAGCAAATCACAACAAATACCCATCCAAGGTAAATATTGATAGTCGGTTATTGAACTATCAATGGATATGCACAACATCACCAGATTCCAAATAATTTTCCAAATTATTTATTTCCCAAAAATATCTTTACTAGATATATAATTTCACACTTCAAAAATAAATCAATATTTATTTTTAAACAAATTCTCCTTTCCTTTTATAAATTCCATAGCGAATTTATATTCCAAAATATCCATGCATATACGATTTCAATTATTCATTTCAATTTATCTTCAAAAAGATAAATTCTCAAAATATTCACTTTATATTGGAAAAACATTTCCATACTTATTTAATAAGTAATTCACAAATCTTTTATTTTCAACCTTTGGAAAATATTCAATATACTTAATCGAGATTAAGCACATATTTCATTCTTTAAGGAAATCATTCTCTCAAACATATTTATTTGGGCCAAAACGAATGTTGCGTAAAACATCGTTACGACAACTCAAAATCACTAGTATAGGGATTCGAAATTAAAATAGATATATAAATCCCAATACTAAACAAAACATTTCCTTTCGGAAAGCATTTACTATAACAACAGTGTTATAGTCCACCATTTCCTTCTATTTCTCGAAAACGTCTATTTCAACAATAGATGTTGAAATCTATGGTTTCGAATCTCAACACATTTAAAACATCGTTAGATCGTTTTAATTCAATTTAAAATATCACATTCTAAACATTTTCTTTAACATATTATTCACTATTCAAAAACGTGAATATACTACGTTAACAAATTTCATCCTTTTATACATTTCAGTTTAAAGGATTATTCACAGTCAAAAACGTGGATATAACTCCATTAATAGGTTTCAACAACTTACTTCTTAAAATAAGTCGTTTGCGAATTTATAAAACAACGTTTATAAATTCCATTTATAACCTATTCAATTTCATATCTCAATGATATACTAAAAATTCATATTATAAGTCAATCACTTATAATTTATTTGTTTGCAAAAATCGTTCCTTTGAACTTTATAATTATAAATCTTATAACTTATAAGATTCAATTATTTATCCAAATCTATTCTTTCAATAACTTTATAAATTTTATAAACCTACTGTTTATCAAATTCCGTTTATAACTTCACCGTTTATAATTCTATGAATTTCATTCATTTATGAAATTCATTCACAATTCATTCTAACACTTATAAAAACTCGTTTTATAATTCTAATATTTTAATTTATAAATTATCAATTTATAAATCTTTTATATAAATCAATTTATATTATTATTCTTTTAAAACATCTTTAATCTCCTTTAAAATTTCACCATTTTGATTTATAAAACAATCAAATTTATAAATCCTATATTTAAACTTTTATAATAAATTCAAAAATCCAATTTAATTATTTTATAAAAACGTTAACCCATATTTCTCAAAAATCAATCTTTAACCGTATTTCTCAAAATCATAATTTTTATAACTTTTAAAAATTATAACGTTTATTTATTTAAAATGGATCAGTTCCAAAAAATATTTTATAAACGTATACTTTCAAAAATCACTTTAAAATCATTTTAAAATCCCAAAATTTGGTTCAATGATGCTACACACCAAATAGTCAATCACGACTACAACGATATCATATATCGATATGATAATCCATCAAATATCAAAATATCTGAATTCAAATTAATACTGTTGAGGAATCCAGTTGGATCCCTCCAACCTGTTTTCCTGCATCCACAAACATTAGCACAATACCAATTCCGCTCCAGTACGAAATTATCACGGTATATGGGATTTAAAATATTATCCGCTTAATAGACGGCGCAATAGGGTCTCATCCACTAAACAAATGCGGGAAATCAATAACTGCAATATATACATATGCCAATATATATATATTGCTATTATATATAATACCAATTTCACTGTTTATGAAATATTCGCGGTATATGTTTTTAATAAATAACCTCCGCTTACTAACGGCGCATAATGTCTATTTTAACAATCAATAGATAACAATCATCATTCAAATATGCATTCAAATATTTTAAATCTAACTATTTAAAATGAAATCGAAACTGATTCGATTGAGTGAGAAGTTCTCACCTTGATTTCAATTTCGTTTTAGCGATTTATTTCGAATAAAATTAAACGCGCGTTTAATTTTATCCAAAATTCTCACTAACTCCAAACGACTCCAATCAAATTCCATCTCGTAGTGCTCGTCCATACGATTCCAACGCAACTGGTTTCGCGCGTTTTCGACCTCGTATGAAAAAGTTATGCATTTATGAAGTTACACGATTTTATTTATATAAATTACAACATTTTCTTTATAATTTTAATACCCAAGCCTTCATAGCCGTGAGATCAGATCCAAGGCCTCACGTTCATCTTCCCAACTCACGCAACATTCACGTATGCAGGAACAAACACGGCCGAACCCAACTTTGAATTTAGGGTTAAGAAACGCACCCCTCAAACGACGACTAAACTCGATCATCTCCTCACCATCGAAGAGCCATCTCCCCCTTAACACTCGGCCCAAGCCATGAAGAACTCGGTCAAGCCTAGCTCCCCCAATTTGCACGCGAACGGCGCGTCTTCCCTGGCCAGCTGCGCCTCCATCGTCGCTCCTATGACGATCACAACCGTTGGATCTTGAGATCTCGACGTGCTCTTCATCTTTCATGTTGGGAGTTTCTTGAAATAACGCATGGATTAGAAGAAATTTGAGGGGGAAGAGGAGAAGATTTCGGCCGTTGGTGAAAGGGGGTGGCGGTTGGCTAGGGTTAGGGTTTTATATTTTTTTTTTTTAATTTAGAGAGAGAGGGGGGCTATTTATAGAAGAACGAACGACACTATTCATTCCGGAAATTCCGAACTCCGATTCACGCGCCGTAACCAGCGTTTCTAGGGTTTACCCCGCGTTCCGGACACAATGGAACAGGTTTCGAAAGCTAATTCGGACATCTGTGCGAGTTATGGCAATAAACGTTCAATTTAAATTAAACCGATTTAAGCGATTTTCTAGGCGTTTTAATTTGTACCGGACAAACGGTAAATCCAATTGACACGAAATTTGAAACCTTACAATAATATCACATTACGGATCCGATGAAACTGGTTTCGTCGAAATCCGAGACTTTTTGAAAAATGGCTATTTTAACTCGCCAAATTAATATTAAAAATAATTCGATGCGTTTCGAGCTGCTACGATCAAACGATAGCTCCGATTGACACGAAAATTGAAATCCGGTAATAACTAACTATTACGGATCCAATGAAACTAGTTTCGTTCAATTCTGAGACTGTTCAAAAATTGACTATTTTCACTAGTCGATTAAATATTAAAATATTCGATTTTCACAAATAAACTTTTAATTCGGTTTTTAAAAGTTCTAAAATATCATTCTAACTTCAACATGATAAAATAAAATGTTACAAATCATTTTCAATCATATTTAACTCAATTTTCAATTTTTTCCATAATTTAACATATTAAATTATTGATTTAATTATCCAATTAAATCCAATTATTCAAAATAAAATTTATTCGACTTATAAATTCACTTATTAATTTTTAAAATTAATTAAATATTCAAATTTTAATTATCAAAAATTCTGGGTCGTTACAATCTTCCCCCCTTAAAAGAATTTCGTCCTCGAAATTAACAAGTAAGAAAAGTTACAGAATCTATTAACTTTCCCAAAATCCATAGTTAAACTTCTTACAATAACTTTATTAAGTTTTCAAATCATACTTAGTTATCTTTTCAAAAACAACTACTATATCGTTTAACTTTCAATTCCAAATCAAAGTTAAAGTTTACAAAATTTTCCAATTTTCTCAAATTTTTTCTAACGCCTTAAATTTTCGGAAAAATTCGCCATAGTCTCCTTTGCGCGGCTCGATCCGAAAAAAAATGACAGTATATATATCACAAATATACATCTCATCAAGTAATGAAGCATCCCGAAGGGAAAAAGTATAAAAGTACGGTATGTAATCCGAGATATGTACCTTATATTTTATTAGCAAGCATACACGGCTAATATAGCGCGAAAGCGAGCTCCAAATGCGAAGCAAACGCGATCCGCACCTACTAAACACTCAACAAACAACATGAGAAACATGTATATAGACAATAGTATCGATATACAACATATAGCAACATAATAACTATATATGTCAACATAGCAATTGAAACAAAAGCAACAAATGCAAACATCAACCAACTATCATCCATAACCAAATCAATATTCATTTATATTCTCATTAATATTTAATGAAATAGGTTTTCAATTTAATCACTTTTGATTCATTAACAGTGGATGTTCTTACTAACATTCATTTTCAATTAGTTTGCATTCACTAATTCATATTCAAGTTGGTTCACTTCCAATTCAAATTCAATTCTATTCAAGATTCACTTAACTTCCAATTGAATTTTAATTACTTTAGCTTTCAATTTCATTAACTCTTAATGAATTATATACAATCAATCAACTAACAACCATATAACAATCAATGTATATTAATTACAACCAAATTACTTTGCTTATCAATTGGTTTAATTAAATGATTTTTATTCAACTATTCAACTTCTAATAACATTAGATTTTAATGAATTAACACTTATATCCATTTTTCCATATCAACTTAATTCACATTCAATTGATTATCATTCAATCCATTCATTCAATTCAATTTACAAAAGTTGAATTTCATTTACATAACTTAAGTTCATATTTATCACTTAACTTTATTAATTTACTTTGATACGAATATCAACTTCATTCAACATCTCTTAAGTTATACTCCCATTTTCAAACATCACTTGTTTTTACTTAACTTAATTTCCCACTTATAAATCAATTCAGCTTCCAATTCTAAAGTAAATTTCCATTTAACTTTAAATTCATTTTTATTTCAACTCATATTTATAAATATATCCATATAGTTTCACTTCTTATATATATAAGTTTATTTCACAATTGTAATTCACTTTAATTATAATTCAATTCTTATCATTCTTTTTACTTATACAATTATTCTTTAATTTAGATTATTCAAACAACTAAACAATCAACTTACATACACTTTAATAATTCTGAAAAATTATTTCTTCATATACAAAATATAATCAAGGTAAAATTATTTCATTTACCCAATTTAAAACAATATTGTGTCGAATTGTTCTGTACAAGTGTTTAGAGATCCCTATTAACAACGTTAATTACTCGTATTAACCAGAATCAATATACCACTCAACAAACCAATCATCACAATATAACACAATTTTATATTCACTAACAAATATGCTCTCATAGCTATTATTACACTCAAACTCATTCTAGAGTACTACTGACTCTATCTCTAATGAGTAATACCCGACTGTTCGTACTAAAATTGGGCACAACACTCTTCGGGAGTCGTTGAAGAGATAATAGTCAAGGATGCAAGTTCAAAACAGATATTATCTAACAAAAACTCCAATCAACAGTAAAATAAATGCGTAAACAAGCGATTTATAGTGGTTCGGCGTGTTGCCTACGTCCACTGTGAAGTGTTTTGATGTTTTATTGATTCTCTTTCAATGATTACAAGTTGTTGCAGCAATCAACAGCAAGTTACAACTGGAAATTCGAAATCAACAGTAAAGTTATGATGTAGGGTGATGGAGATCTCGATCCAGCAGAGTCTGGGCGCTTGAGAGTCGAAAGATCCCTTTTCTGTTGGCCCTGGGGCTCTATTTATAGGCGTAGGCTGCTGATATCTCGCCGAAAACTCGGGAGACTACGTCTGGCACGTGGGGGGGCCCACACGCACGGTCTCAGAAAGTTTGGGCCCACTTTGGTATCGGTTCGAACTCCATTCGAACCGATCAAGAATCCATCCAATCGAGGTGAAATTTGGCGTGGACATTCTTCAACATGTACGCAAGCTTCAGTGAAAATTTCGCGGCATTTGGATCAATAGGTTAGGAGATATCTTGGATTCGAAATTGGGTTTTTGGCATAGCTGTCTGGTTCGAACCCATGTATTCGAAACGATGGTTTCGAATCCATCATGGCACGCGGCTTCGTGGTGACGTGGAGCGCAAACTTCGAATCGATCCAGACTTCACTCCGTGTTGACCGCTTCGACTCCATGTATCTCGGCGCGTTCGAACCGATGGAAGACACGTCATTGTGGTTGGTTGACCTAGTGGGTTCGAACGAAGTTACACAGGATGGGTTTGAAGATGGCATCACAGATGGGTTCGAAGATGGCATCACAGATGGGTTCGAAGAAGGCCTCTGTGATGGATTCGATGCATGGCTTCGGTGATGGGTTCGAACCTGTGTTCCTTGGATGCACATGAGCTCTGCAACCCCTCCATGGATACGAGGAACATGGATTCGAACACGAGGGAGTCGAAGGTAATGGAGTCGAAGGTGAGGCTCTGATGGTTTCGAAACCGATGGGTTCGATGTCCTTCGGTTCGAAGGTGATGGTTTCGAATGGCGCATGACGATGGGTTCGAAGACGCCCATCATGATGGATTCGAAACCAGCATGTTCCCTCCAATTTGAACCGATCATAGCTTGAGCATGTGAACTCGGATTGACTTGAAATTTGAAATGCTGACTCCTGTGGTCTTTCTTGCCGTGTCCTATCAACTGTAGCTCAATCTGGACTCGGATAAAATTCAGTGATATCCATGGCGAAAGGAAGTACGATCAACCTCTGAGGCGAACTGTCCTTCGCTTTCGATCAATCTTTTGGTATCGCGGCTTTGCCAAAAAGCGGGATAACATTTTGCCCCCCAAAGTACGTCTTGTGGGAACATGACGTGCTTTGAATAGCTGCAATCTCTCTCTGAACAATCATTGCTCTCTTTTTTGGTCGAAACTCGTATGTTGTACTGCTGTAACCTTGCGTTGATATGACTGATTGCTGTATAATAGTGCTTAGCCTTTGGCTGTCGCATTTGTAACAGGATGGGTGTTTGATCCCTGTTAATATTCAAAATCGAACGTTAGTCCAACATGTATGCGCATATGTTAATTTGAACCTTGTTAACGTCGTGCGTCCACGAGTTGTTGTCAGTTTGGTTTGCTATAGAATTTCGTATTGATTCTCTCCTGAACCAATTTTGAAATTTGAATTGAGACAACGCTTGGTGGTTGTTTTGAAAGGTTTCTTCGTATCGATCCTCTCCTGAACCGATGTAGAAGGTTAAAGGAATCGAATTTGTATTGCGCGAGCGTAATGTTTCGAACCGATGCATTCGAGCATCGATGGGTTCGAAATCCACGTTTGTATGGACGCGGTACGCTTGCTGCTATGATGGATTCGAAATTGACATTCGAACCGGTCTGAAAGGATGGAATACACTCGTGTAGTGATGGGTTCGAAATTGACATTCGAACCGATGTGAAGGGATGGTTTCGAGACTTTTGTTCGTGGCAGTGGTCCGTGTGCTTCACACGATGGAGCCTCAAGCGTATGGGTTCGAAAGTGGATTTCGAAACGGTTCTGCATTCTGACCTGTTGTAATCGGTCAGGTCCACCGGCACGCGAATCGACCCAGTCATCTCCAACTCCCCATATAAATAGCAAAGACCATGGCCTTTTTTCACTTTTTACTTTTACTGCTGCCTGCTTTTAACTTTGCTCTTCATCGTTTCAGAGCTCCAAAAGAGAAAACACAGTGTCGCTCTTTCGAATCATTCAAGATCCGAATCTTCAATTCCTTGAATTCATCATCCAAACTAGGTAATTAGCCTCGGATTCAAACGACGAAGTTATTTCGAACCTGTTTCTTTTTATCGGTTGCGTAGCTTCGAGATTGGCAAAACCAGATCTGGTTTGGGAGGGACTCGAACCGATATGTAGGCTCGAGTTCGAATCGATGACGGTGGCGTCTTCTTACTGGATTTCGAATCGATCCTTGGAATGTCCTTGCTGGGATGTGTAGTTCGCACCGATCGAGGGATTCGAGGGGTCCATTCGAACCGATGGGTTCGAACCCATAGGCTATCGTTTCGAAGTCCACAACTTCGTATCGATACGAAGTGGATCGGTTCGAATGTGAGTGATGCGGAGTTGAGGTTTTCTCATCGGTTCAAACTAGTCATCTGTTTATCGGTTCGAAGCGCGCCAGGATGGGTTCGAACGCATGGGTTCGAAGCGACGTCAGGATGGGTTCGAACGCATGGGTTCGAAGCGACGTCAGGATGGGTTCGAAAGAAGTCCTGGTGATGGTTTCGAACCCTACATGATGGACACCAAAATTTGAAATTCTCCAAGCATAACTCCGACGAGCTTCATTCCTGCATATTTGGACTTGAATATTAAACTGCATACATGACTACCTTTTGAAGCTCGTCGATGGAACTATAACAACTTCTACCCGAACCAACTTCCATCATGGAAACGGACTGGTGACGACGGTCAGCGATGACGGTCATTATAGCTGGACTCCGTAACCTTGTCGTTTGCATATTTCTTTAACTCTGCAACATTTATTCAAGTAATGCATGTCACTGCACAACACATACTCATACACGTTACACTGGGGAACGCACGGGTTTTTGTCGTCTAACGATGGTTTCTCGTGAGTTAGCTAGTTATGGAACCGTCAAGTTCACAGCAGCAGGAGACTCAAATTGCAGTCTCTCCGAGGCTAGAGATTCCGGATATTGATCCTGAGATTATTAGTCCAGCTTCGGATGAACTTCCCGATGCGTCGTTCATTGCCAATCCATCAGATTCCGTTCCGTCCAATATCTCTGAAGACATGTTGGGGAGAATATGTTTGAGACACGGCCTGTCGCTGGATGATGTGCTACTGCCGGGGCCGAATGATAGACCGCATAATCCACCGGAGGGATATACGGCATTTAACCGCCACGCATGCGCGGCCGGGACACTTCCTCCATTCAACGAGTACATAAAGGAAGTATTATCGTTCTTGAGGATCGCCCCATCTCAGCTGCACCCGAACGGATATGCGTCGATCAATAGCGTGTTCATCGCATTTATGGAATATCTCCATCGACCACCGCTCCCAATTGAGATCAGATACTTGTTTAATTTCAAAACTCGGGGTGATTATCCCTCCTTCACATTCCTGGAAGCGGTGAGAAACTGCCAAGTGGTTACCGGGTCTTGGACCAGGTTGAGCTATTATAGGACAGAATGGTTTTATGTCAGATGTCCTCCTAGATTCGCCCGACGATGGCTATTCAGACGTGAGTATAGTTGAGTTCGCAAATAACTACTATGGCAATCGCAGCCGAAGTGGAACTTATATTTCATTCTTTTTTGCAGCGGTGATTCAGCGACCTGAAGGAGAGCACTTTAGGGAGATGGTGCGAGTGCTTCGAGAAGTCCCGGATGGAGATAGGGATATCGATGTGTTATTGACGGATAGGAATCTCCGGGCCTGCGGTTTGATCGAACAAGGGCAGAGCATAAGTTTTGAAGTGGCACTAAGGGTCGTCTCGAAGAAACGAGTCAAGCACAAGAAACCCAGAGTTTCCACAGCTGAGGAAGCGGACTCTGAAAGAACCCACACCGATGATGAGCCGCTGACCGGGCCTACTGACGCAGCTCCGGATGTCGCGGAGCAGAGAAAAGGCAAGGCTGCCATGGTTAAGTCAAGTAAGAAGGGGAGATGGAAATCGGTCGTCACGGCCCGTTCTGCTCCCGGAGTTAGAATCTCGGAGACGTCTCTTCCGAGAACTGAAAATCTTTTTGAAGGGCTTGCCGATCTTCCAATCCCGGACGATGTGTCTTTTCAACATGATGCCGGGTTGGAGGAATTCCATCGCACCTTAGAATTGAACGAGCCTCCTATTACTAGCGAGGTCGACACTTCCGGTTGGTCGGGGGGAATGCATATTCATACACATTTCACGACACTGCATAACCTTTGACTGAAAACTATCTGTTTGAAAGGTGATTAATTCTATTTTATCTTGCTTCGCAGATATCATGTCTAAGCGCGGTTCAATGCTTGGGAGTCTTCGTCATGCCCGCAAGCCTTCATATTACGACTCGCGCAGACGAGAAGGGGATAGAGGTTACGATCAGGGGCGTTCTGGGCATTATGACCAGGGACGTTCTGGGTATTCTAGTCACGAGAGATATGACACGGACAGGGGCTATAAGCGTCGATCGCGGTCGCGTACTCCTCCTCCTTCCAGAGATCCCGTACAACCTCCTGCTCACGTCCCTCATCCTTCCGAGTCTTCTCGATATACGTCGGTTTCTCAACCTTCCCGATCCGAGGCGATGACCCCGATAGTCGCAGAGCAGCCTCCTACAGAGATCTCGGGAGAAGGGGCAATTAGACTCGTGCAATTAAAGAGGGAGCTCCCGAATATTTGTTTCGATAACTACGTCTTTCCTCCGAACCTGAAAAGAATCCCGCCGGAGGCCGAGCGGTTAGCGCTCGACTATGTGCATGACTTCTACTCCCAATACAAGGCGTGGTATAGGGCGGCCGATAAGGCATCGGCGTTGGCCTTCGAACGAGCTGCTACCATTGAAAAGCTTCAAACCGAGCTGGCTCAAAGAGACCGCATCATACAAGTGCTGAATACTGAGGCTGAATCGTCTCGAAAGTCGGAGATGGAGGCTCTTACAAAGGTCGACGAAGCTCAAGCAGCCATGGATAGAATGAAAAAGAAGCACTATGTTACGGTGGAAGACATGGGCCACCGGAATACTGTCGTCACTGCTGAGCGGGATGCGGCGTTAAAAGAACTTAATGAGCTCAAGGCTAAATTTGCCGAGATTATTAAAGATAGAGATGACGCGCATAATACGGCGCAAGAGGCCTGCGAGCAAGCCGTAGTGCTTCGCACTGAAAGAGATGTGGCCGTGGCCAAAGTTCAGGCGGTCGAAGCAGAGGTGGAGGAGAAGGTTCAACATGCAGAGGCCAGGCTAGAGGCCGATATCGAAGATTTGCTCATAACTTACAATGCCAATGTGCTGAAGCACAGAAACTTAGCCTGGCTTCAAGATTACTCAGTTCACCTTCGTAGCGCCTGGGACCGATTGGTTGAGGAGGAAGAGGAAGCGCACCCAGGTGAAGCGGTCGATCGATTCGAACTAGAGAATCGGCTGCTCACAGACGATGAGAAGAAGGTTCTTCATGACGCTATCATCGCTCATGAGAAGGAAATGATCGGTGGTCGTTCCCTGGAAGTCGGAGAGGGGTCAGGCGTTGAGCACTATTCTGCTGTCACTGAAGTCAGCACACCATCTTCGTCGGTGCCTGTATCTGTGGTCAGTTTGCAACCTGTTCCTGCTTACGACCCGGAACAACCACGCTTATCTCCTATTCATGAGCGTACTTCCGAGGCCGTTCAGCCGTCTGCGAACCAAACTGGGGAAGGTATTCCGAAGTTATCTCAAGCGTTTTCTGAATAGAGTGTTTGTTTTGTAACAGTTTTTTAATAACTTCTTATCTTTTGCCTAGTGACTGGAGTTGCGCCGACAGTTGTGGCTGAAGAATCAAGCAGAGGAGATAAGGCCATCGCTACCGAGACTACTGTTGTAACCGCGGTATCTGCTGAGGCGGTGCAGGGGGGATCCTTATCTGCTGACGAACTGCTTGGTGAGCGAACTGCTTGGTGAGCAGGGTGGTTCTTTCTCTGACTTGCCATTTATCATCGTTAGTAGCCTCCCGTCGTCCTCAAGTTCTTCGATGCAGGCCGTAGATGCCCCCAGCCAAGCCCATGCGACTCGTGATGAGGAAATTTTGGCTGAGATTAACGCTGAAATAGAGGCTGCGGGGCATAGCGGTACCGTCGGTGGCAGCACGGCGGCGGAGTCCAGCACCTGCTACGGTAGCACCATCGGGTGGCACGGTTCTCAACTTCCGTTACGGATCCAGTCCCCCCTGCTCCTCCGGTAGGTAGCCTCCATGCAGATTCAAGCTCCGAGGAGGATATTGACATCATGCCTCCAGCCGAAGAGCCGCCGCCGGAGAGGAGACATTCAAAACGAAGAATTTCTGTCCCTAGTGACACTGATGATGTACCACCAGTAAGAAGGACAAAAAAGAAGAAATAAATCGGCTTCTCAAGCAGACGTTTTGGTAGATAGGTACTTGTCTTCGTTTTTTGTTAGCAGGTCGTGTATAGATGCAGGTTCGGCCCCTGCTAGTAGGCATTCTTTTTTGGAAGAACTTATCTGCGTGTAAATCCTTGTTTTAAGTTAGTTGAAATAAAATTTTATTTCTTTGTTTCAACTCTTGTTTTATTTGTACTTAAGTACTTGCAATGCCTTGTTTTCGGTCCGGTGTACTTGTGGTGTTTTTACCGTTTAAGTAGAGTTCGTCTCATTTTCCAAGTCTGAAGATCTTGGTCACACGTTGTGATTGATGAATGAGTTGAACTTCGGACGTTGTATCACTTCGGTTAGCGAGTAATATTTAGCTTTCGTGCCCTCCAGTTTGGGGAACAACACTTGTATTTATGATGGTTGATCACACTTGTTGCAAGTCTTGAGCACACGTCCGCCTTTCGGGGACTTAGAACAATTTGAGATCGATAACTTGGTTTGCATTCCAGGAGTTCGAGTGTTATTGATGCTTGTAACGTGGTTCGTGCTCCGGGGACTTGGGAATGACGTTCACATTCCAACTTGCATTGTACTAACTCGGAGTTAGTATTAACACTTTAGTTCGCACTACGGGAACTTTGACTTGGTGTTGGTGCTCCAATTCACACGCCGGGAACTTGGATAAAACATGTATGTTTGGGTTCGTACTTTAGGAACCCGGAATTGACATTTATACTCCAACTCGCACTTCGGGAATCTGGAGTTTGCACGGATGCTTCGGTTCGCGCTCCAGGAACCCGTAACTTATGTTCATACCCCAATTCATGTTCTGGGGATCATGGATTTGATGTTGATACTTCGGTTCGCACTCCGGGAACTTTGAATTGATGTTTATACTCCAATTCACACTCTGGGAATTTGGAGTCCGCATTGATGGGTTGGTTCGCGCAGTGGGAACGAATTATTAAATGTTTATACTCCAATTCGCGCTGTGGGAATTTGGAGCCCGTTCGCGCTCTGGGAACGAATTGTTAAGTGTTTATACTCCAATTCGCGCTCCGGGAATTTGGAGTCCGTTCGCACTCCGGGAACGAATTGTTAAGTGTTTATACTCCAATTCGCGCTTTGGGAATTTGGAGTCCGTTCGCACTCCGGGAACGAATTGTTAAGTGTTTATACTCCAATTCGCACTCCGGGAATTTGGAGTCCGTTCGCACTCTGGGAACGAATTATTGAATGTTTATACTCCAATTCGCGCTGTGGGAAGTTGGAGTCCGTTCGCACTCCGGGAACGAATTATTGAATGTTTATACTCCAATTCGCGCTGTGGGAAGTTGGAGTCCGTTCGCACTCCGGGAACGAATTATTGAATGTTTATACTCCAATTCGCGCTGTGGGAAGTTGGAGTCCGTTCGCACTCCGGGAACGAATTATTGAATGTTTATACTCCAATTCGCGCTGTGGGAAGTTGGAGTCCGTTCGCGCTCTGGGAACGAATTGTTAAATGTTTATACTCCAATTCGCGCTGTGGGAAGTTGGAGTCCGTTCGCACTCCGGGAACGAATTATTGAGTGGACTGTCATGTGTTGGTCCAGCTCAGCCTTCGATGTGTTGGCTTGCCCCCGAGCTGGGGTTTCACTTAGTGAGTGGCCGGTTGTAACGCAGTCACTCGCTATTTGAATAAATTCCATTGTTCGATGGAACTTAGCTCTTCGTGTGTCGTGATTGTTGAATGTTGTATTCGGTGAATCACAGCTTTAGCTTGAAGAGATAGCATTTTATTTGCTGAAATGAGAAAATGTGGCAAAGTCAGTGCCTTATTACAAATTCAAAATTCAGAACATAAAAGAAATTGTAAAGTATTCATGGATTGAAGGAGCCTGTCATGTGTGACAGTGACGAGGTTCTTCGTCGTTCCAGGCTTCTAAATGAGTAGGCCCGCCACTGATGGCGTTTATCACCAATCTCCCACGGGGACAAGTCGAGTCCTCCTGCCTCGGTCGATTGGGTTCATTGATTGGATTGGATGGGCCCGCATCTCTGGGCTGCGGTGTCCGCACAAACTGTTCCAGTTTCCCTTCCCTGACCAGTTTTTCAACAAGATCCTGTAGGTGACGACACTCGTTCGTATCGTGCCCGTAGCCTTCATGGAACCTGCAAAATTTTCCCGTCTGGATTTGCCTCTCCGACGACGGTCTTGGAGCAGGTTTTTCATATTGAATCGCATTACGGGTCCACAAATACAAGTCCTCCAATGAAATATTCAAAGGAGTATAACCGTCGAACTTCGGATTTTTGCGTTGCGGACCGCGATTTTGATCTTGTTTTTTTAGTAGATTCACGCTCTCTCTTCGCCGATCTTGTTTATTTTTAATGTTCAACTGAACTTTTCCGGAGCTCTCACCGGATTGTTTTATTGCAACATTGCTTTGGGTTCCTCCCGCATTTGGTCCTGCGTCAGTTTGCTTCCTAGACTGTTTCGCGTCTTCCCGTCTCAGGAATTGAGCTGCTTTGGCATGGAAACGGTCCAATGACGCAGGTGGTTTCCCAGCTAGCCAATTGCCAAATTCAGAATCGGGGTCGATCCCCTTAGTTAACGCCATAAGGATGGAGTTATCATTTGGATTACTAATCTCCGCACATGCAGTATGGAATCTTTCTAAGTAGTGTCTGAGTGTCTCTCCGGGAGCTTGTGTGACACTAGATAGAGTGTTGACATCTTTCGGCCTCGCGACGTGCATGCGGAATTGCTCAACGAATTTTGTGGCCAGCTGGTCGAATGAGGAGACGGATCGAGGAGGCAATCGGGTGAACCACATGGTGGCGATGCCCCCCAGGGATATGGGGAAACTACGACATTTCACAGCGTCGTCGGCTCTGGCAGCTGTCATCAACCATTCATATTTTAGAATATGTTGATTGGGATCGGAGTTTCCCTCATACATGGGCAGAGTTGGCATTCGGAATCGCCGTGGGGGTTCAGCATTAAGAATGTTGTCTGTAAAGGGAGTGTGACTTCGGGAAACTCCCCAATCGTCGTTTGTGAATCCCTGACTCTCACGGATCATCGGATGTATCATAGTGGAAAGATCCGGCATTTGCGCCGGAGTATAGTCACGTTCCATACTTCTGGTTTGAACCGGATATCGTTGACGGTTCACATCTTGCCTTCTCGGCTCATAGTCCTCTGGGACGTACGGTTCAGGAGTACGGCCGCTACGACGATGGTCTAGGTCCGACTGGTCTTGAGCGTCGACCCCCGGTTCAGCCGCGATGCTAGTGGTGCGGTATTCTGTGGCGTGATGAGGGACGGCGCCTCCTCGGGAGGAGGGTCCGGTTTGGAAGCTGGCCGACGGACCAACTCTTATTTGTCCAACGGTCAATGTTGGTTGGTTTCCAGCGGGTGGCATACGACCCTCATCTAACCGGGGTCGTAGAGGTCGGTTATGATAATCAGAAGATGAAGAACTTTCGCTGGAAGAGCGAGAAGCACGATCTCTCATGGATCTTTTTCGTTTTTGGCGATCCAGCTTGTTGATTAGCTCAGCGTTAGCGCGTAGCTGTTCTTCTAGTTGTTGCCGACTCTGGGTCAGCTCTTGGAGTAACAACTGCAATTCTTGTCGGGTAACCGGACCCGACGGCTCTGGGTGCCCAGCGGCATCTTGATTAGATGGAGGTAGAGGGGCAGGATTCTGTCTATCCTGTTCTTCTTGATTGACGGCGTTTGAGGTGGTTCTTGTGCTAACCATCTTTAGAGTTGACTTCCTTTCCTAGACTTTATGCAAATCTGAATAGAAGGGAAGGAAGTTGGATTTAACGATCTGGATCTCTCTCTTAGATTTATTCAATCCGGTATCGATGACAGATCCAACGAGCAGGAGAGAATCTGGGTCTTCTCAGTAAAAGCACCAAAGTGTTTGTACTAAAATTGGGCACAACACTCTTCGGGAGTCGTTGAAGAGATAATAGTCAAGGATGCAAGTTCAAAACAGATATTATCTAATAAAAACTCCAATCAACAGTAAAATAAATGCGTAAACAAGCGATTCATAGTGGTTCGGCGTGTTGCCTACGTCCACTGTGAAGTGTTTTGATGTTTTATTGATTCTCTTTCAATGATTACAAGTTGTTGCAGCAATCAACAGCAAGTTACAACTGGAAATTCGAAATCAACAGTAAAGTTATGATGTAGGGTGATGGAGATCTCGATCCGGCAGAGTCTTGGCGCTTGAGAGTCGAAAGATCCCTTTTCTTTTGGCCTTGGGGCTCTATTTATAGGCGTAGGCTGCTGATATCTCGCCGAAAACTCGGGAGACCACGTCTGGCACGTGGGGGGGCCCACACGCACGGTCTCAGAAAGTTTGGGCCCACTTTGGTATCGGTTCGAACTCCATTCGAACCGATCGAGAATCCATCCAATCGAGGTGAAATTTGGCGTGGACATTCTTCAACATGTACGCAAGCTTCAGTGAAAATTTTGCGGCATTTGGATCAATAGGTTAGGAGATATCTTGGATTTGAAATTGGGTTTTTGGTATAGCTGTCTGGTTCGAACCCATGTATTCGAAACGATGGTTTCGAATCCATCATGGCACGCGGCTTCGTGGTGACGTGGAGCGCAAACTTCGAATCGATCCGGACTTCACTCCGTGTTGACCGCTTCGACTCCATGTATCTCGGCGCGTTCGAACCGATGGAAGACACGTCATCGTGGTTGGTTGACCTAGTGGGTTCGAACGAAGTTACACAGGATGGGTTCGAAGATGGCATCACAGATGGGTTCGAAGAAGGCCTCTGTGATGGATTCAATGCATGGCTTCGGTGATGGGTTCGAACCTGTGTTCCTTGGATGCACATGAGCTCTGCAACCCCTCCATGGATACGAGGCACATGGATTCGAACACGAGGGAGTCGAAGGTAATGGAGTCGAAGGTGAGGCTTTGATGGTTTCGAAACCGATGGGTTCGATGTCCTTCAGTTCGAAGGTGATGGTTTCGAATGGCGCATGACGATGGGTTCGAAGACGCCCATCATGATGGATTCGAAACCAGCATGTTCCCTCCAATTTGAACCGATCATAGCTTGAGCATGTGAACTCGGATTGACTTGAAATTTGAAATGCTGACTCATGTGGTCTTTCTTGCCGTGTCCTATCAACTGTAGCTCAATCTGGACTCGGATAAAATTCAGTGATATCCATGGCGAAAGGAAGTACGATCAACCTCTGAGGCGAACTGTCCTTCGCTTTCGATCAATCTTTTGGTATCGCGGCTTTGCCAAAAAGCGGGATAACACCGACAGAACCATGGTTGTCGCTTAACCATATGCTTTGATACCAGATGTAAGGAACGTACCGTCAGCGGTCACAACCGGTAGGCTTTTCAACCATCCCAGCCCTACCATGGCTTACACTGATATCCCAAACTTGCTTTTACGGCCACCCTTTCGAATGTCACGGCTTCGCCTAACCAACCCCGTAAAGAGGACGTGTGGGGGTAAGAGTCTCACGTTTGCCACCAAACCGCGAAGCGAGAACCCCCCCATCACATATCACCTAGCATAAGCAAGTCTGGTCCGGGCTCGAACAAAACCGAAGGCACTTAAAAGAAGTCCTTGCAATCCGGATATCCACAATCCTGATCGGATTTCCCATCACATATGGAGAACTCAATACCGGAGCAACTCGGTGCAGAGTCAATCGACAGGTCATCCTATCGCTCTCGCAAATACCCGGTCTTCAACACCGATCTTCAATGCTATCCATTACGTCGTATCACTATTCGGAATGGGTAATCCGAATAAAGAGCGCAATAATTTAAAATAAGTGTGCATTCAAATTCAGCAAATCACAACAAATACCCATTCAAAGGTAAATATTGATAGTCGGTTATTGAACTATCAATGGATATGCACAACATCACCAGATTCCAAATAATTTTCCAAATTATTTATTTCCCAAAAATATCTTTACTAGATATATAATTTCACACTTCAAAAATAAATCAATATTTATTTTTAAACAAATTCTCCTTTCCTTTTATAAATTCCATAGCGAATTTATATTCCAAAATATCCATGCATATACGATTTCAATTATTCATTTCAATTTATCTTCAAAAAGATAAATTCTCAAAATATTCACTTTATATTGGAAAAACATTTCCATACTTATTTAATAAGTAATTCACAAATCTTTTATTTTCAACCTTTGGAAAATATTCAATATACTTAATCGAGATTAAGCACATATTTCATTCTTTAAGGAAATCATTCTCTCAAACATATTTATTTGGGCCAAAACGAATGTTGCGTAAAACATCGTTACGACAACCCAAAATCACTAGTATAGGGATTCGAAATTAAAATAGATATATAAATCCCAATACTAAACAAAACATTTCCTTTCGGAAATCATTTACTATAACAACAGTTTATAGTCCACCATTTTCTTCTATTTCTCGAAAACGTCTATTTCAACAATAGATGTTGAAATCTATGGTTTCGAATCTCAACACATTTAAAACATCGTTAGATCGTTTTAATTCAATTTAAAATATCACATTCTAACATTTTCTTTAACATATTATTCACTATTCAAAAACGTGAATATACTACGTTAACAAATTTCATCCTTTTATACATTTCATTTTAAAGGATTATTCGCAGTCAAAAACGTGGATATAACTCCATTAATAGGTTTCAACAATTTACTTCTTAAAATAAGTCGTTTGCGAATTTATAAAACAACGTTTATAAATTCCATTTATTAACCTATTCAATTTCATATCTCAATGATATACTAAAAATTCATATTATAAGTCAATCACTTATAATTTATTTGTTTGCAAAGATCGTTCCTTTGAACTTTATAATTATAAATCTTATAACTTATAAGATTCAATTATTTATCCAAATCTATTCTTTCAATAGCTTTATAAATTTTATAAACCTACTGTTTATAAAATTCCATTTATAACTTCACCGTTTATAATTCTATGAATTTCATTCATTTATGAAATTCATTCACAATTCATTCTAACACTTATAAAAACTCGTTTTATAATTCTAATATTTTAATTTATAAATTATCAATTTATAAATCTTTTATATAAATCAATTTATATTATTATTCTTTTAAAACATCTTTAATCTCCTTTAAAATTTCACCATTTTGATTTATAAAACAATCAAATTTATAAATCCTATATTTAAACTTCTATAAAAAATTCAAAAATCCAATTTAATTATTTTATAAAAACGTTAACCCATATTTCTCAAAAATCAATCTTTAACCGTATTTCTCAAAATCATAATTTTTATAACTTTTAAAAATTATAACGTTTATTTATTTAAAATGGATCAGTTCCAAAAAATATTTTATAAACGTATACTTTCAAAAATCACTTTAAAATCATTTTAAAATCCCAAAATTTGGTTCAATGATGCTACACACCAAATAGTCAATCACGACTACAACGATATCATATATCGATATGACAATCCATCAAATATCAAAATATCCGAATTCAAATAAATACTGTTGAGGAATCCAGTTGGATCCCTCCAACCTGTTTTCCTACATCCACAAACATTAGCACAATACCAATTCCGCTCCAGTACGAAATTATCGCGGTATATGGGATTTAAAATATTGTCCGCTTAATAGACGGCGCAATAGGGTCTCATCCGCTAAACAAATGTGGGAAATCAATAACTGCAATATATACATATGCCAATATATATATATATATTGCTATTATATATAATACCAATTTCACTGTTTATGAAATATTCGCGGTATATGTTTTTAATAAATAACCTCCGCTTACTAACGGCGCATAATGTCTATTTTAACAATCAATAAATAACAATCATCATTCAAACATGCATTCAAATATTTTAAATCTAACTATTTAAAATGAAATCGAAACTGATTCGATTGAGTGAGAAGTTCTCAACTTGATTTCAATTTCGTTTTAGCGATTTATTTCGAATAAAATTAAACGCGCGTTTAATTTTATCCAAAATTATCACTAACTCCTAACGACTCTAATCCAATTCCATCGCGTAGTGCTCGTCCATACGATTCCAACGCAACTGGTTTCGTGCGTTTTCGACCTCGTATGAAAAAGTTATGCATTTATGAAGTTACACGATTTTATTTATATAAATTACAACATTTTCTTTATAATTTTAATACCCAAGCCTTCATAGCCGTGAGATCCAGATCCAAGGCCTCACGTTCATCTTCCCAACTCACGCAACATTCACGTATGCAGGAACAAACACGACCGAACCCAACTTTGAATTTAGTGTTAAGAAACGCACCCCTCAAACGACGACTAAACTCGATCATCTCCTCACAATCGAAGCGCCATCTCCCCCTCAACACTCGGCCCAAGCCATGAAGAACTCGGTCAAGCCTAGCTCCCCCAATTTGCACGCGAACGGCGCGTCTTCCCTGGCCAGCTGCGCCTCCATTGTCGCTCCTATGACGATCACAACCGTTGGATCTTGAGATCTCGACGTGCTCTTCATCTTTCATGTTGGGAGTTTCTTGAAATAACGCATGGATTACAAGAAATTTAAGGGGGAAGAGGAGAAGATTTCGGCCGTTAGTGAAAGGGGGTGGCTGCTGGCTAGGGTAGGGTTTTATATTTTTTTTTTTATTTTAGAGAGAGAGGGGGGCTATTTATAGAAGAACGAACGACACTATTCATTCCGGAAATTCCGAACTCCGATTCACGCGCCGTAGCCAGCGTTTTTAGGGTTTACCCCGCGTTCCGGACACAATGGAATAGGTTTCGAAAGCTAATTCGTACATCTGTGCGAGTTATGGCAATAAACGTTCAATTTAAATTAAACCGATTTAAGCGATTTTCTAGGCGTTTTAATTTGTACCAGACAAACGGTAAATCCAATTGACACGAAATTTGAAACCTTACAATAATATCACATTACGGATCCGATGAAACTGGTTTCGTTGAAATCCGAGACATTTTGAAAAATGGCTATTTTAACTCGCCAAATTAATATTAAAAATAATTCGATGTGTTTTGAGCTGCTACGATCAAACGATAGCTCCGATTGACACAAAAATTGAAATCCGGTAATAACTAACTATTACGGATCCAATGGAACTGGTTTCGTTCAATTCTGAGACTGTTCAAAAATTGACTATTTTCACTAGTCGATTAAATATTAAAATATTCGATTTTCACAAATAAACTTTTAATTCGATTTTTAAAAGTTCTAAAATATCATTCTAACTTCAACATGATAAAATAAAATTTTACAAATCATTTTCAATCATATTTAACTCAATTTTCAATTATTTCCATAATTTAACATATTAAATTATTGATTTAATTATCCAATTAAATCCAATTATTCAAAATAAAATTTATTCGACTTATAAATTCACTCATTAATTTTTAAAATTAATTAAATATTCAAATTTTAATTATCAAAAATTCTGGGTCGTTACAAATTCGACTCCAGGTCGCATCGAAATTCAATTGCCGATTAAGGCCAATATTGATAGTCGGTTATTTAACTATCAATCATCATTCACAACAGTCGCTAGATTTTAAATAATTTACCAAATTATTTATTTTTCAAAAATATCTTTACAAGATATATTTTTCCGCACTTCAACCATTTGAAAGCAAATTTCAAATCACTTTTCACCTTTACAACATTTGAAAACAAATTTCAAATCATTTTCCTTATGCGGAAACACTTTCAAATATTTATTCATTTTCACTGGAAATCTGCCAAGTTCACATACTTTAAAATAATTTATAACACTTATCCAAAATATATCGGGAAAACACCTCGAAATAAAACTATTTTTCTTTAAACACTTTACTTAAAATATTAGTTATAAAAATATTATACCAATATTACATATAACTTAAGTCCCAAACTAATTTTCAAAATAAAATTAGTAGATAGAGTATAAATATTTAGATAACTATTTTCTAAAGCAATTATTGATTACATCTTAGAAATAATCATTTCTATATCAACTTAATAAATCTTTACATAAAGGATTTAAAACAATTTAAGAGGTTAATTTCTCCAAAGTATCCTTTTAAAAACCAATTCAAGAATTATATATATATGTGTGTGTGTGTGTGTGTGTATATATATCTTTCAAAGCTATTCGGAAATTTTATTCGGCTTTGCAGGGAGAATACACTTTCGTTTCAAAATTGTTCATTTAAACCAATTAAATAATCCTTACCGATTTACTTTAAACTTAAGTTCCAAATCCGTAAATTTATTTCCACACTTCAAAAATAAATCGATATTCATTTTTAAACAAATTTCCCTTTCCTTTATAAATTGCATGATGAATTTAAATTTCCAAATATCCACTGATACATGATTTTTAAATCGATTTCAAATATTCACTTTCAACAACAATTCAATTTTTTAATTGATTTGAAAAACAACCAAATCAAATTTCATTTTGATTTTTCCAAGAAATTAAACACCAAGTGAATTTCATTCAAATCTCAAATTGAAATCAATTTCTACTAAACCCCAAATCAATTTTCAAATTGATTCCAAATTCTTTTCAAAACACCTAATAAATTTCCAAATGGATTTTCAAAAGATTTAAACTCAATCACCAAAAATCAATTCCCAAATGGGTTTCAAATTTTATTTCCTTTTAAAAATAAATTCCTTCTAAAGAAAACCAATTCTTTTATTTTTCAAACTCTTTGAAATCCGTATTTTGAATAAATTCTTTTCTTAGAAATTTGGAAATCGTTTAAAAATAGATCAACAGTGTCCGTATATAGTTTTTTATCATCTGGTCAAGTTTACGGATAATTATTATTTCATTCCGCAATAATTTAAAATTTATGGTTATATACCATTTTAACCCGTCTCAAAATTTCTAATTTAGTAAAATCACTAGGGTTTATCATTTCAACCTATAACGATTTTTCCTAATCTATAAGATCATTCCGGTATGTATCATTTCAACCCATAATAATTTCCTAAACTAACATGGAACTTGCAGTGTGAGAATAATAGAATAATAACATAACATATCAATGACAAACATATATCCTAATTAACAGTTTAAATATAATATATCTACAACAAGTAATGGTGTCATATGTCAATTAACATAGGTGAACAAATTTAAACAATAGCATATCAAGCTCAATGATCAAATCATTAATCAATTCAAATTTAACAACATATTTCAATCGTCATTTCATGACAAATTAATTTACTAAACATATGAATCTCGATAATGAGTGATCGCTTACCTTTCGAGGCTATGGGAACAATGATAACGAAGAAAGTGACCCGCACACACATACGGCTAAGCGACAAAGCTAGAAAACTACTGCTGCAATCTCCCAATGGTAAAACAAAGCAAAGCTAGCACGATCTTGAATTCGATGAAAACAAATATATATATATATATATATATATATATATATATATATATATCCTTTATTAAACAAAAGAGGAGGAGAAGAGCAACCATGTTCGGCAAGGAGGAGTGGAGAGTTGGCTGTGAATTGGAGAGGGAAGAAGCGGGCGGCTATTGGGCATTTGAAGGGGCTATGCATGGTGCTGGAAGGCTAGGGGTATTCGGGTTTGGCTGATTGACAGGAAGGTGGTCAGGCTGAAGGATATGCTTTAAAGGTGGGGTGTGAGCTCTGGATGGTGGAGGGCTGTAAAGCACAGGCGATGGTGGTTGAAGGTGGATCTGGCTGTAACGGCCGTTATTTTGAACCATTTAAATCGACAAAAAACCATACATGTCAGACTTGAAATGCTCAAAATAACAGATTGTTATTTGTATTTGGAAAAACTTATAATATATAGTAAAAAATCAATCATATAATCATAGACACAGAGTAATACAAAAATACACAACAAAATAGATAAATAGTAGTTCATGAAGCTACTACAACGTCAAAGTCTAAAGCAGATACAACAAAAATCCCAAATACAAGAAGTCACTAATACATAAGCAAACGACAAGTATGAACATAAATAACTGAAGTAACTGAAAAGCTGAATAGATAAAGATAGATCTCCAAGAAAAGCTCCAAGCTCCAAAGGTGAGTCTCAAATGCCGTGACACTCAAGCTGACCCGAGCATAAAGCAAAACACGAAACACTCGAGTCAGGATTAACATTCTTATGCAAGTAAATCAACTCAAGTGAAATGTCCAAGCGAAATGCAATATAATTTAAAGGAATTTTATGACTCCCGTTCTTTGAGGATCCGTCAAACTATCTACATACATAATACAATACACTACACAGATAATGTCCAGAGTAAAGTCGTAACGACCCGCAAATCCGTACACCTTGAGTCAACACTAATCTATACAAATCAACTCAAGTTGTACAGAAATACGAACCATTTGGGTTAAAGAAGAAGAGGTAGGAGAAGAAAATAGAAAACGACAACAGAACCTAACCATCGCAGCGGAATAAAATATAACAAATATTAACATATCTTTACACCAAAACAAATATATTTGTTTATATATTACATCATCAGAGTACATCAATTATAGCTCAACATCAATAACATACAACTGGATATACAGCTAATCAACACAGCAGAATATACATATAAAACAAGTACGAAAAGTACGTATCGTCATCCAGCTCGTCTCCTGAGCTTCACAACATCGTATCTTGTAACCTATAATACTCGGTCTGACCCGAGCATTACAATTAAATAACACCCAAGTCAGTCTGGAATACCAGCGTGAGAAAATCACACTCAATTGATTATTAAAGTTTCAAAATCCTTTGAAAACAAAAGCATCTCGTTAGACCACGCCATAAATAAACATGTCGGGTTTTTACCTTACGATAGCTAAAACAATTTCTATAGAAGTCCTCTGATATTATAATAGGGTCTATATACAAATACTTATAAAATAGCCGAAATCGTTACATGATTAAATTCCAGCTAGTAGCCCCAGAGTGGGTAATACAAACAAAAATCCTACAAGGCTCGAAGGGAGAATTGATTTCCAACTAATGACTAGGCAATGGGGTACCACCTGCCACAGTACGTGGCCAAGATCACAGTACCGAGGAGTACGCCCGCTCCACTGCAACACAAGACCGGAACTACCCCTTACTGGATAATCCCGAGTGAGATCACCTCGCGATTGGGATCAGCAACCACCCACTAAGCTGAAATAAAAGGGACATCTAGACAAGGATGACCTCACCCTGCTTGGGTGCTACCCACCTAACCGGATCGAAGTGGTTTTCTAGAAATAAATACCGATCCCGGTCTCTTCGAAATGATCAACGTATTTGGCCACTATTGATGGTTGGTTATTTCACTATCGATTAATATTCACAACATCCATCACACAATAAATAATTTCCCAAATTATTTGTTAACTTCAAAATATCTTCACAAGATAAAATTTCATTTTCAAAACCCTTTTGAAAATAGTTTCCAACCATTCTTTCTTTTTCAGAATAAACTTTCCCAAATATTTTTTTGTCTCCTCTAGGATCACCAAGCACAAAACTTTAGGTTTTTAAAATAATTTTAAACACTTCACTTTGAAATATACTTTAAAGCATTTATTTAAACTACTTCAACAATTTATTAAACATACATACTATATGATATTTGAAAATAAAGTTACTTAATAAAATATAAAACCAGATTTTCACTTTTAAAAACAAATACTAAGTCATTTTTTTAAGTAATTACTGCTATAATAGATTAAAAGGAAATACTTACTTTAGAATTTAAATATTAGAAATAATAAATTTTCCAAAACTTTCTTTTTAAAACAACTTTAAAACTTTTAACTTATATATAAGAATTTACTTTAAAAACGTACTTGGTTATCCAGAGAAAAATTCCAACTTCAATCACTTAAAACAATTTACTCCCTTTGAAATAAATTTCTTTACTTACTCAATTCATTTCAAAATTCATTAATTACGGACTTTATTATTATTGTTGTTATTTTCCGTTTGATTTTAAATCTTTAACTGAAATATAGAAATCTCAGTTTTTTCCTAATTTCTTCTTTATTCTTTTCAATAAACTGAATCTTAAATTTTAAATAAATGTTTTGTTCTTTTAAAATAATAATACTAAAGTTTAAAATTCATTAATCTTCTGATTTTTCAAAATTTCCCTTTCTATACTCAAGATTTATTTATTAAAATTTTAAAGTCACTTTATTTCTTTTCCAATTCATTCTTAAATTTATTCAAATTTCTTTAATTATTTTACTTACATATTCACTTCCTTTATTTTCTTTCCAAAATCCAATTTATATGTTTTTGGCAATTCATTATACCCAATTATATCCAATCGAACCATAGCATTCAGTATTCCAATATAGTTCATCATAGAATATCAAATAGTCACAACAGAGGGTATTAAATAATTTAAATAAATGTTGAGGGTTCCGGTTGGATCCCTACAACCTGTTTTCCCTGCATCAACAGACGTTAGCACAACATAAAATACCCATTCCACCTCAAGGTGGAATATCACGGTATATGGGTTTTAAAAATATAAAATCATCCGCTATTTAATGCTGGAAATCAAACATTCTAAGATATTCTATATACCACTATATATAGTATAACACACCAAATCAAATCAATTAATCAATTGCTTAATTTAACTATTTAAATTTAAATTTAAATTCAGCTGAGTGAGATTAACTCACCTTTGATCTTTGAAATTGCAATCCGATCCAACCTCGACTTGTTCCCTTTTTGATTTTAACCTTGAATATATATTAGATGATTTTATTAATATTCGAACCATTTGAATAATTGATTTCCATTTGATAAATTTAATTTACCAGTGATTTCATTTTAAATGATTAAATTTAATTTTAAACTAATTCCCCTTTTAATAGATTTTCCCATTCCTTAATGAATTATTTTCAATAACCAAGGTAAATTAAGCAAGTTTATTATATACATCATTTTAACAATAGCTAGCAAGTTTAAAATGTGATTGTAAATGTAATCACTAATACTGTAAATTACATTATAGAGACGGTCCTATATACAATTTTCCTACTGCAATTACTTCTCCTTTCAGTAGACATATGTGTTGAATCAAAACTGATATAGTTTTTAAATCCTACTGTAGTCATTTTCTTTCCTACTACTTATATACACGCACACATATATATAAATACATACATAAATAAGAATAAATAAAAACAACAAATAGATACCTCACAGCAACCGCTCGAGGCCGTCACCCCTTTCCCTCCATCGCTACTGGATCGGCACTGCCAAACTCACGAACACGAACTCAAGGAAGAAACCCTAGCCTGCGAATTTCTTGCGCCAACATCAAGCCCTCCACCACGAACCCACGCTGCTCCTTCTTTCCCAAACCGAAATCGCGACACTTATCTACACACGCGTACGACCCAGTGCCATCCATACACGTTTCCTTCACTCGCATACAGGAACACGCATCAACCCATAATCGCCAACAAAACCCTACGCCGCTGCCGCGACCCCCTCCCAGTCGTGCGTCGAAGTCGCCCCCCATCTCGAACTCGATTCAATTTAACTCGATTCGCCCCGATGAAAAAAAATCTCGGCTTCGATTTCGTAAAAATAATTTGAGGGAGAGAGGCATGCTTCGATTGTGGAACAAGTAAATTAGGACGCGGCTAAGAATTTGTTTCTCGAAACACTCTTTTTTTAAAAGTTTGAAAGGTTGAACTTCGGCCATTTTTATTTCCTGAGCTTTGATCTCTCTTTTTTTTAGCTGAGGGTTTCCATTTTGAAGAATGAGGCTTCGGCCAATTTATTAAAGTGAAATGAATCTGAAGTGGGGAAAAGAAGCTTGCGTTAGAAGCTAGAAGAGTGTGGCTTCTATGAAAAGGTTTGACTATGTAAATTAAAGTTAATTAATTCGTCTATGCATTTACGACTTGTACGATCAAACGGTAACTCCGAACACTGCGAAAATTGAAATCGGATAATAATACAGTATAACGGACCCAATGGAATTATTTTCGTTGAATTCCGAGACTGTGCCTTGGAAGGCTATTTTTAAATTTAATTTAAAACGGTAAAATTTCAAAACTGAACAAATCACTGTTAAATTCAGTTTTACAACTTCTATTATCCTTTGTATTATCAATATAAATTTTACAAGCCTTCAGATTATTTTTAATAAGCTCAACATTCTAGATTCAACATTTTACCCAATTTCAAATTATTTAATTCAATAATTTAATTATCAAATAAATAGTGATATTTGAATTCAAGTTAAAAATTAACTTTAAATTATTTAAAATCAATTAAATAATTCGATTTCAAATGCTCAAAAAATCCAGGTCGTCACATTCCTTCCCCTTTAAAAGAATTTCGTCCCCAAAATTACTAATTAGCAAGAATGGTACAATACCCGTTTACTTTTCCCAAAATCCAAACAGTTTAACATCTAACCCACTATTTTTTTTTATAAAAGACCGATTATCATTCTTATTAATTGCTCAACTGTCCCATAGTTTTCAAATATTACTACTTGCTCAATCATTCAAATTTAAATTTGAAACCAAATTTTGAATTATCGAAATTTTTCTAACTTCCTAAATTTTCAAAAAATTTCGCCGGCATCTCCTTTGCGCGGCTAGCTCGGTACAACTACAAAAGGCCTCTACGGGCTCCCAAATTCCAAAAGAAAACAAAAGCCAAGTGGCTAGATCCAAAAACCCAATCAAACTTCATATAGAAATTTAAATTACATAACTTTTTGCCGAGAAATTCAAATTTATCATCTGAAATCAAAACCAATTTTCCCTTCTCTTTATAACACCTCCATATCTTACATAGCAATATGTCCAATCAAAACATTCAAAAATATTTTATCGACTTCCTTACAAATGTCAATAATTATTCATTCAAATATTAACTTTGATTATATTTGTAAAAGTCAATTTCCAATTAAGAATTTACCATTCCTTTTTTAAGTTTAGTATAAGCATTTTATATGTTTCTTTATTTATTTTTACCTTACCACCTTAGTTTATATCTATTTCTATTCAAATCGATTCTTTCATTTCCATATGAATTCAATTTGTCTTCAACTCTGAATATTTGAATTTTATTTCCCATTTATAACTAATTTATGTTATTATTTCAATTATTTTCATTTACTAGTTTGTTTCAATTTCCAATTTGAAACTGTTTTGTCGTTAACAAAAAATTTCCAAAAATTTCAAAAATTTTCTAACTCCCAAAATTTTTGAAAATTTTTGGCAGAGTCTCCTTTGTACGAAGGAGCTTTTGCAATTCGACAAAAGATATAAATATATATACATTGACCCACACGGTCGAAAAAACAAAAACAGTTCATATTTCCTATTTTTATTGCGTAGGCGTACCTTATTAGCATTTTTAAGCAAGCGGCTTATTTATTTAGCAGTTAGCGCAATCAAATCCAGCCACACGGCTTCCAGGTACCTGTACTTACTCAATTTAAACATGTAAGTGCCATATATATGAAGTTTATCAATATTTCACTTATTTGCAATAGTTCAACACATGAATTCTGACTGCAATGCACATCAAACACTTTTTATAAGCAATTTAAGTATTCCAACATTAATTTTAATTGCTTATAACCAATCACCCATCGTTTCACTTAATCCAAATGGTTAATAACTCACAAGCTTACATTAATTTATTTTTAAGCAAAATGAACTCATATTTAATTCAATTGATCTCAAAATCAATTTATTTTACTCCTATCAATTCATAGCATTTTAATTACTTCCATTTACATCAAATGACAATTTATTCTATACAATTTGACGAGATCTATGTGAATAAATAAGTACTTATGTTTCATAAACAATTTAAATTGATTTCAACTTAATTTATACTTAATTCTATTCCATTTTTAAATTTATTCACAATCCATATATTCTCATTTTCATTGCATTTTAAATTTGAATCCATTCACTTGCATTTCATTTTACTAACCAAACTAGTTCATTCAAAACCATTAACAACTTAGGTTCATCTTCATTACCAATTAAATTTCCTTTTTATTTTAATTCATTCACGACCATTTATTTAGCTCGACACATTTCAAGCTTGCATATTACTAACCATTCCTGAATTAATTCAAACCAAGCTTTAATTTAATGGTCTTCCATTTTGACTCGTAGTCGAGCTTCTAATTATTCTTAACTTAAGTTAATTTACTCAATTTATTCCACTTCAAACTTAAGTTCGCTTCCATTTGATTCTTATTTATTCCATCCATTTATTTATTCATTATAATTAGTTTATCCACTCAATCCATTATGAATTTTTATTTCCTTACTCAATTCATCCGAAATTATTTTATTAATAACAAGGCCATTTCCAATGTATTTCTAATTATTTGGATTTTATTTGCAATTCAAGCCATCACTATTTTAATCCAATTTCAGTTTTTATTCGATACACTCCCAATTATATTTAATTTGTTACGCCTCAAGTCAAATTTTAATTAGTAACTCAAGTTCTGATTCAACCATTCACTTTTAATTTACCATCCAATTTATTAACTCACAATTCAATTACATTTACTTTACTAACAATTCAGGTCGAATTTAATTTATAACATGAGTTCTTATTTCCAAACTTCATCATTAACTCACAATTCAGCTTCTATTTAACTACATTAGGTTCCCATTATATATTTCATTATCTAATTTATTATCTAATTAGTTTTTCCCCAATTTATGATTCGGAACTTGATTTTAATCTCAAAATCTCTTCATTAAATTTTCTTAAGTTCAATTTATTTTATAATTCAAGTTTGGATTTTTGTTTTATTTTCCAATTCATCAAACAATATTTATTTTGGGATTTTGTATTCCATTTCCCAATTTTATAAGTCACAACTTATTAATTTACACATTTCCATTCATCTAGGCTTGAATATATTCTTCTTTTATTTTTAACTCAAGATTTATGCTTATTTATAACTCAAGCATATTTTTATTCCATGCATTTTTAATTCCTTTATAAGTTATTCTGATTTATTTATTTCAATCCAATCCTTATTCAACTTATTTTCCATTATTCAGGTAAGAATCTAATTCCATTTCAAAAATTCAATTGAATTTTTATTCCAATTCAATTTTATTTTAACTCGGATTTATTTAACTCAATTCGATTTCAACTTAATTCGAATACAACTGGATATTATTTTCAGCCTATTCAATTTATTTCAATCCAGTTAAAATTTTATTTCCCAATCCAAGTTAATTCCATTTTTTTTAACTTTTCGCTTTAAATTTAAATTTCCAACATTCAAAGCTTATGTTTCCTTCCTAATTTAAAAATTATCTCAATTTATAAGCGTACAACCTATCTCATCAGGATTTTCAAATTCTCGGCTTTTGGTTTCAAACCATTTTGTAACTACCATTATCTCAAAATCACACTTCTCAAAATTTAAACCATTCCTGGTTTTATCCCCAATAAATTTCCTTCGAAACTTTCAAAAACAACTAGCTTTTCTGAATAAATTAATTTGGCAGCAATCCATCACTTAGAAATTCGAAAATGAATACTGATGATGCGGCCGTCATCATCAGAATTATTTCCCAATAATCCAAGTGATTTCAATGCCATATCACTTTCAAAATCCATTCAAAACACATATCCTTTCAGAAGTACCTTCAAAACAATAATGCTTATCTTAAAAATACTTCCAAATCTTCAGGATTTTAAATTTCCAAATCCTGCTTAAATCAGTTTTAACTATAATTCATTTGTAAAAATTCCCATTTGATCATATTTCAATTTATAAATCACGTTGATAATTTATATTTACAAAATTATTTTTATAAATGAATTTATTTTCCTTAATCTTTAGTTATATTTTAAGTTTCTAGTCAAATTTTTACACAACGATGATAATAATTTAATATTATCATTTCTAACATCTAAGCAACCATATATTAGTTAAAATAGTTTACAAAACTTTTCTTTATATCAAAATATATTTTGGGTAAAATTATTTTATTCACCCACATTTAAAAACAATACCGCGTCGAACTGTTCTATTCAAGTGTTTAGAAACCCCTTCGATACAGTTGTCCAGACTATGCCGACGAAGGTTCATATGCCACTCAATAAACCAATCAACACAATATTAAAATAATTTATGTTCATTAACAAATACGCGTTCATATCTATTAACACGCTCAAACTCATTCTAGAGTACTACAAACTCTAATTTATATGAGCAATCCCCACCAGAGCCAAAGTTATCACCAACCTAAGCTTTGATACCAAGTGTAACGACCCACAAATCCGTACCCTTTGAGTCAACACTAATCTATACAAATCAACTCAAGTATAGAAATACGAACCATTTGGGTTAAAGAAGAAGAGGTAGAAGAAGAAAATAGAAAACAACAACAGAATCTAACCATCGCAGCGGAATAAAATATAATAAATATTAACATATCTTTACACCAAAACAAATATATCTGTTTATATATTACATCATCAGAGTACATCAATTACAGCTCAACATCAATAACATACAACTGGATATACAACTAATCAACACAGTGGAATATACATATAAAACAAGTACGAAAAGTACGTATCGTCATCCAGCTCGTCTCCTGAGCTTCACGGCATCATATCCTGTATCCTATAATACTCGGTATAACCAGAGCATTACAGTTAAATAACACTCGAGTCAGTCTAGAATACCAGCGTGAGAAAATCACACTCAATTGATTATTAAATTTTCAAAATCCTTTGAAAACAAAAGCATCTCGTAAGACCACGCCACAAATAAACATGTCAGGTTTTTACCTTATGATAGCTAAAACAATTTTTATAGAAATCCTCTGATATTATAATAGGGTCTATATACAAATACTTATAAAATAGCCGAAATTGTTACATGATTAAATTCCAGCTACTAGCCACAAAGTGGGTAATACAAACAAAACTCGTACAAGGCTCGTAGGGAGAATGGATTTCCAACTAATGATTAGGCACTGGGGTACCACCTGTCACAGTACGTGGCCTAGATCACTGTTTCGAGGAGACTCCCACTCTCCTGCAACACAAGACGGGGATTACCTTTTACTGGATAATCTCGAGTGAGATCACCCCGCGGTTGGGATCAGCAACCGCCCACTAAGCCGAAATAAAAGGGACATCTAGACAGGGATGACCTCACCCTGCTTGGGTGCTACCCACCTAGCCTTGCTGCATAACCCCTGATTTTCAGTCATTCCCGATTGATGAGGCTTGAGGCCAAGCATTATCTTTTTAGAACATATCCCTTAGAATGCCCATCGTCCACCTGACGATGTTCAGAAAGCATTCATCCATACAAGTCCATCCGGAGTTCGAACGGAACCGAAGGCACTGTTCCTACTACATCCATTTTGGAAATATCCTCAGGATAGTAACCACTAGCCCTTGCACTTCACTGCTCCATCTTTGAATCCAAACTCATTTTCCACGAAAACGTACAAACCGGATAAAAGTGGTTTTCGAGAAACAAATCCCGATCCCGGTCTTTTCGAAATGATCAACGTATTTGGCCAATATTGATAGTCGGTTATTTAACTATCAATTAATATTCACAACATCCATCACATAATAAATAATTTCTCAAATTATTTATTAACCTCAAAATATCTTCACAAGATATAATTTCATTTTCAAAACCCTTTTGAAAACAGTTTCCAACCATTCTTTCTTTTTCAGAATAAACTTTCCCAAATAATTTTCTGTCTCCTCTGGGATCACCAAGCACAAAACTTTTGATTTTTAAAATAATTTAAAACACTTTACTTTGAAATATACTTTAAAACATTTATTTTAAACTACTTCAATAATTTATTAAACATACATACTATATGAATATTTGAACATAAAGTTACTTAATAAAATATAAAATTAGATTTTCACTTTTAAAAACAAAATACTAAGTCATTTTTTTAAGTAATTACTACTATAATAGATTAAAAGGAAATACTTACTTTAGAATTTAAATATTAGAAATAATAAATTTTCCAAAACTTGCTTTTTAAAACAACTTTAAAACTTTTAACTTATATTTAAAAATTTACTTTAAAAACATACTTGGTTATCCAGAGAAAAATTCCAACTTTAATCACTTAAATCAATTTCCCAAATTAATTTCCAATTTACTCAATTTGAAATAAATTTCTTTACTTACTCAGTTCATTTCAAAATTCATTAATTATGGACTTTGTTATTATTGTTATTATTTTTCGTTTGATTTTAAATCTTTAACTGAAATATACCAATCTCAGCTTTTTCCCAATTTCTTCTTTATTCTTTTCAATAAATTGAATGTTAAATTTTAAATAAATGTTTTGTTCTTTTAAAATAATAATACTGAAGTTCAAAATTCATAATCTTCTGATTTTCCAAAATTTCCCATTCTATACTCAAGATTTATTTATTAAAATTTTAAAGCCGCTTTATTTCTTTTCCATTCATTCTTAAATTTATTCAAATTTCTATAATTATTTTACTGAAAAATTCACTTCCTTTATTTTCTTTCCAAAATCCAATTTATATGTTTTTGGTAATTCATTATACCCAATTATATCCAATTGAACCATAGCATTCAATACTCCAATATAGTTCATCATAGAATATCAAATAGTCACAATAGAGGGTATTAAATAATTTAAATAAATGTTGAGGGATCCAATTGGATCCCTCCGACTTGTTTTCCCTGCATCCACAGACGTTTGCACAGCATAAAATATCCATTCCACCTCAAGGTGGAATATCACGGTATATGGGTTTTAAAAATATAAAATCATCCACTATTTAATGCTGGAAATCAAACATTCCAAGATATTCTACATACCACTATATATAGTATAACACACCAAATCAAATCAATCAATCAATTGTTTAAAATTTAACTATTTAAATTTAAATTTAAATTCAGCTGAGTGAGATTAACTCGCCTTTGATCTTTGAAATTACAATCCGATCCAACCTCAACTGTTCCCTTTTTTATTTTAACCTTGAATAAATATTAGATGATTTTATTAATATTCGAACCATTTGAATAATTGATTTCCATTTGATAAATTTAATTTACCAGTGATTTCATTTTAAACGATTAAATTTAATTTTAAACTAATTCCCCTTTTAACAGATTTTCCCATTTCTTAACAACAGCTAGCAAGTTTAAAATGTGATTGTAAATGTAATCACTAATACTGTAAATTACGTTATAGAGACGGTCTTATATACAATTTTCTTGCTGCAATTACTTATCCTTTCAGTAGACATATGTGTTGAATCAAAACTGATATAGTTTTTAAATCCTACTGTAGTCATTTTCTTTCCTACTACTTACACACACACACACACATACACACACACACACACACACACACACATATATTTAAATATATACATAAATAAGAATAAATAAAAACAACAAGTAGATACCTTACAGCAACCGCTCGAGGCCGTCACCCCCTTTCCTCCATCGCTACTAGATCGGCACTGCCAAACTCATGAACACGAACTCGAGAAAGAAAACCTAGCCTGCGAATTTCCTGCGCCAACGTCGAGCCCTCCACCACGAACCCACGCTGCTCCTTCTTTCCCAAACCGAAATCGTGACACTCATCTACACACGCGTACGACCCAATGCCATCCACACGCGTTTCCACCCTTCGCTCGCATACAGGAACGCGCACGAACCCATAATCGCCAACAAAACCCTACGCCCCCACTGCGACGCCCTCCCAGTCGCGCATCGAAGTCGCCCTCCATCTCGAACTCGATTCAATTTAACTCAATCCGCCTCGATGAAAAAAGATCTCGGATTCGATTTCATGAAAAGAATTTGAGGGAGAGAGGCATGCTTCGATTGTGGAACAAGTAAATGAGGACGCGGCCATGAATTTGTTTCTCGAAACCCTCTTCTTCTTCTTTTTTAAAGTTTGAAAGGTTGAACTTCGGCCATTTTTATTTCTTGAACTTTGATC